>OU612045.1:137790679-140190679 GCA_914767935.1 Coremacera marginata
AGAACTTCTCTTTAATAGCATTACCCAACTTGGCATCTGCCACGAGAATAGAAGTTTGTACGTCATCGCTGAGCAGATTCTTCAAGGTTTTCTTTAGCGGCTTCGATACTTTGCCTTCAACTGCTGCTGTTGCTGCAGCCAGCGCTTCGGTTGTATCATTAAACTTTTCAAAGTGCTTGAGCTTAAGTAATTTGTTGGCCTTTTCGGGCGTTTGAAATTCCAGGTAGAGGTTATCCACTTCAGCCATCTTTTTTTCGTCCAGCAATTTAAAAATTGCGTAGCCCGCCGGCGTCTCATATAAAACAAACATTGTTCCAATGTTTTCTTTTGACTATTTTTATGAATAGTTGTAACTTATTTTTTTTTTTATTCCATTAAGATATGAATTTTAAATAAAGACAAACTAGTGATTTTTTTATTCCAACCTTTTCGATGTACATCTAATTCAAAATGAAGGCAGCCGCATGCTTAAAGCCAACCACGTGTGCCACACAACACAAGCGCCATCTGGATGTCATATTTAGAACATCATTCGAGACTCGATGAGGCGTTTAATATTATAAGGGTTACATTCCACTTTTGCATCATGTAGCAAACAAGCAACCACAAAAATGAGGCAGAGCAAGTCAAATTACAAGTTTGCCAACATATGCTTTTTGCATTAATTTTACAGTAAAATGCATTGTTGATACTCTCATTCTGTTCAGAACATTATTCACAACGGTCGAATAAGTTAAATTTAATTAAATTATAATCTTCACCACCAAATCGACAAAATAACGAAACTTTTTTTCGTTGGTCCCAAAAGGTCGAACATGTCGGATGGACTTAATTTTTTTAGAATTTTCAAATAGTGAACATCGAGCGCAGTATGTATTATAGCATAAATATGACGAATGCATTGGTTGTAGCAATCATTTTTGTACTCTACTTTTTATTTTATTAAGTCTCCGGGAGACTTCTATATAAATCGTAAAATTATTTAAAAACATCAACATCTCGTATGTTATTAATTTTTTGCGCGAGATGTGCATCTCTCAAAAATTTTACCTCTGTGTAGCACACTTATTCGAACGCTCCCACAGGTTAAAAAATATCTGCCGTGTGGTACATGAGCTCGCAGCTGTGTAAGGGTACGCGCACGTACAACGCTTTTTTTTCGGCGCCTATTGTAAGCGCCTATAAGCATGAACAATGTTTCATATATATTATGTGAATTCGAGCAAATAAGCTTTTTTTTAAGGCGCCTTAAAGTAAGCGTTGAACAAGGCGCCTACAAAATTTCATGAATGTGAAAAACATTTTTTCTACGCTTTAAAGCGACATATTGTCAAAAATTTGTGTACTCAAAAATCGGGGAAAAATCAAGTTTGTTTTAAAAACATTTTAAGTGAAATATTCAAATTAAAGGAACACAAATGGACGCGAAGGACACGGAGTCATTGAAGAAGAAAGAGATATTCCTCTGATGATGACATTTCACTAATAAATAAATTGTACTTTTCAATTTTTTAAGTTTAACAGCTTTTTCTCGACTCTTACAAGTTTTCTATTTGCGCACAAAAAAAAATTAGGCGCCCGCAGTAGGCGCCGAAGATAAGCGCCATAAAAAAAGCGTTCTACGTGTGCGTACCCTAACAACTCATTATGTAATGCGGAATACACATTACTGATCATGAGTAACTAGAGATGTCGGAAAAACATCGATGCACCGAAAATATCGATGTTTTGCTTCGATGCATCGAAAATTGTCCACTCTATGTATAAATAGTCGATGCATGGATACTAAACCCCTGCACGAGTAGGCTTGAAACGCATTTCAAAACACACCCCTATGAAACGAGTGTTGGTTATGTTCTGTTCTTGGCAATCAAAACAAGCGTAACACTTCAGAAATCACAACAGAACGCAACCGAACAAAAAGAAACGAGTAGCAGAACTATATTATGTTATGTTTGGTTAAGAAAAATGCACTATAACGAAATGACTTGAATGTTATGTGACAACACTAGAACACACTAGAACGACACCAGAATAATTGGTGGTCTACTTAATTTGCTTGTCTTCTAGAAGTTATGGTGCATTTTATTGCGGAATGGGTTCGAGTAAAAAATTTTGAAGAATGAACTTAATTTTAAAATATGTACCAAATTTTACAAAAAAATTCCAAATTTTGAAACCAAGTATCAAATTTTGAAAAAAATTTGGAATAAAGGACCAAATTCTGGAAAATTTATCAAATTCTGGAAAATATATCATATATCGAAAAATGTACCAAATATTAAATAAAGTAGGTACCAAATTTCGAAAACAGTACCAAATTTTGAAAAAGTACCAATTGTTTGAAAAAAAAATACCAAATTTTGAAAAATGTACCATTTTTTGCAAAAAGTACCAAATTTGGAAATAAGTACCAAATTTTTGAAAAAGTACCAAATTTTTTAAAAAGTACCAAATTTTGAAATAAGTACCAAATTTTTAAAAAAGTACCAAATTTTTAAGAAGTACTAATATATGAAAAAAAGTACCAAATTTTGAAAAAAGTGCCGAATTTTGAAAAATGTATCAAATTTTCAAAAAGTACAAATATTTGAAAAAAGTACCAAATTGTGAAAAATGTACCAAATTCTGAAAAAGTACCAAATTTTGAAAAAAGTACCAAATTTTGAAAAATGTACCAAATTTTCAAAAAGTACCATATATTGAAAAAAGTACCAATTTTTGAAAAATGTACCAAATTTTGAAAAAAGTACCAAATTTTGAAAAATGTACCAACTTTGAAAAAATACCAAATTATATAAAAGTACCAAATTTTCAAAAAGTACCAAATTTTGAAAAAAGTACAATATTTTGAAAAATGAACCAAATTTTGAAATAAGTACCAAATTTTGAAAAAGTACCAATATTTGAAAAAAAAGTACCAAATTTTGAAAAAAGTTCCAAATTTTGAAAAATGTACCAAATTTTGGGAAAAGTACCAAATCTTATAAGCAGTACAAAATTTCAAAAAGTACCAAATTTTGAAAAATGTACTTTTATATAATTAAATTTTTGCGAGATATGATATATATACATATATGAAATATGAATAGTCAATTTTTTTTTATTCAATAAAATACAATTCTAGAGGTCGTAAAAAATAATAAAAAACTATTTGGTACTTTTTTCAATACATGGTACTTTTTCCAAAAATTGATACTTATTAAAAATTTTTCAAAATAAGGTACTTAAATCAAAACTTTGTGCTTTTTTCAAAACTCGGTCCTTTTTGCAATATTAGGTAAATTTTTAATATATAAATTTGGTTCATTTTTCAAAATGTTGTACATATTTGAAAATTTGGTACTTTTTTCAAAAAATGGGTACTTTTCAAAATTTTGTACTTGGTTCAAAATTTGGTACTTTTTTCAAATATTGGTACTTTTTAAATATATGGTATTTTTTTCAAAATTTGGTTCTTTTTCAAAATTTGGTACTTTTATATAATTTGGTATTTTTTCAAAAGTTGGTACATTTTTCAAAATTTGATACTTTTTTCAAAATTTGGTACATTTTTCAAAATTTGGTACTTTTTTCAATATATGGCACTTTTTGAAAATTTGGTACATTTTTAAAAATTTGGTACTTTTTCAAAATTTGGTACTTTTTTCAAATATTGGTACTTTTTAAAAATTTGGTACTCTGAAAATTTGGTACTTTTTCAAAATTTGGTACATTTTTCACAATTTGGAACTTTTTTCAAATATTTGTACTTTTTGAAAATTTGATACATTTTTCAAAATTTGGCACTTTTTTCAAAATTTGGTACTTTTTTTCATATATTAGTACTTTTTAAAAATTTGGTACTTTTTTAAAAATTTGGTACTTATTTCAAAATTTGGTACTTTTTTAAAAATTTGGTACTTTTTTAAAAATTTGGTACTTATTTCCAAATTTGGTACTTTTTGCAAAAAACGGTACATTTTTCAAAATTTGGTATTTTTTTCAAAAAATTGGTACTTTTTCAAAATTTGGTACTTTTTTCAAAATTTGGTACTTTTTTCAAAATTTGGTTTTCCGAAAAATTCCGAAATTTTCAAAATTTCAAAATTTTCCGAAACTTAGTACTTTTTAAAAATTTTGTATTTTCATCTTTTGAAATTCTGAATCAGCGCTTAATTTTACCAAGTGTTCGCTCTAGCTCTATAAGTTATATAAAAAACGCAAAACAAGAAGAACGCCAAAATGTTCTAGTGTCACACTAGTGTTATGTGTGTTCTGTGCATATATTGCTGTTTGGTTTTCAGCTTGTTAAACGACTCAACGTGCGAAAAAAGCAAGCCACGAACATGTTATGTTATGAAGCCGACGAGTGATCGGCACTGCTTGTTTGTTTTTGCAAAATGATTTGGTGTTGTTGTTCTAGACGAACAGATTTCTGTTAAGCAGTGAACTCGACAGTGTGCGTTCTGGTGTTGTAGCAGAAACAAGTGCACTTGTGCAGAGGTTTAATGGATACATCGAAGCATCAATTTTTTTTAAAAACTGACATCTCTAGTACATTGAACAGTCATTTTAATTTTTCAATTGTGCAAAATGTAGAAGAGAGTTTGACCAAAAAATAGAAATGCCTCAAAAAAAAGAGTGGTTTGGAGCTTTTTTGAGAAACGCAGCTAAAGCAACGCGAATTGTAATTTGTGCAAAAAGAATAAGAATAAGAACGAAATGGAAAACAGAATGGAAACAGAATCAAGAATTTTTTCTAAAAAACTTTTAATATTAAGGAAGAATATTTGGTGACTTAACAATTAAAATTTTTATGATTTCTATGGTTTACTTTTATTTAGAAACATAATTAGCTCAGTTATAGTAATGAATTTAAAATTTTGTGCAATTTTACTAACATATTTTGTTGTGAAATAATATCTGCAAATTCCTATGTAAATCGATGTATTTCCTCCGAAGTATATTTCATACTGACATCCCTATGAGTAACAATTGAAAATTCAACAAATATGGCCTTTGACTGGCACTCAACCATATTTGTTGTTTGTGGTTGACTGACGGAAAAAATGGTCACACGCGAACGTGCGTAAAAAGAGAGAATTTAAGCATGAGTGTCACTTATGTTCGCTAACGTGTCACTTAATCGCTTTACGAAGCGCTCCACTCCACTACAGGCAGAACTCTGCATACTGGTGCTTTAAGGGGTGCACATTAGTGATCATGAATGACACTCATGCTCAAATTCTCTTTTTAATTCCACCACAAAATTATTTATGGTTAAATGAGTCAGCGACCATACTCAAAAATTGAACACTTTTTAGTGATTCTTCGTAGCGGCCAAATTACCATTCATGATGAAGCCTCAAACCGTCATTCAGTTATGAAATTTGAGCAATAAAGAAGAAAAATAATTGGGTGCGCTTAAAAAAAAATTATAAGTCTTTAAAGACTTTTATTTCAAAAAGTCAGTAATACGAGTTATTTGAAACTTTTATATTTAAAAGTCTCGATAAATGTCTTTATAGAAAAATATAAATGTGAGCGCTTCACATAAATATGCAACAGAAATCATAAAATCGCTTCACATAAATATATAACAGAAATCATAAAATATCATTCAATATCACATCATAAATAATTAGTTTTTCATAAAGGAATTTTCTTAATACTCTTATTTTAAAGCCTTTTTGGGAAAAAGTTAAAAAGTCCCAACCTCTGATAACATATACTCTTTTTAAAAATCGGCCTCGCATCTATGCTCGCACTACAAAATGCTTGACTGAAGATTTTCAGTACACCTAGCAGTGAAAAACAAATATGGCCGCTGACTGTCACGCAACCACAAAAATTTTTATGGTTGACTGTTGGCTGACGAAAAAGAGTGGCCACACAAGCAAACCCGCGTAAAAAGAGAATTTGAGCATGAGTGTCACTCATGATCAAGGTTCATTAATACAGGTTAAGTCACTTGAGAGAAGCTCAGTCGAACTGTCAGAATGGATGAAAGGAAATCAAGAAAAAAAAAACCTGAATCTGTACAATTTTTAGCTAACAGCTACTTTGACAGTTCGAGCAAAGGCAGAAAAAGAGTGCTTTTCTCTCAAGTGACTTAACCTATATTAATGAACATTGCTATGATCAGCTATGGGCACGGAGCAAGCTACGGAGCACTGAGGGTAAACGCTTTTCTAGCAACACAAGACGCAACAACAAAGAACAGAAACGAAAATCAGTTCAGTGTCGAAAAAGACTTCAAGCGAGGAAGATCCATGTCGAACGAAGACAAAAGAGAACAGCGAAAAAAGTTAAAAAGCTACATTCTAAAAACCAAAAAGCGATGCTTTGATGTTTTATGAAAACAATTTTAAATATATTTATAATGAGTTTTTATAAATAGTTTCAAGGGCTGAAATGGCCATTTAGTTTTTTTTTTTTTATAATGAGTTTTTGCAAAGGGCGCAGTGCGCATATTTTGCATTATGTTAAAAATAAATTTTTACATTAATTTTGTTGATATTATGCGAAATTTTAGAAGCTTTATTGAAATAGTCTGATTTTATTTTAATTTATTATATCACAAATTAAGAACCTTAAATTCAGTTTTTGTTTTTGGTTTAATTGATATCCAATTTTTATCAATTAAACCAAAAAGAATTCAGTTTTAATTTTTTTTATTTTTAATATGCATAACAATTTTTCTCAGTGCAAAGAGCATAAAACAACACGAATCTTCAAATGTAGTGGTGCCCATACCTGCTCATGATCGATAATGTGTACCCTGCTTAAGACTTAACAGAAATAGAAGCTCGCTTCATAATATATAACTGATGGCGAGTATATAATTGATTAAAGTTGATTTGATTTATTAAATAAATTAACCTAAAGTGTAAATAAAAACCGTACTGACTTTTTGAACAACCCAATAGTTTGAATTCTACTAGAATATTAACCAAAAGAGATATTAAAAAATGTTGATATCCATTGCTTTAAAAAATTTTAAGATTTTATAGATAAAAATGCTCATTTTAATACTTAAGTAAGGTATGTATACCATCGATCATGAGCTTCAGTGGAGTTGGTTTAATTTCTTTCTCATTCTATAATATATAATATAATGAACGATAATGACCAGATTATCATTCATGCCGTCTTTATTTCACTTCATTTGCTTGCTAACATCGTGCTGTAAACATGGAGCGCATTGTTCTTAAATTTTTCATAATATGCAGCCGCTCATTGTATGCTGCTTCCTTTTTATCCCTCAACGTATATTCTGGACAGGTTACATCCAATACATCTATTTGGTTGGTGAAGGCTTATAAAAAAAGCCTTTTCTGCATTCATTTTTTATTTATAAAAATATTTGAATTGCATAAAATCTGCTACACATTGTCAAACAACGTGCAAGAGTAAGCCCTTGGCGAATGTGCCCACAAAAATTATTGTGAGCATTCCGTCAAGAATGGCAAATCAACAGTCAAGTGTACACACATCTGATTCATGCTCAGATTCTCTGCTAACTGACATTCATGACCGATAATAGGTCTGTTTCCGTACACATTGTCGAGTAAAAGTCGAGTAAAGTTCAATCTGAGATTAAACTTTATTAAATTTGAGGACAGTGTCAAAAGTACGGAATCGACTTCTAGTTAGTTTCAAGCACAAAACAGCTGATTGTCTATCAAACGTAAACAGCGTTAATTTTAACTTATTACAAACGTAAACAGAGCCAATTTTAACTTGATATTTTATATGTATTGATATTTATTTATTATTAATATTTAACATGATCAGTGTTGTCAGTTGAAAATATCTCACAAATTCTCTTTTTCTCGCGTTAAATTCTCACAAATTACCATACGCCAAAAATACCAAAAATGACCACAAAATCTCGAAAATTACCACAAAATACAGTAAGTCAACGAAATACCTCAAAATTGCTTAAAATATCACATTTTCAAAGAATTTAACGAAAGCAGACGTAAATTGCTATAAATTTTAACATTTTTAATTCATAAAGCAAACATTTTTATAGTAATTCAGTTTTTTATTTTTGAGTACAATTTTTTTCTTTTTTCCAGATAATTATTTTAATTTTTCACTTTAAATTTTTAACGTTTTACTTGCCGAATAAGCTTCAAACACAAACATACAACCATAAACGTATCCATAAAGTGTTATTCATTAAGCCTTTTCTTTATGCATACATAATCTAGCTAGAAATCTCGTTTTGGTAGTTTGTTGTAATTTGTGGTATTTTTTGGGATTTTTTTCTCTCGCGTGGTATAAACGCACATGTGGTATAAATTTTCTCATATGACAATTTTCTCACATAAAGCGGAGATTTTTACCTTATGCCAAATCATATCACAAAAGCACAAAAAATACCAAAAGTACGATTTATCATGCAAAACTAGCAACTCTGAACATGTAAATTTATTTTTTATCGCACAACATAGGCAGAGTTTATACGTCATTCAAATTGAATGAACAATATCGCATTTTTTATTCTCTTTTACTCTCTTCGAGATATTTGATTGAATAGCTCCTCACACGTGATATTTTGATTAAATGGCCGATGCCGACTAAAAGTCTTGTTGTAAGTACCAGAAAAGTTGATTATGCAACCCTGTGATTGATTGATGCAGGTCTTGAGCTCCATCAAAATTTTGATTGATGCGATGAATTGTTGAAAGTTAATTTCCGCTCTCGTAGAGAGTTCATCCTTTTTTCGCTGGGAAAACAACATCAAATTTTGAATGATGCTTCAATTTGAATGACGTGTAAACAGTGCCATAAGCAAACAACAAATTGACAATAGGGCACCCAAACGATACTACATGTCCATCCGACATGTAGTTCGACAAAATAACGGCACTTTTTTTCCGTCGGTCCCAAATGGTCGCACATGTCGGATAGACTTCATTATTTTATAGCTTTCAAAGAATGGAAATCAAGCGCAATTGATATTTTGTAGCGTAAAAATGACGAATGCATTGATTTTAACAATTATTTTTGTACTCTTTACTATTTATTTGCTATGTTTCTTCTTCTTAATTACTTAATTCTTTCTAAAATTCAACATTTCTTATGTTAGTCATTCTTTGTGCGAGATGTGCTTCGCTCAAAAATTTTAATGTAATGAGAAAATGAACCAAGTTGGATGGACACGCACACGAACGAAACTACATGTTGGATGGACCGGCAAAAAAGTCAAAAATGTTTGTCTTCCATAGGACATGTCCATCCAACTTGATTTTTTGGACACAAACGATACCACATGTGCGACGACATGACAGGTCGGATGGACATGTAGTATCGTTTGGAGTGCCCTATTGACTTATTCTTCTTGATGCTTGTTCTTATGCAGCTGGAAAAAAATTGTTTTAGCACACTTCGAGCAACTTGCGAGCTCGAGAGAGCGATTTTATGCTTGTTTTTCTAGCTAGAAAAAGTACGGAAACACGTTCTAGCACATTGCAAGTTACTACAATCGAGTACGGAACAGTGATCTGCAACGGATAGCTTTTTTGCGACTCTGAGTATATCCGAAAAAAATAAGTACAAAAACCGACTCAACCCTTAGTGCACGCAACTCGGCTCATACTCTCTACGAAGCTGCAATGCAGCGGCTGAAATAAATTTGTGTATCCAAAATCGTGAATCGGATCGGGAGAGATCGGGTTTTTACAGTTCATAAATCTTATGGTTGTTGTTGTCTTGCTGATACTTTTCCTACTTACTGATATACTTATAATCGACACAAGCAGCCGAATCACTCGGCTCAACTACCACAGATATGAAGCAGAGCGCAGCAGTGAAAACTGAGCGAGTTTTTCGTAATTGTTTTGTGCGTTTTTTTTTTTTGCTGAGCATTTGGATACACCCCTTTCACATTGGTCAAGAATTGAATTCAATTTTCAGAGTTTGTGGGCAATTCGCCGCAAATCGGAAGCGACGAAAGGGAGAAAAATTGACGGTACCAATGTCTCTGTACCGTCAATTTTTTCGTGTTCCCTTTTGTTCTCACTTTCATTGCTTTCAATTCTTGACCAATTTTTTGCTTTTTGTTTTTGAAGCGAAGCTTTTTACTCCTCGTTCTGTGATTTGCTTGGAGTGAAATCTGAAAAATTTTCGACAGATTTTTTCTTGGAAATTTTATGGTTTCTTTGTTGCTAGTAAGGCTAATAAGGAACATGACAATTTAATACTTTAATATTAAAACTAAAAATATTTTGTGGCCTGCCCGTGGATCGAACCCACGTCCTCTTAAACGAGAGTCTAATGCACTATCCACTAGGCCACAGACTTGTTAGAAACAGTTGTTAATTCAATCCTAATTATAACAGAAGCTATGCTGCAGTAGATCGTCACCATCTATCAATAGATAGAGGATTGTGTATTTGCTATGCTACAACTATCAAAAATTTGCTTTTATTTGCCACAAGGTGTCTCCAGCATCGGTTTGTTTGTATTGTGAATGCGTTTGTGGTGCTGTTGGTACGAAGAAAGTTAGCAATGCCCACAAGTGCGTTGACAAGTGCGTTTTTAAGTGTCAAAAAAATAGATATCAATATATATGGAATTAACAAACGCATGCATGAGTCAGTGCAGCCAAGTTCACAACCATGTGTGGAGAGTTAAAATGGAGAGTCGCTGGCATTATTTGCACGTATATGTAATTGGTGTGGAAATTTGACATTCAACAATAAAAAAAAGAACAGTAAATATGTTTTCTGTATATATGTAATTTATTTTATGTTATTTTACATTTTTGAATTTAAAAGTTAATTTATTAAAAAGAAAAAATTATCAAGCTATCAAATCTGTGTAACTGCGAAAAATCTTCGCTTCTCTCGTGTGTCCAACGACGCACCTGTGTTTAAGGTTGCCGCAGGGCTGATCGCACTCTCTTCTCAGTACCCATAATTGTCAAAACCAGCCAACTTTGCGAATGACTACGAAAGAAAAACGGATGATTTTAGAGAGCACTTGCAGATTTTCTATGAGCTGTCAACTTCGATTTGACAATTATGGGTACTCGCTCTCTCCCTTGCGACAACCTTATAAATCAACCTTGAGCACAACATAAAAACAGATGAGCCTCACGCAAGGCGAAAAGTGAGATACATATAAATGCAGTGTGAAAACAATGTAAAAAAAATAAAATAAAACAAAACAAAAAATGTTTTTTATTTCGTTTGACATGCATTGCCTTAAGGACTAAGGTGAAACACTAAACACGATGAGCGTTTGAACAGCGTTCAAACGTTTTTGTTGTTGCTCTGAATGGAAACTGTCAAAAAACAGTGAGAATGAGACATTGTAGAGCGATCAAAACGTAATTTTTGAACGCAAGGTGATTGACACATTTAGCGTGTTTAGGATTTTTTTATATGAAGGTTTTCCGTTATAATAAAAAAAAACGTCCGTGGTGAAGCTAAACAAAAATCATTTATTAAAATTAGATGATTGCTATGTTCATTTATCGACGATAAATGAGGGTAAAACAAAGTATATGCTGTCTACAAACAAGGGAGCGCGGTGTTAAGACTCCCACGTTTCATCCGACAGCTATAACTTTGAAGTAGTCAAGGAGTTCGTTTACCTTGGCACCGCCATTAATACCAACAACGAAATCAGCCTGGAGATAAAACGAAGAACAATAATTGCTAATAGGTGCTACTACGGGCTCAGTAAGTAACTAAGTTCCAGAGCCCTCTCTCGATCGACAAAACTAACACTCTACAAGGCATGTCCTGTTCGAGTCGGCGATGACTATCGCATCCGAATGAACCACGAGCTGTATGAGCTCTACGAAGACATTGACGCAGTTCGGCGTATAACTGTGCAACGACTACGCTGGCTGGGTCATGTCCATCGTATGGACGACGAAGCTCCAGCGAAAAAGGTGCTTGAGGCGAGGGTCGCTGGTCAACGACTACGAGGGAGACCATGCCTCAGATGGATGGACCAGGCTGAGGAAGCCCTTACCGCACTTGGCCACCTAAGTAAGTAAGTAAGTAAGATTGCTTTGTTCTGAAATCACCATTTAATGGAAAATCAGCCCTTCAAATTCAAAATCAAATTGAATTAAAATCGAAATTCAAAATAAAATTGAACTAAAAACCAAATTTAAATTTTGGCCTTTTTGCAATATACGCGGTATTGCAAGTGGCTGATACGCGGTATTGCACGCCCAAGGAGGATATGGATAGTCGTAAATCGGCTCCAAATGCCAAAAAATTCCACGATTTTTATGTTGAGCTTTGATGAAAACGGTTGATGCAGCCAGCTCCGTCTATCTTCTTATTATGTATATTATTATGTTCCCACTTATTATGTATCATGGCATTATAATAAAAATCTATGACATACTTTAAGGCATTACAAAGAAATTCGTTTTTTTTCATAAAAAATTGTTTCAGCTTTTTTTTTTAATACACAATTAGGCAATTCACAAGGTGTTGTAAAGTTGTATGTTGTATTGTTGGAAGTGAAAGGTTTTCTCATTTTCTCCATAGTTAGTGAAGCTTTTTTTGTTATTTTTTGTATATCACTTTGTATGGGAGGTAGGCGTACTTCCGGTCCGATCACGCCAATTTTATACACATCATACAACCGCTATAAAACAAAACATGCAACCAAACTTTCAAAAAAATCTTTTTACTAATAAGGGAGAAAATGAGAAAACCTTTCACTTACAACAATACAATATACAACTATACAACACCTTTTGAATTGCCTAAATATTTAAGAAAAAATAAGCACATCTACAGAACAAGACCTATCAATTGCTACACTATTTATGAAAATCGCGTTCAATATAGATTTGATAGTCATCACAAAAAGTGAGCATGCGTAATAATGATATAGATTAAAGGGCTGTGTAGCGTGACAATGCAAATCAATACATACTTCGTTCATACTACATATAAAATCATATTGCACTTATCACCCTAAGTGTAAGTGCAGTATCAAATAGCGCGGAATTTATTCAACTCCAAATTCCACAATAACTTATTAAAGTTATTGACCGCGTCATATTTCGGAATTTATTGAACTCCAAATTCCAAATTGACCGCGTCATATCTCGTTTATTCTCATAGTTTCGCGTTTAGTCATTGAACTCAAGTATCAATGTCGAATTGCATCGATACTTGCCTTTCTACTCTTGTCATGTACACCCTTCTTCGTAAGTTTCTTTTTAGATTAAGACTAGCATAAGAAGTCAGTCAAGGAGTGTAACTGTATTGAAAATGTTTGGTCACTCGCGATCCAACCGAAATAAATAAAATTAAAACTAAAATTAAATATTGTGTTTTTTTTGGACTTCGATAGCAACCAAGCTATCCTAACATGGCGATCCTGCCAGGAGACGAATCCTTATGATCCGCAGTCAGTAAATTATAAAAAAAAAATGTCCTGCAATAAAACTACCAAAAGGGTAAGTGAAAAAAAAAAGAACATAATCATCAGAAGTGTAAAGATTATTGGTTCAAACATTATAATGAAAAAGAAAAGACTTTCATTAATAAAGAATTATTAATTCAAAAGTGATATGAAAATAAAGAGTATCTCTTCCACACAAAAACAAACTCGAAACAAATTACACAAAGACTAATTTAAAACTGTTTAAGTAAAATTTTTACAAAAAAAAAAAAAAAAAAAAATAAAAAACAAGACCAACTACAAATACCCATATAACAACAACCACCAACAACAACATCAGCAATAAAACAAATTTCCCAACAGCAAAATCGAAGCGAGGCAATTTGACGCCAATGAATTTGTAACAACGACGCAAATTAAATCAAACGATCGGTTGATTGCAACTCTAACCGATGAACAGCTGAATGTTATACAACTGCAGCAGCATTAGCACGCAACAACAATGAGCTGCACATCAACAATAACAGTGGCAGCAATAATAGCAACAATATGCATATGACGACAACAACAACTGCTGCAGATGATAGCTTTACAATTCATTTGTAGCGCAAATAACACAGCAAAATAATATATTGGTAAGTACAACAGGGAAATTCAAGCACCAACTTTAATTTCTTCAAACGTCATCATCATCATTAACACCTGTACCAGAACTACAACAGCATTCAACTTTGACTTAGCAGAAAATATATTAACTACTACATCATGAAGTAAGCAAATTCCATTTTAAGATTATACAAGTTTATTTTAAATTTAAGTGTTACAATTAGAAGAAAGCCAACTGACTAAACACAAATAGTCTAAATTATATAAATATTTTTTTTTTCCAACAACGAAATAAATCTCAAATTATTATTAAAATAATGTAAAACGAAAGATATTAAAAAAAAAAAAAAATTGTATTCTTATTATGCAACTTGTGAATGGTGGAAAAAGGTGTTGAACGGCATATTGATTGCAATTTCGGGTTACGAAATTGGAAAAGAATTAAATACAGAAAAACAAATAGTGAAATATGAGCAAGTAATACATGAAGTAGCAAAAAATGGAAAGGAGAATGAGAATTGGCCAATTAGTGGCAATGTACTTTTTATACTCTTCTTAATATTAATGATAATATTAACATGTGCAAGATATTATATTAAGGCGCATTTTAATAAACCTAGGAACGTTGCTCCACGTATATAAGAAGATCGAAAAAAAAATTAAAAAAAAAAAAACAAAATAAAATAAAAATAAATAAAATAAAATAAATGCCTCATACGAAATATAAAAGTATTGAATGGACAGACTTGTATGAAGAATTTAAGAAGATAAAACTTGACTTTGATAAAAGTTATAAATGTGTCAATAAAACAAAACTCCCATCAGCACAGACTCAATTAAAGCACATTACAGAACTCATAAATAAACACAATGAAGTAGCTGTAATATTGAAAGATATATTTCATGTTCTATCAGAACAATATAAAGTGTCTGTGTCTGAGTTCTTTACAGCAATTAAAGACAGACTTGAGATACTTTTTGAAAGGCTCGAGTTGGACATTATTATCCCAAAAGATTTAATGACTTCAATCGAGGCTAATATTAGTGAAAACTCCTTCGTTTCAGACAGTTCCGCAGAAACAGTTAAAGAAATAAAGGATCCAAAAACCATGGCCGATACTGTGGCAAACTTTTTAACATCAGCGGCTAAATTGTTGCCAGATTTTGATGGCACATACGTAAATTTGCAAATATTTATTGATGCAATAAATCTAGTAAATTTAATAAAAAGCACATATGAAGACGTTGCAGTCAACCTGATAAAAAGTAAATTAACAGGCACTGCAAGAAATTTAATAACAACTGAAAACACCATAGTTGAAATAATAGCAAAGTTGAAATCTTCCATAAAAGCAGAAGATGCTCAAGCAGTTATAGCTAAGCTAGTAAATGCTAAGCAAAATAACAAGCCAACAAATGAGTATGTCCAAGAAATTGAAACCTTGGCAAAACAACTCGAAATGGCATACATTTCCGATGGTCTGCCAAGTGAAATAGCCAAAAAATATTCAACACAAACGGCCATTAGCACTTACCAAAAATGCCAAATCGGACAAAGCTAAATTATTATTACAGGCAGGGACTTTCAATCAGCTTAGCGATGTTGTTACTGAACTTGTTGAACTAAGCAACGAATCAGAAGATGTGTTCAGAGTAAATATGGTACGGTATAAACCAAACTACCGCAATAATCGTAACCAAAATTCAAACAGGGGTAGTAGCAAGTATAATTACCGCGTTAGAGGTGGTCGTTATAATAACAACAATAATCAACAGCAGCGAAGATCCTTTAACCAGAATAATCCACAAAATCGCAATAACAATCAGAATCCAAACAATGACAGAAACGGTAACAGAAACGTGAGAGCAATCGATGCTGATTCGGAAAACGGTTACAGACCCCAGCAAGCCCAACTGGGGACTTATCAGGAATAAATAACACATGCACATTACTTAACGTAAACCTAAAGTTCTGCAATTATGTGATTGTCGAGAGTTCTAATAATGACTCGTCAAACGCATTTTTGTTAGACACTGGGTCCGATATAAGCATAATAAAACAAAAATTTATTAACAATATAATACTGAATACAGATTTTACTTATAAGCTAACAGGTATTGGGGAAGGCACAATAGCAACTTTGGGATACATTGAAAATACGTTCTTTTTCAAAAATTTTAAACTAAAGCATAACCTATAGGTGGTTGAAGACAATTTTCCTATACCTTGTGATGGTATTATTGGATTGGATTTCATCAAAAAGTTTAATTGTGTTTTAGATTTTAATTCATCTAAAAGTTTGTTTGTCATTAGACCAGTTTTTTCAAATTCGTGTGAAATTCTCCAAATCCTTGATGCTCCAAAATTAAATGCCATATCTTTACCAGCAAGAGCAGAAGTTATCAGAAAGATCACTGTTAATATCAATGAGGAAGAATTCTTAATCCCAAATCAAGAAATAGCCCCAGGAATATTTGTATCAAATACAATTGCATGCAAAAAATGCACATATGTCAAAATTTTAAACACAACACATCAAAATATTTTGCTAGAAGATTACAAAATTGCAGGTGAAAGTTTAGAATCATATACCATATTGCAGATAGACCCAATCAAAAAATGTGATGAAAGAGACAAAATTATTTTACAAAAACTTGAAGGTAATTGTCCTTTGATATTTAGAGAAAAATTATTAAATTTGTGCTGAAATTATACAGACATTTTTGCAGTTGAAACAGACAAAGTTACATGCAACAATTTTTACAAACAAAAATTAAAGCTGAAAGACGATACACCCGTCTATATAAAAAATTATCGATTACCCCAAGTTTACAAACCCGAAATAGAAAAACAAATTAATAAAATGATTGAAGATGATATCATTGAACCTTCAGCGTCAGAATACAATAGCCCTATACTCCTTGTTCCCAAAAAGTCATTACCGGGGTCGGCAGAAAAAAAATGGAGATTAGTAATTGACTTTCGTCAGTTGAACAAAAAAACTAACATCAGATAAATACCCTTTACCTCGTATTGATGACATTCTAGACCAGTTAGGTCGAGCTAAATATTTTTCCTGCTTAGATCTTATTTCAGGCTTTCATCAAATAGAACTAGATGCTTCATCCAGAGACTTAACTTCATTTTCCAATATAAATGGATCATTTAGATTTAAAAGATTACCATTTGGACTCAAAATAGCTCCGAACTCCTTCCAACGCATGATGCAGATAGCATTTTCAGGTCTAGGTCCAAGCAAAGCGTTCGTATACATGGATGATCTTATTGCAATAGGTTGTTCGGAAGAACATATGATCAGTAACTTAAAATCAATTTTCGAAATATGTAGAAAAACTAATCTTAAACTACATCCAGATAAATGTACTTTCTTTTCATCGGAAGTGACCTTCTTAGGGCATAAATGCACCGACAAGGGCATACTGCCAGACGAATCGAAATTTGAAAAAATTTTAAATTACCCAAAACCATCTAACGCAGATGAAATTAAAAGATTCGTAGCTTTCGTCAACTATTACAGAAGATTCATTCCCAATTTCAGAATGCATTTTAATCGCCCTTCAAAGCAATTGCGATAGCGCAATTGTGGAGCGCAATTTTTTTCGCTTTCTCACACTCATTTGCGGATAGCGTTGGCGTGAGCACAAATATTTGGTAGTATGCGTAAATGAAAACCGGTTAAAAGTGGGAACCAGAATGGTGTAGCTTGTAGTACGTAGTATGACCAGTCAAAAGTTAAAATCTACTAAATGCACGGAATCGCACAGAATGTTTAGTACGTCTGTGGCTCGTAGCTGTAGTTGTAGCGCAAGTTAAGCTAACTTTAACTTTTGAGTACTACTACGCTGCTCTGAAAATTGTATTAATGATGCTTTTTTTAGGATTGAGTATATCAAATCGATACTACAAACGTTGTCGGTACCGAAATAAATGTTGAATGTGTTCAATATTTGTAAAATCGAAAAAATTTAAAGATAAGTGTTCTCTGAAGCGCTCATGCCATTGTGGACATATTTTTTGGCGCAGCGTGCTACACACTGAACAGCTGATGAGGTTACTACATGGAATCGCTACAACTACACCGCATTCTGTGCCGCGCTAAAAGCAAAAGAAATTATTATTTGTCTATAGGGGCGTTCACATTATCAAATTATTCATCAAATCGTTGGTCAGTTTGACCACGCAAGTGGTCATATTATCAAATTTTTCGTCAAATTTCATTATTGCCTTGCACACCGAAGTGAAAACATCAGCAGTACTCCATATGCATTATATTTTAATAATCTGTTTTTATAAATTTCCGATTTAATCTGCCACAGTTCTGGATGTTGTCTACTTACTTACTTACTTACTTAGGTGGCCGTGACAACCCGTGTCCGGATTTCGACCGACCTCATCAGCTCTCGCCAGGCGCCTCTGCTTTGCGCGCGCCTTCTCCAATCGGATACACCAAGTGCGGTTAGGGCTTCCTCAGCCTGGTCCATCCATCGGAGGCATGGTCTCCCTCGTCGTCGTTGACCAGCGACCCTCGCTTCGAGCACCTTTTTCGCTGGAGCTTCGTCGTCCATACGATGGACATGACCCAGCCAGCGTAGTCGCTGCACAGTTATACGCCGAACTACGTCAATGTCTCCGTAGAGCTCATACAGCTCGTGGTTCATTCGGATGCGATAGTCATCGCCGACTCGAACAGGACCAAAGATTTTGCGAAGAACTTTTCTCTCGAACACCCCCAGAGCGGCTGCGTCAGTTTGCGAAACTACCCATGCCTCAGCGCCATAAAGCAGCACAGGTAGAACGAGCGTCTTGTAGAGTGTTAGTTTTGTCGATCGAGAGAGGGCTCTGGAACTTAGTTGCTTACTGAGCCCGTAGTAGCACCTATTAGCAATTATTGTTCTTCGCTTTATCTCCAGGCTGATTTCGTTGTTAGTATTAATGGCGGTGCCAAGGTATACAAACTCCTTGACTACTTCAAAGTTATAGCTGCCAGATGAAACGTGGGAGTCTAAACGCCGAGCTCCCTTGTTTGTAGACAGCATATACTTTGTTTTACCCTCATTTATCGTCAAACCCACTTTGGCTGATTCCTTTTCGATAGCGGCGAAAGCAGCGGTAACATCTCTCTTGGTTCTGCCAACAATATCAATATCATCAGCGTAAGCAAGGAGCTGGACACCTTTATAGAAAATGGTGCCATTACGATGCACACCGGCCTTTCGTACGATCCCCTCCATGATGATGTTGAAGAGATCGCAAGACAGTGGATCGCCTTGCCTGAAACCTCTTTCGGTATTGAAGGTTTCGGAGAGGTCATTTCCTACCTTGACGGAGCTGCGTGTGTTGCTCAACGTCATTCTGCAAAGTCTAATCAACTTTGCAGGTATACCGAACTCAGACATTGTTGCGTATAGGCAATCCCTTCTCGGGCTATCGAACGCAGCTTTAAAGTCGACAAAGAGATGGTGTGTGTCAATTTGATTTTCGTGGGTTTTCTCCAGGATTTGTCGTAGCGTGAAAATCTGGTCTATGGTAGACTTACCAGGTCGAAAGCCACACTGATAAGGTCCAATCAGTGTTTTTGTAATTGGCTTTAATCTTTCACACAGTACGCTTGAGAGAACCTTATATGCGATGGAAATAAGACTGATACCTCTATAACTTGCGCAGATTGTAGGGTCTCCTTTCTTAAGTATAGGGCACAGTACACTGAGGTTCCAATCGTCGGGCATGCTTTCTGCTAGCCATATTTTGCTGATGAGCTGATGCATGCGCCTTATCAATTCATCGCCGCCGGTTTTAAACAATTCAGCTGACAGGCCGTCAGCACCCGCTGCTTTATTGTTTTTGAGTCGTTGGATAGCAACTCGAACCTCTTCATGGCTAGGTGGTGATACTTCCACTCCGTCATCGTCGATTGGTGGCACTGCACTGTGCTCTCGATGGGCGGCATTGGTGGAATCGTCGCCATTAAGTAAATTGGAGAAGTGCTGTCTCCACAATCTAAGCACACACTGTGTATCCGTATTCAGATCTCCATTTTCGTCTCTACAAGTGGATGCTCCGGGCTTGAAACCTTGGGTTAGACGCTTAACCTGTTGATAGAATTTTCGTGCATCCTTCTTGCCCTGGTATACCTCTAGTTCCTCACGCTCACGCTTTTCCTGCTCTCTTTTCTTGCGTCTGAAAATGCGCCTCTCTTCCTTCCTCTTTTCGCGGTAGTTTTCTCGCACGGCTCGCGTTGCAGCTGACTGCAGCGTTTTTCTATAAGCGGCGTTTTTTACTGCAGTCGCAATGCGACACTCCTGATCATACCATTGGTTCCGAGGTTGCGGGCGCCGGAAACCAATGACTTCTTCAGCGGCAGCGCGCATGGAGTGGGATATATGCGCCCAAAGTCCGCCGGCGTCGTCGAGTCCAGAGGTTGGTTGGTTGAGCTTAACCGAGAGTTGAGCGGAGTAGGCTTCGGCAGTCCGTTGTAATTGCAGCTTAGCGACATCTAGCTTTCGTTGCATTCCTGTGCGTATGTTCTTGGCATTGCATAATCGCATGCGGATCTTGGCTGCAACAAGATAATGGTCAGAGTCAATGTTGACCCCCCGAAATGTACGCACATCTAGAACACTAGAGGCAAGCCTTCCGTCGATTACAACATGATCAATTTGGTTTCGCGTTTTTTGATCCGGGGACAGCCAGGTGGCCTTGTGGATGTCGAGGTGCTTAAATCTGGTGCTACTAACTACCATGTTTCGTGCCGCGGCGAAGTCGATCAGTCTTAGACCGTTGTTTGTGGAGGTCTCGTGAAGACTGAACTGACCGACAGTGGGGCCAAAGATGCCTTCCCTTCCGACTTTCGCATTAAAATCGCCGAGGACTATTTTCACGTCATGGACCGGAAGGTGGTCATATACGTCCTCAAGACTAGCGTAGAAAGCGTCCTTGACGGCTTCGTCCTTTTCCTCCGTCGGGGCGTGCGCGCAAATAAGGCTTATGTAGAAAAATTTTGCCTTGATGCGGATCGTGGCCAATCTTTCGTTCACAGGTGTGAACCGGGAAACAAGGTGGCGTAGTTTCCGGCTAACGACGAATCCACATCCGAATTCGCGCTTCTCCGCATGGCAGCTGTAGTAGATATCGCAGTGTGCTTGTTTAGAGCAGCCTTGCCCTTTCCATCGCATTTCCTGGATGGCGGTGATGTCAGATTGTATTGTTTTGAGGGCTTCCGCCAGTTGGATAATGGCACCTTCCCTATAAAGGGTCCGGACATTCCAGGTGCATATCCGTAAATCATTGTCCGTTTTTCGTTTGCGGTGGTCGTCAACGTAATTGGGGTTCTTATCCGAGGCTGGTTTAGTTTTCATTGGGCAGTAGTAATGTGGCGGGACCCAAACCCTGCGCACATTCCATGTTTAAGGTCTATGGAGTGACCCGCCGCTCAAATTAGCCGTCAAACTGACGGATGCCAGTTTGCCGTTGCCCAGGGAACACCACTTGGAGGTTTGAGTCGACTTGAGACGATTTCGACATGGATAATGCTGGCCTCGCCAGGTTGAGGCGGTCAGACACGTTGCCATGTGAAGGTTCGCCCCCTGTTCCCTGGGGAACAGGGGGGAACAGGGGGGGATGTTGTCTATAAATTTCAATAAAATCATTACAAAAATTTTCTTCATCGTGCATTTTGAATTGATGTGTTCACGTTGAAATCTTTTTTTTTAAGGGCCAAATAGACTACACAGACAATCTGCGCAAACAAGACTTTTTTCTTGCCGTAACGACGACCACACACTACACAGACTTCACTTACGACATAGAATAAAGTTCTATGAATTCAATAAAATTTTTGTTTTAGCTTCAAATTTTTATTTACTTTTCTTTCAAACACGCCTTCAGTCAACGAAATTTTCGCGATTATGACAAGTCTGTGTTAATTTCAACTCACATTATACATACGGTCTTAGCCAAAGAATGCCGTGCTTCATTAGGGGAAATGTCGAACTATTTCAGCATCCACCTAATATGGGTACCTGGGCATAAAGGCATAAAAGGTAATGAAAAGTCAGTTGAGCTCGCTAGAAATGGGACACAAGCGCCACTATTCATGGTGAACCCACCGGGTATCCCGTTAGCGACTCTCAAGCTGCTAATCAGTAACAATATCATATCGAAAGCCAACACTAGGTGGGCTGAGCTCTCGACATGCAGAGCATCAAGGCTTATCTGGCCGACACTAGATCTCGGGCGATCGAGAGCCCTCCTCTCGCTGGCAAGACCAGAACTAGCCACAGTAGTGGCTGTCATCACAGGGCACTGCTTGATAGGCAGACATGCCTACAGGTTAGGAGTTATCTCAAATGACTTCTGTAGAAGCTGCAGGGACGAGCAAGAGGAAGAAACCATCTCCCATCTTCTGTGCTCCTGTCCTGCGCTAGCCAGAAAAAGGCACAAATATTTAGGCTCTTTCTTCTTTCTTGAGCTTGACGCGACCTGTCAACGACTGATGTCAGGCATCTAAAAGGGTTCATCAGGAGCTCAAGTTGGTTCCATTATTAACAAAAGCCTGTGTGCAGCGGTATCACAATGGACCTATCTGGTCTAAGTGAGCTGGTGTATGTATTTCATTTACACCGGCTTCCGCCTCTACCTAACCTAACCTATACATACGGCATAACCGAAAATCAAAATATTTTAATTTTTGCGCAGACATCTGCGGAGACCAAAAACAGACAAATACACTGTTTGACCGTCTGCGCAAACACGTGTTTGCGGAAATGTTTTCCCGTTTGTGGCGCTTTTGGCGGACCAATTTGAAGTTCGTCAGTTTGCGAAGACAAAATCAAAAATTTTTGATTTCACGCAGTAAACCATTAAGTTGTACAAGTCATAGCGTTGTTCACGTACCAACTTATCGTTTTGGTTTTTGCTGAGTTAAAATAGATTTTTTGTGCACACTTTTAGAGAAATTCAGTAAAGTTTCGAAGAATTGTTTGGTAGTGTGTGGCAAAAACAAAACACGGTACGCTTACATGTTGTAAGATATGTACGCCTGTGTATTGGCCCTATAAGTGACGAAATCGCACTAGAAAATTTGACGAGAGTTCACACGTCAAATTTTTCATCAAATCATTGGTGAAACAACCGAAAAATCAAAAAATTTTGATTTTCGTCAAACGATTTGACCAACAATTTGATGAGTGTTCACATGCAAAATTGTCGTCAAATTCCATATATATTTGTTTGTCAAATTTTTTGATGACTTGTTGAATGAAAAATTCGATAAAGTGAACGGCCATTATCACGCACCAATTCTATAAATCAGTGGTGGGCCCACTAATACTATTATATTTTCTGTAGTTTTGTGATTGTGTAGACAAGTCTCGCTCTCATTATTTTTTCCGGTGCATAACAATCAAGTTTAAAGCATCAAGCAGCTTGGCCCTTTTAGCATGAAGTGTCAGCGCTAGCTGATTGAAATAACTTCTTGAAGTTGTTTATATCATGATACAATACAGGGGTTCAGACGATAGCACATGTTGGCGCGCATGGTAGGACAAACCAGGTATTTGACCGTTCGAACGCTTGAAACAGCAGACTAACAATATGTTGGATTGAAATCAAAAAGTTTTGATTTCAAGGTTTGATGAGCAGTCATAACACTCGTGTGAACACGTGTTGGATGAACACGTCCAAGGTTGATTTATAATGTTGTCGCAGGGCTGATCGAACTCTCTTCTCAGTACCCATAATTGTCAAAACCAGCCAATTTTGCGAATGACTACGAAAGAAGAACTGATGATAATAGAAAGCACTTGCAGATTTTCTATGAGCTGTTAACTTCGATTTGACAATTATGGGCATGGCAGAATTATAAGGTAGGGTCGACTCGGAGAGGAATGGAGTAGAAAGCAGAATAAAGCGAGATTGGTGTCAAAATCAGCTGTTCATCGAATTTCTTTATGCTCACGTTTCGCAGTTGTTTTTAGGTTAAAACTGTTACAGGTTTTTTGCAATTTTAAGACTTCTTCCACATTTTATAGTTTTTATTACACTTTTTTATGTTTTCACTCAAATTAGCACAAATTTAACACCCGCGACCGCACTGTTTGCAACTTGGAAACAAAATATTTTCTTCATTTGCAATTTCTACGAAATTCGTCGTTTGGACATATATGTTCCTTCCAATTATCCACTCTTCGTTGACGCGTGAGAGTACTCAGCGTGAGAGTACAATGACTGCCTGACAATTAAGTGAGAGTGCCATACGAACATATTGTAAATATATATGCTTAATTATTCACGACCGGTCTAAGATGGCGATATTCAGGGAAATTGTTTATGAGAGACATGGATTTTTATACAGAACAATTATACCGAACCAACTCTTTTTTCTTGATATTATGATATTTGCAATAAAAAATACTGAGAAAAATGCCGATAACAAAATTCAATTTTAAACTAAGATTAACTTTATTTTTTTCAAAAATATACTAAAAATCGATTGATCGAAAATATAATCAATCGAAACATGATCGGGAAATATTGGTCCTTTATAGACTGAAATAACAAAATATTTATTGTCTTTACAGTCCATGACCAGTCCAAGACTTTGAATTATCTTGTTCGAAATGTTGTTGCCTTAAATGTCCAAATAGTGATCTCAATTTACTATCGGTGACATTAAGTGCTCAAGTAAATATACGATGTAGCATTCTGGGGTTAAACATCCCAGGTAAATCGAGGACAAATTTTACATTCGATGCTAAAATTTTCTTTAATCTCCTTCAAACATTATATCTTAATTGTGCATTCGATTGTTATCGTAATTGTAAGCAGATAATGACAGGCAAAGAATAAAAGCAAAAAAGAAAAAGGCATAACCAAGGTTGATTTATAAGGTTGTCGCAGGGCTGATCGCACTCTCTTCTCAGTACCCATAATTGTCAAAACCAGCCAATTTTGCGAATGACTACGAAAGAAAAACGGATGATAAAAGAGAGCACTTGCAGATTTCCTATGAGCTGTCAACATCGATTTGACAATTATGGGTACTCGCTCTCTCCCTTGCGACAACCTTATAAATCAACCTTATACAATGAATAATAACACAATGAAATCTTTGTGTTTCAATAGTTAAAAACTTTAGTAGTTCTTGATCTGTGGTGATGATGTCCGAAACACAATTGTCGTAAAATCATAGAGTTTTTTAATTCATAAAGAGTTTAATTAAATCATAAAGAATATAGAAATCAATATATATATATATATGGCAATATATCCAATCACAATTATTATTATGATCACAATACATCAAGGCTGTTATTAACTCACTTTCTGAGCGGCTCTTTTTGAGCGCGCCGTTTTTTGGAAAAAGAGATTTTTTAAAAAAAGCAGCGTGCTTAAGTTTTTGAAAAAAATGAGCGGCTCAAAAAGTGATGGAAATTAACAGCACTGTTATACTTATATTGAAATCAGGCTTTGTCTAGTGTATATTGTCAAAAATTATAAAATACTGTGAATATATGGGTCAAGTTGAGGAATAACATCTTCATACGTTTCAATTCATGCGAAGCAGACCTAAAAATCAGTCTCTCACAATGTTTTCAGCCAGGACAGGTCCGCCTCACGCTTACAATGTTTTTTACACTGAATATATCTGCTTACACACTTCTAATGTTTTTACACTGGATATATCTGCCTCTCGCTTACAATGTTTCCATTTAGGATATGTGTGCCTGTGACAAATCCTTTGCAAATGTAAATAACAATCAAGTACAAGCTTAGGATGTATCCTAAAAATATTGTAAGGGCAGAGGAACAATCTTGTCATGGGCCATTTTTGATCTAGTTGCTGGGTACCACTAGATCTTCTGAGTACACAAACATCGAACTGTAAGCCACAAAGTCGCCGCTTCTTTTTTGCGGCATAGATTTTTGTTAGGATTTTTACTAGCTTATAATATTATTTATTAGCTGTAATGTATTGCTCAGAAGATAAAAAGTCCTATTTTGAAATAATTTTGCAAAAGTCATATAAAGTAAGCACACAGCTTAACCCAATTTTTTTTTCTCATATCGGCTTAAAGTTGGTAGCCCTGCTGCAAAGTTTTTAACTATGCGTGGAAAAAGCAAATCTTTTGGTATATTTTATTAACCAAGAGGTTAATAGAAACATTTTCCGTATTTATATAATGCTCTTTTAATGTTTTTGTACTTACCTACGTCTATTACGGCCATATTTACGGCAATCTCTCGCGTAATGGCCACGGCCACCGCATTCATAACATTTATCATCCGGATTGAATGGGCGCCCTCCGCGGTTCCGGTCACCTCCACCTCCTCCACCACCACCACCTCCTCCACCCCCTCCTCCTCGACGATCTGACCGCCCACCACCGGCAAACTTTCCACTTGACAGCTCAACACGAGCTCTACGCCCGCACACTGTACGGCCATCAAGGCCTCGCACAGCGTCCGCTGCATCGCGAGCGTCTTCAAACTCAACAAAAGCAAAACCCGGTGGATTACGTGCAATCCACACGCTTCGAAGGGTTCCGTAAGATCCAAATGCATATTCTAACTCGTTTTTCCTGGCATTGTTGCCCAGATCGCCTACATAAACCTTCCTGTCACTCGGGTATCGAGACATTTTCTTCGACTGCAAGCAAAGCGTGGTAAAACGAAACAAGAGCAAAGAGATCAATATGAAAAATCGATTTGTAACGAAGTTGCGAATTGCTTATACACACAACCCCAAAGGATGAGGTATTTCTTTATTTTCTCATGAAAATTACCATGTTATATACTATATTTCAATAATAAATCACTTTAACACAGTTCTTCTATTATTTTTTTTAGCTATTTTATATTATACTAAAACATCATTTCGATTTTCTTACTGAATTCATTCGGTGTGCAACGCGCAAATTTTCTGCTTAAACAACTTTAAAATGCCAAACAAAAAATGAAGAACTGCTTAGCTGAATGGAGGTACTGCCAGCATAAATTTTTGTGCTTTAATGCAGTCCTTACATTAACTATAGTCGAAATCGCGGAAGCTGCATCACAGTGTGTGAACTTTCCAAATATCTTTCGACTAAAACATCAAATCCAGGTGACTGAAAAAACTTTGTGAGTAGCCGGCGAATGCAGGATTTGCTTTCAATTTATTTCTTTTATGCTAAAGAAATTCAGTTCCACTTGATAAAACTGTTTGCATCCACACAATAGATCCAAAAATTATTCGAAGGGGCTTACAATTTTCTGTTATATTATTTATTAAAGAAAGAAACACGAACGAATTGAATTTTTATCTTCGAAATTTAATTTTTTTACCTAAATTTGTTTAGCTTTATGTTTTCATGCTTTGGCAGCATTGAATCTGCGGCGGGCAAGTAGGCTCGCAAGCTATGATACGGCAGAATTGAAAGTTCGCCAACTGAGTCGACTCGGGTAGAAAGTTCGATTCGCGGACGGTGATAGGGGCATAATAGTACGTTTACATTGCGCCCAAATCTGGAGGATAAGAGCCCAAACAGAACCAAAGCTGGTGGCAGATGACGGGCTTCTGTTGACGAAATCCGTTGAGAACCCGTCCAGAATAGGAGCAGTTGTCTGATGGCGGATCAGTGTTGCTTTTCGATTCTGGCGTTTTTCCGTCGCGGAACTCTACGCCGATTTAATTTTTGGCGGCTGCATACATTTTCATGTATTTTGTTGCACAGCGAATGGCAGAGTTTATACGTCATTCAAATTGAATGAAGAATATCGCATTTTTGGTTCTCTTTTACTCTCTTCGAGATATTTGATTGAATAGATGTTCACAAGTGATTTTTTGATTGAATGGCTGATGCCGACTAAAAGAGTTGTTGTAAGTACCAGAAAAGTTGAATATGCAAACCTGTGATTGATTGATGCAGGTCTTGAGCTCCATCAAAATTTTGATGGATGCGATGAATTGTTGAAAGTTCATTTCCGCTCTCGCAGAGAGTTCATCTTTTTTTCGCTGGGAAAACAACAACAAATTTTGAATGATCCTTCAATTTGAATGACGTGTAAGCAGTGCCAATCCGACAACCGCCATCCGGTTTGGCTATGTTCAGGCTCTAAGTCCAATAATGAGATTAAGTACTGAAACCACTTAATAACCTCTAGGGCTTCGCATATAAATTCAAACCTTGTAAGCTTAGAGGTTTCATTAGAAATCTTAGAGGAAATCACCATCGAAATCTTCAAACTTTGTTATGCAACAATGTTTTTATGTTCTTATGTTTGTTATGTTTTTATGTTTTTTTTTTCGTAAGCAACAAAGGGGAATGTCAGATTAAAAAATTTCGATATCAGAAAATGTCGCAAGTTGGCTTGGGAAAACGTCAGACTTAAAAACGACTTCAACATTAAGATAGGTCTTACAATAAACTGCTAATCCTCCACCCTTCTTGATTATTTCGGAATATTTTCGAAGTAAATGCATATTCTTTATTAGCATGCCAGTACTATCACGTGTGGCTGCAGCGTTAAGCTGCAATATAAGCGTAGTATAAAGCAGTATTCGACCAATCACTTTCGAATTTTTTCTAGGTGTACCCGAAAATTATATCAACTTGCAGCCTAGCAGTTATTACCTGTTATACTATTACCTGTTCTATCGAGTCTTACCTCGGAGCAATTCTCAGATTTTTTTTTGGTTATTTTTTTTTTAAATCGCCAATAATATTTACAATCGGCTAAAAATTAATCCCCATCAATCCCAACTTTTATTTGACACATACTTGATGGCAAATATAGTTTGGTCACGATCCCCTATTTATCCCGCGATCCGTATGCAAAAAACGTGACTCAGTGGTCGATTAATTGACTACCTCACCTTGACCAAACCTGAGTAGGTAAAAATGTCAAAGACCTTGTCCCGTTTAGTTAGGCTATATGTAGTCCCTAATAGAAGTTTTGTGGTTTTAGGACCGATAGCTTAAGTTCGGGAGGAAATGTATAAGGCAGCAATCTATATGCCTTGTTTTTCAAAATCATTTCAAAAATCTTCTTCATCGTGCTCTTTGAATTGATGTGTTCACATTGAAATCTTTTTTTAAGTGACGAAATCGCACTAGAAAATTTGACGAGTATTCACACGAAAAATTTTTCATCAAATTGTTCGTCAAACAACCGAAAAATCAAAATATTCTGGATATTGTCGAACGATTTGCCCAACAACTTGATGAGTGTTCACATGTCAAATTCTTGTCAAATTCCATATATATTTCTGTTTGTCAAATTTTTTTATGACTTATTGGATGACAAATTTGATATTTGAACAGTGCTATACAGGGGCTTTATACAAGGGGACTAGTCGCATGAAAATGTCATAAATGATAAAAAGAAGCAGGTGAGAAATGGATTAGGACGGAAAATTAATAATATTTCGGACAGCTATTTGCACTTTCATTGTTCCTTGTTGTTGAAATCTCTTTAAGTTATTCTACTACTTATATTTAAATGTTTTCTAAAATGTTTATTTAGTTTGTTCATGTTTCTTAAAATGTCCGCTATAAGCAATAATTAAAAACCCAAAGTCAAAGTAAAAGCAACAAAAATAATTCCTAAATCATAAAGTCCCTGTTGTCGCCGTCACTAACAGCAGCCGAGCAGCAAAAATATCCTTTTATATGTTTTTTATTTTGCTTTTCACAAACTATTTACAATAGAGCTTCAACTTATCTTAAATTTTGTTATGGATTCAATA
Organism: Coremacera marginata; assembly: GCA_914767935.1. NCBI lineage: Eukaryota > Metazoa > Arthropoda > Insecta > Diptera > Sciomyzidae > Coremacera > Coremacera marginata. The sequence goes on from OU612045.1 coordinate 137,820,412, forward strand.
ATTAACTCATAATCACATACAGTGGCGGATCTACATACGGCATAAAAGGGCTTAAGTCCCCTTGCGGAATTTTTTGTATGGTAAAATAATGAAAATAAGCCTTAAAAGCCATTTCAGCCCCTCTGGGCTACAAAACTGATAAATTCAGTCGCAGCTAAAATAGTACGAAAAACATGTAAAGCTTTCACCTTTTAAGCCCATAACACAAGAAGGCATGCATGCATCAAAGCATCTGACGTTTCTGTTAAACACACGTAAGCATATGGGATCATGCTTGCATTATTCACACTTTTATGTATGTGAGTTATTTCATTAGAAAACGTGTGCTTGTGGCTTGAACAAACTAGCAAGAAGTTTTGTTTCAAACTCAAAAGTTAACATTCGAGTTTTTTTAAAAAAACCTTAAAACCTAATGGAAATGAAAAACCTTTAGAAGAAGGCATTATTTTACTTATAACTTTACTTATATTATTTGTGTATATAAACGTATTGGTGCAATAACATTTTGTTGGTCTCGAATGGATTAGGGGAAAAAAATCATGAAAGTTTGAAAACTCTGTGCAAATTTGTAAGTACGTGAAAGCTAATTTCATAAAATTCTCACAACTTCAAATTTACAATGAAAAACAGTTTCAAATTTTCGTTAAAAATACATCAGCTTTAACTCCCATAGGTTGAAGTTAAATTATGACAAAGTTTGTGCTGTCCGGTGCTTTTGAATTAAAATTTTTTGCCTGTGGAGCTCATTCTTTATGATATCAACAATTCATTAAAAAGTTTTATTAAATAACGCAGCGCTTTTCAATGCAAATTTTTCGCCTGCGGCGCTCATTCTTTTTATTATTTACATAAATATCTTTTGAAAAATTTACATATTTATCTAAAACGATTTATAAATGTACCTTATCATGAAAATAAATGTTTTTAGCAAATCTGTATATATTTACCTTTTTTAAATCACAAGCACTTGAATTTTAAAAACTTTTGCTCTTGGTGCATTTTGAACTTTTCCATTACAAAAAATGTTCATTTTATTAAAGAATCAAAGTAAAATACTAATTTGAGAACACTTGTACTGGAATGTTTGGAATCGTTCACTGATCCAATATCAATACTTTGAAGTTTTAAAGGATGCGATAGAATTTTGCAGTTAATATTGAATTGAATCGATCATATCTCATATACGAAAAAAGATAAATTTCCCAAACTTTCAGAATGTATATCTCCTAAGCCATTTGAGACCAGCCTTGTTTTACATCATTATATTAAGGGACTCCAAGTTCACGTTAAGAAAAAAAATAAAAGGGCGTGAGCCCTAAAGTAAAACAATTGCCAATCCCCATTTCATTACATATCGCCAGCTAAAGAACAAAACAGTTTTTGTTTAATGGATCCGCTTGGGTCTGGAACAAGTTGGCCTTTGAGCCTTGTAATCATACAAATCATACACATTCTCTTAGTTGTTTGATTCTAAACAACTTTGTTTTTATATTTCTAGGTATATTACTATCTGAAAAATAATAAAATATCGTAAGTACAAAAAATACTAAATGCCATAAATTATCATAATTATCATATTTTACATAAATTTCAAAAACATCAAAGGTTTTTTGTATGCAAAAATTATATCGGCAGTTTTTAAAAAATTGTAAAAAAAATTAAATATTTTCAAAGTACTATCGTTGTGCAAAGAACCATATTATTACAAATATGTGGAAATCGTCCGATGTGACATGAAATCACTATATATGTAATTTTGTAATTTTTTCATTTTGGTTTTTTTTGCTGCCTTATCCCCCACCCCCTCTGGCAAGTCCTACATCTGTCACTGATCACATACATAAATATCTTACTCTTTTGTACAAAAATAACGGACCAGAACGAATCACTTAGGCAGACTGTATAGCGACAGTTACATAGTGCAGCGCAGTCACAATTAGTTTTAAAGCTTTTATCGTTCATATTTTTGCCAAAAAATATATATTCTTTAGAATCTCAAATAAACATTTAAGCTGAAAATAAAAAAAGTGCGTTTTTTTGACTTCAACAGTCCCTTCTACACAGTTTCATGTGTTTCATAATAAGTTTTTATGCAATGCCAAAAACGCGCTGAATATGCCAAAAATCAGAAAAACCATAAACGCCGGACTTGAACTGTCAAAATTTGCATGGAATCTGATATTCGGATGTCCGTGCGATAAAACCATGTGCAATAGCGCCATATGGTCTTTTATCTCAATGCTAAATAAAGCCATATGGCGTTATTACCACGGAAGGGATGCTCATGTGTGTAGACTTGAAGTTTGATGTCTTTTATATCTTTGTTAAGTTAATTTGTAAAAAATTCTGTTTTCTATTTCATACATACATTTAACATTTATTAAAACTTAACAATTGAAGCGTCGTCGCGAATAACGTTGTAAGCGACAAAATAATAAGTTTTCAGGAATTGAAAAAAACTTTTTTATGGTGCACTTAGAGCTATTTGATTTCGATTTTCAATTTTTTGGTGTAAAAGTTTTAAAGAAATTTGCCTGTATATAAAAAAGCAAAATATATCCCTTAATAAAGCAAGGAAAACTGATTGAGATACTTTCGTAATGGAAAAACGTTTCAAAGTTTATCACATTACTATTTCTAGAGCAATTTTCTTGGGTTCAACTTTTCCTTTTCTTCCAGTATATGCTTCTTCACTATTTCTTAGCCTCTTACAGCCTTATTCAATAGGTTTTCTTATACAATCGCTTAACACTTGTTTAGTTACGCACTGTTTAGGGCTTTGCGCATCCTCTACGAAACCTTGCCTAAATTGTTATTCATAAACATTTCTTTTATTCATTGTTTAATTTTGCAAGGCTTGTGTCTAAGCATTCAAGCACAAAAATCAAGTGTTCTTGTTCATTTGGAATTCTGGTACTGTGGCATTGTGGTAAAGGCCGGATATGGAGCATGTCCATGATAAATTATCATAAACATCAACCTTAATCGAGGAGATGACAAAAATTATAGGTTAAATTTACGCAGCCTTTAAACGCAAATTGCGGCGTTTAAGTTATGCATATCTAAAACAAGCCGGAAAAATATTTATGAACAACGATCTGTTGCTTAAAGCCGGTTTAAAGTTACGCAACCTCTAAAATGAGTTTATGAATAAGGCTGTTATTGTTAATGTCTTTCCAATTTTTAAAATTTATCTTCCGTTTTTTACCTTTGTTGCACTCTTGCATCACGCTATTTAATTCTACATTGGCCATGATGACGAGTACATGCATTGTTTTTCCACTCACTACTGACGTTGGAAAGCATGTTAATGCCCAAAAACTAATAAAATTTGACAAACTATGTAATCTCGTAATACGCCAGAGCATTTTTTTGTTAAAAACAATATTTTGTACAAAATAAAATAATTTTATCATAAAAAAGACTATTTGAATTACCCAACGAACTTTGTTCATAGAATAAAATCAAAACCAAATATGAATAAAGAAATACGCAAAATTGGAACTTTTGCTGATCAAAAAAAGACAAAAATTAATTTTTGAATGCAAAATAAGAGATCTCATGCGCTCGAAAGTTGGTCATGGCCTTATTTCACTCCCTCTTTGGTTGCCCCTATGTGTACTCAATACGATGAGAAACAGTTTCCAGTATTCCGCACGATTTTGATGCGTAAACATCCCCGAATATTTCCGGCAACCAATTGTTGCCACCTTTCAAATATTTGCTACAAATATTAAACTAAAGTTGGCACTTTTTCAATACAACTTAAAGCTGATTGATATACGGCACAGAGAACTGCAATGAGTATCCGACAGAAATCGGATACTCAAATCATACCCGAGTTTTTTGCTATTCTCTATCCTATTCATACTCAATGAAATATGTAAAATACTTATACCGAGTGCAGTGTAGACCGATCCACTTCAATTCCTTTTCAATGTGTGCATCGAGTATATGTATTGCAAAGGCACTCGATCAGAATGTATTTTGAGAGTACTTTGGGTACTAATCTTTCTCTGCCAACGTCTCTAAGCGTCAATAAGTAAAAGCTAAAACTTTTTTTAAATAAAATTATATTAAAAAAGTAAACTAATTTTCGTATTGCCTAATTTAAATTTTCGTTAAAATTTGAGAATTGCAACTTTTTATTATTGCTTTCATTTGCTGATTCGCTGATCATTTGCAGTGTTTAAATTGCTGCGCAAGAAATAACAACAGCACCGAAAATTGTGTTGTGGCAGTCGACAGTCAGCTTTTGCTGTCTGCTGCGTAAAATTGGACAGTCGAAGCATCAGTTCACGAAGAACTGTCGTAGTCGATATTCAGCTGCTGCTGAATGTTTCGTAAAATTTAACAGTCGAAGCAGCAGTTTACGACGAGCTGTCATTGTTATAGCATTATAGCATCTGTCAAAATTGTTTACATGCATTTCCTATGAAGATAAATTGGTGTATAAATTGGTGACGTGTTGAAGTGAGCGACCGTTTTTAATATTTCGTTTTTTTTCACATGCTTCTGTCAACCTTAAAATCACCATTGCTTCATTACGTTGGTCAAGCGATGCATTTCAGCAAAGAAAGAATCTCCTTGTCGCATGTACATATATCATATATGTATTATATATCATATATGTACATTATACTTTAATAATTTTTATAAGCGGCCATCAAAACTATAAATCAATTAAATGAAACTAATTGAATTGCAATTTCGTTTTAAATTGCAGACATTTCATTAGCTTGTAGACGAGATTTGACAGAATGCTCTTCTTCTTATCGAAATAAACATAATCAAAATGACTCCCACTCATTAAACAGATTCGCTTATAATTACTGAACACATCCTTTCTTCTCAAATTTCCGACGATTATTTTTCATCAACTCAATAGATGATTAAATTTAAGCAAGCTTCGTAAAACCAAAACAACAATTGCACTGAAGTTTTCGTAAATTTCAGCATTTCTGAAATTTCAGTGTTGAAGTGAATACCCTTATTGAAACACTTAAGAAGAACTTCAGAGTTGGGATGTTATCATGCTAACCCATCAAACCATACATCATTCCATACTGAGCATCAGCAAAATACAGACTCATTAGCCGCGTCTTTTTTCGGTCTGAGAACAAAGATCTAGAATCTGGATCTTGCTTTGAGTTAAAAACACAAACAACAAATGATCCGGAACAGAACTTGGATCAATTATTAAATCTAAATAGGAAGTGTTCAGAACATATTATTTTGTTCGTCCACTCTCTATTGACACTTTTCAATTGACATTTGTCAAAAAATTAAAAACAATTTGTAGAAGCAAATTTTATTTACAAAAATATAGAGATGAAAAAAGTTTTTAGCTTAAATAAAAAGAAATATGCAGAATCTGCGCACATGCAGGAGGAACCTCTTGATATCGTGATGTTCTCAAAGAGCAACCGCGGCGTGTTTTTAAAATCAATGTTTAATTTCTTCCTGACGCAGGAGATTCTTTACTGAACTTGTCAGTTGAGAAATTCCATCCGAGTATGGTCGAAGAAAAGAAGGTAGCATCAAGGCTGATCTTGCTCTCTTTCTCAGCTACCATAATTTTATAGGAGCAAGGGAGAGAGCGAGTTCCCATAATTGTCAAATTGAAGTTGACAACTCATAGAAAATCTGTAAGTGCTCTCTATTATCATCTGTTTTTCTTTCGAAGTCATTCGCAAAATTGGATGGTTTTGACAATTATGGGTACTGAGAAGAGAGTGCGATCAGCCCTGCGACCATGATACAATGATCATGGTAGAATAAGACAAGGTAGTGTTAGTAGTTAAAATTCTCTCTTGTGCTGGGTACCGCACCTGTCAAAATCAGGTTTTTACGAATAAAACCAAAACAAATAACACAATTTGCAAATTATAATATTCTATGTGTTTGACAGGTGCGGTACCCACCGCTCCGAGACGACACTACCTTGTTAAATATACCTTGACAATGATAAGGTCATGATGCAATGATAAGGTAGGGCCGCTTCGCTGAGTGCTCTCACGCGTCAACGAAGAGTGGATAATGAGAAGGAAGATATATGTCAAAACGACGAATTTCTTGGAAATTGCAAATGAAGAAAATATTTTATGTTTCCAAGTCGCAAACAGTGTGGTCACGGGTGTTAAATTTGTGCTAATTTGAGTGAAAATATTATAAAAAAAGTGTAATAAGAACTATAAAATGTGAAAGAAGCCTTAAAATTGCAAAAAAAAACTGTAACAGTTTTAACCTAAAAACAACTGCGAAACGTGAGCACAAAGAAATTCGCGATTAACAGATGATTTTGACATATATCTTGCTTTATTCTGCTTTCTACTCCATTTCTCTCCGAGTCAGCCTTACCTTATAATTCTACCATGCCTGCGACAACCTTATAAATCAACCTTGCGCGTAGTGTTGTTTTAGCTTTTTTTTAACAGTTATGTTTGTCGGCTCTCAGCCATTCGACTATCTTCATATATTCTACCATGCATCCGAGGACTGCTCATCAACCAAAATTGGTTGAGTATTTCCTAGAAGCCTGAAATAAGGAATTCCGGTGCTGTCCACGTGCTTGCAGTCAGCTATTTTTGGCTGATTAGCTTCAATAACCCAGCAAGCAGTTAATCATGCTTTGTTCTTTAGCCTAAAAAACAGATACGAAGCACGTTTTATTCCTCGTTGACTTGAGGCTTCGCTCTCGGATTCCTAGCTCCCAACATGGATCCTAGCTTTTCACTCGCTTGATCAATATTGCTTTGCAGCTAGTACTCATGAGAGGCTCGGTCTTGTGCGTACGAGTGGCAGATGTTAAAGTAGTGTTTCAGTCTTAACCCTAGAATCGTAAAACAGTTCTACCCTACGTATACTTCTTATGCGGAGTACACGTAAAATGTACGTACATTACGAATGCAGGGTTAAAGACGAAACCTGTTAAAATTTAAATATCCTCTACAGCTCACGAAAAGCATCTACGGTAAATAAGCGTACGGTCAAGCCAAAATCCAGGAGCTAGCTTGTAAGTGAGTATTTCCATTCCTTTTTCCTTTACCAATGCCGACTACAAAGATGAAAATGGATAAATGACCTGAAGGAACTTCCTAATGCCATACTGCTGAATCTGGAATGACAGAGTCTTAGCCGTAGTCTTTGGAATAATCACCACTAGCACAAACCAACCAAAAGGAGTGGTTTCTCCAGTTTATATTGCAAAATTTTTGGTTGCATGTGATCCAAAGAACTTGCGTTCACCTTCAAGTGACCATGGTCACGATTGCTTAAGTTTTCTGTGAACGAAAATTCAGGGGCTCTCCTCTCAACCGGAATACCCCCTCCTACCCATTTTAGATTTTGAGTAACAACATGAGCGTAGAGGGCCAACATTTTTGTTGGGGTATCTACTTTTGAAAGCCGTTTTCCCTTTTGTCAATTGAAGACATTTGCCGCAATGCAGCAGCTTATACGAGAAATCTACCTAAAAATTATCATTATAGTCAAAGTTGAATGGTTTGTCAAATGGGATATTCTTGAGTAAAAATTATTCGAAAAATCTTAAAACTTTTGGTGAGTGTCTACTTTTGCCTTGTTTTCTTTTTCACTTCAAAATGGCTGGCGCAATATAGCGGCTTAAAGACGAAAACTACACAAGAAAAAGTCATTAAATTCAAAGCTTAATGGCTTGTGATATGTGATATCCTTGTGTAAAAATAATTTGTAGGGGCTTAAAATTTTAATTGAGGAGTCTTCTTTTGAATGCCATAAGTTTAATTTTTTAACTAAGAAGGTTGTCTCAATATGGCGTCATAAGCGGGAAGTCTACTCCGAATAGGTGAATGACCCATATATACTCGTATATAAACGGGTAAGTATACGTGTATATATATATATGTTTATACGCGAATAATAACAAAGAACTCACAGACTGCCGATTGCTTAAAATGTTTTTAAATTCCACTCATGATATAATGATTTACAAGGTAGGAGTGACAGTTCTGTTAGCGATTCGGAGTTGTCAAAAACACATTGAAAAAGAAAAAACGAAGACGCAGCAAAACAGATGAAATGTTAAACTTTGTATTGATTTGACAACTCCCGATCGCCGCTCGTGAGAAAAAAGGTAGTTGTCAAGGCTACCTTGTAAATTATTGTATCATGATTCCACTGTTTCATGTAATTTCGTTTTTTCTCCCCATTCTAATTCTTTGTATTGTTCCATGCCACACATTTGCCATTTGGCCAGTCCACATTATCAAATTTTTTGTCAAATTGTTGGTCAATCACAATAGAACAACGTGGGAATTCCATGAAATTTTCAATCACAATAGAACAACGTGGGAGTTCCATGAAATTTTCACGAGCTAATTATGGGAATATTTTGAGTTCACGACTTACCTCATGCTTAGTTCAAAAACATGTTGAACGAAAAATTTCCGATTTCGTGAGCTCATTTTGCTTCCTCTGTTAAGTTACGCACGAAAACGTTGAACTTGCTCCCATAAGCTTTCACGTATTTCTACCGAGTAGACGGACGCAAATGCAAACGCAGTTAATGAACTCACAGCTTAAAGCCGGGAGTAGAATGCTTACGTTTGCATTTGCGTCCGTCTACTCGCTGGCGCAGTTTACGTAACAAAATATGGGAGGAGTACAATGAGAGTTTTCATTGTGCTTATATCATGTTTCCACTGCCTCGAAATCTCGAGATTTTGCGAGATTTCATGAAATCAGCATGCAAATCTAGTTGATTTCCCATACAAGTTGAAGATTTTGAAATCTCGTGATTTTAACAAAATCTCATCCAAAATCTCGTTAATTTCGATTTGGCATCCCTGAAAGTATATTCAGCACAATTCAGCATATGCGGAATTGTCAAGTTGACAGCTGTCAGTCGGAAGTTGTTTTTTTCACGGGCATTGTTTAAAATTTGTTTCTAATCAGAAAAATTAACAAAGAAAATCGTAAACGCAAATATAAACAAAAGGAAACATGGAGCTCAGCCGAGGAGCAGATGCTGGTGGCTATTTGGGGTGAGAAGATAGATGAGCTAAGAGGACACCGAAAAAACGGGCATATTTATGCCGAAATGGCAAAAGAAATGGAGAAAAGGAAGTTATACTTTTCCGCGGAGGGAATTCGAGTAAAAATTCATAATCTGACCAACCGCTTTAGGTGAGTTCTGCAAAATTTCAGTTTATTACAAAGCAAAGAGCTTCAACCAAAGTTACAATGTGAGCTCTCAGCTCGATTCTCAATGTTTGTGTACTTGCATCCCTTTCATTCCAACCATCTTAATTTCTTTCCTTGGCTATTCTTTAGATCGGAAAAGAAACAAATTGGCCCTTCTGGAGGATCTCCGTCCGAATGGCCATTATACGCAGCAGTACAGTCTTTTATTGGTGGCTTCAAAATTAATAATACTGAATACCTTGTTGAAGAAAGTATTACTCCTGGTAAATGGAAACAATCAGCAGTTTTTGATATTAATTTTTAATAATTATGGCTTATTTACAGAGCAATCTATGCAAACAAATTCTCTTTATTCCGAAATATTTTATGACGAATCATCTCTCGAAATGAGTGCAGAAATTCCATCATCTGCACTAAGGAGCTCTTCCCCAATTGAGGTATCCATCCGATCGTCAACACCTACAGCTGATACCTCCTGATACTGATGGATGAACCTGAGAAGAAAATAAAAGCAAAAATGAATAGTTTTCAGCGAGAAATTTTAAAGGAATTCAAAGAAACAAACAAAACAATTGATTCCGAGATTGAAATAGTAAAGAAAGTTGATGAGGAAATGATAAGTTTGGAAAAAAAAGTTTTAGAAACATAAGAAAGGAGTACTCAGATAATGGAGAAGTTTGTTGAAAACAGACTACTTAACATTTTAAGCTCTAATTAAAATAACTTAACTAAAAATGCTGGCTTGTATTGTTCTTGTGGATGATTGTAGTCTAGTGCATTGGTTTTGTTGGCGGTAGAATTAATTTATGAACGCTATTCAGATGCTTTGCTCATCAATACAAACCTTTTATTTTAAATGAGGGAATAAAGATAAAATGTCCCACATAAAGTGACGTTAAAAAAATGAAAAATGCTTCAAAACTCTCACCAAAACTAAACTATTTGCTTGAGATTTTGTACATAAGTGTTTGTAAATAACTATTTCGTTGTACTTACTGATATACCGGGAAATTGCTTTTCGAATTGTTTCTGCTGATGTTTCGTTATCATTTAAAACATCTTCATGTTGAGGCTGCTGCCTTTGTTCAGAATTCTTATCACCTGCCATCTGCCGTATCCATTGTTCATTGATTTTATCATTGCGATCGTCAAAATTGGTCATCACTATTGGCAACATCATGTTCCCAAAAACATTTCGAACGCTCCTAAAAACATAACAGTTTTAACAAAAGCTCAAAATATTTTGAAGCCACTAATATGTACCTGTGTCCAATACTTCGGAGATAATGCCAATAATGCAGCATTTTTTTTTAAGCTCTATTATATTTTTAAGATGCCATTCTTTCTTTTTTTATAGCTATGTAGCAAAACTGAATTTCTTCTATTATTGCGCATCATCATAAACTTTTTGGTTTTATTAATCTGCTGGTTAATAATTATTAGGTTTGATTTTTCCATTTCTGAATATTTTTTAACTCGTAAATTAATTTTTGTAAACACATCAAAAATGACGTCTTACACGTCAAACGAAATCACACTGCTTAGTGGAAACACTTTGAAATCATTTGTTTCAAATCTCGAGATTTCGAGGTAGTGGAAACATGATATTAGAGTTTTGAGGGATACAAAATGATTCAACGTTTTCTTATTTCTTAAAATACAATTTTAGGTGTATTGCCTCTTAGATATTAAAAATAATTTGATGTTTAGAATCATATAGTATTAACCAATAGCATAAAGTAAGTCATGTTAATTAAGTAATAACTTATCAAAAATCTTTATTTATTAATATTCATGACGAAGAGCCATTCCTGAAAATTTCAAAGAATTAACTCGTTCAGTTTTAAAAAAAAGCAGCTGTAAAATTATTTTAATATAATTTTAGCTATTAAAGAAAAGTTAAACTATTTTCAACATTTCTTGCGTAAATTGCGTTGAGAAAATTTGCGCGCGTCAGCATTCTTCTCGGTAGCATAAGCTTTCGTGTATTTTGACTCTAATTGCGCCAGCGAGTAGACGGACACAAGCGCAATCATTTTTCTCCCGGCTTAGCCCCTGGGTAAGCTCACGGTTACGGCAAGGTTCGACAACATGTACTATGGTCTGAGCATCCATATTGACAACGTATCTATTTTCATGTACGTGCTCGTCCAGTGGTGAATTTTAATGAAGAATAAATTTTGTGTAAAACGTGGCAATTATTTTCCATTTCTTTCAATCTAGTTGCGATACCGACAAGCAAGAGCAAGATAAATATACTATTCAATCATGAAAAAATATATTATATTCAACTATGAAAGTAGTTATTCACCTTGCAATGTAGCTTCAATGCTTGGCATCGCCACCACAGCATTCACCATTATCGAAATCATTTTATCATGGTTAAGTTAGGTTATATCGTATGCATCAAATCATACAATTATTTATAAGCTAGTTTTTTAAGGAAAAAACTTAAATTTAGTGAATTTGCAGTGCGAAATTATTTAAAAACTCTCAGATAAACACTTTTTGGAAACGGTGAGAATGAATTTCTTTTAGAATTTGGACTTATATTACATATTTTTGCGATTAAATGTGCTTCGGTGAATTTTTTTCTTGATTGGCCTGGTAATTTTAAAATGGTGATCGGCAAGTTAGACCAGCAAATACTTTCAACATATCCACTCATTTAGGAAATCGCGTCACATTTATCGGTAATTTGCTGGGTATATAATACGCTGCAAATTAGAAGTTTTTCTAACAATGCAAAAAAGAAAGTTATCGTAAATTTTAGTGAAAATTACTTCAAAAATCATCTTTATATACACAAAAAATCATGTATATCGAGGCTGGCCACATACAATTTGCTTTATATGTATGTATATCCCAGCGTTTATATGCAATAAGTTTGTGTGTTTTTGCTATATGTACAAAGTACTCTTAATTTTAAAGAAATGCGTAGAAGTGATTAAATTTGCAATCATTTTTCATACCGCTTTTAAAACACTTAGCATATTGAACATTCAAATGAAAGTCTCATTTCGTTATTTTGATTTAACACATTCTGCGCAATCCCAAATTAACTAAACCATTGATGGAAATATATATATGAACTCAAAATATTTAGCTCAAAGTTAAAATTGTTCTATAAAATCGGAAAAAAAACGTGTTGAAGCATATAATTTAATTTCAACATATTTGGCGTATTTGATATTTTCTAATTTAGGCTTCCATTTTGTTTTTTATGCATATGCGTGTGTGTGCTATTTCTGAGGTGTATTTCAAGATTTTAACACTTCATGGGCTTAGATTCAAAACTGATCAAGTCTACTTTTTGAGGAAAACTCGATAAACAGATACGTATGAAGCGGTGCATTGTAATTTATATAAGAAAATATTCATAAATGGAAACATTTTATGGAGACCGACAATGGTAATTTTGTTCATAATGTCTGTTTTGAACTAAAAAGTTCAGGCCACTCTAAAATGCTTCCGAAGTTGAGTCCAAAGTTTAAAAAATGGGCATGGAAACTTGAGTTTTTTCCAATTTTCGTTTTAAGCATTATGGGTATCAAAATAAAGGTTTTTCCAATGACCTATTTTCAATAAAAATCTAGACATAACTTTATAGATGATATATTTTTTTTACTCAGAATATTTTACATATAACAATTTTTTTGGTACCTTTGAAATTGTTAAAAAATCTCGTGATTTTTTATAACTTTCAATGTTGGTATGTATATAATGTGAGGATGGTAAGAACAGATATGATGGGTAGTACATACTAGAAGGGAGCAGTAGAGGTCAGTGGCCTTTGAAGCAAAAAATGTTATCTAAAAAAAACATCGATATATTATACTAGTTAAGTAACTTAACTAGTTTTAAACTAATTGGACTTTGCTAGTTTTGATCAAATAAAAATAGACTTTATTAATTTTGAAATTTAGTTTATCTTTATTTGAAAATTGAATTATCTTTCTTTAAATTATCTTAAATCTAATTTAAAATATGAATTATCTATGACAGTCAAAATATTTATGACTGGTTTTTTAAATATTAGTGGTCCTCATGAAAACTGGCATAGGGCTTTGTTATGATCCTCGGTCACGTCAGTTTTTACGCTCTTTTTTGATTTGATTCACTCTATGCCCAAAGTGTGTTATGGTGGCGGTCATTTGATCCCTGATCACTACTACACTTTTCGCTACTTTTAGTATTTTTAGTACTTCAAAAAAGTATCATTTATGTTAATAAAAAATTGTTAATCTACCACTTTTTCGCGCGTATTGTACGTATTCAACAAGTTTTAACGAATTTTTAGAAATCGAAAATATTGATTACGGACTGCAGGCGTTAAAATTTGGCATCGCCTATTCCAAAAACACTATATTTTGGCAAGATAGGCACATGAACATCATTAAGAAATATTTGAAAATATATTTATTGACGCAAAATAAAAAACGCAACCACAAAAGCAGATCATGTTAATTAAGTTATTATGATAAAATTATGCATTATAAATAAATTTATTACTTACGCTATCCTTTTTGTTTTCGCCACTTTCGATAAATGCAGTCAAACAAAAATTGCACAAATAAACATGGCTAGCGTAGTGTTGCTTTGCGCAAGTTTTATTTATGATTTCCTACATTTCTCACAAAAAGTGTACTATTTTCATACAAATCAAGGAATGTCGTGAATAATTTACCAACGCAACACTGCTGTGATCCCGTGATTTGGCAAAGACAGCCGAATCATTTGGTAACCATTGCGGTCAAAATTTATTCCCTCACTCTCTCAAATTTCCCATTTACATTCAAACAACAACAATGCGTGACCGTGACGTGCCCATGACCGCCAGCATAACATGGCCCATATTCGTATTTGTGCAAATTTGCACACGTGTTTTCATGAACACCCCCATGCAGGTTACGAATGGTACATCAGCTGTTGTCAACAGAATTGAATTCATACAAGTTTTGCGAACTGAAAATGCATGGGAGTTTTGCGAGCACCGCGTGAACTTTTTTGTATGGAAATAGAGAACAGCTAATATACGAAGTGAAAACTTGGTGGTTTACGTGGTATACGAGGCATTTGCGGATTTTCATGAGGACCACTAGGGGAAGAAAATAATTTTACACGAAGCGAGGTACTTCAAACTCGTGAAGTGAACATTAAGCATTTTTGATTGATTTGTCGAAAAAAATGGTTTAGGTCTGTTTTTGAAATGCCAATTTTAAGTAATTGCAGTAATTTAAAATTGGTCTCTTTTGAATGTCTGACCTGAAATAACGTAGACGTATAGGAAACTTTGCGAAAAATGTTTTCGCAAATATCTAATATTTATTTTTTGGACTTGACCATTTTTAATCTATGTCCCTACTTATAAACGAACCGCAAAGACGATTGTCTGTTTAAATAATTTATTAATACTAAAGATTTTGACAATAAAATCCGTAAAATACAAACAGAGGATTCATGTTATCTCGCAATTGTCTCGTAAAGTAGTTTTTTTTATTAGCTTTTTTATATCAGTGTCAGAACTTAAACGAACAACGAAATAAAGAAACTCATTTGGAAGTTTGGAAACTCATTTGGCACTGGAGCAGAAGAACAAATGTAAATGAAGTTTGTGGCTGCCACAGCACGAAACTTAAATGGGATAAAAGTGGGGAAGTAATTATTTTGTAAAATCTGTTTATCAATATTTTCCAAAATGAAGTGCAACTTATTCATATGATATTTTGTATGTCAAATAAAGGCAATTAAAATAATTGCATATATTTCACTACAAGACCTGAAAGGAAAGTGCGTATTTGAAGTTTCAATATTTTAGGGAGAAAATACAACACTGTTTCCTTCGATTTCGCACTGGCTATGGTTGTCAAAATTCACTGGCTCAGTAAAAGTTGTTGCCAGTAGACTGCCAGTGATGTCAAGGTGTGAGTGGATTAGTGAAAAGTGAGAGTGCATTTAGTTTTTCGACCTGTTAGTGTCTTCGAACTGGCACATGTGGCTAGGGGGTAACGCATTCACATTTTCGAACTTGCAAGGAAATTTCAGAGAGTGAATTTTGGCACTTGCTGCAAGTAAATGTCAAAAACGGTATTAAAGTGATTCTCTTGTTGTGCTTTTGTGGATTTTTCCGGGATTTCCGCAATTTTTTACAAGAAGCAACACTACCACTACCACAACCCGCATTATAAAAATTGTCCCGCAAAATGCCCTATATGCACCGCATGTCCCGCAAGTTAAGCTTTAAACTCATTCACACACAGATTTCAACGACATGCCGAAAAATCAAAACTTTTCGACATCTGACCGTTCGACGACAAAGTTTTTTTTGTGGCCACACACGCAGGTATTACGACTACTGTTCGGAAACTTACAAATCTGACAACAAATTTCACTGCTCTTTTTCAATACAACTTAAAGGGCAGCTGACTGATATACGGCACTAACAGATAACTACGAAAAAAGTACCTCATGCAAAAACAGTGAATATTTTCTAATATCCGCCATCGGCATCGAATACCCTTACTGTTTTTTTTTTATTACCGGCATTCTATCCCTGTCCTCAGTCTGTAATGTCCTCCATTGGTATTTCTAAAAGTTTGTCGCCTTAAGTAATACTGGTTCAAGCATTACTGCAATTGCAGGGAGAACCTTCGCATTCGAACTTTTTGGAAGACAATATGAAGGGTGGTTAAATTTTAAGGGCCTATGTTGATTTTGAATAAAACAAATAGGAAATTATTGTCATTTCTTATTATTATGATAATATTGGTATGGTTCAATTATGTATGGAACAAAATATCGGCCAAATGGCCGCCGCGACCTCGGCGGCACACCTCCATCCGATGGTCCATATTTTCGATGACGCTGAGGCATAAGTGAGGTTCTATGCCGTTAATATGCCGAATTATCTCATCCTTTAGCTCTTGAATTGTTGCTGGCTTATCGACGTACACCTTTTCTTTTAAATAACCCAAAAGAAGGAAGCCCAACGGTGTCAAATCACATGATCTTGGCGGTCAATTGATATCGCCACCACGTGAGGTAACACAGCCATTGAATTTGTCGCCCAAAAGAGCCATTGTTTCGTTAGCTGAGTGGCAAGTGGCACCGTCCTGTTGAAACCACATATCGTCCACATCCATATCTTCCAATTCGGGCCATAAAAAATTCGTTATCATCTCACGATAGCGAACAACATTCACAGTAACTGCCTGACCGGCCTCATTTTGGAAAAAATACGGCCCGATGATGCCGCCAGCCCATAAACCGCACCAAACAGTTACTCTTTGTGGGTGCATTGGTTTTTCGACAATCACTCTTTGATTATCATTCGCCAAAATGCGGCAATTCTGTTTATTGACGAATCCACAGGTAAAAATGTGCCTCATCATGCATTTTGATTTGAACGCCCATTTTCATAAAAAGCCTGAATAACTTTAACGCGTTGCTCGATTGTGTTCATGGTTCAAATTGAGTTAGTCTGAAATTGAGAAATATCAAATGAAATACAAAAAAAAACTTGACGCTTAGGTGTGGTTCACATTCAACATCGGCCCTTAAAATTTAACCACCCTGTATATTCTCTACTTGCAAGTGATTACTTGCACATGTGTACACAGGGTAAGACATGATAATTATATCCACTTAGCTCGTAGTTGCCGATAGGAACACTATTGCCGTATCCAAATTTCATTAATACCGGTTAAGTCACTTGAGAGAATTCGGTCGAACAGTCAGAATGGATGAAAGGCAATCAAGAAAAACAAATCTGAATCCGTACAATTTTTAGCTAACATCTACTTTGACAGTTCGAGCAAATGCGAAAAAAGAGTGATTTTCTCTCAAGTGACTTAACATATATCATAATATAATAATTTACAAGGTAGGAGTGACAGCTTTTTTGTGGACCAGCAACGCACAGAAAAAAAGAAAACGAATAAGCAGCCAAACAGATGAAAAATTAACTTTGTATTGATTTTGACAAGTTTTGGTCGACGCTCTGAGAAAATTGGTAGTTGTCAAGTCTACCTTGTTTTTTATATCACAAATTATTATATCATGACCTATATTAATCAACATTGGCCATATAAAAAAAAATTATATTTTACAATATTTATTAGGAGCACTTTTTGGAAAAAGTGGATGCTATGTTGCATGCTACATTACGAACACTTGGTGGTTAACAGACCTATTTTGGCAAATTAACGATAGTAATCCACTTTTTTACATATTTCTATATGTATTTTTACGGCTTTTAACAGAAAACGGAAGAAGAAATGTAGCCTACAACCTTACCAAACATAAAATTAAGTGTAGCATTCCATTGACAAGACAATGAATAAAAGAAAATAAGATGCCGAAACTTTCAAAACTAACAGACCTATTCTGGCAAATTAACAATAGTAAACCAGTACTTTTCATATTTCTATGTGTTTGTTGTAATTTTTTTATTTCAAAACAAATTTGGAGCTCAAAATAAAAAGTTTCGATAAAAATTGTCAGCTGACAAATTTTACAAAACAAACAAATTTTGTTTTTTGAGCTTCAAATTGTGTGGCGGTGGCGCAGTGGATAGAGTGTGTGGCCCATACGACAGAGAACCCTGGTTTGAATCCCGCCTGACAAAGTTTATTCAATTGAATTAATTTTTCTATTCGGCCGTCACCTCTCTGCAGACAATGGCAAACCTCAGAGAGTATAAACTGCAATGGAAAGCTTCTTGAGAACAAAAGCCGTTCGGAGTCTGCATAAAGCTGGTAGGTCTAGTTCTCTATCATTTGTGTTCAGAGATTTCACAACACACATAACACAAATTGATCATAAGAAGTTCGGCAAAGTCCTTTCAAGGGCTGAAATGGCCATTTTTTTTTTTTTATATAGTTTACTTATACCTGTTTTTAGCCAAATTAATTACAAAGCGAATCTTTTGAGTACATATAAGCAAAAATATCTGCGTTCACTATGTCCATCGAATGTACCTTTACGGTATACCGCGTTTTCCATATTTTGGTTTTTCACCACGGTGACAATAGACATCTCTTTCTCGGTTGCCTTTAATTTGGTCGAATGAGAAGGCAAGCTTTATGCAGTAAACTAAGTAGCAGCTGTTTCGCTTTTGTGCATGCGTGTGTGTGTTATTTTCGAGTTGTGTGAATATGTCGTTTGTTCGCACCATGGTTTTGCGACCGGCGTTTTTTCTTATTTAATTATTTCTAGTGTAAGAAAACGGTCTGCCATCGTCATTACGAAAAGCAAGGCACACACATTTGTGTATATATTAATCTATACTTAACTAACTATAATCTACCTATATTATTTATAATTAGAAAGTTACGTGTCTTCGTCGGCTTTGGTTTTCTTCAAAAAGTGGCAGAAGTTGGCATCGGAGCTTTCTAAAAATATTTAAAACATACAAAATTCACATTTGCTTAACCTACACCGCTTCAGATATATCGGACTTTTGAGGACTCGAGTGCAAAAAACTTCTTAAACCAATCACAATTACGTCAATTAAGAAGAGTCCCCAGAAAATTATGGAAGAAGACGAGAGAGGCAAACTTTTTGTTGGAGGTCTATCGTGGGAAACAACCCAGGAAAATCTTTCGCGCTATTTCTGCCGTTTCGGAGAGATCATCGACTGCGTAGTGATGAAAAACAATGAAAGTGGTAGATCACGTGGCTTTGGCTTTGTCACCTTTGCTGATCCGGCGAACGTAAATCATGTACTTCAGAGTGGTCCACACACTTTGGACGGTCGTACAATTGACCCAAAGCCTTGCAACCCGCGCACGCTTCAAAAACCTAAGAAGGGTGGTGGTTACAAAGTATTCCTTGGTGGTCTACCATCTAATGTAACTGAGACCGATTTGCGCACCTTCTTTGGACGCTATGGGAAAGTTACTGAAGTTGTCATCATGTACGACCAGGAGAAGAAGAAGTCGCGTGGTTTCGGTTTCTTGTCATTCGAGGAGGAATCTTCAGTGGAACATGTAACCAACGAGCGCTACATTAATCTTAATGGAAAACAGGTTTGTTATAAAACAATTATTTTCTGATATGATTTATTTATTTATTTATTTGCCACTATCAAAAAGCAATATGGAACAAACCCACCCAAGTGAGAGCGGATGGAAAATTATTAATCATTTTATCAAAACGTGTTTTTTTTTTCTCCATCCTTGCTAAATGATTTTTACTATTTATGCTTCTTAAATAAGTTTTAGATGGAAAAATTCACATTTTTGAATTGAATACAATATGCGAAGAACTACAAATTGTGATTCATGCCATCTATTTAATTTAGTTTTGATCGCACATCAGATTAATTGAGCAATAGAATTTAGAGAAGAAAGTGTAGTTTGCTTTTTATTTATAAGTGCTAAAGAAATTTTATTTCACTAAGAAATTAGAATTGAAACCAAAAAATATTTCGATTAGGTGTCAGGGATTCTGATTTGGCGGTATTATATTAGAATCGGATTCGGTACCTCTTTTAGATGTCACAGAAACCTATATTATCCGATGTCACCTAAGCGAAATGTTTGTCGGTTTCAATTCTGATTCCAAGAGCTCTTGGTTTCTATAAGAACGCCGATTATTCGATATCAATAACATTGTAGGCATATTTTTTTTAATGATTCATGGCTATGTCTTTGCGATACAAACAATGAATAATAAATAAAACTTATAATTTTTTATATGAAAATGTTACAATAGTTGAATGCTCAAAATAATAGGTTGCTGAATGTTTTTCAATAGTAATTAATACTTCTGATCAGCCGTCACCTCTCGCAGACAATGTCAAATATCAGAGAGCAAAAAAACTTTGTCTTATTGGCGAAACAGTATACGAAGATAAAATTTATTTATACCTCTATCACCGTTCGAGAATCGAATTTTCTCTCTCGCCTCTCTCCCTGATTTTTCGAAAATCCTTGGCAACTGGCTGTTTTATAGACAATTGGAAGCATTCCTACATAGTTGCCATCCACAAATCTGGTCCTAAACAAGACAAAAAATTATCGACCTATCTGCAAACTGCCTGTTATACCAAAAGTATTTGATAAAATCATGTGATAAAATTTCTTTTCACGTTAAAAAATGTAATATCTCCAGAACAACATGGCTTCTTAACAGGTAAATCATCGTTGATGAACTTGGTACTCTTTTGTAATTTTATTATTACGAACTTAGATGAAGGTCTTCAAACCGGTGTCATCTTAACCGATTTTGCAAAGGCATTCGACAAAGTCTCCCATAAGCACTTAATATTTAAACTCGCCTTCTTTGGATCTCTCAAACCTCTTATGTTGGTTTTAATCATACATATCTAACCGCAGCCAATCATTAATAGTAAACAATAGTGTATCTTATCCTTTCGAAGTTACCTCCAGTGTTTCCCAAGGCAGTCTTCTGGAGCCGCTTCTATTTTTAATTTTTATCAACGATCTTCCTAGGGTCATTTTCGCCGATGACTAAACTATTCCGGCCTATTAAATTGAACGCGGTTGCTAGTCTTCTTCAAACGGATGTAGGATCCCTTCACCCTCAAATCTTTGTTTTCCCCACTTGTTCGGCCCCATCTAGAATACTTATGGAACCCAATTTCTCTCACCCAAACGCTGCAAATTGAAAGAGTCAAAAAAAAAAGTTTACAGATATGTGATATCTAAACTAAACTGAAACTCCATCAGCCTCTATCATACTCTACCAGATGTGCCTTAATTGATATCTGTTCCCTTAAATATAGACGTAAGTCGTGGAGGAAAATGAAGCCAAGATCGTTGGCCTCACCCTAAGCAATAACCTAACTTTGAATGCTCATATAGCAAATATACGACGGAAAATATCATATGGTTTGGGTCTCCTTTACAAATTCAAAAATAAACTTGTAGTTGATACCAAGTACTTGATATATAGTCCATATCTAGTCCATTCAGACTTAACATATATGACGATGTGTTGGGCTTATAAAAATACAGTTGAAATGAAAAAATTACAACGAATGCAAAACAAATGTGTGAAAGCAGTTTTCGGACTACCAAACCAATACCCGAGTCATCGACTCTATGAACAAGAATTTAAAAACATTTCACCCCTAAACATGCTCTACCATTACCAACTCCTAATGGCAGTTTACATAAATATAAGGAATGTCAGCTATAACACTACACAGCTGAATCAGCATACTCACGGTTTTGGCACCAGAAATAGAAACGACTTAGTTGTGGCGAGATGCAAGCGAGAGGTAACGAAACAACGATATTTGTATGCAGGACCGAAGGCCTACAACAATTTGCGAACGTAAGAAACGAAGTTTCAATTAGTTGATTTAAAGTCAAACTAAAGCAATATATTCAAATGCAGAGCTTAGTGTAATATTTTATAAATATAATACCATATGTAAAAAAAGATCTCATTACTACTAGATTAAATCATTCAGTTTTTAATTCAACAAATATATAGTTAAGCCAGATTGGTACGCTCCTTAATAGCCTATAGGTATTGGAGCATAAAAATTTTATAAATGCGTTAATAATGGAAATATCCAATAAAATTGAATTAAAAAAAAAAAAAAAAAGATGCAGTCTATCACATTTATCCGTGACCTGGTTCTTCATCATATCCAATGTCCTACACTACTCGGTATGCTTGGTTTTGTAACCCCGTCCCACTACCTCCGTATCCAATTTATCTTTCGCGTTCCTTTTAACAGATCGGAATATGCTCGAAATGAGCCAAGTAGGCGCTCCACTATTGAAGTTAACAGGGTTTTGCCAATGATTGACATTTTCGACTCAATCTCAAGAGCTCAATTTAAAATTAAACTTACTTACTTACTTACTTAGTTGGTCGTAACAACCCGTGTCCGGGTTTCAACCGACCTCATCAGCTCTCGCCAGGCGCCTCTGCTTTGCGCGCGCCTTCTCCAATCGGATACACCAAGTGCGGTTAGGGCTTCCTCAGCCTGGTCCATCCATCGGAGGCATGGTCTTCCTCGTCGTCGTTGACCAGCGACCTTCGCCTCGAGCACCTTTTTCGCTGGAGCTTCGTCGGTCATACGATGGACATGACCCAGCCAGCGTAGTCGCTGCACAGTTATACGCCGAACTACGTCAATGTCATCGTAGAGCTCATACAGCTCGTGGTTGATTCGGATGCGATAGTCATCGCCGACTCGAACAGGACCGAAGATTTTGCGAAGAACTTTTCTCTCGAACACCCCCAGAGCGGCTGCGTCAGTTTGCGAAACTACCCATGCCTCAGCGCCATAAAGCAGCACAGGTAGAACGAGCGTCTTGTAGAGTGTTAGTTTTGTCGATCGAGAGAGGGCTCTGGAACTTAGTTGCTTACTGAGCCCGTAGTAGCACCTATTAGCAATTATTGTTCTTCGCTTTATCTCCAGGCTGATTTCGTTTTTGGTATTAATGGCGGTGCCAAGGTAAACGAACTCCTTGACTACTTCAAAGTTATAGCTGCCGGATGAAACGTGGGAGTCTAAACGCCGAGCTCCCTTGTTTGTAGACAGCATATATTTTGTTTTTCCCTCATTTATCGTCAAACCCACTTAAAATTAAACTAAATCTACAAATTTTCCGTGTTACCTAGGGTTACTAACTGTCGGTCGTCTTTACTGGTAATTTTATTTTAATATTAGATGTAATCGATTCAATGTTCGCAATGTATAAACTTTCTCCTACTTAATTCTTCTTCATTGTAAATAATGTTTAATATTATCCATAGTAGTCTGTAAGAGATACTGGTCTTCTGCCGAATCATAGTTTGCCAGTCTACTTGTTCACCGCAGATTCAATGCTGCCAAAGCATAAAAGTAAAGTTAAGTCAAAAAATTAAGTATCAAAGAAAAAAAAATTAAATTCGTTCGTGTTTTTTCTTTAGTAAATAGCATGGCAGAATAAGAGATTGTAGATGCATTTCGGACAGGCAGACTGCCATAACAGTCAAAACGAATTTGATAGCTCATAGAAAATCAGAAAGCGATGAGAAAGCTTTAATTGGGAAAATGTAAGCAAAAAAGTATTTGTATTGATTTTGACAATTTTGGCTATGAGAATGAGAGTGAAGTCTGAAATGCATATACCTTCTTTTATTCTACCATGGTAAATATGTAGTAAAAAAAAAATTGTAAGCATCTTCGAGTCATTTTGGATCAATTGTGAAGTAAACATTTCATAATCAATCGATCGAATCGATCAATACTTTTCAAGAAACATTTATGCCCTGCTCCAATAGCAGCAGCACAATTTCATGCAACTGCTGAGTGTTAGTGTTTTTCATAACGCGCCTATTACTGTAAAATTTTAAAGATTAGGTTAAAAATAAATGCATTTTATGTGAAATCATAATGAAAACCGATAAAATTTATTATCTTTAGCATAAAAGAAATAAATTGCAAGAAAATCCTGCATTCGCCGTCTTCTCACAAAGTTTTTTCATTCGCCTGCCTTTGACGTTTATGGCCTGATTATGCATACTTGACGTAACATAGGTTAACATGACGCAACGTACTATGACTTTTTGTTGATTGTGCTTCCAAGTGCCTATCTACACTGGCCTCACTCAACCAACACACTTTAATTTCTACAGAAGAGATAAGGAAGTGGGACGGTAAAAAGTTCGTGAGGCAAGAATTTTAAAATTCTGCGACTCATTTTGATTTGACATTTTTCATTTGTGTTTTTTCTGTTAGTTGAGCAATATCCGCTGTGAAAGTGGATTTAAATGTTAATTGAGATATTTAAGTACAATACAACCCAAATTTAATCTTTGATAGAACTCCAACAGCGAATAGTTCTTGCTTTGAATTGTTCAAGGTTAAAGTGAGGCAAGTGATGTGTGTGAACATTTGGCAGCTGCCTCACATCAAAATGAGTTGGTGAAGTGGGGCGAATGTAAGCAGGCACCAACGTAGCAACCACAGCAAGTGTCAAAAAATCGCTTGATCAATTAGTTTTTCATCGTCTACCATTCTGAAACATATTTTAATTATGAATAAAAAATCAATTCAAATTAAAATACTTAGTTTGCGCTTCAATAAATTAACATAAACAAAGAAATATTACCTTACAAAAGCACATTGTATACTGAAATGTCAGTCGACGTAACACAGAAATCAAAATTCAACAGACTTCTACTTCGCGTTACATTTCGGCTAATTAGATACACAAAAAACGCGTTCGGCAGATTTGTATGTGACAAAAGAAACGGCTGTGTTGCGTAGATCTATGTTTGGCTAATTAGGCCATTAGGACCAATGATATTTGAAAAATTTAAACACTGATACCGCCTCCGCGAAATCGACTAGCTGACGGTGATGGGGAATTAATTAATTTATCTTATTCATCCATTTATAAACGAAATTTTTTTTCCATATATTATTAATTGCTATGTATAACACTTAGGTCCTTATTATGAGTTGCTTTCGACGTTCGATCTTCGCTGGCTATTGAACAGCGAATATCGAATGTCAAATTCACAACACAAACGCCTCCTTTAACAATCGGAAATTTGTATAGAAATCTGTAAACAAATTTTCTAAATGTTGCGGATGTCAAAACTTCTATGAAAGGCTGCACCTACGCGGTGGAATTCATTTCAAAAGGGTTTGAAGCGTCCCTCAATCGTTTTCTACTTCTAGTTCAGTTCAGTTCAGATCAGTTCTGTCAAGCTTTGATAAATCGTCGAACCATAATTTCGTCGAAGTCAACTACGACAATGGCGCTATTCTTTATCGAAATCACGTTATAATACCAAATGCAAATTCGTTCGATCAGGCCATTCGACTACAGCCGAACGTCGAACGCAGCTCATAATAAGGGCCTTAATTGCTGTCTATAAATAAAATTTACAATTCATATTCATATTATTAAAGTTATATAGATGAGAAAAAAGAAGAAAGAAAAAAAAACTACAACAATAAATTATGGTTTTATCAGCCCAAGTAATTTAAAAATTCGAGGGATTTCTTTTTGGCAGTATTGCTTAAAAGCGAAAATGTTACACGGAATCGGATTCCAAATACGAGATATTCTAGCCTGGAATGATCGTTAAAAAATCGAAAATGAGATCTTGGGAATTTGAAAAGTTTTTATAAATTCTTAAGTTAATGTTATCCATAAATGAACAATTTAATTGAGATCTGTGACACGAGTTCACGTAAACGTAAATTAAAGATGTATCTTACGAATCTATTGAAAATGAAATTGATCATTTTCAAGTTCATTGCGGTAGTTCTAGAGTAGACTTCTAAGCCATACACAATATGTGATACAAGTAGAGCATTAGAAACTCGAATTCGAACTTAGATTGGTAAAAAACAACTCGAACTAAAGAAAATACGTAACGTGTTGCAACTTTTGTGAATACAAGACTGATATGTTTTCCAAACGATAGTTTCTTATAATACCAATACACTTGATGTGATCAGCAAAGTTCATTGAATAAGTTTCAAAATTAATTGAAAGTCCCTCAGAGTCATATTTTGTTGCATTAAATAACATGCCTTGTGTTTTTGTTTCATTATAGTCTGGGAGCCATCCATCCTCATCAAAGTGCAGTTAAACGAATTTCAACATTTTTTGTATTAAGAGATAGTAAATAGCAATAGGTATAAAATAAGCCCGGTATGACGAGGTCTATCCTGGCAAAAGTATTTTTCACGAATTTTTTTATTAACAAACAGTAAAAATTTGCACTTAACGCGGACATTAATTTTTAACCAGCGCATTTTATTGTCAATTTTAATGGCTTTTAGAAAAAAATGGTTGACAGCTTCTATTGTGACGAAAAAGTCTGTCATACCTATTTTAAAAACATATTAGAGGTAAAATTTTATTCTTATCACGCAATAACTTTTTTTAATTTGTCTCTTGTGTCTTCTCTTTAAATATTTTGGTTTGACAGCTCGAAACTTGACGAAAACATCTGTCATACCAGTTTGAAGTATAGCTCTGACCCGGCTCTACGAAATAACCCCTAACGAAAATGAAATAACCCAAATGCAATGAAATAACACCATAATAAAATGGGTGTTAAATAAAAAAGTTCGTAAAAAATACTGATGCCAAGATAGCCCAAACCACTAAAATTAAATAATGTCCAAATGCAATGAAATAGCACCCAAATGGAAAATGGGTGTTAAATAAAAAAAATCGTGAAAAATACTGATGCCAATAGACCTCGTAATACCGGGCTTATTTTATACCTATCGCTATTTACTATCTCTTAATACAAGAAATTTTGAAATCTGTGTAACTGCACTTTTAGGATTGATGGCCCCCCGCCTATTAAAATTGAGACTGTTTTCGTTAGGCCTTTTTTGAGAATTGTTCAGACCAAAGATTGTTTTGCTTTCAAAACAATCTAAAAATGTATGTTCCCCCGAGAAAAAAATAGTTTAATATCATCCGCAAACAAAAATATGTCTGATACAGGGATTCCAACAGAATCAACAAAATCATTTCAAAAAAGCAAAAATTAATCGGACCCTGATCGATGCGGATCTTCGCTTCTGCAAAATTCTATATAATAATCATTTTCAGAGATGCTAACAAATCGTTTACGTTCAAAGAGATATGTGTAGATTTAACTACAAGCATTACAAAAATTAGGCTGGCATTTTGGTCTATGTATTAGCATGTTTTGATAACTCGTGTCAAAAGCTTTCGTGTCAAAGCAAAGATAAGTCAAGAGAGACAAAGGCACACAGAACTTTTTGTTATTGATATTTACACGTAGCCTTTCCGTAAGCCTTTACGGGAGTGTTGTTTTACTGAACCCTGTTCGGAAACCAATTCATTGACTTAATAAATTATTTGTTTTTCAAAATTTGTTATTTGTGTTCAGTCACTTGAATTTATATCACATAATTTAATGCCTTAGAGAGAGCCAGAGATGTGGAGAGATGCCTGTAAAAACTGAAACTGTAAATATTTAGTGGTCGCGCATCGCGATTTTCTATTTTCCATTAAATAACATAACAATTTTTCAATTTCTGATTTTTAAATCTTAAAAAACCAATAGACGGATGTAAATGACTGAAAGATATCTTATAATAGGGAATTGGACGTTCTACAAAAATGTCCCTTATACTTTTTTTTGATAAATCAACTCGTGCAAAAGTTATTAAAATTCAAAGTCATTTATAATTACACTTTTTTCTTCAGTTTCCGGTAAAATTATTGAAGTTATTAAATATTATAAAAATAGGCATCCAAAAATAAAATTCGGCATCTAGAAAGACATCGATTTCTAGGAAGAATTAAGAAAAATGCCTTTTTATTGTAATAATTTTTACGAGGCCTGTGATAATCAAAGAAGAGAAAGAGAGAGAGAGAGCAGCAACAGTATGTACTTGTTTCCTTGTACAGAAAATCACAATTCGTAGAATTTTCAATAAAAATTTTATATTATATTTAATGAGAACTTTAAATATTTTTCCGGAAACTGGAGGAAAAAAGTGTAATGTAGTGTAATGTAATGTGCTATGTAGCTGACAATAACAAATAAGTAGCTATTGAACTCTGATTGAAATGAAATTTTAACAATTAAGGTACTGTACGAATTTGAAGTCCCAAAATCTGCTTATCTTCAACATTTGTAAAATCTGCATTTATTTATTAATTTTCGTTATTCACAACATTGAATAAATTTTTTTATTAATACATATGAATGCTTAGCACAAAGGATGCAATCACAATGAGTTTCATTTCAGAATTTTCAATTATTCTATTTTATCCATTACTTATTTATTTGTTATTCATTATTAATTTTTATTCGTTATTAATTTTGTATCCATAATTAATTTTGTATTCATAATTAATTTTGTATTCATAATTAATTTTGTATTCATTATTCATTTTTTATTCATGGCTTAGGCTTCAATGAATGGGAGTAGTCATAGCAGACATGCCCCTTCCCTTCCAACCCCACCAGATTGTGAGCATAACCTTATTTTGGTAATGTTTGCTTTTGCTTGCCTCTCTGGCGCTTCATCTTTCTTGGACCAGCTTCTTTTTTTGTTGACATTGTAGACAATTCGCTTTTCGTCATACGGTTGATTAATGGTGGGTACCTTTTTGGGTACGTTTCACGAGCCGATCGAAAATGTCAACTCGATTGACTTTGTGTATTGCTTTCAATTAGTGCTGAACCCATACAATATTTTGATGAAACCAGCGGATGAAATCATTCTCCACTAGCGTCTTAATTTAGTCTTCGTCAACCACCGGTGGTCTACCAGAACGAGAAGCATCCATGATTGAAACATTTCCACCATGGCAACGGACAAACCACTTCTGACATTGTCTTTCTCTAATCATATCTTCGCCATAAACTTCCACTAATTTTGGGCTGGTGGCTTCCAGATCAAAATATGGTGTATTTGATTATCAAAGTTCTCCATTTTTAAAACAAGACTTGCAAAGAAAAGCAGGAAAAACTGAATTAATTTATTTGTATTGAATGTAAATAAACTGCTGAGCACATAAAATGCCTACCGATAAAAACGTAATTTCTTTATGAACAACTCAGTTATACTAATTTTTAATTAATTCAATTACTTTTTTTAAATTGTTGAGCAAGTATCTTCTATTTAAATATATATCTTCTTCTATATATATAAAAATGAATGTATTTATGTGGGTATGTGTGTATATCACGTATAGACTCCAAAACCACCGAACCAAATTTTATGAAATTTTTAGGAATACTGAAGCAACATTCTGGAAGTGTTCCTGTGAAGTTTGGTGTGGATTGGAAAAGGGGGCGTGGTACCTCCCATACAACCCAAATTGGCTCTATCGCCCACAAACCAAAAAAAATGCTATATATCAGACGGTTTTAATCATATAAAACTAATATTTGGTAATTTTGTTCAGATAGTTACTTTCGGTGACTGTACAAAAAATGGGCGTGGTCACACTATATCTACGCCCACTTTTCAGCAATCATTTTAATTCCTGAGATGTTCAAGTTTTGATAGTGAATCTTGGTACGAAGGTGCTATGGATACAAGTGGCAGTCACTATGTAAATATAAACGTTGTCACGCCCACTTTTACCGCCGACAAATCAGTAAAAATGCTTTATATCAGACAGATTTTGCCGTAGAAGACTAAGATTTGATAATTTAGTTTATATGATTACTCTCGGCCAATGTACAAAAAATGGGCATGGCCGCACTATATCTACGCCCACTTTATCGAAATCATGCTTATTCCTGAGTTGTACACGTTTTCATAGTGAATCTTGGTATTCAGGTGCTATAGGTCCAAGTGGCAGTCACTATGTAAATATAAATATTGTCACGCCCACTCTTACCGCCCACAAATTTTTAAAAATGCTTTATATCAGACGGCTTTTGCCGTAGAAGACTAAGATTTGGTAATTTAGTTCGTATGGTTACTGTCGGCCAATGTACATAAAATGGGCATTGCCGCTCTATATCTACGCCCACTTTATCGAAATCTTGCTTATTCCTGAGTTGTACACGTTTTGATAGTGAATCTTGGTATGCAGGTGCTATGGGTCCAAGTGGCGTCACTATGTAAATATAAACGTTGTCAGTAAAACTGCTTTATATCAGACAGCTTTTGCCGTAGAAGACTAAGATTTGATAATTTAGTTTATATGATTACTCTCGGCCAATGTACAAAAAATGGGCATGGCCGCAGTATATCTACGCCCACTTTATCGAAATCATGCTTATTACTGAGTTGTACACGTTTTCATAGTGAATCTTGGTATTCAGGTGCTATAGGTTCAAGTGGCAGTCATATGTAAATATAAATATTGTCACGCGCACTTTTACCGTCCACAAATTTTTAAAAATGCTTTATATAAGACGGCTTTTACCGTAGAAGACTAAGATTTGGTAATTTAGTTCGTATGGTTACTGTCGGCCAATGTACATAAAATGGGCATGGCCGCACTATATCTACGCCCACTTTATCGAAATCATGCTTATTCCTGAGCTGTACACGTTTTGATAGTGAATCTTAGTGTGCAGGCACTATGGATCCAAGTGGCAGTCACTATGTATATATAAATTATGTCACGCCCACTTTCAACGCCCACAAATCAGTAAAAATGCTTTATATCAGATGGATTTTGCTGTAGAAGACTAGGTTTTGTTAATTTAGTTTATTTGATTACTGTCGGCCAATGCACAAAAAATGGGCATGGCCGCACTATATCTACGCCCACTTTCTCGAAATCATGCTTATTCCTGAATTGTACACGATTTTGTTAGAGAATCTTAGTATGCAGGTGTTATGGATCCAAGTGACAGTCACTATACATATATGTATATAGAAATGTTGTCCCGTCCACTTTTAACGCCCACAAATCAGTAAAAATGCTTTATATTAGACGGCTTTTACCGAAGAAGACTAAGAATTGGTAATTTTGTACATAAGGTAACTGTCGGCATCTGTTAAAAAATGGGCGTGGGCGCACCATATCTACGCCCACTTTTTCGAAATCATGCTTTTTCCTGCGTTGTACGCGTTTTGATAGTAACACTTCATATGCAGGTGCTCTAAGTGGCGGTCAGTATATATATATATATAAAATTTGCCACGCCAACTTGTACCACCCGCAAATAAAACAAAAAACAACGCGAAATGGCCAATTTCAGCCCTTGAAAGGACTTTGACCGAGCTTCTTATGATTAATGTGTTGTGCTTGTTGTGGAATGTTTGAACACAAATGATCGAGAACTGGACCTACAAGTTTTATGCCGACTCCGAACGGCTTATGTTCTCAAGAAGCTTTTCATTGCAGTTTTTACTCTCTGAGGTTTGCCATTGTCAGCAGATAGGTGACGGCCGAACAGAAAAATTAATTCAATTGAAAAAACTTTCTGTGTCAGGTGGAATTCGAACCAGGGTTCTCTCCCATATGGACCACACATTCTACCCACTACGCCACGGCCGCCACTTTTTTTACCCACAAATCAATAGAACTTCTATAAATCAGAGGATTCTCATCGTTAAATACTAAAATTTGGTAATTAAGTTCATACGCTTACTCTCGACAGCTTTGCAAAAAATGTGCATGTTAGCACTATATCTGTGCCCACTCTTCAGCAATAATTTTATTTAATTTATTTATTTATTTATGTATTTATGTATTATAGTTAATTACAATTTAAAAATTATAACTAAGTAAGCACTAGCTGCCAGGGCTATCGGTTAGAAATAATTTTAATTCCTGAGATGTGAACGTAAAAGTGGCGGTCACTTTTTATATAAATTTTGCCACACCCACAAATCAGTAAAAAGTATATAAATCAAAATTTAGAGTAAAAGAATAAAATTTGGTAGATTAGTTCATATGGTTACTGTCAGAATCCTTAAAAAAATGGGCGTGTCGCACTTTATCTACGCCGACTTTTCAGAAATCATTGTAATTTCTGAGCTGTACATGTTTTGATAGTGAAACTTGATATGTAAGTGCAATGGGACCAAGTGGTGGTCACTATATATATAAATGTTGCCATGCCTTCTTTTCCTGCTCATCTATCTATCAGTAAAAAATGTATGTTTGTATACTAAGGCTCCTCACAAAAAAAAAGGTGTTTGGGTCGGTTGCTCAAAATAACGCTTTATGTTATGATGATTCCCCAAATATTTTGACAGTAGCGATAGCCATCCTTGTGCTGGGATGGTTTGAAATAAAAAAAAACAAAAACGAAATGGCCATTTTAGGACATTGACCGATCTTCTTATGTTCCTCATAACAAACGGTCAGACTAAATAGTTATCTGCACCAATCAGTTTTTAATTTTTTCAGAGGTAATGCGGATTTTCATTAACTTTTTAACTTTTTTTTTATATTATTTTCACTAAAATTCAAATTAAAATTTTTTTTTTCTTGCCATGTTACTTTTGGTCAAATAAATTATCTATTGATGATAAAATATAGTGTAAAGTGAAGAATTGAAGTAAATGAAATTACAAAAAAATGTACACATTTTTTACATTTTACAATTTATTTGACTAAAAGTAGTATGGGAAAAAATTAATTTAAATTTTAGTGAAAATAATATGAAATAAGTTAAAACAATCCATAAAAATCCGCACTCTCTTTGGTGCAACGGAAAAAAATTAATTTTTTTTGATGCAAAATAACTTTTTATTTCTCTTATTTCTGACCGTTTGTTGTTTTTTTTTAACTACCATACCAGGCAATATTTTTAGTCGAAATATTTTGGGGATCATCGTAACATAAGCCATGGATTATTTTGAAGAACCGGACTAAGCAACTTTTTTTTTCTAAGGAGCGTGAGGCGACTTAATGTATATACGTATGTAGGTATATGTGTATATCACGTAAAGACTCCGAAACCGCTAAGCCAATTTTTATACCAAAGCCTTGAGAGGGTTCCTATGAAGTCTGGTGTCGATCGTAAAAGGCACGGTAAAATACACCTTCAATTTTCGATATCGAACAGTTTTAGTTTTTTTTTGTAGGTCGCACAGCCACGGAATTCAGTATTATACCTCAATTTACACATGCCGTTCCACTGGTAACATTTTATGGGTGTTGGGCGAGGGGCGTGGTACTTTTTCAGCACCCCAAATATTAGGTATAGTTTTCGAAATAAGTCACACATCAATAAAACTCGGTACGAACTTACTATAAAAGTATGGTTTCACTAAAGCTACACCATCTTTTAGGAGATAAGCGCTGAGCGCAGCGAAGCGCGCCGGGTATAAGCTAGTACTCTATAAAATTGTCCAGCTTTTACCAATATGAACGAACAGCGTTTAACTCAGTTTATTTCATTTAATTTTTTCATTTTATTTATTCCTTCATCTAACAGAGATCAACTCTTACAGACTACTTATATATATATATACAAAAATTTAAAGATGTACAGGATAGAAAGAAATAATAAATAAAGTATACAAAATTGATTAAGACTAGTATTAATATTAGACCAACGATCAGGACTATATACACTTTTAGTTAATAAAAAATTCAATAATTTAAGAGGTTACGAGGTATGGGAAGCATCACGGGCCAAAAGGTGAAGAAATAATTGGTCTTTAAGTTTCTTTCTGGTACAATCATCCAAAAATATCAATGAAAGCCAGCATAGAATTTGTTTCTCGAGTGCAACGAGTTAATGGCATATGTAGATCTATTTAGAGCTAGACGAAAGTGAAATTGGCTTCGGAGGTGTCTGGATGGGAAATGGAAATTCAATTGAGATAAGAGTTCCTCGCATTGAATATTATGGTGTAAAAGATCCCAGATGAACAAAATTGACGAAACTTTTCGCCTTATTTCAAGCAATGAAATATGTATTAGAGCGCAACGGGTGTTATAAGAAGGCACGACCGGTAAGTGCCAATTAAGTTTGCATACAACAAACCTAGTGAACCTTTTCTGAACATTTTCAATCCGATTAGAATGTATTTGAAAAATTGGATTCCAAATCGTAGAACAATATTCTAAGTGCGGTCTAACCAGCGCAGAAAAAAGTGTCAACAACGTATACGGGTCCGAAAAGTCTTTAGAGTTCCTTTTAAGGAAACCCAACATCGAATTAGCTTTGCTAATTATAAAATCTAAATGGTCATTGAAATTAAGACGCACATCTAACAGAATTCCCAAGTCCTTAACGAAAACTCTATTAAGAATAACTGAATTGATCGAATAATTCCACAAGACTGGAGACGTTGACCTAGAAAAAGAAAAACATTGGCATTTAGAAATGTTCAGAGGTAGTTTATTTCAATGTCTCTTTGAAGTAGCAAAAAATCATTATCCGATGAAATAGCACGGAATATTTTTAAATCGTCTGCAAACAAAAGGGCGTTGGAATTCTTTATAAAACAGGGAAGATCATTTATAAAAAGTAAAAATAGAAGAGGACCTAGATGACTTCCTTGTGGAACTCCTTGTGACAAGAATTGGATCTGATAGGCGATCGCGTACTACTACTTTTTGACGACGATTTAAAAGATAGGATTTTATCCAACTTAAAAAGTTAGAGTGGAAGCCCAATGACGATAATTTTAAAAGTAAGATATTATGATCTACCTTGTCAAAGGCTTTAGCGAAATCTGTAAAAATTACATCCGTTTGCAAACCATTGGTAAAATTATTTAAAATAAAGCTACTAAATATAGTAAGGTTAGTTACTGTCGATCTGCCGGGGATAAAACCATGTTGAGTAGAAATAATGTTTTTAACAAGAAAGGTAAGCTTTTTATAAACAATCAATTCAAAAACTTCAGGAATGCTAAGGAGTTTACAGATTGGCCTGAAGTTGCACACGTCTTGCTTAGGACAGGATTTGTGAATTGGAACAATAAGCGATACTTTCCAAACATCTAAAAATTGATCCGCCCTAAGGGACTTATTAAAAATAATAGACAATGGAACTGACAACGACTCTGCACAGTTTCTTAGGGTTATAGGCACTATGCCGTCGGGGCCCTCCTTAGTATTTGAGTTAAGAGTTTTTAAGGCAGTACAAACATCGCACGGATCAATACTGAGGCTACCGATATTTAGAACAGAACTATCATGAGAGGTAGTTGCAAAGGAAGTAGAGACACCTACGGAAAGTGAGTAGACAGATTTGAAATAGTCTGCGAAGAAGTTACAGATTGTCGTTAACTGATCAGAACACGCGCCTTTGTAAGACATAGAGTTGCATTAGTATTTCTTTTATTTTTAATAAAAGTCCAAAAATACTTACTATTCTGCTTTAACTTATTTTCGATAGATAAAATATAAGAGTTAAAAATAAATTTATTGAGAACATCGAATTCCTTTTGGCAGGATAGATAAGCAGATTTGAACATTGGTATAAAATAATTTTGCAAACTTATTTATTATTTTGTTTATTTTTAATAATAATTAGTTTCTTAAAAACATTATTTTCTTAATCTTAGGTCGAAATAAAGAAAGCCGAGCCGCGAGATGGATCTGGTGGACAAAATGCAAATAACAGCAGCGTTGGTGGTGCCTATGGCAAACTTGGAAATGAATGCAGCCACTGGGGCCCTCATCACGCTCCTATTAACATGATGCAAGGACAAAACGGGCAGATGGGTGGTCCGCCACTGAATATGCCAATCGGAGCACCTAACATGATGCCTGGTTATCAAGGCTGGGGCACTTCACCACAGCAACAAGGATATGGTTACGGTAACAGTGGCCCCGGATCATATCAGGGCTGGGGAGCACCACCAGGACCACAGGGTCCACCGCCACAATGGTCAAACTATGCTGGGCCACAGCAAACACAGGGCTACGGTGGTTACGATATGTATAATTCGACATCCACTGGTGGACCATCCGGACCATCGGGTGGTGGAAGCTGGAATTCATGGAATATCCCACCCAACTCGGCTGGTCCAACTGGAGCACCCGGCGCTGGAGCTGGCACAGCCACTGATATGTATTCGCGCGCTCAAACTTGGGCTGCCGGGCCATCAACAACTGGTCCTGTAGGCGGCATGCCACGCACTGGTCCAGGCAATTCAGCCTCAAAATCAGGATCTGAATATGACTACGGCGGCTACGGCTCCGGCTATGATTACGACTACAGCAACTATGCTAAACAAGACGGCGGTGCATCGAACTATGGCGCTGGACCACGCTCTGCGTATGGCAACGATAGCTCTACACAACCACCTTACGCCGCTTCGCAAGCCGTTTAAGTACGCGGACAACAAAGGTGAAGCTAAGTTACATTTTAAGCTATAGCGTCTGTTCGTTCAGTTCTGTTGTTGAAATTAAATATTAATTATATTATACTAAATATTAAAAAAAAAAGTTTATATATACTATAAAGAAGATAATATACACAGAGAAAGTAAAATTAAACACAAAAAATTTAGCTAATTATGTAAACCTACTGCTAAAACTTTGAAGAAATCATCAATTAAATGGAGTAGCGTATCGAATATGGAGTACACGGCTGAGTGCGAAAAAGATAAACATTAAGAAAAGCATTCTCTGAAATGCAATATTGAACGACACACAATAATAATCATCTTTTGCGCATGGAATAGCTAAATCTTGTTAATGAGTTTCTTTAGTACTCAGTCGACATGCCTGTTTATTACGCATAGTAAAAAAGCAACACATTTTTTTTTTTTTATTTAACAATAATTTAAAAAGAAACATCTCTTATATGAATTGTATGTCAGCATGTAAGAATAAATTATATACAAACATGTATAAACAATCCGAGATATTGTAAGTTACTACAGACAAAAAACGTACGTTCGATCGGTATTTCTTGCACTCATTTTTTCGTACTGTCTTAATTTATTTCTTGAAAAGGTAATCAAGCCTGATTGAATTAATTACTAAATATAGCTCGATTGTATTAACATTTTTTTTAATTCTGTTTGCATTAAACAAAAATTTGATTTATTTTTTTTTTATTTTTCTTAAAACATTTAAAAATTTTTACTGTTAAACAAAAACTATTCTAAGAATAAAATTCTGTAGAACTGAAAATTTTCCAAGAGCTCCATATTATTTTAATCTACTGATTAGTTTTTGTGTAATAGTCCGGTGTTTATATATATTATTTAACAAATACATTTTTTGTAATAAATGCTTTTGATTGTCATTGTATGTATAAGATACATAAACACAAATTGTATTTTAATTAACTATTTGGCAATCGTTGATTAAAATAAATTTTAATGTGACTATATTATATATACAGCGACAAACGATACTTTATTTTATCCATATTTGATTATATATATTTATTTAACACAACACACAAATGTCTAAAAAGAATTATATTCAATAATAATAATAATTACTTATTAACAAGAAATATTCTATATATATATACAGAAACATATAATAATAATAATAATAATTGATAGAAAACAAAAAAAAAAGTTGAAAAACGTGCAAAATGCATAAAAAAATAAGCAGTTGGATGAAACAGAAAACCTTTAAATTAAGAAATAGTTATATACTAATCTACTACTTACATACATGCATACAACATAAATAATCGGAATAAGTTCAAAAATAAAAGTCGGAAAATGGAAATTTAAATAAATAAAGCTTAGAAAATATTCATGCAGAAACCACAACCACAAAAACAACAACACCTGACGTAATAAGTAATTAATTTTAAATTAAATAAATTACAATTAAATTTAACGTTTAAATTAAAAAATAAAGTAAAGAAATATTTCATAGAGAAAATAAAGTAAAGGTAAAGTAGCATTAAATAAAAGTAATTATTATAAAAACGATTTAAACACTGACTGTTAATTGTAAAACAATTTCTTTAATGATTATGATTTAAAATTAATAAATACTTTAAAATAAATATTACTATCTAAAATTAAAATACAAAAACACTTAATTATCGGTATGAATATAGTTTAGCTTTTAAAGCCCATTTAATTTAACAAGTAAACAATGCGATGAAAGGAAAACTACACAATATCTAGGTTAAAAAATTAGAGAATCAAATACATACAAAAAGATGCATACATACAAATAAATATATATTAAAAAACAAATTCATTTATTTAATGCGTGTAAGGGAAATGTCCAAGTAAATTACGATTTAATATTAAAGTTTTGTAAAAACAAAAACAAAAATGAAAATGTACGTTGCTTATATTTTTGAAATTTATTTAAAGTTTTTGAGTTTAAAATTTCGTATTGATTTTAACAAAACAATGAAAACACAACAGCAACAATCTGTGCTTTTATTTAACCGTTTAAAATTAAAAAAATTAACGTCTTATTTACACTTAACACTTAACTAGACAAGTAGAAACAAGCGGCAAGCAATATAAATTCATTTAGTTTTGTACGGCACTTTGTTTTACATTTAAGCGTGTTTCTTTATCACCTCTTGCCCCCCTCAACTCCCTGCTCCCACCCAACATTTATCAAATATTTCCATAAATCTTTTAGTAAAGTAATTAAATTTTAATTAACATTAAATTTTTAACTTATGATTAGTGGAATTGTAAATTTTTATTTTTAACTTCTGTCGTCTGGCCTTGCAAAAAATAAAAAGATGCAATATAAAATTAAATGCTACACTAAATAATTTAAGATTCAATTATATCTGAATGAAATATGCAGCAGCAAAAATAACAACAACAACAAACACAAGAACAACAAACATTTTTAAAGTAAATAAAAGAAGAAATTGACTGATTTAACAACAACGTGTAATCTTAAACGCATACAATATGAGCTAACTAACAACAAATGTACATTTTATTTAAACGATTTTTAGGCGTACTTTGTAATTTAAATGAGAAATATTATAAGGTTTTTTATTGTCTACTATCTAAAATTAAATCTCTTAAAACGTATGGTTAAAACAAAACAAACAAAAAACTTGCTATTAGAAGTACGACTTAAATAAAGCATTAAGTTCTTTACCAACTAGTCGGAAGTGCAACGAGATAGATGGCGATGATTTGATGGTGATGATTTACTTCTTTCGGAAGATGTTGATCCACAACTTGCTTATAAGTAGCTGCAATTGAGCCGTTTCAGCAATATATTTTATAATAACCTGAAACTAAAATTTAAAGTTAATATTTAAACAAGGCATAAAATAGTTATTTTCAATCGACATCAACCACAACAAGAACAACAACAACCAAACAATGTCAGTTTTAATTCACTCATCTTCTTATTAGTGATATTCATTCTAAGAAAATAAAATATTAATACTTAGTAAATCAAAGCTACTCTAAATGGATATGTATGGGACGCTGACGTTAAAATATAAATTTTAATGTGTAATTATCCAGTTCTGGTACGGCTCTCTCATCCTGTCTGGTACATTCTTGTATTGTATTTCCAAAGTTTTTCTCTTTTTTGAGTTGGTTACTTTGAATGAATTTGAATTCTTTAATTATAATGAACACAGTGCCTAAGTAATCAAAATATCTATCAAGGACATTGTTACTAAATATGAAATATTAATTAAAAACTAAATGAAATGAGATGAAATTTAAGAAGAAACAAATTATGAATATTTAAATAAGTGTGAACTCCACCAGAGTTTTGTTAAATTTACTTAATGATAACATTTAAACAAATAGCATAAAACTATGTAAGTGTTTAGCTCAGTATAAAGCATATAATACAAAAAAACAAAGCCCGAAATTCGTAAATTTTACATGGACATTTTTAATTGCCTCTTTTTGTTGTAAGTTTCCATTTTAACATAAACATACATATATAACAAACATACTTACACACGTTTTTTTTCAATATTTCTATTATTAATAATTTACTTTATTTTCTTTTTTTATGTTAAATAAAACATAAATCCTTCATTAAATAATAATTTAAAAAATTATTTAAATATTTTTTTAGCTACTTGGTAAAATTTATTTAAAACTTTGCCGTTACAATTTTAATATAAATAATTACATAAATTATGATTATTCTATCTACATATAATATGATTTAGCTGGCATTTGAGTATTTATAAAAAAACAATTACAAGATAATATAGTTTGTATTAAACTTCAGCATATTAAAAAAAAAATTTTGAATACAAAAATAACGAATTGTAGATGTTTCTTTGTTTAATTTATTGGTTTCTTTGTAATCAGCTGCAATAAACTTGAGGTGTATGGATAAGAGACGATTTTTATTTCTTTAATTAATATCAGTAAAAACAATTTAAGATGTTTTGGATCAACCAATATTCACAAAAAAGTGAAGAAAACCGGTTTGAAAATTTCTGATACATAAAAAATGTATGAAAAATTCTTTCCCATTAAAAGATGTCAAACATGATCTACGAATGTGAACTTTACTCTCACGAACAACCTGCAATATGCATATTAATGTTGCAACTTTAAATATTTCTGGATAATTTAATAAATTTACTGTTCGACGCCAATAACACTTACATATCTTAGAAACCATAGAAATTCTAAGCACAATCTATTTCAGAATATACCATCATTACCTAAGGCAAAAAATATATTGAAAAAATTTTCTAACAGTACCGTTAGGTGAACATTTATTACGTGTGTAAATTTTTTTTTCAAACAAAACCTAAAAATATAATTTTTTCCTAAAATTCCGCAAAAGTTTTTTTTTTGATGTAAAAATAATTTGAATTTAAAATTTAATTTTCTTACTTCCTTTCAAATGACAACAATCGTTTGTAAAAATTGAGTTAGTTAACACAAAATTTTGTCCCAAAAACAATTTTTGCCGGATTCGAAAGTGTTCCCAATAAACACTGAAATTTTCTTTCTCAAGTGTTGAGGAGAAAACCCTGGTAATCGAACTCACAATCTCCAGTCTATTTCAAAAGCAAATAATTATGTGGCAATACTTGAGTTTTGTTCCACATTTAAATACTTCAATCTGACAAAACTGCTTATGAACCATTTTGAAATGAAAACTTTATCCAACAAAATGAAAATAAACCATCTGAAGAATAAAAAACATTTACATCATTAAAGGTACAGGAAAATATTGAAAATGCATTGGAAAAAAGTGAAGTGATGCAGGTAATGGAGCTTTTTTCAGTCGGGGAGCAGTGTACACAGTTTTAGACTCCTCAGTTTCTGTGCAGGATGAAGGCTTCAGAAGGAACGTAAATTCCTATTTATTTATGTATATTATTTAAAACATGAATTAAAAAATTAATTTGAAATAAAATGGATTTTTATTTGTATATAAAAGTCGTGAAGAATTTAAATAATAAAAATGGACTATAATTATATTAGATCTCACCTTAAGAAGTCATTTGTTCTCAACGTGAGAATAACGCTTGCTATCAAACTGTGAAACAAACCTGATATCGAGTTGAGAAAACATTCGAGAACTTATCTTCCACATTGAACAATAACAATTATAAAAAAAAAAAAGTGAAAAAGTGGAGAATCATGGTACTGTTTTTCTTTGAGAAGGCTATGATTCTCGACTAAATGCTATCAATATCCAACGTTGGAGATATGAGAAAAAGGTTTCACTTGAGTGTAAGTTGATAAACAATCTAAATGCTTGAAATATATAATTTTCGACCAACTCTTTGTTTAAATTTTTAATGACATCGAAACGTTGGGAAAATTAAATATTTTTTAATGGTTTTAATTTAATGAATATTTAAATAAGACAAATTGACCAAAGTAGCCCAAACATAACGTCATTAAAAAAATAATCTTAATGCTTGTTGGGTTTTTAGCAGAGCTATTTATGCGACTTGTTTTTTTTTTTAAATTGGTTGTGTCAAAATAATTCGAATTCTATATCGAGGACTTATATTCAATTACTAGTATAAAAAAGCCTGTCCTACGACGGGCTGGAAGCATTAACGCTCAAACTGTAATTATTTTTTGCCATTATTACAGTGCTTTTACAACACACTGTTCTGCAAAATGTTCGACCTGAAAGTATGCACATACATAAGCACACCAAATTTTGAGTTTGGAAAAATAAGTACGTTTGCCTGAAATTAAAATAGTTGAAAATAAGTAGAATTCCGTGTTACAGTTTTTGGGTAGAAATATCTTTATTGGATTATATTCAACAATAAAGGTAAATGTAAAAATTAAATAATGAAAACATGTTCAAAATAATGGAAATTATCTGTGTACTATCAATAAACATTTTGTTGTCGTAGAAATGGTGAAATCTCGCCAAAACGGCGAAATTTTGTCAAGGATAGATGGTATCGCCTCACTTTTCTGTTTCAAATAATTATAGATCCACGGAATTCAACTTTCCAAATTTATCGCCACACTTTTCAGTTTCAATTAACTCGAAAAGGGGGTTTCAGACAATACTACATGTCTATCCGACATGTAGTTCGGCAAAAAACCGGCATTTTTTCATTGAGCTTTCAGACATACATGTTGGATAGACATCATTATTTTTCAGCTCTCAAAAAGAACACATCTTAACAATGGCAAAATAATTTCTTGCTGCTCTCATAAAAAAGTACTATAAATTTCAATAAATTATTTCTAAAATTAATTATGTGAAACGTTTATAATTTTTTTATTCTTCGTTATTTCCTTAGTTTTCTTTTGATGTTGACTCATCGACTTTTGCAGAATGAAATCAAAATCATTTCATTTTCGTACTACATGTTGGATGGACATGTAGTTTTAGCTTTCACACATCGTACATGTCATCGGACACGCAATGTCCATTGGACATGTAGTATTTTCTGAAACCCCCTAAAGACTCGAAAGTGTTAGGTCACAATAGTGTCTGCGAGATAGAGTTGCCACCTGCTCAGTCGCGACGGGTGTGGGTATTACGCTAATTAAGTGCCGAAAATTTACTACTTTTCGTCCCATCAGTTTGATAAAACTTTTTAGCCAAGTTTTATCAAACAGTGGGACGAAAAGTGTCAAACAACCTGAAAAATTTCCACCGGGGAGACAAAAAGATATAAATATATAGAGTATGATGGTTCTAGACTACTACGAAGGTACTGGCCTTTTCGAAACTACATATGGGTTTGCTAAGACTTTATATTCAAGTTTTATTAAACAGTGGGACAAAAAGGCTAAAATTTTCCCCTGGGAAGGTAATAACAACGAAAGGCTACAAACACACAAAAAAACGAAGTTTCGGGGCGCACTCTAGATGCGGATCCAAGGAGATTATTTGGACCCTCACACGATTCTACCTGGTATAATCAATAAATTTACCCGTTCGAAATGAACTAGGCTCGAGCGCGGGGCCTATCAAGAAAAGCTCAATCGACACTTTACAATCCGGGCAAAATTACAATTTAAGGCGAAATACCACAAAATATTTACAAAAAACCAAGATAGACCACAATACTCTGCGTGCTAGGAGTTACAACCACACAAAACACAACAACAATACTCCCTGTATCAGATGCGACGAATGCGTATTCTTCTGAGTCTGGGGCTGCTCTATCCGCGCCCGTCGCGTCAGCTACAAAATCCCACGCTCTCCGTCTAGTAAATTATTCTCAGTGGATTTATAGTTCTCCACCAACTTGGCAGTTGTCTCACAAGTGATTACGTCTTGGGCACAGACAAAATCAATTCTCTGATTCCCTTGTAAAAATTATTTCAACGATCCACGCTTTTCACTGTTCACAACGAACTGCCTGCGTAATCATAATCATCGATTGGCGGGATTTACGCTCCACATCATTGGAACCTAAACGCCGCCATCTTTTACTACCGCAGAAGCGGTTTCAAAAAAACCAGTATTCAGAACGGAAGGCTGTACGCACACCTATTTACAAAATTCATCAAGGAATTTTTTGGTGGCTTTTTTGAGTAAATTTAAATAAATCTTCGTACCCACCAAATGTTTGGTGTATTGGTGGTGTATTGGTGTGGCACCTTCCATACTTTTCAGCCCACACTGGCAACTCCCATTGTGAATCAGTCAAGTGGTTCTGGCATTTGCTTAACAACAATCGTTCTCGAACTGTTCGTTTTGTTTGTCGTGAAATTCAGTGCGTTCAGTCACATGGGATTACGGACTTGTCCCGACCCTGCAGCATCAAGAACTGGTACAAAAATAGTGAATTCACTAGTACTAAGAAGACAGCTACTAGTACCTCGCCTATCTCCAAGCAATGCTTTTGACTGTCGCATTTAACATGGGCTTGTCCTACGAAAAGGGTAAATTTTCATCACTGCATCAACACGTACTAGTGCACTTTTCTGGTTCATTGGGAAATATATTGCACTAGTGCCTTGGGGCAGATATCGCACCAGTCCTAAATTTGGGTCTCTCGGGATAGATATTCGACATTGTTTTTCAAACACATTAAGAAAATTTAAATTTAATTTAAAATATTAATATATTTAATATTTATTTTAATATAAATATACATATAAACACATTTACATATTTATAGTATAACAAACAACACAACAAACTCTTGGGACTGCAGTAGGTTGTCTGCATGCAGTAAGCAATTAAACACACACTCCATCTCCATTGAGTCATTTATCTCCATTGAGTCATCCACTTAATTTTTTATTTTCGTTTTTCTGGCCTAACTTTATTTTATTCAATTATATTTCGGTATATTTAACACTTTTTAACAAAATAAAAGAAATGCCGGCAAAAAGAAGAAAACAACAAAATTCAAGTTGAAGCCAAACCGGCATGGATATACGTTTATACGCGCAGCTCGCTAAATAGATTTGTTTCACTTTCTCTAATCGAATTTACTAGAGCGTTTTTGTCTACTAGGGTACGATAGATAACTAGTTCGTATATAACCTTTCAGTACTAGCACAAAAATAGTGCACGGTGAATATTGTCTACCAGCGAACTAGTAAATAGATATACGAACTAGTTATCTATCGTACCCTAGTAGACAAAAACGCGCTAGTAAATTCGATTAGAGAAAGTGAAACAAAGCTATTTAGCGAGCTGCGCGTATAAACGTATATCCATGCCGTTTTGGCTGCAACTTAAATTTCTTTATATTCTTCTTTTTGCCGGCATTTGTTGAATTCAACTCAAAAGTAATCAAAAGAAATAAATCGAATTATAATTAAAACATATATATGAAATATA
The DNA here is from genome assembly GCA_914767935.1 of Coremacera marginata. Classification (NCBI taxonomy): domain Eukaryota; kingdom Metazoa; phylum Arthropoda; class Insecta; order Diptera; family Sciomyzidae; genus Coremacera; species Coremacera marginata. The sequence continues at coordinate 137,865,153 of OU612045.1, forward strand.
TAATATATATGTAATATAAAATTAAAATGAATAAAGTGCAAGTGGCAAAAGAAAGTTTAGACGGGAAATAGCTAAAGATAGGGTGGAATGTTTAAAAAAATTTAACCAAATAGAAAGTGAAGTGGCTGAAAATGAGGCCAAGGTCGAGTGAGGTGCGTCAAATTGGGAACTGCATGCAGACCAACTACTGCAGTCCCAAGAAGTGTTTATTTGCAACATATCATCTTCATTAAATCATGTCTTCAATTATAAGTGCATTAAAAATATCATTACCTACGACATTGCAAATTTAATTTACATTAGCATTTATATGCCATTTTTTAATTAAATAATTATATGTAACCTATATTTATATTAAAATAAATAAATATTGCCTTAAATTTCAAGTTTATTAATGTGTTTGACAAAATCAAATATCTCTCCCTAGAGAACAAGTTTTAGAACTAGTGCTATATCTGCCCCAAGGTACTAGTGCAATATCTCTCCCAAAGAACCAGTTCTTGCACTAGTACGCGTTAATGCAGTGGGTGAAAATTAACCCTTTTCGTAGGACAAGCCCATGTTAAATGCGACAGTCAAAAGCATTGCTTGGAGATAGGCGAGGTACTAGTAGCTGTCTGCTTAGTACTAGTGAATTCAATATTTTTGTACCAGTTCTTGACGCTGCAGGGGACATAGACAAAAAATATGAGGAACCCCCAAGCAGACATCAGAACTCAAGTGCCCTTAATATTAACAAGATTTTATCTTACACAGTGGCCACTGGGGAGCACTTCTGCGTAGGAACGCCATCCCAACACGACGAGTACCCTCGATCGTAAAACTTACGAGGGTGGTTCACGGATATATATATATGGATAACAGAAGATAGGTAAATGATGAGAGAATTGTAGTCTTGCTCACGCCTCACCCTTCGAGGGGTAGAAAAGAGAAATCTGAGAAGCAGATTTTTGGACCGCGACAATGGTATGGAAAAGTTTTTCGCATTGTATAAAGGGTGTTCTATATTTCATCGATCTACACCCCACTTTAATATCTTTTAGTTATTAATACAAAATATCATTTATACAAAATAAATTAAAAGCTTTTGAATTATTTTTTGTTGCGAAAATACTTAAAATTTAATGAAAATTATTAAAAAATACTAGCATTGTATCAAATACCAGTGTTTTTGTAATTAGAACTAGACTTTACGAGCATTAGGTCTGTTTCCGCACTCGATTGTAGAAACTTGCAATGTGCTAGAACTTGTTTCCGTACTTTTTCTAGCTAGAAGAAGTAGCATAAAATTGCTCTCTCGAGCTCGAAAGTTACTCGAAGTGTGCTATAAGAAATTTTTCCAGCTACATAAGAACAAGCATCAAGAAAAATAAGCGTAAAGAAGAACAAGCGAATGCCAATTTGTCGTTTGTCGTTTGCTTATGTCGTGCGATAAAAAATAAATATACAAATTGTTAAAAATCAATAAATATAAAAACATATAAATATATATAAAATATCAAGTTAAAATTGGCGCCATTTGCGTATGTAACAAGTTAAAATTGGCGGTGTTTGCTTTTGATAGGCAATCAGCTGTTTTCGTGCTTGAAACTAGCTAGAAGTCGTTTCCGTACATTTGATACTATTCTAAAATTTAATTTTACTCTCTCATATTGAACTTTACTCGACTTTTACTCGAAAATGTGTACGGAAACAGACCTATTATATGGGATGTAGCATGGTAGAATAATTAAGGTAGTACCAATTTCGACAGTGTTCTCTTCGCTCTGACCATGATTGTAAAAGTTCAAAGCAAACAAATAAGTTTTGGTGCTTATCGTATTTTGTGAACCATGTACTGACGCTTCATTTGACATTAGCGGTCAGCGACTCTCCTAATTGCTTCTACCTAGATTATACCACCATGTGGTGTAGTTTTGTGACCGCAAGTGTAGGTTTAACATTTTAAAAACTACGAGCTGTGCTGTCAAACTTAAATTTTGTGATGCCACATCGAGATTTTTTAAAGATTTGTAAAAAAAAATATACAAAATGGAGGAATATTAGTCACAACTATCGGCTCAGCGCAAATGATCTTTATATTTAAGGCTGAGTTCCTAAATGCATTTATGCAAAACATCCGTGACTTTTTCTTTGAACTAGTGCTCAGTAGATTCACCAAAAGTGCGCAACTAAAGTGTACTTAAAAATAATCTAGGTGCACAGTTTTGGTGAATCAACCAAGCCTCAATTCGAAGAAAAAGATATGCAATTTGCATAAATGCATTTAGGAAGTCAGCTTATGTTTTATATATTTGAAAAACAAAATAAGTACACTTTAAAAAATAAGTACGGTAAACTGTAAATAAGTACTGTACTTACGTAATAAGTACAGTTGGTATGCTTAGGTCTTTTCAACACTTGGTCAACGCAACTTGAACGCAACAGTGAAAAAGTTGAAAAGCAATGTGTAATTATATAATAATTCATGTTTTTCGACTTTTTACACTAGTTTAATTTTTAACACTTGCTCATTGATACTGCAAACTATTTCTTCTAGATTCTATTAATGAAAAAAAAGGAACTTCTTTTATTACTTATTAATTAACTTAATCGTTTTGTAAGCTTGAGTTGCCAAAACAACAATAAAAACATTTAAAATGCTTTACTGGAACCATGAAATGTTTAAAATTATGTTATAATTTTTGGAGTAAAAAAAGCTGTTTCAAATTCAAAAGGGCTAAAAAAAGTGCTAAATCTAGTCCCAAAAGCACCAAAATGACAATACTGCTGATAAGTCTCAAATGAATTTTCTGTGCACACCTTCAGGCTCAAGGTTAATTAATATAGGTTAAGTCATAGGTTAATAAGGAAGAACCTGTAATAATCGCAATAGATAATTACAGTTTGGAGCGATATTATGCGGGTTACACATCTGCGATCTCGTGTTCACACGAGTGTGAACTTGTTGGCATAAATTTTTGATTTTCTCCGTCACACAAGCTAAAAAAAACAACAACCACACCTCACACTTATGGTGTTTTCGTTTCTACAAAAAAAAAAAAAAAAATGTTGCCCTACCACTGTGCAACATTTTAAAAATGTTGCGCTTAACCCTGAAAAAGTGTAAGTTTTTGTCAGCTGATTTTCAGGGCAACATTCTTCCCTAATGGAAATGTGCCTGTTTTGCCCTATTTAAATGTAACATTTTAAGAAGTGAACACAGATTTTTTCACCCGTTTGCACTTATTTTACAATCGAGCACGAAAAAAGAAGAGGGCAATGAAAAGGCAACATTTTTTGGTAGAAACGAAAACCCCATTATTCGAACGATCGCTGCTTCCCACAGGTTCAAAAATTGTCGCCATGTGGCACACGAGATCGCAGATGTATAACTCGCATTACAATGTTATGTTTAATACACTAAGCGATAAACCAATTTTAAAATTTTGAACTATCATATTTAGTGATCGAAGGAAATCGGCAGATATCGTATATTTACACCAGCTCATAACAGGTGTATTCGATTCTCCAGAACTTCTTTCTCACATAAATTTTAACACTAACCGTAGAAGCAGTAGAAACGCTAACAACTTAATTTATTTGCCATTTAGTAGAACAAATTATATGGCTACTGCTCCTTTAAGTCGCATGAGTTCCTTTGTTAACAATTGTAGCGTTGTAGCGTAATTTGTCAAAAGGTCAACTCAAAAGTAGATTAAAATTAGTTGTGTAATTAGATCTATATATACGCATGGTTAGTTGTTACGTCTTGTGTTGTCCCTGAGCCCAACCCATTTATTGGTGGGTAAATTTTTCCCACATTAACTTGTTTGTGGTCACGGTTATCCATAACATTGATATTTTCAATGATTACTGGATAGTGGCTTTAGATGGGTTAATGCTGAGGAAGTGCGATATAGCTGTAGTAGCTGAACTCTATTGTTATTGCATGTAGTTTAAAATTGCTCAATTTTAATTTACTCGTTTTTGATTTAAATAGAAGGTTTTAAATAGTTAAGTTTTAAATAGAAGGTTGAAAACGACGGGCTTTAAAATTCTTTGTCTGCTACTTGCCAAAACTGTACAGATGGAATAAATAAGTTATGCAGTGAACGTCGAATGATGACAGTGAATCAGCAGGGAAGCGAGCGCTCCATTAGCACATCTGAAGCGCTCCAAAAAAATAGTAGAGCGCTTCATTCTCCTTGTGTATAGCATAGCGCATTTTTTAACATAGTCTTGCCATCAGATGTATGCACTTCGCTCCTGCTGTAGGAAAAATGAAATCGTAGCGAGAGCCGAGCGCTTTGTTCTCCTTGTACTTAGAATAAAAACCTAGCGAGAATCGAGCGCTTTGTTCTCCTTATAGTTCGAATGAAAATGTATCGAGAACCGAACGCTTTGTTCTCCTTGTAGTTGATATAAAAATTAAGTGAAGACCAAGGGCTTTGTTTCCTTTATAGTTCGTATCGGAACTTGTAACTCATATTGTTTTAATTTTTTAGTTAAGCTTAAAATATTACCTTTAACTTTTTATTTGTCACTTAGTATATTATTTCTATTTTGTTCGAATGGAAGCGCGGACACTTTAAACTATTCACTTTATTCACGTGGAACGATTTGATGAATTTTTACAGTTTTTGAAATTAATTATTTTTGACAGTAAAATTAAATACTTTTTTTCGAGTGCAACGTTGTCGTTACGGAAAGTGCTACAAATATAGTGCTATACAAACAGCACTATTTGCAAGGAGAATGAAGTGCTCTTTATGTGCATACAAGTAATGCGCATTGAATTTTTTTGCTGGCTATGCACGTCATACATATGAATATATAATAAATGGAATATTTACAGCCTGTTTCTTAAATGTTAATCCTTCGCATTCAGCTTTAAATTTACGGCAACAGGTAGTAAACATACTTATAACAACATTTAGTTTCGTTTCGCTACTACGCTGAGAGGAATGTTGAATTCTTAAAGTGGAAGAAAAATATATTATAAAATAAATTAAAAATAAAAAAATATATGATATTAGTGCTCCCCTCTGTTTGTGTTATATTTATTGTGTTATATTAGTCGTTTGCTAAAGGTAACATTTATTTAATTCAAGTTGAAATTGAATGTGTTTTTTTATTACTTTCATCAATAACTTGCGTACTTTTTTGAATATTACGTCAAGAGGAAGAGAAACACTGGAATGCTTTAAAACAAACTAAAACCTAACATACTCTCATAGGGATGAAGCAACATTTAACGTTTTTTATAGTAAAAATAAAAAAATTTTAAAATAATATTGTGATTTTTTTGTGATATTTAAAATTTTGTATTTTTAAATCAAAATGCATATGTATTTTTAATTCTGCCTGAATTCAGATATCAACTTTAAAAAAAAAATTAATTATTTTAGTACTAAAAATAAAACAACTTTATTCCAAAAATTACCAATTTTACAATGAAATTGAAATTCATGTTCAAAATAAAAATATCATTTTTGATTCAAAAATTTCCAACTTTACCTTACTTTTGTCCCTGTTGAATTTTAATTTAACGTTGCTATTTTTAATTTTACGTTGTTTTTTCTGGGTGTAGTTATCAAAAAAATAAAGCAATGTAAAATCACGGGATAGAAAATAAATTATTAGACCTATGAGATAAGCTGTTATGACACTGACTTTTTCAGAAACTGAAAAATACGAAGTGAGCAGCACACAAAAAATGCGATACATTTTTCAATGCGTGTGAAGAAAGAACATCAAGTGACAAAAAATTCCAAACTGACACTAGAAAAAATTGAAAATTTCTTACTTTTTCAGCTGTTATCTGCTAGCTGCAGCTGCTAGCGGCTAAAAACTTGATGTTCAATATTAAATTCATCAAAATTTTTCATTTTCCTTCAAATCTTGAAAATAAAAAATCAATAATTTATAATTTTATAAATCAACGTGCGCTTAAAGTGAAGTAATAACTGACGGATACAATAAAAATTGAGAGTAATCAGCATTTACTTCCATCGACTGGACTCCATGATCAAAATTTCTACTAATTTCGACAATATATTTAGATAATAAACTTAAAGAAAATCCATAAAGGCTCGTCGACACCAAAAACTTAAATCACAAGCGAAGGCACATGAAAAGCAGGCCAAAATGAAAAATCAGCAAGGTCGCAGCGCTACCGATGTTAGAGATAGAAGCAAACAACTTGCAGCTTTCTACTTTGTTTAATAAAATCAAATTGTATTTTGTTCAAATATTTTGTTTGTCAAATATTTCATTTAATTAATCAATCCAAATAAAATTGTGTAACTGAACAGTTCAAATCTACCTAATTTAAATTCCATCTGCAAGAGGTTATGGGCCCAGGACAATGGATATTCTAAGGGCATCTTTTGTGAAACTAAATGAAGAAAATGATCATTTGTGGAAATATAAGCTGGAGCTTATTTTGAAAAGAGAAGGAGCATGGAAGGTCATCGTGGAGGCTAAACCTCAGGCACCAGACGCAGCTTGAACGAAGCTTGATGATGAGGCGACCGTTATCATTGGTTTATCTGTGGAGGACAGTCAGCTTTTCCTTATCAAGAAATCGGGATCGGCGCGCGAAGCCGAAGGAATATTTTAAGAGCACATCATGAAAAGGACACGTTGGGAAGTAGCGTGCGCATCATGCGGAGAATTTGTAGCATGCGGTTTACAATGGAACGTGACATCTCGGAGCATATCATGGATATGAAGGTAATGTTTGAGAAACTTGAGGCATTAGGCGAACAGTTTTCGGAGCGTTGGTTGGTAGCAATGTTGCTGAGTAGTCTTCCGTCGTCGTTTGACACATTGGTGACTGCGTTGGAAGCACGCAAAATGGAGGATTTGACGCTAAGGGTTGTTGAAACCAGTTTGATCGAAGAGTATCAGAGGCACGCAGGACAATCAGAATCAAATTCGGCTATGAAGTCATCAGAACGAACCAATAGAGGCAAGAAATGTCACTTTTGCAAGGCCACGGGGCACATCAAAAAGGATTGCTGGAAGAAGTTGCAAAATAGCAATCAAGCGAATGAAGCGCAAAGTCAAGGAAAACACAAGAATGATAATCAGTGTTTCTCGATGGTCAACACTTGCGACTCATGGGTAGTTGATTCCGGTGCAACGTGCCACATAAGTGCAAGGAAATCTGATTTCTTGACGATGGATTCATCAATACAAGAAAAAGTTACCGTCGCAAATGGAGAAACAGTTGTTTCTACCGGGAAAGGAACTTGCCGTATAGCCATGCTGAATTCTAATGGAGAAATAGTGAATGTTGAAGTTCTGGATGTTTTATATATTCCTTCGTTTCAGGGTAATCTTTTATCTGTAAACAAGATGCTGAAAATGGGATATAATTTGGCATTCAAGAACATGGTTTGCAGCATTCTAACAAAGACTGGAAAGGAAATCGGTGTCGCGGACGCATCAAGTGGATTATTCCGTCTTCGGCAACATACAGTGAAAAAGGCTATGGTATCGGAATGTAAGCTAAAAGACTGTCAGCATTTTTGGCATAAATTGTTCGGACATCGTGATATTGATGCTGTCAACGCAATGCAAAATGGAAAAACGGTAAGCGATTTTTCTATTACTGATTGTGGAATAAGGAAAACTTGTGGAGTATGTGTTGAATGTAAGATGACGAGAACACGGTGTAACAAACAATCACAATCAAAGTCAGATCGTGTAATTGACTTAATCCACACTGACGTTTGTGGACCGTTTCAGACAGTTACACCGGGGAGAAAACGGTATTTTCTGACCTTCATAGATGACTTTAGTCGTTATACTATAGTTTATCTGCTTCATGACAAAACTGAGGTATTTGAAAAGTTAAAGCATTTTCTCGAGCTCGTTAAGACAAAATTTTCTAGATACCCTTGCATTATCCGGTCTGATAATGGCGGTGAATATACGTCTCACAAAGTTCATAGCTATCTTGAAAGCAGAGGAATTAAGCATCAGTTTACAGTACGCTATTCTCCGCAGCAGAACGGAGTAGCGGAGAGGAAGAATAGGTATTTAGTTGAGATGACTCGATGTTTACTAACTGACGCAAAATTGCGAAATGAGCTATGGGGCGAGGCGCTGATGACAGCAAATTATTTACAAAATCGCTTAGTATCGAGTTCTATACCATGTAATCCTTTTGAAAGATGGGAGGGTAAAAAGCCTAACATAAGTCACTTTCGAATTTTTGGTGCCAAAGTTTATTCATTAATTCCAAAAGAAAAACGTCGTAAGCTTGATTTAAAAGCTGACATTTTACCATTTGTTGGCTACGATGAGAATACAAAAGGTTATCGCTTGCTTGATGTTAAAACAAAGAAAATAACAATCAATAGAGATGTAAAATTTATTTATGACGACGGAATAATGAAGGACACTTTTGAGTCACGAACGGATAACGACTTGGGTCTACCTGTTGAAGTACTATGCCGAAAAAAGGCTGAAGCTGGACGAAAAAGCAATGACAATTGTGAAATAGAGCCTCCTTTAGAATTTGGGTCAGAAGAAGATATATCGTTTCGCAGCTTAGATGACGTCAGCGAGGAGTTTCCTAAAACACCAAATGGTATAGAAGGTCCAGTTCGCGAAAATGCTAAGGAAGATCAAGACATTGAAAATAATGAGCGAGAAAGTCCAGTAGTCATTGAAAGCCCAGTGCGTAAAAGTCCACAACTCGTAGAAGAAACACCTCGTAGGTCAAGTAGAAGCACGAAGGGTAAAGCACCAGATCGTTTTGGTTGGGCCATTGATTCAGTTATAGTAGAGCCTAAGACGTACAATGGCGCAATCAAATCTGCACAGTGGAGTGAGTGGGCTATTGCGATGGAAGAAGAGATTGCTGCGTTGAAGAAAAATCACACGTGGGATCTAGTCATACCTGCAAATAACCTTAATATCGTGAGCTGTAAATGGACATACACGATCAAACGGAATGTCGATGGGAAAATACAGCGTTACAAAGCTCGATTAGTTGCTCGTGGTTTTAGTCAGAAGTTCGGTTGCGACTATTACGAAGTGTTTGCGCCAGTTGTTCGACAAACCACACTAAGAACTTTGTTGTCAGTGGCAGGTGTTAAGGGTATGAATGTAGTTCATATGGACGTAAAATCAGCGTTCCTACACGGAATCTTGGAGGAAACCATTTTTATGAAGCAACCTCCTGGTTTTGAGGAAGGGAATTCCAATCTTGTTTGCCAGCTTAATAAAAGCTTATATGGTTTAAAACAAGCCGCTCATGTTTGGAACAAGGCTTTACACAATGTTTTAATTGGTGGGGGATTTGTTCAAGGAACATCCGACCCATGTCTTTATACAAAATGTACCATCGAGGAAGGGCTAACTTATGTTTTAATCTACGTTGATGACATTTTGGTCACAAGTACAAATAAAAAGAAAATTGAAGATGTTGAGAAGTTATTCAAGAACTCTTTTGATATAAATAATCTTGGGGAAGTTCACCACTATCTAGGAATAGAAGTTTATAGAGATCAAAATTCTAACTTTAATATACGTCAGATGCAATATATTGATAATTTAGTTAAACAATTTGGACTAGAAAATGCAAAGGATTCTAAGTATCCTCTTGATCCAGGATATGGAAAAACACAATCAGAAAATCTTATAAATAATAGTGATTATCAACAACTAATCGGATCACTTTTATATTTAGGCGTTTGTTCAAGGCCGGATATATCTGCGAGTGTTTCAATTTTAGCAAGAAAAGTCAGCTGTCCGAACAAAGAAGATTGGATAGAAATCAAGAGAGTTTTACGATATAAAGGGCACATCGAATATCTTTTTGCGTTTAAGCGACGAGAAAGAGCAGAAATATTGTTTAAAAGGCTACGCTGATGCTAATTGGGCTGAGGACAGATTGGAGCGAAAATCTAACTCTGGTTATATTTTTCAGATTAACGTCGGTACAATAAGCTGGAGTTGTAAGAAACAGACATGTGTCTCGTTGTCATCCACCTAAGCTGAGTTCATTGCATTATCCGAGGCATGTAAAGAAGCCATCTGGATTCGTCAGTTGCTGAGCGATATGAAAATTAGTCAGACATCAGCAACTATTATTTTTGAGGACAATCAGAGCTGCTTGCGGTTAATAAAAGATCAAAAGTTTAGCAACAGAACAAAGCATATCGATACGAGAATGTACTTCGTGAAGGATCACGTGGATCACAACCATATCAATTGTATTTATTGTCCAACTGAAGAAATGATAGCAGATATGCTTACGAAACCACTCTCTGCCTCCAAGCTGGAAAAATTCAGAATCAAAGCTGGTATACAATCCGTTTGAGGAAGGGTGTTAGAGATAGAAGCAAACAACTTGCAGCTTTCTACTTTGTTTAATAAAATCAAATTGTTTTTGTTCAAATATTTTGTTTGTCAAATATTTCATTTAATTAATCAATCCAAATAAAATTGTGTAACTGAACAGTTCAAACCTTCCTAATTTAAATTCCATCTGCAAGAACCGATCAAGAAAAAAAATCGCTCAAAAAGCACTCGTGCATGTTTGCGCCGTCTGCAACTCTCAAATGCCTGATCCCAAAACGTATAAGCAGTATTTTGAAAATATACATCCCAAAAACGATATGCCAGAAGAAATCAAAGATGTTGCCTAAAATAATTTCCCGCAAATCCAGAAATAAATGAAGTTATAGTGAAAACATGAAACAATGCAGCTAACTTTTTATTTATTTTTAATTTGAATTTTCAAAACGAAAATTACCAATTTTTAATATGGTTTTTAATAAAGAGAAAACTGTAGCAGATTCGTTGAACCTTTACATAGGCAAAACAATAATATAAATTGTCTTCACAATTTCTTTTTGCTAAATTTGCATTTTTTGTGGTTGAAAGTTAAAAAAAAAGTTAAATTATACTGGGTTTCTTGTGCAGTATATGCTTTAGGTTCGAATTTTTCCAATTTGATTTTTGGTTAAAACGTCATATTGGATATCCTACTATATATTTCTCTTCCTTTCATCCGTGGCAAGTTTTAATATCTCTAAAATACTAAAACAAGCCAGTGTCATAACAGCTTTGACGAGCAAACGTCGATTGCCAAAAGTGGAATTATACCTACGTCAATGTTGTGATTGGTTTCGCACTCTCGTTTTTGATCTTTGTATTGCAACTACATACAGTGGCATCACCAAATAATCGGACACTTATAAGCTTTTGAAACATTTTAAAATAAATCGAGCATAAACAATTTTTTTTTATATATTTTTAAAATACCCATATATTGGTATTTTTTTAAACATATTTACATAAAACAAATAAAAAAAGGACGAATGAATTCAGAAGCAAATAACAAACATAAACTGATTTTTTCGGCACAACAAATAATCGGACATACATATTAAACTACTTAAAAACTGGAAAAAAAATTATATGAAACTAATATTTTAATACTTCGTCGCATATCCTTTGGCTTCTATTACTGCATGCAAGCGTTTTGACATTGATTTAACCAAATTTTGGCACACTTCAGGTGGTATTGAATACCATTCTTGTTTAAGCACTTCTTTAAGCTGCGTGAGTGAGTTAAACTTCCTCGTATATACCCTTATTGACAGTTCATCCCACAAATGTTCAAATCTGGAGACTAAGAAGGTGTCTGCAACAGTTTGGGGCAATTGTGGATCAACCAGAGCTTCGCTGCCGCCGAATTATGTTTGGGATCATTGTCCTGATAAAATGCAAAATTATCTTTGATGCCCAATTTTTCTGCGCTCTGTTTGACGTTTTCTTTTAAAATGTTGAGATAGACAAATCTATCCATTTTACCTTCAATAAAATGGAGATTGTCTACCTCAGCACTGGACATACAGCCCCAAACCATTGCAGAACCTCCTCCGTGTTTAATAGTTCCTCGAGTATTTTTTGGTTGAAACTCTGCGTTTGGTTTACGCCATACATATGCCCTGCCATCCGAACCGTGAAGATTGAACTTGCTTTCGTCTGTATAAAGAACCTTTAGAAAAACAAAAAAATTTGCAAAAAACAAAATTTCAACTACAAAATTAGATTTTTACCGTCTTCCAAAAATCGTTTGATTTAAGCAAATATTCTTTTGAAAATTTAATCCGCAATTTTGTTGCGCTGTTCGATTATTTGTTGTGCAGGAGAAAATGAGTCAATGTTGGTTATTTACTTCTGAACTCTTTTTTTTTTTTAATTTTTTTATGTAAACATGTTTGAAAAAATGTCAATAAAGAGGAATTTTAAAAAAGTAATTTTGTTTTTGGTCTATTTATTTTAAAAAGTTTCATAAGTTAATTAAACTATTTGTTCATATACCAAAATGAAACTAAAGCAGCATAGCTAATTTTAAGGATTTGTTTTTTTTTAATAAATATATGAGGTTTGGATGAATTAGAAGAACGTTTGGTAAGTCAAAATATTATTATCTCTAGTTTTCAAAGGCCCATATTAGACGATGTCCGTTTGTCCCATGATACAATGATAAGGTAGGCCCATGATACTAAGTGCTCTCACGCGTCAACGAAGAGTGGATAATGAGAAGCAACATTAATGTCAAAACGACGAATTTCGTAGAAATTGCAAATGAAGAAAATATTTTATGTTTCCAAGTTGCAAACAGTGCAGTCGCGGGTATTAAATTTGTGCTAATTTGAGTGAAAATATTATATAAAAAGTGTAATAAAAACTATAAAATGTGAAAGAAGTCTTAAAATTGCAAAAAAAAACCTGTAACAGTTTTAACCTAAAAACAACTGCGAAACGTGAGCATAAAGAAATTCGCGATGAACAGCTGATTTTGACATCAATGTAGCTTTATTCTGCTTTCTACTCCATTCTTCTCCGTGATGACCTTACCTTATAATTCTGCCATGCGCTTGTCCGATCTTTGTTGTTGCTTTCAATGTGAAACTGTCAAAAAACAGTGAGAGTGAGAGCGGATGAACTTTTTGTAAGGCGGACAAAATATGTTCATTTTGTCTGCTGTTGATGTCAGCAGACAACGGCCACAACAGTGTGGCGATGTGGTAGAATAAAAGTTTTGCCACACTTTAGCAGCTAAAAAGTACTTTTTCTAAGGAAAAGTACTAATATCCTACTATAAGATAAAGGGAAAATAGTTGCTTGAAACACTTACTTTTGGCAGGTTATTTTATTAAAATATTGACAAGAAAGTGGTGTTGGAAGAATTGGTAAGTAAAATTATAGATATATTAATGGAATTCATTTATTAATTTAATGATAATGGAACAAATCGCTGCAAAACCTTCCTGTGCTTGTTGTTCATAAAAACTATGTTTGATGCGTATTGATTTGCCGAGTTCATTATATTTAAAGCTACTAAGTCGTAATCGATTTCCATGTTGAATAAAAAATAAAGAAATACCGCGTATCAATAAAATAACAATTTCAACTCTAAAACTTTCAATCACTTTTGTATCTACGCAACGTTGCTATTAAAAGTAATTGTTTTCAAAGTGCACAAAATAAAGTGCAGTAGAAAATGTACTCAAACTAAATGAAATGTCAAATGTGTCCGCCCTAAATTTTCTGTCGTGTGACCAAGGTTGATTTATAAGGTTGTCGCAAGGGAGAGAGCGAGTACCCATAATTGTCAAATCGGAGTTGACAGCTCATAGAAAATCTGCAAGTGCGCTCTATTATCATCCGTTTTTCTTTCGTAGTCATTCGCAAAATTGGCTGGTTTTGACAATTATGGGAACTGAGAAGAGAGTGCGACCTTATAAATCAACCTTGCGTGTGACCATCCAGCGGACAAGAGAGTAAAAAGTGTTAATTTTCATCGGACAAACAAACATCGTCTAATATGGGCCTTTGAGAGTTCAAACATGAATTTTTCTCCCAGTGAGGATCAACCAGACCAACAAGTGCTTAGGCCCATATTAGACGATGTCCGTTTGTCCGATCTTTGTTGTTGCTTTCAATGTGAAACTGTCAAAAAATAGTGAGAGTGAGAGCGGATGAACTTTTTGTAAGGCGGACAAAATATGTTCATTTTGTCTGCTGTTGACGTCAGCAGACAACGGCCACAACAGTGTGGCGATGTGGTGAAATAAAAGTTTTGCCACGCTTTAGCAGCTAAAAAGTACTTTTTCTAAGGAAATGTACTAATATCCTAATATAAGATAAAGGAAAAATAGTTGCTTGAAACACTTACTTAGTAAGTGTTATTAGTTATATTATTAAAATATTGACAAGAAAGTGGTGTTGGAAGAATTTGCCGAGTTTATTATATTTAAAGCTACTAAATATAATTTATTATACTAATTATACTAATTATACTAATAATATATATACTAATAATATATATACTAATATATATACTAATAATTCAACTTCCATGTTGAATAAAAAAGTAAAGAAATACCGCGTATCAATAAAAACACAATAGAATAACAATTTCAACTCTAAAACTTTCAATCACTTTTGTATCTACGCAACGTTGCTATTAAAAGTAGTTGTTTTCAAAGTGTACAAAATAAAGTGCAGTAGAAAATGTACTCAAGCTAAATGAAATGTCAAATGTGTCCGCCCTAAATTTTCTGTCATGTGACCATCCAGCGGACAAGAGAGTAAAAACTGTTCATTTTCGTCGGACAAACGGACATCGTCTAATATGGGCCAAAGAGATTTTTGTCGTTTAGGTAACGAGTAACTCCAGAGCATGGCAGAATTATAAGGTAGGGCCGACTCGGAGAAGAATGAAGTAGACAGCTGTTTATCTCGAGTTTCTTTGTGTTCACGTTTCGCAGTTGATTTTAGGTTAGAATTGCAACAAGTTTTTTTGCAAATTTAAGACTTCTTTCGCAATTTATAATTTTTAATACATTGTTTTTATAACATTTTCACTTAAATTATCACAAATTTAACACATGCGACAGCACAGTTTACATCTAGAAAACATTACCCAAGCAACAATTCTTAAGAGTTGAGCACTGGACGAAAAGAGCAATACGCTTACAGATTATTTACAGCAAAACCAAGGTTGATTTATAAGGTTGTCGCAAGGGAGAGAGCGAGTGCCCATAATTGTCAAATTGAAGTTGACATCTCATAGAAAATCTGCAAGTGCTCTCTATTATCATCCGTTTTTCTTTCGTAGTCATTCGCAAAATTGGCTGGTTTTGACAATTATGGGTACTGAGAAGAGAGTGCGATTAGCCCTGCGACAACCTTATAAATCAACCTTGAGCAAAACTAGTTGTCTTTAAGTGTTCTGGTCTCTTTCACATTATCTCATAGTAGCTTAAAAGAGTTGTGTTATAAGAGCATTACTGCGAAGACGCTGCATCTTACAAGTCATTTCTTACAGACTTCTACAACACTTCAGCTATCAGAGCCAAACTCTAAAGAGTTTTAGCTTTATAGATTAAGTCTTATAGACATCTCAAAGGCTTTTATTTCAAGATGTCTGATCTGATCTGAGCAACGGTCTGACTAGAAGAGTATCACTCTGAATATAAGAGAAACAGTCTGACTAGAAGAGTGTTACTCTGATAATAAGATGTTGGTTCTTACAATCGGGGAATTTCCCTAAACAAAAGATTTAACTGTATTCATGTTCTTAACCCTTTCTTGTGAATGTATCATTTTTCAAAAGAAATGGGTTTTTATTTAATTAGCTTAAATTTCAGGGTACCTATATAATAAAAGAACAGAATTATGTTCAATGAATTTGGTTCATTCATAAGAAAAATATTCCGAAAGGACAGAACAATTTCTAACTGCAATTTACGTATTCACTTCCATTCATAAGATGTTATACTTTCCAGGAAGAAAATGTGCTTAATTTTCATAGTAAAATTTATAAATTTTACTAGGAATTCTAGGGCGAGCTTAGCCCACTAAAATTCTGATTCGAGTGGACATACAGTCAAAACCGAGACACAACTATTTTTTGTTACATAAATCAAACCTTTTGAGTAAGATTTTTCATATTCTTTATAGCGAAAATTTACTTTGATAACTCTCAACGCAAAGTAATGAAATTAGTTCGGTAAACCTTGCATTAATGTAATGAAAGGGTTAATTCTGCTTGGCATAAATGAATGCTTTTTAAAAATGGTGGCCCTAGGGTATACAACTCTTCTATGTGACTTACTTAAGTATATTAATTTTATAGTAAGAGCTGTACTCTTGTATGGAGACATCAACTCTTAAAACTACGTTTTAGTGCATTTATTGAGAGTATAGTTTAATTTGTTAATTAAATAAAACTTTTAATGTTGGTTTTTGCGAAAGGGGACAGCTTCTAACCGAGGTGCAATATGAGATTCTTACGATAAAATTTCCACCGCAATGAAATTTATGCGTTTATATGATAAAATATTACACCACGCATATACAATATTATTGATATAATAAGTTCCTACAAACATAATAAAAATGGTACATCAAATTTTGTTATATTAAAATAGTGTTGGTAGTATTGTATATATACATAAATTCTTATAAAACTCTCTTATGAGTATATATATCTTAATTTTCTTAAAAATATATATCTGCAAGAGATCTGTAAGTCTTGTCTAAGACAATGTTTTGTAAGAGGCCGATATAAGGGCGTTCTGAAAATTGCAACTCACACATATATAGTGCCAAAATGAGCTTAGAAGAGTTTTACAAGTATCTTACAGATATCGTTTAGAGTTAATCGTAAGTGTATCAATCTTAATAATTTCTCTTCAAGAAGTCTTTAGAATAAAATAAAGATAATAATTGTTGGTTGGGATATACATATATTAATTTTTTATTTTTTATTTTAGATACTTAAATAATTTCATATATATACATTTGTTTTTGTGCTCCAGTGCCAATAGGCTATTAAGGAGCGTGCCTGTCTGACTTAGCAAATTGTAAGTTAATAATAATAGTTATAAAAATGAAAGAACATATTGTAGTAAAATATAAATATTATACATAAGTACATATATACATAATTAATTTATTCTGTAAAATTTTTTTTTTTTTAGCTTTCTATTTGAAGGACTTTTTTAAGTAGGTTTTGAATACTCCTATTGTTCTTTTATTTTTTATAACTACCGGTAGTCCGTTATAAGCTTTTGGTCCTGCGTATAGGTAGCGTTGTTTGGTAACTTCCCTGGTGCATCTCGCCACAAGGTTACTTCTGTTCCTGGTGTAGAATCTGTGGTTGTGCTGTTGTAATTGAGCTTATATTGTTTATATTTTTGTAAGCCTGTTATGTTAATTGGTACTGATATTGTTTGCGTATAAGCAGGATATTCTTGTAGTTTTCTTGGTAGAGTAGGCGACTGGGGTATCGCATTGGTAGTCCAAAGATCGCTTTCACTGTTTTATTTTGCATTACCTGTAGTTGCTTTAGTTCCGTAGTGTTTTTGTGGGCCCAACACATAGTCATGTATATGACGACATATATATCAGATGCTTCGTATCGACTGAAAGTTTGTTTTTGAACTTACGTAATAGACCAAGTCCGTACGAAGTCTTTTTTTGTATATTTTGTATGTGCTCGTTCCAGCTCAGCTTGTTCGTTACCGTGAGTCTCTAGAACTTGACTTATTCTTCCTCTGTCAGCTCTGTTTCATTGGCCGAGAATTTTAATTTTTCGGCTGTGCTGCCCTGTTGTGAGATGATCATGAACTGGGTTTTGTCTTCATTTATTACTATCTTGTTGAAGCGGAAGAATTCTTTTAGTACTGATACGTCATACTCGAGTTTAGCTCTCAGTGTCAGCCTAGACATGGTTGGATAGAACAATGCGATGTCATCAGCAAAGAGAAAAAGTTTGCCATTCAATGTTACGTTTTTTTATGTCATTGATGAACATCAGAAAGAGATGAACTTCGTTTGCAATCTCTACGAAATTCGTCGTTTTGACGACTAGCCCATGGTATAATTATAAGGTAGATGCAATTCGGAGAGCAAATGACGAAAGAAAAAAACATTGGCGTAGGTATAATGTCACTTTTGACATTTGACGTTTACTTGTCCAGCCATAGGAATGTATAGTTTGCTTGTAACCGTATATCTCGATTGAGTACCCAGATTTTATGTGCGAAAATGTAAAAAAATTAATAAAAACCATAAAAAGTTTATAAAACTAGCCGTGTTATTTTAGATACAATACAAAATTAATTGTATTTTGGCTTTGAACGAAGCAAATACAAGATAAGATTTAATATATTTTAAGCCCGACTACTTACTTCGATTGTTCAGTAACCGATTTACTTGCGTCGCTTTGTACGGCTGCTTTAAACTGTCAAAATATATATTGACAAGAAAAAGTTGCTGTTGGAAAAGTAAATTTTATTTACGCTAAGAAATAAATAAATAAATAAAAAAACAAAGTGCAGTTTCTTCTGATAAAGTCATGCTGAGTATTCATGGTGTCCTCTACGTACGTAACATTGATCCGTACAAAACTTCTTATGGTGTTGATCCAGAATTTGGCATAATACACAGCTGGCACAAACTACGATGCGTTCTGTACTGGAAAAAATGTTCATGGATAAAGTTTTCCGCCGTCACAATGTTAGCATTGTGGACTCCATCCATATGGTAAGTGAAGTTTGGTGCATAGCTTATCTGCGTTACGAAATAATAGATATTCATTTACAGACCAGAGTGCATGAAGCTATTCAGATGCAAGTGAAAGACGAAAGCGTGCCGCTATTTTAGAGTCTGCAGGAATTTAAAGTCTGAATGTCGCAGAAAGAAAACGAAAACATCAACACTGGTAGTGGTAAAGCAGCGACAATGTTAGCCGTAGCTGATGTGCGTGCTAGAGGGCTAGTTGCTGCTGTAAAATCGATGGTTAGTACGAAAGCAAGAGAAGCAGCTTCATTTGTTCCAGCGGAACAGTACATTAGTACATTCGAAAAATCGCGAAGACCAACAATGCAATGATTTTACCGTCGAACGCTCCAGACATTTCCGGCTTTATGGCTCAAACTCTGGGAGTTACAAAACAGTTTTAAAAACAAGCAATGTAGGGGAGATGATGTAATGTATTCACTCACAACTAAGCCAAAGAGAGACAAAAATCAAAACAATATCGGAACCTTAAAAAAACTTGTGCGTGTCGTCAAGGTATAACAGAAAATGTTAGCTTAACCTATGGGTTCTTTAAACTGCTGACCCAGTAGAATAACTTCTTGCGTCCATGTCTGTCGCGGAATGTAAAAATAAAAACTGAATTCATAAATAAAACAATTTCGGAAATAAACAAAATTATCAAATTCTATCGTGTTTGAGATTTCATTTAACTTCCTGGGTGACCAACTATGGTCCTGACCAAAACTGCCGAGATGATAGCAACTTCATGAACGTCTTAAGCTTTGAGACGATAAAAGTTCGGTTCTTACGAAACAAAACGTATTGTCAAACTCTTTCGCGAAACTCCGATAAGTTATGTTTGTTCACTTTGGGTAACAACATTGACATTTTTTAGTCTATTTTGATTCTATTCGTTACTGAGCATCTCGTCTTTTTTGGTTGGGCATTTTATTGACTAGACTTGCAAAAAAAGAACATTCTATATTTGTCACTGGTTCCTAATTACATAATGGCCACACGCTGCTTCCTTGAGAAGTCAATTTTTACTTTTTTTTCTTCGTGAAACATATGAACTAAAAGCTACTAATTCCAAATATTGAAAAATTAATGACCGCTCTCATCTGGTTCAAAAGTTACATCGACCCCTAAATTGAAAAAATGGGCTCGAAAAACTTGTGATGTTTTTTAATCTTCCTACAATATTTATAATTTCAAAACAGCTGTTTTTGACATTAAACCTACGCCTTTGTTATTGTTTTGTAGTCGGAGAGATCGTGTTTCAAATGCATCTACCTTATAATTGTATCATGGACTAGCCGGCATTCTCATCTTGCACTAATCGTTGACGCGTGAGGGCACTAATGGCCAACTCACACGGGATTGTTTGATTGGCAATCAATGAAATTTTCTTACGCTCTTTTAAATTTTAATTGTTGGTAGCTCACAATACACGCCAATCTGTGTTTGACATTTCTTTGAAATACAGTACTTTTTCTCCTCCACTTTATTTCGTACTATAAAAACATTTGGTATTAATTTAACATGATTACTTATCTCAAATTGCTTGAAAGTTCCCTTGTTCTTTAAATTCTTATTTTGTTATTAACGTATTTATTATGTTTAATTAATTAAATTAAAATTTAATAATAACAAACAGCCTTCGATGACGAAAAAAACAAAAAAACCAACGTAATACTAATTTTAAAGCATTTCTAAAATGTATACAGTAAGCAACAAAAGTAAAACAAAAGCTAGTCTTCAATGCTTTGTAACATTTTTCAGTCTTAAATGATTTCTTTCAATTCATAAAAAAGTTTTAAGTCTTCTCTAGACACTTCACAATTAAAATTAAAAAAATATTTACGCTTATTTTCCAAATGCCATTTAGGCATCGATTTACAGTGAAAGTATGAATTTGGCATCGTAATGCAAATCGAATTTTTATTACGATTTGCATATGTTCACTACGCCATCTAGCTGTGGAATTGATTTCGTCACTGCATATCGTTATCTAAGTATGACTTAGATGTTCGAAAAAACTCAGGTACTATGTAAACATGCATATAAGTGTTGAAATTGAATTTAGCGCACTCGCCTTCTTGCTTCTATTTTCGTAGCTGCGATCACGCACATCCCACAGCTCGCGCTTTGCTTCCATCAAAGAAATCAGCAACTTCACTTCAACTCTTGAGCAAGCCACCATAATTATCCTATCTGAAAAAAATGTATGAGAGATATAAAAATATTTAAATTTCAAGTTATAAGTATTAAAACTTAATATTAATGCTTACCTATTTCTTGTTTCAAAAACACACTTTCTTACCCGCTTTTTTCTTTGTTTACTTCATTAATTCACTTGTTAAGAATAAGGGATTCATGCAATGATTTTTCCATAATGTTATTGTAAAAAGATATCTCTTTGTCGATTTTAAAGCCGCGTTCGATAGCCCGAGAAGAGATTGCCTATACGCAACAAAGTCTGAGCTCGGTATACCTGCAAAGTTGATTAGACTTTGCAGAATGACGTTGAGCAACACACGCAGCTCCGTCAAGGTAGGAAATGACCTCTCCGAAACCTTCAATACCGAAAGAGGTTTCAGGCAAGGCGATCCACTGTCATGCGATCTCTTCAATACATCATGAAGGGGATCGTACGAAAGGCCGGTGTGCATCGTAATGGCACCATTTTCTATAAATGTGTCCAGCTCCTTGCGTACGCTGATGATATTGATATTGTTGGCAGAACCAAGAGAGATGTTACCGCTGCTTTCGCCGCTATCGAAAAGGAATCAGCCAAAGTGGGTTTGACAATAAATGAGGGTAAAACAGAGTATATGCTGTCTACAAACAAGGGAACGCGGCGTTTAGACTCTCACGTTTCATCCGGCAGCTATAACTTTGAAGTAGTCAAGGAGTTTGTATACCTTGGCACCGCCATTAATTCCAACAACGAAATCAGCCTGGAGATAAAGCGAAGAATAATAATTGCTAATAGGTGCTACTACGGGCTCAGTAAGCAACTAAGCTCCAGAGCCCTCTCCCGATCGGCAAAACTAACACTCTACAAGACGCTCGTTCTACCTGTGCTGAGGAATGGGTAGTTTCGTAAACTGACGCAGCCGCTCGGGGGTGTTCGAGAGAAAAGTTCTTCGCAAAATCTTCGGTCCTGTTCGAGTCGGCGATGACTATCGCATCCGAATGAACCACGAGCTGTATGAGCTCTACGAAGACATTGACGTAGTTCGGCGTATAACTGTGCAGCGACTACGCTGGCTGGGTCATGTCGCTGGTCAACGACGACGAGGGAGACCATGCCTCCGATGGATGGAGCAGGCTGAGGAAGCCTTAACCGCATTTGGTGTATCCGATTGGAGAAGGCGCGCGCAAAACAGAGGCGCCTGGCGAGAGCTGATGAGGTCGGTCGAAACGGACACGGGTTGTTACGGCCACCTAAGTAAGTAAGTAAGTAAGTAAAACGTACTAAGTTTTTTCAGCCAAAGTACTTTTAGGTACTTTAACTCAGCAAAAATTTTATTTTGTTCCAGCAACACTGTTCAAATTGCTGATTGCTGCCATATACAGCAATCCAAAAATTAACAAATTTTATTGCTGCAATCTGTGTTCATCCGCTGTCGCTCTCAGTGCTTTTCAGATTTCTATTGAAAGCAACAACAAAACAAGTAGATTGTTTGATTGTCAATCATCGTGTGAGTTGAGGATAAGTAGGTGCTAACACATTAGTCAAATGATTGAAGTATATCGCGATTTTTTACTCTTTTTAACACTCTCTGAAAATTTTGATTGACGCTTGCTCACACACGATTTTTTGATTGAAGCTCCGACGCAGGCATTCGTTACTTTTCTGCTACCTACTATTTTGTGAATTCATATCGTGCTGTGTGCATCACTTTATTTGTGTGTTTCTTTTATTAAGTTGTTTTGTGTGCATAAAAATTTTACAAAACGGAAAACAATAGCGGAAATATAGTTGATCTTTTAGGACTAAAACTGATCACATTAGGAAATCAATACGTCGGAAATTATAACTATTTGAATTACCATCGGGTGCTCGGGTCTCTTCAAAAAACTACCTTTTTTCCAGTTAACTGCTTTTCTTGATTTAATTGCCTACTAAAAAGCAGACAAGCAAAATAATGCAACCCTTTGACTGATTGATGCAGGTCTGGAGCTCAATCAAAATTTTGACTGAAGAGAGATAATTTTGGAGTTAATTTTCGCTCTGAGATAAAGTTAATTTTTTTTTTACATCGGAAAGCAACAACAAATTTTGATAGATTTAATCATTTGACTGACGTATGAACACCTCCTAAGCGACTCGGCCCTACCTTATAATTCTGCCATGCACCAGAGTAGTAGCTATGTTGTGGGAGCGAGGTGTGGCAGCCGAAGTTAAATGAGCTGAAGTTTAGGTGTTAAGTATTTCTGATGCGATAAAAAACGTGGGCGGATGGTCTTTATGCATAATTTAAGGTTTTTTCAAGCGAAGCTTTTTACGCCTGGTTCTGTGATATGTTTGGGTGAAATCTCAAAACCAAAACTGTTTATTTTTTCTTAGAATTTATGTTTCTTTTTAGCTTGCGTTTATTTTATTTTTATTTTATTTATTAATTATTAACTTAAGATTAAAATTTTAAGCTAATGTAATGAAAACAGCTTTAGCAACGTAGGCCTTAAGCATAACTTAAATCAAAGCCTTGTAACAAGGTGTATATTCCAAGGAAAGTTGTAGGTAATTAAAGTTTATTTACAAAGTTAGAGTATTTAATTCACATTTCATTGTCAAGGAGAGAACAAAAAAAAAAAAAAAAATAAATAAAATCTTTTTCAATTTGAGTAATTTTTTTTTTTAAATTAAGAGGGATAGTTTGGTAATAATTATAATATGTATTGTTTTGAGGGCTTCATGTTCTAAGTTTTACAAATGTTTTGAGTTCTTCATATTTGATTGTATAGATTTGTGATTTTAAGAAATTTGATTATTTTAGCTACGCTGTTTATATTAGGTGTAGATAGGAACGATAAAGGGTCAGTGTTCTGAAAAATTTGTGATTTAATGCTTTGGAGTTTGTGGCAGTTTGAAAGGAGGTGCGAAAGAGCTATGGGTATTGAAAGGTTGCAAAATTGACAGGAGAGAGGAGTGTTATTGTTCATTAAGTGTTGATGAGTGATTTTGGTATGTCCGAGTCGTAGACGTTCAAATTTGATTATGTCAAGTCTCGATAGATTTTTGCTGTTTATTTGGTGTATTTCTTTGCCAGTTAACTTATATGGATTTGTAAGCTTATACCAGTCCGAGGTTAAGTTCCATATATGGATATGATTGCATTTAAATTTCTTTTTTAAATATTGTGTTATATCGTTTGAATTATAATTATTTGTAAGAATAAGTGGGGATGCGTTAGCGTCCTTGGCTGACTGATCGGCGAATTCGTTACCTTCTATTGAAGTATGTCCTGGTATCCAAATAATTATAATTTTAGGGAAGTTGTTGGAAAGAATGTTTCTGATGAGTAGTGGGTAGTATTCATAGTTATTTATATTAGCAATGGCGTCTATAGATGAATGTGAATCAGTGCAAATAGCAAAGTTAGTGTTTTTGGTTAGGGCGTATTGTATCGCTTCATGGATAGCAATTATTTCCGCACTGAATATTGAGCTGTATGGTGGTAGGATTGAAACTTTTATGATTTTGTTGGCTGAAGTTACGCTAAAGCTAATTTTTGAGTTATTCTTGGAACCATCGGTATAAATAAAAGAATGATTAGGTAGGGTTTCTTTAATTTCAGAAAATGAGGAAAACGGGGAGAAGTTGGTATGCCAAGCTCTTTGGAATTTGTTATTATTCGGTTTATTGCTGCTGTGACCTTTTGTGGGCTATTTAAAATTTGGTGTTTTGTAACTATATCATGAAGTGGGCTGTCATTGCATCTTAAGATTGATTTAAAAAGTTTGATGGAAGTGAGGTCTCTTTGATCTTCAATTGTTAGTAAGTTTATTTCAAATAAAAGGTTTGGAATAGGTGTTGATCTATAAGCGCCTAGAGCTATTCGGATTGCTGCGTTCAGGGTAGTTTTAATTTTGTTTAGAACTGTTTTTGGAGAATATCCGTAAATATATATTCCATAATTTATTTTTGAGATTATAAGGGCTTTTATTGTATTAATTATGGAGTATGTATTGCAGTTTAGTTTAGTGCTGGATATGCATTTGACAACGTTTAGTTTATTAGCCAGTGATAAGCACAAATTTTCAATGTGTGTTTTCCATCTGTAACGTTTGTTAAAAATCACGCCAAGAATCCGTAGATTGTCGACCTCTTCGAATCTGAAGTTATTGGTGAGTATAATGCATGAGCAGTTATGTTTGCGACAAATATGTAAAAATTTGCATTTTGCGATCGAGAGAATTGCTCCTGAGTAGTCGCACCATATAGTAATATCTTGAAAAAGTTTATCTAGATTAATTGTTGGGTTTTTAGTTCTGTTATGATTTATTATTAAGTGGAAATCATCAGCGTAAGCACAGAAGTTTATTTCTTTGTATATTGAGATGGTTTTGCAGAGTTTGTTGTAAGCTATGAGGAATAAAATAACTGAGATTGGAGATCCTTGTGGAATTCCGTTGTCTAATGGTTGGATATTTGAAAGGGTCTTTCCTACTCTGACAATGATTTTTCTCTTAGACATAAAATTTAAAACGTAGCTAATTATGTTTGGTCCTAACCTCCATTCATACAGTTGGTCTATTATGGTGTGTATTCCTATCTTGTCAAATGCTTTTTCGAGATCAAGTGAAATCATCGAAATGTGTTTATTATTTGATAAACAATTAGCAATCTGATAGTCTAAATAAAGTAGGGTGTCAGATACAGATTTGCCTCTTTTGAAACCCATTTGGTGACTATCAAGTAGATTGTCAGCAGCAAACCACCATAGTCTGTTTGCTATAATTTTGTCTAATAGTTTTGATAAGCAAGGGTTTAGAGAGATTGGTCTGTATGATTTTATTAATGTCTTATTAGCATTGGGTTTTAAAATAGAAACGATTAAGCTAGTTTTGAACGACTGTGGAATATGGTTCTTGAAAATGTTGTTGTAGTTATGTAAGAAGCGATGTTTAGTTTCGTACGAGAGGTTCTTAATCATTGGATAGGAAATCCTATCAAGTCCGGGGGTTTGGCCCTTTAGCTTAGACAGCGCAGAGGTAAGTTCAATGAATGTAATTTCTGTTTCAATTTTGAGTGATCTTGGTGATGGAGTAATGTTGTAAGTAGTATTAAGTGTTGAAGTCTTGTGAGTTTGAAAATTAATAGGAAAATTGTTATTGGATGAGTTATTGGACCAAAAGTTACAGAATTCGTTTGCCATCGAGTGCTGATTTAATATTGGTGTGTAAGGAGGATTACTTGAGTTTATACTGTGGATACCGTAAGAAGATTTGTACCCGCTAAATCTCCTGATGTTATTCCAGATTTTGTCTACTGGCGTAGATGGGTTAATTTTAGACGTAAAGTCGTTTATTGATGCAGTTTTAGATACTTTAATTTCTCGTTTGAAAATAGCATTAGCTTTTTTGAACTTGATAAGATTTTCTTGGGTAGCATTTCTGTTAAAAGCATTCCAACACTTCTTTTTTTCTTTTTTTAGTTTTCCAAGTTTTTTATTCCACCATGGAACAGTGCGTTTGATGTAGTAATGTAATGTTTGTGGAATTGACATGTGTGCTGATTGTAGTATAATTTTTTTTTAAATTGGCTGTTTCTTTGTTAATGTTGGTGCTTGGAGGAAACTGTGTGTTATAGAGTGTAGATGTTGTTAAGAATCGTGACCAGTCAGCTTGTTTTATTATGAATTTAGGTTTTATGGTTATGGTTTTTTATTTTTGTTGTGGGAATAAAGATATAATGATAGGGAAGTGGTCGCTTCCTGTGAGATCATTATCTGTTTTCCATTTGGAGTGGATTGCTAAACCCGGAGAGCAAAAGGTAATGTCTATGTGACTAAAGGTGTTATGTGTTGTGAAGTGTGTGGGGGAACCGTTGTTTAAAGTATAAAATTGGATTGGGTTATAAATCTGTTAAGAATGTTCCCTTTTCGATTGTTGCTTGAGGATCCCCATGAAGCATGCCAACTATTAAAGTCTCCTGTGACCAAAATAGGATTGTTAGTAAAGTTGAGGACATTGTTTAAGTTGTTGTTGTTAAAGCTGCTATGTGGTGGTATGTAAGCGGAAACTATCGTAAATTTAACTTGTGAATATATCTCACAAGCTACTGCGTCGAAGTCGTTGTTCAGTTGGATTTGTTGATGTTGTAATGAGTTCTGAATAAGCAGCATGACTCCGCCATATGATGTTGTGGAAGTGTTTAATGAGTAGAGGGAATAGTTTATTGGAATAGGTATATTTTTATTAGAGTGGAGGTGGGATTCTTGTACGGATATTATTTTGGGGGAGTGTCTATTGATTATGAGTAGAAGTTGGTTATAGTTGTTAATATACCCTTTGATATTCCATTGGATGATATTTAGTGACATAATAATAAGAGAGATGATGAGATTATAAGCTTAAAGAAAATGTTAGTAGTTGCTTGTATTGTAGAATGTTTAATAAGTATATAGACACTAATATATAAATATATATGTATAAATATAAAGTTATATGATATAATGGTATAATGGTTTGCAAATGGGAATTCAGATCTGGTCTCTGACTCATCTACAATTGACATAGATTCTGATGACTTTAGTTTCAGAGATTCGTTCAATGGTGGGTTTTTGTTGTATTTATTGTACTTCTGAAGTAGAACCAGAATCTGCGAAAATATTCTCATAGTTCACTGGTTTTCTCAATGGAACAGCTGGGGTAGTGAGTGTGTTGTTGACGTGGGAATATGATGGTCCTTCGTGTTGGTGTCGTTCTTTAAAAGTGGCTATTGCTTTTTTTCTGTCTACTTTTTGAGGAGTAATTATGGCTTGGATCTCTTTCTCTTTGATGAATATAGGGCATTTTCTGTCGAAAGTGTTGTGGTCGTGTGTATAGCTTTGGTTTTCTTTGCAGTTAATGCAGCATTTTGGTTCACGGCATTCTTCTTTAAGTTCCATATTTGTGTGGGTCATATTAGAGCAGTTGGGACAAATCTTATTGTTTTTACATATTTTGCCTATGGGGCCGTAGCGTTGGCAGTTTGTGCAGCGAAGTGGTATGTATGGTCGGGTTCGTACTTTTTCGTATCCAATTGAGATTTCGGATGGAAGAGTTGGAGTAGAGAAGGTGACGACAATTAAACCGGTTTCTTGGAGATCATTGCTTGTTGTTTTCTTTAAAATTTTTTTAACTTCATTCACGTTTTGATTTTTTAACTCACTCAATATTTCATTTTCTGGTGTGCCTCGGAGGTCGTTGGAGTAAATAACACCTTTAGAGTAATTGAGTGACGAATGTTCGGAAATTTCAATAAGAATAGAAGGGGATAAGGAAATAAGTTATATCAGCTTATTTGCTTGCTTTAGTTCTTTAGTTTTGATGACAATAGTTACGTTTTTCAGTTTTTTACACATTTCAACTTCACTACCTGCCGTAAAATCAATCACTTTTTTAATTAGGAATGGTGATACGTTAGTGAGAGTGTCATTAGAATTAATTCTGGTTATTACTAAATATTTGGGTCCACAAGTGTTATTTTTAAGAGTTTTATTTTTATCATAATTTATAAGCGGCTGGTTGGCAATTTCAGGCCTAGGAGGGAGATCCGGTGGATCTGGCATTGTCAAATTAAATTGGGGTTTAACCCCTGTAGAATCAAAGCTATTATGTCACAAAGAAAGTCAAAAGTATATAACAAGTATTAAATATTATAACTAGCAAAATAGATTTGATTTCACTATTTTTTTTTTTAACTATTGAAAGCACGAGGTATCTAGTCCAATTATTTCACTGTGGTGTATAGAGCGTAACCGATCAGTGTGAGTGATTACACGAGACTGCTTGCGTTCATTATAACAAGAAAATTTAATATTGAACATTTTTCTTGACCCTCCCGGTTGGAATCGAACCCGTAACCCCCTCGCTTAGTAATTCAATACACTACCTACTGATCTATACACCTCTGTTACTCAATGATTCAATATTAAGTAGAACTGTTGCTATAAACCTATGTTGCAGATCACAATAATCTTTCAATAAATAGAGGATTGCGTATTGGTTATCCTGTATGTTCAACATATTTAGCAGATAGCTGAACACAAAAAATAACAAACATTTTGCTGCTACTTGCTACAAGATATCACCAGCATTGTGAATGCGTTTGTGGTGTTGTTGGTACGAGTACAAGGAAAAATTAGCAATGTGTACAAATGCGTTGACAAGTGCCTCGGCAAATACGTTTTTTAAGTGTCAAAAAAATAGATGATATCAATTAATATGGAATTAACTGACGCATGCATGACATCGACAAGGTATCTGAAATGTTTGCTAAATTTTGTTTCGTGTGTGTTGTGTTATATATATTTTATTTTGTTATTTAAAAATTTTTCAACTTAAAAGTTATCAAATTTATGAAACTTTGAAAATCTATCTGGTCAAAGAATATAAAATTTTTCCAGATATTGAAACGGTGTAAAAACGCAGACTATTTTGGTACAACCTTTACCATTATAAAAAGATAAAAAAAACAAAAGTTCAAACTAATCAATTTGAAACAATTTTCAATTTCAATTTTCGAAGCCCTTCAAATATTACAAAAAAAAGGTGCGTATGGAAAGCAAAAATGAAAGTAATGTAAAATTATTGAAATAGCATTAATTTCAGGCGCCGAAAGTGAAGCCGAACGAAGCAGAAGGTGGTTGCTTTATTTTCATTGATAGAAATAAATTAAAAATTACACAATTTTGTTTTATAGTGACGATGTTCCTTAGACCTATACTAGATAAGACTTGAAATGAATTTGCACAGTTTGTCAGCAGTTTGCGGCAAATTCCTAGTGACGGAAAGAAAATAATATTCACACATGTGTTTGTACCGTCAACTAATGTGACCAGAAGAGAATGTTAAAAAATTGCTTGTAAGTCTTTACCAATGCAAAATTGGTGTTATTATACCCCGCATAAGCAATGTTACTCGTTTCGACTAACATTGTTCTCTTTTTTGCTAACAATTTCTAAAAAACTTGTAATAATATGTCAGAATAACGATCAAACATCAATATATATGTTTTTTTTATTTCTAGTAAAATTAAGTATGGTTTATCCATTTTCAACCAGCACCTCAAGGACGAGATTTGGATCGTGTTAGTCGAATCAACTAACATTGGTTTTAACTTATTAGAAATATGATTGGTTATCCAGGGTTAAAGAGCCACAACAAAAGGACGTTTTATCTAGAAGGGCTAATTACCTTGGTTGTTATATATAAAAAAAGTTATACATTTCCTATTTTGCACATTTTTCACTGAACGTACCTCACGGCAATACAAATTCTGATGGACAAACATTTTGTTTCATAGCAAATTCATCCAACTTCATGTGATAATTAATTCGATTTCAATTTGCTACATGATTTCATGTTATTCCCAATTATTTATTAAAATAATTATTTTATTAAGTTGTGGTTAATAAATAAACTGAAAGTGGAATTTATTGAATTAGCTATTAAGAAGTTTTTGGTTAAATACATTGGCAAATGGCTTTTCGTTCACAAAGACGCAGCAGTGGTGCGGACACATCGCAGGACAATTTTAATTCAAGCGTTGAGATGAAATCGCCTTCTCCGGTGTGCACCATACAACCAAGAAAGCTGCGCTTTCCTTCGCCGCAAGATAAAAGCGATGAGGAATTTGAGAAAAATCGCAGAAATCCAAATAAGCAGGAGTCTGTATCTCCGCCTTATAGAAAGGTGCGCGCATTAAGGTATGTTATTTTAAATGTTTTTATGGAAGCAGAACTAAAATTGAATACAATTGTTTAATGTTTTAATTTTAGGCTTTTCAATACGCCTGCCACACCTAAAACTATACTGCAAAAATCATCAGGCAAATGTGTCAATTACCTTTCTGCGGCGGCAGCTGCTGATGTGTCACGGAAGGAGGCACTGCTAATGATAAGTGAACGTCCGAAGCCTTTACCATTGCACAACAAGGCGCTTGAAAATATCATTCAGCAGACGGCCAACGTAAACCCCTTTACGCCAGACAGTAAGCATTGATAAATAATATTTTTTACAATTGACATCATAAAGTACTTTCGCATTCCGTAAAGGTCTTCTTGCCCATAACAAAAAAAGGTGCCGCACACAATTTGGACGTGAAAACCTTAGTAACAAGTCTTTATTCTCATTCTTGAACACTGAGGATGATATCAATAATGGGGCTGATACCGATCAAGGAGAGGAAATACAACAGGCACCCAAACGACTGGCTTTGCAAGATACGAATATAAGCCGTTATAACAAAGAATTTGTCGAAATTTCATTAATTGGTAAGTAAATAAAAACTAGTAAGAAATTATCTTTGATTTGGCCGAACTTAAAATGATCCAGCAGTCGTGTTAAAGTACATTCAAAGTTATGAATGTTCTATTTTGTTGACGTCAATTTATATGGAGTATAAGCGTAGTTTTCATTCGATTTTTCTATTCTATTTTCTTATTCTATTTCTATTTTGATGACGTCACTGAATGGGGGGCGGAGTTTTAATTTAATTTGTCAAATTTCAAAGTCGAAGTACATATTCAGCCCAGTTATGAAACATTTTCTCCCGGGAGTTGTAAAATTGAGTTTCCATTTTTTAAGATAGCAGATGAAGACATCTAACTTTTTTTATTTCAAACTAATTATTATTGACAGTTGAACAAATTTGCATTTAAAATTTCCAAAAAGTTTTAAAGCTTTATCTTAACTGAAACTCCCTTTTACAACTCCCGGTAGAAAATGCTTCATAATTGGGCTGATTAAAAATCAAAACAAGTGTTCAAAATTTCAGTTTATAACATTACCCTGCAGTAAATGACACTAGTACAGAACTACTGATTTCACTTGCCCTTAGTTAACCATTACTAGTTTCACTTCAATATACTCTCTTTGCATTCAACTGGCGAATTTTACGTGAACATGTCATAGGCAAAGGTCAATCTGTACCTTTTGTAGAGAAATTTGACGTGTTTGAAATTAAGACACGTCATATATCAAATTTTGTTGAGAATATTACTTCGAACTATGTGAATAACAAATAATAAACAGTACAAGCTTAAAATTGATTGAACTGACCCTTTTATGCATTACCTTGGGTCGAAAAAGCAGCTAGTTCGTATAGATCTAGTGAATTAGCTAATGAGAATGCGGGAAAGGCTGATACTTTTTGTGAAATTTTGGAAAAATGGGAAATTGTATTAGTTACATGTTCACCTGAGCCTATTTAAAATATGTGCTTTAATATACCAACGCAATGTGCCACGTTTATTAATTATTAATTAATTAATTTTTAATTTCATTAAATTTTTGACAAAAATCCATTTTTTATGTTTATTTTTTTTATGAAATAAATTTAAAACTTGAATGCATTGCACTGATGTAATTTGTATCATTTATTATTTTATTGATATTATTCGCTCTTTATTCTTTGTTTTTGACGACTCATATCCAGATGTTCCAAGTAGAGATAACAATATTACCGATATATCTGTTTGTTGCGTATGTTCTCAAATTAGTATTCTTGATGCTTGATAATTTCACTCTCTCATACATGTTCTATTGTTATGTAAAAGAGAAATATTCCATGCATACTCAATGCTTAGAGAGCGAAACCGATACAAGTTGATATAAGAAAAAATAACAACACATAATTAGTATGTTTTGATGGTTCTTTGCAAAGCTTTAATTTGTAGATTTGCTGGAATAAGGGAACCCTTACAGGAATAAATATATAAAAGATTTGTAAAAAAAAAATGACAAATGTCTGTAAAAATTTAACTGACGAAGTTTGAACGATAAAACAGACACTATGTTGCAGCTTGGTTTATTCTTTTGAAATAAAAATTAGTATTTTAGAAATGAGAAAATTAGATAGAAAAATTAAAACGTCAAAATTACTATTGAAAAGGCCCTGCTTGTAAGAGGGTTAATACAGCACTGACATTAAACAAATAAAATTCAAATAATTATGCAATACCATACTTAAACAAGACTCCAGAGCATTGTATTGTATTTTACAAACCTAGTATTTGTAATTTTTTAAGCCGGGCTCTCAAACCCGTGTTTGAGACGCGGTCACTCACTGCCACGCCCACAACACCCTATTTTTTTAGACAAGCTAAGGTGTCTTTTGGACCCTTAAGGCCACAATGTGTTATAAATAACTACTGAAAATTGTGTTGGATAGAATAAAACATTCTGGGAAATAAATAAGAAATGAATGTTAAAAACAATACTAATTGGGAACTCACATAAGCCTCATATAAGCCTAAAAGTGCGAAAAATCACGGTGTCCTGGTAAGCTATGCTATCGTACGGAAATTTTTATAGAATAAAGAAGACTACTATTAGTATCGATCCTCATCCCTATTTTTTTCTTTTGTATAAATATATTTTTAAATATTTAAAAATTTTTTTTTTGTAAATTGGAAATCCACGATTTTTGAAGACAAAACATGTCAAGAGTCTAAAAAATGTCATCCCTCTGCTCCTCAATGTAAAAATAAAATGACTGATATCTTTTACTGAATCTAAGCTATAACTTTTTAAAAATATGTCTTTTCGTTGTGCGTTTTCGCACCCGTACGGCTTAATAGGTTAAGGTATAATAAACGTGTAACAACAAAAAAAAAAAACACCTTTTTCAAAAAAATATTTTAAATACAAAAAGTTATTTTTTCAAATTTATACAACTTATTGGTATAAGCAGACAACATGGTGGCAGGGCTTATTAAGCAATGGACGGACTCGGAACACCGTACAAGGTGGGAAGAAGCTGTTAATTGTAGGCAATCAAAGGCGGCCGTGAAGTAGTCTCGTAGTGAGACAGCAAAAGTTATCCGATACAATCGAAGGACTTTAAACTGGCTTACTGCACTGGTCATAGGACACGGTCCCTACATGTCATCTCAGTAAGATGACTGACCGGCGACGATTCATCTTACTTTCATCTTTACGATTCATCTGTAGGTTATGCCTATAGGAGCCGGAAACAGCAGCACACATTCTGTGCCAGTGTCCGGCGGTGGCAAGCATAAGATTGACCATTCTGGGACGTCCATTTATTGGCGAAGCCGAGATTGGTCAACTAACCTACAAGGATATGCTTGAGGTGACAAAGGATGCTTATATAAGGAGCATGCTTACGTATGAGTGCTCCAAGCAGTAGCATCCTTTGTCCAATAGGCGACGAAAAGGGACACACTGGTCCGCTTCGGTTAATCCCCGATTTATTATATATATAAACAGCTTATTGTACATAAAAAGTACTTAATAAAAATTTATTTTTTTTTTAAATAATTTTCTGGCTTTTACATAAAAAAGACATCCAAAACGGTTCGATGGATATGGCCTTTCCCATGTATCTGAAATAAAAAAATCAAATGTCATTTTAAAGTACAGACCAATTAAGTCGGCATCCCCTCTACGCAAGACCCCGGAGGGGTAAAAGGAGAGATAGATTTTCGCGCGCTTTTTTGTCTATAAAAAAAAATCAAAAAATAGTAGGTACTTGAAAATAGGGGGATGCTTAAAAGACAAAATTACGAACAAAATTCATTAAAATTAAACTTATAGATTTCGAGTTATCTAGCGAACCGTTTTAAAAAACTAGTTTCGGGGAAATCGCTTTTAAAGTTTTTGTTTTTCGAAATTTTGCATATATTTATAAAATTATCGTTTGATAACACTTACTACGTATATTATATATTCCACAATGGCAGGTATAGATTTAAAAACATGTATGTATGTATAATTTATAAACTATAAAGAATACATTAAACAAATAAAAAAAAACCTTCAAGTTTGTTCAACTTAAACCACAGCTAAAGCGTATAAGGAAAGCGTTCGCCTTACTGCCAGACTATTTTTTTTAAGAAAGTGATGCACAATATCAGTGGAAACTGTTAAGCTTGCTAGTAGAAATAACGTTTCTGCGCCTTTCATTTTGAGTCCGTTTTGACCACACTAAGGTTTCAGCTGTAATTTCCGGGCGCCTTGTCATTTTAACTGAGATGTGGGCGAACACTACTGCGTCGAATAAGATACTTCTGCATTGACTTGGAATTTTTTTTTTTTAATGGAGAGACGTCTTCGGTCGATATGACATAGTCTGGAGCTGCTGGGCTTTTATACGCTTGACTATGTCGCTGTTGGCGTAAAGCACTATTACTATTTACCATGAATACTACATACCACACGATGAATTCCCTGTTGAAAGAATGCTTCACCGTCTTTATTAAGCAAAAAGATCAAATTTTTTCCCACCTTCCTAGACATCATTAATAAGGTAATAAGGTTACAGATGAGACGCCAGGAACGGCTCTTCAACTAACTACCCGCTTAATCATTCAGAAACTAACCAACAAAACATGTTCTTTCTTTTATTTGTCCAGAAAGAGCAATTATGACACAAAATTAACTCTGGTCCACAGTGCCTACCTTCAGCAATTGCCCTTATGACAATTCATTTTTACAAAAACTACAGCACAATTCGACTTCAAGAACAAATATTGGGAAAACAAATTTACTGTATCTTTTTTCAGGTAGTGGAGAATTTGGTGTGGTGCATCAATGCCTAAATCGATTAGATGGCTGCATTTATGCCATCAAAAAAACAATAAAACCTGTTGCTGGCAGCTCTTTTGAGTAAGTATGCTTTTAAGGATGAAAGATTATAATTTGAAGTAATGCTTTTTATTCTTATAGAAAACGCGCACTGAACGAAGTTTGGGCGCATGCTGTGCTGGGTAAGCATGACAATGTTGTACGTTACTATTCTGCATGGGCCGAAGATAACCATATGCTAATCCAAAACGAATACTGCAACGGTGGCAGCTTGCAGTCACTCATACAGACGCGATGTCTTTCAGAATCGGAGTTAAAAATTTTACTATTACATGTGGCTGAGGGTCTGCGTTACATTCATTCTAATGACTTGGTTCATATGGACCTAAAACCAGGGAACATATTTCTGACAAAAGTGCCCTCAATACACAAATCAACGCTACCACCGCTCACAAAGGAATGCTATGAAGACGGTATGGATGGTATTTACGAGGAGCTCAACGAATGTATTATAACGTATAAAATCGGTGATTTGGGGCACGTCACTTTGGTGGATAAAGCGAATGTAGAGGAAGGCGATTGCCGTTACTTACCAAATGAAATTTTACAAGATGACTTTAGAAATTTGTTTAAAGCGGATATATTCTCGCTTGGCATAACACTATTTGAAGCAGCTGGTGGGGGACCGTTGCCGAAAAATGGACCCACTTGGCATAAGTTGAGAAATGGAGAAGTTCCTAATTTGCCAACATTGAGCAAAGAATACAATGAACTGATACAATTAATGACACATCCAGATCCGAAGGAACGTCCATCTTCGACATCGATCTTTAATCATCCGTAAGTAAATTCCTGCTTATTTAGGATTTAATTTATATTTTTATGAACTTAAGTAGAAAATAAGGTTTACTTTTCTCACAAGTTCAGTGAGTGCAATTTCACCAGTCAACTTTGAACTTCATTGGGAGGGAATATTATGTTTTTTCAAATACTTTCCCTTTAGTTAGTTTTTCTACGATTTTTGTTTTGTTACTTTTATCCATGCACAGTCCCATGGGCGTAACGATTGGGGCAGTTGGCAGCTGGTAATGTAAACATTTCATAAAGTGCTGCGGTTTTATAGAAACACATTTGTTTGTTAAAAAGAAAAAAAAATCATCGAAAACTTCAGCTTTTTACAAATTAAAACTTTTTACAAATCAAACCTGAATCTTTTTTAAACTTAAAATTCGATCGCTGCCAAAAAATAGCTTAATTATATGCTTTTATTATAATTTTTAATGCAATCATAAAACATAACTTATTTTTAGAAAATTCTGCTTGAATAAAATTAAAATAACATTAAAACATCCTGATGCATCCTTTTTAGTCGGTTTTTTACAAAGCAACAAAACTGAAAGTACCAGTACTTATCCCTTTTAATGTGTCTTTAATTCATTGTCATTTCTTTTAGTTTTCTTTAGAATCAAGTGAAAAAAGTTTAATTTAATTTGGCTATAGATTTTCTTTCTATATATCTGTTTTCATTTCTGGCTACACAAACTAGCTTTATGAAAACAAATCACAAATTATATGTTTTACTATCAATTTTGGATACTAAGTTTAATCCGAAAAATGCCAAATTTTTATACCAATATAAAAAAATGTGTCGCCCCTTGGCTATGTCCATGCACAGTTCACTTCAATCTTTGTTAGATGCCAAATATGAGTAGCTTACCTTTGACTTCCACAGGTAGTGTACAGTTATCTCGCGTCGTCACACTTTCAAAGTTTGTTTAAAAATGAAAAGTATATTAATATTTTTTAGGCTTTGGCCGTATGAAATTAAAAAAAACTTTTAATTTTTGTTGTTTATTTTGTCAAATATTTCGGTTAAAATGATTAACCATCCTCAGGGACTTGCACAAAAAACATGAAATCATTTATCAAAAATCCGTTCATAAAACGATGATAATAAAATGACAATCACACTAAAATAAATAAAATTAACAATAATTTTTAGTAACATTAACAAAAAAATATTAACTTATTTTGCTAGAATTACTTTCGTCAATAATTTTATTTTCAATTAGATGTTTATAAATATGTGCGCAATTATCCACTCCAAACACCCGAAAAATATTATAGTTACTACGGCCAAAAATTATATCAACACGGTATTAGACATCAGTGACGAAGTTTACCACAAAAACAATAAATACAAAATTTAAAAAATATTAATTACTAACGTCCTTCCAAAACAAACAGTTCCTAGGCTATTTAAAGAAGTAAGAACACAAAAAACCAGAACAAAGAACCTAAAATATTCAAAAGAGTCACATATGTATGTACAAGGTTTTACGGAAAACCTCACGAAAACAGACATATACAACAAAAACCATTTCCAACTGGCACCAAAATTTTACAACACATTAAAAAATATATATCCATAGCAAAATAAAATCTTAAATTATCGACAAATCTTATTTACTGCTTCTTGCTGTAAAACGAAACGAATACCTATAACGTTTCGAACGAAGAAACGACCGGCAATATAATTTGACATAAAAAAATGTAATGCCTTTGTAAATGTAATGTCTTGCACGATCGAAAGTGTTCGTTTCGTTTTACAGAAGGATGCAGTTAATCTACCAAATTACGTGCAAAGGAGACGAAGACAACATATGCGAAAAAGTATAAATATAAAAACAAGAAGAAAAACAAGAATATAAGTATAAAAACAACACAGCACATTCAGCCTACTGCTTGCAGCGAGGACACACTCCTAATTTGAAAGGCACAAGAATTTTGACCAAAGAACACAATTATAAACAGAGATACACCATAGAGATGCTCCACATAATCAAAACTCCTACCCAAAAGAGACTAAACTTACAAAACGGACAACAATAATTGCTTCCCGAACATAGTTTTTGTGTTGGAA
Organism: Coremacera marginata; assembly: GCA_914767935.1. Taxonomy (NCBI): domain Eukaryota; kingdom Metazoa; phylum Arthropoda; class Insecta; order Diptera; family Sciomyzidae; genus Coremacera; species Coremacera marginata. The sequence goes on from OU612045.1 coordinate 137,903,413, forward strand.
ACGCTTCCTTAAAGGTAGAGCCATAATCTGGGTAAAATGCACACACGTCAGTGTACTCCTTCTTCTTAAAGCAATGCGTCGTAATTTTCGTTTATTACTAAAACAACATACCATAAGTCAAGTGACTTAAGTTGTTTTTGCATGCAATGTTGTTAAAATGCGAGAATGCCACTGTAGAAAAACGCCACTGATATCGTATTTAAAAAAAACCGTTACATTGTATTCACTCAACGAATTTTGAGTGGTATATAAGATATTTGTTTACATATTTTCGTGTGTTTGATGAGCCTCAATTTGACCAACACCGCACAGTGCTTTGAGCTCATACAAATTTGGAAATAAATAGGAGGCTAATAAAATGATAATGAAATTGTTTATACTTAGTAAGTTTAATTTATCTGAGGAAAACACCAAAAAGGTTGAAAGCAGTCAGTCCTTAGGTATACCTCCCTTGGACCTATATTAAATTTTATCATAATTTTGTATGGAAGGCAGGCACAAAAGTTGACTGATCTTAATAAGACTTAGTCAGAAAGCTTAGAATATAAAGTAATAGATGTAAATTAAAATGGTTCAAATCGATTAGATTCTATGGGTACCGCCCTTGAACCTATATTAATTTTTTACATTATTTTGTATGGGAGGTTCATACAAAAGTTGGCCGATCTTAACGAAACTTGGTCAGAACAGTTGAAAAAAAGAGTAATAGATGTGTACTATGTGTAATAACGGTAAACAGAAACAATACAAAACAAAAATAAACAATAACTCAATAAAAAGTGTTGCCACTTTTACTTAAATGTATAGAGTTACGTTTGGAATTTCAAGCAATTTATTGATTTAGAGGCATATTCAAAATCGAGTTTTGCAAAAAGCGGAACAAAGCGGAATTTATCTTTGCATAGCCTTGAAGATAAAGATCCAAGGTTATCAATTAAAAAAAAAAAAAACGCCGTTAATAACTTACATGGTATTAGTATATGTCTATCTATAGTAATTTGCAAAATTTGTCGTTTATGACAGTTTTTTTTTTTAAATTCTTAAAAGCAAAACTGGAACAGTCTTTCCTTTTAAAGCTTTCTTTATTTTTATTTTGGTTGGAAATGTATTTCTAGAAGAATTTTTTGTGAGTATCAAGATCATATCGGACATTACCGACATTACCGAAATTTAAATTAAATTTGGTTAAATTTTTCATAAATTTAAAAATTGGTTAGAAAAAAACCGAAAATTTACATCGAAAAATACAAAACCGGTCGTAAAGCTAAGCTCTCGGGAACGTGATAAACTAATGATTATTAAGAAAGCCAGAAATACAACCTTATCTTGTGCCCACCTTGCAAGCAAATGCAAGCAATCAGTTTAGAAAATAACGGTTTGGCGGGTCTCAGTTCCGAAGCAATTGTTAGATCCATAATGAAGAAACCTCCTTCTTTACTTGCCCACCATAAGACGGCACGGCTTAATTCTGCATCAAATGATTTGGATACCAACTGGGACCCGGTATATAATTCGGCAAAAAAGTCATCTTTTCAGACGAAAAAAAGTTTAACTTGGATGATCCAGATGGATACCGACACTAATGGAGGGGTTTAAGAAAGGATCCAATTATATTTTCCAAAACAAATTTTGGTGGTTGTTCCGTAATGGTATGGGGTGCCATTCACAAGACGTGTGAGCATGATAACTATTATTATATACCGAATCTCAGTTGGTAACCAAATTATAAGCCGCGCCTTCTTATGAGCTTTCTTCATAATGGATCTAACAATTGCTTCCGAACTGTTCAAGACTCGCCAAACCGTCATTTTTGAAACTGATTGCTTGCAAGTTGGCCACAAGATATGTTTGAATTTCTGGTTTTTTTAATAATTATTCGCTTATCACGCTCCGAGAGCTTAGCTTTACGACCAGTTTTGTATTTTTTGACATAAATTTTCGGGTTACATAAATTTTGTACGACCAATTTTTTTTTAAATTTTTGAAAAATTTAGCCCCTGGTCCATTATATGCTAAAATTTTGCTCCTTTCTTCTTTGGATAGCAAAGTCCCGCACGGTATTTTAATCATAAAGTTCTAGAAATCACAATTGATGTTTATATTCAGACTGACAACGACATGAACTCTCTATTGATGAACTTTTAAATGGCTGTCGTATAGTTTTGATACGATTGCAGTTAAGCAGAAATGAGTGCTTTTTAACGCTAACTAACGGTACTCCTTCAAATCAGTGATTAGAGCTGATAAAGATACTTTGTATGACTGTTAGCAACAAAGATTTGGCGAGAGTGCATAATCAAATTTGTTTGGTGTCGTATAGTTTTGATAAGCACCCTATTTTGTCGCTTTCTCGCAGTTGAGAATGACTGCTGCGCAGCGATCAGGCATTGATTCAACTACTTGTTGGCATTTTTTTTACAGAAACTGCTTTCTACGACCGCTCCGTATCAATGTAAATGTCATTGTTGTTTTTTGTCATATTTTCTGAAACTACAATTTTTTTTATTTTTATTTTTTTTTATTTTATTTCATCTGTTTGTAATACAAAAGCCTTATTGGCCAATTACTATATTACAAGAAAAATATACATTCGAGGTATAACTTAACTAACAAATACTTTATATGTACCTAAAAATTAACGGCTTCCCTACAAAACTACAAGCATTTCATATTATTAAATTTATTTTAGTTGACATTGTCCCAAGTCAAAAAATTCCAAAAAACTATAATTTTTAACTTCCGCCCGAAGATTTTTATGGATGCTTTAGTTTGGGGACTGTGGAGGCCATTCCATAACATTAACATGCTTATTTGTAAGCATATTAAAAAAAAATGCTTACAAATTTGTCTTGTTGGCAAGTCTTAATTAGCTATATTTCATCCTTGGCATAAGGTAACATGACCTCATTTAAAATATCCACATAAATATGTTGATCCATTATAGTTTTGGTCCAATATATAGGTCCCACGTCATAAAACGAAAAACAAGATCCTCAATGAATAATCGTTTTCCAAGTGAAATTTGGATTGTACTCCGTCCTTGGAGGACTTCTGAAATACAAACGCAGTCCTCTCCCACCATACATTACGTTCTGTTTAAAAACAATGCCAACAAAGATGGAAATATCATTCACTGAGGATATGGTCGCGGTGCTATTATTTTAACCGCAACTGTATTTGCAAATGCGATGCTTAGTAAGCAGAGACGCTAACTCCGTATATCTATTTGATGTTTAAGTACAAATTGATATTTTAAATTCTGAATATTCTCCTTTTTGGAAAGATATCATTTTTGTATGATTGAACTGATGAATTTAAATTTAAACTTGATTGAATATCCATCACTTGGCCTTAGTCGACCATTAAAATGAATTTCGTACGTATAAATATTTTATCTAAGACACTAATCTCATAATCGTGTGTATTAAAGTTGGGTTTGTGTCTCTACTTAGCTGACGTCGTAATTACATCTGCGTTCGATGAAATAGCAGTGCCCACTTAATTTTACGAAATGTTAAAATTTTGTTTTATTAACTGAATTTTTTTAATATTCTGTTGATAAAGTATCATATACTACTAATACATAAAAAAAATATGACAGTCCGGACGAGTGATGTTTCAATAAATCTTATTTCCTCGAAATTCGTAATAAATTTCAAATGGTGTTCTTAAAAATAGCATGTAGCAATTTTAATCAATTTTTAAGAATGATAGCAATTCTTATATTGGGTTGCCCTGAAAGTACGTAGTGAAAAGTGAGAAAAGAAGAGATCCAAATTAATTATTATTTCTTTTTTTTTAAATCAAAAAAGTTTTTTATGTTGCCTCGTAACAGTTATAGATGAGAAAAAAATTTTTACGTTGCTCATAACTTTTATTTTCAAAAAATATTTTTTTACGTTGCCTGGTAAGAGCTATTTTAGAGAAATACATTTTTACGTTATGTGATAGACATTATATTTAATTAAATTAACAATTTTTGGAGTTTCAAAGGGGTTTTTTATATAGAGTTTTTTTGCACTTTATATGTCTCTACTATCAATGAGACTGAATATGTATGCAATTAAAACTTTTTTGCATTTCTCGAATTGATATATTATTTATATCAATAGTATATTAGTATATTAGAAACGCATATATTAGTTTTGGAAGCTTATCTTACTGAGAGCAAGAAGAAAACTTACAACTGATAATTAAAAACAAAAAAAAAAAAGAAATAACGTAAAAATTTGTTTTCATTCATAACTGTAAAAATTGAAAATAAAAGTTATCAGCAACGAAAAAGAAATTCATTATTTATAATTGTTATCACAGAGAAAAATTAGTTTCTTTTGAAAATAACAATTACTTATAGATGAAATTTTTTTTTTTTGCAATGTAACAATTATATCCCAATTTTTTTTAAAATTTCTTATAACAGTTATGTCTCTGGAGAAAAGTTTAGGCAAATTTTTTTATGCCAAATCAATTTTATTTTATCAAATATTTTTCATTGTTGTTGGGACAGGACCTTTATTGATATTTAAAAACAATCTGGCAATATTGTCAACAAGCTTAAGCAGACATTTTTTCTTTAATTTAAAACCCGTTTCGTGAGTAACTTCTACTAGTTGTATTCTATTGTATTAAATAAGACTTACAAAACTATTTTGAACGCGTATCATTTGACGCACATTAGTTACAACAAAAATTGGCGACAAGGATTAAAATATTAAATTCAATAGTTATTTGAACATATTTTGTTTTGATCCCTTTCACATTGATCAAGAATTGAATTTAATTTTCAGAGTTTGTAGGCAATTCACCGCAAATCGGAAGCGACGAAGGAGAGAAAACTTTTTTCGTGTTCCCTTTTGTTGTTTTCGCATTTTTTCAGACTACTTCATTTTATTTTTTGTATATCGGCGTGCGCATGATACAACGATAAGGTAGGGCCGCTTCGCTGAGTGCTCTCACGCGTCAACGAAGAGTGGATAATGAGAAGATACATATATGTCAAAACGATGAATTTCGTAGAAATTGCAAATGAAGAAAATATTTTATGTTTCCAAGTTGCAAACTGTGCGGTCGCGGGTGTTAAATTTGTGCTAATTTGAGTGAAAATATTATAAAAAAAAATGTAATAAAATCTATAAAATGTGAAAGAAGTCTTAAAATTATTAAAAAAAACCTGTAACAGTTTTAACCTAAAAACAACTGCGAAACGTGAGCATAAAGAAATTCGCGATGAACAGCTGATTTTACCCTACCTTATAATTCTGCCATGGGCGTGCGTATCTCTCTCTCTTTTTAATTTGTTGGCTTCAGTCGCTTTCGTTTGCTTGCTTTAAATTTTAAGAAAATAAGCAAAAACTAGTAAGGAGTGGTGCTTCGGTAGGGTATTGAAGTATATTCGTAGTCTTTAGCCATGACAGACACGATGACATTAATTTTTATATATTTACGAAAGTTTTCCTATTTTGATGACGTCACTTTGTATGGGAGGTAGGCCTGGTTTTCATCAGATTTTGCCGAATATCATAGCTATGGTTCATATTATTTATCAAAGCTCATGTGCAAAATTTCAAGACATTTCGTTAACTTTTGTGGATTTCTAAGAGATTTTAGTTTAAAATAAAGCCACTTTGTATGGGAAGTAGGCGTGGTTTTCATTAGATCTTGGCATATATTAAAGAGATGGTTTATAATAACTATCAAAGCTCATGTGCAAAATTTGAAGGCATTTCCTTAATTTTTGTGGATGTTTAAGAGATTTTACTGTAAAAATAAAGTCACTCTGTATGGGAGGTAGGCGTGGTTTCCTTCCGATTGGGCTCATTTTCGAACTTGATCTTAAGTTTTTTAAAAAAAGCTGATATTTTTAATTTTATCGCGATAGCTTTAAAATTACGGCTGTAATCGCGTCGACAGACAGACAGACGGACACACGAAAATCGACTCAGGTGATGCTGATCAAAAATATATATATACTTTTCTATACCTGACACGCCTCCTAATTGACGTTACAAACGGAATGACAAAGTTAATATACCCCTTAGGCAGAACACGTTGGGGTATAAAGATATGAAATTGAATTCAACTCGGTAAAAGTGCTTGAGAAAAATATAGAAGAGAAAAACGCCATAACCGTGAAGCTGAAGCACTCAACCTTCAAAAGTTCGAGCTTGATAAGAAACTTAGAAGCCAAGCTGAAGCAATTTAAGAAGCACTGTGCATTTATTAATTTGTTTCTTTCATTCCATTTTAATTTACTCAATATGTCTATTTCATTCCTTTTTAATTAACCTTCTTAAACTTTTTCAATCTCACGACAAACATTTTTGTGAGTAAATTTGACAGATAAATTCTATCCGTCGGATAACTCGATTGCGCTTTTTTCGACGAAAGAGTTAAAATTTCCGACGGATATCTCGATTGCTTTTTGAGTGGAAATCGGAAAAAGCCTTCCGGCGAGTTCCCGTCGGCTACCGTGATTGGGCCCATTGAACCCTTGCAAAGATGTCAAAAAGTTTTGAATAATGACCGGGCGAATCGGGCAACGGGTGAATATTTTTGGAATTTATCAATTACACTTGATAAATCTCTTAAATTTGTTCACTCTATGTCTGGACGATGCAAAATTGTTTAAAAAAAATGGAATTCCCTACAAAATAGAAAGTATTTGAAAGCTTTTTTAGTAAAAAGTCATCAGTTAAAGCAGATATTTTTAAAAGCACTGCTATTTTATGAAACATTATTAATTGAATCTCAGTTTTTATTTTAAGAACGCCAAATATTTTTTCTTTTTATTATTGATGTTTAAAAAAATTATTATTGTTTATGCTTTTTGTGCAAAACACACGTTTTGTTTGAATAATGAAGCATAGTCTTCTATTTCATCGAACAAGCTATATGAGTTAAATTTCACTCAGGTATTAAAACTGGTATTTTCATTAAAAATTTCTTTCTTTCTAATCAATCAAAAATTAATCACAGAAATGAGTTTTAACATTTTTTTGGCTGTTTCTTAAACACTGTAAAGAAAAAATTAATTTGATAATTACACTAGTCTGTCTACAAGGTTTTTTATCCAGAGACTTGAAATACTTTTCTAGAAGAGCTTTCTTACGGTGTTTCTACGTCTATACCCAGTTTTCCCCCAATAGGTTGAATTTTTGAGATACAGGGTGATTTGCATTTTTTGGACTTTGATCCAGTTTTTCTATTTTAGAAACTAAACTGTTTCATATAAAGCAATAATTTTATGCCATCTGACAGATAATTAAATAAGCTATCCAATACTGTATTAACCATTTGTATGTAATGTTTCTTCTCTGAGATATTTAAGTCTCAAGTTCAAATCTTAAGTTTTTGGTTAAAAATGTTTGACTTTGACCGTCTTTTAATAATGTTTTAAACTGTTTTTCAAAGATGTTTTACTGCATCTTGCTGCATCTATTGATTTAACCAATTTAAATATAAATTCATTTACCGTGATGATCAAATCGTCTGCACTGTTCCACAAATGTAATTTTTCATTTTAGTTAATGTTTTGTAAATGTTTCGTAAACGTTTTTGTTTTAGTAAAAATGGAAGGCATTGGCTAAAAATAATGAAAAATGCTTGAGGCAAGGAGAGGCAGAATATATTAAGTTTGTTTTTTAATAACTAAATCACATAATTACTTAATAACCCAAATGAATTACAATGGAAAAAATGTCCCGTAACGCCATGTCACGTAGCGTTTCATACTAAGCCCAATAAAAAAAACGAGAAAAGGTTTTTAAATTTGATTACTTTGAAAATAAACTTACACTATTTCAAATCTTTCTAAGAAAAGTTTTTTTTTTTGTCACATAACGTATTATTTTTGGTGGCTTCTATCTAAGAGCCGAACTTTTGACAAGTTTTAGGTTTTACACCTTGTATAGTGTGCTTAGTAAGCTATTGGAAAATCAAAATAAGGAACTTGTAAGTTAAATTTTTCCTTCTTTTTTCACTCATTAAAGTCGTACGATCGTCACGTGCGCCACCATGGAAATGCCCATATTACTGAAGGAAATTAAATAAAAAAATTATCAAATTAAAACATCTTTGAAAAAAACATTATGGAAAGACGATCAAAGTTAAAAATTTTTAACTAAAAACTTAATATTTGAACTTTAGACTTAAATATCTCAGAGAACAATATAACTGTATTACAAATGGTTAATACAGTTTTGCATAACTTATTTAATTATCTGCCAGATGATATACAACTGATTGCTTTATTTGAAACAGTTTAGTTTCTAGAATGGAAAAACTGGATCAAAGTCTAAAAAATGCAAATCACCCTGTATCTCAACAATTCGACCTATTAGGGGAAAACTGAGTATAGACGTATTTCAGGTCTCTGGATAAAAAAATTTTCCTGAATTTGTAGACTTGTGTTATTAATAAAGTTGTAAATTTTCTTAAATTTATTTTCAACCAAAATATATAAAATAAATTCAATTTTTTAATAATGCCAAATTTTTTCTTTTTAATAATTTTGCATCTTAACTATTGCAGAATATTAAGTTCATTGGAATCAAAAACAAAATTACAACTAAGCCAGGAGTTGGCAATTGAAAAAAGCAAGAATGAAATATTATTAAGAAAGTTAAGGGAAGCAAAAAAGATGCTAAAAGTATACGAACAGAATGAAAAGCAACAAGGTATATTTTGTAAGACTTTCAGTTTTTTTACCCATATTTTATATTACTATTTTTCGTTTACAACAGCAAACAGTACACACATTTTTTCGGACCAGCGTTGTCTGCGTTCTTATACGCGCAAAAAGCGCACTCCACGTGTGGCTGCTAAAATGGATGGACTTAGAGATCGCAATAAAAATGTTATCAACAATATTCAATACTGAAAACAAACGAATTTTTATGTATCCTCACTTTTTTATTTTCTTTGAAAAAAGCTGAATTTTTATTTTAACTGCATTTTATTAATTTAAAGCTGTAAATATGAAATATATATTAGATATATGTACGTATGTATATTTATTTTGTTTTTTTTTTTAATTAAATCATTGCACAATGCGTTAAATCGTTCAACCTTTAATTGAATTTCCTAAATTAACTTGTCTGGTTCCGTTGCTTAAATAATTTTCATAAAGTTTTCCAGTCTTATATCTTTCTTTTATTTATTTATTTATTAATTCTCATATTTTAAACTACAGAATAAATTTTAACTCAGATTTTGTGTTTATAATTTTAAGTCTTTTTACATTTTTTATTTTTATTAAAAATAAAAAAATATAACGTGAATATTTCAACACTCAAAAATTCTACATTGGCATTATTATTAAACAATTTGATTAGAAAAATCCTTTTCATAATTATATTCATCATCATAGAAACAAATCGCTTGATACTGTCAGTCGGAGTCATTTATAGTTTTTTTCCTCTTTTTCGCTTGTGATATTTTTGGTTTCGACCAATCCTCCTGTTGGGAAAAACATTTATTTATTAAGCAAATAATTATAGCTAACCAATTTTAAAAGACATGTTCTAGAATTCATCTTTGATCGGTATCGAAATTGAGAACGTGTCGTGTTCTGAATTTCAATAAAATTTCACTTTTTCATTTCATTCAGTAATAGCAGAATTCAACTTAAAAAGGATCACAAGAAAAACAATTCTTGACCAGCAAAAAGCACCAGTATGCGAAAAAGAAATGCTTGGGATGACCATTTTTTATAACATCCAACCGTTAACTGAAAAAATTGCAGTTCACTTTCAAAAATGGCATTGTAGTGACATCAGTGACTATTCATCCTGGTAGGTATCTTGGAAGAAGTTATTTTATAAATTATCTCAGTGGGTATTATGATCAAAAGTAGTGCACATATTTTAGACTAAAATTTATGATGTATTTTAACAAAAAAAAAATATAATGTATATTTTATGCATTAAAATGGAACCATTTTTAGGTTTAGGTTTATGTTGTCATTAACCACAATTGTCGACGATTTTTTTTTTTTTGGCTTCTGCCACTTTTACCACACTATTTGCATTTTTTCAAAATCTACCACTTTTTATTTCAGGATTAAGGGGGTCTTCTCATTGAGCAACTTTTTTTTTTTCAACTTTTTTTTTTTGCATTTATATTTTATATTTTTGCTTGGGTAGTTGTGAATATGCCCCTAAAAGGATTTTTAGAAATTCGAAATACTTTAGAAGATACAGCCTTTTTTGTGAAGCAAGGTCTGATGGACAAGAAGGTGATGGAGGTAATAAAACCAGCTTACGAAGCGCTGTCGGCAGATAATTTGCTTGAAAGATGCCTTGGATCTGAAACTCAGAATTCCAATGAGTCCTACAATTCTGTTCTTTGGTCACTTTCGCCCAAACACATCAACTCAGGCGCACGCACCATCGAAGTGGCCAATTTCATTGCAACGTGCCTCTTCAACGACGGTTTTATACCCATACTTAAAATTATGGGATTGATGGGTATTGCGATTGGCAAAAACGCATACGAATACGCATTATCTCGCAATGAAGACAGATTGAACCGATCAGAGACTCGAGCTGCGGCATCATCAAAAGCTGGCAGAACGGCTCGCAGAGCAGAGAGGGCAGCAGAAAGCAGTTTCTACGCAAAAGGAGGAAGGTGGCCTGTATGGAGCTGGCATCGCCGAATAATATTTGTAGGTAAAAATTGCCAGCTCTTTAAAACTGCATTTAAACATTTTTGATTTCTTTTTTTCCCAAAAAAATTACTTCAAACTTTAAACGCGTTTATCTCGAACCCACGTTTTTCGAACTGGCGGCCATGATATCTCCAGTTCAACTGAACCGATTTTCATGAAACAAAATGGAATCGACGCAGAATTGTCACCATTCTCGGGTGAACCTCGACCATAATTTTAAAATTTTTTTACTATTTTTTTTTTACACTAAACTACAAAAAAAAAAAACCGAAATTGAAATTTTTTTTTTGAATGGCCGCCATTTTGTCAAAAAAAAATCACAAAATTAAGCTTGAGGTTCACCCGAGAATTACATCTATACTGATTATAACCCCGTTTTTTTTTATTTCAGACGCTCCGGAGTCGTGGCCGCCGTGACGACACCTTTTTTTTCACCACCAACTTTGAAGTCTCATTACTTTTTGAACAGCCCACGTATCGAGGCAAAAAAAATTTTTTTATTTACTTTGAACCTTTTGTAATACAATAAATAAAAAAAGTTTTCAATTATTCTTTCCGTTTTCAAATAAGAATTTTTTTAAAAAGGGTCCAAAAAACGGGTTTTGAATGAGAAGACCGCCTTAATTTAACGATTTTTTTATATTAAAACAATTAATTAAAACTAAGCTTATGACCGCATAAACGATTTAGCTCGGAAAGCAGAAGAGGCCGCTTATCGTGGTGACAGTGGCACTGTTTATAAAATAACGAAGCAGCTAGTAGACAAAAACCTCGCGATCGAGCATCCTGTGAGAGACGAACACGGCAAACTCTTGCACTCGGATGATGAGCAGCTGGCACGATGGAAGTGTCATTTTTCGTCGGTTTTAAACCACATAATGGCGGCCGACGCACCAACTTTCGCTGCAGGTCTGCCGAATTTAACCACCCATTTCCGAATTAATCCAGGTCCACCCAGCGTTAACGAGCTATGTGACGCAATAAAGTCGCTTCCAAATAACAAAGCAGCAGGAAGTGATGGTATACCAGCGGAGTTTTACAAAGCTCATCCTAGACTTTCCGCTGAGCTTCTGTGTCCACTCATCTGCCGCGCCTGGGAAAACGAAAGTTTCCCCGATGAGTGGACGGACGGCATCATAATCAAAATTCCGAAAAAGGGCGATTTAAAGGAATGTGATAATTGGCGTGGTATCTGTGTGCTGCCTGCGGTTTCGAAAATAGTAGCGAAAGTAATTCTGGAGAGACTGAAAGACCACCTCTACTCGACGATCGACGTGGCACAAGCTGGTTTCCGTGCTGGTTCATCGTGCACGGACCATATTAATACAGTGCGTATAATCATTGAGCAATGTGCGGAATATAGATCCGATTTGCACATGATGTTCATCGACTTGGAGAAGGCGTTCGACAGCGTTCACAGGGATTGCTTGTGGGCTGCCCTACGACGAAGGGGTGTGCCAGAAAAGATCATCGCTATTATTAAAGCAACCTATGATGGTGCAAAATGTCGAGTCTTACACAAAGGAGTACTATCTGATCCCATCGAAGTCCACAGCGGTGTCCGTCAAGGCTGCATTTTGTCCCCAGTTTTGTTTCTGCTGGTCATTGGGGATGTTTTAGATGCAGCGTTACACCAACTTCCAAATAGTGGTCTGAGATGGACGATGACAAACTTTTTGCAACACATCGACTATGCGGATGATATCTGTCTGCTGGCAAATCGACTTACAGATTTATCGCGCATGGCAGATTCTTTAAATGCAGAGGCGGTGTCTGCGGGTCTTAAAATTAACTTCAAAAAAACAAAAGTTTTAAGTCTCGCAAATGAAAGTAGCAGTTTAGTGGAGGTATCTGGCCAACAAATAGAGAAAGTAAACAGTTTTACATACCTTGGAAGTGAAGTTGCTGCCGGTGGTGGAACTGAGGAAGACATTGAATGCCGAATCAGAAAAGCCAGAGCGGCATTTGGTATGTTAAACAACATATGGCGAAATAACATACTGAGCGCCAGCATTAAAGTTAGACTGTTCAAAACGAACGTTTTATCGGTGCTTCTCTATGGGTGCTGCACGTGGAAAATAACACAACTTATTATCGCGCGATTGCAAGTTTTCGTAAACCGATGTCTAAGAATTGTTCTTCGAATCTTCTGGCCGAACACAATAACTAATGAAGAACTGCTCCGCAGAACAAACATGGAGCCCCTAGACATCTTAATCAGAAGACAAAAATGGAAGTGGATAGGCCACACTCTCCGAAAAGACGACAGCTGCATCGCAAAGAAAGTAATGGAGTGGAATCCCCTTGATGCGAGGGGAAGGTTACCTGGCAGGCCAAGAGAATCGTGGAGAAGGACTGTGGAGCGTGAAGCCGGTCAACTAAACAAGAGCTGGAGGGAGCTCAAAACAATTTCCAGGAATCGGACACGTTGGCGCGTAGGCGTAGTTGAGACCCTATGTCCCGCTAGGGATTAAAGGAACAAGAAGAAGAAGAAGAAGCTTATGATTTTTTTTTCTAAGGAATAAAAAAAATCTACCAACATTTTTCTAAATGTATCACTATATAAAATTTTTAAGTGACAACACTGTCTGTAATATATATTTTTGTATGAATCTATTGTTTTTAAATTTTGAACTTTGGATTCCGTGAAGGTATATACTTCCATACATCTTATAAACTTAAAATGCGATAAATTGCCACATTTTTTTAATGTAGTTTTAGGGCCGCTTTCTCAATGTTCGGTTAGTATAGCTCTTAACGAGGAGATAGCTAACTATACGATAGCTAAGAAAACAACTTTGCTTTCACCAAGTGTTGGTTAAGCACTCGCCACTTGCATCACTAATTGTGAATACGCCAAAACTGCACATCAGCTGTCATTTGTTTACGTTTTTTTGTGATATGTTTCTTGTTTTGTGGCTGTCAGTTATTACTGAAAATTGTAAAACGCATCAGACTGCCTAATTTGAGTTTAAATGAAGAAAGTAGTCTTCTTTCTTTGGCAGAGGAGCACGCAGAGGAGTTCTTATGATAACAACTTGCCGTTAACTTAATCAGCACTTAACTGACAGATCAGTCTTAACCAGACATTGAGAAAGAAATTTTTTACAACCGCTGACCCTTAAAATTGTTATCGTGAGTGTATATAATCAGATATAATCATAAAAAAAATATGGGTGAAAATGGAGTATAAGGCGTGCCACCTCTAATACAGCTCTTAAACTTAAAATGCGAGGACTTGCTATACATTTAAGCTAGCGTCTTAAAATGGCGAAAGATGATGAATATTATCAAAAACAGTCACTGCAAGGAATTTGGATAAGATTAAGCATTGCCATTTGTTTCGGTATTTGTTGTGGATGCTAGTAATGTTTGTACACAAATGATGGAGGACTGAACTTACAAGTTTTGTGCCGAATCCGAACGGCTCATGTTCTCAAGAAGCTTAACATGGCATTATTTACATTCTGAGATTTGTTATTCAGCCCTATTACGAATAAAATTTCTCGCGGAATTGAAAAAGGGAGCTCTAATTTTTTTGCTTTTACAGCCTTTTTTTTTTTGTGATCTTAAAAATTGACGATGAATGCAAATATTTGTTAATTTTTTCAAAAATTCATTGAACATTTTTAAAAATACAAAAATTGCCTTTATTTTATTCCGGGTGTAATTTTATTCACAATAGGTCTGATTATCTGCAATTGAAAAATCTTGTCTGCAATCAGATGGGTCTTAAACCTGAGTCGTCTAATGTGGTTCTCTGTCATACTGATCACTCACTTAACTGATTGGCCACGGCCACAGCTTATACTTGTTCTCGTAGTACAACTTGTTAGGGGTAAAGCCATCAAATTCAAAAGTGCAGTGAATTTAGAACCACATTGAACATTTAAGCATGTCAAGTGCCGAGTAAGTTCCCATAAAAGTCGCAAACTTTTTCACTTTTTGATGCTATAGTTTTAGAATCGCGAGCGATTGGAATTATGACCAGAAATTGAAAAACAGGTTTTGATTGAAATCCCTTACAAATCTCAAACATTAAATTTGATTAATTTTCACTTTTTAATACAATAAATAGCCTTAGAAATTAAAAGAACTCAAGTAAATTCCATCAATGACAAAAATAAACTGAAACTGAGTTGTTAAAACAGTGTCACGATAACTTATACATTTCTAAACAAGAAATTAGCAAGAACAAGAAATTATAAATCAAATTATTAAAAATGCATCCCTTCACTCAAGATACAACAACATTAAAGGAGTGTACCTTTAGAGCCTTTACGATTTCAATATTCTCTTTTTAAATCGAGGTAATGACGGGAGGTATGTGGCAGCCGTGGCGAAGTGGGTAGAGTGTGTGGCCAATACGCCAGAGAACCCTGATTCGAATCCCACCTGACACAGCAATTTTTTTCAATTGAATTAATTTCTCTGTTCGGCCGTCACCTCTCTGCAGACAATGGCAAACCTCAGAGAGTAAAAACTGCCATGAAAAGCTTCTTGAGAACATAAGCCGTTCGGAGTCGGCATAAAACATGTAGGTCCAGTTCTTGATCATTTGTGTTCAAACATTTCATAACACACACAACACAATTGATCATAAGAAGCTCGGTCAAAGTCCTTTCAACGGCTGAAATTGGCCATTTCGTTTTTTTTTTTAATGACGGGAGGTAAAATGAAATGAGAAACAAAACTCATGTACCCCTTTGCTGCTCAATTACTTTTCCAAAAATAAACATGTTAGGGAATTACTTCAAAACTATTTAAAATTCAGACTATTTTTCTGTAGGGATTCTACTCAAGTGTTTTCAATTTAATTGTTGCTTTGCTCAAAAATTGATCAATTTAGTGTTCGAAAAAAGCTGACTGACATACTCGGGTTTTCTTTTGTCTTTTTGCTGAATACACCGGTGGCAAGTTCTTTCTGTTCAGAGAGAAATCAAGGCTACATAACAACAACAATATTGATACACTTTCACACAATATTCAACAGAGCTGTGTAGCTATGTATTATGTTGTTTTCTCATTGTCCCATCGGAAAAAGCTTTTTACATTTGCCTTGTTTTACCTATCTTAATGACAACATATTCGAATATAATACCTTTCTCGAAATACTCGAAAATACCTTTCCTTTCCTTATCGATATAAGTTTTATGTGAATATGTTGAAGTTAACACAGGTAAAGAGGGATCACAAACTTGTTTGTTTGCGTATTTATATATATACTAGCAGAACCCAGTTGTCCGCGGCTTCGCCACGGACGTTCCAACAACCATTCTTTTTTATTGGTGGGCGGTAAAAGGGTGTGTGGCAAACATTTTTCAAGTAAACCATCTTGTGCTCGAACACAATCTGCTGCCCAAATTTCACCGCAATCGGCCCAGAAATTTTGGAGTCTTAATGATTTTTTAAAAGTGGGCGTAATTATAGTGTCACCACACCCATTTTTAGTACAAATGCCGACAGTAAACATACAAACTTAATTACCAAATTTAAGTCTTATAAAACCAAAACCGTCTGAAATATAGCATTTTCATTGATTTATGGTCGGTAAAAGTTGGCGTGGAAACCCAGTTTTGGTACAGTTGCGGAACGTAACCATACAAACTAAATTACCAAATTTTAGTCTCAAACAATCGAAACATTCTGAAATATTGTTTTTTAATTAATTTGAGAGTGGTAAAAGGATGCGTGGTAAAAACTAAGTATGCAAAAACCTGATCTAAGACGCAATTGACACACGTTTTAAGTTTCGAGTGAAATCCGTTCAGCCGTTTAGATTTGTATAAAAGGCAATCAAACAAACAAACAAAATGATTTTTATTAATATAGATATCTGGGAACGAAAATAAACGGAACGTTATTTTATTGTTCAGTATCAAGCAGACTCATATTTCCGTTGTGTATATGTCTGTGTACACGAACGCAACCACATACACTACACTACGATGGCATAAAAAATGAACACAAACATTATCATTCTGTACAGTTCATCAAGAAAACATACGGTACTGTCAGTAGTGTTCAGAAGAAATGTTGAGGGGCAAAAAATAATAAGACCAACTCATATAGTTGACTCCTCTAGGAGTCCAGTTGCGGGAGATATAAACTATTTTGACAGAGTTTTTTTGTATGGGGACCCAATTAAGAGTGACAGATAGAGGGTAGGTGTGTTCAGAAGAAATGTGGAGGGGCAAACAATAATAGGACCCGCTTATATATTTGACTCCTCTAGGACCCCAACTGCGGACGATATAAACTATTTGCCACAGTTTTTGTATGAGGACCCAAAGAAGGGTGGCAGATAGGAGGTAGGTGTGTTTGAAAGAAATGTTGAGGGGCAAAAAATAATATAACCAGCTCATATATTTGACCCCTCTAGGAGTCCAGCCGCGGGCGTTATAAACTATTTTCGACATTTTTTGTATGGGGGCCCAAAGGGTGGCAGATAAGGGGTAGACGAGAAAAATTAAATTAATTATTCGCAACCACAATTAAATTGTTTTAGCTCTCTACTTTTTTGTCTCTCAAAACCCGCAACACATATGGTTAATTTAGTATAGAGACGCAACAGAATGATAATATTTATGCTCATTTTTATGCAATCTTAGTGTATTGTTTGGGTTTCCGTTCAAGCACACAAACTATAACGCTGCAGAATAATAAGTAAAGTCACCACCGCTACACAACGTTAACGTACTGTTTCCCAGGTGAACGCTACAGTACCCTAACATATGCTACGTTTAGCGTCTATTCTCGTACCCTGGTATATGTATCATATACTGTATACAACTGTGGAATGGCGCTATAAGATGTAAATAGAGTGAAATCAATTTGATATACCTGGGTGAATTTGTCAAAGTGAACTCAATTTGTCTCGTTTTCACTTTTTTTTCGATTTTTACAGGATATCGATCGAATTTCAGAACATGCCTGATCTCATATCATTTAAAATAACAAACCTCGCTCGATTCTTCATCTGATGAGTAAATTGTTTTTACAGGATCTGAATTTTTCTTGTTACCGCCATGATTATTGGAATCTTTTTTACCCAACGGTTGTTTTCGACCTCGCCCGCTTCCACCACGTCTACCTACGGCTGTGGTCTCATCTTCCGCAGCTAAGGCAAAAAGGTCGCTATATTGCTTCTATAAATTGTAGACAAAAATAAATATTTGAACTTAATTTCTTAATTTGGTTCATACTTTTGTGCTATCATTGCTGTTCGTGTACGCGGCCTGCAGGGCTCTCTGCATTGTATCATAAATATAAAGACCTGTGCCAGTTCCATGTCGACAGCTACGCCGATAATGCTCTAAATGACTTAAAACCTGATGGAGCCAGAATTTAATTTCGCTGAAATTTTTCCAAAAATAAAAAATCATGTCAATCTTTACCTGATCCGCTGATGGAGTACTGCTTAGAGCAGAGCTCCCTTTTAATGGCCTTTTTCGCTTATTAGGCGATGAGCTGGGGTATTTGGATGTTAACAAAGATGCAATCATTTCAGATAACTTCTCTTCGCCGTGCTGACACCAGAATCTGAAAAAATACTATTAAAGTCTCTACACAAACAAATAAGTTTGCTAACCTAACCTTAACGCTGATGTAACAAAAGGGTCACCTCGAGATTTTGTTTCCCTACTCAATAATAACCGTATCAACTCATTTGTTGGTTCTTCGTTTTTTAGCAGCAAGAGCATATAGCCCAATGCTTCTGGGTGATTTGAAGACTCTAATTCGGGTAAAATTTCCTGAAAGAATTAAATCACATTATTGGCAACTAGAATTGATAAAAAAAATATGAACTTACTTGCAGACACTTGAGTGGGACATCGTGCGCCTGCACCAATTGCCATAGGCACAACTGTTCAAAAGTCTCGTAGACGAGACTGTCACGTATACATTCTATCAAACCGTCCTGCTTGAAAAGAGTGAGCTTGCCTTGGGCCACACAATACATTAGATCTCGTAGGTTTTTTGCATCAATACAACGCAATGTTATTTTCAACAAATCACTGTTGTTTATTGCATTTGATTTGAATTCGCGATAGATATCAGGCAGCAACCACAGATATATTGAGGTACTTTCCTTTTCCATAAGATCTAAATCTCGAGCCAGACAGTCGTCTACTTTTTCATCAAAAGCATCACATATCTGCCGATAAATACTTGTTTTGAACTGATACGCTTGTTGTGAGTTTTTCCGCGTCTGTAGTTTTACATGAATTTTCATGAAGTACAACAGTAAACATCCCGTTTCTGGTATTTGTTCACATATTTCGGAAAGTAGAGTTTGAAAGGGTTTCTTGCTTTTATCATCGTTTTCATACAGAAACCGAAACAAACCAAAGAGCGGGTAGCTTATGCTCTTCGCGAGACTTTTCTCATCGGTTTTACTTTCGGGAAATATATTTTGTTGTGGTAATGTTTCGCGTAGTATTAAAAGCGTATTCGAGATCACATAATTTAGTTGCGTTTCATCTAGTGCTGATGCGGGTATAGTGCGGAACTCTTCTAAGAAGGCCTCAAGTGTCAATGCATTTTTTTTTGTGTTGAAATCTTCAAATGAGTCGCTTATGGAAGTAGGCAGGTCAATCTTTTCGGGGGTGGGTTTTTCTTTTAAACGAACCTGTTTCATAAATTGAGTAAACGTATTGAGATTGGAAGCAATTATAGAACTTATAGCTACCTTTGACAAGGGTAGATCATCGTCATCATCTGTAAGTTCTTCTCCTTTGACATCCTTGACAATATCCTCGTCGTCTTCACTAAAAGCGGCATCAGTTTCCATATCATTAGATTCTGGAGTTATTAACACGAGCTGCTTATCATCGTCGACACTTGTAGGCAAAACGGCGACCATGCCAGTGTCCATTAATGGACTCTCAAGCATGTCGGCAGTATTTGGATTTGTTTGAAAGTGGTTTTGTGGTTGCAAGTCATGTTGTTGCAATGCAGCACTTCCACTCATGAACAATGTGCCTTGATGTAAACTGCGTTGATCAACTTCCTTCTTGAATATAGGTGCCTGAATAACAGACTGTGCCGGATATGTAGGTGGGCCCACATTACCAGAGGCGGGTGTAACTGGTGATACGAATTCGCGGAAATTTTCGCGTATGAGGTTCCGTAGCTCCCGATCTAATTTGGGAGATTCAAATAGCGGCTGAAGGTTTGGAATGACCTAAGGTATATTTTTTAAGAAATTATTATAAGCATTATGCAGTTGGTAATAGTTTGCACCCACCTGTTTTTCAAGAATTTTATTTAACGAGTTATATACGCCCATTTTTATTTTATCTTCATGTTTAACATCAAAATTCTTCATAATTCGACAGAGGAAGTCTAAAAGCGTACTGCTCACGAATGGATGGTTTCTTATCGAATGATACATCACCAAAATACCAGGCTCAATGTTCATAATGTTGTCCTTATTTGGATCGAAGAACAACCAATCGTAAAACAATGACAACTTTGCATTTGCCAATGCAATAGGATTTGTACAAGATGATATAAGCCAACCGATTATTGCCCAACGTGGAATGATGTCTGAGCAGAGCATGTCGTTGGTTGGGTGGATAACATTAATAATGAAGCGTATCAAATCAGATCTTAAGCTATGTGATTCGGGTGTCGCGAAGTATTTATCCTGAAACCAGTCTTGGTAACGTTTTTGATTACCAAACTTTACAGAAGAAGCGAGGAAATGCAGCTTGCGCTCGACCTCCGGTGTTAGGCGGCACTGTAGAAAACGACGGCTTGTGCGTATTTGCAATAAATGCCAAATGCCATTGAATGTTGGATGTAAACATTTTGGATTATGTAGAATGTCACGCCAAAGTTGTTCGAACTCAGGGATTCGCGCAACGTTTTGTAACAACCTGTAAGATTAAATGATTTTATTAATAGAGCACAAACAGTTCATATTCATTTTGCCAATGAATACAATATTAAAAATTACTAACTAGTGACCAGGATATTCGTAATTTGTTTTTTATTAATTCCCTTACAAACCTCACAAAATCTCTGCCTAATGGTATGATGTCCTGAAACCTTTCTCGTATAAGAGATATCACAAATTTCACCTCCTTGTTGCGTAGATTGCTCAGAGCTGGACTTGCATGATCCTCTAACAAGCGCACGAAACTATAGACTACGGTTTGTATTAGAAAGTGATGATTCTCTAGCCACGGTCGATACTCAATAAAAATATCCAACAAGGCTTCAACGAGAGATAAGTTCTTCTGTGAGACATCTCCGCCTCCCGCCTGGCGTAAGCAATTCCATATGATATTTTCAACATTGAGTACTTGATGTTTGACTAATTCCCGCAAGAGCCATATTAATTGACGTCGCGCAATCTCTGTTAGTTTGGCATACTTTTCCGCTACGAGCATAGTTAGGTTGGTGACAACCAAATTCATGCCATCGCGTGCAACTAATGTAAGATCGCGATATGTTTTTGGTGCGAGTACAGGATCGGTTAACATTATATACAGAAAACCGATGGAAATTTCTTCATGTTGTTTTTCTTTGCACACCAATTGGGAAAGTATGTCATGCATTTCTTTGTCGTTCAAGCCATTTATTTGTTGCTGCAGATTAACAAAGGCGCGCTCAAATCGCTGAAAATTAAAAATAGACAATTAAAATTATCTAATATAAATATGAAATAAATGCAATAATTTTAAAAGATAAGTTGAATGTAGCAGTTTTTATTAATATCGATAGAAGTCCAATTTCTTGTATTTTTCTTTGGAACGTCAAAGGTTCAATATAAATAAAATTATTGTTATGAAATGATCAACTTCTCATTCATAAAGATATTAGAATAAGGCATCCAAGCCACTAGGAGCGATTGCTACTCAGTGCATCGCTTATACCAAACTCGAACAAAAATACTAACTCAATCCAATTAAAAATTTGTCCAGTTGTAAACTATAATGTAAATATTTTTCCTTATCACAATAATATCAACGAACCTCTTCCAAATCATCTTTGAAGTCGACGGCAGTGCAGATAAATAGCTTGGAGTTGTGGTTGCCCTTTTGTTGCTCCATTTTTGGCTTTCCTTTTAGGTTGGTTTTTTTTGTTCGTTTTTCTAATAGACTGGCATAGTCAAAAGCTTATTTAATGTAATAAATAATTGATCAACTTTAAAATTTAAATCTATATCGACTAAATAAATAAAAACTGTGAGAGAAAACCAGAATAAAAGCCAACAATTTTTCATTAAACGAGTTCACTGTCATTTCTATGTTGTCTTTAATGTTGCCAAGTTAGAAGTTTGGTACATTAACAAGCTTGCCACGAGCTTGAATGAAATAGTTGAAAGAAAAGGCCCAGTTGTGTAAACGACACGCAGCGCGAGGTAGAGCAAAGTACCGTAGCGTAACGGTGCTAAACGTAAAGGCCTAGCCAAAATAGACGAGATAAAATGGTATGAACTTCACTAACGCCAGACGAGTTCATGATCAGTCCTGGGCGTATTGCATTAAATGAGGCAATGCATTGATAATTTTTCCGTAATTAAATCAAATCAATGATAATGCAAATTTATTCAATTACTATTAAATGTAACAGCTAATTTCTTATGCATAATGCTTACATAATTTCTTATCAAAGTAATGCATTAATATTTAACTATTATTAAAGTGTATGATAAATAATGCACTTATATTACACTATCATTAAACCGTATTACGAATACTGCACTATTATTGCATTATCACTAAAAAGCATTATGGAGTTATGCAAAAGATTTTTTATTGAATGAAATCCAACTAAACTTTAACAAAAATAATTCAATGTAACAACCAAAATTAAAATATTTTTAAAATTTAAGAAGAAACTTCTCATGTAAGTTATTTTCCCTGATTATAAGTAAGCTTTCAAAGTTTTCGAGTTTTCGTCTGAAAGACTCGGCTTGCGAGGCGTATTTACCATGCTAGCAAAAGAAAACAAGCGCTCGACTGGAGCAGAAGAAGTCAGAGGTGTATTGTATTTTAAAAAACTTCCCGAATTAGGGGAAATATCACCCAAATACAGATCCAATTCTTATCTGGTGTCGTGTTGTTCTATGTCTTCTGTTGAATCTACAAATTAAATAGGAGCAGAAGAAAATGAAATTAATAAGAAAAAAAAATAGTTTTCTCTTTTTCTATGCGTTTTAGACAAATGCTGGTCGGCAAAAGAACTGTCACTCCTACCTTGCAATAATAATATCATATCACATGCCGTTCATTAACGCACAAGAACGCGTTCATGAATAACCCACATTCACCCACATTCCACAGGGTTCATTGCAATAACCCACATGTGGCGTGTCGTAACTCCGCTCAATATTTTGGCGTCAGTGGAACCACTTTTCCGTGCATGAATTGCATTTGTTTCTGCATAAAATTCAATTGACTCAAACATTTTACCAACAGATCGTCCACGTTGTTTGGAATACGGCGAAACAGTCACTCGAATGGTTGACACAACCTGATTTTTGGGAGAAAATTTTGATAACTGACGAGGTCCATTTCACACCCTCTGGCGCCGTTAAAAAGCTAAATTTCCGCTTTTGGGGAACAGAAAAACAACACTAGATCCATGAAAAACCATTTCATGACCAAAAAGTGATTGTTTGGGCCGGTATTTGTGCCAAAACTATCATTGGGCCATTTTTCTTCAGAGAAGGCGAAACAGTCGATAGGCATCGATACTAGTGGATGTTGGCTCATTATATCTGCCCACAATTGTGTGAAAAAGGTCTGGGCAGTTGATGGCTTCAACAAGACGGTGCGCCATGTCACGCTGAAAAATCGAAAAATGCAGTTTCTATAACAAAATTGCCCTGAACGTATGATGCTAAAAAATTGTGACATTGACTGGCTACCCAGATCTCCAGACTTAACCAGTTCGGACTTCTTTTTGTGGGATTATTTGAAAAGAAAATTGTACACCAGCTCATTGACGAAGTCAAGACAAACAGTCGTGCCGAAATCATCGCTATACCGCCCGAGATGCTTAAAAAACTGATGGAAAACGCAGCAAAAAGGACACATTTTGCTTTGGCCAATAGAAGCGGCCTCTTGATTGATGATGTATTCAAAAACTAGTCCAAAGAAATTGTAAAGAACAAAATTAAAAATTAAATTAAAGATACAAACCCTTTTTTTTACCTGTAAACTACAAATTGGGGTAAATATGAAAGCAGTAACCTGACTCTTAAGTACATGAATTTTTTGCTTTATTTCATGCCAAAGAGAATGGTGAAAAGCAAATTTAATTTTACCGAGGACTACTTACTTACTTAGGTGGCCATAACAACCCGTTTTCCGGGTTTCGGCCGACCTTTACCAAGGATTAGTTGGTGAAAAATCGATTTAAAAAGCTAAAAGTGCTGAAAAACGGTCAAACTGTCATTTAACAAACAAAAATTTATAACCTTTTTTCTTAACAATCGAATACATAAAGTTTTGATAAAAAAAAAAATATGATGTTTTGTCAATAAAGTCTATTTATTTGAGATTCTGAAAGTTAAAAACAAATTGGAAATCTGATGTATGAAGGGGCAAATAAAAATCCATGAAATAATGGTTTTCAAGAACATATTTCGGTTTCTGTTATGCAAAATGTAAAGTAAATTTCATACCTATGAAAAATATTCAAAAGTAAAGTTACGATTTGACTTATTCAAAGTCGCCACATCTGCTGCAGTAGATTACTCCGTGAGTCTCGTAAGTCGATCAATTGCATTTTGTGTATGGAAAAAAATTATATTTCTATTGTTTTATTGTAAAATAAAGTTATAATAAATAAATTAAATTTATTTCAGCAAAGAGAAAAATAAATAAAAATTACCTATACAAAGAACTGAACACACGGAACTACAAACCGGGGTATATATGAACCACACATGAGCTTCACTCCGTTACAGTAAACAAGAAACTGAAGGGTCTCGCTAATTCACGTTGTTAGAACTTTGAACTAAGTTATAGTATAGGTCGTCAGTCGATAATGTCACTTACTTAGAAACGTAGTTCAAAGTTTGCCTGTGGTAGATATCTACGCCATTCAGGGATTAAATAAAAATACCTTATAAATGTTAATCGTTTTGTTTTAGTTATTTATTACTAGTATAAAAGCCCGTCCTACGACGGGTTGGAAGCATTAACACTAAACTGTAATTATTTTTTGCCAATATTACAGTGCTTTTACAACAAACTGTTAAATCTATGAAACTACAAAAAACTTTCGCTTCTCTCGTGTGTCCAACGATTTAAATATTAAATACAATAATATTTTTTTCTTATGGTAGGGTAACATTTTGTATTGTATTTATTTTGAGATGCTATCTCTCTCTCTCTATCTCTTTCTTTTTGTCTCTTACACTTACATTCTTCTTATTCTAGAAGAGATAGAGTGTATACAGATAAGAAGTTTCACTTGTACTGAAAAATGTTCGGCCTGAATGTATGCACATACATAAAAGGTAAGCATGTCACTGATAAGTATAAAAATAAAATTTCTGTGCATATTTACAGGCTGATCGCAAAAATAATTACAGTTTGAGCGGTATTGGGTGCAGAGCAATGTGCTAGCCACTCTTGCACATATATTACACTCTCCCAAAAAAATTGTTAATAAAAATAACAAAAAAGTAACAATAATCTCTGTTAAAATGGAATCAACAAAAGGATATTGTTGATTTTATGTTAAAATTAACAAAATAAATTGTTAATTTTCGAAGCTAACTTTGGCAAATTAAATGTCATATTGAAAGACATTAAATGTCAGCATAAAATATCAAAAATTAAACGTCACAAGCAAATGCCAAATGCAAACGTCAAATAGGGGATGTCAGAAAAGAAATGTCAAAATGAATTTAAAGCCAACAAAATGTTGAGTGAAGGGTCAAAACTGTTTTAACTAATTTTTTATTTTACTTTTTGGTTAAAGCCAATCATTAAAATAAAACAACTTATTAAAAAATATATTCAACTTAATAAGACAAAATTGATAAAAACTGCATTAAGGAATAAAGTTTTTGTTCTAAAATGAATATTAACACATGTATGGTATCAGCTGCTACTAACAGCAATCATGCCTAGAACATGTAAGTGGATATTATCAGACGTTCTTATTTTACAGATCTTATCATCGCCGAAAAGTTTTTCAGCTCCGTCGGAGGTAATTTTGCTGTCCAAATCAGCAACATGGCATTAAGCAGTGGGAGCAAGGTAGCTGTTGCGTCGACCTGTAATTTGAGTATTTAGCAAAAAAGAAAAATCATTTCCATCTTTACAAGCTTATCTTTGAAGCACATGCCATAGTACTTAAACTCTTAACGCAACTCCAATTATAGACATAGGCTGCAATGTACCTTTAACCCAGCGAACACATGAGACAATTTTTCATAGCAATTTCAATACATTGAAACTTTTTTCACCGAACCTCACACTTTTTCAATTGCCAGCTCAATTGTTTGGAACAATCAGGCTGCAAGTTGGCTTGCGACAATTGTGACATAGAGTGGCAAAGATTTGATTGTTTGTGAAAGTGACAAAAAACAAAAAGAAAAAAATGAGTTTTTTTTAATTTTTCTTTTATTCATAATGATTTTTTAATTTTAGTTGTCAAACAATCTAAATAATGGTGACGGCAATAATTTGACAACTAATACAAATTTCAAAATTATTATGACAAATTTTCACGTGTGTTCGCAGCGTAAGCCTTTGCACTGCCACCAGCATGAAAAATCATTTAGGTCACTTGGAAATCTTCAACCCCACATGGTATATCACGTGTCCGTTACTGAGCTGCTTTAAACTTATAAACTTCCAAATTTATAATAAATAAATAAGAAAAATTTAATTCCTAAACTCAAATTTATTAAAAAAATTATTTATTTTTTTTTGCAGATTGTTCAAATGATAATTTATTTGTTGTTTTGAATTTTTATCTTCGAAAAATGAAAGCAAAAATATTAACAATCAAATTGTTATTTTAACAATAAAATATTTTTTACTGACATTTCTTGAAAAGAAAAAAATTAAATTAAAAATCCAAAGAAAATTTAAACAATGCAATTGTTCAATATATTAACAATCGTTATTGTTGAATATTAACAATAATTTTGGGAGAGTGTAGGATTCACATATCAACATAAAATATGGCGAACCCTGTTTATACTGGGTTGTCCAAAAAGTCAGTAAGATTTTTTATTTATAGTTCAGGCTCATTTATCTATTTTAGAAATCAAATCAACATTGGGTGCGTTATCCACTTAACAATATTTTTCATACAAAAAATCGCTTAGCTCGTTGTTGTTGATAGGAATACTATTGCCATATCAAAAAAATGATAGCTTACAAAATTTATTGGGAGCACTTTTTAGAAAACAACCATGTTTATGTCACATCAAGAAAAAAAGTAGATTCTATGCTGCATGCTACTAATCGGATACTTGTTGGTCAAATTTTGAAAGTTTTGCTATCATTTTTTCTTTTATTCATTGTCTTGTCCATGGTATGCTACACTTAATTTGATACACTTAAATGTTTGGTAGGGCTATAGGCAACATTTCTTTTTCTGTTTTCTGTCGGAATTATTTTCAATCGTGAAGCATGCACCTATTTGGTAAGAAAAGTGACAAGTGGCTCGCAACGATGCCAAATTTTGACGAAAAATGTTAAGCGGTTATAAGCGTTTTTTGGTTAAGAGCATATAAAAAAAAAAAAAAACGAAATGGCCATTTCAGCCATTGAAAGGACTTTGACCGAGCTTCTTATGACCAATTGTGTTGTGTGTGATGTGAAATGTTTGCACACAAAGAAGCTTTTCATGGCAGTTTTTACTCTCTGAGGTTTGCCATTGTCTGCAGAGAGGTGACGGCCGAACAGCAAAATTAATTCAATTGAAAAAAATTTCTTTGTCAGATGGAGGATTCGAACCTGGGTTCTCTGGCGTTAGAATCACACACTCTACCCACTACGTCACGGCCGCCACCACATCGGCGCATATGCTGATGCCAAAAAACGCACCTATTAACCCTTTAGCTACAAGTTTTTCTTGGATAGCTTTAAAAATCCAATTAATTAAATTTTTGCTCTTATTGGCCCTAAGAACATCAATCAATATCCGATTTTAAAAATTTTTTACTCTATATATGTTTCTTGAACTGTATCCATATTTCGCGTAAGGTAAAAAATGCGAAGGCTTAATTTTGTTTTGGATTTCAGTTTTTACTTATTTTAGAAGATTCGATGCATAAAAATTATTTTTTTTTCAATAATAGTATACAAGATTAAAATGTATAAGCAACAAGTTATACACTTCACATCAATATAAATTATAATAAGTAAAAAACAAAAATGGTACATATATTCCAAAAATAAAAAGAAACTAAAAAAATCTATTAAAAAAAATGTATTCATCTGATATGCAATGAAAATCCTTACAGCAATTTCCTGAGCCATTGGGAATGCACAAAAAAGTATCGCACTTTGAACACTTGTAACTGGTTTGTCCCTTACATCCTTTGATTTTATATCAGCCTTTATCCTTCGTGTGCCATGTGTTGCGTGTGACGAAAACTGGTGATCTGAAAGAAATAGTTAGATTTTTATATCACAAAAAAAAAAATTTAAATTACAAGAAAAATAAAATCATTACTTACCTGCAAAATATTAAATATAAAAATAGCAACCTGGTCACCTTTAATCTGGTCTGCTTGCCTGCAATGAAATATATAAGAAATGGTTATGCTACTTAAAGTAAGTAAGTAAGTAAGTAAACTTTATTGAGACTTTTTTTTTTTTTTTTTCTTATATCTTATTACAATGGTGGATGTGTGACTTTCTTTTTCTTTGTGTTTACATATCAACTTAGAACTATTTGTATTATTCCAATAACAACATAAGAAAATGCTACCTGCTAAATGTAAGAGAGAAGAGGATGAATATATATTTTCGTGTACTGAATGAATGTGTGTTTGTGTTTGCTCCCGACACATCAGCATTGCCCGAGAATCATGTTCTCAATAAATAACTTAACAATAATTAAAATAAACTTACAATAAAACAACTATTTACAACTTATAAAAAACATGTCACATATATCGTAATAATTAATTTAATCAAAATTAAATTAAAATTTAAATAAAATTAAAAAAAAGTTTTATACAATGAAGAGCAATATTTATACAAAAAACAATAAGGTACATTTTTAACAACATAAAAACAGTTTATTGTTTAATTTAAATCGTCAGTTTGAATAATCTTTAAAACACAACGCTACCTGCATTTCTAAATCGATAATCGATAATGAGTTTTAACGGAAAATGGTCCGAAAAAGAACTCAAACTAGAAAGAGTAAAATTTGGATTAATTAAATTAATCGTATTCGCACTGATTAAAAAGTGATCTAAGAACGAGGATCCGTTTGGATATGAAGGATTGCAGTCACATATTCTACTAATGTCCGACGAGTGATTATGGAGCCAGTTGTATAACCACTTACCATTAGAATTATCCACCGAATCTCCCCAAGACCGGTTTTTCGCGTTTAATGCCCCACCAATAAGAGTGCCATCGAAGTTTTTGGAAAAACTGTTTATCTTATTGAGACCGTCGAATAATGCGCTACCAGAAAAATTACATGGAAAGTAGATGCTACCACATAAGAAAGACTTACGGTGACCATTTATAAAGAGATCAACTTGAATAAATACTGAAGGGAAAAGAACACCTGGGATTACAACAGATGAAAAAGAATGAGAATTTTTAATTGCAATACCGATACCCGGAGCATCAAAATCCTGAATGAAGTTAAATTCCTCCAAGAAAAAGGACCCCTTGTTATTCAAATGAGTTTCCTGAACAAAAGCAATATCTATATCGTTATCATACAATATTTTTAACAAATCAATTCTTCTACTAATTTCAATTAGAGATCTGACATTATATGTTAGTAAATTAAAAAATTTATGGCCCATATTTTGCTTTCACTTCATTTAATAATTTTAAAAAATCTGCTTTAGCTTGAGCCTTAGGTAATGAACGATAGTTGTTAATAAAATATTGTAGCCTAAGCTCAAGAGGGATAGGTTCTGGTTCACAGAAAAATTCTGCCATTTTCAGGAATTCATTCACAATTGAAGGCTTTCTCTTGGCTGAGCTGGACTCTGCGAAATCATTTTTCGCTTGCTGAAAAAGACTAGCAAAAGTTTTGTTCGGTGAGATCACACCCTTACCCGCAGCATGAACCGCCCTTGCGGCATTGAATCTAATTTCTTTTGCCTCAGCAGCTTTTTTTTTTAATTTCCCAATATACTCTTTGTATGCAGGACAACCTTTGTAATTAGCCGGGTGGCCAAATTGACTACAATTAATACAAAAGGGGGAAGAATTAGAGTCTTTAACATTAAGACACTCACCACGACCATGGGTTTTATCACACTTTACACATGCATATTTCCTGTTGCAGTTCCGAGCGCTGTGACCCCAGAACTGGCATTGCTTACACTGGATTAAGTTGGAATTTGATTTTGGAGCCTCCCAGGTAATGGATTGGTTTAAAATGTATTTGACATTATTGATATCATTCAGTTTTTTCCCTGGGACCAGGGTTACAAGAAAAAGACCAGTATCACTGTTGTTTCGTGTAGAATGAGAGGTGGAAAATTTACTGACCTTGTCAACATAACCTGGAAGCTCTTCATCCAATGCCAACTTAAGCTCTGAAATATCTGTATCAAAGTATAAACCTCTGATTATAACTCTAAATTGTTTTAGTTCAGCTGGCGTAAAAGAATAAGAGTCTATATCTTTTTCGTTTAGAATGGCCATCATGGCCATGATGGCCGTGTGAGCCTCAATGTCTTCCAAATAGAGCTTACTTTTGAATTTAGACTTATTAATGATTTTAAATTTTACCTCTGGGCATTTTGCCTTTAATTGACTGACTAGGCCATTAATATTCACGTTATAAAGAAAAATTGGAGGACACACTTTCCTCTTCGCGCTCACATTAGGGTTTTTTTTGACAAAGTTCGAATTTACATTAACGTTAGCACATTTTTTTAAATCAATATCACTTAACATTGAAAATCTATTTGAACTATTAATATTCATATTAACTACCTTACTTTTGAAACTAGCGACGTCAATATTCTTGGCTTCTCCACCACTGGACCTTTTGAAACGTTTTTGGCTAACCATTTGAAAGCCATCATCATGAAGGTTGACCAGCTGCTCGGCCGCTGACAGCGTATTTGGAGACGCAACCATATCGTAGTCCTTTAGAACCTCTTGTTGAGAATGACGAATCACAGACTGTTGTTGCAGTTGAAAAGAATTCTGCTGAAATTGTTGTTGTTGTTGTTGTTGTTGCTGCTGAAAAGCTGCAGATTTTGCACTAGCGGAAATTTCCGATGCAACGAGTTGCTGAATAATTGCTGAACATTGCGTCGGCTGCGCAGCGACAGAGGACGACGACTGTTGTTCTGCCAACTTTACGCGCGAAGAGTGCTCAACTTCCCTCCATGACAGCGAATTTACGCGCGAAAAGGGCGCATCACCAGAAAAACCCGAAACCTGTGCATCCCGCGGAGGATCCGCCTTTACAATCACGGAACTAGACTTTGCCGTTGGAGAATGTGCACCACACGGCTGCCCCATATGATCACTTTGGGCCAAAACCTCGCGAGAACAATCAACAGTGCCTCCACCAGGATCCGGAGCACCAGCATCACGCCGAGCATCAATAGAGTACATCAAGGACAACTGCTTTATGTCCTATTAATCTTCCAAATAAAATGTCTAATTTTTGTTAAGTCACTTTTTTAAAAAACACGTCTGATTCCTTGTGAGTCAAAAATTAAAGTCCCGAGAACCAAATAAATTTACATCTATGGTACTTAAAACCTAATGAAAATCAAGACTTACTTGTTCTCAGTGAAGAGCAGGCATCTGCCTTATGTTTTATCCATATTTCGTGATCCTGAAAAGAGATTATTAGTAATAAAGTTAATAAATGAACTATTAAACTCACCTTGCAAATATTGCTTGTGTTCCCTGTTATTTACCGACGGCTTTTGACAGCTCCTGTAGGCGGCCATCATGTTTCATACCACTAAGTCCATAGGTTAAAATAGAAACGTAAAGTAAAAAAGTATTGCCAGATCAGGAAGTCCATTCATGAGCAGAGAAAAAGCTGTAAGCTGAAAGTTAATTCGATTCATTCATAAAGTGACGAATTGTAGACCTACTCTATGAGTATGATTGCCTGGTGTGTGCAATTTAATTTCAACCTATTAATGGACGGAAAAAGGCCACAAAAGGGAGGAAAAAAGGTAGAAAAAAGGGAGAAGGAGGAGGAAAGTCGAGAAGGGTTCGGAGACATAGGTTTTGGATATTTTTGAGACAAATATAGGAAATATATAAATTATCTAGGCTGATATGGGAAATATATATTTGTTCAAAATAATATATATACCGGTATAGAATATTCTAGAAGGATGGAAAATATAGGAAACCGCAAGATATATATTATAAAAATAAGAAGTAGGAGAAATGAGTGAGAGGAAAAGTCCAGTTCGCTGGAATCACATAGAGGGTTCTCTAGCCGAGGAAGACTTGTAAGATATCATAATAGTGAAAAGTGTCAGTAAAAACAGAAGTGCCATAAAGTGAAGTGTTGAAGAAAAAAAAAAAAAGGTGTTAAGTGCCTTCAGTGCAAGTGGAAGGCAATTAAGGACGGACATAAATCGAGAGGAAGGGATATTTTCACCAACTGCACAAATTGGGATAACAGCAAGAAAACGACAGACGATAAGGATTTAGAAAAAAAGGTGATTAGTGAAAGTTTTTTTGTGTTGGGTTAAGGAAAATGAAGGGAAATTTTTAGCAGGCAGTATTAGGAAAATATCGCAGTCTGAAGTCGACGAGGCGATCAGGAGGAGAAGTAGATTGTCCAGGTGAAGTACGGAAGAAAAAGAGAAAAAAAAATTGTAAGTGCTAGAAATAAGATAGAATATATATTTATAAAAGAGAAATATTGATTTACAGTGTGGCCGACTAAGCCGACCGTGGAGCCTTAAAAATTAACAAGATCGGATCAGGTACCTAAAAGATAAGTCGGTCACAAAATTTTCTTTAAAATTTTATGTTTCAACTATATATTAGATATAAATAATCAATAAGTCGAGCAGTCGTTAGCAAAAAAAAAAAGTAATCAGAAGGCTTGAAAGGCAGTGGTTCCCAAACGGCAGTCATCCGGTGCCGGTGACAACTAGTAATAGTGCTGAAACAAAAAGCAAAATTTTTTTTGGGTGCTCGAGTCGGGAAAAAAGAAATCGGCGTCGGAAAAGTTGAGATGAACGAGAGAAATGGCGTCTTCGTTTTGTACTTTTAACTATTTAAATTTTAATCAGTTGCTTAATAGTTTGGATAAATTTGGTTTTTTTTTGTTTAAACCATTTGTAATAATTTTTAAGTAAATTTGTGTGTAAGTTAAATGAAGTTAAGTGAATTGGTGTTAGTTTAAAATACGAAGAAAAAAATAGTAATTAACGAGAAAAGTGTAAATTCGGTTCGGGCAAGTGAACATGAGGTTCCTTTTTTACTTTTTAACTAACTTTTTTTTTTTTGGTGGCGGTTTTGTTTTTTTTATTTGTGGAAAAAAAAGTTAAAATTAATGTACATGTTAATAAAACCTACTAAGAGAGCTCCTTTAGTCAGGTCAGCTCAAGCAAAAATCGTTCGCGGGATATGAGAAGAGAAGTAACCATAAAAAAAAGGGGATTGAACTTATGTTTTTTTTTGTCCCGAATTTTATCATTAAAGTATAGGCCAATTTTAAGTTGGTGTGATATGCTATTTATTTGTAGTTAATAATATTTTATTCAGTCCTTATTTGTTTTTACGAATTTCATGCCTACGTATATATATATTTTTACAGGTTTTTTTTTTTATTTTAAGTCTACACCAATTTAATATTATTTTTGTTTATGGTGATTTATTTTTGCTTTAATCATTTGTTGTTGTAGAAAATTTTTGGTTGCAAGGTTAATAGTACATTTCTTTTCAAACCAAGTAATAATTATTATTTTTGTTCTGATTTAGTTTGAATAAGTTTATCTTGTTATGATATAAAACAAGGCTAGCTTTAAAATTGATCGTAAAAATATAGTTTTTTTTATAATCTTAAAAATTTATTGTGAAAAGTAATTGTAATATTAGTTTCAAATTGAATTTGATCTTAAAAGTACGGTCTGGAAATAATCTAAAAATAATGTTTAGAAATAAGCTTAAAATTTAATATGGAAAAATAATTGTTTAAATAAAAAAATTAATTTTAATAATAATTTGATTTAAAAATCGTGTTCAGTGTGTACCTGGAAAGAAAATAGAAAGATATTAGTTAAATAAATACGCGAATACAAGTTGAAAAAAAAATAATAATTGCTTGTTAAATAAATTAGTGGGGAAGTACATGCAGGGGCGTGACAAAAAGGGGGAAATAACGTTCACAGGTGACATGGATATATGAAAGCGATATTGGTCACTGGTTTTTTTTAGGGGTTATCTGCCATATGCTTGCGCGAGATAACTATGGATGGGAGGGGGCATAAGAGGGTTAACACCTCCTCGTGCTCCTCAACTTTATGTTTGGTTCGGTCGAAGTTTTGGGTGAATTTTTTGGTATCGATTTTTTTTGTTTTTAGTTTTTTTACTTTGAGTTTTGTTAATTTATTGGATAATTTGTTTTAGTTTGGATTTTTAGTTTGGTTTTTTCTTTTGTTTTCGAATTAATCTAATTTTTATTCAACATATTTTTTTTATTTTTATTTTTGGTAAATTTGCTAAGCTTCTGGTGCAAATTGGAAGTTATTGTCTACGCCCTCGACCTGGCCTGATGGGTTGAGAACAGCGCCCTAAAACCGTGAGCTAGTCGGCGCAAATCAGGCCAGGTACGATACCCAGGGACACGTAACACATGTTTTATCTTCTCATGTTTAATCTTTATCTTTATCTTCCGGCCAATGTTGATTTCCGTCATATCGAACAGAAGTTGATGGTGTAGCTTTACGTCTCTTCCCGGAGGTCGTTGGAGTATTTAGAATATCCCCATTTACACAACATAATGCATGTTGTGTGTCCTCGTTTACGAGAACATGCCTCTTTATTGAACTGAGCTAATAATATATTTGTAGTATCTTTATAAAAGCTCAATAAGTCCATATACTTATTTTTGTTCTTATTTTTTTCGTGATCAATTCTGTACTCGTACCACGAATTGCATACTGCTAGGTCAATAAAGTGGTAAAATATCTCCAGAGTTCACTTTTTAGGCTGGATTCACTGACCACCTTCAGCAAGTGTGGCGTTAAAACGTCAAAATAAAAAAAAATTAGTGAAAGGTAATTTTGTTGTTATATTATAAGGATTTATATAAGGATTTCATAGAAACTTTATATGTTTATCCCAAGATACGAGATACCCAAGCAATAATTCTAAAGAGTTGAGCACTGGACGAAAAATTTTAGTTTTTAATTACGTCTTATAACTATCTTCAGCAAGAGCAATACGCTTAAAGATTATTTACAGCAAAACTAGTTGTCTTTAAGTGTTCTGTTCTCTTTCACATTATCTCATAGTAGTTTAAAAGAGTTGTGTTATAAGAGCATTACTGCGAAGACGCTGCATCTTACAAGTCATTTCTTACAGACTTCTACAACACTTCAGCTATCAGAGCCAAACTCTGAAGAGTTTTAGCTTTATAGATTAAGTCTTATAGACATCTCAAAGGCTTTTATTTATAGATGTCTGATCTGATCTGAGCAACGGTCTGACTAGAAGAGTATCACTCTGAATATAAGAGAAACAGTCTGACTAGAAGAGTGTTACTCTGATAATAAGATGTTGGTTCTTATAATCGGGCAATTGCCCTAAACAAAAGATTCAACTGTATTCATGTTCTTAACCCTTTTTTTGTAAATGTATCATTTTTCAAAAGAAATGTGTTTTTAATTAATTTCAGGGTACCTATATAATAAACGAACAGAATTTGGTTCATTCATAAGAAAAATATTCCGAAAGAACAGAACAATTTCTAACTGCAATTTACGTATTCACTTCCCTTCATAAAATGTTATACTCTCAAGGAAAAAAATGTGCTAAATTTTCATAGTAAAAAATTACCAATCCCATTAAGAATATGTGTTTAGAATACACGTACGCACTCAAACAATTTGTTCATCTACATCACTGAAATTGTTTATGCCCTGTGACGTATTTAGAATAGTCTTATAAGAAATAAGTCATGGAATTTGTTCTAATGGATTAATTTCAAGTTAGCCCAGCCTGTGATGTAAAATTCATATAAATAGGATAGTGTATTGTTCAAATTGTGTGGCTCTGTGTCTTCAGAATTGTGCATTTTGAAAATTGTTGTTGTTTTTACTCATGTACTAATATCAAGTAAGCCTAAACTGGGATTAGAAGAGATTTTTTATTTACAATACAAAGAGTTTAATTTCTTGTTTGTGAATGTAATGCGGGAAGTTTAGAAATACTATAATTCTTGATAAATGCGATGGTTATATAAATATTTTGTATTGTTTTTGAATATAGAGTAGGTCATTGACGAATTTTTTAAATGGATAAATAAAATAAAAATTGATATGTGAAATTTATAAATTTTACTAGGAATTCTAGGGCGAGCTTAGCCCACTAAAATTCTGATTCGAGTCGACATACAGTCAAACCCGAGACACAACTATTTTTTGTTACATAAATCAACCTTTTGAGGAAGATTTTTCATATTCTTTATAACGCAAATTTATTGATAACTCTCAACGCAAAGTAATGAAATTGGTTCGGTAAACCTTGCACTAATGTAATAAAAGGGTTAATTCTGCTTGGCATAAATGAATGCTTTTTAAAAATGGTGGCTCTACAAAATTTCGCTTTCACTCATCTCGTAGAGTATACAACTCTTCTATGTGACTTACTTAAGTATATTACTTTTGTAGTAAGAGCTGTACTCTTGTATGGAGACATCAATTCTTAAAACTGCCTTTTAGTGCATTTGTTGAGAGTATAGTATAATTTGTTAATTAATTAAAACTTTTAATATTGGTTTTTGCGAAAGGGGACAGCTTCTAAACGAGGTGCAATATGAGATTTTTACGATAAAGTTTCCACCGCAATGAAATTTATTCGTTTAGATGATAAAATATTACACCACGCACATACAATATTATAGATATTATAATTTCCTACAAACATAATAAAAAATGGTACATCAAAATTTGTTATATTAAAATAGTGTTGGTTGTATATTGTATATATACATAAATTCTTGTAAAACTCTCTTATGAGTATATATATATAAGATATAATATGCTATGATATATGATAATATATGATATAATAGTATATATAGCAAGAGATCTGTAAGTCTTGTCTAAGACCATGTTTTTTATAGTGTTGATCTTGTTTCAGAGCTCTAAAAGGCCGATATAAGGCCGTTCTGAAAATTGCAACTCACACTTACATAGAGCCAAAATGAGCTTAGAAGAGTTTTACAAGTATCTTACAGATATCGTTTAGAGTTACTCGTAAGTGTATCAATCTTAATAATTTCTCTTCAAGAAGTCTTTAGGATAAAATAAAGATAATAATTGTTGGTTGGGTAACTTCTATCAGCACGGTAAAATACGTTCGATTGTTTTGGTGCCACGCCAGCAGTGTGTCTTAGTGCAGTATACGATACGTTCAGCAGCTATACTGGCAGCGGAGAAAAGCTCCAACAAGTTGGTCATGCACGGCCGCAAGTTTTCCATAAGTGGGCTCACTCTCAGGCTAAACAGACATCTATGGCCAAAACTGATAGACGTTTTGATGTGACTGGCATTCCGCCGCCAGCTGTGGTAAATCCAAATGATTTCTTCAACTTGCAACAGGAGCAGGTTACGGTGCTGCCACCGGGTATGAAGTTACATCAGATATGCCAAGATCCGAGTCAATAAGGAGCCATCAAGAGATGATCGTCTCAGATAAGGATTCACCAATCAGGGATTCGTTTGTTTCATGTCGAACATTGTTCAAAGTAATTTTTTTTAAATACTTTCAAAAAAGGAAATTTATCCTCTCTCCATTAGGCATTAAATGAATATTTAACACGTTTGCGAATCCATCTGAAGAAGGATCTTGGGAGAGACTTGTTCAATCGGGGAAGAAAGCTCTCTACATAATGCTGAAGGAGCATGCGCTGCGTTTGGAGACTCTGCGTTTAGAAAATAGGGTCAACGCCATACCCCTGGCGCATATACCAGTGACTCCCGAAGAGCCAGATCCACTAAATCCTAATCAGTTTATTTTAGGTTTTGTTAATTCGACGCAGACCCCAGTAGATTTTGAGCCAAGACTAATGTGCCTTCGAAAACAGTGGCGCATCATCAAAAATTTAAAGAACGGAATTTGGCGGCAGTGGATACAAGAATATACTTACCAGAAGATCCAAGTGGTTCCTACCATCGAAGCCGATTGCTACTGGATGCCTAGTTCTCATAAGTGATAAAAGTGCTTCGCAATCACAATGGAAGCGTGGTCGGATCGTAAAGGTTTACTGTGGAAAAGATGGCGTCATTAGATCTGCTGACGTCCAGACCAATAGCGGATCAAAAGGTAATGGTGAATCCTCCCCGTCCGGGGGGGTGAGGATAATTAAAGTGGCAACTTACTTACTTACTTACTTAGGTGGTCGTAACAACCCGTGTCCGGGTTTCAGCCGACCTCATCAGCTCTCGCCAGGTGCCTCTGCTTTGCGCGCGCCTTCTTCAATCGGATACACCAAGTGCGGTTAGGGCTTCCTCAGCCTGGTCCATCCATCGGAGGCATGGTCTCCCTCGTCGTCGTTGACCAGCGACCCTCGCCTCGAGCACCTTTTTCGCTGGAGCTTCGTCGTTCATACGATGGACATGACCCAGCCAGCGTAGTCGCTGCACAGTTATACGCCGAACTACGTCAATGTCATCGTAGAGCTCATACCAGGGTTGCATCTGACAAAAATAAAAACGTACTTGACAAATAACATTTTTTGTCTTGGATATTAAATGTTTTTTCTTTACAATTACCTACTTTACTTCCCACCGTTTCAAAAGTGATGACAAAAAAAAAAACGATCCTCACCTTTCAAATTTTCACTTCTTCGGGGGTATCATTTTCCCCCGTGCCTCTTTTTATATGAATGGAAAAATTGTATGCACCATTTCTCATTTACTATTTAGCAGTTACCTCCAAAAATTTTTGTTTTCAAATGCGACCTGAAGGTGTGGAATATTCAAAATATAACAACAGCCCGTACTGTTGTTATGCACGATTCATATAAGAGGATTTACTCCTTAACCCCTATATACGCCTACGTACTAAACCACTCAGACGACCCAGTATAGATTTATTTTTCATACTGGAAAAGTAATTCTTTTTACGCCAATTTGCAACGCCACTTGGGGGCTTACATGTACATGAATTTTAATAGAAATATTTTTTTTTGTATTCTTGAATACTTGATTAAAATAAAAAAAAGTTTTTATAAATATCTGCAGTACGCAATACGCCTCAGACCGAAAAAGTCCCCTTAAAGGCATAGTGAGGTCACAGTAAATTATTTTATTTGTTCGTACGTTTCGTGTCGGACGTCTCAGATTTTTCCATATCTCAATTTTTGTTCACTTTATAGCAGAATAAGAACTTGATGAAAATCCAAGCTCTGCAGTCTCTGCAGTAAAAACAATTGTTACAAAATCACACTACTTATACTTTTCAATAAAAATATGCGTTTACAAAAAATTTTTCGCATGTTTGAAGAGATTAATACTATAGCTTCCTCTAGTGTTAAAGATAGAACGAATAGATGTCGTACACTCTCTGTACTCGAAAATCCCTATGTACAAATTTGCATGCAAATTGGAAGAGCGGCTTCGGAGACAAGCAATAAATAAATATTTTGTGGAATCCAATCGCAGCGCCACCTACTATGTTTTCTGGCTGAATTTTCTAGGATTTCTTCAATGGCCGAGAAAAACAACAAAAAATCGCCAAGCAAATCGTAATCTCCGTTTTCGAGTTAAGCAATAACAAATTTATTTTATATATACAAAGATATAGAACGTACTTTTCCTTAACTTGGGGTCTTGAAATATATCGGCTGGAAGTGGGGAGCTCCTCATCGGTGAAGCCAGCTTCCAAATCAAGGCTTATATTTCGCACCTCCAGCGATCTAAAGCAAAGAAGAGCCTGCGCAGCCTTAATTTCATTTAAACCTGGATAAAGTGCACTCTGCGTAGCCTTTGATTGTTCAATATTTGAACACTTTTCAGCTCCATCTTCAGCATCATTTTCTGCAGTATAGAAAGAACTCCTAACCTCTTCGCTTTGATTTCTGCAAAAATAATTTATTTATTATCACTTTTCTTTTCATTATCTTATCAAACTACACATAAACTCACTTTTTTTAAAAAATAAATCATTTTTTTATGTTTTTAACATTAACTTTGTTAATTTTTATTAACTTAGTCATTTTTAAAAATTTTAAACTGTCGCTTTTAAATTACAACCGCAATTGATTTAATTTGTTCCCAATTGGACAAAAGGCAGTAAAAAAGGCGATATGTCAAACAAACAAAAGAATACAATGGCAAAAGCAAAGTACGAGGAATACGAAAAATGAAGGAGGTACGAAGTCAGAACGTACTTCGTATCATCTGATTTGTATGAAGATTCCATACAAGCTTATTGATACGAAGTACGCTTTGAATTTGGTATTCTTTGATTTAGTATTCCTCACACTTTCTTCTTTGCTATTGCATTCATTTTGAGATCTCTGCACACCGTACGTAAACAAAGCAAAAGTCAAGAAGTATTGCCATATTAATTTAAATTTAAGACGATTGGCACTATCAGGGTGTTAATCATAATAAAAAGGTAGAAAATAAAATAGTACTAGTACGAATTATAAAGTACTTCGTACAGAAATAATAAAAACGTATACAAAATGGTACGAAAATACGTACTTGTGCAACTCTGGCTCATACAGCTCGTGGCTCATTCGGATGCGATAGTCATCGCCGACTCGAACAGGACCGAAGATTTTGCGAAGAACTTTTCTCTCGAACACCCCCAGAGCGGCTGCCTCAGTTTGCGAAACTACCCATGCCTCAGCGCCATAAAGCAACACAGGTAGAACGAGCGTCTTGTAGAGTGTTAGTTTTGTCGATCGAAAGAGGGCTCTGGAACTTAGTTGCTTACTGAGCCCGTAGTAGCACCTATTAGCCATTATTGTTCTTCGCTTTATCTCCAGGCTGATTTCGTTTTTGGTATTAATGGCGGTGCCAAGGTAAACGAACTCCTTGACTACTTAAAGCTATAGCTGCCGGATGAAACGTGGGAGTCTAGACGCCGCGCTCCCTTGTTTGTAGACAGCATATACACTGTTGTGCCCTCATTTATCGTCAAACCCACTTTGGCTGATTCCTTTTCGATAGCGGCGAAAGCAGCGGTAACATCTCTCTTGGTTCTGCCGACAATATCAATATCATCAGCGTACGCAAGGAGCTGGACGCCTTTGTAGAAAATGGTGCCATTACGATGCACACCGGCCTTTCGTACGATCCCCTCCATGATGATGTTAAAGAGATCGCAAGACAGTGGATCGCCTTGCCTGAAACCTCTTTCGGTATTGAAGGTTTCGGAAAGGTCATTTCCTACCTTGACGGAGCTGCGTGTGTTGCTCAACGTCATTCTGCAAAGTCTAATCAACTTTGCAGGTATACCGAACTCAGACATTGTTGCGTATAGGCAATCCCTTCTCGGGCTATCGAACACAGCTTTAAAATCGACAAAGAGATGGTGTGTGTCAATTTGATTTTCGTGGGTTTTCTCCAGGATTTGTCGTAGCGTGAAAATCTGGTCTATGGTGGACTTACCAGGTCGAAAGCCACACTGATAAGGTCCAATCAGTGTTTTTGTAATCGGCTTTAGTCTTTCACACAGTACGCTTGAGAGAACCTTATATGCGATGGAATAAGACTGATACCTCTATAACTAGCGCAGATTGTAGGGTCTCCTTTCTTAAGTATAGGGCACACTACACTGAGGTTCCAATCGTCGGGCATGCTTTCGTCTAGCCATATTTTGCTGATGAGCTGATGCATGCGCCTTATCAATTCATCGCCGCCGGTTTTAAACAATTCAGCTGACAGGCCCTCAGCACCTGCTGCTTTATTGTTTTTGAGAATGTTGGATAACAACTCGAACCTCTTCATGGCTAGGTGGTGATACTTCAACTCCGTCATCGTCGATTGGTGGCACTGCACTGAGCTCTCGATGGGCGGCATTGGTGGAATCGTCGCCAGTAAGTAAATTGGAGAAGTGCTGTCTCCACAATCTAAGCACACACTGTGTATCCGTATTCAGATCTCCATTTTCGTCTCTGCAAGTTTATGCTCCGGCTTGAAACCTTGGGTTAGACGCTTAACCTGTTGATAGAATTTTCGTGCATCCTTCTTGCCCTGGTATACCTCTAGTTCCTCACGCTCACGTTTTTCCTGCTCTCTTTTCTTGCGTCTGAAAAGGCGCCTCTCTTCCTTCCTGTTTTCGCGGTAGTTTTCTCGCACGGCTCGCGTTGCAGCTGACTGCAGCGTTTTTCTGTATGCGGCGTTTTTTACTGCTGTCGCGATGCGACACTCCTGATCGTACCATTGGTTCCGAGGTTGCGGGCGCCGGAAACCAATGACTTCTTCAGCGGCAGCGCGCATGGAGTGGGATATATGCGCCCAAAGTCCGCCGGCGTCGTCGAGTCTAGAGGTTGGTTGGTTCAGCTTAACCGAGAGTTGAGCGGAGTAGGCTTCGGCAGTCCGTTGTAATTGCACCTTAGCGACATCTAGCTTTCGTTGCATTCCTGTGCGTATGTTCTTCGCATTGCATAATCGCATGCGGATCTTGGCTGCAACAAGATAATGGTCGGAATCAATGTTGACCCCCCGAAATGTACGCACATCTAGAACACTAGAGGCATGCCTTCCGTCGATTACAACATGATCAATTTGGTTTCGCGTTTTTTGATCCGGGGACAGCCAGGTGGCCTTGTGGATGTCGAGGTGCTTAAATCTGGTGCTACTAACTACCATGTTTCGTGCCGCGGCGAAGTCGAACAGTCTTAGACCGTTGTTCGTGGAGGTCTCATGAAGACTGAACTGACCGACAGTGGGGCCAAAGATGCCTTCCCTTCCGACTTTCGCATTAAAATCGCCGAGGACTATTTTCACGTCATGGGCCGGAAGGTGGTCGTATACGTCCTCAAGACTAGCGTAGAAAGCGTCTTTGACGGCTTAAAGTGGCAACGCTGTTTCTAAATAAAAAGGAAGGAAGCATCAATAGAGAAAAACCACTCAACTACGACGAGCCGAAGGAAAACAACGGATGCCCCAATACTAATGCTCGCTGTTTCGTTGATGTGTATTATATTTATTTATATGATACAACTGTTTTATGTTATTTTTTGAAAAATAATTTGTATATTAAGATATTTCGTTTGGTATGAGTTTAGAACCACTTCTCGAAGAATATTATAAGTAAGACTTCAATTCAAAGTATAAGGTCTTTTTGAATTAGCCAGAGCGGAACAAGAATTAAAATTTGGAATTGTTTAAATTATATTGCATATGTATATATATATATATATCCTTTATATTTTAAATTTATATTGCATCATTTTTTGAATTTATATACAATTTCAGAGAATATAATGCGCCATTTGAATTAATGTTAAATTAATTTGTTTCATTCAAAAGCTCTTCTAAAAAGCCCACAGATATCGTGCGAATAAATAAATTTTTTGGGGTCAAAACTGTTGGAAAACATAGTCGAAAATCTGAACCTTCGATAAAACCGCAGATATAAATTTTAATTTTTAACTTTTTTATTATTTTACAGGAGAAAAAACTCTCTTTTCATTCAGATAAGCGAACAAATTTTGGAAAACTTTTTAGATGATTCGCAGTAGACGCCTGATGAGATACTCAGCAGAGCCACACTTTGTAAAAAAAAATTAAAATTGTTTTTTAATTTCAGTTCAAAGGTGTTATAAAGAGATAAGGAAATAAAAAAATTATTTAATTATGTTATTAACTTGGAAAAAATTCATTAAACATGGCTAATTTCACCCTGTCTTAAGATATATCCCCCCTTAATAAATTTAAATTTATATGAAGTCCACCGATGCGTATGGGTATCATTTAATAAAATCACTTGTTGTTTAACAATGTCACATATCACATAACATTTTACTGCAGGATAAATAATGGATAAACGGTTTTGTAGCAGTTTAACTCAAAAGCTGAAAAATTAAACTATAAAGTGAGCGCGGACTGAAATTCACTAGGTAGAATGGGGCAAACTTAAATGAAATATCTTCATTTAAGTCCTAAAATGGCGGTTAAAACGATTTTCAGCTTGACACTAATTTTTTCCGAGCACGATGCTTTTTTGAGCTACTTTTACAGGCCTGTTATATCAGAATCGTCAAAATATATATCGAGATTGATACCAAATATTTCTGTGTATTTTTGAATTGAAAAGGCGAATTTGCATGCTTGACTGCTAGTCGTTTCTATGTGAACCAGGGTAACAGCGGAGAAAAATAAAAGTGTACTTAGAAAATAAAATTAATTGTTTTTTTTTTAAATAAAATTTTATATAAATGTTTTCGCTTGGAAATATTTAATTTTATATAACATTACCTACTTTAAAAAACGAGCTTTAACTTTTAAATTTTAAAATTCTTTCAAGAGTTGTGACCAAAAACAAAAAGTCCCATCTTTGATGCAATTGTAAGGTAGGATCATATTTAAATGGCTGCTCAAACGACAAGTTTTGCAACAACAAGGCTGTGAAGGCTATAAACG
Organism: Coremacera marginata; assembly: GCA_914767935.1. Lineage (NCBI taxonomy): Eukaryota > Metazoa > Arthropoda > Insecta > Diptera > Sciomyzidae > Coremacera > Coremacera marginata. The sequence continues at coordinate 137,948,043 of OU612045.1, forward strand.
TCAAATGATAAAGGCAAAAACAACAATTAGAAAACAAAAATTCCATCTGCTGACTTTGAAATACAGTTTCCTGTTTACTATAACTAGAGCCTTTCTTTTAATTCTGCCATTTTGCCATCTTGTAGAATAGAAATACACAAAAGTATAATACACTGGGTAGCAAAATTATGAGGCCACCCATATTTTTTGTTACACAGTGTTATGGGGAGCAAAAGATAAAAAAGTAAGTATGAGGAAAAAAAGTACCTTCAAAATAACTGTTGATCTGAAAACAACAACAATATTAAATTTTGTTTTGTTTAGCTTTTGTGCATTTGCTTATTTTTTCGGATGAGCAAAAAGATGAGACCACTAGCTTTATTCAAACAAAAAAACTTTTTATTCGCAAAGTATCGAAAACATAAATTAAAAAACTCTTTTTAATAATGTGTACAGGCTCCTTTGTTTTGAATGACCTCAAAAATGCGATTAGGCATACTTTTTATAAGCCTATTCAGGGTTACGCTTTCCAAGGAGTCCCAGACCTCTATAACTGCTAATTTCAGTTCTGAAATACTGGTGTATTGTTTGTTATTGCAATTAATTTTTCGAACAAGAATACCCCAAACATTCTCCATTGGATTTAAGTCTGGAAAGCATGATGGCCAGTCCAAAAATTCAATATTTTGCAAGGAAAGCCAAGATTTGGTTTACTTGCTGCAATGAATGGAGGCATTGTCTTGTTGGGAAATGTACTTTTTGTCTTGGTTTTGACTTAGAAAAGGCAACAAATTCATTTTCAATGTGTCTGTGTATTCAGCCGAGTTCATCCTACAGCTTGGAAAGCTCTACAGCCTACAGCCAGTTTCAAAGTTCCTTTCGCAGAAACTCCTCCCCAAACCATCAGCGAGCCTCCTCCAAAGTTCCTCTTAGAAAAGTACCCTGGTCCTTTGCGCAGATCTCTCAAGTAAAACTTGAAACCATCAGGACCATCCAAATTAAATTTTTTCTCATCAGAGAAAATTATCTAAAAAAAAAAATTTACAAAAGACATACTTCAAAAGCACAAACAAGAAACGTGCATTGGTCAAATCTGTGGCCATATTTTTCCTTCCAAAATCAACTCGCGCAACTTTGTGGCGATCCTTAAGTTTCGGTGCTGTTTTCATATGTTGTCTTTTGATTACTCCAGACTACTTTAAAGCTTTAAAGTACGCCGTGAAACTTTAAAGTACACGTTTAGTTGGCATGTCCTGATTATTTCATTGGCACTTGTCATTGCGTTACTTGCATTTGCCACAATCCGCCGTTTGTCTCTGATAGTGAGCTTTGGTTTTCTTCCACAGTTCTTGTAATTTCCATAATCTTCCCTTTTTTTAAGAAAATTTAGCATAACTGTCTTTGATCGACCTATTTTACCACTTATGGCTATTTCTCTACTTGACAGTCCAGTCTCATTTAAAGCAGAAATTTCTCCTTGTTCTCGCTCTGTAAGCTTCTTTTCCCCACATTTTTTTTTATTTTTCCACAGATTTAATTTAATTTAACTTTAATTAATTTAATAAATTTAAATTAAAGTAACGTGTAATTCACAAAAACAGCAGTACGAATAAAGTGTAAGCACGTGGTCTGATCTTTTTGCTCATCCAAAAAAGTATGCACAAAAGGTAAATAAAACAAAATACAATATTGTTGTTGTTAGCAGATCAAAAGTTATTTTCAATATTCTTTCTTTCCTCATACTTACTTTTTTTAACTTTTGGTCTCCATAACACGGTGTAACAAAAAATATGGGTGGTCTCATCAGTGTAGTACTATTACTTTTGATTTGATACTTCGTACCAAAAAATAAAAACGTACCAAAAATAGTACGAGCGCACTTGACGTGCAACTCTGGCGTGAACATTGCAAGTTGTCGTCGAATTTCGTTTGTTATCGTCGTAGCTGATTAAATTTTTTTTGATTGCAGTATTTCATTACATTATTTAATTTAATTGTTAAGCAATAATGGAGGAATTACTCAACGATATTGTTCCTCAAGAGGAACTCGAGGTACATTTATTTGCATTGTAGGTCGCAGAATTTTAAGGTTTTAACGAGTTGTGAAATCGTTGCAGAAATTTGAGAAAAAGTATCACAAGGAAATTGAATTGGACGGAGTAGTAAGCACAGAGACGAAATTCGGATATGCATTTTGTTTAGTACGTAGCAGATATACTAACGACATTCGGAAAGTAGGTGTAGTGGTGATGAATCATTGCAGAGTTTAGACTGTTATTCCCCCCTACTAATACTGTTTTCTTGCAGGGTCTGATGATATTAGAAGACTTGGCTAGAACTCATCCAGATGGGCGACGCGATTACATCTACTATTTAGCTTTTGGGAACGCGCGAATCAAAGAGTACTCTGAGGGATTGAAATACTGCAAAGCATTTCTAGAAATTGAATCAAATGACCAAGTTCGAACGTTGGAGGTAAAAACACTTATTGCTTTTTTAATTCATAAATTGAAAGATTAAGGCGTTAAAAAATAAATAAATCCCCATTTTCAACATTTATTAATTTTTAAGTAGACTCTGCCGGTATAATGTGATTCGTATCTTTGAATAACAATCGAAATTAAAAAAAAAACTGATGCGCTACGTTTAATCATTGCCTATAAAAAGATCATTGCACCTGTTTATCATAAATGACTGAAAAATAAATGTTTCTTATAAGTTTTTGCGTTTTTAAAAACGTCGCAAAAAAAAAAAAATTAAATTAAAATTTACCATTTTATTTTTAAGGAATACATTCAAAAACAAAGTGACAAAGATATGGTTAAAGGCATGGCTGTAGCTGGAGGCGCTGCATTGGTACTAGGCGGAATTGTTGGTCTTGGATTTGCACTGGCAAAAAAGTAATATGAAACCCATCGGGTTTATTTCGTAGTAAATAGTTTATAGCTACCTATTTAATTTATGTAATGAATAACAACTGATTCTGTTTAATTTATTTTTATAGTAAACAAAAACGAGATAAATAAAGAAGAAAGTGGAATATTGTAGAATGCCGTTGTTATTTTTATTCCAAATCTGGATACCATTTTAAAAATTAGGAAAACTACTAAGAAATATATTAGATGACGAAGCTGGAGAATTTTGGCTTTAAAAAGAATAAATCTCGTGTGCACAATGTTTACAGTTATCACTTTGAAAAAATTGTTATTCTTCATATGTATTGTATTTAAAATTATAGCACATTAAAGTGCTATAAATATTCCGTTTAAATAAATTTTAAATTACCAAATAATGTGTTTTAATAAGAGACCGGAATGAAAATAGCTATTTGCTTAAAAAGGGTTGGAAAAACAAGCTGGCATTAAAAAACACAGTTTTTAGGTAATTAGATATTACTGAGTGATATATAAAACTGCAATTTTTTTAGTAAACAAATAGGTTGATATAATAAAATTAAAGAAAAAAATTACTAAATAAAATAATCTCAAATACCGGATATCGGTGTGCAATATAGTAAACATTTTGTCTATTACAGCTTCTACGTCATCTTGACGTACCACGTAAGCATTAGTTCGCAATCGCCTGTTTCAATTTATATAGCACTTTTTATTTCTAAATAAATTTTATTTAAAAAACAGGTAAATTTGGTATGTACACTTTTTACGTAAATAAATGCATTCATTTCAGTTGAGTTTGTTACAATATGTATTGCATGACGTCATAACTTAGAAGTTGATTATGTCCTTTATAGCGGTGAGACACCTAAATTTGTTTGGCAAATAGAAAGCTTCGAAGACATGTGGGAATGGTGTATCCCAGCCCGTCACACGCTTAACAGGAGCTTCCAAGTGTAAGAAGCACTTCTCCTGAATGTAAGCTGCTATCTCAGAACCGAAGCCCTGTGTTAGTGGAGCCTCATGCGAAACAATCACACGTCCAGTTTTTTTTGCAGACTGATTTCAACAGATATTAAATTGGTATACAGAAAAAAAATATTTATACTTACGTTACAGACCGTTTCTCTGTCCCACGGTAATATAGAGACCAAGTCAATAACCTCGCAGTTAACATTTAATTCCTTTTTAGCTAGTTCGGCTGCCTTAAAAATAAATTGTAAATTATTATAAGCAATCGTGTCAGTCTTAAGTTTCTAGCATACCTCCAGTAGTACATGCACCTGCGTACCCCATCCGATCAAGGTTACATCGCCGCCCTTGCGCAGTATATCGGCCTTGCCTATTTCTGATACATAGTCCCCTATAGGTACTTCTTCCACAGCTGCGCGGTACAAAGTCTTAGGCTCAAAGACTATGCAAGGATTTGGGTCTTTGATGCAGGCAAGTAATAAGCCTTTGGCCTTTATAGGTCCTCGTGGTACAACCACTTTAAGACCGGGTGTGTGCGCAAAATAGGCTTCAGGACTTTGGGAGTGGTATAGAGCACCATGGCCCACTGCTCCAAATGGTGCACGGAATGTTAGTGAGCCACAATCGAAAGTATTTCCACTCCGATAACGATATTTAGCAGCTTCATTCACAATTTGATCAAAGGCAGGAAAAATGTAGTCTGCAAATTGTATTTCCGCTATCGCTGTACTGCCAGTGTTCGCCACACCGATAGCAAAGCCCGCAATACCCTGTTCACACAGAGGAGTGTTGAAGACACGGTCTTTTCCGTATTTATCACGCAGATTCACAGAACAGCGAAAAACCCCACCAAAGCCCACATCTTCTCCGAATAGTAACGCAGATTTATCCTGTCCAAGCGCGATGTCCATGGCATTGTTAATCGCCTGGAACATGTTCATTTTTTGCAAGGAACCTGAGCTGTCGGAAGTTTCTACATTCTTGTCCGGATAGTATGTGAAATGTGACCGTGACAGGAACGCACTACTGCTGGATAGAGATATTTTGGCAGAATTTTTTAAGCGTATTAAGGATCTTCTTAATTTATTCATTTCGGATTTCTTCAGTAGCAGGTTATCACACCACAGACCCTACAAAAACACGGACGCAGATTTATCTGTCAAAGTTGTTATGTAACAAACGCAGAGGTGTTCAATATTTTAAGAAAACTGAAACAAGTTTATCGATATCATGATTTTCATCATTTCTATCGAAAATATAAATCGTCGCTCTAGTAAAATAAAGTTACGATACGAAGCATGTTCTCACGGCACTCCGAATTAAGTAATTCGGCTCATGATACAATAATTTACAAGGTAGCCTTGACAACCACCTTTTTTCTCACGAGCGGCGATCGGGAGTTGTCAAATCCATACAAAGTTTAACTTTTCATCTGTTTTGCTGCTTCTTCGTTTCCTCTTTTTCAATGTGTTTTGACAACACCAAATCCCCAACAGAACTGTCACTCTTACCTTGTAGATCATTATACCACGATTCGACCTATGAATTACGAATGTGAATCATAGCATGTTCTCACGGCAGCCTGAATTAAGTAATTCGGCCCAGCGTTACCGTTGGCCAACTAAAGTGGCAAAAATACCCTTTTTCGGATGCCCTACCCCTAAGAGACGACTTTTTAAAATTGCGTTTATTTGCCACTTTTCGTAACAGAGTGCGACTGTTCCCCTTTCCCAAAAATACAACACATTATTCAGTATAGTAAATTTATAGATAGGAAACCATTAGAAGAACGTTCTATCCAAATTCTATCGTCGTGACCAAATATCGAAACAATGTTTCAAAAAATAAATAACATGAAAAAACAGGTTGTTCTAGAATTGCGTATAGCTTGCTCGTGATGAGGCGAGTACAAAATTGTATGGTTCGGGGGTGGAGAACATTTGTTTGAAAAAAAATCATTAGTTTAGACTTTAATTAGACTTTGTGATTTTATGGCAAGAAATTCAACTGATTTTTGCAAATGCTATTAGTAATTGGAGTAAAACGAAATGACTCAAAACCGTACAATATTTTACTCGCCCCATCATGGACAATCAGCACCACCGATGTAATGGCCCAATTCTGGTGCACCCTGTTTAATAGAATCGAGTTTTAATAAAATAGGTTATACATTTTTTATGAAACCCATGAGGTTACCTTAAAATTTCCCAAATTTTTTTTATTTTGTTTATATTTTTATATATTTTTTATTTGAATTTATGTAAATCAATTTATGTGAATTAAATTTTTTATATATTCACTTTTATATATGTGTCTTTTTTTTGTTCATTATTAACATAGTTAATTTCTTTTTTAACTTAATATACATTTAAAAACCATGTTGTTTGATTTATATTGCCCCTTTTATTTTTGAAACTCCCTTTTTTTGCCACCTTTTAAAATTTTTCAACGATACCACTGATTCGGCCTATGAATTACGAATATGAACTATTGCATGTTCTCACGGCAGTCTGAATTAAGTATTTCGGCCTATGAATTACTTCCTTACTTAGGAGGTCGTAACAATCCGTGTCCGGGTTTCAACCGACCTCATCAGCTCTCGCCAGGCACCTCTGCTTTGCGCGCGCCTTCTCCAATCGGATACACCAAGTGCGGTTAGGGCTTCTTCAGCCTGGTCCATCCATCGGAGGCATGGTCTCCCTCATCGCCATTGACCAGCAACCCTTGCCTCGAGCACCTTTTTCGCTGGAGCTTCGTCGTTCATACGATGGACATGACCCAGTCAGCGTAGTCGCTGCACAGTTATACGCCGAACTACGTCAATGTCATCGTAGAGCTCATACAGCTCGTGGTTCATTCGGATGCGATAGTCATCGCCGACTCAAACAGGACCGAAGATTTTGCGAAGAACTTTTCTCTCGAACACCCCCAGAGCGGCTGCGTCAGTTTAAGAAACTACCCATGCCTCAGCGCCATAAAGCAGCACAGGTAGAACGAGCGTCTTGTAGAGTGTTAGTTTTGTCGATCGAGAGAGGGCTCTGGAACTTAGTTGCTTACTGAGCCCGTAGTAGCACCTATTAAAAATTATTGTTCTTCGCCTTATCTCCAGGCTGATTTCGTTCTTGGAATTAATGGCGGTGCCAAGGTAAACGAACTCCTTGACTACTTCAAAGTTATAGCGGTAACATCTCTCTTGGTTCTGCCGACAATATCAATATCATCAGCGTACGCAAGGAGCTGGACGCCTTTGTAGAAAATGGTGCCATTACGATGCACACCGGCCTTTCGTACGATCCCCTCCATGATGATGTTAAAGAGATCGCAAGACAGTGGATCGCCTTGCCTGAAACCTCTTTCGGTATTGAAGGTTTCGGAGAGGTCATTTCCTACCTTGACGGAGCTGCGTGTGTTTCTCAACGTCATTCTGCAAAGTCTAATCAACTTTGCAGGTATACCGAACTCAGACATTGTTGCGTATAGGCAATCCCTTCTCGGGCTATCGAACGCAGCTTTAAAATCGACAAAGAGATGGTGTGTGTCAATTTGATTTTCGTGGGTTTTCTCCAGGATTTGTCGTAGCGTGAAAATCTGGTCTATGGTGGACTTACCAGGTCGAAAGCCACACTAATAAGGTCCAATCAGTGATTTTGTAATCGGCTTTAATCTTTCACACAGTACGCTTGAGAGAACCTTATATGCGATGGAAATAAGACTGATACCTCTATAACTTGCGCAGATTGTTGGGTCTCCTTTCTTAAGTCATCAGCACAGTACGCTGAGGTTCCAATCGTCGGGCATGCTTCTACTAGCCATATTTTGCTGATGAGCTGATGCATGCGCCTTATCAATTCATCGCCGCCGGTTTTAAACAATTCAGCTGACAGGCTGTCAGCACCCGCTGCTTTGTTGTTTTTGAGTCGTTGGATAGCAACTCGAACCTCATCATGGCTAGGTGGTGGTACTTCCACTCCGTCATTGTTGATTGGTAGCTCTGAACTGTGCTCTTCATGGGCGGCATTGGTGGAATCGTCGCCAGTAAGTAAATTGGAGAGTGCCGTCTCCACAATCTCAGCACACACTGCGTATCCGTATTCAGATCTCCATTTTCGTCTCTACAAGTGGATGCTCCGGGCTTGAAACCTTGGGTTAGACGCTTAACCTGTTGATAGAATTTTCGTGCATTCTTCTTGCCCTGGTATACCTCTAGTTCCTCACGCTCACGCTTTTCCTGCTCTCTTTTCTTGCGTCTGAAAATGCGCCTCTCTTCCTTCCTCTTTTCGCGGTAGTTTTCTCGCACGGCTCGCGTTGCAGCTGACTGAAGCGTTTTTCTATAAGCGGCGTTTTTTACTGCAGTCGCAATGCGACACTCCTGATCATACCATTGGTTCCGAGGTTGCGAGCGCCGGAAACCAATGACTTCTTCAGGGGCAGCACGCATGGAGTGGGATATATGCGCCCAAAGTCCGCCGGCGTCGTCGCATCCAGAGGTTGGTTGGTTGAGCTTAACCGAGAGTTGAGCGGAGTAGGCTTCGGCAGTCCGTTGTAATTGCAGCTTAGCGACATCTAGCTTTCGTTGCATTCCTGTGCGTATGTTCTTCGCATTGCATAATCGCATGCGGATCTTGGCTGCAACAAGATAATGGTCGGAATCAATGTTAACCCCCCGAAATGTACGCACATCTAGAACATTAGAGGCATGCCTTCCGTCGATTACAACATGATCAATTTGGTTTCGCGTTTTTTGATCCGGGGACAGCCAAGTGGCCTTGTGGATGTCGAGGTGCTTAAATCTGGTGCTACTAACTACCATGTTTCGTACCACCATGTTCGGCGAAGTCGATCAGTCTTAGACCGTTGTTCGTGGAGGTCTCATGAAGACTGAACTGACCGACAGTGGGGCCAAAGATGCCTTCCCTTCCGACTTTCGCATTAAAATCGCCGAGGACTGTTTTCACGTCATGGACCGGAAGGTGGTCGTATACGTCCTCAAGACTAGCGTAGAAAGCGTCTTTGACGGCTTCGTCCTTTTCCTCCGTCGGGGCGTGCGCGCAAATAAGGCTGATGGAGAAAAATTTTGCCTTGATGCGGATCGTGGCCAATCTTTCCTTGACAGGTGTGAACCGGGAAACAAGGTGGCGTAGTTTCCGGCTAACAACGAATCCACATCCAAATTCGCGCCTCTCCGCATGGCAGCTGTATTAGATATCACAGTGTGCTTGTTTAGAGCAGCCTTGCCCTTTCCATCGCATTTCCTGGATGGCGGTGATGTCAGCCTTTATTGTTTTGAGGGCTTCCGCCAGTTGGATAATGGCACCTTCCCTATAAAGGGTTCGGACATTCCAGGTGCATATCCGTAAATCATTGTCCGTTTTTCGTTTGCGGTGGTCGTCAACGTAATTGGGGTTCTTATCCGAGGCTGGTTTAGTTTTCATTGGGCAGTAGTAATGTGGCGGGACCCAAACCCTGCGCACATTCTATGTTTAAGGTCTACGGAGTGACCCGCCGCTCAAATTAGCCGTCAAACTGACGGATGCCAGTTTGCCGTTGCCCAGGGAACACCACGTGGAGGTTTGAGTCGACTTGAGACGATTTCGACATGGATAATGCTGGCCTCGCCAGGTTGAGGCGGTCAGACACGTTGCCATGTGAAGGTTCGCCCCCTGTTCCCCTATGAATTACGAATGTGAATTACCCTGTTCTCACGAAGCAACCGTTATTCGGTTTAACAGCTGTTCTTTGTGTATTTTATTTTAATTTTATTCGATTTGTTGTGGATAACGAAAATGGGAAAAAATGTGCAAAATAAATATTTGTTTATTATATTATATATTTTTTAAGCAATGATACTCACTTTGTCTACTGACTTTGAGAATTTGACTATTTGTTTTGTCTTGTTTTTATTTCTTCTTTTGTTTTGCTTGTGGTTTTCGAATAATTTTCTATAAAAATTAGAGATGAAACCGATTTCTACGTAATTCGGATGTTAATTCAAACTGAATTACCTTCAAATGAGGTAATTTGCTTGTCAAATTTTGTATGGTTAATTAATTAATTAACTTAATTCGGAACATAATTCAGCCTTGAATTACAAATGAGAGCCGAATTACGTTGTTCAGGGTGCCGTGAGAACATGCTATAACATTTTGCAGGTTTTGGGAAATCGCAATCAAAGTTTAGAACTGAATTACTAAATAATTTGACGGTCAATTTTATTCTACCTCGGAAAATACCGTAAGAAGGACAAAAAGTTATTAGTTTACAAATCTATTACTTTACAAATTCAATTATTAAGCCTAATACAGAGGATTTTTATTGATAAAATTTTGTCGTATGAGTCATTTATGTGTATGTGTTAATATGTTTATGTGCAAAGCCTAATATTTTGTATGACATACGATAAATAGTTATGCTAGCATATTAATATAAAATAAAATTCATGAAATGATAACAGAAATATAAATTTATTCAAATTCAGTTCGATAACAGATATTAAAGAATAATTACCATTTTACAAAGGAAAAAATGGAAAAAGTACGCGAAACTTGCGGCCAAATATAGAAAGGCTAAGTATTCTCTTTTCTAACAAAGACTGGACTTCATAAGGAACTTGAATTTAATGTATCCGCTTAAATATTTTCAAAATGTCCTTTTCAACTTACATTCTTACAACAAACACATATGACATTATTTTACTTAACACAAAAAAAATGTGATTTCTATAAAAAAATTATCGTATGCGATAGTTCTTCGCACATACGACAATATTTTATTCAAACGATAGCTAAATGTCACATACAATAATGTTTTACTGAATATCTCGAAAACTAAAGGAGATATTAAAAAATAGATGACGCCATTCGAAAGAGCCCTTTAAAAATGTTGGATGGCATCATTAATCGATGGCATTATATATACGAGAAGATAAAGAAGATAAAGCAAACAACTGACATTGACTTTTATAATAAATACTAATAAAATATATATTTAAATATAATAAATTAAATAACACAGATTGACAAATGTTTCACTTTACTCGAAAATGGCTTATTATATATATATTATACTACTTTACTTTTAATTTCAATGTTTGATGATCAGCCATCACTCCTGAGAGAACACTTCCCCAACAAGACATTCTTGTATATAATTAGGCTATTCACAGTTTAAGTGCGCAGGCCTGTTTAATTTACGATTTGTTATTTTTACGCCAACTTTCATAAGCGTATTTTTCTTTGTTGTTGTTTTGCATGCAAACGAAAATACACAAACACGCGTAAATAAAAGTAGCCCTTGGGCAGAGTTTATACGTCATTCAAATTGAATGAAGAAAATCGCATTTTTTGTTCTCTTTTACTCTCTTCGAGATATTTGATTGCCGAGATTTTGAATGCCGACTAAAAGTGTTGTTGTAAGTTCCAGAAAAGTTAATTATGCAACCCTGTGATTGATTGATGCAGGTCTTGAGCTCCATCGAAATTTTGATTTTTGCGATGAAGTGTTGAAAGTTAATTTCTGCTCTCGCAGAGAGTTCATGTTTTTTTCGTTGGGAAACAACAACAAATTTTAAATGATCATTCAATTTGAATGACGTGTAAACAGTGCCTTGGGCGTGCTTTTTGTGTCTTGTATTTTATGCCTTATCTACAGCATATTGAATACGGCAAACACATACTGGGGTGGTCACATTTGCAAAAATAACAAATGCTATAAATACGCTTTGTTAATTTAAGTTTAAACTGTGAATAGCCCAAATGATATACAAGCAAAACATATTCACAGCGAAAAAATAAAATAAAAATTACAATACAGTATACAATAAAAAAAAAAATTGTGAGTACCTTTGTGGTTACGATCACCATCGGACATCCAGCGGACATTCGGAATATTCTATCTATATTCATTGTTTCATGATCCCATTCTATAAACTAAAAATACACACAAGTAAAATCGTATTCGTACTTTTACATATGTATCAAGTTTGATTTATAAGGTTGTCGCAAGGGAGAGAGCGAGTACCCATAATTGTCAAATCGAAGTTGACAGCTCATAGAAAATCTGCAAGTGCTCTCTAAAATCATCCGTTTTTCTTTCGTAGTCATTCGCAAAATTGGCTGGTTTTGACAATTATGGGTACTGAGAAGAGAGTACGATCAACCCTGCGACAACCTTATAAATCATCCTTGATATGTATAAAGTACCCAAAATAATTAGGCAATTCACACTTTAAACGTATATTAACAAAGCGTATTTATAGCATGTTATTTTTGAAACTGTGAGCAAATCAATATGTGTTTACCATATTCAATTAGGCAATTCACAGTTTAAGCCTATATTAACAAAGCGTATTTTTGGCATTTGTTATTTTTGAAACTGTGAGCACCTCAGTATGTGTTTGCCGTATTCAATGATTTTGCAACGCTGTTATATATGCTGTAGATAGGGCATACAAATACGAGACACAAAAACCACGTGCAAGGGCTACTTTTATTTACGCGTGCTTGCGTATTTGCGTTTGCATACAAAACAGCAACAAGGAAAAATACGCTTACGTAAGTTGGCGTATAAATAATAAATCGTAAATACTTAGCGTGCTTAAACTGTAAATAGCCTAAATATAAACGTACCAAAGGTTTATTAATATAGGTTAAGTCACTTGAGAGAAAATCACTCTTTTTACGCCTTTGCTAGAACTGTCAAAGTAGCTGTTAGCTAAAAATTGTACAGATTCAGGTTTTTTTCTTGATTTCCTTTTATCCATTCTGACAGTTCGACCGAGCTTCTCTCAAGTGACTTAACCTATATTAATGAACCTTGAACGGACCCAACAAATAAAAACGTACAAGAAATAGTACAAAAGTATGCTCCCGTGCAACTCTGCAATTGAATCTTATCTTTAATTTTTTATTTAACTTTTAAACGGACGCAAATAAGTTAGCATTTATTTGTTAGCATATTTCGGATATATTTATTTAAGACTAAGAATTATTTTTGATATATTTTATATGTAACCATGGTGGATGTTTCCAGTGATGTGATTGTAAACGTCACATTAGAGGATGATGCTTGGAAGGATTCTTTCGACAAGCTGCTTGACTGTAGGCCGTAAGTTCACAACAAAATCTTTCCATGATATTTATCTAGATTTGCCACTTCAATAGAGTTTTGCGAGAATTAAATGTGCTCAAAAAACAAGTACGTGCATCGTTTAATATGAACAGCAGCGTTGAAAACTCCAAAAATGATAGTTTCAAAGATTCTCTTCAGGTTGCCTCGCCACGTCTTAGTCTTTCAGTACAAAATAATTTAACAGAAGCTGGAATTTTGAGCACAGCTAAAGGACGATGTGCGTCTATATCAACACCGGTGGGAAAACAGCTAATATCCAATCCATTCAAATGTTCCTTGTCGCCAATAAGCGCTTGGAAGTTAAGATTCTGCGATAGGTCAGATTTAGGAAAGGACTTGGACCAATCATCGAATACAAATCCAATTGAAATTAATATTGTTGGTAAGTCAATGCTTAGAAATTAAAAAACAGGATTCGTTGAGGGTGTGATAACTTATTTGTGTTGTGCTTCAAAAATATTTACATACAAAATCAATGGCGATTAAGCACAGCTACAGAATTTTTCTAAAAACTGTTGAATTTCCACAATTTCTTCGGAATGGAAATGTTTTCTTTAAATTCGATTTTAAACTCAGTTTGTAATATCATTAATCATTAGAAAAGGATACAAGGCTGATATTAACACAAATACAATTTTTTATACCCAGATTATGACAGGAAAGATATGGATACTTGCGCCAGGAAATGTACAGATGACGCACAAACCGAATTTATGGAGTCTCTAAAAACTGAACGGAAAGAAAAAAACAAAGCAATAAAATGCAAGCCTAAGCGTAAAACTAGTCAAAAACATGTTTTCTTTGAAACCATTAAGGAAAATCATCAAAGTATTAAAAAATCGACAAACAGAATTACCCAAACGCAATCATCAATTCATCAGCGATTGTCATCAAGAGCCTTGGAATCTATTAAGGATCGGCCAACAAGTCTTTTGCTGCAGCCCGGCAAATGGCGAAAATCGTTGACTGTTTGGCGTCGCACACAAAATGCGCGTTAGTACTAATGAAAAAAGTTTTCAAAATCTTAACATCTTTAATTTTTGTTCTTTAATTTAAAGAAAATCGCACTAGCACAAATAATGAACACTCCGTAAAAATTGAAGATTCTTTATTCAATACTGGTGTCGTCATCGTTGGACGTCGTAAATCAATTTTTTTTAAACCACATTCTGATTCCGAACTGTCTGAGAAAACTTCAAACATAATTACAAAATCTATTTGGGAGCAGCGTGTCTTAAAGCTTTGTAAACAAACTACTATCGTTGATTTTGCAGAGGTTTATAAGGTCGAAGAAATGCCCAATTGTAAAAAAATTGGCGAAGGTGCTTACGGTGAAGTATTTATCATTACTTGCGATCATCCAAGTCAGGACACTGTCTTGAAAATTATTCCTATCGAAGGCAAGGGCCTCATCAATGGTGAAGTACAAAAATCATTTGAACAAATATTGCCCGAAATAGTTATATCCGTAGAGTTGAGCAATTTAAAAGATCCGCATCAGCAAATCAACTTTACAAGTGGTTATGTTGAAATTAAAAAGGTAATTTAAAACCAATAACAACAGTATAAAAATATTTTTAGTTTTTGAAATTTCCAACTACAACGCGTTGAGAGAAGACTGCAAAAATTGATTATATAACCAATAATAATACAGTGCAGCAATATTTTTAGTTTTTAAAACTTTTCGTTTTAAAAAGAATTATTTAATTAAAAAATTCGAAGTATCTGAGAAGCATTAGAGTAATCAGTGTTTTTTTAAATAAAATCTCGTATGAGCGATTATAAAATCAAATAAGCGCATTTCAAGCACCGGTACGAGCGTATTTACCTACCTGTAAGTACACTGATCTGAATGCTAAATTTTCTTATGTATGAACCATAAAATAGTCTGAAATATGTGCATTTTAAGAGTCAGAACAATTAGAGTTTTCAGAGTATTATAAGAGACATGTTTAAGGGTCTTTTCTGACTCATAAATAGCAAGAATTATGATATTTTTGTGGCTCATATAAAATAAATATTAGGATCCTTTGAGTCCTTCAACACTCATATTTACAATCGTTTTACTTTTCCTAAAAGGGAACACTGATTTAAGTTTGAGATATGACTCCTATAAAAAAAAAAAAAAAATGGCAATTTCAGCCCTTGAAAGGACTTTGACCGAGCTTCTTATGACCAATTGTGTGTTGTGAAATGTTTGAACACAAATGATCGAGAACTGGACCTAAATGTTTTATGCCGACTTCGAACGGCTTATGCTCTCAGGAAGCTTTTTATGGCAGTTTTTACTCTCTGAGGCTTGCCATTGTCTGCAGAGAGGTGACGGCCGAACAGAAAAATTTATTCAATTGAAAAAACTTTCTGTGTCCAATGGAGGATTCGAACCTGGGTTCTCTGTCGTATGGGCCACACACTCTACCCACTGCGCCTCGGCCGCCATAAGAATCCAATGTATGCTATAATAATCCAAATTACAAAACAACGTAGCGTCTTAACCACCATAGTAATTTTTAAAGCAACAACCGCTATCTATACGTCAGGTCGGGTACTTCTGGGACTACCCTCGTAATTGCTAACCAGATCAATTAGGATAGGACGAAATAACCCATACATTTCAGCCAGTTCTTTCTCGATAAAGCAGATGTAGACGATTTATAATAAACGAAATAAAAAACAACGAAATTATTTATAACAAAATAAAAAACATTTGTTCTTTTTTTTGCAGCTCAGCACTGCATCTGTTTTTTATGTTGTGCTGTGCTAGCTGAGCAGAAAAAGAGAAGAGAAGAGAACAACATGGATTTTATTGAAATTCTCGCAACACAAACACGTCAAAAGAAAACGATCAAGCAATTCGTGGCATCGGGAATGTTTTCTTAAAAACTTAACACTTTAATTAAACCTAGCACAAATATGACATTTTAAAACTTGTTTCATAAAAACCCAGTACTTTTAGAGTTTACCTGGAAACACAAATTTACACTTCAATTTTATATAATAGTATAGATATAGATTTTTTCTTTTTTTTTTTTTTAAAAGAAGTTTAATGCTTTTTTACGAACAGTTTTGGGGGTACTGAGGAAATAAGACGAAAATTTTAAATGTCAAGTTAAAGATGGAATTGGAGGAAAAAATAAAGTTAAGACGATTCCTTTTGTTGTCCTTATTGAGATCTATCCAAGGACATACTTTTTTTACGATCGGTTAAAAACTGATGAAGTTATACAAAAAAGACCATTTGGGGCAGATTTTGGGTACACCTAAAAAAAATGTGTGTGCTGCGAAAACCCCCTTAACTTAAGCTTTCCAATGAGGGGTGGTCTTTTGATATATTTTTTTTTCCATGTGGGGTGACCCACCTTATATAGCAATATTAAATTAAACTACGAACCAATGCTACATAAACTGTTTTAACTGTCATTGGATCTCTAAAATTTTGCATGTTTCTCTTTATAAATCCAACCAAAGCATAAGATTTCGAAATAACACGATCAATGTGGGTGTTGAAACTAAAACTTGATTGGAATAACACAGGTTATTTAAGGTACACCAATCTTAAAGGCGCGTTAGATCAATCTGAAGCTTAAGGCAATCAGTAGGTTGTGAAATTTTCAACATCTTCAGCGAACATGAAGTGGCGACCGTGGCGTAGTGGGTAGAGTGTGTGACTCTTACGCCAGAGAACCCAGGTTCAAATTCTCCATCTGACAGAATTTTTTCAATTGAATTAATATTTCTGTTCGGCCGTCACCTCTCTGCAGACAATGGCAAACCTCAGAGAGTAAAAACTGCCATGAAATGCTTCTTGAGAACATAAGCCGTTCGGAGTCGGACGGAAGCTCGGTCAAAGTCCTTTCGAGGGCTGAGATGGCCCTTTCGTTTTTTTTTTTATAGATATAGATTATAATATTTTTACATGTCACGTTTGAATATAAAAATAATATTTTATATTAAATTTTTGAATTTTTGTATACACACTGGGCCATACGTCGATTTTCCGATCACCTCGTAGCCGAAAAATGGTAAATCGAAAAAATCTTAAACTTTGGAATTTTCTTAATTTGATCACTAAAAACAAAGTATGAAAAATTCATTACGAAATTCCAAGGCGTTCTGGAAGCGGACCAAAATGGGTTGAGGTATACATCATAATTGCATAAGAAAAAGCGATAGGGGTTTTATTCGGTTTCTATTTACAAAATAGTTCCGAGATTAAAAAAGAAAATTTTTTAAAATGGAAATATTATCGTTTTTGACTCCAACTACACCAAGCCTGATAAAAGTATCGATAACGTGCATCCTAAAAAGCTACTTTAATAATAGTTATCGTTATCGGTCATTGTGCATGCCATTTTAATAAAAAATTACAGTTGTCGCTAGTTAACGACAGCTACAATCGTCGTTAAGGCGTTTTGTAATCCCGCAAGAGGACGTGCACCAGAGATATATAAGGAAAATAAGCAAATAAACGGTGTAGCGTACATCAACTGTATTGTCGTAAGAGACTTAAAGCCGTTTATAATACAAGTGAGAAAAACAGTGCCACAGTTTACAGAAAATGGCCAACTTTCAAAAAATTATTTTTGATTATAAATATTCAATCCTTTTTTAGTAGAACTTATACTTTTTTCGATGATATTTAAACATACAGATATTACAGGAGCCGCTTAACTTAAACGCCTTATATGAAAAAATAAGATTAATATCACTTGTACCACTGTTGCCCGCAGGCCCTCATATGTTAGTCGAAATGAGGTTCCGATGAAGGTTAACTCAGTTGGGAAAGAGAGTTAGGAAAAATTTGACACCATTAATTGACTGCTGCTTGAGTGCTTGCTGCTTGCTATGTTTTCTGTTCGGCTGATAGGTGAATCTCAAATAAAGTTCGAGGAAAGGCGGTGGCGGCTGGGGCCCCTAATCACTGACTCTGACTGATAAGAAAAAGAAAAAAATTTCCGTTGTGGGGTCCCCTAAAAAGCTCGGCTCCAAAAGTTCTTTTACTTAAAGTAAAATTTCAAAAGGAAAATCATTTTCTTTAACAAAAGTAAATTCATCATTGAATTCCTCATAAAATTTACGAGTCCACAGCGCACTGTATAAGAATTTCATAATCTAGGAGGACAAAAGTAAGAAAAAAAAGTTGTCTGATTCAAATAATTTTTTGAAATGTCAAATAAATTCTTCGTTTATTACGATTGTGAACATAGAAATAAACAAAAACTAACAGGTTCGGCATAAACAGCAAGCAAACTTGATCAATTTTACGAATTTTAAAATTATTTTAATAGTAGAAACTTTTTTTATTAAGTTTTTTAAAATTTTGAAAGTGCAGGCATTTAATATGATTACAAATCGTAATTAAATTATATGATTTCTCTTTTTTTTAGTTACTTGTTTTGCCAGAAATTTAGACTTAAAAATGTTAATATATTACTTTTAATACTTAATACCTATTATTCAAATTAAATAGACTAAAACTAATAAAGGCCATTATTGGCCATTCCTTACATTACGTTTATCGTCAAGATGGATGTTTATAGTTTATAAATACACAAAAATTTTCATGCGCACGCTTGCACACATCTAAAATTTTAAGATTTTTCTAAAATGTTTTCTAAAAATTAAACTCATATTAGTCACTGTAGCATTTCAGTATAACGCAATATCTTTTTTTTTTGTGCAGACAAATTTCTTGATCCAAATTTTTTGATCCAAAATTAATCAAAAGTGGTGATCCGTCTTTGTCCCAGCACCTATTTGACGGACAGTTGTTCGTTTAGATAAAAATTGTAGCCCAGATAATTCTCTTCAAAAATCACACTTTTTACGAAAGGTCAACTGTTTTTATGCTATGATGCTATGATACTAACATATACTGTTGATTTCGTCAGATCAACTTATTGCAAGTTAAAGGGCCACTCCAAAAACAAAAAACAGCAAAATTACACAAGAAGTATTCGATTTATTGAAGGAACAAGCGACAATAAAACTGCTTCCAAAATCGAAGAGAATAATTTAATTATATATAATTATTAATATAATTTATGTATATTAAATAATATTATTTGATTTTTAACTTTAATTGATATTTTATACTCTAATATAATCATATAAAAATTTGGTTAGTATAGCAACCTAAATGCTATGTTATATTATCTTCCATTAAAAAAAAATTGTATATTGATTCAAGTTTTTATTTCAAAAACATTTAACATCCAAAGTATATAGTATTTTATTAATGATGCCACGTCCCTTTGTTGTATCCCTCCCATTTTTTACATGATACTTACAATCTATCCTACCTACCCTTATACCAAATTTCAGCAAATTTGGCCCACTTATAAATTCTGTCCAGCTAGATTCGTGAATTCTCACACTGTGCAGCGTACGGAAAGTTGATTTTTACTTTTGTTGTACTGAGTTAAAGCAATCAAAAACCGTTAGTGCGAATTCGCACCAGTGTGTCATGAAGGTGTGTCAGGTGTAGTATGTCATTTAAGGCTTAAATACATTGAAACTCGTAACCTTCTCTAGTACTGATAAAAACTCGTTAACTTAAGACCGTTAGACTCATGTTTTATCTCTGGTAAATATTAATAATAATTTTCATTATTAATTTTTAAATCAATTTCAGGTTGCTTGCGTCAAGGGCAAATATCCCGCACACTTATTGAGCCTTTGGGAAGAATACGATAATGAGAAAGGTTCTGAAAACGATAACCCAGACATATTGCCCAGTGACCAGTATTACATTGTGTTAGAACTAGCATACTGTGGAAAAGATCTGGAAGGATTTGTGTTTAATAATGCAGAGCAATCATATTATGCATTACAGCAAGTATTAATTTTTGTACGCACTAAGTTAAGCGTATGTTTAATTATATTTTAATTCGAATATCAGATTGTTCTGACTTTGGCTGTTGGTGAGGAATCATTTAACTTTGAACATCGTGATCTACATTGGGGAAACATCTTAGTTATCAATACTACTCAAAAGCATATAACGTACAAACTGCAAGAGAAAACTCTGACATTGCCGACAAAAGGCGTTAAGACTACAATAATTGACTATACACTATCGCGTATGAGTTACGAAGATTGTTGCCTTTACAATGACTTGTCTTGTGACGAGGAGCTATTTAGTGCTACCGGAGATTATCAATTCGATATCTATCGCATGATGCGCGATGTTTTAAAGTATGTTTGATAAAAAAACATGAAAATTAATGTACAAATCCTTATGACGTTTTTTTTGCAGAAACAAGTGGGAAACTTTTGAACCAAAAACCAACGTCTTCTGGCTGTCTTATCTAACTAGGAAAATGCTGCAAGGTGTGAATTACAAAAATACAGGAACAAAGACACATTCAACCTTTATTAGAAAACTTAAGCAGCTAGAAGGAACTATTTTAGTATTTAGTAGTGCTACGGCTTGTGCAAAGTATTTAAAAAAACTATGAAATCTAGGAACATTTCTTACATAATTTTATTTGACAAAGTTTATTTTATTTAATCTTATATGAATATCTTATTTTTTAATATCTTTTCTAATTTAAAGTTTTATTTTTATATTGACAAACAATTCTTTACTCAAACAACCTATAATATATAATTTTATTCTCTTGTACTATTATTTTTTTTTTATCTTTACTTATATCCTTTCATTTATTTTAAATACTCAAACATTACTCTACAAAACGTATTTTTGAAACATTTTCCCAAGGAAATTTACTCATATATTATATCATTCATTATTTTTTTAGCATTTCTTAATACAATTAAAATGATTTGTGATTTATGAAATTATTTAATTTAAATGATTAAAATTATTATAAAACGAAATCATCTCGTAAATTTTAAACACGTTTCAAACGGCTTTATTTGATAGAGTAATTAAAATGATAATTGCTAAGAAAAATCTAGCTTTGGTAAAATATTCATTATATTATAATGTAACTAACGAACTTACATATCGTCATATGAAATCAAAAAAGGCGTAAGTTACATTTCAAAAATTTTACAGGAGAAGCAAAAAACTTTTTAAGTATCATATCATCAATTTCGGATCTATGACTGTTTTATTGATCCTGTTATGTTTTTTGCTTCCTATAGTACACAAGTGTCACACATATCATTCCTTGGTTTAAATAAGGGCAAATAGTAAGACAAATTACATTAAATAAAATAAAAGGTGCACTTACGGCTTTTAGAATGTTGTTAATAAAAACGCTGTTTTTAGCTGTAGGAGTGTTAAATTTTGCAGGAGCATGTATTTTGATATGGTGCATCATAATCAATCAAAAAGTAAATTTTGAATTTTTGGTAACTTACGGCTTTTTTTATTTCATGTGACGATATATAGAATAAGTTAGAATGTTAATAACGTCTTACTGCAATAAGACATATCGTTGATTTAACCCTTTCCGTGGATTTGTCGAATATATTTGACAATTCAATAATGTATTCTTTGAACATCACTGACTAACGGTTTATTTGATCTTTATGTTTTCTGTTTCTTTCATACTCATTTCCAAAAATTGTTTATAAAATTGAAATCGTAGTTAGTTGGAGTTAAAGCTTAGTATTGTTTTTGCAAGAGTTAGTGCAGTTGACTTTAGGAAGCTAAAAACTCTCAACTTTTAGACTCTTCATTTTAATTTTATAGCCTTGAAATCACTTGGAAAAAATAGTGAGTATTAATACACATGTTATAAGTCGTTCTATGAAAAAAAAAGAAGTGTGAATATAAAATGGTTACATTTGATGACTCATTTATAGTTGGCGAATATATTCGACGTTGACACGCAGAGGTAGTACAAATTTTATTTTACATTGCAGCTATTGATAACTAATTTTCACGAAAAATGTCGAGGGGAAAACTTTTAACAGAAGATGAGATCTTAGGGATTTTGGATGCGGATTCCGACATTGACGAGGACATATTAGATGAATTACAAATCGAATATGAAGTGCCACAGGTCAAGTGTAAGGATACTGCAGCTGGTGAACATCAAGTCCCCCCAGATCTTGAGGTTATGGATTTATTAGTTCCGGACGCCGATGATATCCCGTCTTCAAGTAATTTTCTAGGGACTGACCCAATGAGTTGCACTCCGAAGAAAAGCATTAGTTGGAGAAGACTTCGATCGGGAGATATTCCGGATGAAATAATTTTTAAACCAGTTATAATGACTGAAGATTTCGAAATTGGTACTCCGTTTTCATATTTTCAAAGATATTTTTCCAACGATTTTTTCACTGACGCTGCATTTTACACGAATGTATATGCCCAAAGCAAGGGAAATATTTCGTTCAAACCATGCTCTGTAGAAGCATACACGTAGAAGTACGTGTTGTTTTTGTACACCACAATGATGGGTGTGTTAAAATTTCCTCGAGTAGAAATGTTCTACGAGCCTGCAATTGGAATGACATTTTTCACCGAAAATATGATACTTCAACGCTTCTTTGCTATTCGTAATAATTTGCACCTTGTTGATGAAAACGCTCGGAAAAAAGAATGCAAAGATCGCCTATTCAAAGTGAGACCCATTATTGAGCTAGTTCGAAGCCATCTTTTAGAGTTACCATTGGAGGAAAACCTGTGTATCGATGAGCAAATCATTCCATACAAAGGCAAATTTACTGCAAAGCAATACATAAAAGGTAAGCCGTGACCATGGGGCATAAAGGTTTTTTTTATTTGAGGCAAAAGCGGGATGCCATATGATTTCATTATTTATCAGGGGTCTACTACACCTATAAATGAGCACTGGGTGAAATCTCTTGTTTACAGTTCAGCTGTCGTACTGCACCTGACCCAACGCATACCTGAAACCGGACACAAATTGTTTTTTGACAATTACTTTCCATCATACCAGCTATTTGAAGTGCTAAAGCAAAGAAAAATGTGTGCGGCTGGAATAATAAGAGTTAACCGATTCGCCAAACCCCGATTGCCAGATGAAAAAGAAATGAAAAAGCAAGTTAGATGTATGACTCGCTGGTATGACAATAAAGTCATTAATCTTGGTTCAAATTTTGTTGGGGTTGGTGTCGAAGACCAAGCTAAACGTTGGGATAAGGATAAAGCTGACTTTGTTTTCATAAACCGGCCTCAGGTTGTTCGAATTTACAATGAAAGCATATATTATATTATATTATAGAATATTATAGAATTATAGAATAAATATTCGCACTGTACACAAGTGGACATTACGAATTATCATGCATTTTGTTGATTAGGCCTTAACAGCAGCTTGGATGGAGTATCGAAAAGATTGCATTGCTAAAGGAATAGCAAAAAATAAAATTACTGATTCGAAGAATTTCCGCATTAGTGTTGCTCGATCTCTGCTCGCTGTCCAGCAATACGAAGCTGCAAATCCAACTAAACGCAAACGAGGAAGAAAGGGTAAAGTTCGTGTTGGCATTTTCAAGCCCTCTACGGTGTCTGGTATTAGCGAAAGCGACTCTTCCGATGACTCAGACAATGACGATCTAAAACCACAATGCTCAAGAAAGAAGGTGTATCAAAAACCGCCACCAAAAGAAGTTCGACAGGATCAAAAAATGCACTTACCATGTTTTTTAGATTCTAAAAGTGCTGGTCGATGCAAATGGAGGGATGCAACAAAAGTTCATTTGTAATTTGTAAAAAATACAAAGTAAACCTCTGTGTAAAGCGAGGAAGTAATTGTTTTGAGCAATTTCATACTGAGTCTCAATAATTGTATTAGAAACTATGTTTATTTTTCATTTTTTTCATCAAAAACAATTGAAAATAAATCCAAAATTTGAATATACGTATACCTGCATTTTCTTTGCATACTTTATATGGTAACAATACAAATTTGTACATCCATTGAGATGCTTTGTCGAATATATTTGACAAATCGTAGCACCAAAACGACAAATTTCCATGTAAAAAAAATATTTTTCCTAGAATTAGAGAATTAGAAATAAACATGCAATAACAATAGAGTTCAGCTACTACAGCTATATCGCACTTCCTCAGCATTAACCTATCTAAAGCCACTACCCAGTAATCATTGAAAATATCAATGTTATGGATAACCGTGACCACAAACAAGTTAATGTGGGAAAAATTTACCCACCAATAAATGGGTTGGGCTCAGGGACAACACAAGACGTAACAACTAACCATGCGTATATATAGATCTAATTACACAACTAATTTTAATCTACTTTTGAGTTGACCTTTTGACAAATTAACATCAAAAACGCTACAATTGTTAACAAAGGAACTCATGCGACTTAAAGGAGCAGTAGCCATATAATTTGTTCTACTAAATGGCAAATAAATTAAGTTGTTAGCGTTTCTACTGCTTCTACGGTTAGTGTTAAAATTTATGTGAGAAAGAAGTTCTGGAGAATCGAATACACCTGTTATGAGCTGGTGTAAATATACGATATCTGCCGATTTCCTTCGATCACCTAAAGACTGCATTTTTAATAGATTTAAACGATCCTCATAAGGAGGAAGGTCTAATATGTCAGTTCCACTTAAGCCCCTTATAGCAAACTGAACAAGACGTTTTTGGATTCTTTCTATTCGATCAACATGCACATTGTAACTTGGGGTCCAAACTTGACTTGCATACTCTAAGTGAGGACGCACGATTGCATAATACAACGTTGTAGTTGTAATCATGCTATTAAATTCTTTGGCCCAGCGTTTTACAAAACCATGCATTGAAGATGCTTTTTTACAAATATTATCAATATGAATGTTAAACGACAGCTTAGAATCCATGCATATACCTAGGTCTTTGACGGTGTCTACACGACTCAAGGCAGTATCTTTAATCTTATAATCAAATATAAAATTATTCCTTTTTCGCGAAAAGGTCATAGTTTGGCATGTATCTGAATTTAAAAACATATTATTTTTAGAACACCAAACTTCAAAGGATTTTAGATCAGACTGGAGTAGATCTGAATTATCTCTAGAATTAATCGTTCTGTATATTTTCATATCATCGGCATAAATAAGATGATGAGAGTGTTCAATGACGTGAGTTACATCATTGATAGCTAAAATAAACAGAAGAGGACCAAGGTGACTACCCTGAGGAACACCTGATCCAGCAATAAATTCAGAAGACAATGCGCCTCGGAAACGTATTTGATAAGATCGCTCTACCAAATACGATTTAATCCAGTTCACAAAATATTGTGGAAATCCCATTAACTCAAGTTTAAATAAGATTAGATTGTGTGGTAGCTTATCAAATGCCTTACTAAAGTCAGTGTAAACACAATCGACCTGGTTACCAGAATCAATAGAATTTAAGCAGAATGTTGTAAAATCGAGAAGATTAGACACAGTGGATCTGCCATTCACAAAACCATGCTGACGAGTTGTTATGACTTCCCCACAGTGAATTTTCACCCGATCATACACCATCCGCTCAAAAAGTTTTGGAATCGATGAGAGCTTAGCGATAGGCCTATAGTTACTAACATCGTTCCTGCAACCCTTTTTAAAAATAGGACTTATAAATGATTTTTTCCAAAAAAGTGGAAAATAACTTTCGTTAATAGATTTATTGAATAATAAAGAAAGTGGTTGACTCATAACGGAACCGCATTGTGTTAACACTGCGGCAGGAACACCGTCAGGTCCAGCACCAAACTCCTCATCCATCGATCTAATATACATTAAAATATCCTCTGGAGTGAAGGATATATGTTCCAAAGATACTCTGGGTTCGGAAATCATATATTCAAAGTACTCTCCATCAGGAGTAAAAGAATCTGAACAGAATGATTCTTTAAAAAGATTGGCGAATAGGCCACAAATTTTGACGGGATTGTCAGTAAGTCCCTCAGGAGTTCTAAATGAAGAAGGAAATCCATCAGATTTCTTCTTTGTGTTTACGAATCCCCAAAATTTCTTTGGATCTGTCAATATTCTCAGCTTAACATTATCTAAATATTCGTGATATAATGTAGCTGAGCGATTTTCAAATTCCAGAAACAAACGTTTGTAAGTTTCTAGGTCGTTTGAGCCTAAGCTACAGACGTATTTCTTCCATGCCCTATTCCTGTTGTTGCGAAGAGTCTCTAAATCCTTTGTGTACCACGGGTACGCAGAATTCCTCGCAAATTTGAGACTATAAGGTACTGATTGAGAAAACTCAGCAAAGAGTTCCATATAAAAAAAATGTATGGAGTCATCAAGGCAATTTACATTTATATATTCTAAAATTGCATTAAGTTTACCATGAAGCAACTGATTCAACTTCAAAAAGTCAGCATTTTTAAAATTGAATTCATAAAGCTTATCTGCTGAATTAGAATTTACTATATTTGCTCTGTCGGATTTGTACCAAATACTCAATGGTGGATGATATTCATCAACAGTAGTTAGAGCATGGAAGGCCCTCTTAACAACAACATTGTTACTGTCTGTAGTTAAGACCAGGTCAAGAAGTCTTTCAAGACTATTATAAATACAACTCACTTGTTGTAAGTCTGAACATATATTATCAACAAATATATGTTCTTGGCGGGTCTTCGAATTAGATGCACAATAGTACGTATCATCGTCAGAAGAATGCCATTTTAAATCAGGTAGATTAAAATCGCCCAATAATAAAATTTCGTCATTAACGTCAAGTAAATCAATTATGTAATCTATGCACTCCGCAAGGCTTGCATAGACCTCTACACTACTCTTAGGAGGAACATATGCATTAATAACATATACATTAGAGTTACAATGTATAACTTTAACGCAAATTAGTTCAATATTAGAAGAGCAGGGAATGTCAACAATAAAACTGACAAAGCAGTTCCTCACAGCCAAAAGGACACCACCACCGACAGAAGAAATATTGTCAGTGTATCTGTCTTTTCTAAAAACTTGAAAACTATTGTCAAACAATTCCAAATCAGTAATGCTTCCGTTTAGCCACGTTTCTGTTAACGCGATAATATCCTCAGAGCAATTTTGAGTTGATAGAAATAAGCTCTGCGTCTAGGAACGTAGTCCCCTTACATTTTGATAGTAAAGGGACAGCCTGTTTAGTTTTTTTGAGTCTGGCGGGCGGCTTGAGTCACCCTTTTAGACTTATTTTTTGGCTTGAACTCATTAACAAGAATATTATCGGCCCACAAATTAGATTTAAGAACAGTTGTAAAATCTTCGGCTGCAACTGTTAGAATAAAAGAAGCATGGGAAGGCTTATTTCCAATTTTTTTGCATGAACAGAATGCATTTGAGTTCACTAACTTGGATTGCCTGACAAACGTCAATATATTTTCTATTGATGTGTTGGGCTGAAGACGTGAAATGAAAACATTTCTGGTCCTCGAAACTGCTCTTAAAGTCAAATGACTGTTAGGCGTAGTTGAAATTGTATTTGGGCTACTAGTCAATGGAGGAATAGAAGATGGTGTATGAGAAATCACCGTATTATTATTTTCTGATGGCATTGCTGGGGGCTGCTCTGCCTTGGAAGGTCTGGAGGACGCCTTCCGACGCTTATTTTTGTTTTTGTTTTTCCTCTGTCTTTTAGAGCTTTTTAGGTCTTTTTCTGATGAAACTGACAAAATTCCGGAAGATGCAGTCATGGACGAAGGAACCGAAATGTTATCCTGAACAGTAATTTCATCAGAAACGCTGGTAGTGGGTGCGGCACTAACTTCGCTAAAAAATGAAACAATTTCTCTGAAGTTATTATTTAATAAGTTAAGGCTTTCCCCAAAAAGCTTTATTTTAGAATAGAGGTTATCCGGGGAAAGGGCCCTGCACGAAGCACAATACCAGCGAAGACCAGATCGGACTGACATTAAATCGTCAAGGCACGATTTAGAAATACCAGCACAAGAAGCATGGAACATTCGCTCACATGGGCCAGAACAGCTGAACATAGGGTTCATAATATTATATATATAGGGTACATAAAATGTAGAAGAAAAAATCAAAAAATATATGTTTAACATTAGATTATAATAAGACACTTTACCATTTCCCTGTAAGAAGAAGTTGTTAAATTAAGAAGAATATAAATTATAAAAATGGGTGTATATAAACATTTAAAATTCATATAAAAAAAATATAAAAATTATCTATATATATATAAGAAATTTAAAGATAATAAATATATATAGCGAATAATGATCGTATGACTAGGTGTATAAGATTAAAAAAAAATGGCGGATTATTTTTAGGCGTATACAACTAGGTATTATATTAAAGATTTTAAAATGGCGAACTCAAAAAAACATTATATATTAAAGTTTTAAAATTCAGCAAATTTTGTATATTTTTCAAAAAAAAAACAAAATAGAAATTCGGGGCATAATTAGTTTATGGGCCTTTTTTCTTAAATAAAGATAGTTTTTTATTATATATTAGACTTTTCTTTTCTACTGTACTTTTTTCACACCTAAAGGAGCTTTTTCTGTGGACAAAAAAAAAAAAAACCATCAGAACTCATCACAAAAAGAGACATGAACAAAAAAAAAAAAAAAAAACAGAGGACCTTATATGCTTCAAATGTACCGAATTTAGAATTAGATTATACTCGAAGGTTATTCTTCCATATAATGAACAGATTTTTTTTTTCTTAATTCTTTTGATTAAACCCGTTATTGATTTTACCCTTTTCACATCAACTTAAATATATACAAATAAATCTCTATATAACTAAGTACCCAATTTCGACGTAGACAAAACTAAACTTTAGCATTATTGAAATTTTTACTTAAATTAGGTTAGCTATCAAACAATAATTAAATTTAAGAATATAAATTTTCTGCCAATTTTTTTCAGCCAAGTTAACTTTTGGACGCATATATATATCCGTATGTACAAGTCCACATTTTGGTTAACGGTTCGCAGCCATTTTGGACGCCGACTCTTTCTGGTCTTGCGCGACCATTTTTGTTTTTTTCTGCCCAATAGTTTTTTTTCTACTTTTCCGAATATCTTTCAATTTTATTTGTATTTTCTTTTTTTTCTTTTTTTTCTTAATTTTATTGTTTGGGAGTCCCTGCCTACTCAGCTACCTTGGTAAAATGCTGAATGTCTATGATTTTTGCATATGGCTTGACTTTTGGTGCCTACTTTCAGGCCTCACTAAAAGGTGTTTTGTTTTTTTTTCGCCACTACTATTTGCTTCACACTTAGTAGTAGATTCTTATAATATAGAAAAGAAAAAAATTGTGACCGACTTATCTGTTTTTGGGGGATCCTCGACGACTGTCCCAATCGATCCTCGTATTCCGGTCGGCCACACTGTGAATTAAAACTATTAGGTTTTTTCTCACTTTTTGTTTCTATTTCCTCTACATTTTTCTTTCCGGTGCCGATTATTAATTTTCCTCGCTGACGTTTTCCTTTTTTTTTATTGTTTTTAGCTGGGTTACTTCTCGCCAGTACGCTCCCTATTAATTTAAATTGACCTGACTATCACTAAAAAAAATTACAAAAAAAACTCAAGAATTCTTACCAATAAAAATTTTTTTATTTGCTCCTTTTCTTTTTTTTCGGCAACTTGTTCGTCGGTCTCTTTTTTCCTCCTCCTACATTTTCCTTTTAAGATCATCTTGGCGCCTTTTCCCGCTTTTCTTTATTGACCTTTGGACTGTCCCCAAACCATCTAGTTTTCCCTTCCGCATCCTATGTCTGTCCCTATTTGCATTAATTCAAATTTTGCGCCCCCTGTTCGCGATATTGGCACCTTTTTTCTTTCTTTATTATTTCCACCATTCATTCCCTCTGAACTTAATTTCTAACTCACCTCTTCTTATTGCCCTACATCCTTAACCCTTGCCTCCTTTTCAGGTGCACCAACAACCAGCAGCACGCAACAAAGGGCCAAGAAGAGTTTAAAAGTAAGTAAACAAGCAATTAAATCAAACTAATGAATGATGAAAACTCGTCTGAATATAAAGCTGCTTATAAGTCATCGCAATTGACAAGCTTTGCAGATGGGCAAGTGACTGTCAGAAAGCTAAATCGTGTGAGGAAAAATTCTTAAAAGAAAGAAATTAAAGCCAACACTATATGAAAATATGACTAGTACAGTATTAAAGAAGTAAAACTTGATCAAAACGAAATTCGCTGTCTTCCTTCCTGCAAAGTTCCGTATGGGACTTTGAAATGTAAAAATGTATGAAATTTAGAGAACGTGCAATTGTGAAGAATATACTCGTATTAACCTTGATGAAGCTTGAAGTGTCTGATTGCCTCAATCTTGCAAGGTTGACAAGCATTATCCATGTCAAAATTGTCTCAAGTCGACTCAAACCGCTTCGTTGTGTTCCCTGGCAATGGGCAAACTAGCATTCGTTAGTTTCACTGCAATCCAAGAAATGGAATGGAAGGGACAGGGTTGCTCTCGGCAATTATCCTGTGATATCTACTACAGCGGCCATGAGGAAGAGCGTGAGTTTGGGCGCGGATTTGCAGTTGGCAAGAGATTTCGGAATCAGGTCCTGCGATTCACACTTGTGAACGAACGACTTTCCATAATCCGCATCAAGGCAAAATTTTTTCATATACAAATTGTGCTTGGTGATTTAACGCTAAGGTGGGCAAGGAAAACATCTCTGGTCCAACAGATGGAAAGTTCAGCCTACACGACAACACATCCGATAATGGAATGAGGCTGATTCACTTCGCCGCAGCACGAAACATGTTCGTAACTAGCACTAGATCCAAGCATCTTAATATTCATAAAGCCATCTGGCTGTCCCCTGACCAAAAAACGCGCAACCAAATTGATCATGTTTTGATTGACCGAAGGAAGGAACTTTTCTAGTGCATTAGATGTACGCACGATCCGTGATGCTAACATAGACTTGGATCATTATTTTGTCGCAGCTATGATCCGTACACGTCTATGCGTGGAAAAGAATGCGCGCAACTCTACACAGAGAAAGCTAGACGTCGATAGGCTGCAATCAAAACGGACAGCCGAAGCCTTCGCCACTCGACTCACTACTGTTTTAAGAAAGCGCTCCTCTGATCTACGATATATGCGTGCAGTGGGCACACATTTCTCACTCGATGCGTGCGGCTGCTGAAGAAGTTATTGGCTACCACCACCCTCGCTGAAACCAGTGGCACGACCAAGAGCGTCGCGGTGCCACTGCAGAGAAAAACACCGCCTACAAAGCCACCCTGCAGTCGGTTGTAACGCATGCTACTAAGGAGCGATACAGAGAGAAGAGGAGGGACGAGAAACGTTTTTTCAGGCGGAAAAAAGAGGCAGAAAAGCGCGAGTGCGAGAAGATTGTGATGTATGGCGACAGGAATGAGGACAGAAAATTCTTCGAAAATATATGACGCCTGGCCGATGGTTTCAGAACCGGGGCCTCTTCCTACAAGGATGAAAACGGAAATCTAGTGGCAGGTATCCAGAGTACACTGACGTTATGGAGAGAAAATTTCTCTAGTCTTCTGAATGGAGATGATAACAATCGCACCAATAGAGATTACACCCCGGAAACCCGAATTATGGATGACAGCGTTAAAGTTCCGCTCCCCTACTATAATGAAGTCTTAACAGCCATAACACGGTTTAAGAATATGGTCGGAAGAATGCATTCCAAGCGACAGGAACCTCAATGTACTCTGCCTAATCCACAAGTAAGGCTATCCCACTATTTGTGATTCGACTATAAGGTCCTGTCGAGCGCGTTATGTGAAAGACTGAAGCCCATTGTAAACCAACTGATTGGGCCTTATCAGTGTGGCTTTAGACCTGGAAAATCTACCACCGACCAGATATTCACACTACGACAAATCGACTAACGACAAACTTGGAAAAGACCCTAGAGAAACAAACCAACACCCATCATCTTTTTGTTGATTACAAAGCCGCCTTCGACAGTCCAATAAATAATTAACTATACTCTACCATGTCTGAATTTGGTATACCTGCGAAATTAATACGTTTATGCAGGATGAGATTGAGCAACACCAGCAGCGCAGTAAAAACTTCTCTCCCCCGAGAGAAATGAGGTTTCAGACAAGATGATACCTTTTATAAGAGTGTCATGCTGCTAGCGTATGCTGATGATATTGATATTATTGGCCATAATACTCTCGAAGCCAGTGCAGCATTCACCAAATTAGAAGAAGAATAGAAAGAAGAAAGTTGCATAGGTATTGCAGTGAACGTAGATAAGACGAAAAATCTGGTGTCAACAAACAAGCAGTCCCAACGTCTTGGTAGTCACGTAACTGTTGACAACATCTTCTTTGAGGCTGTGAAGAAATTCGTCTACCTGGGATCCAGCATTAACTCCACCAACGATATCAGTATTGAGCTAAAACGAAGGATAACTCTTGCAAACAGGTGTTACTTTGGGCTCAGAAGGCAATTGAGAAGCAGAGCTCTCTCTCGACGAACAAAAGTCACTCTCTATGAGTCTCTAATCATGCCCTTCCTGTTATATGCAGCACAAACCTGGACGTTGAGCAGTTCTGATAAAAAGACTTTGGGAGCTTTCGAGAGAAAGATCCTTCGTAAGATCTACGGACCAATCTGCGTCAATGGCGAGTACCGAATGCGATGAAACGATGAGCTATATAAGCTATACGCTGACATCGACATAGTAAAGCGCATAAAAATCGAGTGGCTTTGCTGCATGGTCATGTTGAGCTGATGAAGGCGACGCTCCAGCGAAGAAAATATTCGATCCGGCACCCATCGGTGGTCAACGCAGGAGAGAGCGACCGCTACCAAGCAGAGGACAACCTGAGGAAACTTGGAGCTTCCAATTGACGCCAGCAAGTGCGAAATAGAAATTCTTACAACAAGCCAAAACGACTTACGGTTGTAAGCTCCACCTAAGTAAGTAAGTAAGTCACACGGCTGAGAGCCGACTACCATAACTGTCAAGAAAAACAACACTATGCGGAGTTGAACTCAGGACAGAAAATTATTTGTATTGATTTTGACAATAATAGAAGCTGAGAAAGACAGTACAATCAGCTGCGATACTACCTTCTTTTCATTGTACCGTGCATGCATCTGTTGTTAATACGCGTTCAAAGTTTGGTATGCTGTAGGAGCGAAAAAAAATCCCGTATAAAATACATTGAGATTTTTGACAACGAACAGGCAGCGACATTTTTTTTTCGCTAGCTAGTACGCTGTTGAAACGAAAAATGTGTTTAATGCTACCAAGCATACATTTATGAGTGGAGAGTTGAAATGCCAAAATTTCGCTGTCGATGATATGCCCATACATTTAATTGGCGTAGAAATTTGATATTCAAAAATAAAAAAATAAGCAGCAAGTATCTCTTAGTGTACGATAAATATCTTGACAACTATTGCTTGCCATGAACTGTCAGTTTGGTAGTTTGACAGCCAAATTTTTCAATTCGTTTTATTTTCTTAGCAAGACGCTCTTTAAATTAAAATAAAAATTGTGTTTTTTAATTTTTGGCTGTTCTTCAGTAACTTCTCGCAATTTTTTGTCTTGCAAACAACAATATTCTTGTTTGATGCCATCTCACAAATGCTTATATCAAGATATGAAATGCCCACACACAAAACTTTGTTTTGATATGGCTCATATCTGTCTGGCGAAATGACAGCTGATCGGCAATAATTGATTGCCTGTGGAGACGCTGGGTAAGGAAACGTCAGTCACAGAGTTGCATTTTTCTGTAGAAGTTTAGCTACTCTAATCTACTCAAGGGTTTGTGTGTAGCAAACGAGCTAACATGTAGCTAATTTACATCAAATGTATTTTGATATTGCTTAGAGCTAATTTGCTCTTGTACCCATATGCCAGATCAGTGGCCCTACATCGTGAATACCACTTAGGCCCGTAGCCAGGACTTACCTTAGGGGGAGTTTTGATAAAAAATCTATAAGTAGATACCAGTAATAACTGAAAGAAAATTTTTGAAAATTTTTAAGCAAATCCATTTTCTTTTAAGACTGAATATGCCTGTTTTTAAATCACCATAAGAGAGATGAGAAGAGTTTATTTAATTTTCTTTTTTACAAATAAATTTTGGGTTTTTTGATATTTGCCTATGGTTTGTTTAAAAATGGTTCAAATTGAGAATTTTTAATTTCTTTTAATAAGTATTATTCCGAAAATTAGCACAAAAAGTTAAAATGTGTGTGACAAAATTTTACTAATTCAACAATATTAGTGTGAACGGTAAAAATAGGTTAGATTTCTTGTAGTTTATTAAAATCAAAATTAAAAACAGCTATGAAAAATGCAAAACATTTCTTAATAAGTTCACTTGCTGAAGCTGTTTTATGATGTGTCTTTACGATTTCGTAACGAAATCGTATTCCGAAATTGGAAAGATTGCGAAATGTTTGTTACAATTTCGTTAAGAATATTTCGAAATCTTTCCGATTTTGAAATTCGATTTAGTTGCGAAATCGTAACGACAATGGTATGAAGGAGTTAAAACGACTTTGCAACGAAATATCGTAACGATTTCGCAACGAGTCTTAATGAAAATGTTACGAAAAAGTTACGATTTCATTCAGACAGTTCGAAAGAAAGGAAATTTTACTCTGTTAGCATTTTAATATGTCGTAAAAACAGTCGCATAACGAAATTTTATATAAATTCGTATAAAAAGTGAAACTGTTCCGATATTTGCGTAACGAAATTGTAACGATTTTTTTAAGACAGCTCGAAATAGTTATGAATTAGTCGGAATTTCGACATAGTCGTCAACTATGGTTTGCTATATGATAGATATAGCATAAAAAATGTCAAGCTAATTTTCTTCAATTTACAAAATTATATTCGTTCTATGTGTAATTTCATGTATATATTTTACTGGATATCAGGGAGCATTGAGCATTGAAACTGAATATTTAATATACAAACTCCTTGAAAATGAATTCCAATATAATGGTTATGACTTTTATAAGCAAAGTTAATCTTTCACTTGGCCAAAAAAATTTTTCAATAATTAAGTGAAGTTTTCAAGAAAATTAACAGCATTATCACAATTTATCTAAAAAAAAAAAATCACATTTTGAATTTAAAGTCTCATTTGTGTTATTTCTTCATACTTTTTGGACCCTAAGGGGGCGTTTTAACACCTAATACTTCCCCCCCGCCCCCCCTTGTCCACGGGCCTGATACCACTATTGTGTTTTTTTGTAAAAAAAAGCTGGAACAATTTTCTATGAAAAAATCAAATTTCTTTGTGATGCTTATAAGTATGTGACATATTTTTACTACAATGGTATGATAAGTTATGCTCACATATTAGTGAACGATGTTTTTCTCTTAATGTGTTGTTACTCTAAGCGTAAGAAAAGTTGTCAAAGCTTAGAGTTTAGTGTCAAAGTTTAACCCCTAACTTTCTTTAAAAAAAGAAAAGATTATATTTCTCGCATTATTTCATCATTCATTCTCTAATTCATTCATTTATTTCATTCATCTTATTCATTCCCAGTACATTTCAAGCTTTCAGGAGTGTGCATGCTTTCGCATTGATCAGTCGTGTTGTTATTTAAGGCGTTCTTTGAAAAAATCATAAACTTGTAACTACTTTTTTTGAGGTGTACCAATTACGAGTTAAAGCACTCAGCAGTTGTGTTCATGTAGCATAGAATTTGTTTGATCAATTAAATGGCATCCACTACCTGTTCAGTTTTAGTGAGCGCTCCCATAATTGTATCATTTAGCGAATTTTTACACAACTGTTGACTCCACTGAATGCGGCCAAAAACTGGGCTACTTAACAATTCAATAGAAACATAGAAAGTATATTAAAAATATGATATTGATTTGTGGAAAAATAAACAATTTTTTTGACCCATTACGATGTGGTAAACATTTACTTACTTTGGTGGCCATAAAACCCGTGTTCGGGTTTCGGCCGACCTCATCAGCTCTCACCAGGCGCCTTCTCCAATCGGATACAACAAGTGCGATTAGGGCTTCTTCGGCCTGGTCCATCCATCGGAGGCATGGTCTCCCTCGTCGTCGTTGACCAACGAACCTCGCCTCGAGCACCTTTTTCGCTGGAACTTCATTGTCCGTACGATGGACATAACGCCGAAATACGTCAATGTCTTCGTAACGCTCATACAGCTCGTGGTTCATTCGGATGCGATAGTCATCGCCGTCTCGAAGATTTTGCGAAGAACTTTTCTCTCGAACACCCATGCGAAACTACCCATGATTCAGCGCCATAAAGTAGCACAGGTAGAACGAGCGTCTTGTAGAGTGTTAGTTTTGTCGATCGAGAGAGAGACTTTGTCTCGAAGATTTTGCGAAGAACTTTTCTCTCGAACACCCATGCGAAACTACCCATGCTTCAGCGCCATAAAGTAGCACAGGTAGAACGAGCGTCTTGTAGAGTGTTAGTTTTGTCGATCGAGAGAGGGCTCTGGAGCTTAGTTGTTTACTGAGCCCGTAGTAGCACTTATTATCAATTATTGTTCTTCACTTTATCTCCTTTATCTCTTTATTGTTGTTGTTATTAATGGTAAGGTTTTACGGTGGTAAACATTTGCGCCGTTTAAAAGAACATAACTCCTTTTATACATGACTACATTTAGTTTTCTTCATTTACTTTATTCTCCTCCTCGTCCTTCAATGTTTCAAAATGCCCGTGTTTTCATTGAAATGACCACTATATTTTTCCATAAGACGGTGTGACCAAATTAAAAAAAAATACTTTTTTCTAGAATTACCCCAAAAAATCAATATTATGGGCACCTGTAGCAGTGCAATGCAGGTGGTCGGACCTCTGGATCACGTCGGAGTTCCGAGATCTAGACTTTTTTTAATTTGGACGTTGCAATGCGACCTATTACATCGTAAGTTTGAAACGAAAAAAAAAAAATACCAAAATACACTTTCTTAATGTAAAATTTATCGGCAATTCTGGAAAAATTATAATTTTTGAGAGAAAATAGTTTTAAACACTATTTTGGTGGTCATTGCAAGTTACACTCGAGTACGGAAACAGACCTAATGACACCTGAATAGTGGTGTCAATAAAAAAGTAGTAAGAATGGAGCTTCCCGAAGCTAAAATACCCCTCCCTCCCCCCCTCCCCCCCGCGGCATTATTGAAGTATATTCGAAATCTTTAGCCACGACAAACACGATGACATTCAGTTTTATATATAAACGAAAGTTTTAATATTTTGATGACGTCACTTTGTTTTTTTGGTGTGGTTTTGATCCGATTTTGCCAAATATCATAAAGATGGTTCATATTATATATCAAAGCTAATGTGCAAAATTTTAAGACATTTTTTTAATTTTTGTGGATTTTTAAGAGATTTTACGTTTAAAATAAAGTCGCTTTGTATGGGAAGTGGTCGCGGTTTTCAGCCGATTTTGCCATATATCATAGAGATGGTTTATATTAAATTTCAAAGCTTATGTGCAAAATTTTTAGACATTTCCTTTATTTTTGTGGATTTTTAAGAGATTTTTCGTTTAAAATAAAGTCGCTTTGTATGGGAAGTAGTCGCGGTTTTCATCCGATTTTTCCATAGATCATAGACAGGGTTTATATAAAATATCAAAGCTTATGTGCAAAATTTTAAGACAGTTCTTTAATTTTTGCAGATTTTGAAGAGACTTTACATTGAAAATAAAGCCAATTTGTATAGGAGGTAGGCGTGGTTTTCGTCCGATTTTGACAAATATCATAGTGATGGTCTATATTAAATATCAAAGCTTATGTGCAAAATTTCAAAATAATTCTTTAATTTTTTTTTTTTAAACTAAACCAACGCTCAGGGGATGCCCCCTTTAAATGCGAAAGCATTGCGTTAATTCGGAAGACGGGTGGTAGTTAGTTGGAGGGTGGAAAGATGGAGTAGTGACGGTGAAGATTTGCTTTAAACTTACACAGATCAGAACGGCCGGGGAACACGCTGACAGGGAGATTATTCCACAATCTTACCGTGCGACTAAAAAACGAATTATCTCGGTAATGCGTGGTTGTTTTGGGCACCGATGCAATGGTAAAGGGATGGGCTTGAAAGCTGCCCGACTGCTGGTGGCGTCAGGCCATGTAACTCCACTAGTCAACCAACATTACGCCGATGCCCAAGAGAACTGAGAGGAGATAAAATGTTTTCATATCCTATCATATATATCGCACGTCTTTGAATTTGGTCCAGAAGCTCCAAATAAGATTTCGAAGGTCCAGCCCAAATGTGCGAATCTATTTTTAATTATTATTGCGAATTTTAGCAGATTTTTAAGAGATTTTAATTTTAAAATAAAGACCCTTTGCATGGAAGGTAGGCGTGATTTTCATTCAATTTTTCCAAATTTCATAGCCAGGATTTAAATTGAAGATCAAAGCTTACGTGTCAAATTTCAAGGCATTTCTTTAATTTTTGTGGATTTTAAATACATTTTACGGTTAATGTAAATTCACTTTTTATGGGAGGTACGCTTGGTTTTCATCCGATTCAGCCCATTTTCGAACTTGATCTTCTTTCTTGATCTTTTAAGAAATAAACTTATATTTTGAATTTCATCGCGATAGCTTTAAAATGACGGCTGTAATCGTGTCGACAGACGGACAGACAGAAGGACACATGGAAATTAAAATATATATATCAAAAATATATATATTTTTCTATACCTGCCCCGCCTCCTTCTTGGCGTTACAAACGGAATGACAAAGTTAATATACCCCTTCGCAGTACTCGTTGGGTATAACCCAAAACTATCGATAGTCACGATAGTGTGAAACCATCGATAGTCGCGATAGTTCCATCGAACTCTATTGTGAAGATTGTGTCAGAAAAATTGTATCAGGTTCACTCTGTTAGTTTTTCTTTGTTAAAAGCTTCAATATTGTCTTCATATAATAGATGCTTTATTATTCCTTTACAACTAGCATGCGTTATGAGCTTTTTTTTGCTGTTTTGAGCTTTCACCTGAAGTCATAATATTGTGCTTTTGTGTTGTTATCCTTTTCGTTGAAAGGATTTCGTTTGTTTGACACAATTTGGCGAAACTCGTTAAAGCGAAGAACTCTGAATACCACGTTCTTACCACACAATGTTGCATTTAAAATTTGTGCTAATATTTGGCAAACTGATTTAAATATTCTATCATTTTCCTGTAGAAGCTCAGAATAGATAGATAGTTCAATAAAAAAAGAATTTTGTGAAAACAGGCGAAAGGTGAATTAACAAATGTAAAGCCATTTGAAAATTTGGACAAAATCGATACGAATCCATTTTAAAATTTATTCAAATAATTATTATGTTTGCTTTGTTGTGATAAGCATTTAAATACTAAATAAAGTGTGTGTGTGTTTTAAATAAAAAATAAATGGTTGAATTTGCATATGAATGCAAGTATGTCATTTTTACAAAAATTCCGT
Source organism: Coremacera marginata (assembly GCA_914767935.1). Classification (NCBI taxonomy): domain Eukaryota; kingdom Metazoa; phylum Arthropoda; class Insecta; order Diptera; family Sciomyzidae; genus Coremacera; species Coremacera marginata. Next base: position 137,987,369 of record OU612045.1, read on the forward strand.
TGGTTTAATATTTAAACATATAAAAATAAAAATAATTAAAAAAAAAAAACAAAACGAAAAAGAAAATTTGCATTAGTCAACACAAAAACGGTAAATATATGTTTTATTAAGTGGAAAAGTGGGTATATATAAAGAGACTCTGTGAGTGTGTATGTAAAAATGTATTTTAATATGACCTATGTGCATTTTAATGTAGATGTTACGTCCTTCGGGAGTTCAAAGAATAAATTTGGGGAGCTGGAAAGGGTTCAAAATACGTTTTAGTTACCATACTCGAATACGAATTAGTCATACTTCAGTCAATTCTCCCACTTTCCCCTCCCCCTTCCCCCTTGTTTTGAGACTCTCACACTTAACTTAAGGCCTTCAATTTTGATATGATGTCAATTTCTCAACTTAAGAACCTGTTGAAACATTTTTCTCTCAAACCATGAGGGTGAAAGCAACCCTGCTTTTGCTGATGTAGTTGGAAAAAAACCTATAATATAATAAAAGCCTACAAATTTTGTTGCCTCTGTTCTTTAAGTTATTTATCTTTTGTGATTTTTATTTTCTTATTGGTTTTTCTTTCAAAACAAACCTCAAATTGTGATTCTTAAAGTTGCTGTCAAATTTAAGTCCGGGCGTGGCATAGCATCTATTGCAATAATATTTAGGTCAACGCACTTACCATTGTTTCACATGGCACACACAAATCCCCCACACCAACATCAATAAATATATATATAATATAATACATATATATATGTATATAAAATGCAGCATCCCAATGTTGTTATTTAATGGAATATCAGATATATTTTTATTAAGAGAAGCTCTAAAAAAATGACCTAGTTATGAAATATCGGCAGTTAGCTACTTAAATTTTGCATTTTTTGTTCTTAATGTCTGACTGTTGCACGTCTGCAATTTTTGCGCTCAATAATTAAAAATCGAGCTTGCGAATTTTACCAAAAGAAAACTAAAATAAAAATAAAAGTTATATTCTTTCCGACTATTAACAGATGGTAAGGCAGTCGTCAAGGCTGCCGATGGAAACGTTAGCTTTTTAGCATTAGTGTAAAATTAAGTATAATATTGATTGAAAGAATAAACAAGCAGAAAATTTTAAGTTTTTAATTTTCAAGTTTATTAATTAAATTGACAGCAAAAATTGCTTCAACAGCAACAGGTGTTTATGTTTTACATACAAACTCACTGACAGCAGTTTTGTTTATAAATTTCTTTTTGAATCATTTGCCCTCAATCACCTCATTACTCCTCCTCATGAAAGTGGATTCTATCTGACGCTTGTTAACTTTTCATTTTACTCTCAGTGCGTATAAATGGCGGCATACTGCCCAGGCGAGCGCTATTGTAGCTATGGATCATTTTATGCTGGATTTCTCTGAATGCGTTGCTACGTCGAACGTCAGATCTGTTGACAACAGACGTTTGATGCAACTTGTTCGCTTGTTTTGTTTTGTTGAATTTAAAACCTAATTTCTTTCTGCTAAGAGGTTTACTTAATGCAAAACGTAGTGCTAGAGATGCTAATGGATGATGGTCTTGATATTAAGGAGCACATTTTGGACCTCATTCAACCATTGCAAGGAGCAAAGAATAGTTGAAAACATTAAAAATAGCACAAGCCACGAAAATTTGCATTTATTTTAAGCGTTTCATTTGAGTGTTTGCAAATTCATGCATATTGGCGCGCAAACAGCTGTTAAATGACATAACTTGCAACTGTTGAGTAGAAGTAGCGTAATTTATTTCGCTAGGTAAAGTGCACATCGCTCGAGCGTAGACAGCTGCCAGCGCTGTCAAAAGTGTAGCCATTCACCCGAATTTTCTTGAGCGCTAGTGTTAGCAGAATGCAGCCAATAACTTCGCTAAAGTAGCTAACTCTTCGAAAACAGAAAGCACTGGTAGATTTTGTATGAGCTGTCCACTTCGTTTTGACGCCGGGTAAACGTAAACGTTGCCAATTTAAAAAAAATGTCTTAAAGTTACTCATATCGTTTTGTTTTTACAGAAATCCAATGTCATTCTCAAAACACCGATCGATTTGTTCATGGCGTGAGCCAATTCGCAGTTGGGGGACTCCATCCATTCGCATGCGACATTCGTACGCATTTTGAAAGTTTGAAACACGCTTACTAAAAATTGTGATACTTAAGGCATATGCTTTTATTTTTTTTTAATAATCTAGGACCTCACAAATTTTTAGAAATAAATTATGACTAATTTTTCTCTTGAGTTTAAGGATGAAAAAATGTCAAATAAAGCGTAACGCACCCGACAATGAATTCACCAGTGTTGAGATCATAAAGGTTTATTAAAAAAATGCAGCCAAACTTTAGTTGATACAGAAGAAATATTAATAAAAACAAAAGCTAAGTTCAGAAGTTGATAAACATGTGGTTTTGAAAAAAAGTAAAAAGTAAGCGTTACGCACTCGACACACTGCTTTGTGCATTCGACACGTACGAATTTAAAATGAAAAGTTAGCATTTTTTAATTTGAATACTTTTGCAACTGCTTCTATAGAGTGTCTTCGAGCATGAATTTCATCTCCAACGCAGTGAAAATTGGATATGCCCGTGATAGCTTGCGCATCCACCCATGGAGACTTTTCCTCCATTCTACATTGACTTTCATCCTGTGATATACAGTGAATCAAAAAAGTTTAGACACAGAGCTATTCTCAAAGCTTGTATCTATCTTAATAACTTTTTCCACCTAACGAAAAAAAAAAAAGTATTATGGAATCATTTGAAAATTAAAGGTTTTTTTATTATTCACTGCAAAAATATTTAATTTTTCATTTTTGTTTTATGTACAATATTATGTTATTAAAAAACAAAAAAGTTACAATTTTACATAAAAAAATTTAATTTTATTTAGGTTTTCATACATTTAATATTTTGTTAGGTCTCCTTTGGCTTGAATAACTGCCTGTAAGCGCCTTTGCATACTCCCAACTAGGTTTGATGGTAGGATGTCGGGTGTTATATTTTCCCATTCTTGGCGAAGGGCCTCCTTTAAATATTTGAATCTTTTGATGATATGCGATGGCTCCGAATTTTTTTCTCAAATAATTGTCAAATATGTTCAATAGCATTCATATCTGGCGACTGTGGAGGTGTTTTGAGCTGTTGGCAATGGTAAATAAGCCATTCCTGCACAAGGTACGACGCATGTTTCGGGTTGTTATCTTGCTGGAACAAAAATGGCTTCCCATTCATGCCCAACTTTCAACACTAGGAAAGAAATTGTCTGTCAAAATATTCAAATAAGAGCACTTATTTATTTTTTCATCTATAAAGACAAGATTTCCCACTCCAGAAGCCGCCATACACCCCCACACCATGACATTACCACGCCGTGTTTGACTGTTTTAATTAGGTTTTTTTTCTTAGAGCTCATTGTTTGGTTTCCGATAAACTTTTTGTGTACCATCTGATCCAAAAAGTTTGAAGGGCCTCTGCACTATATCACCAATTCCGCGATAAGATTCTTGTTGCACATGAAGGTTTATAATAACTTTTCGAACATCTACCGAAATTGCTCTAGGATTGCTCATTTTGCTCATTCAATCACGACATCAAGATCAACACTAACTTAAATCAATTGGCAATTGAATGGCTGCGCAATAATTATGTGCAGAAAACGGAATACATCAAAGAGAACTTATAAATTACCGTTATGTGCCTAAACTTTTTCCATATACATTTTTTCTTCTTCCGCTTATATTTTCAGTTTTTTGTGTATTTCAATTAAAATTCATCTGATGATACTAACTGCATCAAAAAGTTGGCCAAACTAGTTGCTTTTAAATATTAAAGCAAAGTTCTTCTCAGTAAAATTTACTGTATATAATTTTTGTGTTCTGGACTAAAGAAGAAGCCGCTGCAGCAAAATCGTTTGCACTTTGTACAACAATCCAATTTTCTTTGGACATCGATCTTCTTTTGTTTCACCAGGCGTTTGATATTACCTCCTATACCATCAACGACACCTTTTCCGTGCGATGTTGCGAAATACTTAAACGAAAACGGAGATGCATATTTTTTGCTTAAATAATGTAAGAGTCTAGCCATGAACTTATTTTTGAATTAAGAACATGTGCCATCACTCCAAATAACGTTCGATATATTATTGCTTTCTTGTTCAGACATGATTACGTCCAGTATATGATTAACAAAGACAAATATTGCATCTTTGTTTTTTTGTTGAGTATCCGAGCATATAACATAGGACTGTATTTGGTTCTGATAAAACACAGCAGCTGTGAACAGCGTGACGCTCGATCTCGACCACTGTGCATTCGGCACCTCGTTTTGATACTCGCAGCTTAAGACTTGCAAAATCAATTTGAATTATTTGAGCAGATGAGTTTTTTTTCATCAACATGCTTTAAAAAATGAAAAAAAGTCTTTCTGCACTCTCCAGCTGATGTTTCTTTAAAATTTAATCTCATTATATTATTATCTGATTTAGACCACTCTTTCCATACCACATGTTTAGATAAATCAAAAGTGTCAGGATCCAGAGTCAATAAAACAAGTCTTTAATGAACAATAAGTATTTTAATCGTTAACGTTAACTTCCATGAACTTGTCGAACTCAAAGCCAAGACACAAGTCCCTAATAAAATGAATGAGAACGATAAGCAAAGTAAAATGACAGAAGCAAATGTATGACAAAAGGAAAATATAAATGAAAGTAGACAATAAAGGAAGTTGTAATGGTGATGCCACTAAATCAAAATTTTGTGTTGACAGCTCGGCCCTTCCTGATATTAACTCGTCCCGAGTTCATGTTCGTCTGGAGGTTTGCTATCATAATCGTCATCTGCCTCATCACAATCGTCATCAATGTCTGGATAAAGCGCACACCATGGCTTCATCTTGTCGCTGCTTGCACCATCGATGTCTTCGACCAAGTATCGATCGAAGCGTAAGACTTTTGATACAGAATAAGGTCCTCGAAATTTGGCATCAAGCTTCCTTGACTCCCCAGTGCTTGGCATAGCACTCTCAATAAGTACCAGATCTCCTTCTTTATAAATTCGTGGCTTCTTGTGCTTGGCATCAAACCTCGATTTCCATGCTACGCGCGCAAGCTGAATGTTGTTTATAGCTTCTCTGCGTCTTTCGTACATGTTAATATTCTCTCCCAACTTGTCGTCATCATGTAGTGCGGCGAGAACTCTGTTGCCACTTATGTCGCGAAGCGGAAAATCATAAATGAGATCCATCGGTGCAAACTTAGTGGTGGAATTTATGTTTGTGTTTAAGGTCCACTGAAGACGTCGAAGCTCAAGGTCCCAATCCTTAGCTTCTGATGTTGACGCCTTGAGATACGCCAGAACACTTTGGTTGACTCTCTCGGCTAGCCCGTTGGCTCGAGGCGTTCGAACGGCGACCTTTATATGCTTTATATCGTTGACACTGCAAAACTCTTCAAATAAAGCTGATGTGAAAGAAGTCCCACGATCAGTGACCAATGTCTTCGGAAGTCCAAATGTCGATGTTAAATTTTGCATGGCGTCAATGACCGGCTTTGTTTTTGTAGTTTTGACTGGAACGATTATTGAGTATCTTGTAAGTGCGTCGACAACAACAAGTACATGCTCGTTTCCCCGGCGACTTCGAACAAATGGGCCAAGGTGGTCCATATGTAGAACCTCAAAAGGAACTCGTGGCGTGTCCATCCCATACAGTTCACACTCCTTACGACGAGGTTCGCGACTGTAGCAGCATTCGACACATGATTTGATATAGCCCTTTACAAAATTATTACTCCGAGGAAACCAAAAATGTTGTGCAAGTCGCCTTAGCGTACCATCAGCTCCTGGGTGCCCAGATTCGTCATGGCATAGTCTCACTATGCGCCATCGCACTCCTTTGGGAACGACCAATAGCAACTTTTCTCCACACTTTCTAAAAAGTCGGTTATTTTTAATGATATATTCATTTTTATATCTATCTCGATGTTTTGATAATTTATCTGTGAGAATATTAATTATTTCAAGCAACTTAGAATCTTGTTTTTGCATAGTAAATAACCAATCGTCGACCGTTATACCAATTGCCAATACTTTCACGCTAACATCTTCAGGATCGACAGCTGCTTCTACTGGTGCCCTGCTCATTGCGTCGACATGTGCCATCGATGTTCCAGGGCGATGAATAACTTCGTAATCGTATTCAAGTAGCTTCATAAGCCAACGCGCCACACGTGGAATCAACGGCTTCGATGATTTCAGGCTAGATATTGCTTGACAGTCGGTGACGATAGTGAACCTCTTCCCAAGTATATACATCCGGAAACGTTGACAGCCCTCTACTACTGCCAGCACCTCAATCTCGTACCCATGGTAGTTTTCCTCAGCATCATTGCATAGTCGACTATAATACGCAATTGGTTTGAGCGCACCATCTTCCTCCCGTTGAAATAATATTGCAGCAATACCAATGCTACAAGCATCTGTGTGTACCTGGTGTTCTTTTTTTACATCATAGACTCCTAGAACTGGTGATTCACTCAGAAGCTGCACCAGCTTTCGGAATGCCTCGCTACATTCAGCAGTCCATTGGAACTCGACGTCCTTCCTTGTCAAGCGCGTCAGCGGTGCCGCAATTTGTGCGTAGTTAGCCACAAATTTCCTAAAAAATCCAGTAAGTCCCAGAAATCTTCTAACACCTAAAGCACAACTTGGGACTGGATACTGTTTAATCGCGAGTGTTTTTATTCTGCCGGGCGACAACCCGTTTTCGTCTAACTCATGTCCAAGGAACGTGACTTTATTCTTTAAAAATGAGCATTTCGATAGCCGCAATGTTAAACCTTGTTGCTGTATAATTTTCAAAAATTCTTCTAAGTCTCGTAACCCATCTTCAAAAGTTTCCGATGCAACGATTACCTCGTCTACATAGCTCACGATCTTGTCTCTCATTGGCTTAATTACCTGCGACATCATCCGCTGAAAGGTGCTAGGTGCATTTCGCAACCCGAACGGCATCCTATTAAACTCAAAGTGACCATTGTGTGTCACAAAAGCGGTATACTGCTTTGATTCTTCGCTAATTTCTACTTGGTAATAACCAGACATTAAATCAAGAGTCGTAAACAATTTCTTACCAGCCAGTGTAGAAAGGACACCATCCACCGTAGGCATAGACCATGGCTGCTTCTCAGTAATAGCATTAAGCTCGCGATAGTCTACGCATAGACGATCTTCTCCATTCTGCTTGCGGACCAAGACAATAGGTGATGCATACAGTAAATTTGACGGCCTAATTATTTGTTGTTCAATTAATTCCGAAATTATTTTCTCGACTGTTTGTTGTTTTGGGATCGGAACTGGATATGGTCGCTTCACAATTGGCTTCGAAGATGTCAATTTTATTTCCATCTTTGTCGATCCGCACTTCCCGATATCTTTAAGATTTTCACCGAAACAACCATTATAAGTGTTTAAAAGCGACATTAAATTATTTTTTTCGTTAGAATTTAAGTTTTCACCAAAATCTATTTTTGTTGTACCGAGCGCGACCACTTGACAGTTACCATTTTCGATAATTACGCAACCTTGAGACAAAATGTCAGTTCCAATTATCGCATCATATTTAATCATATTGTCATTTATAACACAAAAATTGGTTTCATAAACGCGACCATCAATTGTTAATGTTACTGACATAACCTCACAACATTTATATTTGCCTCCGCCAAAACCTTCTAAAGTTTCGTCACAATCACTCATTTTTCCATTGCACTTATTCGCGATGGATCGGCTGATTAAGGACTTGCAGCTTCCCGAGTCAATTAGCGCGCGGCACTGTAAACCATTTAATATTATTTCTTTCACAATTTCAATATATTTCTTATTTTGTGTTTGGTTTTCAATAATGTTGACCGGCGCAAGCGTACGCGGTCCGATACGTGCTGGACAATTTTGAGCATCATGATTAAACGAGTTACACTTTTGGCACTTTAGCTTCCTTTGAGCTACCGGGCAGTTTCGCGACAAATGTCCACGTTCTCTACAGTTATAACATATCGGGCCGGTTTTTTTATTTTCATTATTTTCGTTCTTAAAATTGTTATTTTTGTTATTAAGCATAATTGCATTTTTAGCCGTAACTTGCGGCTGGGTTTGGGCCACAGAATTTATTGGTTTTCTAAAGTTCGAATCAACACTAACCAACGACTGTAACAAGTCCGAACATTTAGCAAAATTCATTGCTGAAAGGGTCTTCCGAAGACCATCATCAAATAACCCGTTAATTACGTAGCGAATAATTGAAATATCGTCCACATTACCGCGGCGACCGATAGATAATAATCTATAATAAAAATCTATAAATGTTTCATTTTTCGACATGCGAGCGTTCATCATTTGCATATGGATGTCTGCTGAATTTGTTGCGAACGGAAAATCTGTCAAAAATGCGCTGATGAATTCTTCCCAGCCTCTAAATATTGGTTGGGCATCTATCCAAAGCTTCGCGGAGCCTTTCATTTTGCTTTGGACAGCAAAAATCACAAGCTTCTCGTCCCACCCGTATGCTCTTTGCAATTGCTGGACGCGTTCCACAAACTGCATTGACGTGATGTCACCGTTGCATGGATCAAAATCTGGCATAATCGACGTTAAATCGCGGATATTGTTAAATTGATTTCCATTTGCATATAAATTATTTGCTGCAATAGAATTTGGCAACATAGCAAAACCTGTGGTTGCATGCGACCCATTACAATTGTTTGTCATCGGCGCACGACAAAAACTCGGCTGCATGTATACGCTCGTAGCGTGCACCGGCGTCGACAGCGCAACTGACCTTGTTGGTGTAGCAGCGACGTGCTGCACATTTGAAATTTGGCCTTGGAACATATTCGGCTGCATGTATACACTCGTCGACTGCGCAGGCGATGGCACAGTTGAATGTATTTGCGAAGCAGCGAATTGCGGCGACAGGCTGCAAGTGTTTGACATCGGCCCTTGGTACATACCCGGCTGCATATACACGCCCGTTGTTTGCGCCGAAGTCGGCAGCGCAAATAAAAGCGGATGCGAAGCAGCGATGTGCGGCGTCATCGTGTCGGCAGCGCAAACGGTCGCTTGAGTTTGAATTTCAACAAAGCTCGAAGGTAACGGCACCGTTGCTGGCATTGATTGACTGTACATTGGCAAAGCTTGATTTTCGGGAATATTCGAAGCGGCGCATGAAGCGACATGCATAGCAGCGTTCGTCTGCTCGTCCGGCAGAGGTGATGACCTGGTGGCAATTTGGAGCCGCTGTGTCAGTAACTCCACGGTACGCTGGAGACTACCAACCTCATCCTGCAAACGCTCCACAGTAGCACCTGAGTTCCTCGTCGCCTCTTGGACAGCAGCGTCATCCTGTAACTCGATAGGAATCTCCACTTGCGCCTCTTGCAAACGCGCTATCAATTCCACTTTATTACCCGACGTTTTCATGCCCTTCGACCGAAGCAAGTCTTTTAAATTAGCGAGTGAAAAATCATTAAAACTCATAATTACACTTTGAACCGAATAGTTTATATATTTATTTGTTTTATGCGGAATCCCACTTCTGAGATTGTCAGGATCCAGAGTCAATAAAACAAGTCTTTAATGAACAATAAGTATTTTAATCGTTAACGTTAACTTCCATGAACTTGTCGAACTCAAAGCCAAGACACAAGTCCCTAATAAAATGAATGAGAACGATAAGCAAAGTAAAATGACAGAAGCAAATGTATGACAAAAGGAAAATATAAATGAAAGTAGACAATAAAGGAAGTTGTAATGGTGATGCCACTAAATCAAAATTTTGTGTTGACAAAAGGTTCATCCATTTTTTTAAGGTTCATACGAACGTCGCATATATTCTACCAGCAGTTCAAATTAGAGCTCATATCACATAATATGTCTTGCAAAAAGCTTTGCGAATACAATAAACTTAACCCTTTTAGTTTCATTATGAAATTTTCGTGTATAAGGCATTTACACTGTTTAATGGGTGTATCCTTAAGAAGCAAAACATTTTTAGGACGCTAGCTGCAAAATTTTGACAAATCTATATTTTTGTCCTTACATTCTTCTTTAAAAATGAAGAATGCTTCTTTGGGAAACATTCATATAATATTTTTTATTTTCCCAAATTGTTATTCTATCTTTTAAGCCCGGACAAGTGTAAACAATATCAGGTCTATAAAAAAAAATCTGCTACCAATTGCACTCCTTCGGAAGGGCCATCAGGTTGCAAACTAGATTCCATGATAGTATGTCAGTAGCTTAATTTAGTCCTATGCGTTCAGCTGCACCCACCATCACATGTTTCTTTTTTCCCGTGCTAGCTGGAAGGCTTCTCAAAGACTTTAGCACAGCTTTGCTAAAGGTGTGCATACACTTGTAGGGATGAATTTTCGAAACGGTGGCAACTGAGGCGCTTCGAGGCGTAGATGGTAACGGACCTGAATTTTGAGATTTTTTCTTCTCTCTCTCCAAACGCTTTTCTCTTTTGCGTTTTTATTCTTTTGCTCTTTCATTTTCTCTTTTTCTAAATTCTCGATCTGTCCATGGTATAATGAGACAAGGTAGTGTTAGTTGTTAAAATTCTCTCTTGTGGTGGGTACCGCACCTGTTAAAACCAGGTTTTTACGAATAAAAGCAAAACAAATAACAAAATTTGCAAATAATAATATTGTATGTGTTTGACAGCTGCGGTACCCGCCGCTCCGAAACGACACTACCTTGTTAAATATACCTTGGATCTGTCTGCTTCATGGTAGAATTATAAGGTAGGGCCGACTCGGAGAGTAATGAAGTAGAAAGCAGAATAAAGCGGGCTAGATATCAAAATCAGCTGTTCATCTCGAGTTTCTTTATGTACATGTTTCGCAGTTGATTTTAGGTTAAAATTTTTACAGGTTGTTTTTGCCAATTTAAGGCTTCTTTCACATTTTATAGTTTTGATTACACAGTTTTTATAAATTTTCACTCAAATTATCACAAATTTAAAACACGCGACCGCACTGTTTGCAACTTGGAAACATAAAAAATTTTCTTCATTTGCAATTCCTAGGAAATTCTTCGTTTTGACAACTAACCAACCTTTTCATTATCCAATATTCCTTGACGCGTGAGGACAGTGAGCCAACCGGCCCTACCTTATAATTCTGCCATGGTATAATTCTTTGCAGCTGCTGTTTCATTATGCAAATATTGATAATCAGTCAAGGAATATTGGATAATGAAAAGGTTGGTTAGTTGTCAAAACGACGAATTTCGTAGAAATTGCAAATGAAGAAAATATTTTATGTTTCCAAGTTGCAAACAGTGCGGTCGCGGGTGTTAAACTTGTGCTAATTTGAGTGAAAATATTATAAAAAAAGTGTATTAAAAACTATATAATGTGAAAGAAGTCTTAAAATTGCAAAAAAACCTGTAACAGTTTTAACCTAAAAACAACTGCGAAACGTGAGCATAAAGAAATTTGCGATGAACAGCTGATTTTGACATCAATGTAGCTTTATTCTGCTTTCTACTCCATTCCTCTCCGTGATGACCTTACCTTATAATTCTGCCATGTGTTATATGAAGCAAGCAGCAGTTAACAATTTTTTTTGACGCTGACGCGATGGCAAATTTATTTTGTTGAGAGAGAAATTAAGAGAAAGCAACAACAACAATATTGATACACAGCTATATTGAAGTGTCTGCTTCTCTCTCGCATTCTACTCTTGCTCATGGCAGAATTATAAGGTAAGGTCATCACGGAGAGGAATGGAGTAGAAAGCAGAATAAAGCTACATTGATGTCAAAATCAGCTGTTCATCGCGAATTTCTTTATGCTCACGTTTCGCAGTTGTTTTTAGGTTAAAACTGTTACAGGTTTTTTTTTGCAATTTTAAGACTTCTTTCACATTTTATAGTTTTTATTACACTTTTTATATAATATTTTCACTCAAACTAGCACAAATTTAATACCCGCGACCGCACTGTTTGCAACTTGGAAACATAAAATATTTTCTTCATTTGCAATTTCTACGAAATTCGTCGTTTTGACATTAATGTTGCTTCTCATTATCCACTCTTCGTTGACGCGTGAGAGCACTTAGTATCATGGGCCTACCTTATCATTGTATCATGCTCTTGCTCGTGTATGCTACAGCAACGATGTGTAATAGAGCTGTGTCGCTATGTATTTTGTTGTTTTCTCATTGGGAAAAAGGGTTTTTACATTTGCTTAGTTTACTTAGCAGTACAAACTCTGAGGTGAGTTATGGAACATAATATTTGGCAAATGTTCGCTGCGGCAGTTGCATTTGGCCATTCTTTTGATAAAATTTTCCATCACATTTTCGAATAAGTGCGACTGTATCTTGCGAATAACAGATTTAATATTATCTTCGAGAGCTTGGATATTTGATGGAGCATTGGCGTAGACTATATCTTTAACGTAGCCCAAAAGGAAAAGGGTCCATTTCGAGAAATCACACGTTCAGGCATTTTTTTTACGCAATAGAGACATTGTTTCACCAGCTGTAGGGCATGTGGCGCCATCCTGCTGAAAATAAACTTCGTTCACGTCCAACGCATTAATTTCAGGCCAAAAAAGCCAATCGACATCTTTCGGTAATGCATCATTTTCATAAAAATGTGTCCCAATGACACTGCCACTCCAAAAAACCTCACCAAACTGTCACCCGTTGTATATAAAGAGGTTGTTCGACTATAATAGTCCATTCACGTACCCAGACAGATGAAAATAAGCCTCATCACTCAGAAGAATTTTGTTTGAGAAATCATGATCTTGTTCATGCATTTCCAGCAACCAATCATTGAATGTACGTCGTTTTCATGGTCTAAGGACTTCAATTCTTGTGTCAACTGAACCTTACAAGTATGTAGGCCAAGATTTTTATGCAAAATGCATTGCAAAAAGTGTCCAATTCTTGTGATTGTCTCGAAATCGTCAAACCTGGTTTTTCTCAGTCACACTCTCACCCACAGCTGCGATATTTCCGTTGACCTAGCCGAACAAGCACGAGTTGGGGGTCTTTTCATCACTAATTTGTCCGTGACGCTCGAATTTATGTTAACGATATTTTTACCATTTTTGTAGTGAATTCACACTACTACAATGCATTGTGTGAGTGTTTTTTTTTTATACAGGAAGGAAAGCGTTGAAAGCCGAATAGTGTGTGACTTTCACCCACTAAAGCCTAGGAACCCTGTTTCCGGACTTCCTCCATGGAACCACCATTGAGTATTTCTTCATGAAGGCGGAATGGCAGCGAGGGCTTCACCTAGTGTGTCACCTAGAATTAGAAGTTGTTCTGAGCAGTATTTCTACGCGACACAGTTCTTTAATTATGGTGCATGCCATATTGCATACTGAAATCCAGTCCTCTTCTGAGTTAAGCATTATGTCCAACAACGTTTCCACTAGTCACTCATTCAATAACATCTTCTGCATCTTCAATAACATTCCGTGCACAAAATGTGCAAAACGGATTTTCGTCATGTTAAAATCTTTATAAATAGGATTTAAAACATCCATGTCCAGTTAGTATTTGGGTTAGATAGAAATCTACCTTCCCGTGTCGTCTGTTCAGCCATCGTTCCAAATTTGGAATGAGGCTATGCGTCCATCGTCTGTTTTGTGATGCATCCCAGCGCATCTGCCACACAGATACACTACGGTTCCGTTTCGCAGACTTTGAAGTATATTCTCTGCTGGGAACGAATCGAAGAACAAGGTCTCACTTGCAAAAAGGTCTATAGGGCGAGTGCCCGCCATCACTAGCGCTGCATCTGTTCAGAATGCGCAGCACACTCGGAGAGCACATACGCGATACACTGATTCTGTGCTCCGAAGATAAGAACTGTATTTTGTAGCCTCGACCCATATGGGGGCTGCGTACAGAAGTATTGATCGAACCACACTGACTAAGAGCTTTCTGCGTGTTTGTCGAGGACCTCTCGTGTTAGACAATATTCTAGTGAGCACTGTAGCTGCCCTACCTACTTTGTCGCTTGCAAAAGTCAGCTGTTGCCTAAAATTTAATCTATGGTCTAGTATAACGCCTAGGTACTTCACGGTTGGTTTGGATACTATGAAGTGATTTCCTACTGATACGAGTATTGTCGCAGTTTCAACGATATTTCTACTGCTTATGAGCACTGCCTCTGTTTTGGGCTCTGCCAGACTTCAGCCAATGCTGTACTAAGAGAACCGCCTGATTGTAGTTCGCCTCTGCTTCGTGCAGGTGTTTCACAACGACTACTAACGCAATACCACCTTCTTCAAAAAGAAAGGTTAATTTATTGAAAAAAGTTAAATTACAAGTTTATTCATCCAAATCAATATTGTCGCCTTGAAAGTAGTCTTCTGGAACACGGTTTTGGTATGGCCTTCAGAGCGTTCACCGATTTTTCCATGACCTCTTCTTTGCTGGTGAAACGCATTTCTCGAACGGTTTTTCGAACAGGAAAAAATTACACGGAGCCAGGTAGTGTTAATTTGCCGGATGGTTATCGTGTTGTTTTTGGCCAAAAAGTCACGAATAAGATGAGCATTGTGCGATTGTGCATTATCGTGGAGCAAAATCCATTAATTGTTTTGCCACAACTGCGGTCTTTTTTGGCGAATTGCTTCAAGTAAACGTCTCATAACGCCCAAATAATACTGTTTATTGACCGTTTAACCATCTGGCAAAAATTCATAGTAAACTACAGCATCGCCTTCTTTTCTGACTGAAAACGACGTGGTTTCTTCGGTCTCGGTTCGTCTGGCGACCGCCATTCACTCGCCTGATGCCTCGCTTGCGTGTCATACTCGTATACCCATGTCTCATCACCAGTAATGATGGATTCGATGAATGATTCGTCGTTTTCGACCATTTCCAGCATGTCTTTCGCGATAGCAACTCGGTCTCTTTTTTGCATGAAATTGAGTTTTTTCGGTACCAACTTCGCAGCGACACGTCTCAAGCCCAATTCATTCTTCAAAATGTCCTGAACAGATCCAATTGAAATGCCAACGTCCTCTGCTATCTCTCTTATTGTCAATTCCCGATTTTTGACCAACATTTCTTTGATTTTTTTCAACGTTTTCTTCGGTAGTCGAACACGATGGCCGCCCGGTACGAGGATCGTCTTCTACTTCGTCTTGGCCACTCACAAATCGGTTAAACCACTTGTTTGCCTTCTGATACGATAGAGCAGAGTCACCGTAACATTTCACCAACATTTTACACGTATCGGCGCAGTTGAAACCATTTTTCGCACAAAATTTGATACAAACTCGTTGCTCAATTTTTTCTTCCATCGTAAAAATCGAAGACACGAAGAAAGCTGTTGTAAACAAAGCACTGTCACTTTACCAAATGCCAACGAGAGACGCTGATATTTGGCAGCCTTGTCATGGACACATGTGGCAACCTACTAAAAAAAAATTTTCGAATCGGACAGTTAAGTCCGAATGAATCCGAGTGTGAATGAATCTTTCTTTTTGAACAAGGTGGTATCATCTGCAAAACCTATTATTTGCGTCAGTTAGATCGAGTCGTAAGACTCCATCGTACATTATGTTCCAGAGAGCGGGGCCCAAAACTGAGCCTTGCTGGACTCCAGCTGTAACTTTGTATCTTTCTTTGTACCTACTTCTGTATCATAACAGAGTATTCTTTCTCTGAAATAGTCTCGTATTATTCTACGAAGGTTCACGGGGACGTTGAATTGAGCAAGAGCTTCTAATACCCTGATCCAGTTTGCAGAATTAAATGCGTTTTTAATGTCAAGTGTCGTGACGAGGCAATACTCTTTATCACCGTACATCCAACGTTTGCCTGAAATTGCTTCAAGCGCAACCTTCACTGCTCCAATTGCGTCAATTGTCGAGCGGGCTTTTATCGCGTAGTGCGAGTGTGTATCAATCCATGTGTGAAAATCTCCTAGTTAAACGTAATCGAATGACAGTTGTATGTTGCCATCTGCAAAAAGGTGGGCAATTTAAAATGGAACCTCTTGTTAGTTTGCATACTTTGGTACAATGAGAAGTCCGTAGCCTGTAATCCGTCGTCTAGAGTTGGAGGGATTAGACAAAGGGGCGAGTTACTTTAATTTTGAAGCAATAGCAATATCCACCAAGGTATTGATATTTTGGCATAGGGATGAGTAGCTTCTTTTCCAAGCACCATGTAAAAAGTAGGCGCGCGTCCAAACTATATTAGGTTTTAAATTCATAATTCGACTATGCTTAAAACATTTTAAGCATTGTTTGTACACCCAATAAAATTAAAATCGCAGACAATTTGGCCCGTGAAATTAATATCTAAGTGATAAAAAAAAAGGGTTTATGGTTGGTTGTATTAATTTTTTGCTCTCTATTTAACTGTTATCAACATGTTTTTCTGATAAATGCCAAATTTCCTGCTCCGAATTTATTCATTGCTTTGTTCAAAGCAAATCAAAAATTTAAGTTCAAAGAAATAATATTATTGAAAATATTAACAATTATAAAAATCACTTATTATCGATATTTAATCCTTATTGTCTCTGTAGCTTTATCATGCATGCTGTTGGAATACATTCCGCAATGGCCATCAAGCGCCAGCGCAAAAGACGTGATGAGCAGAAGAGGGCCCGAGAAAGACGGTACAGTACTCAAAGTTCGGAGAGTGGAGAAACCTTCCATTCGCCAAGTGGATCATTTAGACGAAAATTTCACCATGCCCATAACGCATCGAAACCAGGACCAGGAATGCTTGATAGCCAGGTATAACAACCAGAATTATACGAAAAAAAACAAAAAGTTATGTGCAACCTTAAATCGATTTTATTAATTTAAACGAAGAATGTCTTCAAGCCACCAAGAAATCCAATTCTTCGAAAACTATTCTTCCTGAGCAATAATTCTGAATTTCATTTCTAAACCAGGTTGTTACAAGTATTGGAATGCTTCATATCGGAATAGTTTTCATAGTTTTTGGATTATTTTTATGTGGAGCTGGTATCATACCGGATGAGACTATGTCTTGGAATGTGTTCAGTAGGTTTACCTGCGCTTTTCTCTGCTAACGTTTTATATTATTAATATAAATACAATCTTATATTTTTAGGCTCTAGTACGGCTTGGTGGAATGAAGTTACATGCACCGGACTATTTTCACTGGGTCTGGGTCTATTTTTATTGGTTTTAAATTGTCTCATTAGTCGCAAAGAAGAAGAAGATTTGGAAGATTATGTTCAAAGGCAATTAACTAGATCTCGTTCGGGTCATCGTTTAGAACGAGATGTCGAGACTGGTGTGTTGACAACACGTCATGCTCGTAAAGCAGTGGCTTTGCAGAAGAATGGAAAAAATGGGACAGCAACCGATGTTGCACTCGTGAATAGTGCGGACACAGAGAATGTTGCTAATGGACCAATAACAGTTCGTAATTGTAAGTCAAAATTATTATTCGAGTAGAATATTGCTTAAAATCACCTCAACTGAAATTGGTTTTTAGATAAATTTTATATTATCAGAGAGTTATGCTTTAAAATAGTAAATAATAGGTAATTTTCTATCGATATAGAGAGATAGAGTTATTGGGCCTTAGTTATTAGAAACGTTCAATGAGATTGTTAGATAAAGTATACATAACATAACTCAATAAGTCCCGGGCCTAATTAAGAGAAACATTTTTTTTCCAAAAATTATTCTTTATTCATTAAAATAATTTCCTTTGGCTGCAATGCAATCATTCCAACCCTTCTGTAACTTTCGAAAAGGGATGTAACGGATGTGAGTTTACCGGAACCAGAGTCGGAACCGGAGATTTTAATTTGATTTATCGGAGCCGGAGTCGGAATCGGAGTCCAAGAAAGATGTGCTAGTTAACTGTTTACCTTATGAAATAAAAAAAAAACAGAGTACAATATTCAGTATCTTTAATCAGTACTTAAAATATTTCCTAGGTATTACACACAAGTACGTAAGTACGCAACAATAGGAAAATATCTATTTTTACGTTTCATTTAACTTTAAAAGAAGCGAATTGGGTTTATTATATTGGGATATCTAACTCTATCCAGCCGATAACTTATCCAGGGCTTAAAATATAACCAGAGGTTAGAACCTCTGGATAAAAATTGGTATTGTTCACCTCTGGATAGCAACTTAACTGGTCTGGATATCTTAACGGCTGGTTAGGGATTTTTCCAGCTAAACGTCAAAGTTATCCCGAGGTTTTGACAGTCTGTCAAATATTTTAATTAGGCTCTGTGCCATTCGAAAAATGTTCACTCGCTACGTGTGCCAATGAAGAATTTTTACTGCTGCTTTTGTAAATTTGTAGCTAATTGTCGCCCAAAAAATATATCAGCAATATTCTTCAGCAATAGACAATTATCTTTTCTTACTCGAAAACTGTTTTGCGATTTCCTTAAAAATCAGCAAATTAGCAGCTGCGGGGTAATTTATTAATTTTTGTTGTCTGCAACACAAAATTCGCACGCACACTATAAAATACCAAAAAAAAAAAAAAAAAAAAACACAAAAAACAAGTCAACAATACGAAATATGTCAAAACGCATGATAAACCTCTGGATATCTCAGTTAACCAGCCAAATTCGACTGGATAACTTTTTGTCTTTATATCTTTATCAGTTGGTTATCTTTTGACATAAACTCGGGATAAATGCGCTATCCAGAGGTGAACAATACGAAACTACTGGAAACCTTGGAGATATCAGCTGGTTAAAGATATCCAGAGCTCAACAATACGGCCCTTAATAAACAAAAACTTGACAAATTTCTCCCAGTCCAACCGATTTCTTCGAGAATCATTTATAAGACCAGCACCACTAAAAAGTTGCACACTTAGCACTGATCCTGGAGGACACGATAAATATTGACGAACAATTGAGTGCAAGTTCTGAAGTTAAGTTAAGTCGTTAGGTTTATAAGTAATTAACGGAGAACTGCGTTCGTGTGTAGGAAACGTCAAGTCGTAACGCCACTGCATTTCGATTTTCGTTATAACTCCGAGCCGAAGTCGAAGCTTCGTTACATCCCTACTTTCGATGCCGCCGCTGACGAACCATTTTTCCTTTGCCCCAAAACAGACGTCAGTTTCGGCGATGACCGAACAAATATCTTGCTGAGGAACATTTTTTTCACTTCAGCAAAGAGGTGGTTATCGCTGGAGCCCAGATATGGACTGAACGGTAGGTGGAGAAGCAATCCGAGACCCAATTCGTTTATTTTGGCCATCGTTTTTAATGATTTATGACGTGTCGCGTTGTCTTGGTAAAATGGCGCGTTGTCTTGGCCAAATTAGATCTTTTCTTGACAATTTCCGACTACAAACGCTCTTATGACATAATGTAATAGTCACTATTTATCGTCCGTCTATGTTCCAAGTAATAAATAAAAATTATACCGCACATCCCACGAAACATACGCCATTACTTAACCAACGCTTTGCTGGGTTTTCGGTCGCTTTAGGTGGTTTTTATCGGTCGCACGCCACTCAGATGACTCAGATGACCAATTTGATTCACGAGTTAAATGTCTTATCTATAGTGATGCATCAACGCAAAAACTTGAGTGACTTATTCCACTGAAATATTGCTAAACAGCTCTTCGAATCTTCATTACGTTCTTGTTTTTGCTCTGATGTGGGCGGCACCCATTTGGAAGGCAGCTTTCGCATACCCAAATATGCGTGCATGATGGGTTTAAAACACTGCCTTCGGATATTTTTAGGATGTCAACAATCTCTCTCAACTTCACTTTGCGGTCGCCCGTGATGATTTTTAATACTTTTTCGATGTTTTCTTCAACAACCGTCTCTCATTCGGGCGACCAGTGCGAATCGCATCATTTGTGTCTATACGGCCACGACGAAAATCAGCAAACCAGAGTTTGATGGTTGTTTTTAATGGAGCAGAGTCGGGACAACATTTTCTAGTCATTGTCCGGCTTGCATGGTATTTTTTCCATTGAGTAGAAATGGTAAATGGTAGCAGACGAAATTGCGATGGATTCAACGTTTAAAAAAACAAGAGTAGCGTCACTACAACCACTGTAACTCAGTCAATAACAAATCAAATGTTATTACATTTTTACTGTGTTCCTTTGAAAGTTGGCGCTATTGGAAAATCATAGCAAGAATTTATTTGAGATGCCATCTCGTAGTCAGGCCAGAGACTTATTGGCTGATGTGTTAATTAAGACAGAGTTTACGCGCCATTTAAATTGAATGAAGAGTATCAGGATTTTTGTTCTTTCCACTTTCTCTGTGATATTTGATTGAAAAGCTGTTCACACGTGATATTTTGATTGAATGGCCGATGCCGAGTACGAGTGTTGTTGGTACCAGAAAAGTTATTTATACAACCCTGTGATTGTTGATTTTGATTGATGCGATGTACGGTATTGCCACTTAATACAAATTTATCATATCAAATCTTTTCTTAAAACAACCAAAATTACTCTCAGCCTACCAAAAATTCAAAACACGTACATTTTTCAATTAGTAAAGTATAGATTAGAAAAAAAAAATAAAATATTTCAGATACGCGTGTGTAAGAAAAAAGAATTATATATCTAGCAAGACGCAGGGTTGCCTGTTAACCCATAAGCGAGTCAATTGCCTCTTAGCTCCCCTCAATATGAATGGTGTATACCTTGTGCAGAAATCCGCTATGTGTTAACCAAAAAGGATGTGCAAGTGAAATACTCTTCACAGACCTGTATTATACAAGTGACACCTAGAAAAGCAACCACGTACTAGATGTCACATTTATAAACACAAAAGCATTACCCTGTGCCATATTCTGTAAAATCAGTATGCAATAATAATTCCATACTGCCCTTAATAGTACCAGTTTGGCTACCTCTAGATGGCGTACCTTCATTGTCATCTACTGGGAAAGACGATACCTTTCCAATCTCTTGCATACTAAGCAGGTATGCCAGCCCGGTCGTACTATTTCGCGACTCCGCCGGTCAACCTAGACCTGTGCAAGCGATGTACACAAACCACAGCCAGCACGAGTCTCCTCGAAGGGCCAACCCATGATAGTCACCTGGGCAACGCGGTTCCGCCGAATGCGGGTCTACAACATCCCGGCAAATAAGACAAAAAATTCAAGTTACAATTTTTGTTTTTGACAGTGCAAAATAAAGCACTTTATTTCTTTTTGGCTATCACTTCAACTTAAGGCATGGCTCCATTATCATACCTTAAACGAAGTGCCTAAGCTTGTGAACCCGTGCAACTTGATTGCACCAGGTCTCCCTTTTGCCGTGTTTTATAGACACAAAATAACCTCACGATGTTGGCCATATAGACCATGTTTCCTTGCCGTGGATAGATAAGGTCCCCTAAATCAACGGGTATGACTATCCCCGTGCTAACAAGTTCTACTGGACCATTTGCTACTCCATTGCAGGCTTTTTCCACAAGGATTTATCATAGTGACCTGCTACCAGATTGGCCGCCACACCGAGCTCTGGTGAACTCTTCTTTTTTACGACAGTAGACAAGACTTATACACGATTGTTACGACTCTATGCATCTACTGTCAACCATCCTCCTTTATCCTGGCTTTGGACAGGCAGGCACAACTCAGTTGCTAACCTGGCGGAGTTAGACCTTGTGCAGTCAGATGCTCTTGACATTCTGAGCATATCAATACAATCAGATCTTCGTTGGAATGATAACATTTTTGATGTGTCAAAAGAAACAGCCCAGTGCCTTTGTTTTTTAAAATTTTTGATAGGGGACGATAATATTTCATCTTCTCTCTTCTATATTGGGCATCATTGCGCAATGTTCGTTGCCTAAGCCTTCTATACAGGTACTACCATGCCCAGGTAATAATTTTACCTAAATATGCCTTGAGTAAAGCTTTGTCTAAAAAATTTATAAAGGAAGGCGAATTTAAACTTCCTTGAACAATCCTTGAAACAAGTTTTATACAAGGTATGTAATTAATTCCTTTATACAGAAGTTTACAAAAGTTTGATATAAGGTTTTTATTCAAACCTCATTCAGGAACTCGGAAACTGAAAAAATAATTTTAATTGTTTTTATATTACGTATATCGTCCTCTGCAGTACGTTACATTTAATTTTATTAAGAACATAAATCTTGAACATTAAAAATTTTTTGAATATTTACCACTCGTCTATTCAGGAGCTTGCTTGCGCTACGTTAAAGCTCAATTACTATTTTCTTTTATTTTCCTTTATAAAAATTAAAACTTTATAAAGGCCTCAATTGCAATCATTTCATATCAGGACTTAATATGTAAGGCATTAACTGCATCGGTAGCCCTGCGGCTTAAGGGGACAGCTTACCAGACGAGAAAGCGGCGGTTCGATCCCGGGCTCAGACAAGATTTTTTTTTTTATTATTGAACTGGTTTTTTTTTATGATAGAGAGTGTTTTTTTCATTTAATTCAGGAATTTCTTAGGCTATTGTTGTCACAAACTGGAAATTTGTTTATCTAAAAAAAACTACGCTTGAGTAAAAATCTTATTGAATACTTCCTAAAATGTATCATTGACTAAAGCTCTACATAAAAAATTATGCAAGAAAATGGAATTTTGTAGGCTTTTAAAAGGCTGTTTCAAAAAAAGCATGAAAAATTACTTTTATACAAGGCCTTTTCAAGTTCAGCATGAATAACTTCGATATTTAGGTGAAATTGTTATCTGGGTGGGAACTGTTCAAGGGAGGTACATGGCCTGACGCGACCAGCTCGTGAGTTTCCTAAGTCCACTCGGCCAGTTCTTCAAGCCCTTCCCTATACCATTTCCTCTTTGCCCAATATAACATCACATTACCGAGATAATTCGTTATTCAGTCGCTCAGTAATATTGTGGAACGATTTCCCTGCGAGCGTGTACCCCGGCAGTTTCAAGCTGTGTAAATTTAAATCAAATCTTAACCGATACTAGTTTATCTTTCTATCCTCCAACAAGGAACTATCACCAGTCTTCCAAATCATCATTTCGGAATGCTTTTATAGGGGGGCATCCCCTGAGTGTGGGTTAAGTCTAAAAAATATAACTATATAACGAGTTCATGTTCGCTCTTGCAGAGAGCTTACATTTTTTTTTGCTGGGATAACAACAACAAATTTTGAATGATCCTTCAATTTGAAAGACGTGTAAGCAGTGCCTAAGTATATTTAGCTTAGTTTAATGCCTTTTCCACACTTGGTCAACGCAATACCAACTCAAGTTGCTAGCCTGTGTATTTATACCGGAACCTTCAGATTAAGCAACTTGCACACAACAAATTCTCGACACGTTCTCAACTTGTTCAACGCAACGCGGCTTTCCTCAATTTTCATCGGCGACTTGTTGGATCAGTTTGTTTGTTTTGTGAATTCAATTATTTGTAGTGCAGTATGCTATATATTAATCAACATGAATAAGTTAATTAATTAGTTCCTTTTTTTTATTAATAGAATCTAGAAGAAGAAGAAAGTGTTTGCAGTATAAATGAGCATGGGTAAAGTATTAAATTAGTGTAAGAAGCACGACTTTTAAAGCAAGTCTGAAAGCATTCGGTTTATAATTTCATTGCTTTTCAACTTTTTCGCTGTTGCGTTGAAGTTGCGTTGGAATTGCGTTGACCAAGTGTGGAAAAGGCCTAAGGCTTGTATATGAAAGTCAAATCCAGTTGGTAAGAGCAGTGGCGGATCTACATACGGGCTTAAAGGGCTTTAGTCACTCTCCCTTAGGGTATTTTTTGTATGGAAAAATAATTAAAATAAGCCCTTAAGACTGCTTCAGTCGTTGTACCCCCCTTAGACTACAAAGCTGATTGGTAATTGCTTTCATCTAGAAACAAGACCTACAAAGGTGAAAAGTAGAGTTAAAATGCAACGCTCAGTTTTGCAATATGTTATCAAGTTAATTTTTTGATTGCAAATTAATGTTGATCTTGTATTCTTCTTTTGAAAAAGTTTAGAAAGAAATAAATAATATATTATATTAAAATTTTTAAAATCCTAACAAGAACATTACAATATAATCATATTATGATAGTCTTTAAATAGCAATTCCAAACGAACCTAGCATTACATTTGACCTATACTTGTAAACGATATAGGACCTCCCTCTGGGTGAAAATATGAATTATTTAAAAAGTTTCTTAAAAAAATATTTATTATACAATTCCAAATAATCCAAAATGCATAATAAAACTTTCACATTCAAAAGATATATATTTTATATTATTAATAATGTTATTACTATTATGCAATATATAATATAAATTGCCCAGATGTGCCTTGAAGTTTATGAATGTAGCATTTATTTTTTTTTTTAAATTATTTTTTTTACACTTTCGTATTTTGTCTTTATGGTAAAATAAAAATTTGTTTTTTTTTTATTTTTTTGTCCGAACCCCCTTTGGCGAATCCTAGATCCGCCACTGGCTCAGAGATGTGTTGAAGTATTTCCGATTTTTTGTACTTATCACTTTAAATATCGATGGGGGAGTTAAATATTTTTCTAATTAATGTACGCAAACCTTTGGTGATTCGAAAAAACTGACTTCATATTCGGGTTTAGAGACCTCCAAAACACTGTATAAAGTTGTGAAATTCCATGGGTTTTTGCTGTTGCAAAGTGTGATTTGCCACTAAAATTTGTCAATGTTTTTATTCGCTCTAAAGTTGTGACATTTTATATCAGGATAAGTTAAATATAGTTCCAAATAAAATAAAATAGTTCCAAAAAAAAAATGAGTTAATTCCTTTCTTGTCCTAAAATTTTAATCTCTGCAGGGCATTAAATTTGATCAATTATATTTACTTTTACAACTGCACCACGACTTTACGGACTACCGAAAATACACAAAACAGACGTCCCCCTACGACCCATATCTTCATCTATTAATGTCCCTTGTTACAAATTATCAAAGCACATAGGACAAATCTTAAAACACTTAATATCTGACGAATATAATATCAAAAACTCTGTTCAATTAAAAGAAAAACTAAAAAATTTTACACTGACAGACGAGGAAATAATTGTATCATTTGATGTTGTGTCTCTGTTCACCAACATCCCGACCCATTTAGCGATAAAAAATATAATGAAGAAATGGGACGTAATTAAAAACTTGACTAGCATTCCACGACCGCAATTTCTAAATATTTTAGAATTCTGCTTAAAAGAAAATAATTATTTTATATTTGACAACCAGGTATACCATCAAATATATGGTATGCCAATGGGCAGTCCATTATCTCCGACGATAGCAGACATAATTCTGGACAACTTACTTGACGACACAATAACAATTCTTCAAAATAATGACATAAATATTACATTCATATGTAAATATGTAGACGATATTCTCGCCATAATAAAGAAAAAAGACTTAGACATAATTCACAAAACACTGAATAGTTACCACAAAAATATACAATTCACAACTGAAATTGAACGAAATCATAACATACCATACTTAGACGTCCAACTACATAGGAAAAATAACAGAATAATTTTTGACTGGTTTACCAAAACAACATGCTCAGGTAGACTTATAAATTTTCACTCGACGCAACCAATGCAGCAAAAAATAAATACGGCGACCAACTTAATAAGAAAAATTTTTACATTAGCCGACACACAATTTCTGGACAAAAACATAAAAAAGATAAAAACAATACTAAAAAACAACGACTACCCAACACATCTCGTAAACTCATTATTAAACAAAAAGTGTTCGGAAAACAAACGAAACAAAAAAATAACAGATAAAAACAAACAGTCTGGCAACACTCAACAAGAAACAAAAAAATACTTAGGCATAACATATATACCAAAACTGACGGGTAACACACACATACGAAAAATAATGAGAGCGGACAGCACAAAATTTGCATATAAATCAAACGCCACTTTAAACCAAATATTCACAAAAACAAAAACAAAAATTAAAAACGAAGACAAAAACAACGTTGTATACGAACTGCAATGCAAAGGCGACGAACACGATAGTTGTGACAAAACTTATATAGGAACAACAAAAAGAGCGCTAAAAATAAGAATGGCAGAACATAAGCTGGACATAAGAAACAAAAAAACAACAACAGCGCTAGCACAACATATATTGACTACAGGCCATACAGCTGATTTTGAGGCTGTAAGAATCTTGGACGTTGAAAACAAAACAAAAAGAAGAATGACATTAGAAAGTTTAAGAATACAACAAAAAGGGGACAGAGCAATAAATTTCAAAGAAGACACTGACAATATAAACAACAACAATGCAGTAGCAATTGACGTATAGGCTATAATAGTTTCGCTTAAATTTTGTGTTCAAATAAATTTTTCTGTTTTTTAAAAAGTTTATGTCATGTAAAATTTTTGTAATTTCAAATAATGGTTTATTGTCAAAATTAACTTAATGTATCTTTTAATGTAAAGTAAGTTTTTGGTTAATTGTTTTTTTAAAAAATTGTTCATATATGTTTCTGTAGATAAAAAATTAAAAAATCTCCCCTGAAGATGTCGCCAAGAAAGTGACGAAACGTCGGGAAAAAATTGAATTTTTATTTTTATATTTAAAAATTGCAATTAAAAAGAAATGGCCAAACAACTCCATTCAACTTAAATAAATATATTGAAACTAAAATTGGCCCAAAAAATTAATATATTTACTTTTTTTTTTTTTTAAAATGGACTAACACGAGAGGGTAGAAAAGAAACATTTGGAAACCCGGATTCGTCTTCATAATAACGTGTATGAAACCAATTTTAAACGAATTACTTATTAATTCTTTCTGCTTAGAAGTAATACACAAGATACAAAAATTCGTTAAATACTTCAGATCAACTTACATATGTCTTTGATAAATGGTATGAAATGGTAAGGAGCAATTAAAAAATCTTCCAACCTTAAAACTGATATTATATCCTACTCTTGAAAAAAAAATATGTATAAGATCCATACACACTCCACGTCAGTAGAATAGGTTCACTGCTTCAATGAAATACAAACCATTTTTTCTCTTAAAATGAGCGAAAGGGAAAACTTTCTGTTGTTGTTTTTTCTTAAGTGTTATGTTATAAAAAGTTAGGTAAAGAGAAATTGTACATAAAGGAGCCGTTAATTTTCTGTTGTTGTTTGAACTTTGGCAATACAAAAATATGCACTTTTTGGTGCGTCATTAGAATAGGTTGGTTCATCTCATTAACCAACTCATTGGTTCCTTTCTTCAAGGGAATCGAAAATATTTTTTTTTATCTTAATTAATTTTTTTTTTCTGTTTTATTCAACAAATTTTTAGTAATGAGAGCTACCTTCTTTATTAAAGATAGTTTCATAAATCCGATTTGGAATGGAATCATAAAGTTGCTTCAAGTAGTTCAAAGAAATTTCACTCCAAGCTACTTTAATGGCAGAAATGAGTGACTCTTTGTCTTCAAATTGTCGACTGGAGTCATACACTTTCCAAACTTATCAACCCCATATATAACCGGAACCGGATAACCGTTTTGAGCCGGAAAATATGGAGACCATGACAACAGTTGAACATTTTTGTTCACTAATTCAGCTTGAAAAACGTGAGTGTGAGAAGATTGAGATGTATGGTGACAGGAACGAGTTCCGAAAATTGTTCGAAAAGATAAGACGCCTGGCCGATGGCTCTAAAACCAAGGCCTCTTTCTGCAAGGATGAAAACGGGAATCTAGTGACAGATATCCCGAGTACACTGACTTTATGGAGGGAACACTTCTCTAGTCTTCTGAATGGCGATGACGACAAAAATCCCGCCAATAGAGATGATATCCCGGAAACCCCAATTATGGATGACAGCGTTGAAATTCCGCTGCCCGACTATAATGAAGTCTTGACAGCAATAACACGGCTTAAGAACAACAAAGCCGCGGGAGCCGATGGTCTACCCGCTGACCTGTTTAAGAACGGAGGCGAAGCTCTATTTAAATGCATTCACGAGCTTCTATGCAGAATATGGTTGGAAGAATGCATTCCAAACGATTGGAACATCAGTGTACTCTGCCCAATACACAAGAAAGGCGATCTCACTATTTGCGCCAACTACCGTGGGATAAGCCTACTAAATATCGCCTATAAGGTTCTGTCTAGCGTACTATGTGAAAGACTGAAGCCCATCGTAAACCAACTGATTGGGCCTTATCAGTGTGGCTTCAGACCTGGAAAATCTACCACCGATCAGATATTCACGCTACGATAAATCTTGGAAAAGACCATAGAGAAGCAAATCGAGACCCATCACCTTTTTGTCGACTATAAAGCCTCATTCGACAGTCCAATAAGGAATCACCTATACTCCACCATGTCTGAATTTGGTATACCTGCAAAATTAATCCGTCTATGCAGGATGACACTGAGCAACACCAGCAGTGCACTAAAAATCGGGAAGGACCTCACCCCCCCATTTGTTACCAAACGAGGTTTCAGACAAGGTGATTCTTTATCATGCGACTTTTTTAACCTAATTATGGAGAAGATCATTAGAGCTGCTGATCTGAGACAAAGCGGCACAATATTCTATAAAAGTGTTATGCTGCTAGCGTATGCCGATGATATTGATATCATTGGCCATAACACACTCGAAGTCAGTGCAGCATTCTCCAAATTAGAAAAAGAGTCGAGTCGCATGGGTCTTGCAGTAAACGCAGATAAGACGAAATATCTGGTGTCAACAAACAAACAGTCCCAGCGTATTGGCACCCACGTTACTGTTGACAACACCTCCTTCGAGGTTGTGAAGGACTTCGTCTACCTCGGTTCCAGCATTAACTCCACCAACGATATCAGTAGAGAGATAAAACGAAGGACAACTCTTGCCAACAGGTGTTGCTTTGGGCTCAGTAGGCAATTGAGAAGCAGAGCCCTCTCTCGACGAACAAAACTCACGCTCTATAAGTCACTAATCATGCCCGTCCTGTTATATGCAGCACAAACCTGGACGTTGAGCAGCTCTGATGAAAAGATTTTAGGAGCGTTCGAGAAAAAGATCCTTCGTAAAATCTACGGACCAATCTGCGTCAATGGCGAGTACCGAATACGATGGAACGATGAGCTGTATGAGCTATACGCTGACATCGACATAGTAAAGCGCATAAGAATCGAGCGGCTTCGCTGGCTAGGTCATGTTGAGCGGATGGAAGACGACGCTCCAGCGAAGAAAATATGACTCGGTACCCATCGGCGGACAACGCAGAAGAGGACGACCGCATGTCCGTTGGATGGACCAAGTGGAGGACAACCTGACGAGCTTGTTCTAGCATCGCTCTATACAAATTTGCCGTCATTATGCAACTTGAAAACTTCAGCTCGATGGTTCCAAAATATGTTATAGCCCCCCAAACCATTACACCTCCCTCGCGGTTATGGTAACGAGTTAAAAAAATTCATCTTTTCCTAGATCATGAAAGTAATAGTTATAATCATCCGGTCCATCCAAATTTAATTTCTTTTCGCTTGAGAAAACTATGTACTGCCATTCTCCCTGCCAAGCCATGTGATTCTAAAAAAAATTCAACCGATTTTCCTTCAGTTCAGGG
This sequence comes from Coremacera marginata, assembly GCA_914767935.1. Taxonomy (NCBI): domain Eukaryota; kingdom Metazoa; phylum Arthropoda; class Insecta; order Diptera; family Sciomyzidae; genus Coremacera; species Coremacera marginata. The sequence goes on from OU612045.1 coordinate 138,016,955, forward strand.
TTTAGTGGTTGTTTTTTCTTAATCTTACGTCGTGTTAGGTGCTATACGGTTGAAATACTGGCGCTTACCCCAGCTTTTTGTCTAATTTTTGATGCTGAAATGTAATTTCAAAAAATTGCATACTACGTTTTGACTTCTTCCGATTTTGCTAGCGATTTCACAAGTAGTTAAGTTTTGCTCTTTGTACACCTCAATTTTAACTTTTTCCTTCGAACTTTTAAAGTTTTTCCGCGTCCCATACTGCCTCGAAATACTGTAACACCTTTGTTATTATTTATTTTAGTACCGATCTTTCTGAAACTCTGAAAGAAACTAAAACAAATGACGTACCAAAAAGCGCATATTGAAGCGAAGCTTTTTACTCCTCGTTCTGTGATTTGCTTGGAGTGAAATCTGAAAAATTTTCGACAGATTTTTTCTTGGAAATTTGATGGGTTCTTTATTGCTAGTGCTTATTACAACAAGAATATTTAATACTTTAATATTAAATACTAAAAATATTTTTTGGACTGCCCGTGGGGATCGAAACGACGTCCTCTTAAACGAGAGTCCAATCATAGAGTGTAAATTATTATCTAGAGATTGCATCAACTCTGCTAAATCTCTGGCATGTGTTAACAGAGGATAACAGAGTTTTTTTTCTTCATGTTTTTAAATGAAATAACTCTGTTAACACATGCCAGAGATTTAGCAGAGTTGATGCAATCTCTACATAATAATTTACACTCTATGGTCCAATGCACAATCACAAAGACTTGTTAGAAAACGTTGTTAATTCAATGCTAATTATAACAGAAGATATGTTGCAGTAGATCGTTACCATCTATCAATAGATAGAGGATTGTGTATTTGCTATGCTACAACTATCAAAAATTTGCTTTTTTTTGCCACAAGGTGTCTCCAGCATCGGTTTGTTTGTATTGTGAATGCGTTTGTGGTGCTGTTGGAATAGAGTATAAATTATTATCTAGAGATTGCACCAACTCTGCTAAATCTCTGGCATGTGTTAACAGAGGTTAACAGAGTTTTTTTCTTCATGTTTTTAAGTGAAATAACTTTGTTAACACATGCCAGAGATTTAGCAGAGTTGATGCAATCTCTAGATAGTAATTTACACTCTATGACAAGTGCGTTTTTAAGTGTCAAAAAAATAGATATCAATAAATATGGAATTAACAAACGCATGCAAGAGTCAGTGCAGCCAAGTTCACAACCATGTGTGGAGAGTTAAAATGGAGAGTCGCTGGAATTATATGCCCGTATATGTAATTGGCGTGGAAATTTGGCATTCAACAATAAAAAAATAAGCAGTAAATATGTTTTCTGTATATATGTAATTTATTTTAAATTTTTGAATTTAAAAGTTAATTTATTAAAAAGAAAAAATTATTAAGCTATCAAATCTATGTAACTGCGAAAAAGCTTCGCTTCTCTCGTGTGTTCAACGACTCACCTGTGTTTTTTTTTGTAATGCCAAATCTAAAACAACAACAGAAAATTAACGGCTCCTTTATGTACAATTTCTTTTTACCTAACTTTTTATAATAAAACACTTAAGAAAAAACGATAACAAAAAATTTTCCCTTACGCTCATTTTAAGAGAAACAATGGTTGGTATTTCATTAAAGCAGTGAACCTATTCTGCTGACGCGGAGTGTAATTGCTTATGTATGAAACATTTACTTGCTTTTCTTTCCAAAATGTATTGATCTTATATCCCTACCTTTTGCAAATCTTGTTCCTACCTTAAATTTAAAAATCTTGAAGAATTATAAAAGTTTTTGAATTTAACCTGCCTTCTTTTTTAATCTGCCTTAACAAATCTCCATAATTCACTTTTAAAGGCTTGACCAAAACAGACAAGTCGCTCCGTAACGAGCAAAGACGAAACTGCTCGATTAAATACTTTTAAATGTTGTTATCCAAAATGAACAAATTTAAATTATCGAAACTGAACAAAAGAGTTTTGTTCCGTAAGAACCGAACTTTTAGCGTCTCAACTCGACAGATGTTTGTGAAGTTTCCAGGGACCGCAAATAACGATAAAAATTCGATATCAATCAGAATATTTTAGCAATTTTTTGATCAATATCTTTTCGATCAGAAATAAAGTTATTTATTAATCGCTACATTTTCGACCAGAAATAAAATTTATTTTTTGATTGTTATGTTTTCAAAATAAAACTTATTTTTGATCGTTATTTTTTTAATCAGAAATTAAAGGTATTAAAAATCGTTTTGTGATCGTTATTTTTTCGATCTGAAATAAAAGTTATTTTATATCGTTATTTTTTCGATCAAAAATAAAAGTTATTTTTTGAACGTAATTTTTTCAATTCGAAATAAAAGTTATTTTCAATCGATATTTTTTAGATCAGAAATAAAAATCAATTTCGATTAGATTAAAAAAATTATTTTTAATCGAAATTATATCGATAAAAAAAGGAATATGACGGTGGCCGTTATTTAGAAGTCGTTTTTTAAAGTGAAATTTCTTATGACTGCTGCTTGTTTCTACAGCTATTTCTACTTCGATATCTACTACTATGTAATACCAATATTTTCTACTGCTATTTTCTATTACCATTTCTTGCTACTTTTTTGTAAACTGATTCTACTAATATTTCCTACTATTTTTGGTATCACTGTATTCTATTTATTTTCCACTAATATTTTCTACTACTATTTAATACTACTATTTTCGACTACTACTACTGTTTTCTAACTTTTCCATATTTAAATCCTTGTCCTATCCTTGCGCAAGTCTTTGTCAAAATCCTTGCCCAAATTCTTGTCCAAATACTTTTTCTTAGTCTTGATAAAATCCTTATTTGAATACTTCTCCAAATCCAAGTCTTAAATTTTGTCCTTATCTTTGTCAAAATCGTTGTCCAAATTCTAGCCCAAGACAACTTGCTTGTATGATAGTAAACGTGAGTTCGAAGGGTGGTACGTATGAACTTTATTTTTTATATGCTCAATAACTTTTTAAATGGAACACAATAACAGTTTAACATGTAACATAAATATTGATTTGATTTAAATTTTAATCGATATCATTGAAATCCAAAATTTGATCAAAACATATCGATAAATGACTGGTTTTTATTTCTGATCTAAAAAATTTCGATAAAAAATAACTTTTCTGATCGAAAAAATAACGATAAAAATAACATTTATTTCTAATTGAAAAAATAACGATCAAAAATAATTTTTATTTCTGAATGAAAAATAACGATCAAGAAATAAATGTCATATTTGATTGAAAAAAATCGGTCAAAAATTATTCGTTTAATCTGTATTCTATCTTAAAAATCATGAAAAAAATCATGTCAAAAACGGGATATTGTAACTTTTAAAATTATTTTACAATAACTTGATCTAAAAGTTGAAAAAACTTGATCTTTTGATCTAAAAAATTTAAAATAATCGTTATTTTCCATCGCTGGAAGTTTTTATCGACTCGCCTCTTTTGCTCAGGCCTTATGATAGAAGTCGTAAGAGAGAATTTACACACGAGAAGAATTTTAATTTAAGAATTTTTTAAATCATTCAAAGGAAGCCATGTACCTTATACAAAAATCATTATCATGCATTTAAAATGATTATGTTGAATGTAAAAATTTTAAATAATTGAAAGACCTTCAAATCCTTTGCAACTAAATATTTCCTACTGCCCCAAATGTTCTTTTTTTCGTGATATTGTTTCTGATCACAAATATTTTGTTTTGAAGTTTGAATTTATATTTTCACCAAAATATATATGATACAATAATTTTGATAATATTCCATATAGTTAGTTAACACTTAAATTTTCTATTAACAGGCTTGAACAATTCTGGTGATATTTTGCTTGAAAAAATCGTAGAAGAGGATACTTCATATTTGAATGATCGTAGCTCTGGCATTTCTCCCATAGAAATAGAAAATGATACCAAATATCTTTTACGTCGAGAGTCTTTAACCGAAACAATCAATATAACACGAATATAAGCATCCATATGATAAGGATAAACTATATACATGTTGAACATTATATATGAAATGCAATTTTATTTAAACTCTTGTGCATAATTTAATATGTATTCAAATTAAACTACATACGACCATAAATTTTACTCTCTTTTATAAAAATTTTCATACAATTTAACTTAAAAATAAGATATAGAAATGTATATTGAAATCAATCATTATTGAAATGTAAAATGATATTAAGCATTTTTCTCGTACAAATAAATAAAATATCAAAGCAAAAAACTAAAAAAATAAATCCAAGAATTAAATTAAATTTTAAAAAAAACGCCAAAGGATGAAACAAACTACAAAAATGTTGCCGTTGATTCTTTTTAAAGTTAATCTTAAATTTAATAATCTTTATTGCTACCGCTAATGCAAGTAAAAATGTTAAAAAATAATGAGCACAATTTTTACACTCATAACGAAAGACTTTAAATTATGATATAAAAGAATTTTAATGTATATATAAATATATTTAATAAACTTATATATAGTTTAACATAAAATTTAACTCTACAGATCGCTATAAAGCCGGTCTAGGAAAACTGTGAATGAAGAAAAACAAAAAGCAAAATACACATAATTGATATAAGTCTCAACATATTATTAAGTATTTTATTCACTTTAAGTATCTTCTTATTATTTGATTTGAAATTCAAATTTTCAAACTGTAAAAGATTTAAGAGGAATGTATTTTGGAACGTATAATAATCTAACTAATTTTGTCGAAATACGCTGAGCTAAGCATTATTTTTTTTACTATAACATATTATTTAATTTTCTACGCGTCATCATTCTATATTAATAAAATATATATTCAAACAAAATATTTGGATTTTATTGCGGATTTGTAAGAGACACTCGCTCCATTTAATTATTCTTCCTTGAACCTTAAAATTATTATACCCACTGAACCATAAGCGAAGGTTTTGAGTAAGGTGAGAGTTTTGCGAACGTTTTTGCTTAGAATTTTTTTTTTTATTTTGTCGCTTAAAAGTGCTTGTAGATTAAATTCGTAAAAGCTTTTTCCATAAAGAAAAATTGAGCATATTTTGCGAAATTCATTAAAAACTTATTTTGAGTCGAAAATGAATCATTTTTGTATCATTTCAGTAGGTAAGACTTCCTTGTAAATGAACCATTTTTTGTTCATAAATGAGTTCGCAAATAAATCATTTATGTTTCTTTTTTGCATTCTGAAATGAGTTCAAAAAAAAATAATTTTTTTATCATATCAGTAGGGAACATTTTCTCATAAACGAACCATTTTTTGTTCATAAATGAGTTCACAAATGAATCATAAATGTTACTTTTTATATTCTAAAATCAGGTAAATAAAGGAACTTAAAATGAAAATGTTAACCTATGTACAAACGTCATATGAACTTTTTTACCAATGCGAGATGGATGTACTGCTACACGTATGAAAATTTTCAACATTTCTATCAAAAATTAAAATCAAGCCCAAATAGAATGAAAACCACGAAAACATTTCAAGCAACAATGTAATCAAATAAATTCCCCAATTAATAACTTAACTATTTTGATATTTCATATATAATTTGGAAGTTTGTGAAATTGGAAAACAATCACGCCTTTTCCCCTTTGAAACATCAATATCATGAATAACACAATGCGTGAATTCCAGCCAAGGTATATTAATCCTATTAACCCAATGATTAATATGATCTCTAATTTTAGCAATAATCATTTCTTCTTTAACAAAATATCGATATGTTATTATAAATAGTATTATGCAATAATAAAATTTATAATTCAAAAAGGTTCTTTTTTTTAACTCATTATTGAACAAAAAAAGGTTTGTTTTTGAGAGGCAATTCAGTCCAAAGATTGATACAAAAAGGGTTCAATTTCGTTTCGGTTTTTTACAAAAGAACTTTTGTATGGTTCATTTTTGAACTCATCTCCGAAGAAAAAACAGTTTGTTTCTGACAGGCATTTTCGTCCGGCGATTGATTCAAAAAGGGTTAATTTCCGAGTGCCGAAAAATAACTTTTATGGTTCTTTTTTAACTCATTTGCGAACAAAATAAGGTTCTTTTTTGAGAGGCATTTTAGTCCGACGAATGATATAAAAAGGGTTCATTTATGAGTGCCGAAAATGAACGTTTCTACCCGAAAAGGTTCATAAATGAATTCAAAAACGGTAGTTTTGGTTCACTGGGTAGCTTCATAATTTAACATTTGTATTGATTGAAATATACTTAAATATACAAGCAAATAATGACTTTAACAACTTTGTTTATGCCGGCTTAGAAATAGGTTCGCAATCATTCTCGACTTTATAATGCCGCTTGAAACATATAAATCTATTTAATGGAATATCTTTAAACTTTAGCACTGCAATTACAAAAGCAACACAATAGTTTAATTTTATTTAATTACAATCTGGAGCCGAATCGCCGCTTAAATAACACAATTTTACGTGACGAGTTGAATGTTCACGGAAGCGGCGATTCGGCACCAGATATGATTAGAATTAACAATATTAAGTTAGGAGCTGTACGGACCCCTGTGGAACATAACTGTAAACTCGCTACTGGTTAGACCATGGCAGAATTATAAGGTAAGTTCATCACGGAGAGGAATGGAGTAGAAAGCAGAATAATAGCCCTATTCTGTTGATTGACAATTGTAAATTTGTTGACAACTGTAAAAATGTCTTATTCTTAAATATAAACAAAAGCTCATAACATTACAAAACTGTTAGCAACATAAAAAAAAATATTCAGAACAAATAAATAAGCGAAACATTTTGAATGTTTTCAACCCCATGGACCAAAAAATAGCACATAAAAGACTAGCTTGTCAATGAATTTACAGTTGTCAATCAACAGAATAAGGCTATAAAGCTACATTGATGTCAAAATCAGCTGTTCATCGCGAAATTCTTTATGATCACGTTTCGCAGTTGTTTTTAGGTTAAAACTGTTACAGGTTTTTTTGCAATTTTAAGACTTCTTTCACATTTTATAGTTTTTATTACACTTTTTTTATAATATTTACACTCAAATCAACACAAGTTTAACACCCGCGACCGCACTGTTTGCAACTTGGAAACATAAAATATTTTCTTCATTTGCAATTTCTACGAAATTCGTCGTTTTGAAATTAATGTTGCTTCTCATTACCCACTCTTCGTTGACGCGTGAGAGCACTCAGTGCAACGGCCCAACCTTATCATTGTATCATGGGTTAGACTGGATGAATCGATGAAACGATAGGGATTGCAGATGACATTGCGTTAATGGTCTGTGGTAAGCAGTGGCGTTCCTAGGCATGATGACACCCGGAACGGATATCAATGGTGTCACCCCTAAAAGAAATTTCTATAATAAATAAATACATTTGATAAAATTGGACATTTTATATTTGGGATCATAAAAAATTAATAAAAATATTAAAAAATTAAAAAAAAAAAAATATCTTTTAAAGTTACAAAGCGAAATAGAAGGTAAGGCAACGAAATTTTTTAACGAAGCTTTTTTAAAAACTAACTTTTCGACGGCTAGTTGTCAAAACGACGAAGTTAGTAGAAATTTCAAATGAAATACATTTTTAATGTGTTGAAGTCTTAGCGACCTTTTAAGATTACAAGATTTATTTTTAGCTGGCTTCAGGCCATCCAAATATAAAACAATTAATTTTATATGTAATTATTTGATATAAATTTTATTCTCGATATTTGCTCACAGATATTTGCTCTCTGTGCTACAGCCACAAAATTAGTCATAAGGGGAAAAATTGCAATAACAGAGTTCTATGGATTTAGTTTAAAATACTAGAAATAGAATACGTTAATTTCTAGTGTAAGAATTATTCTATTGCATTTGTTTTATATATTGTAAATTTGTGTTAAAATTTGTGCTAAAAAAATATTTTTAGAGTGTTCTTGTTCCTTCAGTTTTCCTGATGATGAATTGCATTGTCAATTCGAAATATCGAGAATAAAATATACATCAAAAAATTACATAGAAAATTATTTGTTTTGTATTTGGATGACTTGAAGCCAGTGAAAAAACAATTTTATAAGTATTTAATGTTTTCAAGTTGTAAACAGTGCGGTCGTGTGTGTTAAATCCTCCGAAATTTGTGTTCCTTTGACATACCTAAGAATGCTACCAGATTGTTTTCTTTGAGTTCTAAGTTGCTCCTCCTTTGCCTTTCTTTGATGATAGACGCTAGATCTTTTGAACTTATGCACTCCATGTGACATTTAAATATATCTATATCAGTGTCGGGCAAAACAATACATAAACATGCAAGCTTGTGTCTGTGTCCATGAGAGAGCGACAGCGCTGGTTTTATTTACACTGTAAATAAAATGCATTTTTTTTATGTTTTATTTATATAATTGTAATTATTATGATTTATAATTATAATTATTATTATCATTATTATTATCATTATCATTATCATTATTGTTATCATTATCATTATTATTATTATTATCATTATTATTATTATTATTTATCATTATTATTATTATTTATTATTTTATTATCATCATCATCATCATCATCATCATCATCATCATCATCATCATCATCATTATCATTATTATTATTATTATTATTATTATTATTATAATTATTATTATCATTATCATTATTATTATTATTATTATTATTATTATTATTATTATTTTTATAGTAACTTTTCAAATTCTATTATATCGTCTATATTTATGTTGCCTTCATAACTTTTAATGCGCAGTAAATCTGAGATATGTTCATCTGATAAACGGTTTCTAAATTTATGTTGGATAATTTTGAGGGTTGAAAATCCAACCTCGCAATCGTATGAGGAACTGAACATAGAATATATTTTGAAGATTTCATGTTTAATATTTGGATATGTTTCCTCTCTTACCTGTTTCCAAAAATGTTGACCCATTTCCAAGGGAAGGCTTATATCATTGCGCAGCATTGTTAGCTCTGCGTGTATTTCTGTTGGTTGGTCGTTAATTTTTCAAATTAAAGGATTATTATGCAATTCAATTGCGGTTTTAATTATCTGAAAATCTTGAAATCTTTTGTTATAATTTATTAATAACTCTTCAACAATCCTTGTATAGTCTATTAATTTATTAAAATTTAAATTATCTGACCATATTATCCTGGTTTTATCCAAATTGGACAGATCATTATTTTTTAATTGAATTATTAAAATATTTAGTTTGCGCTCAAAGTGTTCTACAATAGGCACTAGCTCAAAAATATGTCTGTTTTTACCCTGCAGTGACAGATTTAATTGATTTAATAAAAAAGTAAGGTAAAGGCTAAGTCTAATAAAAAATCTTTATTCTTAAGATTTGAAATTAAATCATCCGATTTTGAAAAGAAATTTTGTTCCAAAAACAGTAAAACTTCATTCCTCAAATCAAAAAGGCGTTGCAAGCTCCTACCACGGCTAAGCCAACGAACCTCTGTGAACAAAATTAAATCACCAAACTCGGCATCAAGTTCATCGAGAAAATCTTTAAATTTTCTGTGCCGTAGTGCATTATGCCCCCCTCGAATTGCATTAATAATTTTGATGGCTATTTCCATTACATAGGAAAGGTTTAACTCTTTCGAAAAAAGCGACTGCTGATGGATAATGCAATGAAAAGCTGGAATTTTTATATTATTTTTCATTAACCAACTTATCAGCCCTTGATTTTTTCCAGTCATCACTCTGGCTCCATCAGTACAAATCGCAGTCAACTTTTTTTTGTTAAAAAGTGAAAAAACATTTTGTTGTAGTATTTTAAAGAGGTTTTCGCCTGTAACATGCCCATGCATTGAAACAACGGAGAGTATTTCCTCTGTTGTTTGTAAGTTTTCATCAACTGACTTAACACATATGATTAATACGCTTAAGTTATTTATGTCCGTGCTCTCGTCAAGACATATAGAAAAAAATTTGCAGTTTAATAACCTTTGCTTAGTGGTAAAATATAAATATTTACAAATAACTTCCGTTCGGCGAGTTATTGTTCGTCTGGATAAACGTATTTGTTCTACAATTTGTTGCATTTCATTTCCTTGCTCCCCAAAAAAACTGAAAACAACCTGACTTAATTCTTTAAAAAACATACCATCTTCATACGGTCGGCATTTTTTTGCCAAGGCCAATGACACAGCATAGGATGCCTTTTTAAATTGTAATGAAGAAATATTATGATGAATATAAGAATTATTTATATTTTGATTAAAATCATCAGCAATAAACCTTAAAAAATATTTAGCTTTTAATTCGAAAAGCTTTAGTTTTCGTTCTTCTCCTAAAATTAAATTGAATTGTGCGTGACAAACCGAGTAATGCCTTTGCACATACATCAATACGGAACGAGAAACAGTGCGTTCGCATATAAGACATTGCGCTACAGCGTTTGTATTTTCTATAAAAAAGAAATCTAGCATCCATTTATCATTAAACATTTTTCTCTCTGTAGTTGCGAAGCGAGCAGAAGCGAGTTCTTGCCTTCTTGAATGCTTAACGTCAACTGACATGATTTGAATAGCAAAATTAAGCTCACAGCTTCTCATAAGCACGAACCAAAGTCATAACTCGGCTACTGTTCGTACGCCACACGAAATTTTTATTGTGTACATGTGAAAACATTGACGTCGGCAGCAAATCTAGCTCAATCACATGTGAATAGGTTTTTCAATTTTGCCCGACACTGATCTATATATATTGAAAACCAACACGAATACTTGTTAATCACAAAAACGAAAACACTATATCTATATATATATCTATATATATATATCTATATATCTATATATATATATATATATATTGAAAACCAACACGAATACTTGTTAATCACAAAAACGAAAACATAAACAGGTTAAGTGCAAAAATGATTGATGGAACTTGCATATTTCAATGGCGAATCGATTGATGATGATCGATTGCTAAACGAAAGCATTTTTTTGTTGATGGAACTTGCATTTTTCGATTAGGAAATATGCACCCAAGCAAGAAGCCTTTCTTGCTAAAAGAGATGGTAACATTGTTCATTACTTTAACAGAATTTTCAAGTTAAAATAAGCAATTCGTTATATGACAGACAATTTTTAAATTTACCCATTGAAACGGTTTTTGTCTGACTAAAAAAAATTAAATCGAAATGGTGTCACCTCTTATATGGTTGTACCCGGGGCGCGCCGCTAGATTCAAAAAAGAAGATTGATTCAAACACTTTTATGTCATATGTTACAAATAACGTTTTTTATTTTGCTTAAGAGCACATTTCTTTTAAGCGCATGAGTCGTCAAATGTGTAATGATCGCGTTTCTTGTCAATGATACAGCAACAATTTTACCGTTCTGTTTTTCTTACTTGCTTTCTGACGGTAGTTCGTTAATTTACACTTATAGGCCCAACCAAGGTTTATTAATACAGGTTAAGTCACTTGAGAGAAGCTCGGCCGAACTGTCAGAATGGATAAAAGGAAATCAAGAAAAAAAAAACCTGAATCTGTACAATTTTTAGCTAACAGCTACTTTGACAGTTCGAGCAAAGGCAGAAAAAGAGAGCTTTTCTCTCAAGTGACTTAACCTATATTAATGAACATTGGACCCAACCAAAATAGACGTGTTGCTCCGTAACTAGTAGAGACGAAAATGTTCGCTTGACAGGCATGCTACACAGGCCAGTATACTGGCCCAGTAGTTCGAAAAACTCAACACATTCACACTTTTTTACAAATACACTCACACTGGATTCACTTTCACGACACTTTCATCGCTACTAGCAACGAAATTTCAGAGCCAGTGGATTTTGACAGCAGCGGCTAGTGTATGTCAAAAAGGGGGATATTAGTGTTGTTTCTAATTACTTTTGGTGGATTTATTTCGGGTTTTCCCTCGATTTCGTATTTTATTTCGGGTTTTCCTCGATTTCGTACACGAAGCAACACTGATAACTTGTTTACATTTACAAAGCAAATGAAACAAATGTGAAAAGTTGCAAATAAATGTGAAAAATATACAATTTAGTACTATAAATATACAAAAAAATATACAATGAAAGAAAATTAACTCAAAAACAAATCATTAAATTAAATTGATTCAATAGCAGCCAGAACCTTCGCTTACGATGAAATTTTTTTAATGAACTTTCACTAGCATGTGTAGCACCTCTTGCATGAAAGCATGAAAGTTCGAAATTCTTCGAATCATTCGAACAGTACACGTATTCTTTCGCACTTTCACTGTCACTGGCCTGTGTAGCCGGCCTGTTATTGCAATTCAATGTTGCTGCCCAAAATGAACAAACGTAATTTAACGAAGCTGAACGAAACAGCTTGTCCATACGTTTTGTTCCGTAAGAACCGAACTGCTCGCGTCTCAACTCGTCAGACGTTCGGCAAGGCCCATATTAGACGATGTCCGTTTGTCCGATCTTTGTTGTTGCTTTCAATGTGAAACTGTCAAAAAACAGTGAGAGTGAGAGCGGATGAACTTTTTGTAAGGCGGACAAAATATGTTCATTTTGTCTGCTGTTGATGTCAGCAGACAACGGCCACAACAGTGTGGCGATGTGGTGAAATAAAAGTTTTGCTACACTTTAGCAGCTAAAAAGTACTTTTTCTTAGGAAAAGTACTAATATCCTACTATAAGATAAAGGAAAAATAGTTGCTTGAAACACTTACTTTTGGCAGGTACAAATCGCTGCAAAACCTTCCTGTGCTTGTTGTTCATAAAAACTATGTTTGATGCTCATTGATTTGCCGAGTTTATTATATTTAAAGCTACTAACAGACCTATTCTGACAAATTAACAATAGTTAACCAGTATTTTTCATATTTCTTTGTGTTTGCTGTAATTTTTTGATTTCAAAACAAAATTTGAAGTACAAAAAACAGAATTTGTCCATGAAATTGTCAATATATGAAAAGCAGCTGACAATTTTTATCGAAATTTATTATTTTTGAGCTTCAAATTTTGTTTTGAAATCAAAAAATTACAACAAACACATAGAAATATGAAAAATACTGGTTTACTATTGTTAATTTGCCAGAATAGATCTGTAAGTCGTAATCGATTTCCATGTTGAATAAAAAATAAAGAAATACCGCGTATCAATAAAAACACAATAGAATAACAATTTCAACTCTAAAACTTTCAATAACTTTTGTATCTACGCAACGATGCTATTAAAAGTAATTGTTTTCAAAGTGCACAAAATAAAGTGCAGTAGAAAATGTACTCAAACTAAATGAAATGTCAAATGTGTCCGCCCTAAATTTTCTGTCGTGTGACCATCCAGCGGACAAGAGAGTAAAAAGTGTTCATTTTCGTCGGACAAACGGACATCGTCTAATATGGGCCCAAGTTGCAATCGTCTCGTTTCGTCTATTTTGGTTGGGCATTATGGCTAAGGCCCATATTAGACGATGTCCGTTTGTCCGACGAAAATGAACACTTTTTACTCTCTTGTCCGCTGGATGGTCACACGACAGAAAATTTAGGGCGGACACATTTGACATCTCATTTAGTTTGAGTACATTTTCTACTGCACTTTATTTTGTGACCTTGAAAACAGTTACTTTTAATAGCAACGTTGCGTAGGTACAAAAGTGATTGAAAGTTTTAGAGTTGAAATTGTTATTCTATTGTGTTTTTATTGATACGCGGTATTTCTTTATTTTTTATTCAATATGGAAATCGATTACGACTTAGTAGCTTTAAATATAATAAACTCGGCAAATCAATACGCATCAAACATAAAATGATTATCATTAAATTAATAAATGAATTCCATTAATATATTTATAACTTTACTTACCAATTCTTCCAACACCACTTTCTTGTCAATATTTTAATAATATAACGTGCCAAAAGTAAGTGTTTCAAGCAACTATTTTTCCTTTATCTTATAGTAGGATATTAGTACTTTTCCTTAGAAAAACTACTTTTTAGCTGCTAAACTTTTATTTCATCACATCGCCACACTGTTGTGGCCGTTGTCTGCTGACATCAACAGCAGACAAAATGAACATATTTTGTCCGCCTTACAAAAAGTTCATCCGCTCTCACTCTCACTGTTTTTTGACAGTTTCACATTGAAAGCAACAACAAAGATCGGACATCGTCTAATATGGGCCTAAGTAACTTGCCGTCAAAGCTTGAAAAGAAAATTATGATTATTAAAATAAAACAATAATGACCAGCTCAGACTCTGATTGTTCGGAAAAACTACAAAATAAGTAAAAAAAAATTAAATAAATTCAAAATTATATTCTTCACTCATTAAAGTGAAGAATAAAATTCATAAAGACCAGGGGCATTACTCTGTACTGCGATTCGATAGTCAAGTTGCTCGATGTTGATGTTATATGTGTGTCAATTGTCAATTGATGACAATTGTTGATGTTATATGTGTGTCTGAAACTTGGTTTTGTAGTGATGTCATTGATTCAGTGCTTTGCCTTAAAAATTTTACATTATTTAGAAATGATAGGGTTGATAGAAGGGGAGGCGGGGTTGCCATTTACTGTCGCCATAACTTAAGTGCAAAATTTGTCAGCAAATCCAATGGTGAAAGTATAGAATATTTAAGCATCTGTATAGCCGATAATATGACAAAAATATTTCTATCATGCGTTTATAATGCAAGTAAATCAAATAGTTTAAACTCTTTTTTCTCCAAATTATCCGACTTCTCAATCAACTTTAACTATTTAATTATATGTGGTGATTTTAACGTCAACCTGCTATGCAACGATAGTCTTGCAAAATCAATGTATGACAATGTTTCAACTGTCGGTCTGTCAATTGTTAACGATACCATGCCCACACGTTTCTCGCATAATGAAAGTCCCAGTCTTCTTCATTACTTTATAGTGTCTGATGTGTCTAATGTATTACTGTTTGATCAAATATACTTTTTGTCTGATCATGATTTCATTTAATATAAACTTGTCGCGATCAGCTACATCTAATGTGTTTACTTACTATGATTTTAAGTCTACCAATTCACAAGCTCTTCTTCGTGGTCTACTATTAACACCCTGGAATGATCTCTGGTTCTTCTCAAGTGTTGAAGACAAACTATATTTGTTAAATAACCAAATAAATACAATTTTTAGGAAGTATGTCCCTGTTGAGACTGTCACCGTCAAAAATACATCTTGTCCTTGGTTTACAAGTAGGGTTGAAATTGCATTAAAAAAAAGAAATAGGTTACGCACAATCTGGAAAAAGAACCCTTCACCAGAGAAATGGGAGAGTTATAGGTGCGCAAGAAATGCTTCTATTTTTATAATAAGGCAATCTAAGATAAAATATTGTTTTAATAAACTCAAAACATCTCTTCCGCCTAAGATTTTGTGGAATAATTTAAAAAAATTTAGCATCGGTGGTAAACAAACTGCTGCTTGTCAATTAGATCCCGAAATTCTTAACGACTATTTCTTATCTAACACCCACCTACCTCAAAGTATTTCGTCTATTTCCTTTAAATTTTCAGACATTCTTTTTCAGCCAACATTTCAATTTTCCACGGTTACGGAAGATCAAGTAGCAAAGAAAGTAATGAGCATTGAATCCAATGCTGTTGGTGAGGACGGTGTAAATATGAAATTCATAAAAATTATATTAGCCCATATCCTTAGCTCTGTAACACACATAATTAATCACTGCTTTACTACGTCTTCCTTTCCTGAAACATTGAAAAATGCCTTAGTTATCCCAATTGCAAAAAAAACTACAGCTTGTGAGGCCAAGGACTTCAGGCCTGTAAGCATTTTGCTGTGTTTGTCTAAAGTTTGTGAAGCTCTTATGGCAGATCAAATCTCTACTTTTCTTACATCTTATCAACTTTTGTCCCCGCTTCAGTCTGGTTTTCATGCTGGCCATAGTTGAACGACTGCTTCTGTAAAAGTATTGGATGATATAAGAGGATCAAGGAAAATTAACGCTGCTCTGCTTACTGGATTTTTCAAAGGCATTTGATACTGTCAGTCATACTCTTCTCTGTCATAAACTAAAATATTTTTACGGTGTTTGTGAAAATGCAATTCATCTTCTTAGTAGTTACCTTAAAGATAGAGTGCAAACGGTAAGGGTTGGAAATAATTTTTCGCAGAGTAAGATTAAAAGTAGTGGTGTGCAGAGATGATATTTGGGGGCTTTTAGGGCTTTCTTGAGCCCTTTTTAATTGCATAAGACCCGAAGCCCTTTCGATTAATTTTAGGCCCTTTTTAAAAATTCTATTGAAAAAATGATTTTAAATCGATCTCAGTAAAATAAGTTCTGTTGAATTTTCTGAAATTATAGCTTAGAAAAACAAGAAACTAAGACAATTCTCCTCAATTTTGTTTTTAAGCTATATTTAAGCTATATAAACCTACGCAGGTACGTTTCGGGTTGACTTCAGAAATAGTACACTTGTAAAAATCGATCAAAACTGATAAAATTTTTTAAAAAGCTGACGTTCTTATATTTTGTATAAAGCCACCATGTTAGTATTATGCAGAATAACCACTATTTTCTATTATTGATTGACATCAACAGTATAAATTCCTAACAAACATTTGGTATCTACTATTATGGGGAAAGAAGATTCCTGCACACCCTTCAAAAGAATGCCTAAATGCGAACCAATTTTTCTTTTAATAGTATCCCAAAGTAATTCTATAGGTTTAAGAATCGAAATTTGAGGTGGGGGGCTTTATGCGTGATACATTTCTAACAAAATTTTTTCAGGCATATAGATGAAAAGGCGAACCTGTAAAAGGACTTAATCGTAGTCTTAAGTAGCCTTAATTGATCAAGTATTTAACGTCGTAAATTTTCAATGAATTTTCATCCATTTTATCTTCCGAAATAAATTTCCGACAATTGATATATAAAAATTCACACTTTTTCAGATTATAGCATCAGAATTCATCTCAAATAAATGCTTAAGAAGTAATAACCAATTATTTGCATAAAAACGCGATTTTTTCACTTAAAAAATTTTAGATCTAAAAATGAAGTCGGTATTATTACACATTCTTTTCTGAATAGGAAAGTGTTTTCGAGTCATAAATTTTAAAAAATGTGGTCTCAAAATGGCATCCGAAATAAAAAATATTCAATTTTTGAACTATAACTCAAACACTATATGCTCTTTCAAAAAATGGAGACGGCGGAAACTGCGATGAAACATTTTTTGTCACCTTATTGGATGTAACTTAAGTTAATTTTGTTGTTCAAAACTCTATATTCCAAAATTGTATAACATTTATTAATCATTCTTTATTAAACCCGCATCATTGATTTGTCTTCTTACAAGTCTTTAAGCAGACTCTTCGTTTAATTTCTCATATATTTCTGACATTCTTATGCATATAACCAAGGACTCGAAAGAATACACCTGAGGCTCTTTAACGATGAATATATCGATCCGATTTGAGGTTTTCTGTGGAAATGCTTTTCTATTTTTATTTGTATTATTAACACATTAAATAAATGGCTTTGTTAAAAATTTTGAGAAATTAACTACATCGATTATTTATTTGGCGTATTTTTTGCAATGGGACCTTTATAAATAAAATAAAATCTATTTAGACGAACAAACTATATCACTTTGACCTAAAATTTTTCCCAATTTCTAGAGAATGTCGACAATTTTCAGACAAAATGTTGACAATTTGTGGACAAAAACTCGAAATTTGAATATCCAAATTGAAAGTCTTTAATATTGAATTACCACTAAATGCCCCATTCTGGTGAAAAAAGCCCTATATTTGTATAAATTTTGGCCCTTTTACAACTAAGCCAATATCATCCTTGGTGGTGTGCCCCAATGTTCGGTGCTTGGCCAACTGCTTTTTTCAATATTTGTAAATGACATTTTTCAGTGCTGCAAATACTCTTCAATGCATGCGTATGCCGATGACGTTCAAGTCTATCTAACAGGTAGAGAAATTTAATGGAACATTTAGCGTTCAAATTGAATGAAGACTTAAATTCTATTTGTCAATGGGCCATAAAAAACAAACTACAATTAAATGCTCAGAAGACCTTTATATTACCTATTTCTAAAAACTGAATATTTCTTGAGGATATTCCAGACTTATGTCAAAAAGATATGAAGCTTCCGCTTGTAAGCAAGGTGAAAAGTTTAGGGTTCATCATCAATTACTCCTTGACGTGTACGGACCATATTAATGATGTAATTCGTAAAATATATTTTATTCTACGTAATCTAAGATTATCAGCTGAGTTTACACCAATTGCTACGAGACGTAAATTAGTAATTCAAATTATTCTACCTGTGATCACTTATTCCGAAGTTGTATACAGTAAGCTTGACTCGAGGTCCCAACTTAAATTACAAATTGCATCTAATCACGCTACAAGATATGTATATGGCTTACGCAAGCTTGATCACTTGGCCGAGTTAAAGAATTGTATACTTGGTTGTGACATATTGAGTTACCTTAATGCTCGGAATTGCATATTTCTTCACAAACTTATAAAAAAGAAAACGCCAACATATCTTTATGAAAAATTGCAATTTGGTCAGTCGCAAGGAAGTCAAATGCTTTTAGTACCTCATTTTAACTTTTTAAACTCAACAAGATTGTTTTTTATTAACGCCATTAGATTGTGGAATGCTTTACCATCCAACCTGAAATCGATAGTCGGAGAAGCAAGCTTCAAACAGGCCATCCTAAAGCACTACTCCTAAGCACAAAAAAACAATTTTCACAGTTCACAGCTCATAAAAGTAATCAGTTCTTTTTCCCCTCTCTCTAATCTACTTCCTTCTTTACTTTCTCTCATTTATGTCTCAACTCAACTCACTCCTTATAAGCTATAAACAATCAGGCCGATCGTGAGTAATTTTTTCCCCCGGAATCGAAAAAGGGAATTTTCGTTTTTTAAGATAAAGCTCAAGAAATTTTGAATGCAAATTTGTTCATCAACCGTCAATATTCATGAGTGTAAAAAATGAAAAAGTGAAGTCTTACCTGATATCTTAAAAGCGGAAATTCCCTTTTTCGATTCCGGGGGAAAAAATTACTCACATCGGCCTGAATATGTTTTTGTGTCTAGTTTTAAACAGTTGTTTCAGCAATATAATTTCATATAATAATTGTAAAATAGTGATAACTTATGTTCCAATATGCTAAATCATGTTCTTGTATTTAATTTAATATAGTATTTAAATAATAATCATTTATGTATTCAATATGTGAAATCTTCCACCTATGTACCTTAAAAGAATATAGTTCTTAGTGTTCTCACATTAATTAAGAAATTAAATAATATTAAATAAATTCGAATAAATGGTACTCCATAAGCTCAGTGTCGCATTTACACACATGCGAACGAGTAAGAGAGTGATATTTCACTTTCGGAATGCATTTCACTTTCGAATAGCATTGCTTTTAAGGCCCCATCGCATTGCAGTGCAAGGCCCCAGGAATATTTCCAAAGTTGCTCATTTCTTTGGCTATGATGTCGAAAAAGTTCATCTTGAGTTCAAGGCCTAAAAACGTATGTTCAAAGATGAAACAGAACTCAATGAAACAATTTGGGGAAAAGTTCGCAATTTATCAAATAAAGATAGGCCTTTCCAATTTAAACTGATTTTGGGAATGACTATGTCAAGTCATTGTTCTTCCGGACTCATCAGCAAACTGCGAAACAGTCTTTAGTTCCATTAACTTAAACAAAACAAAACCAATATTGTAAGAAACAGCCTCATCACAGATACCAAGGTTGATTTATAAGGTTGTCGCAAGGGAGAGAGCGAGTACCCATAATTGTCAAATCGAAGTTGACAGCTCATAGAAAATCTGCAAGTGCTCTCTTTTATCATCCATTTTTCTTTCGTAGTCATTCGCAAAATTGGCTAGTTTTGACAATTATGGGTACTGAGAAGAGAGTTCGATCAGCCCTGCGACAACCTTATAAATCAACCTTGACAGATACTTAAACTGTTGTTCTACACGGTAAGGCTTTGAGTGGTTAGATATTCGAGGTGGAGTTTGACAATTTGGCAAATAAAATTAACACCGACATGTATAAGTAAATGATTTCCTATTTAACCATTTTTAATTAAAATGATCTTATGTATGTATACAACTGTACAGTTAAGCTGATATTTCTAATAATAACCTCGTGTTTTGTAATAATAAGGGCCACCTAATTAAGCCTCGCTAGTTCACTGAAAAAATCACTTTGAAAATGTTCATCAAAAACACTTCAGGAGTCAGTCCTTAGTGTTAATTATATTCCACAAGAGATTGATTTAAAATTTTTATGCAAACAGAAGACACGCTAATCTAGCTTAACAAATTGACTTGCAGGTGGCCTTATAATATTTTTTCGACAATATTTCAATAAAGCAATTAAAACAGAAAAAAGTTTCCGGATTGCAATATTGCACGGTTGAATGGCTGAAAACGCCAACTGTAGCTCGTTTCTGTAACTTTTGCGACAAATAGTCACTATTCTGACCTCACACTGTTTCGTTCCAAAATGCTCACTTTTGCGAAAACTAGTGTTTCTGATACTGGTAAGTGAGTAAATGAGGTACATGATAAAAAAGATACACAAATGAAAGGGAACATATGAAATTGTAACAAATATCAGGTCACTTTGCTTACAGCTCAATGTGCGCTGATTTAGCTAGTTAAAGTAAATAAATATCTATTGTGCTGTTCTTATAATTATGGAAATTTACATTTTAATGCATGCTTTTGAATGCTTCTTTGCTTAAAATTTTTTAGATGTTTGACACTTAGTGATGTTTATATTAAATAAACAAACTCACTACGTATTGTTATCCGATTACCTATTTAATCGGGTTGATTAATACAAATTTTATTGTATAATAAATAAATCGAATATATGAAATATTTTAGTTCTTATACTTAATTATACTCATACTTTATTTGTTATTAATAATAAATGTGTAAACATTTAGAAAAAAGGAAGGTTACGCATGTACACCCGGTAAAAATAACATGTATTCGTTACTTGGATGCATTTATTTGACAAATTAATCGATAATTAAGAAAATTATATTTTTCTCATCAAGTTAAAACTTAGTGACAACTTCATTCGATTCAAGTCGAATACTTTAGCTTATAGAGAGGCTTCGGCTATCGAATCCTTAGGAAAATAGAATTGAAACACTCGAAACGAGTCACCGACTTAACTCATTTTATTACAGAAACAGTGCAAGTGAGAATGTCGTCACTATGACGTCAAAGTGAGAAAATCTGGTGAGAACTACGGTGAGAAAAGTTACAGAAACGAGCTTCTGTTGTGCGATAAGTGATTGTACAGCCACTGTAGAGCGCTCTTAACGTGTAAAACTATTGCAAACTATTTTTTTTATATGAAAACACATATAAGTTGTCTTGGTTTGATCTTTATTTTTTGTGATTTTATACTTAAAACATTATACAAACAACTTTGCAGTGAAATCTCCAATACTTAAAATGTATAAGCAACATAGAAATTTTAAGCAAGACCATGTATTATCTACGTCAAAGAGCTATACCACACATCCGACATTAATCATAGTAAATGTCCCTCAATTCCAAATAGCCCTGGTTGGTGACTGAAGTAATAATAAAAGTTTACACATATTTAGTAGTGAACACAGCCAAAACGGTTGAAAGTGACATCTCTGACAGCTCCGATTACTATTTCTTGATTAGTTTACTGAAAGTTTTATTTTTTATTCGTCATGTTTAAACAATTTGTATAAAACTTGTTAAATTAAAAAAGAAGAATTAAATAGTAACGTGAAACTTAAATCAAGTGGTAATAGTTTTTTTTTTTTAATGCATACCGAAATGGGGGATGCTGAAATGATAAAAATCGATCAGCCGCAAGAACTCAGTTTTGAGAAATGTAGGTGGCAAACAAACAAGCCTTAAATAAAGCCAACTATACCTTTTTGCTACCTTATGATTCATTTTATTTGTACCTGTAGGTCCCGAAAGTAAAGAGGAACAGCGAAAAAGGCAAAAAATTGAAGAATTACTTGAAAATGAAAACGACATTGATCTGAAAGAATTACAAAAGTTGGCAAGATCTGAATATGGGTTGGTGAATGACGACTTAAGGCGAAAACTTTGGCCCATTCTAGCTGGCGTAGACATAACGAATTTAGAGAAAACACCTAGTCTCAGCGATCTACAGTCGCATCCTGAGTACCATCAGGTGATACTTGACGTTAATCGCTCTCTAAAACGGTTCCCACCTGGTATACCATACGAACAACGTATTGCGCTACAGGATCAGTTAACAGTACTGATATTGAGAGTCATAAAGAAATATCCAAATCTAAGGTATTATCAAGGCTATCATGACGTGGCCGTAACATTCTTGCTTGTGGTAGGTGAAGAGGTGGCCTTCGCTGTAATGGAACAGCTATCAACAAGTCACTTTTCTGAGTGTATGCAAGAAACCATGGATGCGACACAAAAGCGTTTAATGTTTATTTGGCCAATTGTGAATTTTGAAAATCCAGAACTATTCCAATTCCTGCAACGTTCATCAGTCGGCACTCTATTTGCATTGCCTTGGTATTTAACATGGTTCGGCCATAGCTTGAATTCATACAAATCCGTGGTGCGCTTATACGATTACTTTTTGGCGTCTCCCATGTATTCGCCTATTTTTGTGACGTCCGCAATTATTTTGCATCGTGCAGAAAAGATATTGGAAGAAGAGTGTGATATGGCGTCGATTCATTGCGTTCTCTCGAAGGTAAGTCAAAAATTGCAAAACCCCAGCTTATACAAACTTGAAATGAAGCAGCCAAGAATTAAATGGATGCTTTTCTTAACAATAAATTCATTTTTAAGACTAATTATTTCGAAATCTTTTAATCCAATTATAACTTTTATTCCCACATTTTAGCTGCCCGATAATTTACCATTTGAAGATCTTTTGAAAATATCCAGCGAATTGTATGACAAATACCCGCTAACTGTTATTGAAAAGGAGGTTGAAGTTATAGTTAAGCAAGAGTAAGTTTAGCTCTTTTCTTAAAAAGCTAAAAAATAATTGAATTACAATTGTTTTTTTAAGGCAACGACAAAGACAACTCGAAGAAAAAGCCATACTTGAACGACGGAAAAAACTCGCTCGTAAAGCGCGCAATGGTCGATTCGTGCTAAACCATTGGATCCCGCATCTTATGACGCCCAAGTCTGTTTTTGTCACGACTGCATTTTCGATTATATTTGGTATTTGTGCTTATTACTATAAAAACCAGTATATTTCGGCAGGTATTAGTTGAGTGTTCGTTTATTTGCGGCCGAATGTGCAGCACGCCATTCGGCATGCTGCAACCTCAAAGTAAAGCAAGCGGTTTGATTGGTTTTTATATTATTTAAGTTTCGATTCATCTTTCGCGGGAAATTGTATGTTAGAGCATGAATATTTAAATGCTTGACATAGTTTTAAGTTTGCCTAATTAGCTTTTAATTAGCATTTTTTCTTCACTTCTGCGAAAAGGCAACACAAATTTTAATACTAAATTTTAGTGTTCTTTTAATATTAACTCTAAATTCATAAGTAAAGTAATGTAAACGTTTGCTTACATGTATTTTTTTTTCATTTATCGTGAAAGTGCTGGGAAAAATAGTTTTAGCATGAATGATAAAAAAAAAATATTTATGTATTCTCATCCTCACTTTTAATCTGCATCATTGTTGTTGCACATTATAATTATTTTTAAAATTATAATAATGCATACAATTATATTGTAATATAATAAAAAATCTATCATACATACATATGTGGATATTATGGCATAAAATATAACATTCAATGGTTTTAGTTTCAATATTAACCTCCTTTGTCACTTGTTTGAATTACTAGTAGGTTGTTTTCGATTCGGCCTGTTCGGAATTGCATAAACATTAAAGATGAATTCCGAATCGAATTTGAAATTATGTTATTCATTATAGGAAATGTGTCTTATCTTGGATTCACAATAAGCTTTTTAATTGTCAAAATACTTTTTACATAAATTTATGGTGATAAATATCGACACCTCGCAGATTTAAGTTTGTAATGAAAGTTTAATAGACTTAAAGCCATGCATTTATGACCATTTGACTTTTGGAATGATAAATCGATCATCTTAATTTAAAAAAAAATACAGTTTATCAACTGTATTTAAATCGTAGCTGTTAAATAATGATTACTAATCGTACTCATTAGTAATTTGATTATTTTTTTAAAAAGGTGAAATAATTAAGTATGACTATTTTTGTTTGGCTCAGTAATCAAATGATTACGATTACAAATAATTGAATTATAATCATGATTACTTAATATTACGAGCAACGCCGCGTATTCCAGCTAGCATTTTTCTTTAAAAATTCGTCGGTGCTCCTTCCTACTCTGATTCATTTAAAAATCATCATCAAAATCGGTTGAAAAACAGCAAAAAATGGTATTGAACAGTTTTTCCTTAGCCTATTTATATATATAGATTCCAAAAAGGATTCCAAAGTAGTCCTGAGTTTTCGATCATTGGACACAGTCAAACCTAATGCATCATTCAAAAATTCAATTAGTGGTAGATTTTTATCATCTGCTAGTCAATAATAAGACTTAACTTCACTTAGTAACATAGGTGCATCGTTTTTTTAATAAATCATCAAATTTTCGAATAAAAAGCTCTCGAATTGATTTCTAGAGGCATCAAATATATGAGCTGGTCTGTTTATTTTTTTCCCTTCAACATTTCTAAAATCACTTACCGCCTTATCTGCCGTCATACGAGTACCTTCTGGGAGTCACCATGCAAAAACACAAAAACGTTGATGCTGTTTTCTGCTTGCCTGGTAGTTGAATCAGAAATACTGGCACTAATAGTGCAAGCATAAACAGTGCTAATCAGAGAACAGCTTGAGTGTTTCAAATGGCGTTTTGAACGTCTCGTCAATATACTAATGTGCCTTCTGCATTAAAAATAATGCGCGAATACATGTACCAATCTTTGTGGATACGAATGGCACAGAGTAGCTCGTGATTACGAACGCATACGACACAAGAATAGCCAACGAAGCAAGACATGAGCAGCATTTGTCAAAAGCAAGAAAACTTCATGCTTTTGGGCCCAACCAAAATAGACGAAACGAGACGATTGAAACTTGCCGAACGTCTGACGAGTTGAGACGCTAGCAGTTCGGTTCTTACGGAACAAAACGTATGGATAAGCTGTTTCGTTCAGCTTCGTTAAATTACGTTTGTTCATTTTAGGCAACAACATTGAATTGCATTAAAGCGAACATTTTCGTCTCTACTCGTTACGGAGCAATTCGTCTATTTTGATTGAGCCTTTTATGTTCATTCGCACCATGAAACTTCGCAAAATGTTTATTGAAAGTAGAACATCGTTGTTCTGTTACCCACAAACATTCAATAAGTTTGTTTACCAATTCGCCGCTGAAAACAATAAAAATTCATGCAGTAGCACACTAGAGCTTAAAGCGAATTATCCGAATGTCTGCAACGTTTGGATGGTGCCTTTGTATCGATTCGCAATCGTGACAAACTGTGCTTAGCAGCAATCTTTGTGTGTGATTGTGTCTGATAACGAATGTTATTCGAGTGGCAAAAAATTACGAATGGTTTTATGCAGATCTCTGGTTCTAATGTTAACAGTGATGACATTGGCAGTGGTGACGATATCACATTGCTGACATTAACAGTGCTGACACGAATTTATAGCTTTCACTCCTATCAAAAATTGCTAACCGCGCCTAAAAAAGTTTTCACATAAAAAATTATCTTCCATATTAACTTATCAAATATTACATAGGTTTTATAGAGTTTAGAATATTCCGATGCACATATTTATATTCAATAGGCTCAAAGTGATATTATACAAAGTGTTTTTTTATGTTGTCATTATAAAGAATAATTAAATTATTAAGAATAATTAATTAATTAATTATAAAGTAATTGTAAAGAATAAAAACAAGTAAATTTGGTTCACTTCCGAGAGTCTAACTAATTGCTTTCAAATTTGACTCCGTGTTGCAATCTGTATTTTTTTTAACACTGCTTTCCTCTGCTTTTGTCAATACTTCAATAAATTCATCTAACTTTTTTTGATCCATTTGGAAATTCAGCTTTTGTCGCTTCCCTGTCGATTCAAAACAATTGAATGTAACAGTCGTCAGCTGTCGTCGATTTTGTGCCGAGCTGCTATCCCCCATTATGAGTCTTACATCCCAATCAAATGATTCGACCAGTGGTTGGTCACGAGCATTATGCTCGCGAATAAGATATTTTATAATTTCCGGCTTACGTGTGGCCAACACTTTTGATACTAATTGTTGTAGGTCTGGATTCATGTGGGAGAAATCAGCAAGCAACTCGCTTTCCGAACCGCCATCGATGCAGTGATTCTTGTAGCTTTTGGCAATTGATTTGATCGTTTGCAAGAAGTCGTCTGGTGTTTGGAAGCCATATTTATGACAAAGCTTAAGATGTGAGCCACCATCACTGTGGTTGCCAATCAGATAGTCTATGGAATGATGCAGTATCTGCGTGGGTTATATGGAGACAGCAAATTGGCTTTGATACAAATGATCTAACCTTAATTGGATTTACCTCGATAAGTATTTCCTTATTATCAATATTAAATAAGCAATCATTCATTTTATATATAAGTTACTAAACAAAACACAAATATAACCAAAATTTTACCAGCGGAATGATAACAACGTAGCGTTATCTGTCAAAAGTGACAGCAACAGATTAAAGATTGGTGGGGTAGTTTTTATAGGGTGGTCTAGATTTGAATACAATGTAATATAATAAGAGGATGGTTCAAAAACTGAAATGTTTGGAATGCAAGTAGAGAATAATATATGCAATCCGCGAAAGATACCTTCAAGTGAAAGTTTATTAGTAAAATCTTGCCTTCTTAACAGCTTCTATCCGATAACAATTTATTTAACAATTTTTAATCGTATTACTTTGGCTTTATTTCTATTTTCATTTGTCTTTAAGCAAAAAGAATCAGGTAAAAAAATTTTAACTAGAAAAAATTATATTGTTAAAAGTTGTAGAACTTCATGCAAAATATACATTATGCATAAAAATCAATGTGCAGCCCTCATTTTTATATTTTTTCAACAATAGGTCCTTCATTTATTTTTATATTCATACAAACAACAAACAAAATTATTGCCTTATGTCCTCATAAACCTCTTTCATTGAAGAATACAGCGGACAACATTAGTTTTTCTTTTGTCTGACATTTACTTGCTGCAATTGGTTAAAATCTTCTGTCTACGACCCTGTTCTCATTCGCCTTAAAAAAGGCAGAGTAATGGCGTTATTTTGGCACTAGGAATCTGTCAGGTGTTCTTTCTAGCGACTTATTTAAGACCGCCTTATTTTGACTTCAAGAATAGTCAATAGATTCTGTTGTTAAGTTTCGCAAAATTCATCACTATGTAAGTTTAAAATAAAACAGCAACGACAAAAAAACAAAGCAAATTTTATTTCAGCCAAAACACAAGAGAAACAAAGAAGAAATGACAATCAATGAAACCTCAAAGTAACAAACGTCAAAGTGAGTCGCAAAATTTTTAAAAATGCTGCCTCACGTAACTTGTCACCTTCCCACTTCCCACCTTACCTGTATATGTCAAAATTAATCCGATGCGCCGCCTAATGTAACAGGCCGTCTCCACTTACAATATTTGATTGCATGCGATCTGTCAAATCCAGATTTCATGATAAAATTTTTAGGTGGGCATTTCATCTCATGAAATTTAATTTTAAGCATGGCGTCAAGCAGATTGTTTCAGATAAACTCGCTTATAATTGGAACTTTTAAAGTTTCATAAGCAACCGAATTGCTTATAAAAGTTTATTAACTGTATAGTTTCTTTCATTCAGTCGGCTCTCAGCCGTGCGACTACTTTCATTTATTCTACCATGTGGGCAACCCTCCTTCTAGTAATTACTTACAAGTCGAAAATACGTATACATTTACGAGTGAAAGTTTATTAGTAAAATATTTGATTTAATATAAAATTTTTGTTTTTATTTACTTCAATTCATTTAAATTTTCCAATACAAATTCAGTGTATAATGGAAAGATACACCAAATTATGGGAAACAAGTTTTAGTAGAGGAATTTCCAAACGTCTTAACAACGATTGTTGCTGACATTAACTAGCAAAAACTGCGATTCTCTATGAACGTGTCACGCACAATGAAACGATTATTATTGTTAACTTTTTGGGAGTCCAGTTGCGTTATTCCCAAACGCCTTAACGACGATTATCGCTGTCGTTAGCTAGCGAAAACTGTAATTTTCTATGAAAGTGGCATGCACAATGACCAATAACCATAACTATTATTATCGTTAACTTTTTGAGAATCCAGCTACAGCTACAGTTCGAAAAAATTGTATCGTTAAAAGTTGTAAGACTTTATGTAAAATATACATTACATATAACAATAATATGTGGAGCACTCAATGCTTTTTTTTTTGAAGTGAAACTCTTTAGCTACGTATACAACACTTTAGAATACGAGGTCTGTTCAAAAATTATCGAGAAATTTAATTTCCGCGGGTAACGTAATGTAATTCCGCGGTAATGTTTCTCACTTATGCCGACAAGTTCGCCCATTTTGAGAATTTAGTTAATTTTTGACAGCTGCTTTGCTTACACGTGTTTTGGTTCGTCTTCTCGATTTTTGCCTATTAAAAAAAACGGACCGAAGAATCTGTATTACATTTTAAGTGGAAAACAAAATTAAGGAATAAGGAATATTACTTGCAAGTTATGCGCAATTTGCGCAAAAGAATCTACCAGGATCGCCCGGATTTGTGGAAGATAAAAAAATTGGCTTTTACACCATAATAACGCCGCTGCGTTATCGTCCAAAAACAAAACACTAATATTGCCGCAGCCATCGTATTCCACAGATCTGACTCCCTGTGACTTTTTTTTGTTCCCGAAACTGAAGAGGTCCATGAAAGGACTACACTACGCTACGATTGAGGTGATAAAGATGGCATTGAAGGAGGAGACCAACAAGATCACAAAACATGATTTAAATGTTTTGAATGGTATGAACTATTTAGTCTATTTAGTCACGACTATTTAGTCGTATCCTTCAATTCAAATTAAAATGTTTGATATCGAATAGCTTAAAAACTATTCGCATAAGAATGAAACTTAGTATGGAGTCGGCCATACTACTTACTAATTGGCCTGTTATTTTCACTGGAAAAATGGCACGAGCATTGCATAAAAGTCAAATTTTCGATTCAGAATACGAGTAGTTATGGAAGTAAAAGTTACAGAACATTGAAATTCAGAATAGAGCTACTATTTGGTGATGTCCTGCGACTGAGAAACTGAAATAGGCATTGGACAATGAGTGTCACAAAGTGGTGCTAAACTAAGGGTGTTATAAAAGTTTTGAATCTACGAGGGTGGTCCCAGAAGTAACCATTGGCTTAAAAAATTACTATGGTAGAAAGTGCTAACCTTATAAAGCTCATGTTTTAAGCTTTAAGACGCTACGTTGTTTAGTATTTGTTTGGCAGCCATCATAAATAAGTGAACGCTCTCAGTGAATTTGTAAGCATGGAAAAAATTGGTCATCGTTATGTGATACAATACTTTCATTTGAAAGGTCTAAGTCCAACCAATATCGAAGCCGAGCTAGATTCTACTCTGGGGAGTCTGCTCCTTCGTTTACAATAGTAAAATATTGGGTGGCAGAGCTTAAACGAGGCCGTACGAGTTGTTAAGACGAACATTGCAGTGGCCGATCAATTGAGCTGACCATGCCAGAAATGGTAAAGAAAATCCACAAAATGGTATTGAATGACCGTCGATTGAAAGTTTGCGAGCTAGCAGACATAGTAGGTATTTCAAAAAGTGCTGTATATCGCATATTGATTGAAAATTTGGACACGAGAAAGCTGTGCGCAAGATGGATGCCGCGAACAAAAACAGCGTCGTGAGGATGTTTCAATCGATTGTTTGGCGATGTTCTACAGTAATAAAGCCAAGTTTTTGCGTTGGTTCATAATCATGGAAAAAACATGGGTCACTTCACACCTGAGACGAAGGAACAGTCAAAAGCTCCAAATAAGGCGAAGACAGTTCCAACTGCAGACAAGGTCATGACGTCAGTTTTTTTGGGATGCGCGTGGGATATATTTCATTGACTGAGCCAAGACGGAGTACTCGAGAGCGCAAACAGACAATTAAGTTTTCCGAATTTTACTTATCTTTATTTGAGGCAATCGCAGAGCCAGGAACAATGAGTATTCCGCGTACTTTTCCGGAATTCAAAGATTGTCCAGATAAAACCAATTAGATAAAAGCGGTTGAAATTGAATTAGATTCAATGGAGATGAATAAAGTTTGGGAACTTGTTAAGAAACCAGACAAAATAAAATTAATTAAATCAAAGTGGCTTTTCTCCATTAAGCATGATGCTGATGGAAATCCCATTCGCTATAAAGCGCGGCTTGTGGCTAAAGGTTTCTTACAGCAATATGGTATCGACTAATTTTATACGAATAATTTTAGCGGTTGGAGTTTTTCTTTCACCAACAAGTTTTTCTTTCACCAACTTGATGTAAAGACGGCATTCCTCCATGGAGATTTATCTACACGGAGATCACAAGTGGTATGAAAAGTGCTCCAGGTAAAGTACTTAAGTTGTATAAATTCCTTTACGGATTAAAACAAAGTCCACGTTGTTGGAACGAAAAATTTAATTTTTACTTGGTGAAGCTTGGGTATAAGCGATAACAACATGATAATTGTTTATACACAAAATTCTCTCCAGATAGCAAAATTATATTGATATTATACGTAGATCATTTATTAATAGCTGGAGACCAAGAAAGCGAAATTGACAATTTAAAGAAGCAGTTGTCACTTATTTTCGAAATGTATGATTGTGGAGAGTTAAAACATTACCTAGGATCAAAATGGAGTATGACCGTGAGAAAGGTGTTATGAAATTGTTACAAGAATCAAGTACATAAACAAGATTTTAGAAAAGTTGGAATGAACGACAGCAATGATATTCGAACCCCTATGGAGAAAGGATTGCAACTGAAAAGCAATGAAGCCACCAAGTACCTATATCGTGAGCTATTGGGAAGGTTAATGTACCTTTGAAGAAGCTTTGTGTTCGTCCTGACATCTGCTACGCCGTGGCATAAATGGACAGATTTAAGCAAAACCATGGTGATATACATTGGACAACATTTCGAAGAATTTTAAGGTATATAAAAGAAACGAAAAGCCAGAAATTGATCTTCAGTACAAAACCCGAAGATAAGAAATGAACTGGTTTTGCGGATGCAGATTGAGCATCTAGTTTACAGGACCGGAAGTCTACTAGCGGGTACGTCTTTTTTGTGTTTGGATGTCCAATATTGTGGTCAAGTAAAAAGCATACAACAGTGGCTACTTCATCCAGTTTATCAAGAAGCCAAGCGGCTTCTGAAGGATTATCGATTCGAGGTATTTTACACGATTTACAAATTCTAACGGATAGTGAGTCAATTGTAATACATGAAGATAACGCTGGTTGTATTACAATGTCAAAGAATGTGGAGTGCAAGCGTTCAAAGCATATTGACATTAAACACCACTTTGTTAGAGATTATGTTATGAAAGGAAATCTGAAAGTGGAGCACATAAAAACAAAACAACAACTGGCTTACATATTTACAAATTCGTTGGATTTTTCATTTTTTACAGCAATTAGAAACTATATATTTAAAATACTATCTAATTGAGAGTAAGTGTTAAAATATCCTTCCCCATACTGTTTATTTATTCAGACACTTTTAGATACTTTTTGTTGAATTCTCAGAATTTGAATTAATTGAACTGCAGCAATTGATTAAATTTAGGACTACGACTGTTGAAAAACTGATGATGCCTCGACTTACGAAAGTTCAACAATTGCTGCTGCTTCGACTTTCGATTTTGCGAACAGTTTCAGTCAATCAAAACGATGACTGCCGAAGTTATCGACTGCCGAAGCACTTTGCAAATGATTGAAACTAGTTTTCTGCTTCTGCTTATGCTGCAACTGTTTGATTTTTCGAAAGCACAAGTTGAAGCAGTAGCAGGAGCCTTGAAAAAAAGTGACAATTTTTAAACGCTGAATTGAACTGAATTTTGAGAAAAATTAAACATACAAAAATAAATTATCCTACTACTGATTTTAAACAGTGATTTTAAATTGTAAAAATTATCTTCAAAAAGGAAAAAAACAATCAATGACGAGTATTATGCGTACTAATTGCAGCGTTTGAGTGATGAAATCAAGAAAAAATAGCCGCATTTGGCGAAAAAGAAAGTGTTGTTCCATCAAGACAATGCACCAGTTCACGAATCCACTATCGCGGTGGCCAAAATCAATGAATTAAAGTTCGAATTGCTTCCTCACGCACCCTATTCGTCAGAATTAGCCCCCTCGGATTATTTTGTTTTTTCAAACTTGAAAAAATGATGGTAGAAGATTTGCCGAGAATGAAGAGGTGGAGGAGATAGTTGTCACTTTAAACAGGGTATCGAAGCCAGGATTTACCTTAGGGGGGGGGTGGGGGGTTTAGGTTTTGATAAAAAAATATATAAGTAGATACCAGTAAAAACCAAACGCAAGGATATGGAAATTTTTCTTAACAAATCCGTTTTCTCTTAAGACTACTCGTGAATATGCCCGTTTTTAAAAGACCATTCGAGAGATGACAAGAGTTTATTGAATTTTTTTATCAAACTAATTTTTAGGAATAAATTTTCGGTTTTTGCGTAAGATTTTTTTGAAAAATAGTCCAAATTGAGAATTTGTAATTGCCTTTTAATAAGTATAGTTCCGAAAATTAGCACAAAATGTTAAAACTACAATGACAAAATTTTACTAATACAACAATATTACTTACTTACTTACTTAGGTGGCCGTAACAACCCGTGTCCGGGTTTCAACCGGCCTCATCAGCTCTCGCCAGGCGCCTCTGCTTTGCGCGCGCCTTCTCCAATCGGATACACCAAGTGCGGTTAGGGCTTCCTCAGCCTGGTCCATCCATCGGAGGCATCGGAGGTCTCCCTCGTCGTCGTTGACCAGTGACCCTCGCCTCGAGCACCTTTTTCGCTGGAGCTTCATCGTGCATACGATGGACATGGCCCAGCCAGCGTAGTCGCTGCACAGTTATACGCCGAACTAAGTCAATGTCATCGTAGAGCTCATACAGCTCGTGGTTCATTCGGATGCGATAGTCATCGCCGACTCGAACAGGACCGAAGATTTTGCGAAGAACTTTTCTCTCGAACACCCCCAGAGCGGCTGCGTCAGTTTGCGAAACTACCCATGCCTCAGCGCCATAAAGCAGCACAGGTAGAACGAGCGTCTTGTAGAGTGTTAGTTTTGTCGATCGAGAGAGGGCTCTGGAACTTTGTTGCTTACTGAGCCCTGATTTCGTTTTTGGTATTAATGGCGGTGCCAAGGTAAACGAACTCCTTGACTACTTCAAAGTTATAGCTGCCGGATGAAACGTGGGAGTCTAAACGCCGAGCTCCCTTGTTTGTAGACAGCATATATTTTGTTTTGCCCTCATTTATCGTCAAACCCACTTTGGCTGATTCCTTTTCGATAGCGGCGAAAGCAGCGGTAACATCTCTCTTGGTTCTGCCGACAATATCAATATCATCAGCGTACGCAAGGAGCTGGACGCCTTTGTAGAAAATGGTGCCATTACGATGCACACCGGCCTTTCGTACGATCCCCTCCATGATGATGTTAAAGAGATCACAAGACAGTGGATCGCCTTGCCTGAAACCTCTTTCGGTATTGAAGGTTTCGGAGAGGTCATTTTATGAGAATTTGGTAACATGATTAAAAAATCATCAAATTCCCTAAGAATTGAACGGTATAAAATGTTTTAAAAAATTTTTTTTTTTGAGAATTTTTTTCGAAAAAAAGGATATTTAGATTTAAGGTGATTTTTCGAAACCAAGTTTGAGATTTTAGATGTCTTATATACCAAGAAAACAACAAAATAGAATGGGCAAACTTTTTAGTCAACCACTTTACGTGGAATACCCATAATGTGTTAAATTTCGTGGTTAATTTTTTTGCTTATATAGCTTTTAAAAATTAAAAAAAAAATTCATTCAAACAAAAGCTTTTTTAAAGGTTTGCGGTGCAATAAGCTTAGATATTGCATTAAAAGAGGCAACTTTATTTTTTAAAATATACATTTTCAAATATACATTCAAATATACATTTTTCCGGATATCAGGGTCCTTTTGAACATCAAAATCCACAATTGAAAAAGGTTCTTTAATATACAAGCTCCTTGCAGCAAAATTCCAATGTAATGATTATGCCATAAGCAAAGTTAATCTCTCATTTGGTCAGACAAATTTGTCAATTAAGCGAAGTTTGTCAAATTGGCTTTGAAAATGTTTAAGCTTTTGCATCTTCAAGTAAATTAACATCATTATCTCAGTTTATCTTAAAAAATTACATTTTGGAGAATGTAATTATCTTAAAAAGGGGGGGAGGACGTTTAACACCTAAAATTCTCCCCTTGGCTACGGTCCTGATCGAAGCTATTGAACATCGCTGGGAAAAGTGTGTCGAGCTATAAGGAGACCATGTTGAAAAATAAAAATATTTGTTCCCAAATTTATAAACTCCGCCAGGTTAGCAACTTAGTTGCGCCTGCCTGTCCACAGCCAGGATAAAGGAGGATGGTTGTTTGTAGGATACGTCTTGCAAATGTAAAAACTGATAGGGCCAACCAAGAGCTCGGGGTGGCGCCCATCTTGGTAGCAGGTCATATTCGGCATATCGATATGCAACAAGCCTGCGAAGGTATAGCAATTGACCTTAAAACTTGTTAGTACGGGGACAGTCTTTACCCGTCAGATGGGGTAGACCCTATCTATCCACCGCACTGAGACCTTAAATCGGCTGGTTAAATATGGATGTGAGTGTTTTGGCATGCGTGCTTTATATGTCGACGCTCTGGCTTTCCTAGTGGTTTGCTTGTCGACGTTTTGACTCGCACCCTCAAACTGGCACGGTAGTTACTGAGGGAAGTGTAGAAATGAGTTGTGAAACTTGGGTTCTCATACTGAGCGTGGCCAGAGTAAGAGTGGCATTTGCAAAGGTCCTCCAAAGTAGGTACCAGACATGTGCAACAGCTTGCAGTTGAGCCGGCAGCTGGGAATTGTTAAAATAGCCCTTTCAGTGCTCATTGTGCACGGTCATGCATAAGAATGCACTTTTCCATAATTGCATTTGTGTATTTTTGGTCTTTTTGCGGGGATGTTGTGGATCCTCATTGACGGGATCGAGTTGCCCAGATGACTGTCGTGGGCTGGCCCTTCGGGGAGTCTCGTACTGGTTGTGGATGTGTGAATGCTACACTGGTCTAGATTGACCGGCGGGGTCTCTCAGTGGTACGACCAGGGTAGGTCTCGTCTTCACCAGTAGATGAATTGTAAGTACGTCACTACTGAATTCTAAACTGGTACTGCTATTACGGGCAGTATGTAATTTATTACACTGGGTGATGCTTTGTGTTTGTGAAACAGCTTCCATGTTCGTGTTGCCACACCGGATGCCCCGTATGTTTTACTAGTTAAAACATAACCGGTTCTGTGTTGTAGTACAACACATAAATTCTGGTTGTCTGTTTCATGAACTATTACTCTAGGTCTGGAAGACCCAAGTACTTAAGCCTTGCGGCAGGTGTATTTGTCAAACCAGAATCTAATTCCCATATTTATAGTGTCTTCTTTGTTAGGTCGGTTACTTTTGAAACCACCCTCGACTTATTATTTTTCAATATAGTTGCCGGGCTTAGCAACGAACGCACACCGGGTATTGCTAGTTTAAAATATATATATAACTTCTTTACTGCAGGAAAAAAAAGAAATTTATATTTTCCGAAATATAAAAATAAAGAAGAACAATAAGGTCATCATCAAATATATCAAACAAAAAAATTTTACGTCTATACTCATTCTACGCATTCATCATCAGAAGCTAAATTTTTTTTTTAAATATTTAAAGAAGCAAAAAAAGTTTTGTAAATATTTTTTAAAGTGTCAACTTCCCAAAGCATAGTTTATTGTAAAATCAAAATGGAGTTCAGCATACATTTCAGAAATGTAAACAAATTTTTGTTTTCAAGTTACTTAAATTACTGGAGCTAGACTTAAATGCACTACGCTAAATAAGACCACCAACAAGAAAATCACTCGAATTACAAACATTTGCCTCTGCGTTGTTGTTATTTTAAATATTTATTTGTTATAATCTTAGTTTTTAAATATATACTCAGTGTGGGTTGATTTTCTGCATCTACAGTAGACAATAACAAGAGTACCTACTCCGTACTCCGTAATCGTAAATCGTAAACAAAATTGTTTTTTGCAAAACAACGATTATAAGAATGAAATCTAAAACTTCACAGAAAATGCGTCTTTATGATGCAGCATTAAGGGAGTTATGCTTCTAGAGTACAAAAATAAATCTTTGAAAACGCTCACAGAAATATTATTTTGAACATATTTTTAAGGAGAAGTGTTCGAAAGGGGCATATTTGCAGTCTTTATATCAAATTTGATATATGAATTTATTTTCTTAAGAAAAATAAAAAAGCTAAAAAAATTTAATCAAAATATATTTATATTATTTTGAAAAAGTGTAGTTTAAAAATTATAAAGTAATTTTAATTTAATTCTCAATCATTTTCTTAATTAAGGTATCTAAAATATCTATTAAATTCTAAAATAATTAGATTTTTATTAATTTTTTGTCCTAATAAAATATATAGTAACTAGTATAAAAGCCCATCCTACGACGCACAGTGGGGTATTGACCCCTGAAAAAGAGTATCAATTCAACTAGGAGACGGAGGGAACTTTTCACATTACAAGTTACAATAGGTCCTAGTAAGAAAAATTAAACAATTGGTTGATATCCTTTAGAGAACTTTTTTGTAATTAAAAAACAAATTTTTCATACCTATAAATATGAACATTTTTTTTTTTAATATTTTATGTTTATTTACTGTCGCTTGATAAGTCTTTCTCGTTTGTATGAAACAAAATCGATATCACCACTTTTATCAATATTTTCATCATTTTTTTCATCGGATTTTTCTGTATCTTCAACGTTGTCTTCATTTGTTTGGTAGTACAAGAAAATGTACAGCTATTTGTGGCAACTTTCGCATCTTATTTTGTGGTAATTTCTTTTTGCTTGAAATTATTGTGTCTGAAGTTACTAAAATTCTATTTAAAATATCCTCAAGGGGTTTTCTCTGCTTATCTTTTTTGTGAAGCGTTCTCTGAAAGATTTGAAGTCCCTATTTCTTGCTTTTTGCGCCTCTTCAGAAAGTTGACCAATCGGTAATAAAGCATATTTTATGATTTCAGATATAGATCCAATCAACAACCATCAATCATTAAAATTTGAAAAGAGCCATATAACAACCATCCTTATATACATACTATTAGGAGAATTATCCACGAAGTTTGAAGGGCTGTATCTTCCAAACAAACCAAATACCAAACTTAAAATTTTAAGTGCCATAATACTTTTATAAACTCTATTGTGAATAAATTTCAAATTTTGTAACCTATGCCTACCAGCGTTATTTGACCACAAAGTCAGCAAAATTCAGCGAATTTCTAAAAATTTAAATTTTTTAAGAGGCTGTAAACAAAAAAGTTGATAAGTCTTAAATTTATGTTTAAACAACAAGTTGAAATGTACTCTATAATACTCTATAAATGTACTCTATGTACTTTATAAATTTATGACTGCAACTCACTGCTTTCTAAATAAAAAAAAAATTCTAAAAGTTGCAAAAAATATCACGTTTTAAACAAAAAAATGTATTAAAATTTTTTTATATGAAGAAATTATTTCAGAATCATTTTTTATATGTCAGATTAAAGGCCAAAGTGTGTTCATATTATGATTTTATTTTATTTTATTTTTATTTATACAGCATGTTAATTTTCCCAAAAAAACATATACATCCTCTTGAAAAAAACTTGAAAATCTTAACTTCAATTTGGGTGAAAAAGGATGTATATCTGAAATTTCAAATTTAACTGATGAAAATTTCATCTAAATAAGTTAAATAAATTAACTATTATGTTGAAATTTTAAATTCAAAAGTGAATAATGAAACGATCATGAAATTTTTAACTTCGTGGTTGAAATTGTCACCTTTTAAAAAATTCTTCTACTCTCATTAAAAATACTTCATAAAAAAAACTTTAACAAAAAAAAACAACCGACTACAAAATCACTACAGAGTAAAAAATAATTTTAAAATTACTTTTCCTTTTAATTTCTTGGTCATATTTGGTAGCTTATTTAAACATATTATTACATTGGAAAACTTATTATTTTAATTTTTTTCTAATTTGTTTTATTATCATAAATATATTAATTTCTTGATGAATACAAAAGCTTTTAAGGTCGGCGCTGATATAATCAGACTTTTAATCAGAAGCGCCAACTTCAAAGCATTTGTATTCATCAAGAAATAAATATATTTATGATAATAAAACAAATAAGAAAAAAATTAAGATAATAAGATTTCATATATAATAATATGTTTAAATAAATTATCAAATATGACCAAGAAATTAAAAGCAAAAGTATTTTTAAAATTATTTTTTACTTTGTAGTGATTTTGTAGTCGGTTGTTTTTTTCTAAAAAAATTTTATTTCTTCCTTTTTAGAGAATATGATAAATTTTCGAAAAAAGTGTATAATCAACATAAATACAATTGTTTCGAAAAAATGTGTTCTATTAAATTCCGAAAGTTTGTTGGTTATTTCAAATATCTGTCTCTTAAATTTAAATTAGATGTCACATGTTTTGAAATTATTATACCCATTCTTGTAACTAGTTTTATTACCCTAGTGTCAATATTATTCGAGATATAGTGTTTTTCTAATATTGCCACGCCCCTTTGTTAAATAAGCCCCCACTTTCTTGAGCGTTTTTTTCAATAATTGTGCCTACCCCTATACTTTATTTCAGTACCCCAGCGTCAATATTAACTGCGGTAGTGTTTATCTAGTATTGCCACGCCCATTTATCGAATAACACCTACTTTATTGACCATAATTTTTAATAATTCTGCCTACCCCTGTACTACAATAATTTTCAGTGCCCTAGTGTCAATATTATTCGAGATACGCTATTTTTCTAATATTGCCACGCCCAGTCGTCGAAAGCCGCCCACTTTCATTACCGTAATTTTTACTAATAATGCCTACCCCTATACCAAATTGCAGTACCATAGTATCAATATTATTCGAGATATACTCTTTCTAATATTGACACGCCCATTTGCCAAATAACGCCCATTATCTTGACGGCAATTTTTAATAATTGTGCCTACCACTACACTAAATTTCAGTACCCTAGTGTCCATGTTATTCGAGATACAGTGTTTTTATAATATTGTCACGCCCATTTGTCGAATAACACCCACTTTATTGGCCATAATTTGTAATATTAATGCCTACACCTATACTTAATTGCAGTACCATAGTATCAATATTATTCGAGATATAATCTTTTTCTATAATTGCCACGCCCATATGTCAAATAACGCCCATTTTCTTCACCGTAATTTGTATTGACTGTGTCTACCCCTACACTAAATTTCAGTACCCTAGTGTTCATATTATTCGAGATACAGTGTTTTTATAATATTTCCACGCCTATTTGTTGAATAACGCCCGCTTTACTGACCATAATTTGTAATAATAATGCCTATCCCTATACTAAATTGCAGTACTCTAGTGTCAATAT
This sequence comes from Coremacera marginata, assembly GCA_914767935.1. Lineage (NCBI taxonomy): Eukaryota > Metazoa > Arthropoda > Insecta > Diptera > Sciomyzidae > Coremacera > Coremacera marginata. Next base: position 138,056,846 of record OU612045.1, read on the forward strand.
TATTCGAGATACAGTATTTAGTATTGCGAGATCTATTATTGCTACGCCCAGTTCTCGAATACCGCCCACTTTTTTACGGGCACCTCTATGCTTATGATATCTATCTGTTCCCCAAAAATTATGGCAATCAGGCATATGGTTTAGGAGTTATCGATCTACATACATTTAAAAAAAAAAAATGAAAAAAAACAGAGAAACCGACGAACTTGAGAACCTCCTCCTCTTTGAAGTCGGTTAATGACAATAATTTCCTAAATAATTTGAGTTTTATTCAAAATCAACATCGGCCCTTACAATTTAACCACCCTTTATTAAAATGAATGGAAGTAATACACACTATTACGGCTTTTAAAAGCGGTAATCCTGTTTATTTTGGATTGCCGCTTTCCTTATGGCGTCCCTAAACATAAAGGGTTCTCAGCAATTCATCATTGCAAGTGTGAAAGTGATTTAAAAAATTGATTAACAAACAATACAATAACAACAATGGAATAATAGACAACATACAAGTATAAAGTAAGTTTGCTACAATTTAATTTTTTGAGTTAGCCATCACCAACTTAGAAGCTGGCTATTTATCTTAATCAACACGTAAAACACAAAACAAAAGTAAAACAAGGAAAATGCACGCCAATACTGAAGTGCACGCAAATCATTGAGAAATCAATCTAGAGTCATTGAGGGTGCTTAGAATCATATGCTTAGAATTCAGCAGCCTTTCTAATGAGCGATGAGTGAAAGCAGCGGCACTCGTCGCTCATCGCTGTTATGAGAGTGCTTCGCGTAGAAGTGGTTGTTGTTGTGCGCAACCGCACGCACTCGCACTCGGTTTTTGACGAGTGATTTAGAATCTTAAAAAAACGATTCACTGCAGGTCTCTTATGCATACCATATTTCACAACAAACTAAATTGTAAGAGGTGAGTAAGGTCCTTATCTGTACATTGACATTGCTAACTCAAAATTTCCGAAATGTGATTTAACTTTAACTTTTCATACACGAGTAAAGTTAACGTTCACTAACTTTGTATTATTCGCTAGTAGCCCACAAAATGAAAACAAACTCTAAAATAAAACTACAATTTGTTTTAAATTGTATTCCCCCCTTTGTCAAATCGTATCTACGCCACTGCCCTGCGTTAGTGAGTTAATCATGAATTCCACAAAGCTGGTATGCTGTCCTTATCATTTTTTCTTTATCATTTTATTTTTGATCAAAGTACTCTTGTTGGATTAAAAACATTGTAGTTCTTATCTTTCGTAGCCTGAACACTTTGGCGATGGCAGCAACATTTCGACATGTCGTTTGCTACTTGATTATTTTGAACGCGACGCAACAATCTGGAATTTCATACGAAATGAAACAAACACAATCACAAAACTTAATATTTTCAATTCTGTTGCCTGTCAAATAAGAAATAGATCTATAACGATGACAGCAACATTGCAGCAAGAAAGCCATGTCGCCGCGACATTGCCTCAAAATGAGCTTTTTATGTCTTTTATGAACGGTCTAAAAGTAATCCGATTAATTTTTATCTGAACAATCTTTTTCGATTTACTCTCTGATTACCTCCAACTGATGAAAACTGGCAAAACATTGCTACTATAGTAGAAATGAGTATGTTTTGAAAAATTGGCCAGCAAAGTTTATGTATAAAAGTTTAAGTGCCCTGTACTTAGATAAAGTTAGGCGCCGTTTCGTCGTTCGACATTATAGAGCGTTTGGTTACGGTAGATGTTTTTATGACGTCTAGTGCTGGAATTGGTTCAGAGAGCAAATTTTCTCGTAAAGTATGTTATTTTTAAATTATATTCTCGTTGTTTGATGTAAAATCTACCCGATTCACCATTTTTACATGAGACAGTATGTTCATACACGTGTAATTTATCTCGAAAGCGTTACATTAACTTTTTGAGTTAAAGGAGTTACTTCTACTTAATATATGATCCACATTGATCAACATTAGTAATTGTTTTGACAATGTATTTTGACCAATTTAAAATTTTTTTATATAATGTACTTAATCGAGCTTGTTTGGTCTTATTATTTTTTATTTGCGTATAAAAAATAATAACAAAAAATATTTGCATTTAAAAAATAATAAGACAAACAATGCCAGATTAAACACATGAAGGCAATTAACAAGGTGTTGTAAAGTTGTATGTTGTATTGTTGTAAGTGAAAGATTTTCTCATTTTCACTCTTATTAGTAAAGCGATTTTTTTCAAATTTTTAAATTTTGGTTGTATGTTTTGTTTATGAAGTTGTATGATGTGTATAAAATTGGCGTGATCGGACCAGAAATACGTACCTCCCATAAAAATTTTTCTTACCTCACTTTGTATGGGAAGTAAGCGTACTTCCAGTCCGATGACGCCAATTTTATGCACATCATACAACAACTATAAACAAAACATACAACCAAAATTTTAAAAAAATCGCTTTATTAATAAGGCAGAAAAGGAGAAAATCTTTCATTTACAACAATATAACATACAACTTTACAACACCTTGGGAATTGCATAATTATATTAGTAATTATTTGAATCACATTTTTCTTTGTAGAAGTTTTTGGCTATCATCTTATACCCCTGAGTAGATGACTTCGACAAATTCACGTTGCTTTTTAATAAAAATAATCTTGATGTAAAATTTAAAAAAAAAAAATAGTAAGGAATGGAGCTTTTGGCAGGGTACCGAAGCTAAAATACCCCCCCTACCCCCCGCGGCCGTATTGAAGTATATTCGAAGTCTTTAGCCGCCTATAAAATGTTTATGTATAATCTACAAACATATTTGTCTCATTCGCTTAATTTTGTTTTACCCATAGCTGCCATATAGAGTAATTTGTAGACTGCACATAAAATCCACACACCCCTTGTCCAATCCCACCCTCTCTTGTAAGCTTATAACTTCTCATTATACTAAGGAATATATGTGCGAAATTTGGTTGAAGTCGGAGAAACAGTGTCGATGGAAATATGTTAAAAATGAAGTGCCACGCCCCATGTCTAGTACCGCCCACTTTTATAAACTACAGACTGATCCTTATGCCAAAAAATATGTGTGCAAAATTTGGTTTAAGTCGGACAAACAGTATGGAGGAAGTTCGATTAGAGTTAACTTGACACGCCCCTTGTCCAATCCTACCCTATATTGTAGGCTTAAGACTTCTCATTATGCTCAATAATACATGTAAGAAATTTGGTTGAAATCGGACAAACGTAGTGGATAGAGCTAGTTTAAAAATAAAGTGCCACGCCCCCTGTCTAGTACTGCCCAATTTTATAAACTTACTCGTAAGATTTCTCAAATTACGAAGGATAATATGTGTAAAATTTTGTTGATGTCTGACACACGGTGTTGAAGAAAATGGGTTAAAAGTAAGATGCCACGCCCACTTTCCAAGTCTAAGGTCTTCACATTACACCATATGTGTATATAGAACAGAGAACTGCAACGAGTCTATGATTAGAACGAATGACTATAAATCATCCATCAAAAACCGAATGCGAGTGCGTGCGATGAGTGAAAGCAGCGGCACTCGTCGCTCATCGCTGTTATGAGAATGCTTCGCGTGGAAGTGGTTGTTGTTGTGTGCAACCGCACGCACTCGCACTTGGTTTTTGACGAGTGATTTAGAATCGTATAAAAACGATTCGGTGCAGGTCTTTGATATAGAATATATGTGTAAAATTTGTATTGCAAAAAAGTTTTTCTATTTTGATAACGTCACTTTGTATGGGAGGTAGGCGTGGTTTTCATCCGATTTTGTCAAATATCATAGAGATGTTTCATACTATATATCAACGCTCATGTAAAAAATTTCAAGACAGTACTTTAATTTTTGTGGATTTTTAAGCGATTTTACATTTTAAATAAAGTCAATTTGTATGGGAGGTAGGCGTGGTTTTCATCCGATTTTGCCAAATATCATAGTAATGGTCTACATTAACTATCAAAGCCTATGTTGAGCAGCTTTTTAAGAGATTTTACGGCTACTATTAAGCCACTTTGTATGGGAGGTAGGCTTGGTTTTCATCCGATTTTTCCAAATTTCATAGTCAGTATTTATATTGAAGATCAAAGCTTATGTGCACAATTTGAAGACATTTCTTTAATTTTTAATTTTTAAATATGAAGTTACTCTGTATGGAAAGTAGGCGTGATTTTCATCCGATTTGGCTCAATTTCGAACATTATCTTCATTTTTTAAAAAGAAGCCTATATTTTAAATTTCATCGCGATAGTTTTAAAATTACGGCTGTAATCGTGTCGACAGACAGACAGACAGACAGACGGACAGACGGACACACGGAAATCGTCTCAGGAGGTGATGCTGATCAAAAAATATATACATTTTTCTATACTTGCCATGCCTCCTTATTGGCGTTACAAACGGAATGACAAAGTTAATATACCCCTTACGCAGTACGCGTTGGGGCATAAAAATGTTTAAAATAACTCCAACTTGTAAGTAAAAGTTACTTAAATGTGGATTATAATTTATATTTGGAACATAAGATAAGATATGGAAAAAAACAATAAGATAACGAGCGATTTTTGATAAAATCATTTAAAGGAATTTAGAGGAATTCCTGTTGATTCAATTTGTATGAATTATTTTTTGTATAAAAGTTTGCAAAACATAGCCGTTTAAAGTTATTTCAAAACTAAAGCTTAAAAAAGTATTTTAAAGAAAAAAATTAATATAAAATTTTATAAAATTATAAAATAGGGAACTTGAAGTCCAATCTTTCAAGTTGTTTGTAGCAAGAGTCTCCACATAGTGTAAGTTAACTGTATTGATCTGAAATAATCTTATTAAAAAGAAAATTGTGGAAAATAAAAATTGCGAATACGTATGAAGATAATTTTATACAGTGGCGTAGCTATGACATTGAGCTCCCCGGACAAGTAATAATCTGCCGCATCCGCCGCACAGTGGGGTATTCTACCCTGAAAATGGATATCAATTCACCTAGAAGACTGAGAAAAATTTTGACTTTTATTTTAGTTAGAATTGGTCCAAATAAAAAAAAAAACACAATCAGTTGATATTCATTGGTGGAGCTTTTTTATTTTTTTTTAATAAAAACACCTTTTTTATATAAGAAGCTATTTTTGGTTTATTTTTATAATTTAAATATGCTAATCACTGCTGCTTGATAAAACTCCATCGTATGGATCATGAAAATCGATGTCACCACTTTCACCACTCTCTTCTTCGTTATCTTCATCAGTGTCTTCACCGTTGCTTTCATTTGTTGGCACCAGTGGTTCTACAATCAAATCTACAGCAGTTTGTGGCAACTTTTGCAACTTGTTTTGAGGTAATTTTCTTTTGATCGAAATAATACGATCAGAAGTTATCAAAAACCTATTGAAAACATTCTCGAGCGATTTTTATCGGCTGATTTTTCGTGAAAAATGTTCCCTGAATGTCTTGAAGTCTTTGTTGCGAGCTTCTTGCGCCTCCTCGGACAGTTGACCAATCGGCAATAAAGCATATTTGATGACTTCAGGCCCATGAATTAAAATCTTATGCACTTTTGGGGGCATATTATACCACGGATACTTATGCACAAAATATCTTGCTGTGTCTAGCGCAAAACCACAGACTCTTTCAATATTCACTTCGTGACCGCATGAAATCACTATTAAAACTGTATGCATTTTTTTAATGAGATCTACATCAATATTTGTAATTAATGCTGTTACTTCTGCATTTTCAAGAAAACGTCCAGCGGTATTTCCATCACTGGAATTTCCGAATCCTGGTTTTGGTTGATCAATTACCAAACCAATTTTTTCCTTGAACTCTCTCTGAATTCTGGTTTTATTTTCTAACACAGTCTACTTTTCCGATTGCTCTCTTATTAGCCATTTTTTCAATGGCAGCTTAGCAGCCAAATGAAGCAAACATTCGAAGAATCTTCTCCAACCGTGTAAAGTCCAAATTGAATAATACAAATTCAAGATTTTCGACTTTAACCTCTTTTTTAATCATTGCATCAATAGAATTGAACTCCTTTGTAGTTGAAGCACATAGATAGCACCTTTGTGTAGATGAAGTTTCAGTAAGTGCATTGCACACCTTGCCATCTATCATGGTTAGCATAAGTTTGTGGCTTACTTCAATCAATTTCTCTCCACATTGTACAGCAGATTTTTGATGGTCTCTTATTTCAGCTTGTACTCGTTCTTTCTCTTTTTTCGAAACCTCTGCAGTTTCTTTAATAAATTTCATGCTAATTGTTCGACAAAATCTTGTTGAAGATGGGCGAGGATTTTGCCAAATAACTTTAGATCCGCAAAGTAATTTTATAGGAACAATAGAGGAAATGAATATCGATGAATCATTTGCATACGGGCCTTGGAAAGCTTGCTTGTAAGTGCTGTTGCCCGAACTTTCGTCAAAACCCCGTAGATAATACCTTACTCAGCAAATCATCTATGACGGGGTTTTGCAATATTATCAAGCGTTGGACGGTATGATTTAGCAAAGCTTGCAAATGTAATTCGCACGAAATTTCTGACTTTTTCATAAATTCTCTCGCAGGATAGCAGTCTTTTTTGGCTAATTGTACAGCGGTATAGCAAGGAAACTTTTCGGGTGCAGCTCTTTTGATAACACTGTATTGATGACGCAATAATTTAGCTTCTACAAGCACAGCAAGAGCGTCTTCATTACTTATCTTTGTTTCTTTCTTATATTTTCCAAAGCGTATCCTATCCACTTCATGCAATAACTTTGAGGCTTCTATATGACCTTTAGCAAGCAAACTCACTTTTATGGCATACGCCAAAACTGATAATGAAGTAGACTCTCTTAATTCTTTACAATTTGCTATTTTCGTTTTTTTAGAAGAATCTTCAAAAGAACCACGTTTGTGAGGGTAAGAGGTAGTGAAAGATATTGAAGAAGCCAACCAATCGCGACAAGAACTCGAAAATATGCCTCAATTCTATGTGCTCTTGTCCAACGTAACTTGAATGCATGAATAAACTGATTTATTATTTCAACGAAGTCTTTCTCACATTTCTCCGCAGGACGAATTTGTCGCTTCATTTCATCTCTTAAATATTGAAACTTGTCATCAAATTTAGAATGCTCAGAGTTTTTCATTATATCATACAACTTTTAATGAGTTATAAAAAAATGTATTAGAAGCAGTTCCTAAGAAATAGACATTACATTTAATTTTTATATTAAAGTTGAAGTGCACATGCATACCCGAATATCTATATAACAGAATAGTACATCACAATTAATTGTTTGAAAGCATACGATTGTCATATAAAATACCAACAACTTCAACACGATTTAACGGCGAAATTGCAACTATTCCGCATTGTCGACAAATGATATACGCTACATTAAATATAATTTACTTAGGAGTTTTTAGAGTCGAAAATTTCGAATCCAAATATATATTCCATATATATGATGGAGCAGATCAGTAGATATTAATAATTGCAGAATTTTTTAAAAGTATATTATATAATTGAGGTGCTAACATTAAAAAAAATTTGTCACAACAAATTTTCATTTGTTTAGAGTTCTACGGTTGCGAACCTTACAATAGGGAAAACGATTTCAGAAAAAACGAATAAGGAAAATTGTTTCTGTGACATATCATGTTATCTCCTCAATAAACATTTAAGCTTTTACCATGAAAATATGAAAGTCAAATATACAGACTGTAGGGTATAGCTACAAAATATGGAAAGAAATTTAAAACAAAACATAAACACAAGCAGAAACAACAAAAACACTCTTTAGTGGCTGCACTTGCTTAGTTTGATAAGAGCGACTGCAGTTCTTTTGCAAAAAGTTTAATATTTTCTAAAGTGCTTAAAAGTGCACAACAAAAATTTTAACACTTAATAACAACAGTCCATATTAAAATAAAATCATATTAAGATGACAAAAGAACACAACAAAAAAAAACTTCAGCTCCACATGAATACCAAAATATCAGAATTTTTCTACACATTTTTCAATAAACACAAAAAAATTATTTCCAACACTATATCTGATCAATTTTTGTGGCATTAGAACAACAATAACCCGAAGTTGAAGGTTCCATTAAAAAATTTTGCACAAAAGACTTTTTTTAAATAAAAATTTTGTATAAAAATGCTAAAAAATTGCGATTCTGTACTGCGCTCGAACAAAAGTAAAAAAAAAGTAAAATTTCACAGCTTGTAACTTTTGAACTAGTACACTTAAAGTATTAATTTTTTTTTGTTAGTGACGCGGAATTTTATTAACTTAAAACCGGTATCCAAAAAAAGTTGGTAGCTTCTATTTGATTTTTTTCAATTTTAAGTCAAAAATCTAACTCATTTCTGCGAAACAGACAGAAAGTTTTGAAACTTGCTGAATTTTATCCAGACGACTTGGACACTAAAAGCTTGTTTAACGATATCCAGGACGTTATACTTCTACTGAAAAAAGCGAAGAAAAATTAAGAGAAGCTGTAATTATTGGCCTGAGCTACTTTTATTATACATTTCTTCAATGGGATTAGAAATCTACAAGACATTTCCGTTTCCGTTGCATCCTACGAAAGATCATTCAGCAAATTTAAATTGATCAAATCGTACTTGAAATCAACCATGAGTAGGCTATAAAATCTTGCAATTCTATCAATAAAATGTGAAATTGCTGCGACTTTAAATTACGATGATATAATCACCCTTATCGCGTATGAATTTTGCCCAAAAAATTTTTCCCTATTCCCAAAATTGCGATCAAGTATGTTTATTCCCTAATGTGGCAACTTCGAAAAAAAATCTGCTATCGCGTACACATGTTTTGCGAATTTTTTCACAAAATTTTTTGAACATTTTCCTTCAATTTTAAATGGCGAAAAGAGAAATAACGGAATTGTAAACTTGTATTTTCAATTTATATATTAAAAAATATTTAATAACTACTATTTTTTAAGACTGCGGAAAAAAAAAGCGCAATCGTCTATCTGGATAGAAAAAGATGAGGGAAAACTCGAGCATTGCTGGTGAATATACGAAAAATTCCAGAGATGCTGTAAGCACTTTTTGGGCTAGAACTATTTCTGATTTTAATTGTGCAGGCCCACCAATAAAAACGCTAATAGAATGGAAAATGAAAAGTAAGCAGGCACTCTATATTACTATTGCGGGTATGGCCACTTTTCTTTCGGTTTTCGGCAATGCATTAATGAGCAAATCCAAAAAATATTTAAATGCAGATTTGTTCAATCTATAATGTTTACAATATCTGCAAGATCATAAAGCTTTATAAAATTGAAAATATTTTTAATATTTTTATTACTTACTCAGTATTTGGATGTTCCAATGGGTTTGAAGCATCACGTAGATTTCGTCTTAGATGGTTTTCTTCTATATGTTTATCCATTTCTTCAGTTTGTAATTATTGTATTGTAATTTTTAACAGCTGGTATAACAGCTGGTTTAGTTTTCATTGGGCAGTAGTAAGGTGGCGGGACCCAAACCCTGCGAACATTCCATGTTTAAGGTCCATGGAGTGACCCGTCGCTCAAATTAGCCGTCAAACTAACGGATGCCAGTTTGCCGTTGCCCAGGGAACACCACGAGGAGGTTTGAGTCGTCTTGGGACGATTTCGACATGAATAATGCTAGCCTCGCCAGGTTGAGGCAGTCAGACACGTTGCTATGTGAAGGTTCGCCCCCCGATCCCCATGAAAATCAAATTGACACACATCATCTCTTTGTCGATTTTAAAGCTGCGTTCGATAGCCCGAGAAGGGATTGCCTATATGCAACAATGTCTGAGTTCGGTATGCCTGCAAAGTTGATTAGACTTTGCAGGATGACGTTGAGCAACACATCTCCGTCAAGGTAGGAAATGACCTCTCCGAAACCTTCAATACCGAAAGAGGTTTCAGACAAGGCGATCCACTGTCTTGCGATCTCTTCAACATCATCATGGAGGGGATCGTACGAAAGTCTGGTGTGCATCGTAATGGCACCATTTTCTACAAAGGTGTCCAGCTCCTTGCGTACGCTGATGATATTGATATTGTCGGCAGAAACAAGAGATGTTACCGCTGCTTTCACCGCTATCGAAAAGGAAACAGCCAAAGAGGGTTTGACGATAGAGTTTGAGGGAAAAACAAAGTATATGCTGTTTACAAACAAGGTAGCGCGGCGTCTAGACTCCTACGTTTCATCCGGCAGCTATAACTTTGAAGTAGTCAAGGAGTTTGTATACCTTGGCATCGCCATTAATAACAACAACGAAGTCAGCCTGGAGATAAAGCGAAGAACAATAATTGCTAATAGGTGCTACTACGGGCTAAGTTCCAGAGCCCACTCTCGATCGACAAAACTAACACTCTACAAGACGCTCGTTCTACCTGTGCTGCTTTATGGCGCTGAGGCATGGGTAGTTTCGCAAACTGACGCAGCCACTCTGGGGGTGTGCGAGAGAAAAGTTCTTGGCAAAATCTTCGGTCCTGTTCGAGTCGGCGATGACTATCGCGTCCGAATGAACCACGAGCTGTAGGAGCTCTACGAAGACATTGACATGCCTCCGATTGATGGACCGAAACCCGAACACGGGTTGTTACGGCCATCTGAGTAAGTAATCTATAAATGCGAGCTTACAACAAATTCGCCATAGCAAAATTTTAGGAATGGGGATTCGCAATTCACGTGCGCAAAATATTTACAATTTCTACGCGATAAGGGTGAATATGTGAATTTGCGGCGATTACAACGAGAATAATAAAGTTTTAAGATTTTTTATTCACATGGGGAAGAATGTCAAATTTGCAAAGTTAAAACAGTATTTCGATCAAATAAAAAATTTTTATTTCAATTATTAATCTACTTTCCGCCAATTATTAGAACGATAATTGATAACCACTTTTTAAAAGATTATGAAAATGGACACGAAATTGCCGCAATGTTAGCTGTAGATTTGTCTTTCCGGTTGGCCATTGGCATGCAGGAAGTTTTACTCTACCACAAAGCTATGTTTTTGGAACCGCAACACAAAGATCTTCAAGCTGAATCGCCTGCACAAAGAATACCAATTAGGGAAAAAATTGCGGAGGAAGTTTACTAGGTTTTTGTGCTTGGAGAGACCATCAATACTGGTCAACAGTGGTTATGCCACACACGTTTAAGTTTTCCTCCCTCGTTATGAAACTGAATTTTTCACGAAAAAGTTGCGAAATTGTTGACCAGTGCAGTTAGTGCATTGGATTTTTTTCCCAAAACGGTTCCACTATTACCTGGTACAACCACAAATTGATGTCAATATGAATCCTCTTGAGTGGTGGAAGTCAGGAGACAAAAAGTTTCCACAATTAGTAAGATTACCAAAAAAGTATTTGTGCGTTCCATTAAATTCCGTGGCTTCTGAGTTGGTATTTTCAAGTGCTGGAAACATCGTTTCTTCACAACGTAATTGACTCGCTTTTCATTCCGAAATTTATTTTTATATTAGTTTTATAAAGCCGAATAAATAGTTTTCAATATAGCATTTGGATAAATCCAAAAATTTACTTTTAAGCTAGTTTTCGAAATGCTTAATTTTTTTTGTAGTTAAGTGCTCTCATACCTGAAGGAGTTGCTGAAGAGACTGCCAGCAAAATCTGAATCTTTTACCTAAAACATATTCCCTTATTTTTGCAATTTATTCACGAACTGAAAACAGGCTAGATACACCGTGAGAAAACAACTATAGTAAGAACATACAAGTTGGCTTTTGTGAAAGAAAAATATACTGAGCGGCAAAACTGATGTACAATGACAAAAGTATTTTTGCAATTTAAGCATGGTTTGAAAATGAAAAATTTTGATAATTCCTACAAAAATAAATGGTTTGAATTGTTAAAGTTGAAGGTTGTAAAAATAAGAAAATTCTTGTTAAAGTATACATAGCCTTTGTATAAAATTCGATTTAATCATCACTTAAACTTAAGTAAAATTATATAAAAAGACTTGGATAGAACGGATATATGTTAAATTGTACAAAATATTGACTATTTGTCATTAAAATAAAATTCGATAGATCTTTCATTCTTTATATTGTATAACAGTATAATTCACCGAATTGAAAGACATTCATACTCATAAGTTACTCATACGTCTCCAGTACGTAAATGTGACATAACGTACACAGCTTACGGTATTTTTAAGTGGTGATTCCTTATCACTGCCTATATCATTGCCGAAAAATCATCGCCACAAGGTGACGCTCATGCTATTGTAGAGCAACTTTGTTGGAGATAAGAACTTGCTAATTGTTATAGCGAAAGAGAGCGAAAGCGAGAGCCATTGAACAAACAAAAACAACAAAAGTCAACAACAATAAATATAGCAGCACAAAACCGTCTACAACAACAATATAATAAGTGCTAATAAAAACGCAAAAGCTTCTTCAACCTGTTGCTGTTTTCTGCTGATTTTCAGCAGTTTTATTTTTATTTTTATTTTTATTGTTATTATTATTGTTTTCCTTCTTTGTTATATTTTTTTATTTATTTTTTCTGTCTCAGCTTCTCAGTCAGACTAAAATATTTAATTACAATTTAAGAATATTTTGCATATTTAAGCTTTTTATATGAAACTCAAGATATGCAAAACATTTGACGAGCTCTGCAGCTTTTAATGGACATAACGTGGAGCGGCCGAGTACAGGCGAACGCTTGAAATTTACAACTGCAGCGCTCTGCTGCCGCACTGCTTGCTGCGAACGCTATCGCAGAGCAGCAAAGTGCTGCTCGACTAAAGCGCGGTAAATGCTTCAAGTAGAACGCCAAGAAGCTTTAGTTGTTTATTAAACGCTGTGATTAGTATATCGTCGCCGTTATTTACGTATTCGTTCCGTATTTTTTTTTTTTTTTGGTCAGAATCTCACGTAGTTATAAAAATACGAATTGAGTAAAATAAATCGAGGTACTATTTTGTGTAATAGATAGTGTATCGTAGTATGTAGTAACCGATAAAAAACAAACTTATTTCATTAAGCAAACTAGCGTGTCGTCTCGTCAATGAATTTGTTTTTACGCCAAAGTTGTAAAGTTGACAGTAAAGTAAAGTAATGAGTAAATAAAGCATGTAAATATCAACTGAACACCAAAGAAATAAAAGATACGCTACTCTGAGTGAGCAGAAAGCGGCAAGTAATGAGCTTTAATTCAAAATAAAACCGAGGGTCTCACTGACCCCCCATGCTGAACCAAAGAATCACAACAGAAAAGCAATAATTCAGTGAGACAAAAGTGAAAACTACAACAAAAGTGGCACACCAAAAGGGAGCAAAACAGGAATCAAAAACAATAATAATAATAATAATTTGTGCCGTTTACATATGCGGCACGAGCTTGAAGAAAAAAACAAAATACAATAAACAAAAAAAATAAAAAAATAGTGTAAAAATTATAAAGTTTACTACATGCTGTATTTTCTCAATCGGCAAGTGTTCGAAGAAAGAAAACACATCAAAAAACAACCAAGCGTTGTTGTTGAAATCAACGCAAATGTTCTCAAAGTAATCTTTGAAGCTACTTTGCTATAGCTGAAGCTTTACATGTATAGCTGGAGGAGTTAAAAACAACCTGATTATGTTTTTATGTGTATGATAATTTTTTTTCTACAGTCAACATTAATGTTTTCATCGTGATTTAATCAGTCAATAAGTATGCGGCGATTAGTATACGAAAACAGTAGAACTTACAACAACAAAAACATAACAGCATCATAAAAAAAAATCAGGTTAGCTAAAAATAGTCATTAAAAAGTTGACGACTTTGAAATGATAGCCATATTTATTTGATTCCTTCGGTTAAACATTTGGTCTAAATGCAAATTTAAATTTTAATATAAGAAATTAAATATTAACAAATATTTTAATAATATCTATATTATTAGATATATAGATATTAGCAATATAATAATATAGATAATAATATAGTTAATAATATAGATATTAACAAATATTTTAATAATATCTTTACGAGTTAATGATATCAATTTTATGATTTCACAATTATCATAGTGAATTTTTGTGGTGGCCGTGACATACTGGTTGAGATAGGTGGCTTGTATGCGATAGAGCCCAGGTTCAAATCCCATCTGACACAAAATGTTTTTTCAATTGAGATAATTTTTCTGTTCACCTCTCTGCAGACGATGGCAAACCTCAGAGAGTAAAAACTGCCATGAAAAGCTTCTTGAGAACATAAGCCGCTCGGAGTCGGCATAAAGCTTCAAGGTCCAGTTCTTGATCATTTGTGTTCAAACATTTAACAACACGCACAACACAATTGATCATAAGAAGCTCGGTCAAAGTCCTTTCAAGGGCTGAAATACCCTATAGTGAAACATGAAAATTTCCGTTACTAGGGACCGATTAAGGTGGTCAAAAGTCAATTTATAAAACAAAGATTTGATTAAAAACAAAACAAATATTTTTGGAATGTTGAATAGTAATAAAAGGGAAAAGTGTAAAAAAATTGTTCCTACACGTTATTCACAATTTTATAGCATTAGAATATAGGGCAAGAACTAAATTTTTTGTGATTATTTAACTATTTATAATTAATTAACAATAAAAGCTAAAGAACCTTACTCAAAAAAATTGTACACCTAATCAAACCTGATAATTTTTAATTCAATAAGTGTGTTAGTTTCTTGCTGTTTAGAGAAGTACTTTTATTTTACCAGATGTTTTAAAAATAAAAAGTAAATGGAGTTTGTTAAAGCGAGCATGTAGAATTGGTCTGTGTGGATGTGTGAAGTGGCTTGGCTGAAATTATTTGCATTTAATCATAGTTATTTCTGACGATTTTTGCAATATGCGTGTGATCGCAGCTGTACTTCTTTCTTTATAAGCCTAACAATAGTTATATTTTTTTATTTTAAAATAAACGTAAACACGTTTTCGTGCGTAATGTCTGTGATCGCGATTACGGACGTAATATATTCAAAGTATCGTAATAAATTCGATATTAAGCTTTAAGTTTAAAAATGGGTCAAGCCGGATGAAAACCATGCTTACTTCGTATACAAAATGACTTTATCAAAACGGTAAGATCTCTTAAAATTCCACAACAAATTGATTTAATGGCTTGTAGTTTTACTGATCTGATCCGGTCGTTAATCTGATCTGGTCGTTAATGATGAAAAAAGATATGTAAAGTAACTATTTGTACAAAAGAATCATTTTCGTTTCCCCTTGATATAAATTAGAGTTGGGTTATATATAACCCAATGGTCACACAGGGTTAACAATTGAAATGAATAAAATTACACACATGTCCAATAACTATAAAAATTAGAGAATTTCTCAAAATCGAAAGAAAATCACGCCTACCTCCCATACAAAGTGAAAATTCCACAAAAATGGAATGATTATGATTTTTAATATGTAATCTGAGTTTGAAATTTGGCATAATAGAAAAGGCGATGGGCGGCTTTTATCTTCTATCTTCTTCTAACAAACTCCATAAAAATTAATGTATTGACTGGATATTTTTCTCTAATGAAGAAAAAGAAGATTTTCAGCTGATTTCTTGTCTGATTCATCTGACTAAATGTAAAATTGACAATTTGGAATTTTCATTTAAGGGAACTTAGATCCATTTTTGTGAAAAACTTAGGTGCGTTTTATGAAGTTATTATGAAATAACTGTTAAAGATATTGATTAAAATTTTTTGTATATTTTTAAAGAAGTATTTAATTAAAAAAAAAGTTTTTTTGAGGTGTCATTTCTTCGTATAAATAAAATCCACGAGGCACCAAGAAAAAAGGTCTCTTTTGGCGGGCAGGATATCTCGGATTTGGAAAATCTAAAAAAATAAAAAAAAAAGAAATCCGGTTAAAGTACACACTAGACAAGACAAGAGATTGACATCGAGTTTTTGCAAAATTTTTGATTAAAAAAACAAAAATGATAGCTAGCGAAAGTCAAAATTTAAAATAAATGCTTATAGTTTGTGGGTAAGATTAGGTGCATACGATTTTGTAGACCTAAAAATTTCTGAAAAATGTTTAGTTGCTTAGACCCACAAAAAATTCAACCCAAAGTCAATCGGTCAATTATTGCATCAGGGCTTTTATTATTACAAAGAAATCGAAAACCCAAATTTTTTGATTTTAAGGAATAATATACGTGTAAATTTAAAAAATAATATGTTTTTTTTTGTTTGTAGAATATTCATACATGTTATTAAATCGATACCTGGCATTACAGATCATTATCAACCGATTCGAAAAACCGAATTTCGAAAAACCGAATTTCGAAAAACAAAAACTTTAAAAATTTTCTCGAAACTAGTTTTGTAAAACGGTTTGAAAGATAACTCAAAATCTATTTTTAGTTCAATTTCAATGAATGTTAGTGTATTTTAAGCCTCCTCCCTGAATTCAAGTACTTACTATTTTTTGTTTTTTTTTTTATAGACAAAAAAAGCGAGTGAAAATCTATCTCTTTTCTTAACTTTTTACTCTAACTCTCGCCATAATTTAAAAAAAACCCCCCGTGGGTCGTGCGTAAAGGGTATTCCGAATTAATGGTCTGTACTCTAAAATAACATTTGATTTTTCTATTGTATACTTAACATAATCGGAAAAATAACGATGGGAGTGTGCAAGTTATATGAGGGATGCCACGCCTCTATTTTCCACTTCCGTCTCTATTTTTTTTTTTGATGATAAGCTCATATTACGTTCACATAACCTCAAATATCATTAATTTAGATTTTATCATTACCAGGATATTTCATTTAACCCTTCGAGCCACACCCTCACTCCAGTAATATAGCACTGAATGGGGGTATGCCATCGCCCCACGTCAAAAAATCGTTGTAAAATCCCGAATTTTAGATATATAAGCTTAAAACTTTACATTGTTACTATTTTTGGTCCTGTTAAACATTTGTATAGTTATTTTCTAATATTTTAAAAATGGTTGACTTTAGGCGCGCGGCCAACTTAAAAAAAAGTGAAAAATTAGCTCTTTTACTAAAAATTTCATAACTTTTACAGTTTTTCCGAGAATTGACTAAAGCTTGGTCGTTTATACCGTAGAAGATTTTCATGAGCCATTTATTTGTTCTCCTACTGACCGAAAACGCATGGCAAAGTTGGTCGAAGCTATTAGTTCCACCTTTAGTGTCGTTGTAGTGAAGAACAATGTTTGATTTGTTATCGGTTATTTCGTTAGTTTGCATATAAGAAGAAGCAAGTAAAACTATATTTATTTTTTTAGGAGTATACGATAACAACGTCAAATTATTTGAATAGCAAAACTTAGTGCTAGGAGGTTTCGGGTCAGCAATTTTAAAATCCAACGGAATTTCTTTTTTGACGATTTTCCAAGATATGTTACAGCGAAAATTTAGTATGCATTGACAGCATCATTAAGAGTAATCAATTTCAATCCATACTTATCGGGCTTACTTTTAATATACATCCGGAATTTACATCGACCTCGAAAACCCAGCGATTGTTCATCTACCGTACTTTACCGCTTGGCTCGTAGTATGATATTTGCGACAATTTTCCATAAATATGGTCCATATTTCTCGAATAGGTCAGAATCTATCTGCTGGGTCATCAAATCGGATGCAAGAATTTAGGACCAGAAATCTATTTCTGGAAATATACACAGACAAAAAGTAATTCCGTTTTCCGTGTTCCACAATTCTTTCACATCGACATGGCTCGACTTCCACAATCGAGAAAAAAAGGAATACTCCTATATAGGCTCTAATTTCTATAGAATCTGGTGGGTAATGATTGCGATCATCTACTTCCGGCTTTTCTTCTTCAATTTTTTTATTTGTATATTGTATATTGTATAACTCGCAGTTTTTTGCCTCGTCAAGTAGTTCTGGCTCTTTTTCAGCTGTAATACACAAATTCGTTCTATCTGATCTGCGAGAAGGAATTTTTAAAGACCACGAGAAACCATTTTTTTCAGTTAGTTTATTTATTGGTCGCCCGTGTGTGTTAGAAGTATCATTATTTTCATTTTCACAATCCTGACCATCATCTTCCGAATCATCAACATCCATGTCATTATTACTTCGTGCTGATCTGGAACGCCGAGTCGAGATTTGTTGCTGCCTACAGCGTTGCTATATGTTTTTTTGAAAACCCTGTAATTTTCAAAAAAAAAATCCTGTATTTTTAGAGAAAATACTGCTCTTATAAAAGGACTAAAAACAAATATTTTAACATTTTTTTATTATAACATTTTTAATATTTCTTATCTTACCAGGTTTTGTTAAGTATTTGTCCATTTGTAGTTTGCTAAAAACTTGCGAAAAGAAATTAACAAAAACGATGACAGCAACAATGATAGCAAAAGCACTGCCACATGATCAAATTTTTGAAAGGATGTCAAAAGTAGTAGCAACTTTATTTGCTACTTTTATATAAGTACTTCCATATAATTTATAAACATAAAATTTCTATTTTTTTTATTCAACGAAAATTAAAAACCAGGATTAAAAAAAAACCTGCCCAAATCCTGGGAGAAATATGATCCTGTCTACCTGCTCAAAATACTGCCCAAAACAGGATTAACTGCCCATATGGTAACGTTGGCTGCCTACCCCGTACACGATTACAACGACGTTGACCTCTTGCTCGGCGGTTATTTTGAGCTGAGCTTCGTAAATTTTAACTTTGCTGTGGATTATTTGCTGATTGGGCATGTCCTCGATATTTACGATCACGTTCTCTTTCAACCGATACTTCTAAATCTTCGTCCATATCCTGATCACAAAAAAACTTACATTTTCTGATTCGGAACTAGATCATTCTGATTGCTCTGAGTCGGTTGATTCTTGTACGGAATATTCACCATCAGATAAAGGATCTTCTTCATCCAATAATTCGAATATAAATATTTCAAAACATAAAAAATGTTTTTTTTTTATTATCATATATTTATAAGCATTATAGTAGAATAGTATTTCAAAAATTTTTATAAAATATTATGCCAGTAAAAAAAAAAGATTTTTGAAAATCGCCTTCAATTATGCAACAAGATATTCATCGAACTCTATATGAAATTAATCTGCAAAACGCGAAATAAATTACATGTGTTTGTATATAAATATTTGTATATAATATATGTAAAAACATAATAATAATATATGTAATAATATATGTTTCTATATATGTAATATATTTACATATTTGTGTATGTGCATGTACACATGTGAATGTGTGTATATGTTTGTGTGTGTGCTCGCGCATTAGTTGATTGATTTGATTGATTGATTGAAAGGTGATTTCATTGCCTTTAAAATGAGCTATCAAAATAAGTGTTATGTAAGTTAGTTTTTCTGCTAGGAACAATAATATAAACCAAAGTCGTGAAATATTAATTAACCCTGTAGCTCCTAAGAATGTAAAAATAGAACCCCCCTCCCATACAAATTTTTGCTCAGCCTGACATAACCTTTCAGCTCCGTAAATAGTTGCACTCAATTGCGGGACACCCTGTTTATATATATATATATATACATATGTAAATAAAATATATGTAACACGTGTTCAGACACAACTTATAAACTTTTACACAAAAATACATCTTTTTATTTTAATTTATCAATTTATATTCACACATACCTTAAAACAATAAAAAATAATTAAATTCAATAAAATTAAATATCAGTTATTTCTAAAAATATACAGTAAGCCACACGTGGGGTATATGAGAGCACCAGTCGATTTAACACGAACGCCAACGACATACTAACGCATCCCTGACTTTCTAAATTGCTTGAGAGTAAAGCTAGTTAAGTTGTGAACACCCAGGTGGCGTAAGGAGTATGCATAAAAAGTTTTTGACTTCAAAAAATAGTTTTTTTTTAAGACATGGGGCGATGAAA
Source organism: Coremacera marginata (assembly GCA_914767935.1). Taxonomy (NCBI): domain Eukaryota; kingdom Metazoa; phylum Arthropoda; class Insecta; order Diptera; family Sciomyzidae; genus Coremacera; species Coremacera marginata. The sequence goes on from OU612045.1 coordinate 138,076,742, forward strand.
AACACCAGTGTGGCTCGAAGGGTTAAAGTGTAGGAACTGTATGGGTGGTACCACTCCTTGTGGTCCAATTCGGCCCATATTTTTTATAGTCATTATGATATAATCTACTCATGTTTCCATATTTTCTTATCTCTAAAAATACCTATGTATATGTTTTCGTCATATAAATGAAATCTTTACAAATATCGTATTTTTTATTAAATTTCATAATTGTTAAAGGGCAGTTGCTATTCACGAAACATCAGCATTAATATAGTTAATAATTGTAGTTTGTATAGTTATAGTAATGTATGCATTGTATTTTATTCGAAGAAATTGTTTTTCTTTAGAACCTTATACAAATATCTGTGGTTATAAAGCACAGTGTCAAATTGGCACTAAACATATTTTACGTTACAAGAAATTAGAATCGTTTGAAGGTTAAATAACTTTAAAAATCGGAGGGTGTGTCAAATATAATCCAAGGTTCGGTTAGGTTAATATAACAACACAAAATCAGAAAAAAATATTAGTAACTTACATCTTTTTTATTTCCACCTGACAAAAATTATAGGTGAATCATATATGAGCGGCTCAGAGCAGAAGTGGATAAGTCCATTTTTTAGGGAAATTGAGCATATAGAAGTGAAGAGGAAAATGTAACCTATTTATGAGTCCGGGTTAGAAACTTCTAGCTTACGTAATCTCCGAATAAAATGCAATACTTTACTTTTGTTCTGACAAATTATATAATTTTTTCAGAGCACAAGTGGCGCCATTAATTTAAAAAAAAAGTTCATTAATTGTATATAATGAAGATAATCACTAAAAAAAGTTTTGTTTGCCTCATCAAAACATTCCAAAAAAAATATCTCACATTAGATTTCTACAGCGGAAATGAGAAATTTCAAAAAAAGTTCAGAGAACAAGTGGTGTAAGTCCATTTATTTTATATCTCCCATAATAATGAAGATAATCACTAGGTGAAAGTTTTGTTCGACTTCTGGAACTAAATGCTAACATTCCTCATCAAAATATTCTTAAAAATATCTCACATTAGATCTACAGTGGAAATAAGAAATTTCAAAAAAATGTTCAGTTTAGTATGCAAGATTCTTCATTATTTTTTTGTATTATTAAGTTCATTTTTTACGATATGAATAGCATTTTTTATGCTTAACCAAGCTTATAAGCAAAAATGAGTTCTTCATACATAGAATTCATAAAAAGAATTTTTCTAAATATTCCGTTTTCTCAAAACTACCAAAAGTGGACTTACGTCACTTGTGCCAATGGTCGTACAAGTTAAAGGATATTCGAAATTGGTAAAATTACTTGTTTATTTGTTTGTTTGGTCTGTAGAATAAATCTTACAGACTATGCATAACAATAGGAATAATAATTACAATAATAAGCAATTAACAATAAAAATTAATTAAAATTGTAAACAAATTTAAATGGAATTTGGCCTGTGAGCAGTTAAAGTTTAATATTGAACAATAAGTGTTACACAGTTTAATGCAGCGAGTTATAGGTTCGTTATTAGCATAGTTCTATGGAATGTTTCTTCCAGCATACGATTGTTGCGCAAATTCCTTGGTGCATTGTAAATTATGAAAAACGTGGACAATTCGACACATTTTATATTGTTATGTAAGATGTTGTAAGCGAACATTAGATCAGAGTAGATTGTTCACTCCTTCAACGAATGAAGACCAAGCAATTTACGCCGAGTTTCGTATGGTGGAATACCATATTCTTGTATTCTTCAATACGGACAGAATGTTCATCATAAAAAGGGTTCCAAATGACCGAACAATACTCCAAAATACTGCGTACAAGAGGCACAAAAAGTGATTTAGTAGTTAAAGGATCCTTGAAATTCTTAGTGTTTCTTTTAATAAAACCTAGCATTGAGTTTGCTTTTGAAATTATGTAGTCGAAGTGGCTTTTAAAGTTTATATTGGAATCAAAAATTACTCCTAAATCTTTTACATCAGTTTTGTGATTTAGAGAGTTATTATTTAAAGAGTAATTCTCTAAAATTGGAACTGAACGTTTTGTGTATGATACGACACAACATTTGTTAATACTTAAATGCAAGTTATTTAAAAGACACCAATTGTGAAAAGTAATCAAATCACTTTGCAGATTGGAACAATCAGATAGATGTGAAATTCTTGAGAATTGCTTCACGTCGTCCGCAAATAATATGGATTTTGAGTACTTAAACCTTTGCGGCAAGTCATTAATAAAAATTAGAAAAAGCAGTGGTCCGCAATGAGTTCCCTGCGGCATACCAGAAGTTGCGTTATTAACTAATTCAGAGGTTATTGACTCTATTTTAACAAGAAGTTTTCTATCCTCTAAATAACTTTTGAAAAAGTTTACAAGAGACTCCGTAAGACCAAAGTTTTTAAGCTTATGCAGCAAAATATTGTGGTCAACTTTATCGAATGCTTTTGAAAAGTCAGTTTAAATAACGTCAAGCACTTTCCATAGCGCTCGCTTATTATATTATTTGTAATCAAGGCCAAGTTTGTGCTTGTAGATTTGACTATAGGACTACCAATTTTGCCAAAAAGCTTTTTTTTTTAATTATATGATCAAATAATTTGGCAAATGTGTCACAATCGCTCTATAATTATAAATATCATTTCTGTTACCAGATTTGTGTATAGGATCTACCGAACAAACCTTCCAAGGCTCCAAAAAAATACCAGTATTCAAGCAGCAATTGTATAGAATTGATAATTGTTTACTTATATTTGCCACGCAGGGCTTGAAAAATATTGGCACGATTTCTTCTCTTTCGCATTTAGAGCTTGAACTAAGATTCAAAATAGCTATGGTTACGTCCTCTTCTGAAATCATAAAATTATCAATGAATATACGATTTGGTAACTGCAAACTTGAAAAGCTAACAGTAGAGTTTGTATAGATTTCAAAGACTTCCTGAACAAAATTTTGCAAACAGATTGCAAGTTTCTGTGATATTGTTTGATTTTTTTTCCATTGGATACCATGCTGGTTGGAAAACTATTCGTTTTGCGCTCAGAATTTAAATATTGCCAAAAGCATTTCGGGTTCGAGATCAATTTTCTTTCAATATTAAATATGTATTGATGATAAAAAAAATTTGTGAAGCGCATCTTAATCTTTTCTAAGCTGGGTAAATCGCAGACGATCTGACTCGCCGTTGGTTTTACGGAATTTCTTAAACGCTTTATTTTTGAATTCTTTGAACTTGGAAGTCTTGCCGTAAAACATGTATGTTTATTTTTTAACATTTTTTTAACAAATTGCGTAATTCCCTGTGAACATTTCGAACAGATGAATTCGTAGGACTCACAGTAAATTCCAGGTAAGACCAATCAGCATTTACCAAAAACTCATTTAGTGCTTCAAAGTTTGCTTTGGATAAATCTAAGTGAATAAAATAATTATTGACTATTTTATCGTACTCATAGAACTCAAAATTAATTGTTACTGCTTTAGGATGTGAACTATTATTCAAAATTAGTGATAAATTTTCTTTACAAACAGCTTTCAAATCGTTTGATATAAAAATAAAATCTAAAATTCTATTTAAATTGTTCTTTATAAAGTATAATTGACGAAAATCATTAGAAAGAAAGAAATTTGTAACAAATCATTCTGTATCTGATCTGATATTGAACGGTAAAAGAATTTTATCTTCAAAGATCCATTGAATGTCTCCTAAGTTAAAGTCACCCATAACGACCATACCATGACTGAAATTGTGAATTTCAGTTAGAGAAGTGATATTGTTCAAATGCTTTATTGTTCAAAATCATATGACTTGAATTGAAAATATTAACCCAATAAAAAAACTTTTGGCCGCCTAAATCAATTAAATATTCCACTGTGCGCTGTTTAAGCTATGCAAACTTTAGCAACTCTACCTACCCATTTGAATTATGTAACAATTTTTTTTTATTGCTTAAAAAATAAAATGAAGGTGAAAATCGTGACACTCGTTTCATACATCCTGAATATATAACACTAAAATATTGCTATTTAAAATTGAGTTCATTAAAAAAATAACTTCTTTAAGTATGTTTATTATTTTCGCACTGATAAATTTTTATAACTGTTATAAGTATGGTATAAGGCATTGAGGTCTCTCCACCTTGAAAATTGATAAACTAGTTTAATTTAATTTTTCCATTTTTTGTTGACTATCTGGAATACAAATACTAACACTAAAATAGAATTATATATCTACATTAACTTTTAAAAAATCGATTAATTATTCAATTTCGTTATTCAGAATAATGAATACTTTTTTTATTCATATGAGTGGTATTCATAAAGTCATTCACAAATAATTTCAGAATTTTCAATTATTCTTTTTTTATCCATTATTAAGTTTTTATTCATTGTTCGTTTTTTATTCATTATTGACTTTTTTATTCATTATTTATTTGTTATGTAAATAGCAAGTGATATAGCTATATATAAGTTCTGAAGTCGATACAAACACGACTGATTTCATAAAAAAACGGAATGGCCATTTCAGCCCTTGAAAGGACTTTGACCGAGCTTCTTATGATCAATTGTGTTGTGTGTGTTGTGAAATGTTTCAACACAAATGATCGAGAACTGGACCTACATGTTCTCATGCTTATGTTTTCAAGAAGCTTTTCATGGCAGTTTTTACTTCATGGCCGAACAGAAAAATTAATTCAATTGAAAACTTTTTGTGTTAAATGGGAACTCGAACCTGGGTTCTCTGGCGTATGAGCCACACACTCTACCCACTACGCTACGGCCACCAACACTGATTTCATAAATATTACTATTTTTCAAATAAGAATATATAATTTTCAAAGAACCTAGCCTGTATAAAATTTCGAGCCTTGAAAAAATCTTATCAAAGGCCACTTACAATACATGCGTTCACCTGAGGGAAATCACCACTTTTCTCACGATTTTTATGCTTAATATTGATATTTTTGACAATGAACTGCTTGTAACTCAAGTGAATAGCTGGTTTTTATCTAGCAGTTAAGAATATTTTGGTATTTAATGTTCTATGATAGTACTACCTACGAAAAATGTACCTTCTTCTTTACCAACTCCTTTTGAAAATTATTTAAAATAATTTTTTCTTTTTTTGGAATGAGTTTTGAGTAATGTCCGCTAAGGACGCTCTCTTTTATAATATTAATCAACTAATAGTTTCACAAAATTCTTTGAATTTCACTTCTAAAACGTATTTGGCCAAATGTTTTAATAAATTACAGAATAAAGGCTCCTGAAATTGACTCCCTGATTGATTTTTTTTTAATTTTTTTCTTCAAGTAAATTTAATTGAAACATTTTTTTGAGCAAATAATGAGTAAATAAATGTATATTTAGCACCTTTCTTACATATCGACGATTTTGATAAGCACAAAATTTTTCAACTCAATGCTCAGTGGTTATGATGCACATTTTTCAAATAGGATGTAAAAAACTTTTACAAGCAGAAAAATAAAATTCATAAATATTATTCAAAACACTAAGAACATGCTTCTATTTTGAAAACAAGAAATAAATCTAAGTTGAACATATTTATTAAATGTTTTCTTAGATATTCATATCGTATCATTCGGCACGTTTGTATGCTAAGAGCCTCGTCTATGATTTTTTATTGCGTGCCGAGTTCATTAAGGCATTAGACCAGGGAATCGTTGGAAAAACATCGGAATTTATCTACGAAAAATGGATAGACCCATTTGTTTAAAATTTAATGCACTAATTAACTGAGTTTTGAGGAATAGAAAAAAAAAATTATTAAAAAAAATAACCTACATAAAATTTCAATGGACGTTTTCTCGAAATTAATTTTTTCGACTGGGCTTAATCGGCTGGTCGACTTAATTTTACATTAATTTTGATGAAAAAACGTGACAAACGTCCTATGCAGTCGATTTAGAAACTTTTTTTTCAACAATTTTCTTCTGAAAATTTCGCGAAATCTTAGAATTTTTTATTCAAACTGCAACCATTTTGTTTTTCTTAGAAAATTGTTTAAATCTGCTCCGTAGAACGACACATTTATTTTAAGAAACTTTTTACTACTCTTTTGCTGTCTACAGTAAAAAGGCTTCTACAAATAGGCGACATTTTTGAACGGCATTGATTAAAAATATGTATTTTTATTCCTTAAACTTCAGTTAATAATGCACAAAATTTTAAATAGATTGGTCTATTTATTTTTTGTAGATAAATTTTAAAAGATATGATATTTTTCCAACTTAAACCTGGTCTTATCCCTTAAGGGGACACATTTATGTATATAAAAAAAAACAAAACAGTGCATTGAAACTTTCCTAAAAATAAACTCAGTAAACCAAACCAAAACCAAAGAAAATTAAGTTCAAGAAAAAATTGGAAATATATTTTTGACAGGGTCATCGAAACTTAACAGTGGCATTGATAGCACATTGGCTGTTTATAAACATTTTTGTTTTAAGATCAGCAAGAAGTAAGGAAAAATTAAAAAAATATAATACTAATAAAGCTTTTGGTATAAATTAAAAAAAAAACGATTATAAAAAAACTATTTCTTGATTACAACATACATAACACCACCTTAGAAGATGAATTTATCACAAAGCAATCAATATTAAAAGCTTCTTACTAATAACTCAAAATTGCACGTGGATTAAAAAATAAGGCACACTGAAGATTCGTTAAAATGAAGACTTAAATCATATAATTTATAAACTTGCACGTGAACACGAAAATAAAAAATTAATAGAATCCGCCGTTCGGGGACTTAAAACTTAGAAAAACTCCTAAAAATTATTACTGTACTACTTTTTTTTTTAAAATCGGTTAAATTTGGTAAGAAAATAATTTTTTTCTTGTATCACACAAATATTGCTAATATGGTTAATATTTTACTCCAGCAAATGTTTTGGCATAATAAACATTATTAGGCTATGTATTAAAACTGATCGAAAATTAAATTTCGTCGTTCTGGGTCTCAAAAATTAGAGGAACTCTTAAAATCGATTTCTGCATGCATATATTTTTTCTAAATCAGAGAAAAATCCACGCAATTTTGATTCGGCTGAAAGTTCTTTTTGATAAAAATCATGTTTTTTGCATGCAACTTTTGAAGTTCTTGCATTGGGTAGAAAAATAAATATATTAATAATAAACATTTTTTTAACATATTAAACCCTAAACTATATTATAACTATTATTGACTTCTAAAAATGTAACTATTTCGTAATTTAAGAAACACATTTTTTCAAAAACGCACTTAAAGGTAAATTTCTCATTGGATTTTTTATGAATTTGGTCTAGTTGAAAAGGTATTGAACACTTCTTTCTATTGATGTATTGTTTTGCTAAAACTAAGTGCGGAAATATTAAGGCATTTTTTACTCCCTAAGGTTTGCCATTGTCTACAGAGTGGCGACGGCCGGGCAGAAAAATGAATTCAATTGAAAAAACTTTCTGTGTCAGGTGCAAATTGAACCAGGATTCTCTAGCGTATGGGCCACGCACTCTGCACACTGCGACACGGTCGCCACATGAATATGAATATGAATATGAAAATGAATATGAATATGAATATGAATATGAATATGAATATGAATATGAATATGAATATGAATATGAATATGAATATGAATATGAATATGAATATGAATATGAATATGAATATGAATATGAATATGAATATGAATATGAATATGAATATGAATATGAATATGAATATGAATATGAATATGAATATGAATATGAATATGAATATGAATATGAATATGAATATGAATATGAATATGAATATGAATATGAATATGAATATGAATATGAATATGAATATGTATATGAATATGAATATGAATATGAATATGAATATGAATATGAATATGAATATGAATATGAATATGAATATGAATATGAATATGAATATGAATATGAATATGAATATGAATATGAATATGAATATGAATATGAATATGAATATGAATATGAATGTGAATATGAATATGAATATGAATATGAATATGAATATGAATATGAATATGACTGTGAATGTGAATATGAATATGAATATGAATATGAATATGAATATGAATATGAATATGAATATGAATATGAATATGAATATGAATATGAATATGAATATGAATATGAATATGAATATGAATATGAATATGAATATGAATATGAATATGAATATGAATATGAATATGAATATGAATATGAATATGAATATGAATATGAATATGAATATGAATATGAATATGAATATGAATATGAATATGAATATGAATGTGAATATGAATATGAATATGAATATGAATATGAATATGAATAGGAATATGAATATGAAACTATAAATTTTGATGTCTAATTTTGGCAACTAAGGACATTAAGCGATGCCTGAGCTGATCAATCGGAAGGGGTGGTTTTCTACACCGATACCACCAGGCCTCGAATAGAATTGCATTGCCATATGTTTTGCTCCCTGCAAAACTCATTGATTGGTTAAACCATTGATAATGACTTCTTTATCAAACAGCATTTCAAGATGTTCTTTGCAGAGATAAGTGGAGACTTCTACCTGAGCGGAATAATGAAGCTATACAGAGATGGGAGAAGGTGATCGAACAAAATGGCAAAAAAAAAATATATGATTGATTAATGTTGATTTGATTTATAAAATAAATTAGCCTAAATTGGAAATAAAAAAACGTACTGAACAACCCAATACATAGATTTCCACGGTTCATGGATTGAAATGCTACACGGAGAAAATTATTTTGCTAAAATTAAGCAATTGTTTTGCTTAAACGCAAATCAGCAAATGTCGGCACAATTACGGTGTGATTTTAGAAAAAGTTTCCTAAATTCAAATCCCTCTATTATATATTTTATTAAAGTTTTACCTTATTTCTTGAATTTTCCTTGATTTCTTCGGTAAATAAGCAAAATTTGAGTAGCTGAGAAATATGCTATAATTTGCTTAATCTTCAAAACATATTAAGCATTTTTTTACTTAACTGTTTTCTCCGTGTAGGTTTTAGCTTACAACTTCTTTGGTGGGCAGCTTTCAGCAATTTTAACTCCAATTCGTTGTGGTTGGTCAATGTCGAATGTTCTTAATTTATTTTCTCAATAAAATCTGAATTTTGTTTATGTTTTGCTAATGTTTTTGTTTTTGCTAACGTATTAAAACCAAACGTGACTAAGTAATTTTGTGATTGATTGTAAAATGCGTAACAATATAAATGGTTTTTTTCAAAAAACCCTTTCTGGCTCTTAATTTCGCTAGTCAGCGAAGAAGGTGCAAATTTCAATAAAAATCCGAAATAAACAAAACTTTGTTATGGTTTCAATATTTTTTTTTTCTTATTAACCATATAATTAAATCATACCATCAAAACTTACGTACATATTTAAAAGATGTTGAAAAATCCGTCTATTGTGTTTTTTTTCTATATTTTGTTTTTCTAAAAAACTAGTTTTTTATTAATAAAATATTATGTTCCACTCTAGATATATCATTAGGCTGCTGCTTTTTTGCGAAAAATGTTGGCAAACGTTGGGTTATCGCTGTGTCTTGTTTTGCGACAGACACATTAGTATTAGCTACAATAACAAATACAAGTAAAGTACCACCGCCAAAATCTGGGGGAGTTCAATGGAGCATCGAAATTTACTATAATTTATTTATTTGTTTACGTTATATTTTTAGTTTTTAGTGTTTTTTTTTTTTGCAATTCATGTAGGTTGTCAGTATTTTGTTAAGAATGACCTCAAACTAATGTGAATTACCGATGCGTGTTCCACCTTTTAACATTCCATGCATAACATTGCCTATTTTTATTAATGTTCTGATCTTACGCGACAAGCCGGTTTCTCTCTTGAATTTTAGTTAATGAACTATTAATTTTTACTATTCTTTTATTTACTTAGTTTTTTTTTTTGAACTGAATTTTATTACTCTTTGTTCCGTTTGTTTTTTTTCTATTGGATATTTGTAATAAATTAGATTGTGATAATGATGTGCTGTGATCGCAACACGCTACAGCAAAGATATTCAAGTGTTGAGAGATGTTGAAAGATTTATTTAAATAAGATTTGTGCTAGGTGCGCTGGTGTTTTGCTGCTAAACAGTTTTATTTTGACATATTATTATTCTGACATTCTTATATATTATTTAATCGTTATTTATGAGTTTCAAGTCAACCAAAACGAGTATATTGAGGCATAAACTTCATTGAATCTTTACCATTGCTCTCGCCATTATTATCTTCATTATTATTACGATAATCATCACATTGATAATTATCATTTATGTGGCTTGTGCTTGCTATAATAAACAGTGCATACAGGGGCGTCACGCCACATTTTGGTGTCACGGCGCACTATGATTTTTTTCGACTCTTTTTATAAATATTATTTTCACATTTTTAGTTATTAAAATTTGTGTAATTTTATTCAAGCACTGAATGATTTGTTTAAACAGTAAAGCTTTTGATTTTGAAATTGCTTTTTGAATTTTAAAAACGCAATTGAATTAGTTTTTTTTTTTTGGAAGTTTTTTAATTTTGAGAAAAATTCAAATTTGAACAATTCAAAAATTGTTCCCAAATTTCATATCGATTGAAAATCTGCTTTTTTTAGCAGATATTTCATTTGCTTAGAATGTTGGGAACTCTCTGCAGCAAATATAAAATTTTTAAGAATTCTTTACGCAATTACATACTGAAGTTGCCTCATTTATTTACACCTTGATCGTGGAAATCAATACTTTGGTTTTGGAGGAGTTTATATCACTTATTAAATATATTGCCTATTTGCCTATTAGAGAGCCCTGCATGAATATATTCACCAAGTGAATATACACTGCTTTTCTGGTGTAACAGTAGACTGCAAGCGAATAAATGTAGGGAACAGGTCATGTAGTACAGAGTAAATCTGCCCACGCGCTCTTTCACTAGCAAGACTAGCATAAGAGCACTTATTAATTTTTTCATCTATAAAGACAAGATTTCCCACTCCAGAAGCCGCCATACACCCCCCATACCATGACGTTACCACCGCCGTGTTTGACTGTTTTAATTACGTTTTTTTCTTGGAGCTCATTGTTTGGGGTCCGCCAAACTTTATGTGCACCATCTGATCCAAAAAGGTTGAACTTCCATTCATCACCAAATATTACACTGTTTCAGAATGATTCCGATTGATGTACATGAAGTTTTGCAAACTCCAGCCTCTTTTTCTTATTAATAGCCGAAATAAATGGTTTCCATGAACTCTTCCATGAACACCAGCTGTATGTAGAGTATTGCGTAGTGTTTGGAAATTTTTATTGAAACTTTGCTGATTTTCATTACATAATTTTACAGCCGAAATCTTAGGATTTTGGGCCACTGCAGCTACTACAATGCGCTCCTGGCGTGGTGTTAATATTTTTGGGCGTCCAGATCTGCTTTCACGCTCTAATTTTCCCGTATTTATGTAATGTTTTATAATGTTTCGCACACTAGTATAGGGACTCTGCCCTATATCACCAATTTAGCGATAAGATTTTTGTTTATAATAACTTTTCGAACATCTACCGAAATTTCTGTATCAAGATCAACCCTAACAGTGCCACCTAAATAGGTGCGCTTGCGTCTGTTAACTGTCGAAATTGGTTCATGCACATACATTTTCTATGAAGCCTACCCAAATACGCAACGCACTAACGCAACTCGACGCGAATTTCCATTCGGTAGTAAAGTTGGCTGCGAAAAAGAGAACAAAAAGAAAAAACAAGAACAAAGGCAACGATTTTTGAAGGTCACGCAGCGTTTTGTTTGGGTAGCGCTCCTACAACATTTGCGTGACGATTGGAAACCCAACGCAACGCGCTCCTATTTAGGTTGGACTGTAACTTAAATCAATTGACAATTGGATGGCTGCGCAATAATTATGTGCGCAATAGTTATGTGCAGAAACTATAGATTACCGTTATCGTTACCGTTAACTACATTTGACTAGGTGGCAAGACTATGGTGAAAATTTAGGTGCCAAGCCTATACTCCATCTTAAATTTTAAAACTGTGAAACTAGATTCGAAATCAAATCCGTTGTCAAAGTTTCAAAAAAACAATCTTAAATTTGAAATTTTTACATCAATTTCAAAATCAGCTACCCCCTAAAACTGCCAACCACGGAGTCCACAGAACCCTTAAAAGTCTTAATACGCTTAAGATTTTCCTAAACAAGCTAATTGAATTTTTTTGGATACTTGCTTTAAATTCAATTAATTGGATAATTGTGAGCTTACAAGCTTTTGCCGATCATTTCAAGCTTTTCAACTTACTTACCCGACATAGTAAGCCTCAACAAGCCAAGCCAACGAGAAAACCTGGATATGACTTGTAATTGTTTGGTATTTTTGTAAGCAGGCCAAACAAGTTTGGACACATACTTGAATTCAAGTGCTTGAAAAAGCTTGAATTTCAAGTAGGCTTGGGCAGGTCTCTGGTCCACAGAACTTGTAGAAGTTCATTGAATTGTTTGGATACTTGCTGTTATATTGGATACTTGCCTTCAATTTCAAGCATTTCAAGCTTTTTGACGAAGGCATCAATTTTTCCTTTACTTGGGACTTCGTGCCGTTCCCTTGTAAGCTAGTATACTTGCAAGCAAGTATGTGTATTTATTTTCAATCACAAGTCATACTTGATTGAAAATTATCAAGCTCAAGCTAGCTTGAAATTGTATTTTAAGCAAGTACTTGAAATCGATTTCAAGTAGGCTTGTGCAGTTTTCTGAACTGGACCTACCAGCCCTACTTAAGCCCTATCTGCCACCCTTCTTTGGGTCGCCAAACAATAAACACAAAAATTGTCGAAAATAGTTTATATCTCTCGCAAATGGGCTCCTAGAGGGATGAAATGTATGAGCTGATCCTATTACTTATCCTCTTCAAAATTTAATTTACGGACACCCACACTCCATCTGTCACCCATTATTTGCGAATTCAATTGAAATTTTGCATCAAATGAAAGCGAGCAATGAAAAATTATGAATTGCTTTTTTATGTGTCGCGCTAGTTTAGATTCTCTTGTAAGCAGACTCTTACGTACTTGAAGTGTCTTGCCTTGTAGTGTGTGTTCTGGGTAGAATATTTTTAATTATACTTATTTTTTGTGAGTAAGATACTCTGAACGCTAAAAAAGCGACTCGTTGTAGTTCTCTGGAGCAGGTATGAGCACGGAAGAAAAGCGATAGAGTAAACTTTTTTATTCTACAGCAAGCGAATATATTCAAGAAGACGAAAACATACTCACAACGAGAAAAAAGCTTATGTTAGATTGAAAAAAATCTAGTATAATTTACAAGATGGCTTTGGCAGTTTTCAGCCTCCCAAGTACTTCATCAATACGTCTAAGTTTTACATGTTGACTTGCCAATTTTTATGTGATAAATTAACTAAGTATTTGGTAATTTTTTATACATTACTTTAAAAAAAAATTAATTTCGAATGTATAACTTTTTCGGGTTTTGATTTTTTTATTTTTCTTTTTTTTTAAGCTGCCGCCTCTCGTTCTGTGATTTGCTTGACTGAAATTGGCTTGACTGAAGAACACAAATTTTTCTTTTATCAACAACAGTTTTTTTCTTAGAAATTAATGACTCTTCTCGGCTTTTCTTGCTGCTTGACAAAAATTTTACCTTCGCATGCCGTTGAGATTTGAATCCACTACCAATCGATACCAATGTGTATAAAGACTCTACACTACGCATTGAGCCAAACTCCTCCGTTACGCGGAGTGATTTATTCAATATTAATTACAACTGAAGCTATGCTGCAGCATAACACAATAATCTATAAAAAGATTTTTGTTGTATGGCTATCAACAGAATACTACGACATACTGCATCTCTTAATACAGCATCTGTTAACATAGCTGCAGTTATGTCAGTAAGTAGTAGCAAGGCTGCTTGGATCAGTGGGTAGATCGGTGGACTGGCACCAAAAGTTTCAGGTTCGATTCCGCACGGCGGGTAAAGAAATTCCTTCTGTTTTTCTTTTGTTGATGAAATATAATAAAATTTTCTGGTGTGAATATTAATGTGTGTTTTTTAATTTACTTTGTTATTTTTGAATTTAAAAGTGGTTTTATTAAAAAAAAAAAAAAAACCATTAAATTTTTAAATCTATCCTACTCTCGTGTGTCCAATGACGCAGCTGTGTTTTTTTTTTTTGCAGAAAATAGCTCAAAACTATGCTTTAGACATCCATTCTAGTTTTTTTTTTATTTGTATTTTTGGATTTTAGACTTAGGTGAATCAAATATTTTTTTTGGCAAGGTATCGAAGTATGGGCTTTCAAAGCAATGTATTAAGCAATAAATTGCTTAGGTGAATAAGCATAAGCTTATAATTCCCATACAATTCTCTTTACCCAAGCCGACTTAGGTGATTTACCTATTTCTTTTTTTTCTCGGTGCTTGCAGGGCTCTATTGCCTATTAGTTATATTATTAATCAAAGCACGGTTTAAACAAAATCTGGACTCATTATAGTTATGACTAGAGCGCCTCTTGTGGTAGGTAGAGAAGACATTTTACATATCACTGTTGTGTCGTTACTTAATGGAATTTTCAGCTTATTTGGCTATCAATAAGTGATTTTATGAACGATGGAGTTCGCAAACGGAAAAATTATTTTGAATTAATTAATCGAATTTTAGTCATGATCGTGACCAAAAATTGCTAAAGAATTAAAAATGTGTAGATCAACTGTGTTCAGTGCGATTAAACGTTATAAAACAACTCCAAATATGGACAGTGGAACAAAAAAATGTAAAAAACGAGAACACGTGACTCAAAACTAAGATTAAAGATCTTAAGATTAACTAAACAAAACTCTGGTCTATCAGATAATGATCGTGCCTAAAAATTTGGCACAAGTAAGAGTACGGCAAGATTAACACGTATTCGGGCAGAAATAAAGTGTTATCATGCCATAAAGTACCCAAACCGTTGCGATAAACAGAGTTTAGTTGCTAAAAAACAAGCAAGGTTACTCTACGATAAGGTTTTGACCAAATTCGAAGGCTACATAATAATTGATGGCTAAACATATGTAAAATTTGACTCTAAGTAAATTTCAGATCAAAAATTATACTGCTCAAAAATACCCCGATGGAAATATTAACCATAAATATAATTACGTAGTTATTCCAAAAAATATATGATTTGACCACTATGACAGCTGAAGTTTACATGAATGAGTCCCTCAATGAGTGCCCTCGTTTTCCTGTGAAGTTTTGGCTAAATTAGGCTAGTTTCCACTATGCCAAGAGAACCATAGAATGGTATTAAAGTAACAAGGTTAACATAATCTCAAAAATTATGAATCTACCAAATTTTCCCAAGCTTCGGCCAGTTAAAAAAAAAAATGGGCGAATGTAAAAAACAAACTGGCGAGATGTGGTGGCATTCTTAAAAAAGCGGACTCCTGTTGTTGAAGTGGAACGAATTTACCGCAATAGTCACTCGACCAGATATTCAAAGACTAATGGGTTCCATCAGGAAGCATATGTGCATTTCCGTGGCTACGCACGTGACGGTCGCGCGACTTTAGTGAGTAGAAAAATAAAGAAAAATTCAACTTACAAGTTTCTTGTTTTGATTTTCCAATAGCTTACTAAGCGCACTATACAAGGTGTAAAACTTAAGAGTTGTCAAAAGTTCGGCTCTTAGATAGAAGCCACCAAAAATTATACGTTACGTGACAAACAATAAAAGTGATTTTCGAATTGAATTACAAAATTAGCACTCTGTAAATTGGCAAGAGTTTTTGTAAAAAACTTTTTAGAAGGATTTGAAAAAGTAGAAGATTATTTTTCAAGTCATCAAATTTAAAAATCTTTTCTGGCATTTTTATACCCCAACGCGTACTGCGTAAGGGGAATATTAACTTTGTCATTCCGTTTGTAAAGCCAGTAAGGAGGCGTGGCAGGTATAGAAAAGTATATATATTTTTGATCAGCATCACCTCTTGTCTATACGTCTGTCTGTCTGTCTGTCTGTCGACACGACTACAGCCGTAATTTTAAAGGTATCGCGATGAAATTCAAAATCTAAGTTTTTTTTTTTTAAATGAAGATCAAGTTCGAAAATGAGCCAAATCGGATTTAAGCCACGCCTACCTCCCATACAGATTGACTTTATTTTTACAGTAAAATCTCTTAAAAATCCACAAAAAATAAAGAAATACCTTCAAATTTTGCAAATAAGTATCGATCTTCAATATCAATTCTATGAAATTTGGAAAAATCGGATGAACATCAGGTCTACCACCTATACAGAGTGACTTTATTTTTACAGTAAAATCTCTTAAAAAATTACAAAAATTAAGGAAATTCCTTCAAAGATTGCACATAAGCCTCGATCTTCAATATCAATTCTGACCATGATATTTGAAAAAAATCTGATGAAAGACACGCCTACCTCCCATACAAATTGGTTTTTTTTTAACGTAAAATCTGTCAAAAATCTACAAAAAATTAAAGAAATGTCTTGAAATTTAGCACATGAGCTTTGATATATGATACGAACCATCTCGCAGATGAAAACCACGCCAACCTCCCATACAAAGTGATGTCATCAAAATAGGAAAACTTTCGTAAATATATAAAACTGAATGTCATTAATCTTCGAATATACTTAAATTCGGCCGCAGGGAGTATTTTAGCTTCGGTACCCTGCCGAAGCTCCATTCCTTACTAGGTTTTATATAACTTAGTATAATACGTGACATGGCGTTACGTGACAAAATTTCCATTGTAATTCAATTTGGTTATTAAGTAATTAGGTAATTAAGTAATTAGTTGTTTTATAATTAAAAAAAAATTCTAATATATTTTTTCACTTCTTGCTTCAACTATTTTTAATAACCTCTAGCCAATGCCTTCCATTTTTACTAAAACAAAAACGTTTCTGAATCATTTACTAAACATTTACCAAAAAAAAAATTCGATCAGAATCACAGACGATTCGATCATCATGCTAAATAAATTTATGAACAAATTGCTTAAGTAAATTAAATTTAAAGATTTCTTTAAGATAAAATCATAAATAATGTTTTTAATAACTTTTAATTTTTGAGCCACGGTGGACTTTTCTGCGGAAATGCCCATATGCGAGATTTTCGACACAATTTAGAGACTTAAGTCTTGTTGTAATGAAATTTTTAGTACAATAAAATAAGTATTCTTTTGAGATAATTTTTTTTTTTAGGAGCTTATTTTACTAAGTTTTTATGAGTCCAAATTTTGTTTAAATCATGCTTTATATAGATCTTTAATTTTTGATTATTTGGGCCTATTTCAGTGTTTATTTTAGATTGTTTAAAGAGGTTTTTGGCCAATGCTTTTAAATTGCCATTGTTATATAAAACAAAATATTTAATTTTTTCTCCCAGCGTTTCGTCAATTTTTTGTCAGGAGAATTTTAATTTTTTTTCTAAAAACACAATAATTTTAAATCTTACAAACATTCAAATAAATATATTTTAAAGATTACGTACTTTATATATGAAGTAACATTATATTAACACAAAAATTTTTAAATTAAACCAATAAACGTTAAACATCAACACAAAAATATCTTAATTATCTACTTGTCCAGTGCTACTGCATAAAGTTGTTGTTAATATTGTCGGTATCTTCTTTAAAATTAACTACTCTGTTCCCTTTTTGCTGTTTCCGTAGATACATATAGATATCTTTAATAGATCTAGAATAGATCTTTATTGCTGATAAAAAAGTGTATTTTGG
Source organism: Coremacera marginata (assembly GCA_914767935.1). Lineage (NCBI taxonomy): Eukaryota > Metazoa > Arthropoda > Insecta > Diptera > Sciomyzidae > Coremacera > Coremacera marginata. The sequence goes on from OU612045.1 coordinate 138,094,541, forward strand.
GTTTTTTGTTAAAATTACCCTCTCAATATACCTGTAAAGGTTAATTTGTGAAGAAAAATAAACAAAAGACGCTGTACACAAATTTGTACAAGCTACGTACAAAAATAGATGGATTTATTGGAATTGGATATTGACACGCTTATTGCAAAAATGGATTCGGTTTTTTGAACCAATTACCGGTTTTCCAAAAAGCTGGTTTGTTGTGTTTTTAAATACATAAAATACTAGCTGAATATCCGGCTTAGCTCGGGAGTTGATATAAATAATTTTCGATTTCATTCGTCGATTTGAAAAAACTTTTCACAAACTTTAGAAGGAATTTTGTGTGCATCTTTCAAACCGGTAACTTTGGCGAAATGAGCAAAATGTAGCTTCAACATCTGAAAATTATGAGAAAAAGTTAGGGAAATCGTGATTTGTGTATGCGTGCCACCGATCGCTTGCAAAAATATATTTTCAAGTTTTATATTGTATTCGATAGATTGCACATTTAAAAAAAAAAAAATCAGCAAAACGAATTTTTTGAAATTCGCGAGGAAACTGGACAAAAATTATATAAGCATTGAAAAAAGAAATTGAAATGTCAAAACAACGCCAACTTACGACGCAACTGACTTGCGCATGTGTTGATGCGTACTCAAATACCACAGAATTCGGCATCAGCTATCCTGATTTGCGAAAAAAGAAAGTGGAATATAAATACACATAAAGAAGAAATGAAGATATTTATCACTCTTCGCGCTTTGCTACACATTACTGTATTTTGTAGTACAGCGCCCTCTGGGGTTCAAGATACAGCAAAATACAATAGCTCCAAAAGACTCACCGCACCCGAAAACTCATACTCATACTTATCGGATGAGTTGGTTTGAGTTTTTTGCGGTATTTGTACAACAGCGCCCTCTGGTTTTCGAGATAGAATAAAAAAATAACGCTAAAGCCCTTTCCATACTCGATAACCAAATCCTATATATCCGATATGAAAATTTTTATCGAAATCGTATGAGCGGTTTTTGAGTGTTTTACGATTTCTTAAGTGATTTGTACTACAGCTCCATCTGGTTTTTAAGATAGCACAGAAAAAAAGTCCAAGATACCCACCGTATCCGAAAGCTCCTATGTAGTAGTAGTTTTCCGAGATTTTTAAAACATTTGTGCTGCAGTGCCCTCTGGTGTTCAATATAGAACAAAATAGATATGTCATAAAAACTACCGTACCCGAAAACCCCTAAATACAAAATTCATGTAAATCGGATAGTGCTTTCGGAGACAAACTATAATAACAAAGTTCGTGGAACCCGATTGCAGCGCCACCTACCGGTTCCAATTGCGAATCTGAACCATCCAGGGATCCACTTAACACACACAGAAAGTTTCATCAAAATCGGTGCAGCCGTTTAGGAACAGCTTAATAACATACACACGTACAAATTGTACAACAGCGCCCTCTAGTTTTCGAAAATAGATAAAGCCAAATCAGTTCCCGTATACGAAAATCCTTTAATAAATAAATCCAAAACAGTCACCATATTAGAAAACCCCTATATACCAATTTTCATAAAAATCGGATAAGCAGCTTAGAAGTTTTTTAAAATATTTGTACACAGCGCTCTTTGGTGTTCAAGAAAGAACAGAGAATATAAGTCATAAAAACTCACCGTATCCGAAAACTTCTAAGTATATACAAATTTTCATGCAAATCGGATGAACGGTTTCGGAGATAAGCTATAAAAACAAAATGCCTTAAGCACGATCGCAGCGCCACCTACCGGGTCCAATTGTGAATCTGAACCATTCAGGGATCCACTCAAAAGCACACAAAAAATTTCATCAAAATCAGTGCAGTCGTTAAGGAACAGTTTAATAATATACACACGTACAAATTGGACAACAGCGCCCTCTAGTTTCGAGATAGAGCAAAAAAGATAGCACCATTTACAAATTTTCATCCAAATCGGATTAGCAGTTTTGGAGTTTTTCACGATTTCCTAAGATTTTCTAAAGCGCCCTCTGGTTTTCAAAGTAGCATAAAAAAGATAAGTCCAAGCACTCGCCGTATCAGAAAACCCTTATTTTCCAATTCTCATGCAATTTGAATGCACGGCTTAGGAGTTTTTCGATGTTTTCAAAATATTTGTACTACAGCGCCCTCTGGTGTTCGAGAGAGAAAAGAGTAGATAAGTCAAAGAACTCAGCGTTTCAGAGAACTTCTACATACAAAATTTCATGCAAATCGAATGAACGGTTTTGGACTTTTTCGACTTTTTAAAAATATTTGTACTACAGCGCCCTCTAGTGTCCGAGATAGAACAGAGTAGATAAGTCAAAAAAACTTAACGTATCCGAGAACCTCTACATACAAATTTTCATGCAAATCGGATGAACGGTTTTGGAGATAAGCTGAAAAAACAAATGCCTGGAACCCGATCGCAGCGCCCCCTACAGGGTCTAACCTTGTTTACTGGATACAAAACAGCCTATATGTTGACCGGGTATATAAGGAACCTGGATGTCAAGTTTCATTTAAATCCATCCAGTGGTTCTCGCGTGATGCTTTAACATACAGACAGACAAAAATTTTAAAAATGCGATTTTTGGAATTTTAAAAAAATATTTCATGTACAGATTTTTTCACAATTTTATATATGTATAGATATATAGATTTGAAACGTTGATTTCAGGACTGCAATCGGTTTTTTAAGCCGACTACCGGTTTTCCGAAACCCGTGATTTTTGCTTCACCATTGATGTATATATCATTACCTTAATATAGAAATGCCCTTTCTCAATGCTTTTTTTACTTTTTATTAGAAGAAAAAAACTTGATAAATAACAAATTTCTGCAGTTTTTACAGTAAAATAATTTTAACATCATTGCATTACTTATAGTGTTTTATACAAACATACGTTTAAAAAAAATTGGAACTATGTATATAATAACAAAAAAATTAGGATTGACTCCGGTTGACAATGCAATCGAGATGCAATGAGAACAATTTTTTGCTCGTCTTTTTTTTAAAAAAGCTCCCCACCAAGTTTTTACTAGCCACTTCCCATTATGATAAGAGATTGTTTCTTTTTTAAATAAAGAAACATTTTAGAAACATAATGAGTCATGTAGCAGCCGTGGTCGAACCGTTAAGTGAGTGCCCCGTATGCCAAAGAGGTGGGGTAGATTTGGGCTCAAATCCCATCTGACATAGACACTTTTTTCAATACGAATTAATTTTTTTAATCGGACGTCAACTCTCTGCCTCACCTCGGATAGTAAAAAATTGGTATCCTGAAAACATGAACCGTTCGGAGTCGCCATAAAACGCGTAGGTTCAGTTTTCGATAATTTTTAATAATCATTTAATAACACGCACAACACAATTGATCAAGAAACGCTCGGCCAAAGTCCTTTCCAGGGCTGAAATGGCCAATTCGATTCTTTATTTTTTTATGTGTCATTATAACGCGCCCCTTTTCTTTTGTGACAGGCGTGTTTCTGCTTCACCTGCCTTTAGATTCGTCCCTGTGTGGGTAGCTGTGAATTTGTAAATTATCTGCGTTTGACTGTATATATTGCGTCTGTCTTCTCGAATTAACCGATTCTTTGAGGAATAAATTTAAATCTGTCTAAATCTTAAGCTTGCGAAAATAAAAACAATTATTTATTTCATTGTTTGAAAAATTCACTTATTAATAGACAACATAGATAATAGCTGACGAAATAAAGTGCTCTGTCTGATAGTTTATTTTATAGTCGAGAATGCACAAAACAATACATCGCAAAATAAATTTAAAACATAAATATTCGCAATTAATTATTTTGAATTAATTTTAATGCTCTTATTTGAAAAAATAATAAATTGAGCAAACATTAATTTAGATAATAAGAATTTTCTGAAGAGATTGATGTCAAGCTTCACATTCAAGTACATTTAAATATTAAATATTACAAATTGTATAATACATTGTACACATATTGTAAAACAGTAAAAATAATGACGAAGAAGTTGGTCATTTCGTCATAGAGGTGAAAATTAACCATGCTCCTTCGTCATTATCAAAAAAACGGGCTTATGTTGCCACCATTCCAAAATACTTCCTGTACAATAGATTTTATTCTGTTTATGCACGGATTCACTAAGTGTGTCTCTTGAGTCTCTAATGAAAATTTTGGTCCAAAAAACATCGTCTACGGTGTATTATTTATATCTTCAATTGTAGTATCTTCTGCACCATTCGATGGTAAGATGCGTTAGTTTAACTTTACAAGTTTAACTTAAGAACAAAACAGTTCCAAATAGCAGGTTGTACTTTTAAGACTTCGAATCATTGTTTCACCAATTTTAATTCCTTGGTAATCATAAAATATGTAAAACTAGTAAGGAATGGATCTTGGACAGGATCGAAGGTAAAATACCTCCCATGAATTTTTTTTATGTTGAAAACAGTTTTCAGTAGGTGGCCCGTATTTTGTATTCCCCAGGCCCAAATATGTCTTCAATAAATTAATTTTAATATTATTATATAAATACCTTTTTAATATGGATTCAAACATCTTTGGAAGTATTTGTTGAAGCCATCAAATAAACAGGATCTGCGGCTGAAGTGCAAATAACCGTTATAATATATTACTGCATTTCTAATATATAAGATCCAACCTATCATAAAGATCCAAACGTGAAAGATACAAACTCTGAGAGACAGAACATTTTGACAATTTGTGTATATGTCGATATTTTATCGATTTTATTAATTTATGCTGTATATTTCGAGTTAATTTATTAATATTTAACTGGTTTTTTTTTTAATTCACGTGAATATTGATTATTGCATTTTATAACTGGAAAAATTTTATGACTATTTCTTGTTTTATTTTTCAGACTTCAGACTTCAGAATTCATTATAAAATAACAATAAAGGTACGGTCCTTATTTAATATAGTTTTTTTATTATAAAGTTCTTATAACATTCAATGCAGTCCACTGTATTTTTATAAGATTTTCTTAAAATTTCGTTTCTAATGATATCAGTCAACCTCAAAAATGAGATAAGAGTCTCAATTTGGATTGTGGTTAGCAATTTTTATATATGTATTTTATGACTCTGTTTTGCGTCTGAAAAAATAAATAAATAAATGACGACTTAGGCACTAAGGCTATTAACATCAATCGTTAACAAAACAGAAACAAACATATTCTAGAGCATAGATTAGGTGTTAAACATATTCTAGACTTAATACCAAAGTACTTTAACATTGTATTTGTAGTCAACATTTTGCATTTAAAGTTTCAGATTAAGTCAAACTTTTACAATTTGACTGATTTGAATTTTGAATTCTTATAACACTGTACACCAAAAGGCTATTTTTTTTGTGTGTAAGGAACCAACACCTGTTTTTAGTTAATTTGTTAAGCTTCTAATCGCGATGATTTGTTAATTTGTACATTTGCCATGATGTACAATTTGCCATGAACGCTGAAAATTTAGTATTTATTCGCCATAATCTACCTCTTCTTAATTTTGATTATTTTATTAATTTAACGTTTTTTTAAGTTTTTTGCTTATATATGAATTTAGCAATAATGTGAATATTAAGAATGTAGTCTAAGTTTTTTGGAAGATACCTTGTAACTGTTTTGTTACTTTTTACATAACTTTTTTTAAATAACTGTTATTTACTTTACAAAGATTTATTTAAATTAGGCTATCTAAATTAGTAAAATATGCTAAAATTATGCAGCTATCCGATTTCAATCATTTACAGTTCTTTTTACATTGTTTACATTGTGTATAATTTTTTATTTTTCGTTTTTATTTTTTTTAATGATTTATATTGCTTACATTGTATTCTAATATTATGATTCTTTTTGACATTATGATATTTGTTTTGTTGTTTATTCAATTCGGGATCGGTTTCTCTGATGAGGTACCACCAATAGTCGCCCATCATTCCTTCGTCCCAAAATCCTTAGTACCGGTTCTCAATCGCCTTTATCTGCTGGTGAAATCTTTCCCCATGCACGACACTATCGTCGCCGAGATTCTTTGGAAAAAAATTCAAATGGGAGCGAAGGAAGTGAATTCTTTCAGGATGGCTGTTTCTAGCTTCCTCGGAAACAATAGAAGTGAATCTTACGAGAAAATAATCAGCGATTTGATCAGGAATTATAAAAAGATAGGCGTAAATACAGTTTGTAAGAAAGTGTTTTTACATAGTGAAATAATTGTAGTTTTGACTTTTGTCTTAAAAAAAATTTCATAATTTTTGTTCTGCAGCAAAAGCAACAGGAAAAACATAGATCACTTTGAAATTTTACTGTCAAGAACAAGGTTCATTAATATAGGTTAAGTCACTTGAGAGAAGCTCGGTCGAACTGTCAGAATGAGTGAAAGGAAATCAAGAAAAAAAAGCCCGATTGTGTACAATTTTTAGCTAACAGCTACTTTGACAGTTCGAGCAAAGGCGAAAAAAGAGTGCTTTTCTCTCAAGTGACTTAACCTATATTAATGAACTTTGGTCAAGAAAGTGTTTTTACATTTCACTCTCTTTCTATATTGAAGCTGTTGAAAGGATTTACCGTTATTGGATTTATTTTCCTCAGAGATGGACCCGTGTTTTAAGGGGAAAAGAGCACATAAGTATTTGTTTTGTCTTTTGTAGCACTTTAGATATAGTGCTATACAGAAGATATTAATACGAATAAAACTAAATACGAACGGAAATAAAAATGCCCGTTAAAAGGGACATCTTTTTATATAATTTAGTTAATTTATTATAATCATTTCATTGGAAGAACAGTTAAAGAGTTATTTGAAATATTTTCTGGCACAAGACAAACAGTTTATAACATTATAAGTCGTGCTGAAAATGACTGAAAATACTGCATCATCATCCATCAATCCGTTGGCCCTTAAAAGCATTGTCAAAATGAAATCCTATTCCTACAGTGAAATTCGGCCAACTATTTGTTATGGTATTGGGGTATATATCAAACAGAGAGTTTGACGAAAACGACTATTTTCAATGCACATTGTGACTATTTCGGCGCGTTATTTCATTGAAGAGCGATTCATGGTTCAACTTATACTGAATTGATGTTTCAAAAAACTGTCAAGTCAATCAGCTGATAAATATAAAAGTTATTCTATGTTTCCATACCGACATGAAATAAGAAGCACACTGTATATTGTCACATTAAAACTAATAAAATAAGTGTAAATTTTCTCCAAGACATTCCCATCAAACCAAATCTTGATAGTATAATTTATGGATAATATTTCATATTGCATTGATATCCAAAATTTAAAAAATCTGAACGCTATTTTCGTTACTTTGTATTTTTTTATGTTTGTAAAATGTATCTTATGTAATATTACATGCTCATTTTATAAGATCTTTATTTACAAATTCAAACGTATTTATGTTCACTTTGTTCCACATAACCACTCTGTGTTAATACTATTAAGGAATGGAGCTTCGGCAGGGTACTGAAGCTAAAATACCTGCCCGCGGCCGTATTGAAGTATATTCGAAGTCTTTAGCCACGGCAGATACGATTTATTTATTTGCGAAACAGTTTTATATATTGTATTTACGAAAGTTTTCCTATTTTGATGACGTCTCTTTTTTTTATCTGATTTTGCCAAATACCATAGAGATGGCTCGTATTATATATAAAGGTCATGTGCTAAATTTCAAGACATTTCTTTAATTTTTGTAGATTTTTAAGAGATTTTACGTTAAAAATGGCAATTTGTATGGGAGGTAGGCGTGGTTTTCATACGATTTTTTTCAAATATCATAGTGATAGTCTACTTTAAATATCAAAGCCTATGTGGAAAATTTCAAGACCTTACTTTAATTTGATCATATTTTCAAGAGATTTTACTGTTAATATAAAGCTACTTTATATGGGAGGTAGGCGTGGTTTGCATCCGACTTGGCTCATTTACGAAGTTGATTTTCCTTTTTTAAAAAGAAGCTTATGTTTTCGGACAGACAGATGGACACACGGAAATCGACTTAGGTGGTGTTGCTGATCAAAAATATGTATACTGTTCTATATCTGCCACGCCTCCTTATCGGCGTTGCAAATGGAATGACAAAGTTAATATACCCCTTACGCAGTACGCGTTGTGGTATAAAAATCAAGCGTTCGGAATACTTTAAAAAAAAAATATTGAAAAACTGTAACATTTTATAAAAAAATTTTTTTCCTATTCAGGTAAAAAGGAACTAAATTAGTATATGGATGGTTAAGATTATTAAAGATTACAGAAGAAAACTTTTTAGGAAGAGTTAATGCTCTGCAAGAAAGATGACACTAAAACGCTACTTGAGACGATAGTGCAGCGTGTTTAGGGCCCTAATAAGCCTTCGCAATGATACAATAGCTCTTCGATATCGATATAATGTTTAACTCCGATATAACAATATTGAAATTTTAGCTAACCTCGATATCGTTACTTTATCAAAATTTCATTCAATCTTGATATATGGTTACGATATAAATTATCACCTTAACGTTATCGTCTAGACACAGAAACGATGTAATTTTGTTTGCTGGGTTTCCTTTTTATTGCACTATAATTCTTTGCTTAAGGGGTTACATTACATTGGCAGTTTTTTGAAATCGATAAATAATAATAAACTTTTTTTAATAATTTTGTATTTTAGTAAATATTCTTAGAATTCTAAAAAAAAAATTTCATGGAAAAATTCCTACGGGGTTCAAAAGTTAAAGCCGGATTAGTAAGAGCGCATTTTTAATTTTTGCGCTACCTACGTACGGCAGCTGGTATATACTTGTTTTACTTGCTACCTGACTTTTGGTAGTTGTTATTTCGTACCTACTTGAAGGGTGAAGCCCGAATTGCTAAACGATAGCTCTCTACAATAATAAAAAAAAAATTTTGGAAAAATGTTTGTTTTTGACTGAGTTATGAATTTTTAAAAAAAGGTCTGTTTTCTCTGCCGCGAATGTCATGTACCCCCTAAATACTTTTATAAGATAAGCTAAACGTTTTAAATTCTATTGTAATTAATGAAAACATACAAATAATTATAGATATTGCTTGGTACGAGTTTATTTCATTTCAGGTGACAAAATTATTTATATTAAACTGATTCATAAGTTGTTGACAGTCGTGGCATTTTAATTAAGCAGTGGCCATAAAAAAAAATAGAAATAGTAAACATGTGGCGTCAACTTTGCCAACGTCGTTATTGTTGTTGATGTAAAGCGAGCAACACACTTAATTGTTTATTTTATGGTCTTTCGTCAAAGGCTTGTGTACTAGAAGTCATTGCATTAATATGTGTTGTTTAAACATATTTTCTGTCCGAAATCTAACTAAGAATGTACATATGCATACTTTGAATTAGTGCAATTAAAATGGTTCTATATTTTTATCGGCCTAATTAATAATTTTGCGACTGACATGAGAACTTAATTAATTGCGAACAAGCACTATGAATAATTTTTGTGGTCAAAACAAACGCATACAAAAGTAGTTTATAAATTAATATCTTAACACTCAAGAGCTCTTCAATGCTCTTCGAATTCTGACTTATGGTCATCAATCTGTTTTGATACATTTATGAAATATTACTGTGACTGTAAAGTCGAAGAGTGTAGATTCTACAGAAGTAAACGAGAAAGTAATTAGCGGCAATTTAACATCTATATTTACACGTTTAAAAATCTTGGAGTAATTTTTAAACCAATGATTGCAATAATGCATTTTTTAGATCATTTTTTTTTTTAGAATTAATACTTATCCAAATACTAGAAATTTTTTTAGTCAAAGCTGCACTTAAATTTAATAAAGTTGGAATAAAATTTGAACTTTACCACCTACAGTTTAAAATTTATTACTTTTGTAATTTAGTTACAAAATAACTAAAAAGTAATAAAATCGGTCTCAAAAACTAGTGCAATTGGAATAGATTTTGATAGATAGATTTAATACAACATGTATTACATTTTAAGCCATGCTGTATTATATTTCAATACTTTCCGCCTTAATTTTCAGATTGCTAAGATTCAAAAGTCTTATGATTCAGAGTTACTTTTTCGGTTAGCATATAAAGCTTTGCAAATACAATTTTTGTGAAACATTTTTTATTTGATTATGGCGCACAAGCAACGTTTACTACTTTCATTTCAATGATGACGTGAGTTCGAAACCTACATTAGGAGTTAGTTTAAAAATTATAGTATAAAAGAAAAAAAAAAGAAATAAATTGTGTATGTACGCTATGGTTTAAAATCGAATACAACTTGCAATAAGGTTTTTAAGCCACATCGGTTACTGCAATTTAAGCCCGTGGGGGAATAAAACTTAGTTTTAGTATTTGGCGTGGTTTAAATTTTAATACAATTTCGGTGTCGTCATATATACAGTACGGGATGTACTAAAATTTAGTCCAAGATTTTTAACCGTGTACAATAGTTTACTTCTATCAAAAAGTTCATGGAAGATACAATAAAAATGAAACGATATCCAATTTTGGATTTTGGTGCCACAACCATTTATTCTTGTGCGTTGAAGTGCGTAGTGCTGGATGGTTAAGGTACAGGCAATTATAGCCATCCCGTACGATTTAGAAATGTAAAGAGGTCGTTAATTTTTATCTTTGAGAGTTCCTCAAGGCTGCCGAAGAAGGCTTTACCTAGTGTTTTTAATATACATCTTGCCAATGCCGGGCAATCGCATAGAAAGTGAATAGCAATGTTTCCTTCTCTATAGGATCATTGCGACTTCGACAGTGAGAGTTGAAGGGAATTCCAAGTCTTTCTGTGTGCACGTTAATACACCAGTGCTCAGCACTGATTGCCGCGATTCTCGCTATGTCAGTCCGGGTCTTGTTTTTAGTTCACGGGTTTTTTCCAAGTTGTATGAGAGCCACATTTTAATTGCTGTAGAGCAGGTTGTCAAGATTCCGTCCATCTGCTATTAGCTGTGCCAAGTTCGTGTAAGAGCACTCCCCCCTTTACTGCATTCAAGAGAACTAAGGCTGGTTCTGCTCTTGAAGCGTCAAGGGAACACCCCAAGACGGCCAGCTTTCCATTTTTTCATTACAACAAATGTTCCTGTGCCCGAGAACCGAAATTATAGAAATGTCAAGCAGCTATCCTAGCTTAGCTATTTTCTCTTTATACTGCCTTCCTAGCTTGGAGTTGGATCCATCCATCCATCTTGGACCCATCAGCTTAGAAGGTCACATCATAAACAGCATCTGGGCCACTATCGCGTCACTCCTCTCTACTTGCTGGAAAATGTTTCAGTGAAGTCAAGATTGGGAATCACATAATCTGTGTTACTATTTGCTAATTCCGATTATAATATGCTGAGAACTTTCCCGTGCCCATAAAGTTTGTATCTCCAGTTGCCAGATTTCTTTAGTCAGATTGCACTGTTAGGTGCAGGCAATGGTTGTGTCAAAAAGCTCAGTGCATCCGTTGGACATAATCGGATTCCGCCTATGAATACCGAACGCTGAACCCTGGATAGTTCACTAATATTGTCCCATATGTCAGAATTGGACGCACCACTGCGGCATATAGCCATAGAGTATTTTCGGCTTCAGACTCCATCTTTTGCCAAATGTTTTTTGTACAGGCGTAGAAGGCTATATAGTCTTTTTTAACCCTATGCTCAATTTTTATTTTCCAGCTGAGTTTTGAGTCCAGAATGACTCCCAGATATTTCATTTCCTGCTGAATAGTGAGAGTGTTTGACCGTTCAACCGAGGAATGTCAAAGTGCGGTACCTTGTTTTTTGTGGGGAACAGCATCAGTTCTGGTTTGCTGGTATTTAATCTGAAGCTGCACCCGGCAGTCCAGTGACTGAGTTTGTCCAAAGGTTCCTCCGTGATTTCGCTTATTACGGAGCGGAACAGATCAGATACCATTACAACCACATAAAGATGCTACATCAAAGTGGTAGCATACGCGGATGCAGCTCGGTTCATACCTATGAGCCAGAGAAGGGGAGATATCACTGAGGTGTACCTCTACCTACGAATCTAGTGAGCTGGCTGTTGCCAAGGTCCGCTTGGATTATTCTTGAACTCAGCATTGTGGCATTCTAGTGCCTCACATGTGGCTCTGCACCCAGTTCGGTGAGGGTATCGTGAATGGTGTGGGTATGAATGTTGTTGAACGTTCCTTCAATATCAAAAAAGGAAGCAACAGTAAATTGTTTGAAGTAGAGAGATCTCTCGATGTTTGTTATAACCTTACGAAAAACCGTTTCCGTCGATCTCCCCTTGAAGTAGACATGTTGAGCTGTGGGTATGAAGGTTGTACTGAGAACATGTAGATATATATCTAGAAATCTCTCTAGTTTTTTTAGTACAATTAATGAGAGAATGGGGAATGTAGGGAATGGGGAATGTGGGGAATGGGGACATGTAGGGTGAGAAGCTATTTATAGACTAAAGATCTTTCTCTTTGTGATTATGTGATCTGTTAGGCTGTTAGGGGCATTTACCAATGTCCCCTTCGTGAGTTTTCTTTGCTGCTGAGTAAGTGTTCTAGTTATTCCTCTATAGATTTCGTCCACGTGCCATCTTCCTTTCTTATAAAGGAAGGGCTGGAGTGAACCTTAGATAGATTTCTACTTAGTCTGGATTAGTCCTTAAGATTGCCGATTAAGTGAATGTATTTTTCCCAAGATCACTTTTTCGAGTCACGAATAGCTTGTTTGTAAGTATTTAGGATTTCTTCGTATGGTTGCAAGTTGCTTACCCTGTGACATTTGTTGAGGATTCTTCTAACATCTCTCCTAAGTTCAGAGAGATTCTTACTCAACCATGGAGGAAAGGATTTCTTCCTACCCCTACTAATGGGACAAGAGGCAACCCTAAAGGCAACCCTTAATTCACTCTTTATTATCTTCCCAAAGATACAAATCGTCACCTAAAATGCCCAAAGGCGTAACCCTCATTATCATAATTTTACAGGAGAAGCAAAAAACGTTATAAAATGAAAACTGCTTAGTTTTAAATCGTGATTTCTTCACATCGTGTGTTAAGATAGACGACAAACTTATTTCTGTAAAAAAAAAATATAATTTTTTCATAATTTCGGGAGTTATGTGGGTTACGTCTTTTGTTATTGTTTTTCTCTGAAATGCCTAAAGGCGTAACCCACAGTTTCGTGAGTTTGTAGTTGAAATAAAATGTTTTAATATGAAAAATATTTATGTTTAAAACGATGAATTTTTAACAGCTTGCTTAAACGACGGCGATTTACTTATTAAAAGAAAAAAATACTTTGTTATCTGAATTACGGATACTTTTTTCTACAATCTAAAGGCGGAACATTAGGATACCTGTTAAATTGAATGGTACATATTTTTTAAAATATTTATTGTAGTTTATTATTAGATTCGCTGGAAAATGGCTTAAAGTTTTCAACAGATAAGGTGGAATAAAACGAAATAAAAAATTCATTGACGAAAAAAAAAAATGCTATTACAGGTAGTAAGGTAGAGTAGAAATGAAGTTACGTGTTATAACATTTTAATTATACTTTTTTAATTCTCATAAGGAATGTGGTCATAAAAATAATGACAGTCTCTTGGAAGTAAGTGCTTTAGGTCTTGTAGGTGTTGAAATATCTTTTTTGAAATTTTTATTCTTTGGGAGTACATTTCAGGGGGATCCACTACTTCGAATGTTTGCGCAATTCGCTGTGGAAGAATCTGGTAGTCTTCTTTAATATTGATTTTAAAAGAAATAGTCCCACACGGATCGTATGCCAAAGCTCGGAGCTTATTGACTGTTGGATCTCCTTTTTTTTTGCCTAAGTATAACGAAAAAAAAATGTATTCAATATTACAAAAAAATTAGCTTTATTGTAATATTAATATTTATCTTACCTGGTCGAATAGAAGAATACCGCTTAGGAATGGAGTCGTAGTCAAGGAAGTAAAGGGTGATTTTTTAAGAGCTTGATAACTTTTTTTTTAAAAAAAACGCATAAAATTTGCAAAATCTCATCGGTTCTTTATTTGAAACGTTAGATTGGTCCATGACATTTACTTTTTGAAGATAATTTCATTTAAATGTTGACCGCGGCTGCGTCTTAGGTGGTCCATTCGGAAAGTCCAATTTTGGGCAACTTTTTCGAGCATTTCGGCCGGAATAGCCCGAATTTCTTCGGAAATGTTGTCTTCCAAAGCTGGAATAGTTGCTGGCTTATTTCTGTAGACTTTAGACTTGACGTAGCCCCACAAAAAATAGTCTAAAGGCGTCAAATCGCATGATCTTGGTGGCCAACTTACCGGTCCATTTCTTGAGATTAATTGTTCTCCGAAGTTTTCCCTCAAAATGGCCAACTTTTTGTTGCCAAAAATGGAAGAACTGAACTTGGTTGACATGTGGTTTCAACAAGATGGCGCTACATGCCACACAGCTCGCGATTCTATGGCCATTTTGAGGGAAAACTTCGGAGAACAATTAATCTCAAGAAATGGACCGGTAAGTTGGCCACCAAGATCATGCGATTTGACGCCTTTAGACTATTTTTTGTGGGGCTACGTCAAGTCTAAAGTCTACAGAAATAAGCCAGCAACTATTCCAGCTTTGGAAGACAACATTTCCGAAGAAATTCGGGCTATTCCGGCCGAAATGCTCGAAAAAGTTGCCCAAAATTGGACTTTCCGAATGGACCACCTAAGACGCAGCCGCGGTCAACATTTAAATGAAATTATCTTCAAAAAGTAAATGTCATGGACCAATCTAACGTTTCAAATAAAGAACCGATGAGATTTTGCAAATTTTATGCGTTTTTTTTAAAAAAAAAGTTATCAAGCTCTTAAAAAATCACCCTTTATTTATGATCCAGGTGATGAACCTTAAGAGCTGCTGGCTTTGTTCGTGAAGTTTTTATTAAATCGACAAGCTGTGATGGTAAATTGATCTGTTTTTTGTTAATTTTTCTTTGAATAATTGAATGTGTCGAATCACATTCCATTTGCGTATGGCCAACGACTAAATATTTGTGTTCCACTGTAATATTTGTCTCGACACATATAGAAAGTAACGCATTAGATAGTACTTCATTGCGATTCTGATAGTAACAGCCATCAGAATATATAATAATATGGTCTATACTCGGCGATTGATCAATTTTTTTTTTTATATATTTTATAATGCAGGTTGCAAAAGTTGATGCAACAAGATTTCCTTCGGACTCGTCCCAGACATAGTTGTCAGATTCGTGACTTGTAATATCGTATATGGTAAAATTGTGTACCTGTAACTTCATTTTGTAGTACGAAGCGTTTGTATTTGATTGTGAAATTAGCTTTACAGCTTGCATATCCATACATAATAATAATACATGTTCCGATTTTGCGTTTTCTATATCATTCAACTTCTCTTCTCTCATGTTTTTTATGTCCTGTCTGTGGAGGTCATACTGAGCTTCTGATAAGTTCTTAGCTTCATACGATGTGCAAATATCACACATGTCATTCTTCGGCTTAAATATAGATACTTTATTTTGTTCTAAAATTTTTCTAAATTTGGGAAAAGATACAGGCAAAATCCCATTTTCTTTATGCAATTTGCTTTCATCACAATAAACGTCATAAATGTGTCTATAACTTTTAAAATCCGACTGTAGATACAATCTGTTAGTGTACTGACGTCGATAGTGTGATTCCAATTTTGGCACATCTTCTAACCATTTATTTAAAAATTGCAATCGTTGTTCATACTGTTTTCCATTCTTTGTAACTTTTCGTTGTTGAGTTTTTAAAGCGGTGTGTTTTTCGGGACCTATTTGACTACCGGTTAACTCAGCTAAATTCACCCAGTTTCTTGCCATTTTTTCTGTTATTCCTAGCGTTGACAGAAACATTTTCTGGCAAACTTGGAGACGCATTGAAATTGTCTTTAAAAAATATATCTTTGTAACTGAGCGACGAGAATCTACTGCATATATTCGTTTTCTGCTTATTGTCTCAATAAGACTGGTAACATAAATTTTCTTTTGGTTCCAAGACATTTGCCAGAAACTGTCGAATATATCAATTCGCTCCATTTCTTGAAAAAAAGAACAATGTCGAGACGAATTGCTTGCACAAAATGACGATGTGCATCCCGGTTTCATTTCTCTTGCTATGCTTTCCGAATAATCATTTCCATTTGACCGTCTTTCATATTTTCTTCCATACATGCGATTAGTTTTGCTTTCAACTCTTTTATTTCTTTTCTGGGGCTTACTTAAAGCTTCACTTAAGTTGTATTCATCGCTTGATATCATTTTTAACACTTCAATTCAATTTTTTTAATTAATCTTCACAAAATATAGCCAAAATCAAAAATCAACTGTCATACGCTTAAAATTGCGGAAATCAAAATTGCGGAAAAATAATAAAACAAATGATGAAAAATAAACAAAACAAAAAAACAAGTACAAAAATCAAAGCCTGCATAAATCAATACTGTTTGCTCTATTTAAAATAATGTAGGTTACGTCTTTTGTGTTTTATGAAAACTTTCAAATGATGTTACGTCTTTTTCCATTTCTTAAATAAAATCGTTGTTTTTGAAGGTAGAAGTCTAAAATTTTATAGGAGCATGTATTTTAGCCTTGTGTACCAGATTCAATCAAAAAACGAATTTTGATTTTTTGAGGGTTACGCCTTTGGGCATTTTAGGTGACGAAATGTAAGATTTAACTGAATTTGAATAGTTCGTAAAAAGTTTAAGAAACATTCAAACATATTTTTACTCAAATTATTGTTTTTATTTTGCAAGAAAATTTTGTAAGAAAAATGCGCTAAAAGAAACAAATTTTTCTAGTAGAGATAACAATAAGAATTTACGGTAGTCTAAATAAAATTATGTATATTTATACAATTTTTAAAACAAAAATCCGGCTTGACAGACTATAGAGCAAACGATCTCGAATGTTAAAAACTGTATAATTTATCATGCCTACCGTGTCGAAAGAAGCAGTTTCGAGAAAAACGCATTTAGATTTTGATGTGCGTTTTGCCCGTCGTCACACGCAGCTAAAGCAAGCTCTTTATGAATTTTTTAGTTGTTTTGTAAACGTATGTTTATCTCTCATGTCGGCTTCGTACTGTATGCCTTCCTTTTCGGTAATAATTTATTTTCGGTTATTTTTCTCCAGTAGACGATTTGTTCTGGCCTCTTTTATTGCCTTAGTAGCACTGATTCATGCATGTTTTATTCGGCTCGCTCTTTCTCCGAGACAACAGTGGTACCCCTCATATCCAATTGTTTTTCCAAGTATTCTTTCTGTTCTTAATATACTCCCTGCTACGTCACTAAAATTACATACTGCAAACTTGGTAGCTATTTTAACTACTCTTCGACTACCTTCCAAATCTTCCAAATTTTCGAGTTGAGACATTCATTAACGTCTTATGTAAATTCACCTAAGCATCTTTTATGTAATTGTTCGTCACTCAATGATTCATAGATGGATTTTATTGCCTCCAGTACAATTTCAGATACAAGAGGCTTTTTGCTTGTATTCATCTAATGTACCTTCGGTTTTTGCTCTCTGCCAATCACTCCAACTTTCTTCTCCAGGCGTACAATAAAAATGCTGAGGTTATTCGTCCGTTGATGATTTATGTAGAATGCCGCTCATATGGCATTTTTCATATTTTCTAATGAGTTAATATTATATCTTATTTCTAAACCGTAACAAATAGTTATTTTGTTTATTAGTTCGGCAGTTAATTTTCCTTTTCCTCCCAAAACTACTCGTTTGCTCTGATTCGATGTACTTGGTTTCAAAGACCTTGATTCTTCTTTTATAATTGACGTAGACTTTTTTATATTTATTGATGACTTGGAGAAGATGCTTACCCATACTCTTCTTGATATGGCTGAGAATATGAGATTTTAGAACAGTTTTTGCATCACCATCACCTATGTTATATTCATATTTCACCCCAAAGTTTTTAATTGGTCTCGTCCACGGGTACTTGCTTTTGAAAATTGCACATTACCACCACATATACGACAGACAGCATACTCCGAAATAGCCATAAACCAGCAGTAAGCTATAAAAGACAGTATGAGAACGTTGGATCGAAGAAATTCCACTATAAATTCAGAGAAAATCAATTTAATTTTAGAAATTCTATTCATCTTTTGTACGTTTAGAATGGTTATCCAAAATTTCAATTTTCAATTTTCAAATTTCAAAATTCTGAATTGCAATTGGAAATGCTGCATGGTTCAAAATCCTGGATTTTAAACCATAGCGTACTAAAAACAAAACTGGTTTTGTTTACACAATTTATTTCTATTTATTTTCTTTTATACTATAATTTTTAAACTAACTCCTATTGTTGGTTTCGAGTTCACCTCATCATTGAAATGAAGTAGTAAACGTTGCTTGTGCGCCATAATCAAATAACAAATGTTTCACAAAAATTATATTACAAAGCTTTGTTAACCGAAAAAGTAACTCTGAATCATAAGACTTTTGAATCTTAACAATCTGAAAATTAAGACGGAAAATATTGAAATATAATACAGCATGGCTTAAAATGTATTACATGTTGTATTAAATCTAATATCATGGCTATCTTAATTCAAAATATATTCCAATTGCACTAGTTTTTGAAACAGATTTTATTACTTTTTAGTTATGTTGTATTCATTTTTAAACCGTAGGTGCTAAAGTTTAAATTTTATTCCAACGTACAGTAACGTTGGAACGTAAAGTTTTACGTTTAACGTTTTTACGTTTAAAGTTTTAAAGTTTTACGCAACGTAAAGTTTTAATTTTATTCAGTACAGCTTTAACTAAAAAAAAATTTCTATTATTTTAATTCTAATAAAAAATGGTTTAAAAAATACACTGTTCCAACCATTGGTTAAAAAATTACTCCAAGATTTTTAACCGTGTGTAGATCTTTATTTTAAATTAGAATGATCTCTCGCAAAACATTTACTATTTATTATTTGACAATATTATATTTTTAATCTTCTTAATTTAAGGAAATGGAATTGCAATATTTTTGAACCTACTTAATATTAATTTTGCTTATTTGTAAGAAAGTATAAGAGAAATATTTCAAAATAAAGAGTTAACACATCCTTTTCTTTTGACAAAAACATGGAAATATTTATTGAGAATTATTAGAGAAACATTTCATTCTCTCTTTCTCTCTCTCTCTCTTGTCCTTCATCGCATTATAAGATAAAATTTAAATACTTTTATGTCTGATCGTCAAGATTTAGAATTTAATTATGGCAGTATGAAATGCAAAAGAAATGCATAAGTTTTATTTTTAAACACATTTAATAGTTTGAATAGACATTATCAACACATTCCGCAGACGAATGCAGTTATTAAAAATTGTCATTCCGATATAATTAAATGTGTTTTTGTCAAATTAGAACTGAAACCCGAAAGAGAAAATTATACATTTGTTAAGCAGAAGTGTATTTTATCTCTATATATCGATTATATTTTGTTAAAGAAGCACTATGAGATACTTTAACCCCTTATAACCCATGATCATAAATTTTAAAATAAATAACATTTATAAACTTGTTTTTAAGTTTAATAAATCACGTATTTTTTAGAAAATCAATACTTTTATTATATACCTATTTATTACAGAATAAAGGGGTGTGACAGATCTGTGACATTGAGCTAATATTAAATATTTTTCTATGTTGTGTGTGGAAATCAAATATGTATTTTAGGTACTTACTTTTAGGTACATACGATCCGTATGGACTTAGTAGGATCTTTTTTTAGTTTATTACAGAAATGTCACAAGGGGCTATAAGGGTTAAATGATTACGTTAAAATTTTGAATTTTTTTTAAGTAATAATATTTTTGCTATACCAAAAGATTTTGGGTATTTGTTCAATATCGACAAAATATTGCACATGCTTTGCCGCATTCTTGCATTTCTGCTCTGCTTATGCCAATAACCTGCATATAACTTTTCCTTTTAATTTCTTGGTCATATTTAATAATTTATTTAAACATATTATTACATTGGAAAACTTATTATTTTCATTTTTTCCTAATTTGTTTTATTATCATAAATATATAAATTTCTTTATGAATACTAATCAACTTTGCAGGTATACCGAACTCAGGCATTGGACTCAGGGCTATCGAACGCAGCTTTAAAATCGACAAAGAGATGAAGTGTGCCAATTTGATTTTCGTGGGTTTTTTCAGAATTTGTCGTAGCGTGAACTTTCCTATGGTGGACTTTCCTATGGTCTATGGTGGACTTTCCAGGTCGAAAGCCACACTGAAAAGGTCCAATCAGTGTTTTTGTAATCGGCTTTAATATTTCACTTAGTACGCTTGAGAGAACCTTATATGCGATGGAAATTAGAGTGATACCTTGATAGCTGGCGCAGACTGTTGGGTCTCCTTTGTTAAATATAGGGCACAGAAATCCGCTATGTGTTTAAAGAGGACCCCTGCCGCTAAGGCTTAATTCCTGTGGGTTCATAGACGTTGGAGTTATAGTTCATGAATCCAACATATAGTATTAAAAAATGCACATCCAAAAAGGATGTGCAACTGAAATACTCTTCACAGACCTGTATTATATAAGTGACACTAGAAAAGCAACCACGTACTAGATGTCACATTCATTAACACAAAAGCATTGCCCTGTGCCCTATTCTGTAAAAGCAGTATGCAATAAGAATTCCATACTGCCCTTAATAGTACCAGTTTAGCTACCGGTAGATGGCGTACCTTCATTACCATCTACTGGTCAAGACGAGACCTATCCAATCTCTTGCATACTAAGCAGGTATGCCAGCCCTGTCGTACTACTGCGCGACCCCGCCGGTCAATCTAGACCTGTGCAAGCGATGTGCACAAACCACAGCCAGCACGAGTCTCCCCGAAGGGCCAACCCATGATAGTCATCTGGGCAACTCGTTCCCGCCAAATGGGGGTCTACAACATCCCGGCAAATGAGACAAGAAATTCATTTAGAATTTCTGTATTTGATTGTGCACATAACACTTTTTCGTATCTGACTGGCACTTCAATCCAAGGCATGGTAAATTACCATACCTTAAACGAAGTGCCTAGGTTTTTGAACCCGTGCAACTTGATTGCACCAAGTCTCCTTTTTGCCGTGTCTTAAAAGACACAAAATAACTAATCGTTGTTGGCCATATAGACCATGTATCCTGCTACCAGATTGGCCGCCACACCGAGCTCTGGTGAGCTCTTCTCTTTTACGACAGTAGACAAGAGTTATCCACGAATGATACGCCTCCATGCATTTACTGCCAACCATCCTCCTTTACCTTGGCTTTGGACAGGCAGGCGCAACTCAGTTGCTAACCTTATGGTAACCTAACCTATGGTACTAACCTTAGGTTATATATGGCACAGAAAGTTACTGGCTTTACAAGTACGCCTGCCACAAGGCTTAAGTACTTGAGTCGTCCAGACCTAGGTTCACGAAACAGACAACCAGAACTTTGTGTTGAACCACAACACGGACCCGTTTATGTTTTAATACTAGTAAAACATACGGGTAATCCGGTGTGGCAACACGAACATGGAAGCTGTTTCACAAACACAAAGCATCACCCAGTAAATTACATACTGCCCGTAATAGCAGTACCAGTTTAGACTTCAGTAGTGACGTACTTATCTCTTGCATATTAAGGCAGATATGCCAGCCTGGTCGTACCACTGCGCGACCCCGCCGGTCCTGTGTCACAGGACAATCTAGACCTGTGTAGCATTCACACAACCACAACCAGTACGAGACTCCTCGAAGGGCCAGCCCACGACAGTCATCTGGGCAACTCGATCCCGTCAAATGAGGATCCACAACATCCCCGCAAAAAGACCAAGAATACACAAATGCAATTATGAAAAAGTGCATTCTTATTCATGACCGTGCTCAATGAGCACTTAAAGGGCTAGTATAGCAGTTTTTCAGATGCCGACTCAACTGCAAACTATTGCGCATGACTGGTACCTACTCTGGAGGACCTTTGCAATTGCCACTCTTACTCTGGCCGTTCGGATTTCAACATCCAGACATAGAGTATTGGCCACTGTTCTCAGGGACTGCCGTGCTCAGTATGACAACCCTTAGTTTTTCAACTATTTCAACACTTCCCTCAGTGAAAAGCCGAAGCGTCGACACTTTTACGCACGCATGCCAAACACTTCACATCTGTTATAACCAGCCGAATTAAGGTCTCAGTGCGGTAGATAGATATGGTCTACCCCATTTGACGGGTTAAGACTGTCCCCGTACTAACAAGTTTTAAGGTCAATTGCTATACCTTCGCAGGCTTGTTTCATATCGATATACCGAATATGACCTGCTACCAAGATGGGCGCCACCCCGAGCTTTTGGTTGGCCCTATCAGTTTTTACATTTGCAGGACGTATCCTACAAACAACCCTCCTCCTTTATCTTGGCTTGGGACAGGCAGGCGCAAGCTAGACCTGGCGGAGTTTATGTAAGGCACAGTTCGCTGATGTTCCAATCGTCGGGTATGCTTTCCGCTAGCCATATTTTGCTGATGAGCTGATGTATGAGCCTTAACAATTCATCGCCGCTGGTCTTAAATAATTTAGCTGACAGGCTTTATTGTTTTTGAGTAGTTGGATAGCAACTCGAACCTCTTCATGGCTAGGTGGTGGTACTTCCACTCCGTCATCGTTGATTGGTGGTGCTGAACTGTGATCTCCATGGGCGGCATTGGTGGAATCGTCGCCTGTAAGTAAATTGGAGAAGTGCTGTCTCCACAATTTCAGCGCACACTGCGTATCTGTAACCAAATCTCCATTTTAATTTTTACAAGTGGATGCAAGGCTTGAAACCTTGGGTTGGGTTGAAACTGGATTTACCCATACAAAGTGCGAAGCATAAACAATTTTGGTATTGGAATAAAATAATAGGTGTCTCATATATGATACACCGCACTCTAAAGAAATAACTGTACCGTTTTGCTGAGCAAAACATGTTATTGTTTTTCAACTGCAATTTTCAAGCTTTCCGCTTAGTTTCAATTTTTGTTGAATTTTTATATTTTAAAAGGGTTTTCTTTACAAACATTTTTTACTATCGTTTTTACTAGAGTTTCGCATCGTATTTTTAATATTTTTATTTATTTTTAAATTTGATTTGTTTACATTAACATTCGAATTTGTCACGCTTCGTGTGAAAATAATTATGCAGTCGACATTCTTTAGTATCGTAGCTGAAGCTATTCTACAGTTAAATGTTTATCATCACAAGCCAGCTAGTGACTGTATTTATTTTAACTTTTGACTTTTATCTCAAAAAAATATCCTGCTATTATATGTCTGAAGGTATGCGTTCATAAATATCATTTGATTTCACAGAAAAACAAGGGCAAATATTTCTAAACTAAATAATTTGAGTGCTTGGCAAATAATTCAAATTTTGCGCCATTGAATTTAAGTAAGTGGGCGTAACCGTATTCTGAATGGCTATTTTTGTTGTTATTAAATTTTTGTAGAGCTCGTATTTCTTGCATTTAATATTTCAAGCACTACTGTATCGTATCTGTGCAGCGCCGTTTTAAATTTCTCTTATTTATTCTTTATTTTTCACTTTTGTTTATTACTTAAAATGTCAGCAAAACAATATTTTTACTGTTTTACTTCATTTAATAAATAAAAATAACTACAAAAACCAAGCCTAGCAATTTTTCATTGACCAAAATATGTCGATGAAGTGCATTTTTGTGGTTACTGTTATTCTAGTAAAGTTTACAGTCGGCTGAATGCATGTCAATATTGTGCAGAATTATTAATTGTTTTGTTTATATTTAAAAGTAAAATATTTTTGTTATTTACGCAAATCGGGTTAAATATTTGGTTGATATTTCTACCGTTATATTTAATTTATTGAAATATAAAAAGAAATTTAAATTTCTCACGGTAAGTTTTGGTGATGTCGAGAATTTACAGTGGAAAAATTCTATTCCAAATATTAGACGTAAGTAACTCAACGATGTAAAATTAAGGTATGCTCTTGAAGAAACCCTTGACGGAAGTTATGGCGTAAAGTAGTGGCGTGTAGTAGTAATGAGTTTTCAATGCAAATTCAACTACATTTCAACTTTTTTATTATTGTTTTGTTGTCGTCGAAAAAAAAATGTCGATAGCTAGTTGAATTTGTATTGAAAATTCATTAACCCTAGGATGTGCTACCTGAGAGGCGGTAAGTGAGCCCGCTGGTCCTAGCGAGGCTCATAAGCCATGGCGAGCTGTCCTTATGCTTTTCGTCCAGATAGGTGTCCAATCGTCAGCTGCTATTGAGTAGATGTATTGCATGATGCAATTGCTGTGTGTGGGTGTTATTATTAGGGGGTGTCTTAAGAAGGTGGGGGTTGGGATGCCATAGAAATTAAAAAAATCACTATTTTTATACGACGTAAGTTAATTTTTAACTGATTTATTTAATAATTTTACATAAATTAAAGACATCAATATTTAGGTAAGAATTGTGAATGGTTTTTTCCTCAATTTATGACTTTAAAGCAGCACAGCCAAGTTTTCTTCATAGAGCAGTGTTAAAGGCACATGGATTCTGCTTGCATTTTTCACACGACAAGAATGTTTTTCGCCCCTTTTTGTCATGCTGAGTATTGTACCACGCACTATGCTTTCATCCCTTCTTTGCTGGTCGTGCAGATGTGCTTGCAGCTGGGCACAGTTCAGGTTAATGCGATGGTTTCTGTTATAATAAAGGAAGAACAAGGAATGTACTAACATTTGGGTTTTTTTTTTTATAATTAAATACAAAAGCATTGAACTTCGCCATAGTTGCACTATTACTAGGCCCGCGCTAACGTGGCTATTCATTGCCATCCGAGGATTAAGCAACTGGTTGACAAAAACGTTAGGAATTCATGACGCTTATCAGTTTTGCGAAATGGTTGTAATGATTCGTGAATAATAAATGATGGCAGACCAGCAACATCTTATGTATTCTCAAACATGGCTAGTGGCCAACGGAGAACCATGGTATTGATGCTCGCCTTATTTTTGTTGTAGTCCAGAATTTGTTAAGGCTTGTTTTTGTTGGCATTGTCGATATTTGATTTATAATGTTCGGTTGATAGTAAAACGTCTGCTTTTTTTCTTTTATACATATAAACACAATGAAACCCTCTCTTCAAAAAGCCCATATAAAGTCTCCTCCAGCTGACGGATTCCTTGAAGTTTTTAACTCCTCCGAGTCAAACTACTCGTTTGAGTGGACAGTGCCCACAGTTCTTCAGCCAAGGCCAACGAAATGAAGAAATTGTCGCAATAAATTGTACGCCCGGTTCCGTGGAGTTTTCGTGGCAAAGATAACATCACTCGTTTGCCCTGGTCACAACTCGTAAGTTGCCTTCAATGCCGGTCAATGCCGAAATAAAACTGCATATTTGACTTAAATCTATAAGAAACGAGCTTTCAAATAGTGAAAGCTCAAGTGACCGCATGCTTTGACAAGAGCTTTACAAATACACATATAGCGTAATAGAGGCGCCGAACGTGAGGAAAGGTGTTTGAAGATGTTTTCTTTAGCAGCTTACATACATTTTTCATACATTTAAGACAAAAATTTAATTACAAGCCTTAATTTACGAACGTAAAAAAAAATTAAAGTAATGAAAAAGAAAAAAAATTTAATCACCTGTTTCTGGCATAGTTTTATACTTTGAATTTAAGAATGGGTCATTTCACTGCAATTTTTTTAAAAAGTTTATAGTTTTTCCTTAAAATAGAGGAAATAACCTTTTCAATGATACTTTTTTTACGAAAATCGGATTTAAAATTACTGTGCTACGTTGTGTCAAAGTAGATCCTATAGCTTCGGATTTGGTTGTCTCCAACCAATCCAAGAACAAAATTTGAGCCAAATCGGAGATGATCAGTGCAACTGATATTACACTTCAATGTGAAATGAGCGTAGAAAGAAAAATTACATTTGTAATACAGTGCAGACGATTTGATCATCATGGTACATAAATTTATGGTACAAATTGCTTCATAATATTTAAATGTTCTGTGTTTATGTCCAAGCCCGCTTCTAGGCGGAGTCAGATTCGTTTTTCTCTTCAACAAATTAGTCTAATATGATTTTTGGATATCTAGTAAATATATATCTAGGATATCTAGCTAAGATATCTAGTAAATGGAAATAAAAATTGCAAAGATTTTTTATCTTTATTTAAGGTCTTACCTTTCCATTTTACTTGTTAACTACTAGAATTTCACGAGCTGAATTGATGTTTCATTAATAAAGTGCTGCCAAATATGTTCTTTTCAGAGCACAGGGTTGCACAGTGTAAATAAGTGTTCGTAAGTGTTCTTAAGCAATATGTGTATAAATTTATTTTTTGTTAGATACGAGTATTTCACATAATCAAAAAATTCCACAAAATTAAGAAAGGCTAGAAAATGCTAGATAAAAAAAAGAAAAAGCTAATAAAAGGCTAGAGGCTAGGCGGTAATTTTCGAGGCTAGACGACAAAAATAAAAAGACTAGACTGGCAACACTAGTCGTGTGTTTTTATGCCTTTGTTCACGAAGTAGCAATCGGCTCGCTGTGTTCGTACACTGCGTAAAAGTTTGTTTTTTCTGCTTTATTTGAATTTGAATTTTTGAATGAATTAAATAATTTGCTGTGTTAAAGTTGGTGTGTATAATTTTTATTTTCGGAAAATTTTTATTGTAAATGACTATGCAGTACAGTACAGTACAGTAACTCCAGTACTACACTAAAACAGAGAAAAAAACGAACTTGTGAACTTTCTCCTTTTTGAAAAAAAAAACATTAATACATTCTATTCATCACTTCTACAGTTTTTTGATCTTTTCTATGTTCAAAAAGCGAAAAGCAAACACATAACTTAAAAATAAAACTTTATATTGAAAGTACAACACTCGAGAATATTTCCTTGCACCAAATGTTGTGAGAGCTTTTAACAACATCTTGTTTCAGTGCAAAGCTGTGCACTCGGAAAGCCCTTGTTTAAACCGTGCGTTGATCACTGCTGTGAAGATTTTTTCTTTGAGTGTGTTTCTTATGGTATTGCGAAAGCTTTTTGCCCATTATCAGCAGAATGTCCATCAATGGTATTAAGCTTACTAAACCAAAATGGCATCCGTTTTGAGATCAGCAACCTCAACACCTAGTATTTTGATAATATATAAGTTTAATCAAAATAGAATATGCCTTATCTTGACCCATTGTTCAGCGTGGTGATGTTTTCGTTTGTATTATTTGATGTTGCGTTGTTTATAAATAAAAAACATTTTTGTTTTTGTATTCTTATTTCCTGTTTCTTTTTTTTTATTATTATCATATTTCAATTTAACGTTAAGCTTCGAATTTATTTTTTTTTTTTGCTGCTACATCCTTGTCGCAGTCGCGTCGCATAGCTGAGATCGTAATTGTTTTTATACTTTATGTATTCTATTACGAGTACTTTTTTGATACACTTTTTGTTTACTTTATAGGCAGACTAGCTTATACCCGGCGCGCTTCGCTGCGCTCAGCGCTTATTCCCTAAAAGAGGGCGTAGCTTCAGTGAAGCCATGCTTTTATAGTAAGTTCGTACCGAGTTTCATTGATGTGTGACTTATTTCGAAAGCTATACCGAAAATTTTGGGTGCGTAATAAGACCGCGCCCCTCGCCCCTCGCCCAACACCCATAATATGTTACCTGTGGAACGGCATGTGTAAATTGAGGTCGAATACTAAATTCCTAGGCTGTGCGACCTATAATTCCAAAACTGTTTGATATCGAACATTTTAGGTGTATGTAAGGTGCCTTCTACGATCGGCACCAGACTTCACAGGAACCCTCTCAAGGCTTTGGTATAAAAATTGGCTTAGCGGTTTCGAACTCTTTACGTGATATACATATATACCCACACACGTATACATTCAGTCGCCTCACGCTCTTTAGGAAAAAAAATTGTTCAGTCCGGTTCTTCAAAATAAACCATGGCGTATGTTATGATGATCCCCAAAATATTTCGAAGAAAAATATTGGCTGGTATGGTAGTTAAAAAAAAAACGGTCAGAAATAAGAGTTATGATAAAGTTCTTTTGCATCAAAAAATCTTACATTTTTCCCGTTGGGCCAAAGATAATGCGGATTTTTATGGATTGTTTTAACTTTTTCCATATTATTTTCACTAAAATTCAAACGAATTTTTTCCTATACTACCTTAAGTCAAATAAATTGTAAAATGTAAAAAATGTGTAAATTTTTTTGTAATTTCATTCAATTTAGTTCTTCACTTTACACTATATTTTATCATCAATAGATAATTTATTTGACTAAAAGTAACATGGCAAAACAAAAAAAAAAATTAATTTGAATTTTAGTGAAAGTAATTAAAAAAAAAGTTAAAAAAGTAATGAAAATCTGCATTATCTCTCGTCCGACTGTAAAAATTTAAAATTTATTGGTGCAGATTGGAAGAACTTTTTTATTACTATTATTTCTGACCGTTTGTTATTTTTAACTAACACACCATTAAATATTTTTATAAAAAACTCGATTTTTAGAGCATATTCAAACCATTGCGTGGCATACTGGTTGAGGTGCGTGGCTTGAATGCCATAGAACCCAGGTTCGAATACCACCTGACATAGGAAGTTTTTTCAATTAAATTAATTTTTCTGTTCGGCCGTCATCTCTATGCAGACAATGGCAAACCTCAGAGAGTAAAAACTGGCATGAAAAGCTTCTTGGGAACATAAGCCGTTCGGAGTCGGCATAAAACTTGTAGATTCAGTTCTCGATCATTTGTGTTCAAACGGTCGAAGTATTTTCAAGGGCTGAAATGGCCATTTCGTTTTTGTTTTTTTTTTCTTTTTTATTTCAAACTATTCCAGCTCTCGGATGGCTATTCCTACAGTCGAAATATTTGGGGAATCATCATAACATTAAGCATTATTTTGAGGAACCGACTTGTTCACCTTTTTTTTTGTGAGGAGCCTTATTATACATACATACATTTTTTACAGATAGATAGATGAGCAGAAAAAGTAGTCATGGCAACATTTATATATATAGTGACCGCCACTTGGTCCCATTGCACCTACATACCAAGTTTCACTATCAAAACACGTACAGCTCAGAAATTAGAATGATTTTTGAAAAGTCGTCGTAGATAACGTGCGAAACGCCCATTTTTTAAGGATTCTGGCAGTACCCATATGAACTAATCTACCAAATTTTAGTCTTTTACTCTAAGAAAAGTCTGATATACATCCTTTTTATAGATTTGTGGGCGTTAAAAGTAGGCGTGTCAACATTTATATATAAAGTGAACGCCAATTTGACCCATAGCACCTACATACCAAGTTTGTCTATCAAAACGTTCACATCTCAGGAATTAAAATTATTTCTAACCGATAGCCCTGGCAGCTAGTGCTGACTTAGTTATAATTTTGAAATTGTAATTAACTATAGTACATTAAAAAAATAAGTAAATAAATAAATTAAATAAAATTATTTCTGAAGAGTGGGCACAGATATAGTGCTACCCTGCACATTTTTTGCAAAGCTGTCGAGAGTAAGCGTATGAACTTAATTACCAAATTTTAGTATTTAACGATGATAATCGTCTGATTTAAAGAAGTTCTATTAATTTGTGGATGAAAAAAAAAACCAAGTGGCGGCCGTGGCGTAGTGGGTAGAGTGTGTGGCCCATACGCGAGAACACCCTGGTCCGAATCCCACCTGACACGGAAAGTTTTTCAATTGAATTCATTTTTCTGTTCGGCCGTCACCTCATTGCAGACAATGACAAACCTCAGAGAATAAAAACTGCCATGAAAAGCTTCTTGAGAACATAAGCCGTTCGGAGTCGACATAAAACATGTAGGTCCAGTTCTCGATCATTTGTGTTCAAACATTCCACAACACTCACAACACAATTGATCATAAGAAGCTCGGTCAAAGTGCTTTCAAGGGCTGAAATTGGCCATTTCGTTTTGTTTTTTTTGTGGGTGGTACAATTGGGCGTGGCAAATTTTATATATATATATTGACTGCCACTTAGAGCACCTGCATATCAAGTGTTACTATCAAACTTGTGCAACTCAGGAATAAGCATGATTTCGAAAAAGTGGGCGTAGATATGGTGCGACCACGGCCCTTTTTTAGCAGTTGCCGACAGTGACCATATGAACTAAATTACCAAATCTTAGTCTTCTACGGCAAAATTCGTCTGATATAAAGCATTTTTACTGATTTGTGGGCGGTAAAAGTGGGCGTGATAACATTTATATTTACATAGTGACTGCCACTTGGACCTATAGAACCGGCATACCAAGATTCACTATCAAAACGTGTACAACTCAGGAATAAGCATGCTTTTGATAAAGTGGGCGTAGATATAGTGCGGCCATGCCCATTTTTTGTATATTGGCCGACAGTAACCATACGAACTAAATTACCAAATCTTAGTCTTCTACGGCGAAAACCGTCTGATATAAAGCATTTTTACTAATTTGGGGGCGGTAAAAGTGGGCGTGAAAACATTTATATTTACATAGTGCCTGCCACTTGGACCTTTAGAACCTGCATACCAAGATTCACTATCAAAACGTGTACAACTCAGAAATAAGCATGATTTCGATAAAGTGGGCGTATATATGGTGCGGCCATGCCCATTTTATGTACATTGGCCGACAGTAACCATACGAACTAAATTACCAAATCTTAGTCTTCTACGGCAAAATCCGTCTGATATAAAGCATTTTTACTAATTTGGGGGCGGAAAAAGTGGGTGTGAAAACCTTTCTATTTACATAGTGCCTGCCACTGGTACCTTTAGAACCTGCATACCAAAATTCACTATCAAAACGTGTACAACTCAGGAATAAGCATGATTCCGATAAAGTGGGCGTAGATATAGTGCGGGCACGCCCATTTTTTGTATATTGGCCGAGAGTAACCATACGAACTTAATTACCAAATCTTAGTCTTCTACGGCAAAAGCCGTCTGATATAAAGCATTTTTACTTATTTGTGGGCGGTAAAAGTGGGCGTGAAAACATTTCTATTTACATAGTGCCTGCCACTTGGACCTTTAGAACCTGCATACCAAGATTCACTATCAAAATGTGTACAACTCAGGAATAAGCATGATTCCGAAAAAGTGGGCGTATATATAGTGCGTGCACGCCCATTTTTTGTATATTGGCCGACAGTAACCATACAAACTAAATTACCAAGTCTTAGTCTTGTACGGCAAAATCCGTCTGATATAAAGCATTTTTACTTATTTGTGGGCGGTAAAAGTGGGCGTGAAAACATTTCTATTTACATAGTGCCTGCCACTTGGACCTTTAGAACCTGCATACCAAGATTCACTATCAAAACGTGTACAACTCAGGAATAAGCATGATTCCGATAAAGTGGGCGTATATATAGTGCGTGCACGCCCATTTTTTGTATATTGGCCGAGAGTAACCACACGAACTTAATTACCAAATCTTAGTCTTCTACGGCAAAAGCCGTCTGATATAAAGCATTTTTACTTATTTGTGGGCAGTAAAAGTGGGCGTGACAATGTTTATATTTACATAGTGACTGCCACGTGTATGCATAGCACCTGCATATCAAGATTCACTGTCAAAACTTGAAAATATCAGGAATTAAAATTAGTGCTGAAAAGTGGGCGTATATATAGTGTGACCACTCCCATTTCTTGTACAGTCACCGAAAGTAACCATCTGAACAAAATTACAAAATTTAAGTTTTATATGATTAAAACCGTCTGATATATAGCAATTTTTTTTGGTTTGTGGGCGATAGAGCCAATTTGGGTTGTATGGGAGGTACCACGCCCATTTGCCCAATCAACACCAAACTTCACAGGAACACTTCCCGAATGTTGCTTCAGTATCCCTAAAAATTTCATAAAGTTTGGTTCGGTGGTTTTGGAGTCTATACGTGATATACACACATATCCACATACCCACATACCCACATACCCACATACATACATTCATTTTTATATTTACTTTATAGGCAGATAAGGAATTTTTGAGGTCTGCATGGTGCAGTAATCATGTATGTGTAATCATGTCAGCGCAAGCGTAAAATCTCAGCGCACTGTATTTCAAGCTTCGATTTTCGATTGTTAAAAAACAAGAAACTGAATTTATAAGATATTTAGTTTTAGGTAATTGCTGATATTTTTATATAATAATTTGATATAGTAATTTTTATAAAATAATTAATAAATGATTATAATAACAAATATTATATATAGCAATACCAATTATTATTATTATTATAGTTTGATTATTATATTATTATAATTATTAATTTTAATAAATTATTATTTTAATTATACATTATAATAAACATTACATTATAATAAATATTTCTAATTATTAATAAGTATAATAAAAATAATTATAACATATAATATTATCAGGCAGGGGCGGGTCCAGGAAAGTATTTCGGGGAGTTTTAAAAATTTGTATGTACTTTATATATATATATATGCATTAGAGTGGCTCTTAGCTGTATGGAACACAAATTTGCATAGGCCTCGATTGTTCCATTACATGTAATAAGTAAGTTATGAAATTTTTAGCAAAAATATTGATATTTAAACGTGCCTGTAGCGACCTCTTTATTGAAAATTTCATTTATATGTAAAAATAGTGATATTTTCCCAAAAAAATCCCAATTAAATTTTTTTAAGCTCAAATTTTCTAAAAACTGGTACGCACTTCGTTTTTCATTTCATTTTTCTTTAATATAAGTTATCAAACATGAAAATTGTTCTAAATCTTCCAGAGTTATTACAGACACGTTTAAATGTCAATATATTTTTTTAAAATTTTCAGATATTACTTTTGCATCATAAAGAAATCATCCAGAGCTATACACATGTCAAATATAAAAAAAACACAAGTGCGTCGTTGGACACACGAGAGAAGCGAAGTTTTTTGCAGTTTCATAGATTTTATAATTTAGTGTTTTTTTTTAATAAAGTAGCTTTTAAATTAAAAAATTTAAAATAACACAAAGTAAATTAAAAAACACACGTTAATATTCACACCAGCAAATATTTTTTACATTTCATTGTACAACGTGCTCATTCATTGTTATTTCCACTCACTTGTGCGCATTTGTTAATTTTTGCTGATGCTGATGACATCTTGTATGTAACAAATAGAAGCAATATTTTTGTTATATTTGGATAGCTGCTAAATATGCTGGATATGTTGAAAAGGCAGTAAGCAATCCTTTTAAAGTATACATTTTTCAATCTGCTGCAGCATAGGTTAAGTTGTACTTTATTAAAACACCGATGATGAGGACATCTTGTAGGAAGTAAAACATTTTATGTGGAATTTTTTTTACACAATCCTTTATCCATTAAGAGATTATTGTGATCTACTGCAACATAGCTGTAGTAATATATACTTAATATTGAATCAACAACTTTACTTAGCAAAGGCTTTTGGATCAGTGGATAGTGTTCTGAACTTGTAATCACAACGTTGCGGGTTCGATTCCACACGGAGAATCGAAGAAATATTTTTCATATATTGCAATTTCTTTTTATAAAAGACGTAAAGAACAAATCAATTTCTAAGAAAAACGCAGTCGAAATTAAAAAGTGCCGTTTTTGAAATTCCACTCAAGCAAATCGCAGAACGAGGCGTAAAAAGCTTCGCTTCAAAAATACAAATATGCATAGTATATTTATTAAATAAGTAATCAGTAAATCAAATCAACTGTGTCTCAGATGATATTAATTTTTCTTGGCTTTTTCGATATAATGCCGATTACATTTTCGCTCTTTACTTCCACGTCACGATACGAGTACAATAACGCTAACCCGTTCAATCGGTCTTCACTTGTTTTGCTTCGCATATATGATTTTAATCTGCGTAGAGACGAAAATGAGCGTTCGGCTGAAGCCACGTAAAACGGAAGGGCTGCGCAAATTTGTAGGAGCCGATGTATTGATGGGTAGAATTGCATGTTGCAATTGTTGAGAGTATCAGTAAATGATTTCGCTCGTTTTTCTTTTGGAATCTTCGAACAGTGTCTGCAAAAATACAGAGTAGGGGAGAGTGCCCACTTACTGGTACTGTAAAGTCTTGAGGCCATAACTTTCGTTTGAAACATAATTTCGCGGTGCTCTTGGTTTCCTTTGAAAGCTGAGTTCAATAGCAATCAATTTTAAATGAAGCTTAAAAATTTTGAAAAACATGCTTTTGAGATTCGAGCCTACAAAAAAGGTGTCCATCTACTGGCACCCACTTACATTTTGCTTTTGAAAATCGAAAATGAAGCGTAAACACTACTCTTTTAGTGGTTTACACTGCTCATTGAATTAAAAAAATATTTGTGAGCTTTTATTAGCAAAATAAATGGAAATAAGTGAAAAAAATTATGTAAAAATGGGTAAAAATTATGTTTTGCTGTCTTGAGCTTCTTCTTCATATTCAGAATCCCAAAAATCACAGTTAAATGACAAAACACAATTTAAAATCATTTCAAATACCATTTGCAATCGTAACAATAACAATCGTATGCTTGATAACAATCGTATTTACATAGAAAGTCATATTTTAAAATTTCCGATGGTTTTTTCTCATTCCTTCGGGCAAACAAGTTAAAAGCACAAAGTTGTATAGAATCAGAGTTAAATGACAAAAACACAATTTAAAATCATTTCAAATACCATCTGCAATCGTAACAATAACAATCGTATGCTTGATAACAATCGTATTTGCATAGAAAGTCATATTTTAAAATCTCCGATGGTTTTTTCTCATTCTTTCGGGCAAACAAGTTAAAAGCACAAAGTTGTATAGAATCCCTGTTAAATATAAACTTTTCCGAACAAAATTTTTATTAACCATATTGTGGCTTCATCTCTAAAAAAAAATTTTTTTAAGAAAATAAAGATAATTTTAAAATAAAAAGTTAAAAATTAAAAAAAACAAAAAAATAAAAAGGTAACTTTAGGAATTCTCTTAAATCAAATATAAATGAAAATGAAACAATTTCGAAAATGCGCTCCTTATGATATCGATTAAATACTGTTAA
Organism: Coremacera marginata; assembly: GCA_914767935.1. NCBI lineage: Eukaryota > Metazoa > Arthropoda > Insecta > Diptera > Sciomyzidae > Coremacera > Coremacera marginata. The sequence continues at coordinate 138,129,643 of OU612045.1, forward strand.
AAATTACAACAAAATTACAATGAAATTTATTTCTCCAAAATGGATGCCAGCATATATGACTTTAAAATACCTTTCGTTTGATACCAAATTTATATATATTTCTATGGAGAATAGTGAAATTGTGGTTTCTACTAACTATCGATTGAGCACGTATAAAAAAATACGTCGGGTGTTTGTATATTTTCTATATTATTTTATTTTATTTACTTATATTTTGTTAATTAATTTGCAAAATATATTTGAAGGTGCCGGGCTACAGAGGCTATTTTGCACCAAAAATTATAAATTTTTATGTGTCGGTAAACAATAAACTATTTTTCTTAAGGTTTCATTTATGATTTTGATCGCTTCTTTTTTGTTGCAATCCAGTAGTTTATTTGTAGAAAGATTTGTTTTTGATCGTAGACATTCATCTAAAATATGTTCAACTGAAAGAACGACAGAGCAGTGGTCGCATTCGTTTTGACTGCTTTGGTTGTAATAATGCTGAGAACTGAAAATTATGGAACCGACTCTTATTCGGGCAGGTTTCAACCCCCTAGAGCCCTCCTTAATCCGCGTCTGTTATCAGGTTATATAATAATAAATATTAATTTTTATATTTTTGGTATTTTGATTTAAGTTTTTGAAGAACTATAGATTATAATAAATTCAAATTATCGGGTACGCAAATAAGTTTTGAGGGATTTAGAAAAGATAACGTAAATTGTATTAAATCGCATCGGACCACCTTGTAATTGTACTCATCTTAAGCATCATCATTTCCCTCTAAAAAGTATGTGTCATTTCGCTAAAGTGTAAACAACATACTGTCTTTGCGCTCTAACCATGTCAACTTTTGCGTCAGCAAAACGCAATTTGATGTTAGCGCTACTTTTTTGTTTTAATTTGAAGAAAAGTGCAAAAAATCGTGGTGCGTGATTGGTATGCGATAGAAACCAGGTTCGAATCCCATCAGACACAGAATGTTATTTTAATTGAATTAATTTTTCTGTTCGGCCGTCACACCTCTGCAGACAATGGTAAGCTTCAGAGAATAAAAACTGTCATGTAAAGCTTCTTGAGAACATAGCCGTTCGTAGTCGTCATAAAGCTTGCACGTCCAGTTCTCCATAATTTTTAGCAATTCGGTACTGGCAAGTGAGCTGACGATGTACATTAGGCAGGCAATCGTGCTACCAGCAACAGAGCTGGTCAAAAAGTTGTGAAAAAATAACATGCTATGCATTAAACATTTGTCTTCAACAGCCGTTAAGTATCTCAGTACCAAGCAGCTCAGTCGCCTCTGAGAGGCTGGTTTCTACGATTAATGATGTGGTTTAAGATGAAACAAGTCGTCTGACGGTTTCGCATGTTACACAAAGAGTTTTTTAAATCGTATAAATGAAAAATATTGGTCTGAATATAACTAAAAATTTGCGCTTTTTACGAGAGCTGGTTTTTCCTCCACTTTTTTATAAGTTCATCTGGTTTACAAAAATTCTATATCGCTGGCAAGAAAACTATGTTTTTATTTTTTTCAACAGCATGTTACAAAAGCATAGGAATAACTTTTAATAATGATAATAATAAAACATAATAACAAAAAATAACTTTTTCTAAAATTCGGTCGCATGTAACTCGAACCCTTATGAATTATACTGGTGGCAAAAAACATGGGTATTTTGCAAAAGGTATACAATGTGCTCAAGCTGATTAGTTGATTTAATGGAGATATGGATAACTTACTTATAAAACTGAAAAACTACTTTTTTTGTATTGAAAATTCAGTATGTATACGATCTTTTTTTATTTTTTTTTTATATCAGTTGGAAACTAAAAAATTAGTATATCTAATATACGTTGCCTTTTTTTTCATGTGTAGAAGCAGTAAACAGTAATATAATTGGTATATAACTAAATATTGATATGATCTCATGCATACCTTTTGTTATAATCTTTTCAATGTACAAATAAATATGTTTTTATTTATTATTATTATTTGAATTATTACTTATGGCTTTATATTAAAGGGTGATTTTTTAAGAGCTTGATAACTTTTTTTTTAAAAAAAACGCATAAAATTTGCAAAATCTCATCGGTTCTTTATTTGAAACGTTAGATTGGTCCATGACATTTACTTTTTGAAGATAATTTCATTTAAATGTTGACCGCGGCTGCGTCTTAGGTGGTCCATTCGGAAAGTCCAATTTTGGGCAACTTTTTCGAGCATTTCGGCCGGAATAGCCCGAATTTCTTCGGAAATGTTGTCTTCCAAAGCTGGAATAGTTGCTGGCTTATTTCTGTAGACTTTAGACTTGACGTAGCCCCACAAAAAATAGTCTAAAGGCGTCAAATCGCATGATCTTGGTGGCCAACTTACCGGTCCATTTCTTGAGATTAATTGTTCTCCGAAGTTTTCCCTCAAAATGGCCATAGAATCGCGAGCTGTGTGGCATGTAGCGCCATCTTGTTGAAACCACATGTCAACCAAGTTCAGTTCTTCCATTTTTGGCAACAAAAAGTTTGTTAGCATCGAACGATAGCGATCGCCATTCACCGTAACGTTGCGTCCAACAGCATCTTTGAAAAAATACGGTCCAATGATTCCACCAGCGTACAAACCACACCAAACAGTGCATTTTTCGGGATGCATGGCCAGTTCTTGAACGGCTTCTGGTTCACTCCAAATGCTGCAATTTTGCTTATTTACGTAGCCATTCAACCAGAAATGAGCCTCATCGCTGAACAAAATTTGTCGATAAAAAAGCGGATTTTCTGCCAACTTTTCTAGGGCCCATTCACTGAAAATTCGACGTTGTGGCAGATCGTTCGGCTTCAGTTCTTGCACGAGCTGTATTTTATACGGTTTTACACCAAGATCTTTGCGTAAAACCTTCCATGTGGTCGAATAACACAAACCCAATTGCTGCGAACGGCGACGAATCGACATTTCACGGTCTTCAGCAACACTCTCAGAAACAGACGCAATATTCTCTTCTGTACGCACTGTACGCATTCGTGTGGTTGGTTTAATGTCCAATAAAGTAAACTGAGTGCGAAACTTGGTCACAATCGCATTAATTGTTTGCTCACTTGGTCGATTATGTAGACCATAAATCGGACGTAAAGCGCGAAACACATTTCGAACCGAACACTGATTTTGGTAATAAAATTCAATGATTTGCAAGCGTTGCTCGTTAGTAAGTCTATTCATGATGAAATGTCAAAGCATACTGAGCATCTTTCTCTTTGACACCATGTCTGAAATCCCACGTGATCTGTCAAATACTAATGCATGAAAATCATAACCTCAAAAAAATCACCCTTTACTTTTATTATACACTTATGGCTATATAGCAATTAATATTAGACAAAATGAATACAATTTATTTATGTACAATTGAATTTTTATAAAAATGTAAAACTGTCAGGTATATAGTTTTAGGTATATATAGTGGTAATCCGGTTAGCTTATGAGTAGTAAATAGAATGATTGATTAGAGCGGTGCTCACATATGCCAGGCTAGACGAACGAGGTCGAGCTCATACATGTGCTAGTCAAGACAGACAGGTCTTGCTCTGGATAATCAAAGAATATCTATAGCGTGTATATCTATATAACATAAATATGGATGAGAGCACAGCTCACACCAGGCGAGACGGACGTGGTCTCGCTCTGGATAATCATATTAAACTACACAGCTTGATTGTATAAGGTGTTGCCGAACATCACAGGAAACTAAGAAGTATCTTTGGAAAGCATGCTCCAGATTAGTGGCGGTACTGTAGATAATCTAAAATATTATGTTTAATTGAGTAAACGGATTCATTTAAAGAAATTGCATCTGAAACAATAATTAAAGCCCCACAAGCGCTTTTGAGTTTGGTTCGTTTTGCAAGTAATTAGTTCTACAAAAGTTCCAAAAAGATCTAGATCGGAGAGGAATATTAAAGTAAATTTTGCTCAGTAGATATTGAGTGTCTACATATCCATGTAAAAGTTTAAAAATCCAAGTAGCATTTAGCATAATTCTCCGATTATTTAAAGTAGGGAGATTTAAAAGTTGCAGCCGATATTCATAAGGTGGTAGGTGATAATTAAAAATGCTTTAAAGATGGCTTAAGCAGAACAAAAGCAACTTTTTCTGAACTGATTCAATGTCGTCAATGTAACAACTATATCAAAGGCCAAATATATACCAAACAATTGAAGCATATTCTAAAATAGGTCGTACTAGAGAGGTGAATAAGGTTTTTGTTATTTAGGGATCATAAAACTCTTTTGCCCATCGTTTAATAAAACCTAAAGTACTATTTGCTCGATTTATAATTTTAATAAATTATAAATAGATATAATAATTTTAATAAATTATAAATAGAAGCAAAGTTTAGTATCCATAGTTACTCCAAGATCATGAAAGATATCTAAAGACTCTAATGTATGGTCACAAATTTTATAAATACATGTGACAGGAGATATTCAATGCAAGCACATGACGCATTTCTTCATAATAAGTTTCATACGAGTCACGTTGCACCAGCTATAAAGATGGTCTATGTCAGCTTGCAAGAGAACGGCATCATTAGCATTTTTGAAAGGAAGAAATAGTTTTACGTCGTCTGTGTACATTAAAATACTGGAATGCTTTATGACAGATGGCAAATAATTTATAAACAGTAAAAAGAAAAGAGGCCTGAGGTGGATTCCTTGAGGAACACCAGAAGTGACAGAAAACTCATGTGATTTCACAAGTTTAAAAAGAACACGTTGTGTTCTATTGCATAAAGAAGATTCAATCCATCTTACTAGTGTTGTGGGAAATCCAGCAAGAGATAACTTTAAGACAAAGAGTTTATGATTAACAACATCAAAAGTTTTGCTTAAATTTGTGTATATAACATCAGTATGTAAGCCTTTTCCAAAATGCTCAATGGTCTTGGAAGTAAATTCAAGCAGGTTTATAACCGTCGATTTTCCAGAAACGAATCCATGTTGATGTGGAGACAATAAAGATTTAACAATATGTGATAATTGTGAAGTAATTATTGCCTCGAAAAGCCATATTCACAAATATTTAAAAAAAAATACTATTGTTTTTCCTTAAAGAACTTGGTCTTTATATTTACAGAAGTATATATTGAATGCATATTCCATTTGATAATTTTTTTTTTATAATAAATATTCAGTATCTTTCTCATTAAAAAATCTCTTAAGAAAAGTCGGTTTTTGGGGAAACCGGTATTGTTCCTCGGTTTTCAGTTTCGCTCATAAATAGAAATTGATAAAACCGGTTATCGGAAACTGGTACTTCTTTTTTTTTAAAGTCCCTAAACCCTAATTTTAAGTGTAATTAGGTATATATATAGACTCTTGAAAAATAGTATTCACGAAAAAATAATTGCCTCACATAAAGTAGGTAAGGTCACCTAGTTTTGAAACGCAATGTGTGCCAATGTTTCCATTTGTAAAAATTAGCGATATTTCGGTAACTGCGGGATGGATATGTTACGAAGGCATACTTTATATTTCTACAATGTGTTTGGGCACAAAAAAACTTATATTTCATAGAAAATCATAAATTATAATTTTTAAATTTTATCCCGAGCAACGCCGGATATTCTGCTAGTATACTAGTATAAGAAAAAACCCTTCAAAGACGCAAATTGAAATCGCTAAAACGTGTGCTTCTAGCGTTCATTGAACTTATTGTTAGTTAGCTTTATTTATCTTGTTTTAAGCAGGCACGAGCTTGGTTTTATGCGTCGTAAATTATTAAGTAGCTCATTTTTCAAAATTGCTGATTATGACCATCTTGGCACCTTTAGAACTTTTGTTTTCTGCTGAGTTTGTACTTCTTTGCTTAAATAACGGCTGAATTGGACGCTTAACTTTTTCACATACTAGACTTCAATTCCGTAAAAACATTTGTAAATGCAATGAAAACAATGCATATTTCAACTTGTGGTTTAGTTCTTTTTTTTTGTTGCAATTTTGAATGCATTAAAAATTAAAAAAAAACCTTTTCAATAGTTAAAAAACAAAAAAAAGTAAACAAGTCATAAATTTTGAAATGCGAACTTAAAAATTAATATTAAAAAAAATATTTTAAACATTTAAAAGAAAGAAATGTTGAGGTGACAACTTTTAATTGAAGTTTTATTTATTGTTTATGAACCGCTTACGTCATGTTTTTGGAAAACGTGCAGCCCATAAAAATAACAAAAAAAAAAAAAAATGAGAGTAGCTAATACTCTTGATCAAATGCAGCAAAATTAATCGTATTATTATTTTATATATTGCAGGTGTCAATCTTTATTGCAACAACAACAATAACAAATAAAGGCAGTTTATCAATTCAATAACAAATCGCAGCACAACAAAAACATCAGAGTATCCAGAAACATAAAAATTTATCAAATCAAAAGTGCAAATTAACAAGTTTTGCTGAAAAAACAGAAACAACTTGTAAGAAAAAAAGTAGCAACAAAAATGTCATAAAAGCTGAGTTACAATAAAATCAGTTTCTATTAATAGCGAAAGTTGGTCAAAAGTGATAAAAATAAACCAAAGCAGTTTTAACGTTTATTCAATGCAGAAAAAAATCAATTCAAACCAAACCAAAGCCATATTTTATACAACGTGTTAAATTTTTATTAACATACTCTTCCAAATATTAACATAAAAAAACCTGTGTCATATAAATAACTGCATGAAAAAATCGTCCACAAAAATGCGGGAAAAACATTCGCATACGTTCCGGAAAATGACAGCCGCCGCTGAATTTACGTTTGTGGTTTTGTTGCTGCTACTGCTGCCTCCTACTACGTCAATTGCTGCACTCCTCAGTGATGAGCAATCGTTGCATCAGGCCCACTTGTACGAGTTCCAATGCTTCCACGACAGAGGTGAGATATTATTTGATGATTTAATTTAAAACTAAATACAAAAAATTAAGACTTTATACCGCAGACAAAATATAAAATTGAATAGCAATTTCAGTGTAAAACTTAAACCTTTACAGATACACTAGCTAATATAGACGGTATAGATATAGATTTTTTAATAATAACTATTTTGTGCTTGAGAAGATACTTGGGTTTGAACATGAATGATAGAAATGAGAATACGCAATACCCAGTACCCTTATTTCATGCTCTCTCTCTCTCCCTCTCTCTCTCATTTGATTGCATCACGTCCAGTGTGACCAGAAGATTTTAGTAGAAATATGAATTTTGTTAAAAAATGTATGCTAAATATTCCATTTACAATTTTTATATTCCACAAAAATATTCAACTTTCAATTTTAAAGACACATATAAACAAAATTGATTATAGATATAAAAGAAACACAAAAACAAGTTTTAAAGCAACTATTTGTTGATTATTATTCTTCCTAAATTAAATTCCTAAATTAAAAAATAAAAAAAGTAAAAAGCAAGGCGTCTTCAAGCGCTTCTAAGGCTAAGCAGACCTCTGCTATGTCAACAGAAGAAAATAGTTCTGTACTTTTTCACCACCATCTACTATTCCTCAATTGCCTAGTACTCCCACAATTTTTATTTCACGTCTTCAGCCCAACACAACAATTGAAAATGTATTGACGTTTGTCAAACAAAATAATCTATTAAGTCGAAATGCATTCTGTTCATGCAAAAAATTGGTAATAAGCCTTCACACGCCTCCTTTATTCTCTCAGTTGCAGATGATGAGTTTGCATGAGTTTGCAATTACCTCTAATTTGTGCGCCGATAATATTCTTGTTGCTGAGTTTAAGCCTAAGAATAGGTCTCGAAAGACGACTCAACCCGCCTTTCAGGCCCAGAAAAACTAAATAGGCTACCCCTTTACTATCAAATTGTAAGAGGAGTACGTTCAAAGACGAGAGACATATTTTTGTCAACTCAGAACTTTTCTGAAGATATTATCGCGTTAACTGAAATTTGGCTGAATGGAAGCATTACTGACTTAGAATTGTTTGATAATAGTTTTCAAGTTTATAGAAAGGACAGGCACGCTGACAATACTTCTACTGTAAGTGATGGATACGTCCTGCAAACGTAAAAACTGATAGGGCCAACCAAGAGCTCGGGGTGGCGCCCATCTTGGTAGCAGGTCATATTCGGTATATCGATATGAAACAAGCCTGCGAAGGTATAGCAATTGACCTTAAAACTTGTTAGTACGGGGACAGTCTTTACCCGTCAGATGGAGTAGACCTTATCTATCCACCGCATGGAGACCTTAATTCGGCTAGAAAAACAGTTGTGAAGTGTTGGCATGCGTGCATAAAAGTCTCAACTCTTCGGCTTTCCGAAGTGTTGCTTGCCAAAGAGTTTGACTCGCACCCTCAAACTGGCACGGCAGTCACTGAGGGAAGTGTTGAAATGGTGTAAAACTAAGGGTTCTCATACTGAGCACGGCAGTCCCTGAGAACAGTGGCCAATACTCTATGTCTGGATATTGAAATCCGAACGGCCATAGTAAGAGTGGCATTTGCAAAGGTCCTCCAGAGTAGGTACCAGTCATGCGTAATAGTTTCCAGTTGTGTCGGCAGCTGAAAATTGTTAGCCTAGCCCTTTAAGTGCTCATTGAGAACGGTAATGAATAAGAATGCACTTTTTCATAATTGCATTTGTGTATTCTTGGTCTTTTTGCGGGGATGTTGTGGATCCTCATTTGACGGGATCGAGTTGCCCAGATGATTGTCGTGGGCTGGCCCTTCGGGGAGTCTCGTAATGGTTGTGGTTGTGTCAATGCTACACAGGTCTAGATTGACCGGCGGGGTCGCGTAATGGTGCGACCGGGCTGGCATATCCGTCTTAATATGCAAGAGATTGGGTAGGTCTCGTCTCCACCAGTAGATGGATGGAAGTACGTCGCTACGGAAGTCTAAACTGGTACTGCTATTACGGGCAGTATGTAATTTATTACATAATGCTCCTAATCAGCAGGGCACTGGGTGATGATTTGTGTTTATGAAACAGGTTCCATGTTCGTGTTGCCACACCGGATTCCCCGTATGTTTTACTTGTTTAAAACATAAACGGGTCCGTGTTGTGGCACAACACAAAGTTCTGGTTGTCTGTTTCATGAACTATTACCCTAGGTTTTAGATGACCCAAGTTAGTTAAGCCTTATGGCAGGTGTAAGTTGTAAATCGAATAACCGTCTGTCGGTGATGGAGTCCTATTGGCTGTAAGGAGCTCTTTTGTAAGTTCCTTTATTGATATTCCCTCCTTTGCTAATATCGAACTCATATGCGTTAAAGTTATATATTGTAGTTCTAATGTATATGTTATTGATGCTTATATTCCACCAAAAAGAAGTGCAGAGGTTTATGCAAGCCTTGCTGATTGCATAGAATATATTATAAATTTACTTGACGTAAATGACGACATTTTATTGCTGGACGATTTCAATCTGCCCGACTTAAAATGGCATTCTTCAGACGATGATACATATTTTTGTGCATCTTATTCGAAGACACGCCAAGAATATATGTTCTGACTTACAACAAGCGAGTAAGCGAGTAAGCGAGATTTATAATAGTCTTGAAAGACTTCTAGACCTGGTCTTAACTACAGACAGTAACAATGTTGTTGTTCAGAGGGCCTTTCATGCTCTAACAACTGTTGATGAATTCCATCCACCATTGAGTATTTGGTACAGATCCGACAGAGAAAATATAGTAAATTCGAATTCAGTTGATGAATTCAGTTTTAAAAAAGCTGATTTTTTGACAGAATCAGTCATTTATCAGTCAGATTTAAAGTTACTACGCGGGAAATTAAATAAGTAACAAATGGGGGCTTCGCTCCTACTATAGTTCGCTGGATTTACACGCTGGATTGACTGGTGGCAGGACACTAGTAAGTCTTTCGTACTAAACAAACTTCACAAAGTGGAAAGAAATGCAAAGTATGCATCACCGGGCCTTGCGCTCTACTGCCCTAATCGTTATATTGTATTTACCTCCCTTAAACCTAATTGCCATACAAGGCGCTACCAAGACGGGCCTAAGGCTATGGTAGTCTGTAGCCTGATCAGGGAACATAGAGTTACTGGCTCCCAATACACACTACTGTATACCCGAGATAATCTTTGTCAAGAACTACAATGCTCGTATTCTTTCACGGCAGGAATGGGGAAAATAGGCGTCATTGCATACATGGGGCTGTGAGATATATATTTGTTGGCTCTAAGGTCGAAGGGTGAGTGAGGGTGGGAGTACTTTTCCCCGGTCCAAGCTTGGAAAGAGCCATCTACACCTTTTCAGACAGTCAGACGTTGCTAAAAACATTATTCCATAATTCTAAATCTATCGCTGCATGCGACATATCTCTCAAAATCTAATTCAGGGTCTGCCTCATCTGAGTACCTGGGCACCGTGACGTTATAGACCGTATTCTTCCTTCTTCGGAAGAATAGTAGTGGTCGTACCACTTGCCTTCAACGTCACGGTGATGACTCTTCCAGTACCGACGAAACACACTGCGCCAGGCCAACGAGCAGTGGGATAACCTTGTTATCAACATCAGGGCCAGAACGAATCCTGGCTTTTCTACGACCACAAACATACCTTCTCAGTCTATACTGGTACTCAGAAAATCGAATCTTTCTGTACTGGTAAAGGTGCTTATTGGCCACTGTTAGATATGATAGAATGATAGGCGCTTCGCTTAGGTCTCAAAGCTAAAAAAATTCTATATCGCAGTCTTTCGCTGAGAACAATTTAGCGGGACAAAATTATTTTATTGGCTATTGCATTTGTTGGATCGAGGCAAGATGAAAATTGTATGGGGACAGGATTGAAAAAGTATTTCTTAAATACGTCTGCTTGCAGTTCTCTATAACATTTGCTCGTGCATGGTCGCCTAAGAACTAGTGCGCCATAATTTTCAAAACTCACTTTACATTTGGCAAACGATTGCACTATATCAAGGCCATTAAGCCTAAAAATTTCAGATCTCTAAGTAAAACCGTTCTAAAAATATATCTATTACTAGCAATACCCGGTGTGCGTTGTTACACGCGGCAAATATGTTGGAAAATAAAAAAAACATTCAAAACTTTCATTAGACCCTTCGTTTGACACCACGCTTATTAACAAATGTCCGTTCCAGTGTCCCAGTATATGGGCAGTGCCACGCTCTCTTGTTAATGCTTGACAAATTTTTCCAGTCGAAGGACACTACTAAATAGCAAATTCGTACCGAGTTTCATTGATAGTTTGAAAGTTATATCGAAAATGTGGGCTGCTACAAAAGTGCCACGACCCTCGTTCACCGTCGATAAAATGTTACCAGTGGAATGACACTTGTAAATTGAGGGCAAGTACAGAGTTCTGAGGCTGTGCAACGTATATTTCCAAAGCTAATCTACATTACAAATTTCCTTTGTATGGTAGGTAGCACGCCTCCTTGTCCAATGCGCGCCACATTGGTTCGATCGGTGCTAAACTTTACTAAAAAACTCTCAAGACTGCTACAGCTTTCTGGATATTTCATTAAAATTTGTTTCCCGGTTTCGAATTCTATACCAGACATACACACCCACATACATACATCCATTTTAATATATATAGATATATTATGATCAAAGTTTTGGGTCGGTTGATAGCAGCGATTACTCGTCGTTGCCTTAAAGAAATCATTCATTGCGAAAATTCTGGCAGCATTTTGGAGAAGACTAAAGAATGACATAACCCAATGACATGCATATGTAAACAGAATAACTTCTGGGTATGAAAGTCGAAGGGTTGCAATTCAATACTCTATTTTCCACTTTACCTTCTTTTGGAAACACTTTTTTGCAGGGATGTTGACCGCAACGAAACACTGACTTAATTGATTCCATTTTTGCTGAAATCGGCTCAGCTGTCCTCGTCTTTTGTATTTTTTTTGTGATAAGGTGAGCGGGACGGGCAGACCTGGCAAACTGTGTGTATCTATTATTAATTCAAATAAAATACAGAAATAGTTGATGCCTCTTTTAGTTCAAATCAATTCAACCGTTCTTGTATTGTTATATTTTTCAATATTGAATACCTGCGAACGTTGCAGGTAGGCGTGTCGAATTTTTTATAGTTCATAGTCATTTAAATGCAAACATAGTTGTTCCATTCATATTTTGTTCAAATCGATTCAGTCGTTCATGTCTTATTTTGTTTTTTCAATATAGTAGGTGTGGCAAGAAGGCGTTAAAAAAATGTATTTTAACTGATCTTAATCTAATACAGAACAATTTGACACATTTTCGTTCGAATCAGAAGAGCCGTTCACGTGTATTAAGTCTGTTCCTGTAATTGCAAGTTCGTGAAAACTTTCGCTACTTTTTACTAATTCCTGTTACCGTACACGAAAAATTTGCAAAAGAGAGTGATAATGAGAGAATGAATCATTTCCCCCCTTTTTTTCGTGTAGTAAAAACTTGCAAGTTGTCATGTGTTGACAGAAATATCAAAATTTGCGCTATCACTTTAGATTCACTTAAAACAATGAAATTAATTAATGCAGCTACATTTTCAGATATTTTCGAAATCTTCAACACTTTTTTCGTCAAATTTACAACATACGTTTTTGACGTTTGATTAAAAGTTGCAAGTTTTTACTAAAAAGCGTTCCAGTACTTTTTGCAACTTTTATTGCTCATAGATAATTTTTTTGCTTACCTATTATTATGTGTTCCCAATATAGGGGGCATGACAAGTAGGGGTTCTCAGTTTTTTTTTAACAAAATAAACAACATTGATTGTTGTTTTGTCAGTCCAAATCTCTTGAGTAGATCTTGCTATTTTACGTATTTCGCATTTATTGGGCTTCGAAAGTGGGCGTGGAAAATTAAACATAGTCTATGTCCCAACTGGGTTCCACAGACATTCAATAGAGGAAGAATTATTTGAAATATCAGCTACCGTTCTCAAGCTTTGTGGTTCCGAACATACGTAATAACTCTTTTATATAATAGTATTGATAAAAATGAAGTTAGCATGTATTGCTTATGTACACAAATGACGAAAATTACTTCTCCTGCAAAATTTTCTTTCGAATTAAAAAAAAGCACAGACAAGTTGCAACAGTTTATGAAATTTTTATTTGATCCGATAAACCAATAAAATAAAAATTATTTCACGTAAATATTAGCTACGACTACGTCTTGAGTGATCCATTTAAGAAGGCCAATTTTGAACCACTTTTTCCAGCAGAGTTCAAGTTTGATGATTTTAAGATTTTTTTCTCAAAATGCACGAGTTGAATCTGGCCACACAGAACATAAAACACGGGTGAGCAATTTATTTCACTTTCGTGTGACTTGACGCCTTTATACTAGTTTTTGTAAAATAATGTGAAGTCACTCGTCTATACCGATAAACCAGCATGAATTGCAGGTTTATAAGTGAAAACAACATTATAAGTGTTATAAGCGAGATATCAGTCGCTATGCTATACGTAGTCTTGACCAACATTTACATAAAATTATCTTTAAAAAAGAAATGGCAGTCATTGGTTATCGACTCAAATACAAATTTTATGAACTGCTGCAATTTTTCTGGTTTTTTTGATTTTAATCAGAAACCAAACTCTTAAAAATCCCCTTAATAACAATATCGAGCAAGTCTATTGTCGTATCCGCTGAAAACCAAACCTTTCCTTATCAAATATTAAGATATGATTATGTCTAAGAACAAGTGGTAGGGCGGGAGAGAAGGAAATTAATAGATAAGTCTCAAATAGCAAAAGATTTGTGTAACCGAGGGTTAATTTTTAAATAATACTAAACAATGACAACATTTTTTTATAATCTTTAACTTATGAAAAAACAAATAAATTTTTAAATATATCACATATTTTTAGATGAAACAATCAGCTCCTTGAATTTGCGTCAGTCACCGGTAGGCCTGCAAGTGACCGATAGTGTAACACATCAGCTATTATCGCGAATTTTTGCAATTTTTTCGAGGGAAATAATCAACTTTCCAAATATATGGTTGATACCTTTGAACTTTAATGGCAACACCAGCTCGTTGCGTTATGAAAAAGTCAAACTACAGACAATGCTCAGTTTAATCAAGTAAGTCCTGGCGTATATCTAAGTTCAAAAAGTTTTCTGAAACTTCAATATTTTTCTATTTTTATTAAAGCTATAATTATTATCACCCACACATATCCATGATAAATTTAGAAGTTTGGATGTCACCGAATGTGCATAGCTTAATACCGCCAACAATACACGAGGCTGGCCCGTCCATATCTCCCGGTCGTTTTGGCTGGTTTATACCAGAATCATTAATCTCTTCAGATACCAACGATGTGAAAGGCTTATATTATGATGTATTTATGAATACAACAAATGATTTTTATGCACGATATATAATTGAAGATGATGTTTTAAACAGTCTTCGACAGGGAACAAAGTAAATATATTTTTTTTTCTTACAATTAAATCATCTTTATCTATTCCGAAAGGCAAATTTCTCTTTATATCTTTATCAAACTTATTTCTTCTCCTTTTCTTAAGCTTTGCTGAATTTCGAAATCCTGTATGTAGTGGAAGACACTGCGTTACACTACTTGCGGAATATAAATCTGATACAGGATTTGTGGAAGCCCAAATTATTGAATACAATATTTACGTAAATATTTTGTGGTTAGGTGAAATGTTCCGAGAGAAAATATCATGGCTCCACACATTTTACTTGGCCAACCACGATTTGTACCGACAGAAACAATACATCATAGTTCACTGGACACCCTCGGATCTCATCGATTCGGAAATTAAGTTTAAAGCAATAACAATGCCAAAGTGTGAAGAGCTGGAGACCCTGCAGCTATCAAATTGTAAGTACGAGCTCACGCCGGTGCTCAAATACTACTCCAAGAGCTTAGAAGACGACAACGAACGCTTAGTCAGCACTCTACGCAGTTTCACTTTAAACGATGCTGCATTTAAAAATCTGCAAAAGGAGCTGGTTGAAATGAGACGCAGCAAAGGCCAACCCAATAGCCTGACACCAAATCAGTACGATGAGGTGGCCTGTAATTGGCTAAAGAACAACAAAGATGTTTACAGCTCTTGGATCAGTAAACCGCCGTCCATGACAATATCTATAGGCGGAATTTTTCCTATATCCGATCCTAGTCGAGGTCACAAAAATATTTCTCAAGCGGTGGATTTAGCAGAAAGAGTCATCAATGACAACTCAACAGTATTGGCAAAGTACGATCTGGTTGTTCAGAAGAACGATGGTCAGTGCAAGGCTGATGTTGTGATGAAGGCGTTTATACACTACTTTAATATGCCGAATATGTTGGGTGTTTTGGGACCGGCCTGCAGTGAGACTGTCGAGCCAATTGCAGGCATCTCGAAACACACAAATATGGCTGTGGTTTCGTATTCGGCTGAGGGTGCAACTTTTGTAGATCGTCAAACGTATCCATATTTTTTTCGTACCATTGGCTCCAACAGGCAGTACGAAGATGTTTACATTCAGCTAATGCAGCGTTTTGGTTGGCAACGTGTTGCGGCACTTACAGAGGATGGACAAAAGTATACCGAGTACATCTCGCACATGGAGGCAAATATGAAGCAGCGCAATTTGGAGTTAATTATCAACAAGAAATTTCTGATCGAAGCTACAGCCGAGGATATGAACAAAGTGAGTCAACATGGAGATTTTCGAATTTAAAGAACGACGATATGATTTTACTTTTTTTTCAGTATCTAATCGACTTAAAAGAGAAACATGCTAAGATTATAATTGCGGATATATACTCCACAAATGCAGAACTGGTGTTGTGTGAGGCCTACAAACTAGAGGTATTTAAAAAATATCTTTATTTTAACTTAGCTTAGTTATAGTTATAGTTATAGTGAGGCCATGTGCACTACAGCCCGCAGGATTATTGTCATGCCCTTAATAAGTTTTCTAGGATTAGGTTTTTTAAGAATTCCTGTGCCTTTTATGTTTTGGTGTCCCATATTTTTGGTGAAGACAATAATGCTTCACGTTGATTTTTATTATTTAAATGTTAGAGCAACACAATATTTAGAATTTCAAAATCAATTTCATAAATTAATCCAGCTTGATAGCTTTTTCGCCGGGTTCTTTACTGCTACTTCTGCTGTTATTCAACAGGTGGACAAAAATAGACACGCGGGCTTATAAGCCACGGACACCGCTAAAAAATATATAACAAGCCACAGGTGCTGTTGTTGCTTATGTGAGTGAGTCTCCAATCCACCGATGCTGCTGTTGTCTCGTTTGCAGGTGGGCCTACGAGCCATCGACTTTGCTGATGGTGTTATTACAACAGGTAAGCCTACAAGCTACCGACGCTGTTCTATGTTGTTTTGTAGGTGGACCTACAAGCCACGGACTCTGCTTAAAATTTAACTCACTTTCCTTCCTGGCGGTATTCCGTTTCAGCTCAGCGCATTAGCTTCTTGACGTCTTCTTGGTCGATGCCAACTATTTCTTTCAGACTCGAACTCGCGTATATTGCCTTTGCACTTTGTATTAACACTCATGTTCCTCGCTCAGTGAAACTGAACTACTGGATCTGCATCTGCCGCCTGCTATTCATATTCTCGTAATATAATATAATATAAAATAATATAAAATTTTGGCAATCTTGGAGGAAACAAGTTCCCGTAATGCCCTTGATTTTGTTGCGCCTTTTGGTGCCAACAAGTTCACGTAACTTGTTAGATTTGTTGTTGTCACGTGTGTATGTTTCTTCATCGTTCCGCTGCTTGCTTCTTCCTTATTGTATTTGTGCTCAGTAATTTCTTGCGTGTGTCTTTGTATTTCTTCTCTTTCCCGCTATCAAACAGCACGAAAAAATAGGCCAGCTGTGTTGCGTATTAAGAAAGCGGCTTAAGTTCATATTTTTATTATTGCTATTTGTTCTTTAGTATTTTTAAGCTTATGTGTATGTGTGAAAAAATATTTAGAACAATTATTTATATAAAAAAATACAAAATATCTGTTGGTGTTCACCGCGTGCCGCTTTATGTCTCTTTTTTTCCGAATTTCAGCGCTGTGACCCAAAATCTAACGCCGTTGAGCTTCGGCGTCATAGTATAACTTACTAAATTTTGCAGATCTGTTTTGGTTAGTTTATTAAGCGCTACTAACAATCTTATTTCCGAAGAAATTTAACTTTTGTTAAATATTACACCATTTTGGTATACTGCGACCAAGCGTTGCAAGTGAATATTGTTACCATCTCCTTAGGTGGTAACAAGAAATCCAGACAGATGCAAGAAAAGAGCTTTAGTTCTTCTTAAACGAGCTTACGAAGTCTGACAGCGTTACCGAGTGCACAGAATACCGATTATTAAGACGGGTAAGGAATTTCGGGAACAAGATTACTACGTATATTACCGGTAACGCGCGGAAGAGATCTGTAAGAGTAAAAATTTCTTTGTCCATTACAATTATTCTAGTGGTGCACAAATTTTTTTATATATCCTTGTCCAAATCCTTCCTTCAGGTTTCGGGCCCAACTAGAAGTCGAAAAATAGTCTGCGCCCTCAAATCGTCATGTACTGGTTCGATTATAGTTTAACTTTATTATTTTGTTTCAGTGTATTCATAAATTAAGCACATTTCCGATCACATACTTCAAGAATGTATGTTTTCGCTTGGGATGTATAGCGCTTCCTGAAGTTACAAATGTAACGTAAGGGTATCCGATCCAACAAAGAAAACACAAAAAATATCTTTATTTCTCTTAGCCACGTTTTAACTTGATACAATTTTCCTAGAGATGTTTGATAGCTTTGATAACATAAAGGAAACAGTGAAAAAGTTGCAAAGTACATGACAATGAATTCTAAATGAATTTTGAAAGCCGATTTCGGAAATGGTGTCCGTTTTTCGCCATCAGATCGAGTTTAGGAGAAAGAGCCAATAACCTAAAAACCGTTGTTTTTTCGATATTTGCACTGTATCTTTTTAACAAATTGACCAATTTCAATGGTTTGTATATATTTTTAATGAAAAATATTTCATCATTCATTTTCTACATACAACTTTCTTCTTTTTTTTTTTTTTTTTGAAGATATCGACCCATTAAATTATGTGAGGTATGAGTATTTGAAACCTTGTATGTTTTTTATTTCTCCTTTGTGTATCCAAAATTGTTTTCTTATTTGATGGAAAAAGTTTGGAATTTTAATCAAAATTTTATTGTTAAGTAATATCTTTGATAATTTCTTTGATAAGTTACTGCTTCCAAACAAGAACCTGCATGCAAAGGTGAAAGTATGAAATTAGAAATAAATACGTGATCTATGGAAATTTTTCAATTGTGTTTGGTGCTTAGTTAAGCATAGTGAAAATATTAGGAATAAATACTGAAATTGTGAATCTATATGGCGCCCGTAAGGAAAAATTGTTTAAACAATCTGAACTTATTTAGTTACATATGTGTTGAATATGGATTTCAGGAAGTCAGGAGAAATAAAACTGAAAGTATACTTTCATATACATACAAATATACCACCTACATAGATCAAAAGATTATCATCAATATCTTTAAAACATTTATCAAGACGCTCACTGTTCACCCCAAAGGCATCGTCCACTCACGTTATCGAAGACCATATATTACTTAGTTTTCATTTCATATAGTTTTACTAGTTTAAACACAAAGTTGGCTAAAATCGATTAAGATATCGAAGTGTTAAGGTTTATTGCATATGCAAATTTATTCCTTATTTGAATGATAAAAATCACTTATGTATCTTCTTCTAATGTATAAAAATCTCGTGTCACAATGTTTGTGGCCGAACTCCTCCGAACGGCCCGACCGATTTTAATGAAATTGTTATTGTATATTTGGTAGGTATGAGAACAGATTGTAAAGTTCTTTTCACCATTCTATGCAAAACGGTCATGACTCCGCCCATACAAGTACATCCAAATATTTTTACTAACACACTCACATTTTCGTACTTGCAGCGCTACTTGCAAGGAAATTTTCTAGGTAGTGAATTTTTTCACTTGGAAGAAAAGGGGATAAAAGTGGTGTTTTTTTTGTTGTGCTTTTGTGGATTTTTTCGGGATTTGCAGGGAGAATCTTCGCATTCGACGACATTTTTAAATGATCTTCCACTTACACATGTGGACGCTGAAGCAACTTGCAGCTTATTTCGAACTTTTCCGAAGACAATATATATTCTCTACTCGCACATGTGGACACAGAGTAAACAGGCCTATTGTTTATGTTTTCGCTATTGTTTATGTTTCAGAGTTTGCAAAGAAACATTTGCTTATAAAATATTTACTATTTTATTTTATTATTAATTAGTGATCATTGCAATAATAGTGAGTGATTATTACTGGAATTTAAGTAATTTGTTCATTTCGTTTTCATTTGTTCATTTTGAAAACGTTAAGTGCAACAACCTCAGCAGCAGGTATAATAATATCATGGCAAATAAGAGACCGAGCACAATCGGCCATTGTCTTTTTTTCAGAGTTTGCAATTAACCAAACATTTGCTTATTCACGCACAAGTATTTACCATGTTTTGTTTCATTGTAAATAAAATAAACTATTATTAAAACGAAAGTGTAAGTGTAAGTGTTAATTAGTGAAAACATAAAAATTATTAAAAATGTTAAAGTGCATCAATAGAACAACTTTTGCAGCTGCACATGCATATGAACGAAATTAAATATATTTTTATTGGCAAATTCCGTCTTATATTAATGGTGAATCCGCTGAAGGAACATATTGTGTGAGCGCTTTATGCTACATACCATTCAGCCCGAAAGTTGTTCAACAGCTACGTAGCAAATTTTCCGCTGAATGCAGCCAATGTTTGTATGTTCATTGGCTTCACTCTTAGCTGTGTTGCATTCACAGCTGCTTTTGACAACTTATGGTATGCCTTTAGAAGAGAAAATCAACACTTATCAATGCTACCTAGATTCTTATATAATGCGCTTGAAGTAGACACCATTGATTTGCGGTTTAGTCCAACTCATAAGTTCTCAAAGTGGGCATATTTGTCCCCCTGTGGGCGCTGAAGGCACTCTGCGGGGCGGTATTGAACTCACGGAAATTTGGGGGGCACTGAAACGCTGCAAGTGGGCGGTAGATAGATTGAAACAACTTTTCATTTTAATAAATAGTTTCGGTAAAAGTTAAATTAAGCTGTGCACACTATTCATATAATGCAATTATCAAATTTTTCCAAATGTTATGTTATGTAATGTTATATTTTCGTCAGTGGCTTGTCACTCTAAACAAAGGAGAGAAAAATAAAGGACTTGAATTGTAAAGCGAATAAAAGCTTAAAGCGAAATTAATAAATGTTGGCAAATCAGAAAAAGTTGAAACCGGTTCGGGCATATGTATCAAAAAAACTAAATAAAAGAACTGTTTCAAAAACAAAACAACTGAGAAAAAAAAATAAGAGAAATTTGTTGCATATAAGTAAGGACATAATATTTTCAAATGTCTGCCTCGTAGCCGCATGTTTCACTTTGGATACTTGTCTGTCAAATTTTGGAAGTTTCGCTATATAGCATAGTAGAATAAAAGAAGGTAGATGCATTTCGCACTGTGGTCTCTTTCTCATAGCAAAAATTGTCAAAACCAATACAAATCACTTTCTTGTTTATGTTTTTCCAATCAAAGCTTTGTCATCGTTTTCAGATTTTCTATGAGCTGACAAATTTGTTTTGACAGTTATGGCAGTCTGCCTCTCCGAAATGTATATTCCTTCTCTTATTTTGCCATGCTATATAGATTTTTCTTACTCATTATTTTGCCACACGTAGTTTTCTGTTTGGCAAGGCTGAAAGCAAGTTGGCATAGTTTTTTCAGTTTTCTGTTCAAACCCTGTATTCTGCCAGTTGTCCGAATTGTTTTCAGCTTCGGACCGTGAACATAATTAGCGCGGTTGCTTGGAATTTTTAGATGAAAGAGAGGCTCTCTCAAATTCCAGTTTTTCAGTTTTTTCTTTTACTCGCGAAAACAACAACAAATTTTGTCGGTGTTGGTTAGTGTAGCATGCATCATAGCTTTAATGTTGCTTCAAATATATCTTAAACTCAACTTTTAGCCTTTCATTAATTGAAAGCTAGAGTCGAGTTTAAGAAAAATTCGACTTCGAATTTTTTTATTATTAAGGGCCTATCTCTTTTACTTAATCTCGAAATATTGCAAAAAATTCTTAACCTTTCATCCGATTAGCACGATTTCTATAAGTGTTTTTTGGGTTCGGTGTCTTTCTGCGTTATCTGTTTCGCTATATCTTAAATACCAGAGGGCGCTGTAGTAAAAAATACATTAATGCGTAGCAAGGCCTGACGGGTGATAACTATCATCTTTTCTTCTTTATAAATACTTATATTATACTTTATTTTTTCGCAAACAGAATACCTCACAATTCCCTTGAATCGTAGATTGGCATTCTTTTGATATTGCAATTTCTGTTTTCAGTGCCTTATTGGGCGAACGATTCTATAAAATTCACCATCGAAAATAAACAAGATGCAAGTTTGTCAACAAATTCAAACTTCATTATACATGTATTGTACATTAAATGCCGATGCTGTATTATAGAAAAGTGGGCGGTGTTAGACAGGAGGCGTGATACACGAATTTTAATCAAGCTCCTACTTCGTTTGCCCGACTTCTGTACATTTATTCCTTGGGATAAAGAGCAGTTCGCAATCTATAAAAGTCAAGGGGCGTATCGCTTTAATTTTAATCGAACTCCTTTACACTGTTTATCCAACTTCAACCAAATTTTGCACATATGTATATTCTTTCTTATCAGTAGCTTATTCAGTAGTCTAGAAAATTGAGCGGCATTAGGCAGACTGCGTGGCACATTAATTTAAACCGAACTCCTTTTACACAGTTTTTCGACTTCAACAATATTTTGCACATATATGCTTTGGTAATATAAGCACATATATGTTTTTAGTCCGTAGTCTGGAAAAGTAAGCTTAGTTAGATAATTAGCATAGGGATAAGCAAGTCCTTTACCGAGCACCAAACCCAAAAAGTGGGCGTGTGCCCAAACTATATCAGGTCTAAAACTCATCATTCAATGTAGCAGGTGATGTTGATATCTAAGTGATAAAAGGGGTTTATGTGATAGTTTGAATCTAATTTAAATCCACTATTTTATAAAATCTGCAGCTTTAGTCCTAAAATTAAAAATTTTATTACTGACAACAAATTTATGGCCGAGAATGTGGATTATCGACAAATTTATGGTCTATTCTCCGTTGCGTATTGTTAGTTGCATCACGTTCCATACCCTGAATGCTATACACCCCGCGCGGAACTGGGTATTCCAGCTAGTAAATAATAAAATAAGCAAGTTTTCTTTTCATTTTCTTTTTCCATAGTTCTAACGAAAAAAATTAGGCATTTTTCGAGGGGGCACTGAAAAAAATTTTAACTCAAAAAGGAGTGGTAGACTTAAAAAGTTTGAGAACCTATGGTCTAACTGATAATATATAAGAAATATTATAAACAAATAAGTTTTTCTTTTCATATTGAATTATTTCGTTTTGCTTGTTTTTACATGCTTTTATTCATCTTTTTTTATATCAGTGTTCTTATTATATTTTATTGATATGCTTTTTTGTCTAGACTCCAGACTCTGACTCTCTTACGACTTACTTACTTACTAAGATGGCCGTGACAACCCGTGTCCGGATTTCGACCGACCTCATCAGCTCTCGCCAGGCGCCTCTGCTTTGCGCGCGCCTTCTCCAATCGGATACACCAAGCGCGGTTAGGGCTTCCTCAGCCTGGTCCATCCATCGGAGGCATGGTCTCCCTCGTCGTCGTTGACCAGCGACCCTCGCCTCGAGCACCTTTTTCGCTGGAGCTTCGTCGTCCATACGATGGACATGACACAGCCAGCGTAGTCGCTGCACAGTTATACGCCGAACTACGTCAATGTCATCGTAGAGCTCATACAGCTCGTGGTTCATTCGGATGCGATAGTCATCGCCGACTCGAACAGGACCGAAGATTTTGCGAAGAACTTTTCTCTCGAACACCCCCAGAGCGGCTGCGTCAGTTTGCGAAACTACCCATGCCTCAGCGCCATAAAGCAGCACAGGTAGAACGAGCGTCTTGTAGAGTGTTAGTTTTGTCGATCGAGAGAGGGCTCTGGAACTTAGATGCTTACTGAGCCCGTAGTAGCACCTATTAGCAATTATTGTTCTTCGCTTTATCTCCAGGCTGATTTCGTTGTTAGTGTTAATGGCGGTGCCAAGGTAAACGAACTCCTTGACTACTTCAAAGTTATAGCTGCCGGATGAAACGTGGGAGTCTAAACGCCGCGCTCCCTTGTTTGTAGACAGCATATACTTTGTTTTACCCTCATTTATCGTCAAACCCACTTTGGCTGATTCCTTTTCGATAGCGGCGAAAGCAGCGGTAACATCTCTCTTGGTTCTGCCAACAATATCAATATCATCAGCGTACGCAAGGAGCTGGACACCTTCATAGAAAATGGTGCCATTACGATGCACACCGGCTTTTCGTACGATCCCCTCCATAATGATGTTGAAGAGATCGCAAGACAGTGGATCGCCTTGCCTGAAACTTCTTTCGGTATTGAAGGTTTCGGAGAGGTCTTTCCTACCTTGACGGAGCTGCGTGTGTTGCTCAACGTCATTCTGCAAAGTCTAATCAACTTTGCAGGTATACCGAACGCAGCTTTAAAATCGACAAAGAGATGGTGTGTGTCAATTTGATTTTCGTGGGTTTTCTCCAGGATTTGTCGTAGCGTGAAAATCTGGTCTATGGTGGACTTACCAGGTCGAAAGCCACACTGATAAGGTCCAATCAGTGTTTTTATAATCGGCTTTAATCTTTCACAAAGTACGCTTGAGAGAACCTTATATGCGATGAAAATAAGACTGATACCTCTATAACTAGCGCAGATTGTAGGGTCTCCTTTCTTAAGTATAGGGCACAGTACATTGAGGTTCCAATCGTCGGGCATGCTTTCTGCTAGCCATATTTTGCTGATGAGCTGATGCATGCGCCTTATCAATTCATCGCCGCACCCGCTGCTTTATTGTTTTTGAGTCGTTGGATAGCAACTCGAACCTCTTCATGGCTAGGTGGTGATACTTCCACTCCGTCATCGTCGATTGGTGGCACTGCACTGCGCTCTCGATGGGCGGCATTGGTGGAATCGTCGCCAGTAAGTAAATTGGAGAAGTGCTGTCTCCACAATCTAAGCACACACTGTGTATCCGTATTCAGATCTCCATTTTCGTCTCTGCAAGTGGATGCTCCGGGCTTGAAACCTCGGGTTAGACGCTTAACCTGTTGATAGAATTTTCGTGCATCCTTCTTGCCCTGGTATACCTCTAGTTCCTCACGCTCACGCTTTTCCTGCTCTCTTTTCTTGCGTCTGAAAAGGCGCCTCTCTTCCTTCCTCTTTTCGCGGTAGTTTTCTCGCACGGCTCGCGTTGCAGCTGACTGCAGCGTTTTTCTGTATGCGGCGATTTTTACTGCAGTCGCGATGCAACACTCCTGATCGTACCATTGGTTCCGAGGGTGCGGGCGCCGGAAACCAATGACTTCTTCAGCGACAGCGCGCATGGAGTGGGATATATGCGCCCAAAGTCCGCCGGCGTCGTCGGGTCCAGAGTTTGGTTGGTTGAGCTTAACCGAGAGTTGAGCGGAGTAGGCTTCGGCAGTCCGTTGTAATTGCAGTTTAGCGACATATAGCTTTCGTTGCATTCCTGTGCGTATGTTCTTCGCATTGCATAATCGCATGCGGATCTTGGCTGCAACAAGATAATGGTCGGAGTCAATGTTGACCCCCCAAAATGTACGCACATCTAGAACACTAGAGGCATGCCTTCCGTCGATTACAATATGATCAATTTGGTTTCGCGTTTTTTGATCAGGGGACAGCCAGGTGGCCTTGTGGATGTCGAGGTGCTTAAATCTGGTGCTACTAACTACCATGTTTCGTGCCGCGGCGAAGTCGATCAGTCTTAGACCGTTGTTCGTAGAGGTCTCGTGAAGACTGAACTGACCGACAGTGGGGCCAAAGATGCCTTCCCTTCCGACTTTCGCATTAAAATCGCCGAGGACTATTTTCACGTCATGAACCGGAAGGTGGTCATATACGTCCTCAAGACTAGCGTAGAAAGCGTCCTTGACGGCTTCGTCCTTTTCCTCCGTCGGGGCGTGCGCGCAAATAAGGCTTATGTAGAAAAATTTTGCCTTGATGCGGATCGTGGCCAATCTTTCGTTCACAGGTGTGAACCGGGAAACAAGGTGGCGTAGTTTCCGGCTAACAACGAATCCACTTCCGAATTCGCGCTTCTCCGCATGGCAGCTGTAGTAGATATCGCAGTGTGCTTGTTTAGAGCAGCCTTGCCCTTTCCATCGCATTTCCTGGATGGTGGTGATGTCAGATTGTATTGTTTTGAGGGCTTCCGCCAGTTGGATAATGGCACCTTCCCTATAAAGGGTTCGGACATTCCAGGTGCATATCCGTAAATAATTGTCCGTTTTTCGTTTGCGGTGGTCGTCAACGTAATTGGGGTTCTTATCCGAGGCTGGTTTAGTTTTCATTGGGCAGTAGTAATGTGGCGGGACCCAAACCCTGCGCACATTCCATGTTTAAGGTCTATGGACCGACCCGCCGCTCAAATTAGCCGTCAAACTGACGGATGCCAGTTTGCCGTTGCCCAGGGAACACCACTTGGAGGTTTGAGTCGACTTGAGACGATTTCGACATGGATAATGCTGGCCTCGCCAGGTTGAGGCGGTCAGACACGTTGCCATGTGAAGGTTCGCCCCCTGTTCCCCTCTCTTACGACTTAGGCGGATGTTTTTGTTTTATTTTAGCATTATTTCTAATTTGTACTTCTTTTCAGATGACAGCTTATCATGGCTACGTATGGTTTCTACCCGCATGGTTATCGAAGAAGTGGACTGGAAATAATGGCACTGGCTGTACACATGAAGAACTGCAAATGGTGAGAGTTTTTGTGAGGAAAACTTAACTTTAACTATCACTTACTTCTCCACAGGCAACTGAGGGACACTTCAGTATTGAGCACCAATCATTTGGACCGTTAGATGCCACAATGCAAGAGAATATTACCATACGGGAATGGCTGGAAAACTATAACAGTAGTCCTTCAAAGTATGTAGGATTCGCCTACGATGCTGTTTGGGTCTATGCTCTAGCAGCGGACAAGCTGCTGCGTGAAAACAAGGATGCAATCAATAATCTACGTTCGAGCAGTGTAGTCAAGCGTTTTGTAGACCTTATCTGGGAGACGGACTTCGATGGGCTTTCGGGGCGAGTGCGTTTCGGTCAAGGAGGATCACGTATTACAAATCTCAACATTATGCAGTGGCAGAACTCGCGCTATCATGATGTGGGCCAATTTCAACCGCACATTAAAGATACTGGTCGAAACATGCATACTGATGGAGGTGAACTAATGTTGCAAGACGATTTGATCCAATGGTTATCCGACGAGAAGCCACCAGGAGATGGTACCTACGACTGCAGCTTTTCGCGATTAGCTGAACTCTTAGCCACTGACTGCGAAAAAGCTGCAGTCATATTTACGGCAATCATGTGTTTATTGGCGGTGGTGATCGTGTCACTCGTGTCGTTTTTGTTCTGGAAGCAACGATATGATCGTAAAATTAAGCAATCAGCCAAGATTATGAAGACATTTGGCATTGATCTACTGACACCGTCTCGCAGCAAGTTCAATACTTTGGACAAATGGGAAATACCAAAGGAAAATGTTGTAGTTAATCGACGACTGGGAGAGGGTGCCTTTGGCACAGTGTATGGTGGAGAGGCGCAGCTGAATGACGAAGGCTGGACTGCGGTTGCTGTAAAAACTCTCAAAGCCGGTGCATCCACAGAGGATCGCCTTGATTTCTTGTCCGAGGCAGAGGCTATGAAGCGCTTTGACAATAAAAACATCGTTAAATTACTGGGTGTTTGTTTGCAGTCCGAACCGATCTATACAATTATGGAATTTATGCTTTACGGTGACTTGAAGACTTATCTGTTGGCACGAAGACACATGGTCAACGATAAAATCAGTGATGAGTCAGACATTTCTTCGAAACGTTTGACTATGTATGCAATGGACGTGGCCAAGGGTCTGGCATATCTATCACAACAGAAATTTGTGCATCGGGACATTGCATGCCGTAATTGTCTGGTTAATGCGCAACGCGTAGTAAAGCTTGGAGATTTTGGCATGGCGCGTCCTATTTTCGAGAGTGACTACTATCGTTTCAATCGCAAAGGCATGCTGCCAGTGCGTTGGATGGCACCCGAGTCATTGGCTTTGGGCATGTTTACCCCAGCTTCAGATGTGTGGGCCTTCGGAGTTGTACTCTTTGAAATCATAACCTTTGGTTCATTTCCGTTTCAGGGTTTAACTAACAACCAGGTTTTAGAGTTTGTGAAATGCGGAAAAACACTGCAAATACCTGTAGGCGTTAAGCCTCCATTCGAAGCTTTGCTCAAAGCCTGTTGGAGTCAGGAGGTCACAAAGCGACCAACTGCTAGTGACATTATTGAATATATCTCGAATTACCCACGCCTACTGACACCATGCCTTGATTTTCCTGGAGCCTCTGTGCAAATGCCCGAAACTGAAAGTGACGAGCTGGAGCTATTACCCAAAATTCGCAAAGGTTCGCCGAACAAAAAGGATTCCACTTTGGATATTTTGGCACAAGCCACTGTACCAGACTTTATCGAGGACCTTGAATTGTCCGAACATACATCCGTTGATCTGCCCACTGAGGCCACAAGTGTGCCAATAAATATCCCAACAAGCGCCACAACAGAAATGGATACATTTTCCGCCACTACACCCGATGGCTATAGCGTTATGTCGCCATTACTTATGCATCAAACCAGCAAAACCTCTGATTCTCCACAGAACCACCTACTTATTCTTGCGGAAAGTCATCAGCAAACTCCATTCTAAATTGAGGAATATGGATGATAATCAGAGAAAAATTAATGCTTTTTCTCTTCAAGTCAAAACAAAAGTCTAAATATTTTACCAATCAAAAGTTCATCAAGTACCTATATTTTCTTTACAACCACATAATTTAAAAATTAGTTTTACCCAGTATTTATTTAGATATAACAAAAAGTTAAATCTTTGGTACCCATCGAATAATCTATTACTTAAAGCATTTCTTTCTATTCAATTTACTGCCTTCTAGTATACCAAAAACAATATTTTAATGACTTAATCGATGATCCTGCAATGAAACTTCTACATAAAAGACTGTGAAATATTGTTAAGTTTTTATTTATAGCATTTTTATATAAACAACAAATACTTTGTATGGTTTGCTCTGAAATATTTATATTTACTATAAAAGGTTAGTGCATAAGCCATAAACAGTCTTACGATACTAAATTAAATATATGTTAAGTTCCTATTTTTACTTATAAAATATCTTACAACTCTAAGTATATTTACGCAAACAATAAACCTGTAAAATACATTTTTTCATGAAGTTTTGTAATCTTTTCATATTTCAGAAGTTTTCTGCATGGATTTATTTACTAAACACATATTCTTCCTTCAATCATTGGAAACTCAGACTTCTTCATATTGGAAGAAAGTCTAAAGAAATTTGATCAAGATAATTGGTTTGTTTTGTCGAATAGTTTGACTTAACCGTCCCAGTTTATTATAATAGTTTAGTGCTAAAAATAACGCTAAAGGCAACATTTATATTATGTATGATTAATGGTAAAGTATGAAATGCCTTATCTTAAAATACATCATACCAAACCTATTGTGTTTGTCGCCCACACCTAAATTAATGAATTCATGAAAATTCTTCCAGGAAAAATAGAAGATTAGCCAGTTACTATGTTTATATGCAGAGAGAAACTGGAGTTTATTCCAACCCAAGAAAACTCCACAAAACTAGTTGTATTAAGCTGAGTTGTATCTCTAACAGTCCAAAAGTCAAAAAATATTTATTTTTTATTTATTTATCTATTTCATCAATGGAATATTTTCGTTACTGACTATCTTTAATATAAACAGAAGGATTAAGTAAATAAAAAATAATAAAAAAAAATAAAGAGTACAATAAATAATAAGCAATACTATAAATTTTGAAGTAATACGTAACGATTCAACTCCATTTAACAAATTTTTTTAAAATATAAAAAAATATATCTCAAGAGCGGAGACTTCTGCAAGGAAAATTGAAACTAATCATCTCTTAAAGACTCTCCTCATAAAGTTCATTAAGAAAAAAACTGTGTAAGGAGAAGGGTCCAAAAATATTGATCTCTATAAAAGCGAATACACTGAATATCAGTCTAACAATTTTTTGTTTTACTGAAGTATATATAGGCTATGTGAAAAAAAATGCAAAAATAATGAGTAAATATTTAATTCTATTTTCAGCACGATATTATGAACAATTTTTAGCAAAAAATTTTTCAAATCCGTGAGAATATTACACTTTACGAAAGAGTGTGCCAAATAGGTGATGTGAATGGTACTATTCAAGCCCTTCAGTTTAAGAGATGGATTTCTCCTCTTATAAGTTAACAAAATTAGGTCAAGAAAAATCCCCATAACAAATATACAGGGAAATTCCCGTTTAAAGTATTTCCCGCATAAAAAATTGACCCGCTTATTACGTTCCAAATGTGTGAACCATTTGAAAAAATTCATACAAAAATCCCTGAATAGGAAAAAAAAGTTGGCAGAGTTTTGATGATTTTTTTGTGGCATGGCACTTTTGGCCTTGTATTTGCATACCTGTAAATAAATATGTTTATTAAGTTATGGCTGCAAGTTGACAAGTGCGAAAAAATGTAAGTAAAATAGTTTTGCATGTTTTTCAATAAAGCAAAAGATCAAAATTATAGGTGAGTGCAAAACTGTTACCAAAGCTGAATTGTGTTCAAATTGTGTACATATATAACGTGCATGTGCAATAGATGAGTTCTTTTTTGTACTGAATTGCAAAAGTTTTCGTGATTCGGCAAGAAGGGTGTTCTTCGTCTCTGATAACATTTTAAAATTATTAAAAATTAAATTCGCCTGGCAAAAGCAACTTAAAAAAATTTTTCACAGGAATTTTAACAGAGCAAGTGACGAGTACAAGATCTTGTCTAAGAAGATGCAATTGCTAAAAATTATTATTAAGGAGCAGGTCCAGATAGAGCAAGCAAGAAAGTTTGGGAAAAAACTTGCATCGATAAAGCCTGGCCCCAGGGCGTACAAGCAAAAATATAAAATAGTTGGAAGCAAAAAAAAAAAAGGATCTTGTTCGGAAGTTTCGGTTAATGGTGTCATTTTAAAGATGAGCAGAGTAAATTGGAAGCTTTTCGTAACCACTTCGAGCGAATTTATGCTGAACTCATTCCTTATAGGATTGATGCAGACGTGATTAAAAACTCAATGCTGCCAATATTTCTGGCCTTCCTGCTACTGATGGGCAAATCTGATCAGTGTTTAAGAGTGATCGTTTTGTTTTTTTTAAAACCGGAGCTTTTTTGGTGATTTTTTAGAAGAAAAAAAAACCGTGACACCGGTGGAAAATGTCAAAAACCTGATCTGGCCTACAAAAATTCTATATCCCTTACAAGATAAATATGTTTTTTTCCAACAGTATGATTCATAACAGAATCTAATAAGATTTTATAGAGTTATAGTCGATCAAAAACCAAACAAAGTTAACAGCAATAACTTTTAATAATAGCCAAAAAACACTTTTTCTATAATTCGGCCACATGAAACTCCAACAAATTTATTTGTATTCCCTTATGCATCCTTTTTTACTGATGGAAAAAACATGGTTATCTAGCAAACGGTATACAATGTGCGCAAGCTGATTAAAATTTAATGGAGATATGGATAATTTACTTATAAAACTGAAAGAACTATTTTTTTATGTATTGAAAATTTCTGTATATATTGGATCCCTTTTTTGTTTTTTTTTTATATTAGTGGAAAACTAAAATATTAGTATAGGTTTAGCCCGTTTTTATTATATATGTGGAAGCAGTTAACATCTTTTTAATTAAAAGTTAATATGATCTTTTTAATTAAACGGGCTTTTTAATATGTTTAATAACAAATATTTAAAAAGATGCTCTTGTTTTTCCTTAAAAAAACTTGTTATTTACAGTAACATAAGTATATTAAATATATATTAATATATATTATATGCTTATTCTTTTTGAATTTTCTTTTTGTATAATATTCATTTTCTAAACATTTGCAAAAAATATTTTTTAAATTTTTGACAATTTTAGTTCAAATTAATACAGATTGAAAATTATACTTATTTCAAAAATCTTCTAACTCAGCCTTAAAATAAATTCTGTAAATAAATCTTAGTATGTATTTTTCATTAAAAATCTCTTAAAAAGTCGGTTTTTGGGAAAACCGGTGTTTTTCTTCGGTTTTCAGATTCGGTGAAAATCCGTAATTGATAAAACCGGTTATCCGAAACGGAGGTTTTATTAAAAAAGTGCCCACCCTTACTTCCTCCTTCTGTGTACAGGTTTAGTGATAATTTCAAGTCTTTGAACAGTAGCGACAATTTTCATTTTATTAAAGCCGATGAAATCGAGAACATTATTAAAAAACTTAATAATAAAAAATCGGGCGGATTGGATAAAATATCAAACTTCATTATTAAAAAACTGCCAGCGGTAGCATTAAATTTCTTAACCATCATTTACAATAACTGTTTTAAGAACGGGTACTTCCCAGATAAGTATAAACACATAATTCCTATAAAAATAAAGGCAGCAGCATTGACTTAAATAATTTCCGGTCCATTTCAATGCTATCAAATCTTGGTTAAGTGCTCGAACATATTATTAAACTGAAAATGTCGTTAAACAGGGAAGATAATTATATATCACATTTTCGATGTAGTTTTAAAGAAGCGCACTCTACGGCTCACGCCTTATTACTCTTCCATGACAATATCGTGCGTAAATTACGTCAAAAACTAGTAAGGAATGGAGCTTCGGCAGGGTACCGAAGCTTAAATACCCCCCGCGACCGTACTGAAGTATATCCGAAGTCTTTGGACGTCTATAAAATTTTTATGTATAATCTGCAAAAATATTTGTGTCATACGCTTAATTTACTTTTACCCTTAACTGCCACATAGAGTAATTTGTAAACAAAGTAAAATGCCGCACCCACTTTTCTAATATAAAGACTTCACATTTTACCGAAGAATATATGTATGGGTTGAATAAACGACATGGGCGGAACTTGGGTACATACAGACACGATGTCATTCAGTTTTATATACAGGGTGTCCCTCAATTGAGTGCAACTATTTACGGAGGTGAAAGGTTATGTCAAACTGAGAAAAAAATCATATAATAGGGGGTGGACTTATATTTTCACGTTCTTAGGAGCTACAGGGTTAATTAATATTTGACGACTTTGATCCACGTATTGTTTCTTAACATATCTTTAAAATTAAAAAAGATGGCTGAATTAAAAAAATTATACTTATTAGAAAATAATGTTAAATAATGGCATTACAATTAGTTATGCAGTAGATAATATTGTTTTCTAAAAAGTATAATTTTTTTAGTACAGCCATCTTTTTTATTTTTAAAGATAAACTTTCACCTCCGTAAATAGTTGCACTCAATTGCGGGACACCCTGTATTTACGAAAGTTTTTAAATTTGGATGAAGTCACTTTGAATTGTGTCATCACAACATGGAGCTAATTTGGTACCTTTGAATCCTCAAAGGGGCGTCGACCGACGCAATATCTCGGTCCCAATGTTATGGAACATGTAAACTTAAGCCTACACGGCAGGTGTTTACATTAAACGCAACATTCATTCATTGTCACTTTGAATTGAAGGTAGGCGTGGTTTTCATCAGATTTTGCCATATATCAAAGAGTACCTTATGTTAAATATCACAGTTTGTATGCAAAATTTTAAGACATTTCTGTAATTTTTGCAGATTTGTAAGCGATATAACGGTTTCAACAAAGCCACTTGGTATGGGAGGTAGGCGTGGTTTTCATCCGATTTGACCAAATATCATAGTGATAGTCTATATTATATATAAAAGCCTAGGTGCAAAATTCCAAGACATTTCTGCAATTTGAGCAGATTTTTAAGGGATTTTACGGTTAATATAAAGCTACTTTGTATGGGAGGTAGGCGTGGTTTTTATCCGATTTTCCGAAATAAATAAAATAAAGTCACTTTGTATGGTAGGTGGGCGTGGTTTTTAATTTAATTGGCATATTTTCAAAACTCTTGAATAATAAATTCTTAAGTATAAAATACGAAGCTTTTGATACACAAAGTCAGCATCCGTTCATTCTTGCTGTACGCGTTCCCCATTTGGTTTTCGATTTCTCCTACGGTGGCCAATGAATTGGAGGTTTTAGAGCGAAATGTGCTGAGACGATGCGTGAACAAGAATATCTAATCTTTCGTTATACTACGTTCACACTGAGAGTTAAATGCGCATTTATAAAATCGAATGTATATATTTGTCTCTTTTACTCCTACAAGGAGCATACGGCCACGCATTCTTAATTGCTAATGCGCATTTCGTTAAATGCGCATTTAGCTCTCAGTGTGAACGTAGTATTAAGCGTTACTCAAATAAATTAATTTATAAAAGAGCCTCAACAAATACGATTTGTTGTTATGCCTTATCTATACAGAAAAAATTCGAAGGTAATCTTTCATTTCACGTTAATGATTTGTTGAGATCAAACACAATTCAACTGGTCTTCGGTTAATTAATTGTCTCTAGTTGGTATTTTGAATGAAAATATTGTTTAGATTTTGACACACCACTGTTGCCTGAATTTTATATAAAATCACATCCAAATACCCACAGGGGTTAACGCTTAATTGAACTTGTTTTCCATTTTGTTTTTATGTTCAATCATTCTCGTTTTACATTACACCATTTTCGTGGTGGATGAATTAATGTGAAGCCTAGTTATAAGTGTTTTATTTTAATGTGTAAGCTGTATATATGTACATAACAGAGACAAAACGTCTCATTGTCATTAGTAATGCCGGGAGCAAGCATTGTTCTCACACGTTAAAAAGAATGTAACAATCAAATGAATTTTCGATTCGTAGCCAGTATTGCTAGTCGCTTTTTCTTATTGTATTTTTTTTTTTAGAACAACACAACTATATTTCTAAGTTTCTTGTCATTTTTTATCTCTTTTTTGTATTTTTAATGTATATATGATTAGAAAGAGAAAGTCGTAATAAAATTGAAATTTAAAAAAAAAATTAATTGTATAAAATCAATAAAATTATAATTTTTTAATATTATTATTATTATTGTTATTATTATTATTATTATTATTATTATAAATAGGTGCCTTTATTGTATTAGTACACTAAGAACTTAGTTCTTCTAAACTACAAAGATCAATGACAAATTATTGATTACAGTAATTAATAATTAATTTAGAACTTCAACTTAAATTAAACTTAAAATTAATAAAAGGTTTAAAAAGATATAATAAAATTAAATTACTAAACAGAAGAAAAGTGAAAAAAAAGAATACATATAAGAAGCAAGATGATGAGAAAGAGATTGAGATAGAGCATAAGAAAGATATGAAAGAGAACTGACCTTTTATTAAGAATTAGACGATGAAAAATGCCTTTTTATTGAAATTTTGAAAAGCGTTATTGACTAGATCGATTTTAAATGACTAGGTAATGAATTCCAAATTCGAATGGCATTAATAAAAAATAGTCTTGTGGAGTTAAGGAAGTTAAAAGTTGGCAAAATTAGTGCTTGGCTTCTAAGCGATCTACTAAATTGTAGTTTATCAAATAAGTAAAGAGGAGTTTTTGAGTGTATAAGCTTATGTAAGAATATGCAATTTCTGATATTAGAGTAAGTTGATATGTCGCATCCAAGTATACAGGTTTTTAACTCAGCTAAATGATCGAACCTACATAACCCATAGACATAACGTGTAGCATGATTAAAAGCGATTTGCAATTTAAACTGGGACCGTGAGTCCAACTTACTATTTACAAGATCAGAATACGATATGATAGGAACAATTAGCTGAATCACAAGATTACGCCTTATACCAATGGGAGTGTACTCAGCCGACATTCTAAGATTTCGTAAAATAAAATATATTTTTCGAACTACACCGTTGATGTGATCTGTACATGTGAGAGAAGCATTAACATGAAATCCAAGATTAACTACACTATTAACAATTTGTACAATGTCATTATCCATTAATACTTCAGGAATTGAGCTAGGGTTAATTCTAACTTTAGAGATAGGCAACACATAGGACTTTAAGACATTAAGATGGAGACTATTATTCATAGCCCATAGGCTTATACTGTGAAGATCTTTATTAAGCTTACAGACTAGATCTTCCATAAGATTTGTTTTGCCAGACAAATAAATCACTAAATCTTGTCAGTTTTTGTTCTGATTAGCAACTAACCGGAATCACAACTTGCCGTTCACTTAATAAGCACTTAACCGGCAGATAAGTCTCAACCGGACATTGAGAAAGAGATTTTTTACAAATCGCTGTCTAGCACTATGAATCCTAATACTTCTATATTCTAGTATTATACACTCAGAAAAATCTGCTTTCCTTAAATTAAGAAACCGTAGCTTCAATTCACAGGCATGGATTTTTCTATATTTTTAGAGGTTTCTCCTAAAAGGAAGGAATATTTACATGGTTTAATGAAGTGAGGTTTTGATTTCGAGAAGAGTTACCAAACAGCTTCTTTGTTTGGAGGCAAGTTTTTACTTAAATAAGATAAAGATGGCTATGGCAATTGAGGGCTCCGCTGTAAAAACGCATCAGCTCCATTTTTAATTTTTTTTTTAGCTGAGTATACAGTCCCCTAAAGTTGATATTGCTGCATAATTAGAGCCAAGAATCATTTTGATAGGGCTACTGGTTACGGAGATATTAAAGTTTCAAAATTGGAGCTAATACTCTTTTGCCCCGGCCGATCAATCAAAGCAGCCTTGCGTTTGTTAGCCCTGCGTTTTTGTCAGTGATTTTCGTTACTTTGAAATGAATTCGGAATCGCATAGTTTATCAGTACCAAATAAAAATAGGAAGGTAATAAGGAAAGACTTGTGGACCAGAAATGTAAGAAAAACGAATAAAACCCGTGATTATCCATATACCGTCAGAAATGGGTTCGAAAAGAGGAGGAGCCTAGAATTAAATTGTGACTGTAAATATCGATGTCACGAGAGAGTACTGGATGTTTCGACGGTTCAATAAATGTTCAACGGGATGGGTACCAAAGCACTGCAGGATGTGTATATTGCTGGTTGTATCAAAAGCAACCCAGTTCATAGACAGAGGCCATCAACTGGGAAACGGACGCACAGAGCCTATGCAAACTCATATTATGTAAAGATTGGACTTCATCGGCATCGAGTTTGTCAAAAAGCATTTGCCGCTATGCACACTATATCTTTGAGAAGAGTGACACTAATTGCCAAGAAAACTGTTCTAAACATGTCTTTAGAAGAGCAAAGAGGGGAACATGCAAATAGACCAAACAAGATTAAAGATGAGGTAGTGCAGAGGGTTCATAATCATGTCCTTAAGTTCCCAACAGAGCCTTCACACTATTCACGAGCGGATAACCAGGACGTTGAATATCTACCCGCAAATCTTACGTTGAAGACGATGCATGAACTTTTCACTGCAGAAAACCCAGATGATGGCATTTCGTAAGATTTTTACTGCAGGTATTTCACTGCAAAATTCCACCATTCGATTTCGCAAGCCCAAATCATATACATGTCAAACTTGCGATGTCTTCGCCACAGAAGAGCGGGCCAAACTTTGCCAAGATAAGGACGAGCACCAAGATTCGGCAGCCTTCTTTTTCAAAGATGTTAAGAATAAATTTAAAATTTCTAAAGAACAGAAGCATGTGGAGGCTATTTGCTACGACTACCAGCAAAATTTGCCGCTTCCGAAGATTCCATCGGGGGATGCATTTTACAAGCGACAACTATGGCTATACAATTTTGGAATCTCTTCAGGCAAAAAAGGGAACCACAGTTTTTATATGTATGATGAAGTAACAGGAAGAAAAACACCAAATGAACCTATCAGCTTCTTGGACCAACACATAAATACAGCCATTGGTCTCGATGTACGAGAACTATACATATTCTCGGACAACTGTGTGGCGCAAAACAAGAACTATACCATGATGAGATTCCTCGTATATTTGATACAAAAGGGTCGATTTGACAAGATTGTTCAAAGATTCCCAGAGCCAGGACATTGTTTTAGGCCCTGCAACAGGGCTTTTGGTATTATAGAAAAGGAGATCCGAAAGAATGATCGAATTTATCTACCTTCAGATTACATGAGAATAATAAGAAAGACCAGCAGTAAATTTATAGTCCTTCCATCATGTCAGGATATAATTGTTAACATGGTAGATGGTCTTAAACAGTTTTTTGGTAAGCAACCAGTAATCAAAGGAACCAAACGGAAGTTCCTTGTGACAAAGCCGAGAGTCTTTGTGTACGAGAGGGGTCCAGGTGGTTGTCTGATTGTCAGAGCGGGATCAACGCTGGATACGATGGAGGAAGTAGATATGGCGCAGAAAGGGACAATTACGTTGGATTTTGATAAGGCATATCTTTCACCAATTCCCCTGAAAAGGCCTAAATACCAGGATGTTATGGATCTTGCTAAAAATTATGTTGCGAAATCCGAAATTGCTTTTTATGAAAAACTGACGTGCAAAGAGTAATAAAGATTGACTCGATATATTAGGTGTTTTACTTCTATTAAATAAAAAAAATGAAATAATTCACACAGCCGAGGCAAGAACGAGTTAGCTCCAATTTTAAATTTATTATTTCGCACAGTAGACTGTTCCAAAGTTTTGTTTTCTTTGAACAAGTTGTGGACAAGATTATGTTCGATAATTGTACTAAAGTATATCACTATAGGACATGTATAACGCAATTAATTCACTTTAATTCGATTTCCCACGAATGAACTTTTGTGGAGCTGATGCGTTTTTACAGCGGGGCCCTCAATTGCTAATATTATATTGAAGAAAAACTATCTTTACATCAAGTCCACTGCTTGCAACACTGTACAGCAATGATTTCTTTAATTTGGAGAAGTATAAGAAGTAAAAGATGAGGCAATACTCAGTTATTTCTTTAGTTTTTCTTTGTTTTGTAAATCACAAGTGACTTATTTCAAGGATGATTTTCTTGTATTTCTAGAAAAAATGCTTTCATCAACGCTTTTAAACAACAACAAAACCATGCGCAATTCATATAGACGTTTTGATTCCTAATTCTTAACGCGATCAATAGCTTAGTGGGAAATCGTTTGACTTCAATGTGTTGATGCCAAGGTTCGAGCCTCAGCTTGGGTGAAGTTTTGAAGTTTATAAAATTCATAAAAAAGTTTTCAATTCATTATAACAATAACACAATAAATAAATAAAGAAAAAATAAAACAAGAAATTGTCTGAGCCCGGATTTGAAATGCGGACCTCTTAACTATAGTAATCGGTTCGCTTAGGCCGCTGCTGGGCTACCGATTAAGTGCTTATATTAAGTGCTTATGAAAAATTTACTCAAATGCAATAAGAAATTTCAACACAATTACGCTTTAGCTTCTTTAATTTAGCGAAATAGTTCATAAATTATTGGATAGCTTTCTTTAAACAATTTCACATTTCTGGGGTCAATTTGACGAAAAATATGTACTTCATTTCTAGAAAATCGCCTGGACATTTTTTCTGAGTGTGATAATAGATCCCATAGATTGGGGTACACATGGCCCCACTATGCCACCAGCAACAATTGTGTAATAATAGCATTTTCTATCATTTATTTTAGTTCAAAATTTTACCATAAAATCTTTTTTTATATGAATTTAAAATTTAAAGTAAAACTTTTCATATTTATTGTACGTATTATCACAAATAACTGCTTTCCCCAGAGTGCTTATATGGGTTTTTCTTTCCTTTGGGATCACTTCTGTTTATAATAAGAGCATGTTTAACCTCTTATTCTTATACTTAAACCACACTAATAATATTATCTTCCCTACAAACAAGCAATTCAAAAACCACTCATAGCCTTCACCTGTGCAACCAACTCGATGCTTCATCCCATGTGCAGACATGTTGTCAAGAAATAAATTTATATTTCTTTGTCTGTTTTTTCATTCGTGGATTTATGGGAATTTTTTGCATTTTGCCGATATTGGGTTCATATAACTGTGGCACACGTTCGAGTTTGCGAAGTTAAAAAAATAGCATATCGAGTGAACATTTCTTGGCGCGAACTCTTGTGGTTTGCAATAAAAATGTTGCACACACCTCATGCATGCGTGATGGTGATGATGATGATGCTGGTGACTTTGGTTAAGAACTGTAGTTAAGTTGATGATGATAGTGATGATGGTGGTGATGATGATGACAATGCCACAGAAAGTGGCAGCGTAGAGTTTAACCTTTTAGCGTATATGTTTTTATTTTTTTTTTGTGTAGAATAAAAAAACCACTTTTATGAAATTATTTATGATATGTTGTGAATGAGTGTGAAGTGCATTTTATCAGCAACTCGTAGGGAAATTCTATTTATTTATGCTACTTTTATTTAGGATATTATTTCTATTTTCAACTGCAAAAAGATTTTTTATGGCTTATAACTAAATTTGACTTTTGCATTTGAGTGTTTAAATAGCAAGCTGCTTAAATTTTATTAAATACTTTCTTCAAATGTGATATGCTTTAACTGCTGCCCTACTCAACTAGCCCAACAACTCCTCGATCTGCCCCTTTTCTATCACGTTCAGCGGTTACCTGCTACTCTGATTAATTTTTTTTTGATTTAATGCCGCTCTATTTGGACCAGAATAATTTTTTAGCCTGTTAATAGACTCTGTTTTCAAGTACCGCCCACACAATTTTTCAGACTCTGCATTTTCGGTCGTTTGCCTTCTTATTTTCTGCATCATTTGATGCAATGTCGTATTTCAAATACATTTTTCAAAATTATGACAAAGTACAAGCTCAAATTGCTTAACGGTAAATGTTTTTGACAGCTTCGAAAATTTGTTTGTTTTTTTTTTGTTTTTGCATGCTCATGTGTATGAGTGTTATTTGTTGTACTTTTGCAAGTACAGTCTTACACACATACATAGGTATACATTAAATTTGCTCGATTAACTACGAAATAGGAAGTTAATTTAATTGGAGTTATTATTATGTCAACTCTATTTACTCCAGGTGGTTGGTAGACTAAATATTCATTTGCAGCTAGAAAACAGAACACACAGCGTGTTAATTTTCCCAAAAAACATATATGTACATCCTATTGAAAAAAACTTGAAATTCTAAACTTCAATTTAGGTAAAAAAGGAAGTATATCTGAAATTTCAAATTTAACTGATGAAAATTTCATCTAAATAAGTTAAATAAATTAGCTATTATGTTGAAATTTCAAATTCAAAAATGAATAATGAAACGATCATGGAATTTTTAACTTCGTGG
Source organism: Coremacera marginata (assembly GCA_914767935.1). Lineage (NCBI taxonomy): Eukaryota > Metazoa > Arthropoda > Insecta > Diptera > Sciomyzidae > Coremacera > Coremacera marginata. The sequence continues at coordinate 138,170,217 of OU612045.1, forward strand.
TGGAAATTGTCACCTTTTAAAAAATTCTTCTACTCTCTTTAAAATTACTTCATAAAAAAACTTTAAAAAAAAAAACAACCGACTACAAAATCACTACAGAGTAAAAAATAATTTTAAAATTACTTTTCCTTTTAATTTCTTGGTCATATTTGGCAGCTTATTTAAACATATTATTACATTGGAAAACTTATTATTTTAATTTTTTTCTAATTTGTTTTATTATCATAAATATATTAATTTCTTTATGAACATAAAGCATTTAAGGTCGGCGCTAATATAATCAGACTTTTAATCAGAAGCGCCAACTTCAAAGCTTTAAATTTGAAATTATTTTTTACTTTGTAGTGATTTTGTAGTCGGTTTTTTTTTTGAAAAGTTTTTATTTCTTCCTTTTTAGAGAATATGATAAATTTTCGAAAAAAGTGTATAAACTACATAAATACAATTGTTCTTAAAAAAATTGTTCTATTACATTCTGAAAGTTTGTTGGTTATTTCAAATATCTGTCCCTTAAATTTAAATCAGATGTCACGTATTTTTTGTCAACACGTATAGTGTTTCTAATATTGCCATGCACTATTGTGAAATAAGCGCCCACTTTCTTGAGCGTTATTTGTAATAATTGTGCCTACCCCTGTACTTAAATAAATTTCAGTGCCCTAGTGTCAATATTATTCGAGATACACTGTGTTTCTAATATTGCCACGCCCAGTAGTCGAATTCCGCCCACTATCTTGACCGTAATTTGTACTAATAATGCCTACTCCTATACCAAATTGCCGTACCATAGTATCAATATTATTCGAGATACACTCTTTTTCTAATATTGCCACGCCCATTTGCCAAATAACGCCCATTTTCTTGGCCGTAATGTGTATTAACTGTGTCTACCCCTACACTAAATTGCAGTACACTAGTGTCAGTATTATTCGAGAAACAGTGTTTTTCTAATATGTCCACGCCCATTTGTCGTAAAACGCCCACTTTCTTGACCATAATTTGTAATAATAATGATTACCCTATACTAAATTGCAGTACTCTAGTCTCAAAATTATTCAAGATACACTGTTTTTCTTATATTGCCACGCCCATTTGTCGAATAACGCCCATTTTACGGCAATTTGTAATAATTGTGTCTACCCCTACACTAAACTGCAGTACGCTAGTGTCCATATTATTCGAGATACAGTAGTATCTAGTATTGCGAGATATAGTATTGCCACGCCCAGTTCTCGAATACCTCCTACTTTTTTACGGGCACCTCCGTGTTTATGATATCTATCTGTTCTCCAAAAATTATGGTAAGCAGGCATATGGTTGAGGAGTTATCGATGTACATACATTAAAAAAAAAAAAAAATCGAAAAACGGATGAACTTGAGAACCTCCTCCTTTTTGAAGTCGGCTAAAAAAACAAACAAAGGGCTTGAACCAATCTACTATTTATCATTTGTGTTATGCTATTAAATGTTTATACCAGACACGTCAACCAGTAGCTCATCTTGCTTACGTTACCCGCCACACAAATTTTTTTCTATCATGAGGATTATGCAAAAGCAAAACTACCCTGTAGGAAAATCAACTAATTTAAAAGTAGTTGAAAAAGTAGTTTTTTGTCAACCACAACTAGTTGAAATTCTGACTTTTTTCCATAGAACGAACTAACATATTTTGTATGGTGATGTCCGCTAAATAAGTCAATTGACTTTCGTCTGCATATATTTTCAACTACTTGTTAAGTTAGTTAAATTTTAATATTTTTTTTTAACTACTTTAAAATAAATCAATTGAAAACTAGTTAATATTTCACTTACTGAAGATGAATATAAAACCACAAAAATTTTAAATTTCTATACATCAAAGAGATCATTTATTTGGCTGTGTATATATTAAAAATATAAACATAAATTCATTACCTGAATGCAGTTTACGGAAGCAGTTTACGCCACCGCCTGGGTACATGAGCGAAGGTGCCGATCCAATTGATCGGAATTGTGTGGGTACTGCGCCTGTTATTTAACACAAGACAGCTTCAAGATGCTTCATTTCAAAATATGGGATAAACCAGCGTGTCGGCGGGATTTTCCACGCTTTGCTAACATCAATCATGGTCGATGGACACACCGATATTTTGCTTAGTGCTTATATTAAGTGTCAATCGCAATGAAGTGATGGAGCAGACTCGACGCTAAGTAGGGAAAGGCGTGCGTCTTTACTACTGAAGTGATGAGGTGTTTGCTGAATGGTTAAGCAATGAATCAATTTCCGCACAAAGTCCAAATTATCCAATGTTTGCTAAACACTACCAGTTTGTAATAAATCTTATAAACTGGTACGAGCCCGACCTCAGAAAATAAGATGAGTCATCTTTTTTTCAAAAAAATTTCTCACGCCTTCTATGGTTTAATATGAACGAATTGTTGGTGCCAAAGAATGGTGAAAAGAAGTAAACAAAGAGCGCAAGAACAAGTCTTTGCAGAATTAATGTAGTCAATTTTTTGAACCTTTGCTTTGGGCTAAGAAGTAGAAAAACATTGCTTTTTAAATTGGAAAGCACACAACTGCAATTCCGCTTTGGTTTTAGCAGAAGGTGTGCTTATAAGATTTTCAAAGTTAATGGACTGCATGAACCACAGAAGATTACTGATGAGTTGATGTAGCGACCAACGAAACAGCTGTCTAGTCTGCTGGTGGTTGTTCTGTAAAGAACATTGTTGTTGTGGCAACCCGTTGCTTCATGAAATTACTTTAAAAATTAATTTTTTTAAGAATTGCTAAAAACAAAATATAAATTAAAAAATGCCACAATTTATTTTTCATAATTCAAAGTAGTTTATCAACCACTTGTTTTTAAGTAGTATTTTAATTACATCATAAATAATGCAATAAAAACTTATTAGATTTGAAGTGGATGCCGCCTTAATATAATTAAAGTAAAGTAATATAAACAAAGTAGTTCACATACTGGTTTATTTTAAACGAGTATTTTAATTAGTTGTTTTTAAAAACAAGTTAGTTTGTTCCTATAGGGTACGTATAAAAAAAAACAACAACACAATCTACAAAAAAAGATACAAATAACAGCACCACAAGCCGCTGTTGACGATCATCTAATTTTGAACGCGTTAACATCAACAACAAACGCACACACGATTTGTTTTTGTTTATACATTTTGTTACCGCAGTAGAAAATAAGTCTAGTCGCAGTTAAGTCTAGTTAATTTCATTTACATTTTTTCTATTTTGGTTTTGTTATTTTTTCATTACTCAAAGATACGACCAGTAATATTTTGTGTTTGATTTTGTTTTTTAAAAATCATTTGCTCTCTTGTAAAATTTCGTGAGCACCACTGTTTTATACATGATTAAATGAGAACTAGACCTTCAAGTACTCCGAACGGCTCGAAGATGTGACAGCCGATCAGAAAAATTACTTCTATTGAAAAAATATTTTGTGTCAGATGGGTTTTGTACCCGAGTCTACTGCAGTTCAGTATCATACGAGATACTCTAAATCAGCGTTACTCAAAGTGTGTTCTGTGGGGGCTCCGCGAAAATACTGGCCAATGCTTTATTATTATTATTTTTTTTTTTAATTTAGATTTAAGTATAATGGATACAGTAAGAGCATAAACATACAGGTACAGGTACAGCATAAACATTAATAATAACAACTATTGAAAAAAATCACAAAAAATATTGCACTGTGGCTTTGGACAAACAAAAATTAGTTTCTATTTCAATAACAAAATGCACATGCAAAAATAATTGCGTTAACACACAAGCATACATATTTGTTGTTGTTTAAGTGAGTTTAACGTCGAGTACGGACCAGTGATCTGCAACGGATAGCTTTTTGTGACTCTTAGGGCCAGTTTTTCAGTACGAGTTTAAATTTTAATTAAATTTAACCGAGCTTAACTCACCAAAATTGGACGTTTAAGCTCGGTTTAACTAGATATTTTAGCATTTGTTGAATTTGAATTGACTTTAATTATCATATAATGCTTTTTTTTGCCTAATCCGAGCATAAACGTCAAATTTAGTGAGTTAAATTCGATTAAATTTAACTAAAGTTTAAACTCGTACTGAAAACTGCCCCTTAGAAAACAAGTACAAAACCCTACTAAACCCTTAGTGCACGCAACCCGATTCATACTCACTTCTACGAAGCTGCAATATTTATGAGCATCTCAAATCACGAGTCCAATCGGGTAAAGATCCGTTTTATTCGGTTCATTAATACTTATGGTTGTTGTCGTCTTGCTGATTCTTATCCTACTGACCCAAATACAGACAACAGTGTTCAACGCTAGTAAAGTCATTGAGCAACTTCATTAAATTGCTCATTTTTTTGTCATTGAAAATTAAGCTAGAGCAGTTCAAATAGTACGAATCAGGGATGATATTGGCTTTACTGTAAAAGTGCTAGAATTCATATAAAAATAGGGCCAATTTGACATTAATAGGGCTTAAAGATTTAAAAATTGTAACTCTATATCAGAGACCGTACCAATTATGCATTTTATAATAAAAAGCAAAAAATAATAATTATATTTGACTTTTAAAATTTTGAGCAAAAAGTAATAATTATATCTAGTTTTTGTTTGTTAGGGCAAAAATAAAAAGCAAAATCTAACCGATAATTTTTTGAGCACTAAATAACTCGTAAGTTTTGATTTTTATTTTTTAAGACAAAAATAAAAAGCAAAATGTGGATCTAAGGTTACGGTTGAACCAAAGTTTTACTAATTTTAAGACAGGAAATGCACGCTCCACGCATGATGACGATGATGACTCATTTAGAACTGTAATTTAAATGATTAAATGAAATCACTTCCATCTTAAATCAAAAATTCTGGGTGAAAGTGATATAGTTTCAGGTTATTCTTTCAAAATATTTTATTTCATGCTTTGTTTGTAAAAGTTAAAAAGTCGCCAAAAATAATCTATAGATAAAGTGTTTCTAAAAGAAAATTTTTAACAAAAACATTATGGTGATAAGTCAATCCTAAATTTGATAAATAAAAATAAAAATTGTAAAGCTTTTCCACAAAAGCCACACACCAGATATTTCCATCTTGAAATAGTAGTAGAATGTCAGAAATGAATAAGCCATTTAATGAAGACTCTCCGTTAAGTCTTGCAAGAAGTCTAATGAATGAAGAAGTCTAAATTCATCTAAACTCAACTTGGGAATAAACTAAGCTTGTTGAAATTACTAAAAAGTATGCTCTTAATGGGACAATGACTGTATTTAACCAAACTTGTTTTACTGAGAACAATTTTAAAGGCGTAGGAAATCTCGCCTTTACATAAAATACAAACAATAAAAAATAACATAAGAAATGAAATAAAAAATCACCCAACATTTTTCATACGAAATTGGGGTGAATGAAATAGAAAATGAATGGGAAATTCAAAAGAAAAATCACCGAAAAAATTGGACAATTTTGCACATCTTTTAACGAAATTTCGCTTTTTGCTGAGGGTTTTTTTAAACAAAAATCACCTACTTTTTGGGATGCAGTTTCGCTTTCTATTTTTAACTGATAGTTCACATTGACTACTAGTGAAATGGTAATTATAACTCTTTTTTATTTTTATCACTTGATCCTTATGTTTTTTAAAAATTTTAAATAATTAACTTAAATCGGTCGAGGGCTACCCGTCACCTCTCTCCCTCCCCCCCCCGCGGTTGTCTTACCTTTACATGATCACTAAAAGATAACTCTTTTCTTTCTCCAGATATTTGTATTTACGAAATAAATCAAAGATAGCTTACAATTGGCTTCCAGAAATTACGAACGAAAAAAATTACAAAAAACCCGAAATATTCCATACAAAATCGGGCTTAATTCGTCGAAAAACAATTACCGAAATTTCTACCGATTATGTCATTTTTTCGGATGTTTGTACCAATAAAATTAGGATCTTTTTTGCAAATACTTGAAAAGGAAGAAAGGCCCGAAAAATAAGCTTGTAATTTAGGGCCGAAAAAAAATCGGGCATTTTCGCCAAATTAAAAATAAAAAAACGCCCGAATTTTTGTTTACCGAAAAGTTAAGAAATTTTAAATTCATTACGATAAAATGGTTCGCCCTTTTACGGAAGGTAAAAGAATATTGTTCCGTAAAAGAGCAAATCATTTTATAATAAAAAAAAAACACCATCTGAACGTTATCCCCACATAATGTCCATGGACCCCTTGTTCATGAATTACATCAAAAAACAAATAAAATTAATGAAATCTTTGCAGATATTTTTACAGGGGAATATTAATTTACTACTCAAATCTGTTCTTTTATACTTTGATTATCTTATTTGGAAATATAGACCGAAAAAGTGCTGAAAACTTCGGTCGAAATTTCCATTTCCTTTCGGGTCTTACGTACACATTTTCTTTCAAATAACCCCAAAGAAAGAAGTCCAACGGTGTCAAATCACATGATCTTGGCGGCCAATTGACATCCCCACCACGTGAGATAACACGGCCATTGAATTTGTGGCGCAAAAGAGCCATTGTTTCTTTAGCTGTGTGGAAAGTGGCACCGTCCTGTTGAAACCACATATCGTCCATATCCATATTTTCCAATTCGGGCCATAAAAAGTCTCGTTATCATCTCACGATATCGAACACTATTCACAGTAATTGCATGATCGGCCTCATTTTGGAAAAAATACGGCCCGATGATGCCGCCAGCCCATAAACCGCACCAAACAGTCACTCTTTGTGGGTGCATTGGTTTTTCGACAATGACTCTTGGATTATCATTCGTCCAAATGCGGCAATTCTGCTTATTGACGAATCCACTGAGGTGAAAATGTGCCTCATCACTGAAGATTTCTTCGAAAACCATTCTGACCATTGACGACGCTTGGAATGGTCAAGAAACTTTAGTTCTTGAGTCAATTGCACCTTGTAAGCGTGTAAATGCAAGTCTTTATGTATAATGTTCATCAACGACGAGCGTGAGAGGTGCAATTGTTTGGCACGACGACGAGTTGTGGTGGACGGCTCTTCAGCCACACTATCGCGAACAGCAGCAATACTTTCTGCAGTACGAGCTGTACGAGCATGCACTGGTGCTTTCACATCTCCTACAGACCCGGTTTGCTCAAATTTTTGCACGATTTTTCCAATTGTACGCACATTTGAAAGATTAAATTGACCGAAAAAATCACGAAGTGCACGATATGCATTTTGATTTGAACGCCCATTTTCATAATAAGCCTGAATAACTTTAACGCGTTGCTCGATTGTGTATCTTTTCATGGTTCAAATTGAGTTAGTCCGAAATTGAGAAATGTCAAATGAAATGCAGAAAAAAACTTGACGTTTAGGTGTGGTTCACATTCAACATTGGCCCTTAAAATTAAACCACTCTTTATTTTATAGACAAAAAAAAAAGACTAAAAGTCTGTCCTGCCTATGCGCCACTTGTGTTCAGATTTTACAATTTGATGGAAAAATGAGGTATCATCGGGCTTAACAAAATTACCGTTTTCAAAAGAAAATTAGATTTTTGGATTATTCGTTTTGGCAAGAGAGAAAGAGAAAATTTTCATCGAGTTCGTTAGCGACTCAGAAATGTTTCAATATGATATGTTTGAAGAGTTGGTCCAATATGTCAATGCTGTGCGGGCATGCTTTGAGACGTATTTTCCCGAAGAACAGAATACAAAAATTATAATGTATTCATGAATTCAAAATCTTTTTGTACGCAACTTGCAAAAGCCTGAAAGTATGTCAAACGAGATTTTTGAATAATTTGAGAAATGTCATTAGACACCAGTATGGAGTCACTGTTCAAAACAATGCTTTTGAATGGTTTTTAGTGCAGTATCCGGAATGAATATCCATTTCTTTACACAAAGGCCCTGTATTTTCTCCACCCGTCCCCAACAATACACTTGTGCGAAACAAGATTCTTTGCCTATGCGACTTCAAAAACAAAATATATCAAAAGACTGGATACCGAACCTGATATGAGAATTCAACTTTCTTCTATCAGGCTTTATTACAAGCAATTGAAAAATAAAAAACAGTTTCACACCTCCCATTAGATATGTAATCTCATTATTTCTTATGTCCTTTAATAAAGTGAATAAATAATTGTTTGTTTTGTAATAAAGAAAGTTTATTTTAATAAAGAATTTAAAAATAATTTATGATTATTATTAAAGAGTACACATAAAGCAGTTTTTGATTATCTTAGGTCTGCGTCAAATGTTTCGTTTCTAAAAGGGTTCCGTCGCCAAAAGAGTTTGAGAACCGCTGCTCTAAGTAGACATATCTGCATCATTATAATTACATGGACAAATTTTTGAAATTTTTAATTTTTTTAAAATAACATAGACAAGCTTCCTATGCATGCTGCCCGTTGTACCTCAACTGTGCTATACTTTTGCTGACCCGTGTGTTTCTCTTAGCTTTATACTCATTTCCATCAGATATGCTCCTAACGCCTACCTGTTCATTCTCTGGCTCTTCCAAATTTGCTATTATTATCTTTTGTTGAAACCATTGATTTATTGACCCTATAGAAAATAATTTTAATTGTTGCCATAATTAATATATTTTTAATGTCCATGCAATAAATGCATCATTTTAATTTAGTAAGTTAAGCCGTTAATAAAATTAAATAAATGCTTTTATAAGCGCTTTTTTGCGCTATTGTCGGAGCTTGTGTCAATGCTATTATAATGATATTACTGTTGTTGTTGTTATTGTTTAATGGACATTTCGAAAAGGCATTTTAAAAGCACCCACATATGTTCGCGTGCGAAATGTTTTGCTCGACTTCGTTTAATTGAATTCTGCATTGTAATGAAATCAAACGTTAATGCTAAAAAATGTTACTATAAATAAATATAAAATACATACATATTAAGCGGTAAATGCAGCCCAGCAGGGCAAAATAGCGATGAAACACTCATGATAATGCACTGTATTTGGAGTCAAATGCGCTTTTTTTTTTGCTGAAGTTTCATTGTCCCTTTTGCACTACATGCTCGCAAAAGTAAGTGCATCTTTACTGCATCTACAGAAAGCATGGAAGATGCAGTTCAAATGAAAAATTTGTTCGCACAACAGAATTTAGTTTCGATCTTCGAAAATGAAAACTCTCTCTTCTCTCTATTTTTATGCATGATTCTTTTTTACAACAACATAATTCAGTTCAACATAATTTTGTTTTGGTTATTTATGCATGGGTATCTTTGCTGCTTCTGAGGAAAGCGTGGAATATAATAAATAAACCAGAATTGAACATTGAAAATACATTGACACATATTAGAGAACAGAAGTGTTTTGCGCATTGTATATTGATTAAAAAGTTTTTTAGTAATTTAATTTAAGTACGAGTAATATTTACCTCTCAAAAATATTTCACTTTATCATTATTAACAAAAATTTCACACGCGTACAAAAATTCGCTGTTAAATAGAATAAATAAATCTAATTACATAATTGTTTTGAAGTATTTGAGTTGATTTTTTGACAAAGTAGTACTCAGGCATTTTAAAGGAGCAGTAGCCATATAATTTATTCTTCTAAATGGTAAATAAATTAAATTATCATATTAGCTTTTCTAGTGCTTCCTCGATTCTGGAGAATCGAATAAACTGCTTATGATTTGTTGTAAATATACAATATCTTCAGATTTCCTTCGCTCACTGTAATACTAAAGGAGTAAGGTCTAAAATCTCAGTTTCACTTAAGCCTCTTAGAACAAACCGATTCTTTCTATTCGATCAAGATGCACACAGTAACTTGGGGACCAAGCTAAACTTGCATACTCCAAGTGAGAGCGCACAATTGTGTAACGCAACGTTGCAGTTGTAGCACAGTGTGTAATTTTTTAAGTCATGGCAAAATAACCATATACGGACACCACTACGTGATAAAAGACAAAAAAAAAGACCCCTGTCTCTCAGTTTTGCCCAAAGTCCTCCAGGTTTTTTTTTTATGGGCCCCCAAAGAAGTGGGGCCTCGGTGTCATTTTTGAAAAAAAGTGATCATTTTCTCAAGCTCATATCTTGCAAACCGTTTAGAATTTTGATTTACTCTCTGAGGCAAAGTTGTAGCTCTTGTCATAAAGAACAATTGTTAACATATAAAATAAAAAAAACTTCATCTTTAAGGTCAAAATCGAAAAAAACTTAAAAAAATTCAATTTTTTTTTACCTTTTTCCCCTGTTCAGGTCCATAGGTAGCAAGCCGTTCAAAATTCAAGGAAACAATCAACTACAAAAATGAGCCTCAAATCTCAGTAAACAACTCTCTAGAACATATGAATTTCCTAGGAATGATTCTTAACACCGTTTAGGTAGCGCATTTTTTAATTTAAAATTTTTTAATTTAATTTGTTTTTTCTTTACTTCAATATTCAGATACTACAAAGCCTTCTCCCGTAAGTGAAAAGGCATGTTGCTGGTTTCATTGTTATATTATTACTGATTTTATTAATCTTAGTTCTTAGGTGGTATGGGTTGACATTTAGAGTTAGGGTTGTAACAAAGAGTAGTGTAGCATGGATATTTAGTAATAATGATTCAGTGTTGTAGGGATTAGTAGTCTCAGAAGGGATGGCACTACAATACTATGCTATCTATTACAAAAATTATAAAAAAATTTTCGTATTATTTTTATAATGTTGATGGCCCTGGACTTGCAAATCGCACTCTCTTAATTTGTGGATCCAAATCGTCGTCCGAATCTGACTCTGATTCAGAACTTATGGTGTCCACAGGCGCGTTACTTCCAGACTGCCCTCCATCATCAGCTTTTTCTTCTTCAGATACTTCATTAACATCATACAGGGTGATCTTGTGACTCCACCAACATACCTGAAATGAATTGGAAAAGAAATCAAAAAAGGAATGCAAAACAATGCATCAATAAAATTGATATTACCTCTGCAAGCAATGCGTCGACTTTTTTGCCTTTGTACCGTTTTTCCATGGGCATTGTGGTTTGGTGAAACCGTTCTCCTTGCTCATTGGATTCGGTAGGGAGTTGTTTGATAAAATCGTCAAAATGAAAATGAAGAAAATGCAGCTTTAATGTCATCGATGTGCAGATTTCCTCAAAATAATTCAGCATTTCTTTCACCCATTCTCTTGCTTCCGGTTCCGCGTCTCGATCCCCTCCCAAGACTCTGGTGCATACACGCTGAAGGTAAATCCATGCCATTAAATGATTATAATTATGAAGCGATGATTCAAAGTTGCTCTTGAATAGCTTTCTAATGTCATGGCCATTAAGAACGCCTGTTAAATGAAGACAAAAAATAAGGACAGAAAAGAAAACATTAACAAAGTGAAAATAGTACAAAAATTCGTTTTAAATTTACTACAATACCTTTTTTAATTTTGTCATCGTTATGCATTGGGAAAACGCTTTTCAAATAGTCGAAATGCGTTTGAACAATTTACAACGGCCACTTCGATGAATTTTTTAACAATTCCCAATTTTATGTTTAGCGGTGGCAGCAAGATGTCTTCAGTATTGTCTATTAAAGGTGCATTCCTCAGTTTATGCTGTTTCATTTGTTCCTCCACACTTTTTCTTGGTCTCCACGAATTACATTGGTATTGATTCAGAGGTGAGCGCGAATCCCAATTACACAGAAAACAAAAGATTTTTGGAAAGCCGCCCTTATCGATGATCCCTTGCAAAATGTTGATGATCTTCAAATCACAGCAAATCTTCCATTTATTTTCGTAGTATGTGATTTTTTCCATTATATCTTTCAATGTTTCATAGCTTTCTATCATGTTAATACCCATTGCTAGCGGAATGGAAGGTTTTCGGTTCGACACATGCAACAACACTGCTTTCGAGCTTGAAACAGAACCATCAATAAATAATCTCCACTCACTAGCGATGTAGTTTATTCCCATTTTTACCACCAAAGCTTTTAAATCGTTGCAGTAAGCGAACGAATTGTCATCATTTAGAGTGTAGAGGCTCTGAAACTCAGCTTGCCAGTTGCGGTACGCCGTAGAGTTCACATTACCATGTGTGAGTTTTCTTTGCTTTAAAAACGCTGTCAAAAATATGGCAAGTCGCTGGGATAGTCCCAATATGGCCACAATGAAATCCATTTCAATTTGTGTTATTAGTTGTGGTCCATCTCTTCCCTGTTGGGGCTCATAATCGGTATCAAAAGGATCTTAATAAGTAACACCACTTGCTCTAGTCATTCCTGTACATTCTGTACTACGATCTGGAGTTGGCGGCCTTGGTGATACAAAATATTCAGGTGCAAGCACTGGTAGTGTGGCTGTTACAGTTGCTTTATAAGTTTTGTTCCTCTCAGCATATCGATTTAGACCACATGTGTAATTTACGCATGCATAGCAACTGGTTTCATCATGATCACCTGGGAGATTAATTCAGTTTACCGGCTTACAATCTTCATACTATGTTTGCCTCCACTCAACCATGCCATGAGATAGTTATAACATTGGCGACACACTGTATTAGGTGTGTAATTTTCACCGGTCGAGTCTTCTTCGTCGAAAAACAACTTATATGCTCTATTGAATTCACTAGTTAAAAGATTCTTTTCCTTTTGAAATTTTGTAGAACTTTTTTTTCTGATTTGATGACCGCAAACGTAGCAAAATAAATCAATATTTTCACACTGCATATTGAAATTGTCAGTTGCCAATGCTGTGTGCGAATTATGCTTAGCACTTTCACTTTTTTTGCTTTCACTTTTCCACTTTCACCGCTGAGCTCTCGTTGATATCGCGCTGTGTAATGCCTCGATGTGAGCGTCGTGTCGCTTTTATATTGTGTGCTGCGTTCCTTGTTGCGTGTGCTGAGCTTACTGCATGGCCTGTACTGCTGCGGTCGGTGCGTGATCGCGTGATACATAAGCGCTACCTAATCGGTGTTAACCTTGGACAAACACATGGTTCTGGCCAGGCATATTTAAGAAATCGCTTATTTTCTTACACTTCAATTGTTTTTAAGCGAAATTTTGGCTCCCAGAAAGTACTTCTGATAGAAAAACCTCACTATCTCCGGTCTTAGAAGGGTTAATGCGGAGTATTATACCTTAAAAAAGAGCTTGAAGTGTTGTCTTTTACTGAGTCTAGGAAGAAATAAGTTTACTAGGGCTGTTTTTTGAGAAAACCAGATTTTTATTAAAAAAGTGAGGTTAAAAATTTTTGTAGCGAAGCTTTTTACTCCTCGTTCTGTGATTTGCTTGGAGTGAAATCTGAAAAATTTTCGACAGATTTTTTCTTGGAAATTTGATGGTTTCTTTGTTGCTAGCGCTTATTACAACAAGAAAATTTAATACTTTAATATTAAATACTAAAAATATTTTTTGTGCCGCCCGTGGGGATCGAACCCGCGTTCTCTTAAACGAGAGTCCAATGCACTATCCACTAGGCCACACAGCCTTGTTGGAAACAGTTGTTAATTAAATACTAATTATAACAGAAGCTATGCTGCAGTAGATCGTCACCATCTATCAATAGATAGAGGATTGGGTATTTGCTATGCTACAACTATCAAAAATTTGCCACAAGGTGTCTCCAGCATCGGTTTGTTTGTATTGTGAATGCGTTTGTGGTGCTGTTGGCATAGAGTGTAAATTATGATGTAGAGATTGCATCAACTCTTCTAAATCTCTGCCATGTGTTAACAGAGTTATTTCACTTAAAAACATGAAGAAAAAAACTCTGTTAACCTCTGTTAACACATGCCAGAGATTTAGCAGAGTTGATGCAATCTCTAGATAATAATTTACACTCTACGTTAACAAACGCATGCATGAGTCAGTGCTGCCAAGTTCACAACCATGTGTGGAGAGTTAAAATGGAGAGTCGCTGGCATTATATGTAATTGGCGTGGAAATTTGACATTCAACAATAAAAAAAAGCAGTAAATATGTATTCTGTATATATGTAATTTATTTTATGTTATCTTAAATTTTTGAATTTAAAAGTTAATTTATTAAAATGTAACTGCGAAAAAGCTTCGCTTCTCTCGTGTGTCCAACGACGCACCTGTGTTTTTTTTTTAAATTTGCCCCAATGAGTTAATAAAAATTAACATATTTATATAGAGATTTATAGCGTTTTCAAAGGTCTTCTCAATGATACCCATCTCAGCCAGATCGGATAAGAAATGGGTGAATATAAGCGATTATATACTCAAGCTATAAAGGCCTATATCTCAAGAAGTTGGATCGGCCCCCTTAAAAACCTTTGGGGTTTTAATAAGCGCTGTAAGCCCTACCAGGCCAAAGAAAATTGGCGCATTTTTCATAAAGTAAATTTGTTCGTAAAAGCGGAAAATAAAAAAACGCTTTTTGGAAGATGAAGTTTTTTTTATTTTATATGTTAACAATTTTTGTTTTTTATTACAAGAGCTACAACTTTGCCTCAGAGAGTAAATCAAAACTCCGAACGGTTTGCAAGATATGAGCTTGAGAAAATGATCACTTTTTTCAAAAATGACACCGAGGCCCCACTTCTTAGGGGGCCCATAAAAAAAAGCCTGGAGGACTTTGGGCAAAACTGCGAGACAGGCGTCTTTTTTTTTTTGTCTTTTATCACGTAGTGGTGTCCGTGTATGGTTATTTTTTTCGTGTTGCACTGTGACATCGAATCCGAAGTTGAATTTGGCTTGGTCAGAGTCAACATGTGCGGAACAAAACGTGCACACACTATTCATAGGCTCCGTAACGAATAAAAACAAAAAAGTCATATTAAATGTATTTCAATGTTGTTGCTCAAAATGAGCAAACGTATGTAATTTCATGATACAATAGTTTACAAAGTAGCCTTGACAACTACCTTTTTTCTCACGAGCGGCGATCGGGAGTTGTCAAATCAATAAAAGTTTAACTTTTGTGTTTTGAAGATTTGGAGTTATCAATGTTATTTTGATAACTCCAAATCGCCAACTAAAGTGTCACTCCTACCTTGTAAATCATTATAATATGTGTAATTTAACAAAACTGAACGAAACAGTGTGGCAATAAGTTTTGCTCCGCAAGAACCGATCTTTTAGTGTTTCAACTCGGCAGACGTTTATGAATTTATTGTCATTTTGTCTCATCTATTTGGGTCATGCGTATTGTATGGAGCCGTTCAAGTACTGCCTCGTTCAGTTTCTCATTTATCGTTTACTTTTCCGAACTTCGCTCCCACCCTCGACTCCGTAGCTTTTTAAGCAAAATATGATTGCCAATTATGAGTAACTGTACTTCTATTCATTTGGACATATTTTTACACCATAAACTGAATTATAGCTATTTAAATTTTTCGTAAATTTAAATTTTCACCAAGCATACCATAAGTTGTAGGTTTTCGGTGTAAATTTGAATATTAATCATATTATAATAACTTTAATTTTATATTTTGTGTAAGCTAGTAGAACCCTTTTCAACAAAGGGCTTAGGTGATTTTTTAATTGAGCATACTTTTCGGTAACTTTTCTCTGAAGCTTATACTTGCTTACGCATAACTTGGTTGAGCCTTAATGCTTCCGTTCAGCCGAGTTTCTGTACGATAATATCCTCAGAGAGTTTCTAGGTTCATAAAAATATGTCTCTCTTCTCTGAACGTAAATAACAAATCAATTAACTTTGCACATTATTCTCTCAAATGCAATACGATCATCTCCACTTTTTTTAGTCAAATGGAGAGTGCATCCTCAAAATATTGCAAAACTGTATATAAAATGTGCTGTTTTTAGGAGAGCCTTTTATTTTACTGCTGGGAATCAACTCACACACACACAGACACACACACACATTCGCATACCGTATTATACACGGACTTCTAGTAGCGCAGGAAAAGCGGGCGCTTAAAATGTCAAATGCACAATAGTATTAAAAGGTTTATGCATTATATAGTAGGATTTTTTTTTTGTTTGATTTAGTTTAATATTATTATGATAATAATTGATATTACTATTTTGTTTTGTTTTTGTTGTATTTGTTGTTTTTGATGTTTTTATGCTCCTGTTTATCTGCCATGCATATAAGCTGCCCTAATCAGCTTTGGTCGTTTGGTTTTGCCTTTATGTCGGCAAGTATCTATTTTAATCACATCTAATATAAATGCTCAATTAAATCCAGGCACTCTACGATATGCATTGTTAGGTTATAAATAACTTGAAATTTCTATATATTAATACGCAAACAAAAAAGTTTGTCATTCCTTTTATCTGTCCCTTTACTGATCCCTGATCAATTTTTACCTCAACATATTCACATAAAACTTATATCGATGGAATGGTATTTTCGCTTAGATGTGCACAATATAATTTTAATTCGAATATATTGTCATTTAGACAAGTAAAACTAAACAAATGTAAAAACACTTTTTTCCCAATGGGGCAATGAAAAAGCAATAACAAAATACATAGCGGCGCAGCTTAATAAAACTTCGTTGCTGTAGCATACACGAGCAAGAGTAGAATGCGAGAGAGCTGCAGACATTTCAAAAAAACTGTGCAGCATTACCGTTGGCCGACTTAAGTGGTTAAAATTACCTTTTTTCTGCCCCTAAGAGGCGACTTTTTAAAATTGCTTTTATTTGCCACTTTTCGTAACAGAGTGCGACTTTTTCCCCTTTTCCAAAAATACAACACAAAATTCAGTAAAGGCAATTCAGAGATAGGAAACCATTAGAAGAATGAATATAAGTTCTATCCTAATGACAAAATATCGAAACAATGTTTCAAAAAAATAAATAACATGCAAAAACAGGTTGCTCCATACATGTGTATAACTTGTTCGTGATGAGGCGAGTAAAAAATTGTATGGTTGGGGGGTGGAGAACATTTGTTTAAAAAAAAAAATCATTTGTGTAGACTTTAGTTAGACTTTGTGATTTAGTGGCAAACAATTTAACTGATTTTTGAAAAAGCTTTTAAATAATTGGTAATTGGAGTAAACGAAATGACTCCAACCCGCACAATTTTTTACTCGTCCCATCATGGACAATCAGCACCCCCGATATAATGGCCCAATTCTGGTGCACCCTGTTTAATATAAACGAGTTTTAAGTAAAATCGATGAGGTTTCCTTAAACTTTACCAAATTTTTATTTATTTTGTTTATATTCTTTATACATTTTTAGTTTGAATTTATGTGAATCAATTTATGTGAATTAAATTTTTTATACATTTACTTATATGTTTGTTTCTTTTTTTGTTCAGTATAAATATTGTTAATTTCTTTTTTAACTTAATACACATTTAAAAAACATTTTGTTGATATTGTCCCCTTTATTTTTAAAATCCCCTTTTTTGCCACCTTTTAAAATTTGTCAACGGTAACACTAGAGCTGTACAAGTTAACGTCATTTACGCCGAAATTAAAAACATAACTTTGAACAAACATCCGTTCCCATCATTTATGCTGACGCTATGTCTAGCGCTTTTTAACTAGAACAATGCACGCGCACAGGTAAATCGTCATTTACAGCAAAAGCTAAACAACAACAATAACAGCAGCAGCGGCAGAAGCAGCGACGCAGTAGCTGATAAGCTTATTCATAGTATTTCATAATTTTAGTCTCTGTTTGTGTTAAGTTAGTTTAAGACGTGTTGGAATTAATAAAATTGGCATTAGCCAAAAAAAATTATATTTTTTTAAT
Organism: Coremacera marginata; assembly: GCA_914767935.1. Lineage (NCBI taxonomy): Eukaryota > Metazoa > Arthropoda > Insecta > Diptera > Sciomyzidae > Coremacera > Coremacera marginata. Next base: position 138,187,853 of record OU612045.1, read on the forward strand.
AAATGGGATAACAAAATCCTTAACTGGCGCCCAACGTGGTAATCGGGTAAAAAGAGTTAGTAAATGTTGTGATCGCGATAATTATAAAAAAGTCCTCAAGTAGTTCGTTAATTAAATCGTGTTTCATAAAAACTCTACTCAGCGTGATATACTGTAGTGTCCTCAAGAAGTTCCAAAACATTAATCACGCATAGCCCGAACACACCAATAACACTGTGGAGCAGATTCAGTGTAAGCGTTAGAATTCTATCGAATAAAAACGCTACCGGACGATTTGTGTTTCTAAGGAGCCCGAGTCACCAGCAGAAATGGATAAAAGGGAGTTCTCCAAGGATACCTGTTCGGAATGAAGAAAATCCTGCTATTGTAAGTTAGTTTAAATAAGGAAAATTTTATAAATCCAAAATAGTTTAAAAGTTTATATAATAAATCGAAAACTTTGTGAATTGAGAATAGTAAAAGTTGTCTTAAAACTTTAGAAAAGAGTTAAATTGTTTAAAAGAATTTTATGAAATTAAAGTTAAAACGAATAAACACTTTTGTTTAAATTTAAACTATAACAAAAATATATCAAACTTTCAATTAAAATTGTGTAAAGAAATTGCGAAATATTTTAAAACATAAGATATTAGGAAATTTTAAATAAAAAGCTTAAAAAATGGCTCAAAATAACATAATTAGGCCTCCATTGTTAGGACATCCTGGTGTACCAACACCACCAGCACCCCCTGCACCTTCAGTGTCGCAAAATACTGCTAATGCAAGCCCGGAGTTTGCAAGTTTAATTAGGAGTATTATGGCGGACATATTAAAGACTGATGGACGTAATCTTCTTAGAGATACACACCAAGTGATGACGGACCAGACAATAGACGAACGATACCAAAATAACCTGGCGGACATGGACAAAATACCGGATGTCGTCCGTTCATTACGAGAATTCAGCGGAAATCCGGCGGAGTTTAGCAGCTGGAAAAAAAGCGTTGAAAGGATTCTAAAAATCTATGAACCAACAATAGGTAGCCCTAGATACTTCGGTATTCTTAATGTAGTAAGGAAAAAAGTCATAGGTAGTGCCGATGCCGTGTTGGAATCATACAACACACCTCTTAATTGGAAGGCAATATCCCGATGCCTTACAATGCACTACGCAGACAAAAGAGACCTTAGCACTTTGGAATACCAAATGACATGTTTAATCCAAGGACGAAGAACAGTACAAGAATTTTATGGTGAGGTATATACTCACTTATCACTCATTCTAAATAAAATTGCGAGCATGGATATCAATGATGAAGCCATGCGGGTTCTTACCGGAACATATCGTGACAAAGCACTGGATACCTTTATACGAGGTTTGTCCGGTGATCTTTCAAGACTGCTAGGCATGAAAGAGCCTGCCGACTTACCGGAAGCTTTGCACTTGTGCACTAAACTTGAGAACCAGAATTTCAGAGCTGTACATGCAAATAACCAGTATAACATTTCAAGGAAACCAATTCCAACTCCACAACCTTTTTATGCGCAACAATTTCAACAAAAGCCTTTGTTACCACCTAAAAAGTATCAATACGAAAAACAGACATTTTTCCCACAGCTTGCTTATGTCCCTGAGAATATTCCACAAACAAGACCACAAGCACCTCAGTTTTATCACCGACAACCCCAATATTTTAATCAACAATTTAGACCAAACGTTCCTTTCAATAATTTTGCATATAATGTCCCACCAGCAAGACCATCTCAACTAAAACCTCCAACACCGATGGATGTCGACCAATCCTAGCAAACAAGAAATGTGAACTATATGAACAGACCGAACTTTAATACTTTTCAATCCAAACGCCCACCGCCAACACAGTCAACCCAATTCAACAAAAACTTTACGAATAAAATGCAACGAATCAACCAGATTTCTCAAGAACCCATAGATAACACTTCACAAGAACCTGAAGCAAATGAATATGACATACAGCAAGGAAGTCAACCATGGAACGAATATTATCAGGATTACACTAAACAATCTCAGGACGAACAAGATGACGACGACGAAAAATTTTGTGACATACATTTTTTAGGCTGACGGACTCTACGTTACCATATTTTCAATGCAAAACCGGTAACGGAGAGATACTCAAGTTCTTAATAGACACCGGATCTAATAAGAACTACATACAACCTTCATTAGCCAAAAATTCTCTACCAAATGACAACATTTTTTACGCCAACTCAGTAGGTGGAAAAATTAAAATATCCCACCATATTTGTTTAACCCTTTTTGGAATAGAAACCGATAAACTTAAATTTTTTGTATTACCCTCTCTTAAGTCCTTTCATGGCATTCTTGGCAATGATAGCCTCAAACTACTAAACGCAATAATTCATACGGCAGAAAATTATATGCTTATAAAAAATGGAAAAAAAATTCCAATTAAACAACAGGCAGCTAAATCTGTCAATACTTTAGACACTAAAATAGAACATTTAACTAAAGAACAAAAAGAGAAACTTCACTTATTGTGTAGTCAATATCCAACACTTTTCGCAGAACCTAATGAAAAGTTAACTTACACCACAAAGGTAAAAGCGGAAATAAGAACGGTAACAGATAATGAAATATACTCCAAATGCTATCCATATCCTATGTCCCTGAAGTCGGAAGTTGAAAGGCAAGTCAACAAGTTACTTGAAGATGGAATTATCAGGCCATCTCGTTCACCCTATAATGCACCTGTCTGGATAGTAGACTAGATAGTAGACTGGATAGTAGACTACCGAAAATTAAGTTCAGTTACGGTTGCAGACCGATACCCAATACTAGAAATAAATGAAGTCCTTGCCCAATTGGGAAGCAATAGTTTTTTTTCAGTTGTAGATTTAAAAAGCGGTTTTCACCAAATTCCCTTGAGGAATTCGGATATCGAGAAGACAGCGTTTGCAATTAATAACGGAAAGTATGAATTTACAAGATTACCCTTTGGATTGAAGAACGCCCCCTCAATATTTCAGAGGGCGCTAGACGACATTCTACGAGAATACATAGGACGTAATTGCTACGTGTACATAGATGGCATTATCATCTTCAGTAAAACAGAATCGGACCATGTAAAAGGCTTATCAGATATCTTTAGGACACTCGAACAGGCGAACATGAAAATCCAATTGGATAAGTGCAAATTCTTTGAAAAAGAAGTAGAAATTTTAGGGTTCATTGTGACGCCAGAAGGAATTAAAACCAATCCTTCGAAAATCACAACTATTTAAAATTTTCCAATCCCGCAAAACCTTAAAGAACTCAGATCCTTTCTGGGTCTTTCAGGGTACTACCGTCGCTTCGTTAAGGACTATGCGAAACTCGCTAAGCCCCTGACAGCCCTTTTAAGAGGGGAGGACGGACGGACGTCCAAGACTCAGTCAGCAAAGAAGCAGATCACTTTTGATGAGGACGCTTTCAATGCATTTCATAAAATAAAAAATGTTTTAATTTCAAGTGAAGTAATGCTAACCTACCCCAATTTAAATAAAGACTTCGAGCTCACAACAGATGCATCTAATTATGCAATAGGTGCTGTTCTATCTCAGGAAGATAGACCAATAACGTTCATATCGAGAACACTCTCAAAAGCAGAAGAGAATTACGCTGCCAACGAAAAGGAGATGCTCGCCATCATCTGGGCATTGAGTCTCTGCGAAACTACTTGTATGGATCAGCAAAGGTGAAGATCTTTACCGATCATCAACCGTTAACGTATGCTTTGAGCAACAAGAACAACAACAGTATGATGAAACGCTGGATCGCTGGAGCGATTCTTGAAGAGCACAACTATGAATTGAAGTATAAACCAGGCAAATCTAATGTAGTGGCCGCTGGATTATCTCGACCACCACAACAAGCATCAATTAACACCCATCAGCTACGCAACACAGTGATGAAAGCTCATCACAAAATTTAGTTCCACACACTAATGCTCCGGTTAACGTATTTAAAAACCAACTTTTTATAACAACAGCAGAAACTTCATCCAACCAGTTTAAAATAATTTTTCCGACTTACCATAGGCACATTATTACCGAACCAGAGTATACAGACGAAATTTTAGTAAGCTTGCTTAAACGCTACCTTAACCCTTCAGTCACTAATGCAATCATTACAGAAGACCCCATCCTTGGCAGAATTCAAACCATTTACCAATCACATTTTAGTCAATATAGGGTACTTTACACTCGAAAGACAGTGAAAGACTTAACGCAGGAAACAGAACAGGAATCCGAGATTTTAAAAGAACATAATAGAGCACATAGGAACCCAACCGAAAACAAAGCCCAGCTTCTGGAGAAATTTTACTTCCCTCAGATGAAAGCAAAAATAAAGAAAATTACAAAACAATGCACAATATGTCAAGAGAATAAATACGAAAGACATCCTCTTAATCCAATATTGAAACCAACCCCTATTCCAAACTACCCAGGGCATATTGTCCATATCGATATCTATCACACCAATGGTAAAGTTGTCCTTACCGCAATAGATAAATTTTCCAAATACGCTCAAGCTAAAATTGTGAAGTCAAGAGCAACCGAAGACATAAAACAGCCGTTACAAGATCTACTCACATCTTTTGGAATACCAGAAAGCATTGTAATTGACAATGAAAAATCCCTAAGTTCAAGCCCCATTACATTCATGTTAGAAAATCAATTCGGCATTGCAATATTTAAAACACCTCCTTATACTAGTTCAGTCAATGGACAGGTTCCACTCAACCCTTTCCGAGGTATTACGATGTGTTAGAGCAGAAAATACTCATAACAATTTTAGCGAGTTGCTAAACAAATCAATCTGCAAATATAACTACTCAATACATTCCACCACCAAGAGGAAACCCATTGAAACATTTTTTGGAAGAAGAGTTTACGCAAATCCAACATTGGTCGAAGAAGAAAGACGCGATAATATAAGGAACATAGTCGACAAACAGGGAAAAGACCTTGCATTTCACAATAAAAAAAGAACGGAAGTAAAAACATACGCAATGAACGACATTATCTATGTTAAAATCAATAGACGTCTAGGCAATAAACTCACACCTAGATACAAAAAGGAGACAGTACTAGAAGACAAAGGTAATACAGTTATGACGCAATCCGGACGGTTAGTAGACAAAAGCCATATAAAACCATAATTATAATGAGTAATAAATAGAAATAACATAATAATTATTACACCAATAATAATAAAATTACATGATAAAGGAAATAATTTTAATAACGACAATAAAAATAAAATACAAATATATATAAGTAATATAAGAAAATCGAATAATATGCCATAGGCATACGATCATATTTTTAAGTTATAAGTGAAAATTAAAATATGCCATAGGCGTACAATTTATAATTCAAACATTGTATTAAATAAATTATCAAGATGGTTATCTCTTTTCAGTCTCCTCGTCTGCATGGCCTATGCAGATGTCCAAATCCATGATTACTCCTCATCCCACCTAATAACCATGAAAAATGGACAATCCGAAATAAAAGACGGTACCTTAAATTTTATGCACATAATTAATACTCAAATCTACAGAGATCTTTTGGAAAACATAGCTAATGTAAAAGATAAAAATATACCGCAAGAAAATCCATTATATCCCACTCTACAACATGAAACCCAGCAAGCCATCGAAATGTTAGAAATCCTTGAACCCATTCGAAATCCCAAATCAAAGAGATCCCTTGATATAGTTGGCACTGCATGGAAATATCTCACAGGTAGCCCTGATCATGACGATCTTAATATGATCAACGATAATTTAAACAAATTAATAACGAATAATAATAAGCAAACCTTTGTAAACAATGCTTTTAATCAACAAATAAATAAGTTAACTAGAATCACAAACGATTTATTAAATGCAATTAAAAAGGATAATATTGCAGCAAATGAAGTAGCTTTAAGCCTACAAAGTAAATTAAGATAAGTCAAAGAAGAAATAATAAATGTAAAATACGCAATACAATGGGCTAGAATAGGAGTTGTAAATTCATTTATATTAAATAAAATAGAAATTGATATAGCAGTAAAAGAAATGAATAAAGAAAATATGCCCTTTAATACAGCTGAAGAAGCATTAGAATTTGCAGATGTAAGCGTATTAAGTAATTCATCATCAATTTTATATATTGTAAAGATACCATTGACTACCAATGAGATTTATGACAATTATATCGTTAAAGCTGTTATAAGAAACAATGTAATAATTAATTTAAAATATAACAATGTTCTAGTAAATCAAAGAAACATTTTGGGAATAGAAACTAGTTGTAAGCGATACAATATGATAAGTATCTGTAAACAAAATGAATTGTTAGACTTAAGTGACGATTTTTGTATACCAAATTTAATTAGAAGCCTCAACTCGTCGTGCCATATGATAAACTGCCATCACATCCCAAGAGACGAACTCATAGCACCTGGAGTACTTTTCCTGAACAATTTTCAAGGTAACATTATGATAGATGACGGCGTTCGAACTTTAAATGGCACCTTTATATTTAACTTAAAAAATTCATCAATAATAGTAAACGGAAAAACATATAAAAACTTCGAAACACCCCCTCTAAAGATTATGCCAGCAATAGCTCAGCCAACACCAGCGGAAAAAAGCCGAACTAGGTTACTGTCACTAGAAGCCATTAGCGAATTACATATCAATAACACATCAGATCATTACAAACTGAGAAGGTGATAAATAGAACCTTTGCAGGAGTGACCTTCATCATTATGGTTGCCCTGTTGATCAGCATCAAGAAACATTGCTTTAAAAAAGGAAAAATCCCAGAGCAACCGACGAAAGTTGTCCTAGAAGTTAACCAAGGTCAAGAAGCCGCCCCTCAAGTCCCTACGCCTGAAGCAAGAACTTTCCAGATATTTCAGACGCTCGAGGACAAGCGTTTTTAAGGAGGGAGGAGTTAACGTCATTTACGCCGAAATTAAGAACATAACTTTGAACAAACATCCGTTCCCATCATTTATGCTGACGCTATGTCTAGCGCTTTTTAACTAGAACAATGCACGCGCACAGGTAAATCGTCACTTACAGCAAAAGCTAAACAACAACAATAACAGCAGCAGCGGCAGAAGCAGCGACGCAGTAGCTGATAAGCTTATTCATAGTATTTCATAATTTTAGTCTCTGTTTGTGTTAAGTTAGTTTAAGACGTGTTGGAATTAATAAAATTGGCATTAGCCAAAAAAAATTATATTTTTTTAATAAATGGGATAACAAAATCCTTAACTTACATCATTATTGTTGTTGGTGCTTTCTCTTAAGTTCTCTCTTAACAAAATAATTTTATCACCGCGTCAGCGTCAAAAAACCTGTTAAACTGCTGCTTGCCAGATTGAGGAAATAATTTTTTTTTCAACTTGAACATTTTTCAAGTTATTGGGAATACTGCTACCTCTGTAAGCAAAATATATTTGCGAGTAGCCTGGCCTCAGCATTTTGTGCATTATTTTCATTTTTGAGTTGCTGCGAATTTAAACTTAAGAGGGAGGTAAGATTTGACAACTTTTTTCCATATTTTTTTATTTTTTTTTCTGAAAGTACAACATCTAAAGAATATTGAATAAGTTGTTAGGTCATTCGGAGCAAACCTAACGAAATTACAGTACGTTGAATGACCGTACCTCTTACTTAATTTTGCGCGCCTTTTAGCTACCTGCGCTGAGCGGCGAGCGGCAACTGTTTCGGTCTCTATTGTGTTACTTTTACCCCCTCTTTCGTCTTAATATCTTCAGGTTAATAAAATGTGTAATGTGCATTGTATACTTCGATGTAGAATATATATTTCAGTCTAAAATTGAACGCTTAGGAGAGCAGATATGTGCAACGTTTCAGTTTTGCTCCGATTTCGTTAACTCGCACTTCGTTTTGGTTTTGCTTAGTGATTTTGTATTTATCATCGAAAAAATGCCTAAACCAACTGGCAGAGAAGGACGTGCTCAGGGTGGAGTAAGCCGACCAAGAAAAAGAGTAATGCCACAGGATCGAAAAACGAAAGTAAGAGCCTCTAGTGCATCAGCGAAAAATATCAAATTGAATGCTTCGCTTGAAGTCGAGGAAGATCTTAAAAAACATTATCGAATTATAGAGTGTATTGCACACGTCCAAAAAACATGGGCAAACGTCTGCATGACTTAGTGAAATCGCACGTGGTCGATGTAAAAACGAAATCTGGTAAAAAAGTGATGAGGAAAACTGTTTCCGGTAAAGGCAAACTAACTGGCAACATGATCGACAAATTAACAATGTATTATGGGCTAGAAATTCGAAGAAATCACAATTGTATGGACAAAATGAGGAACGCTATATGGGCGACTTTTTATCATTATTCTTCGACTGATCAAAATCCCCAGCATGAAAAATGCGATAAATCGTGGTGCGAGTGGAAGAAGGCTGAAGCTGCAAGAACATTACGATCATTCAAGCACAGTTACTCTCCACGTTCAGCTAATGTTTTAGACGCAATAAAGACAACATATGAAGATTTATATATTGTTGTTTCACGCAGAACAACAACGAAAGCTACAATCAACTCATACGTAAAATTAGTCCCAAATCAGTGAGTGGTACTGCAACTGTCGTTGAAATTGCAGCATATGTAGCAGCATCACTTTTTAACGAAGGCTCTACTGCTTTTCTGACCTTCATGCAAGACCAAGTTCGCATGAATAGATCAGCAGAGCGTATTTGCTCGCGAGACCAAAGAAGGCATAGTCTTACGTAGACAGGAGCAAAAAGATGCCTTAGATAACGTGGATGATAGTGATGTACTGTATGGACCCGGCGTCGATGATGACATGTACGTATTTTATAAGAAAATCTATTTTTTTCAAGATATTTTCATTTTTTCAGTCTACAAAACTTTAAATCGATTTTTCCAAACATGTAATTTTTAAAGTCGGTGACCACCCTACAGAAAAAACTACTCAACCGATCATTTTGAAGTTTTGTACACAAATTCTACATGTGTAGCTCTCTAGTTACCTCGAGTTTTTTTAAATTTTTTAATTACAAACAATTTTACAATAACAAATAGGTCGATTTTTTCGTCAAAAGTCGACATTTTGGCTTCAAAATGGTGCCAAAAATTAAAAAATTTAAAAAAAAAACTCGACGAGACTAGAGAGATAAAGTAAGAAACTAAAAAAAGCATATTGATTTTTTGGTTTTAGATGATCCAGTGATGCTGTAGGCTGGTTACCGCACAACAACTTTTTTTTCGAGGCGACTGCGGAGATCTACAATAAATCCGTTATTTCTCTCTATTTTTGAACAAAAATTTTTTTAAATATTCTTCAACTGTTGTACTTTTATATAATAATATGTAAAATAAACCTACAGTAATAATTTTTTTCTAAAAAAATTCATAAAAAAAGGTCTTTTTAGACGAAACAAACCTAACTCTCCCCTTAAATACTAAGAAATTTGCTGAAAAACACCAAGGAATAAGTAAACAAATGTTTTGAAATTGAATTGAAACTTCTTTTTCAGAAATGTCAAAAAGGTTATCCGGCAGAAATATGTTTTCCAAAATGCAGTTTTTAGATATTAACAACAGATAAGATTGAATACATATTTTTGCTTTAATGACAACGAATGACTTTCCCATTAAAATTTTTCATTACCACTAAATTTTAATAGTATACCACTAAATTTTGTCAATATTTTTCATTACCATTAAAAATTTAGTGGTAATTAATATTTTTCCCATTATCGTTCAAAATTTTCATTACCACTAAATTTTAGTGGTAATGTTATTTTTTCTTCCATTACCATTACATTTTAGTGGTACTGCAATTTTTTTTCCAATACCATTACATAATACTGGTAATGGCATTTTTTATTTCATTACCATTACATACGAGGGTACTAACAAAAGTTCTCTTAGTTGCTGTCATATTATAAGATTTTAATAAATTAAAAATTACATACTGTTTGTTATAATCTTACGATATATCACTCTAATTTTCGGAAAGATCGGTCAAAATGGAGACAAGAAAACGTAAAATTAGCGTAAAATTAAAAACGTAAAGAAGCAGTGTCAGTGGATATCCCTGTGCCAACGCAGCAAGAAATTCGGTTTCTTTTGGATTTGGATTCTTTTTGGATTTCGGCGTAAGCTCAAGCCTGTGGAAATATTTAGTGAATGCCAAACAGTGTTTGGAGTGTATGCGGCATCCCTTGTGACTATTTCAAGTGTGTTCGGAGATTCCACACCGGTCATTTTTCTGTGGACGAACCTCGAGAAGGCCGTACAAAATCTGCGACGATGTAAGTGTAGCGCTGGTGAAGTCTAAAATTGACGAAGATCCAAGATTGATCCAGGAAATGATTGCTGAAGAACTGGGCATGAATGCCATGGCTGTATCGCGAATATTAAAAAATAATCTTGGATACAGGAAAAAATCTGCACGATGGGTTCCCAGAATTTTAACTGAAGCTCAAAAAGAGGCACGTGTGCGTTGCTCAATATTTTCTTGACAAATTTAAAAACGGAAAGTCTTCCACTTTTCAGAAAATTGTAACAGGTGATGAAGCATGGTTTTTCAAGTACGATCCTGAAACCAAACAACAAAGCATGGTATGGAGCCCAGAAGGTGCAAATCCACCCGTTAAAGCACAGCAACAAAAGTAATGATGTCAGTTTACTTCACCAGAGAGAAAGTTGTAGCTGATATTCCTTTGGAAAAAGGTCAGATGGTAACTGCCAAGTGGTATACTGAAACTTGCTTACCAGAAGTATTCCAAAATTTATTGGGAAAACGCCAAAAAAAGGAACTTCGCCGATACTTTTTGCATCATGACAATGCGCCAGCGCACACTGCTGGAAAAACAAGCGACTTTATTGCGCTGTCAGGCATCGAAGAAATTCGACCAGCACCTTATTCCCCAGATCTAGCACCTTGCGACTTCTGGTTATTTCCAAAAATAAAAAAAAATTTGCGAGGAAGAGTCTTCAACAGCAATGAGGACACAATAAATGTGGTCAATGATGAAATTGCAAAACTCTAAAAAGCTGATTTTAAACACTGTTTTTCAAGGTGGACTTATCGACTTCAAAAATGTATCGAAATAAATAGCGATTACGTTGAAAAAATACAAAGAGATGAAGAAAAAAGATATAAAATGAAAACATTTTTTGTTTAGTTTTTTCTACTCTATTAAGCGATCTTTTGTTAGTCCCCTCATATGAATGGTAGTGCAATTTTAATTAGCATTACCACTAGGTGGGTAGTGATAATGGAAATTTAATGGTAATGGAAAATGCCCATGTATGATTTCTATACTTATTTCCCATGTAAATCTAATGTTCCTTCTTATCTTTAGTTAAGATCATTTTTAAATCAGGTTGATGTGTGCATTTTTGTTATTAATCTTAAAATGTTCTGAAATTATCTGTTATAAGTTCGAAACGAACAATAGGAGATGATTTAAAAATTATAAGAAGTGTGAAAAAAGAAATAAATTATGCACTCTAATGTGCAATAAAATTGAATGCTAACTTTTTAACATTTTAATATTAAAATGAAGACCAAAACCGTACTGAAATGCAATATGAACTCAGGATTAAATTCTAACACAAAAAATTTTATTAGAAATTAAATGTAATATTCGGTAAGTATTAAAATTTAATACAATTTTTGTGTGGTCATATATGTAATCCCATTTTTGTACTAAAATTTATTCCAAAATTTCTTACCGTATATTATACGATAAAATATCATTATCTCACTGTATTTATTTTTAATTTAAATAAATACAAATGTAAAATTTCCATAGATGTCATGTTATAAAAAAAACTTTGTTCTATAGTAAAATATTTATTTTGGTTACAATTTTTTTGTCCACAAAAGTAACATACCCGATATTTGGAGTAGACTGAAGCACTATAAGGGTTAAGTTTTTCAGATTTTCAGTAGATGGCATTTTTATTTTATATCGCTTTTAATGCAACAATTATTTTCCACCGTTATTAGGAAAATAGATTTTGATTTGACATGATTTTTAAAAAAATTTAATACTTTTTAATGCTTATTTTCTCAATAGCTAAACACATCCTCTTCCTAATGAAGCTGAAACGAATTGAATATAAGAACGATTAAAAAATTAAATAAATCAAAACGCATTAAATTAGTTGTTTCATCGTTTTTGCTTCCCACAATGTCAGCACTTTGGTGTTTGCTAACATCAACTGTTTGTGTGCGTGTGTATGTGAGTCTGATTTTTGTTGGACACATAGCAGCCTTGTTGAAATAGATTTATCCTCCCAATTGTAAGTGACCATGCCAATTTATCCTAGGGGAATACAAATCCCTGTGCACGAGCCCAGCTGCAATTTATTGTCTCGCCGCTATTTATTGAATACGCACGATTTGTGGGATTTGGTCTAGTGTGTGGTTAATCAGGTTGCTGCATTTGTGGCACAAGTAAAATAAATTAGTTGCTGATACTGTTATTGTTTTTGTTTTTGCGCAACAGAGGAAAAACTCCTCTCTGTCTCTCTCTCTCTCTCTCTAAAGCTTATTGAGCTACACTTCCGGACAGGCAAAATCGCGCCAAAACTAATACATTACCAGATGTCAATCTACTGAAACGGCAGGTATTAGTGGGTGGTACCTTGCATGACATGTCGTGAGCCCAGAGTTGTTTAATCTTTTGGGTGGTTACGTTTTACCGATTACATTTTACGATCGGTAGCTAATTAAAATTACATTTGAGAACACGGTGGGCTGTGTTTATTGAGTATGAAGAAAAACAGATCTGGTGGGGATTAAAATAATATGTTTGTGCACATAACATTGTTCAGTTGTATCGAAGCAGCATCATACGAATTGTATAAAAATGTGGCTGCCACGCACAGTAGAAGTGAGGGTTTTACCCAAAAGAGGAATTTCTGTGATTGCTTATTTATTTAATTAACATTGTTTTTCGGCTCAACCTAATAGAACGTAATACACTCAAAATTGCCTAATTCTAATTTCAAGGAATTTTTTTTGTCATATTCATTAAGAATCTCAGCGAGTGATTCACCCTACGACTAGTGCAGCCAAATTATTTTTTTCAAAAGACTACAAATAAAAAAAAAACTGTATTTGGAACAAAAAAACTGTATCTTCAAAAACTGCGAAAATAAATAAATTGTAAATAAAAAGGTTTTTTGTATTATTACTCGAATAAACATAATAAAAAAAAATTTATAAATAAAAAACGTTTAACAATAAAAAAAGCAGCTTTTTTTAATTTTTTTTTTTATATATCTATAAGGAGTAATAATTTTTTTTTTCATATTTATACAGGTTATTGTACATAAAAAGTACTTTATAAAAATATTTTTTTTTTTTTTTTAAATTTTCAGCCTTTTATAGAGAGGGCGCAGAAAATGACATTAAAAAAAGACATCCAAAACGGTTCGATGGATATGGCCTTTCCCATGTACCTCAAACAAAAAAATCAAATGTCATTTTAAAGTAAAGACCATTAACTCGGCATCCCCGCTACGCATAAGCCCCGGAGGTTTTCTTAAAATTATGGCGAAAGTGATAAGCATGAAGAGTCCGTACAAATCGTCCATAATTGACATCTCGACAGACATGATTTACTCTTGAGAAAGCTAGGGTAATATCAGCTGAATAGTGTATTGCCAGGAATAGCCCAGTAAAGATTTGGATTATTAAGCATAACCCTAACAAAGACCCAAAATTTCATCAGGTTTAAATATTGATTGGAGTAGGAAGATCAATTAAGGCTCTATTTACAATCTTTAGTTCAGGGTGTTTTACTCGAATTAGTATATTCATTAGTTTATTTTTCGGAGTGGCCCATAAAATAGGTAAAAAATTAAAAAAATAGATAGATTTTCGCGTGCTTTTTTATATATACAAAAAAAAAAATAAAAATAGTAGGTACTTGAATTTAGGGGGATGCTTTAAGGACAAAATAACAAACACACTAAGATTTATTTAAATTGAACCAATGGATTTGAAGTTATTTATCGAACCATTTTAAAAAACTAGTTTTGAGGAAATCGCGCTTACAGTTTTAGTTTTTCGAAATTTTGCATATATTTTTAAAATTGTTGGCTGATAACACTTACTATTATTTAATCTGCAATGCTAGGTATCGTTTTAAAAACATGTGTGTATATTCTAGAAACTATAAAGGATACATTAAGCAAAAAATTTTTGATTTGAAATAAAATAAATCTTAACCTTAAAAAAAAATAACGTTAAATAAAAAAAAATTAAATAAAATATATTAAAATAAAATAAAATACAATAATATAAAATAAAATAAAATAAAATAAAATAAAATAAAATAAAATAAAATAAAATAAAATATAATAAAATAAAATAAAATAAAATAAAATAAAATAAAATAAAATATAATATAATATAATAATATAAAATAAAATAAAATAAAATAACATAAAATAAAATAAAATAAAATAATATAAAATAAAATAAAATAAAATAAAATAAAATAAAATAAAATAAAAAAAAATAAAATAAAATAAAATAAAATAAAATAAAATAAAATAAAAAAAAATAAAATAAAATAAAATAAAATAAAATAAAATAAAATAATATAAAATAAAATAAAATAAAATAAAATGAAATGAAAAGTAATGAAATGAAATGAAATGAAATGTAATGAAATGAAATGAAATGAAAAGAAATGAAATGAAATGAAATGAAATGAAATGAAATGAAATGAAATGAAATGAAATAAAATTAACTAAAATAAAATAAAATAAAATAAAATAAAATAAAATAAAATACAATAAAATAACATTCATACAGTGAGCGTAAAAATAAAGTGTACACATTTTTTGTATACGAGTTATACCACATATATGTCTTCAATACTGTAATTAGTACCAAAACTTATTATGTTTTGAGTTCTTCTTAAAGTCTCTCTTAATATAAGCATAATAATTCTTGCAAATAATTTACCTCAACAATAAAATATTTAATATAAACAAAAATAGTCCATATTTATCGCGATAAAACAAAGTGTACACTTGCATAGTAAGGTCAGCTATATCAAATATTTAAAACATATGTAACGGTATCTCTCTAGAATTGGTTAATTTTGTTGTTAGTTAATGTTTCTGCATCATTCGCATTTGATAAAGTGAGCAAGTAAGTTGTAAGAAAACTTTTTTAAAATGCGTAGTCAAACTTCTATTGAAACACTGGGACTAGTCATAAAATTCCATAAGAAAGGAAAATCACTTAAATTATTTATAGAACCCATATTACCATCAAAAAATCATTGACAAATACAAAATATTTGGAGCACTAGAAAATCGACCATGTGCTGGCAGACCAAAAAAACTCTGTGAAACCGCAATACAATCAGTAGTCAGAAGAGTGCGAAAAGATCCAACTACATGCGCAGTGAAAATAGCGGATGATCTGTCCAAATCATCAGGAACCGTTAGTGCCAGTACAATAAGACGTGCATTAAATGCAAATGGTCTATTTGGAAGAGTCCCTCAAAAAAGCAGTTTTTTTCTAAGAAGTGTGAACAACATGAAAATTCATTTTTGAAAAACATTGTTTTTAGTGATAGTTTTTAGTGACGAAAGCAAATTCAAAATTTTTGGAAAGAAAAAATCTACAAAAATGTGGAGAAGCAAAAATCAGGAGTTCCAGGAGCAAAATATTACTTCGACAATAAAGCATTGTGTTGGCTCTGTGATGGTGTGATGGCGCCAAACGGAGTAGGTAATGTAACGTTTATTGACAGTACAATGAATAAATTCGTTTGTCTTAATATTC
Source organism: Coremacera marginata (assembly GCA_914767935.1). NCBI lineage: Eukaryota > Metazoa > Arthropoda > Insecta > Diptera > Sciomyzidae > Coremacera > Coremacera marginata. The sequence continues at coordinate 138,203,706 of OU612045.1, forward strand.
TAAAAGAACATTTTCCGGCCTGTGTTACCAAATTAGGAGTGGATCACTTGTGGATGTTTCAGCAGGAAAATGATCCGAAACATACAGCCGAGGTAGTGATGGAATGGTTGCTGTACTATACTTCAAAACGGCTTGATCACCCCCCACAATCACCGGACCACAACCCAACAGATCATTTGTGGGAACATCTGTATAGGCAAATAAGAAAGGAGAATTTTTGTTGTAAAATAATTTAGTTTTAGTTAGTTTATAATGAGAGCATAAAATATTAATTCCAAAAACACACCAATTTTTTATGACATTACTTTTTAAAATATTGGAATAAAGTAAAAATTATTCAAAAATATGGTGTACACTTTGTTTTGACGCTCACTGTAGTATAAATAATATTTTACAAAACAGAAAAATGTATGGAATATGGAACATTTATATCACATTAGCTTTAACGAAATTAAATATCATTGTCTTACCACCAATAATTTTAAGGGCCGATGTTGAATGTGAACCACACCTAAACGTCGTTTTTTTTTTGCATTTCATTTGACATTTCTCAATTTCAGACTAACTCAATTTGAACCATGGAAAGATACACAATCGAGCAACGCGTTAAAGTTATTCAGGCTTATTATGAAAATGGGCGTTCAAATCAAAATGCATATCGTGCACTTCGTGATTTTTTCGGTCAATTTAATAGTTCAAATATGCGTACAATAGGAAAAATCGTGCAAAAATTTGACGGGTCATACCGGGTCTGTAGGAGATGTGAAAACAGCAGTTCATGCTCGTACAGCTCGTACTGCAGAAAATATTGCTGTTCTTCAATATTTGTGCAGAAAATATTGAAGAGCCGTCCACCTCAACTCGTCGTCGTGCCCAACAATTGCACCTCTCACGCTCGTCGTTGATGAACATTATGCATAAAGACTTGCATTTACACGCTTACAAGGTGCAATAACTAAAGCCTCTTGACCATTTCAAGCGTCGTCAATGGTCAGAATGGTGGCAAGAAATGGCAACAGTGGATGATAAATTTTTGAAGAAAATCATCAGCAGAATTGCCGCATTTGGGCAAATGATAATGCAAGAATGATTGTCGAAAAACCAATGCACCCACAAAGAGTAACCGTTTCGTGCGGTTTATGGGCTGGCGGCATCATCGGGCCGTATTTTGTCCAAAATGAGGCCGGTCAGGCAGTTACTGTGAATAGTGTTCGATATCGTGAGATGATAACGAACTTTTTATGGCCCGAATTGGAAGATATGAATGTGGACGATATGTCAGGACGGTGCCACTTGCCACACAGCTAACGAAACAATGGCTCTTTTGCGCGACAAATTCAATGGCCGATCATGATCATGTGATTTGACACCGTTGGACTTCTTTCTTTGGGGTTATTTGAAAGAAAATGTGTACGTCGATAAGCCAGCAACACTTCAAGAGCTAAAGGATGAGATAATTCGGCACATTAATGGAATAGAACCTCACTTATGCCTCAGCGTCATCAAAAATTTGGACCATTGGAAGGAGGTGTGTAATTGAACCATACCAATATTATCATAATAAAAAGAAATGATAATAATTCCCTAAACAATTTGTGTTTTATTCAAAATCAACATCGGCCCTTATCCACCCTTTATTATTTTTCGTAAGTACATAATATATTATTTGTGGCGGCCGTGGCGTAGTGGGTAGAGTGTGGGCCCATACGCCAGAGTACCCTGGTTCAATTCCCACCTGACACAGAAAGTTTTTTTCAACTGATTTAATTTTTCTGTCCGGCCGTCACCTATTTGCAGATAATGGCAAACCTCAGAGTGCAAAAACGGCCATGAAAAGGTTCTAGAGAACATAAGCCATTCGGAGTGGGCATAAAACTTGTAGGTGCAGTTCCCGATCATTTGTGTTCAAACATTTCACAACACGCACAACACAATTGGCTGAAATGGCCATTTTTATTGTTATTATTATAAAAAATACTGCATCCTCCTACTTGTTTTATACATAGTAATTTAGTTAAAAATTTTATTTAAAAATGGTTTTTTAAGAGATATGGCAGGACTGTATTTTGACATTAAATGTATAAGAATTTTTGCTGTCATTCTAATGAGTCTACCTTGGTTCTTATACCATGGGCTTGCCATTGTGTGCAGAGAGGTGACTGCCGAACAGAAAAATTAATTCAATTGAAAAAACTCTGTGTCAGATGGGGGACTTGAACCTGGATTCTCTGGCGTACGAGCCACACACTCTACCCACCACGCCACGGCCGCTACACTATTTTTTATACATATAAATAAAACCAGCCTAAATGAAGCCTATACTTATACGAGCAAAAAATCGCTCGTTTTTTTTCATTCATTTAAGTACGAATACTTTTATCGCAAAATCAACTTCAGATATTTTAACTCAATTCAACCAAAAAACAACCCAACAATTTAGTCCAATTAAAGCACTCGTCTGAGCACAAAATGCAACCCTGACATAACCGCTATGATTATAATCGCGGGATGCACGACGCATGCTGCTTAAAATTGAATTTTAAATAGCATTTAATCTGTTTACGGGCTTAATTTTTGCTATGCATCATCATGGGATTTGTTTCAACAAAAATAATGGCTAAAGAAGAATTTTGGCATGAATCAAAACATTGCAACTGCAACTGAGCCATTCCGGAAGGTGGCGAGCCAACGCAGCGCATTAACGGTTCCGTATATACAAGAATGGCGACATCTAAGCCGTGGAACTCGTGACATTAATGTTGACCGGGGCATTAAGTTCGTATGGAGAATGGCAACGAGCTTAACGAATAGATACCTACACTCAGAGAACTGCTACAGTGATCGGAGAGTAGGTAGGCATTTATGTCCACTGAATAAACACTTAATCCACTACTAGAGGCCCTTGATTTATTGCTGTCGAATGAGTTCACGAAATGCACAAAGTTGGCCGCAATCAATTCTACGGCAAGCGCGCATAATTGACGCATGTTCCTAATGGCGATGAGAGTCACAGACAAAGCCACAGCCAGACGCACACCCACTTCATATAAGTGTAGCTGTCGACGCGTTGTGGACAACGGGCTGACATACGTCGATGACGCGACTAAAGTAACACATGCTTTGAAAGCAGAGCAGTGAACGTTTTGCACGATTAAGGCTACTCGTATTTGATTTTCCCCCTTTATTTGATATTTTATATTCTCATGTAGGATTTTATAGTGTGAATGTACATTTTATTTAATTTTTCCCCAGCCAACATTTGTAAGATAAATTGTTCGCCTTTCGCCGAGGCGAAGCGAAAGCGATACTTATGATAAAAGAATTGACCGATGAAGTAAAAGGATTAGGAGAGAGATGGAGCGTAGAGATGAAGAAAACCAAAAGGTCCTCAGAAGGATGACAGAAGAAGTTATAAATTTAAAATTAGAAATAATAATAAATTATAAATAAATAAATAAATAAATTTGTGCGTATTAACAACTTTAATATTATTATTTATGTTTTTGAATTGAACATTTCTTCGTAAGAAATTATTTATTGGTCGATCTGGTGGAGAGGATTCTGCAGAAAGATTAGAACTGCTATAAAGAAAGTGTTTGATGATGAGCTTGCAACAAGTTTACTTGGAAGAGGACCAGAGATAAGCCTAGTGCGGAGCGATGTTATTGCATTGCAATTATTAAAGGTAAAATTGTTTTTAGTGAAGGCTATAATAAATATTGTCTTATAAATTAAACATAAAATCTTGTTTATTTACAGATATGTGCTATCAAAAATTTACCACGGAAGATAGATATATGCACTAGTAGTGCAAAAGCATTTTATGCATGCCAGGGGCAGGCTTAATAAGCGCAGAAAAGTGATCTTCGAAAGTGAATCTTCCGAAATATCCTTTATATCCTTAATTCCTTAATGTTAAGAAATAGTTTGCATATCGAAAGTTACTTAAGTTTTGTTATTTTCAATTTTTTAAATCCGTTAATAATTTTATAGCACGTTTGAGTTTAAATTATGATATATGCTTAATTTTTTAATGTTAATGTTATATTTTGCAAATTGTAAGTTATTTAAGTTTTTTTATTTTTCCAAAGTTTTCATTTTCCAAATCTGTTAATAATTTTATAGCACGTTTGAATTTACTTTACTTACACAAACAAAAAAAAGTTAAACCTGATTTTAAAGCAGAATGCATATGTTTATTTGGTTAGAACTGGGGCATAAAATTGAAAAGGATATCGTCTACTTCTCACTAGGAAGATTCGCTTTCTACTCACTCGACGGAATCGCTTCTGCTCAATAGGAAAACTCAATTTTTGCTACTCAGTAAGAATCATTTTCTGCTCTTCTAGAAGATTTCGCCACGATGGACTTTTTTCTCCCACGAGAGAGCAGAAAGCGATAAGAAAGCGAGCTCGCCGGCGAAAAGTTGTTCTTAAAGAAGATCCGCCTTCTGCTCTTCCGTGATATAAAATGCTGGCTGGGTTCTCAAAGTCTCGCTTTCAACATAAAATTTTGTTCCCATATTTTGGTTTTTAGCCTTAAAATTTAAAAATATAAAATCTTATAGCGTCGATCTACCTTATTTTAAAAGCAGGATTTAAAATTCAGTACAGTTTTCAAGAGACCAAAAAGTCTAAAATTTTTTATGGGAGACAGTTCGCATGTGTTTATATGTCAAAAACAATATGTTTATTAAATTCTTTCCGTAAAGAAGTAGAAACTGCACAGTTTAACTTTCATGGTGATATAGTAAGGATGTCTTAACATTTTCGAAAAGTCGGGATGTCAGTTTATCGTCTAAGTGCTTTCGTATTGAACGTGTTAATTCTTTTAACTACCTCGGATTATTGCTTGATAATAAAATTAATTGGTAAGAACATACTACACAGAAAATAAAAGAATTGATTAATTATCTAAACTTGATTAGGTGATGCGAAATTCTCTATTTCACCAAATCTTTTCGGCAACTTTTCTGCTTATACAGTTAAGAAAACAAACATGCATTCGGTTATTCATCTAATTACTTACTTACTTACTTAGGTGGCCGTAACAACCCGTGTTCGGGTTTCGGCCGACCTCATCAGCTCTCGCCAGGCGCTTCTGCTTTGCGCGCGCCTTCTCCAATCGGATACACCAAGTGCGGTTAGGGCTTCCTCGGCCTGATCCATCCATAGGAGGCATAGTCTCCCTCGTCGTCGTTGACCAGCGACCCTCACCTCGAGCACCTTTTTCGCTGGAGCTTCGTCGTCCATACGATGGACATGACCCAGCCAGCGTAGTCGCTGCACAGTTATACGCCGAACTACGTCAATGTCTTGGTAGAGCTCATACAGCCCGTGGTTCATTCGGATGCGATAGTCATCGCTGACTCGAACAGGACCGAAGATTTTGCGAAGAACTTTTTTCTCGAACACCCCCAGAGCGGCTGCGTCAGTTTGCGAAATTATCCATGCCTCAGCGCCATAAAGTAGCACAGGTAGAACGAGCGTCTTGTAAAATGTTAGTTTTGTCGATCGAGAGAGGGCTCTGGAACTTAGTTGCTTACTGAGCCCTTAGTAGCACCTATTAGCAAGTATTGTTCTTCGCTTTATCTCAAGGCTGATTTCGTTGTTGTTATTTATGGCGGTGCCAAGGCATACAAACTTCTTGACTACTTCAAAGTTATAGCTGCCGGATGAAACGTGGGAGTCTAGTCGCCGCGCTCCGTCGTTTGTTCACCTTATTCACCTAATTAAAATTTGTAAATTCTACTAAAATTTTGTTTATAAAATCACCTAATTTTTTCTTTATTTTACCTAATGCAAGTTCTAGATTATTTTATTTTTTACTTTGTAAATAGTAATATTGAAATCGATTTTTTTTTTAAAGTTTTTTGTGTTATAAACTTGACGCAGTCTGTCATGATAAATTCAAATTTTTTCGCTGTGACATTTGAGTTAATTTAAATTTTGTTTTTCACAATAAAAAAATTTCAAGCCACAATAAATATTACAGGTGAGTATGTTGAACTAATTACCAAATTCATGGTTTATATTATCTATTTACTGCATTTATTTCTTTGGACATTTATATAGATTTGGAATTTTGTGTATTTAACCTACACTTGAAGCTTCATACAGTGCCTCAATGGAGGGTGCCAAAATAATTGACCTGCCAACAAACAATGTGTGCGCTGAGATGCTGAAGCTCCTTTTGGATTTGGGGGGAGGGGGCTCCTTGACTCCAGAAGGTGGAGGAAATGTTGAAGTCTAAAAACCCCTCTAGATGGTTAAATGCGGGCATTATAAGAGTTTTGACTAAAATTACTCAAAAAATATTTTCGAAAAATACCTATGCGAAGAAAAAATTTTTTTAACCATGATTTCGTTGTTTATAAAACGGAAAGCTTCCTAAAAGCGGTTTCAGTCATTTCAGTGGAGTTTCATCGAGGAATACTTTTACGCATTTTCGACTGGTCCTATTTCTACATCAACACGAGTGCTTTTATCTTGAAGTAAATCTTATTTGTTTGGTATTTAATATTCCTTTTGAAGGGATAAAAAATTTCACTATTGAAAATATTAAAATATATTCATGTTTTGTTTGCTCAAACCATTTTCAAAAAGTTGAGGTATGTATATATAAATCACCTTAAGTTTCAACATAAGCTACATGCTTGTGTAACCTTCAAGTTGTGTAGTAACTGCTCACAATTGTTTTAATCGATTTACGCGTTCAAACGTCATATTATTAAAAAACATGAAACTAATTTAGATGAACAATTTAATGCAGAGGTTTCCGAAGCCATTGACATCAATCAAATAATTCCAAGTTCTCAAACGAGTGATGCGAATTGTGTACGGACTGAGATTAAATCGAAACAAAGCTTAGAATCAATGATCAATGTGTTAGGATTTTTACTTAATTTATATGGAAAAATGTCGTTGCCTAGAAATTTAGCTAAAGAAGTTGTAAGTGACCTTATAAACTGTATTCTTGATCCCATAATATCATTTATTGAGCAAGAGTTAGGTGAAAGAAAAAATGATGTTATACCTAAACTTGAGAACTTAAAAAAAAAATTCGAAAATTTTAATTCCGAGTACCAGCTTAAAAAGTTTTTACAGGAAAAAGATATATTTACAGAGCCTGAACTATTTTTCATTGATAATTGTGTTACAATTAGAAATGTTTCAAATCTCTCAACAAAAGGAGTTGTTGCTAATTAACGAAAATTTGAGGAGATACTTAGAATTGCCAAATGTTTTAGATTCAATACTTGAAAAACTTCGTCAATCAGAATCCGAAAAAGATTTGACTAATATATGTCAGGGAACAGTTTGGAAGCGAAAGGTGGAATCGTTTACTGGAAAAACTGTTTTACCATATATACTATACCAAGATGACTTTGAAGTAAATAACCCTTTAGGTTCAAAAAGTGGTATACATAAGATATCAGCATTCTATTTAACGTTTCCATTATTGCCATCTGAAAACTTATCCAAACTTGAAAATATTCTCGTGTGTTGCTCGACGAAATCTTCTAGCATTGAATGTAGTAGTTTTTCGAATTATTTCGACAACTTTGCTCAGTTTTGAAAGACTTGTTAGATTAAATGGGATTCAACATAAAATATACTTTGTTTTAGCAACTATTACAGGCGATACAATAGGTGTCCTATTGAGGCGTTCAATGTTTTTGCATGGTCAACTTTATGTTGCTGCGAGTCGAGTTAGGTCTTTTGATTGACTAAAATTTTACGTTTCAAATGACAATGGTCATGGAAATTTGTTAAATGACAATAAATTTTTAAAAAAATTTTTTTTTACATAAGTCTTAGAAATTCCTTTAATTGAAATTTATCACAATGAATTCTATATAATTAAATATTTTTGTAACAATAAAATAAATAAAATAAAATAAAATAATGTTAAATTCATAAGTTATTGTACCAAAAATTAAATTAAATTCAATGTAATATAAAACTTAAATGAATAATCAAAAGCCAATTATGAATTCCTTTTACAAATTAAGACCATTGGCAATTTTAGAAAAGATTAAGTAAATAATATTGTATAATACTTACCAACTTTTTTCCTGTGGAACGAACATTCTTCTTTTAATTTTAAACATGTTGTATTTGTTCAACAAGTGTATTGGTAAGATTTCAAGCTGCCACGCCCATCCATATGGGCGAATAAGTTACTTTTAACTCTGAAAAATTTTTTAAAACTTAACTTTTAAAAGTGTAACTCATAAAAATATTTAATTTAATCTTTGCTGAAAAGTATTTGATTAAAACATTTATAAAATTTATTATTATTATTGAAAAAAAAATGAAATACTAATTAAGACACAGCTGCAGTCTTTTGAAAATAACTTTGCTAAATGATTCACAAATGAGATCTTATTTGGTTACACTTCGTGTAGACACATGTACCACACATGTACCACACATTACCATTACGGTTATCATTACCGTTTAGCAATCAAAAACAAAAATATCGCTGAAAGTTTTACGAAGGTTAGTATTGTAGGGTTAAAATATAAATTACAGGGCTGCATGAATGTGTTTGACAGAATAAAGTGCACCGAGCATTTTATTGCCTTGTTCTCTATTTACTTTATTCTTTAAAGCTTTTTTTTCCCCCCCTATGTACGAGGGCTGTTCAAAAAGTTGTCGGCCTTCAAAGTTGGGCGTCGAAAAAAAAGGTATGCTGCTTGCGGCCCGAATAACTCGACTTCGGATCGTCTGAAATGGAAAAAGTAAACGGTGTTACATTCAGTACAGATGTAATTCTGGTTTTTACCTCAATCATAATATTGCGATTATTTTTTACAAAATGGCGGTCATTGAAAAAAAAAACCGTTGAGTCTATTTTTTGTAATTTAGTGTAAAAAAATAGTAACAAATTGTTTAAAATTGTGATTCAGGTAGAGACTAGAATGGTGACAATTCTGCCTCGATTGCACTTGGTTTCATCAAAATCGGTTCAGACCTACGGGCGCAATCTGGGCCGCAAGCTCGAAAAACGTGGTTTCGAGATAAACGCGTTTAAGTTTGGAGTTATTTTTTTGCATCAAAAAGAAAATTTGAGCATGCAGTTTTAGAAACTCGACAATTCTGCGTCGATTGCACTTGGTTTCATCAAAATCGGTTCAGTAGAACCGGAGAAAAGTGACTTCAAAGATCAAAAACGTGGGTTTGAAAAAACTCAAAGAAAATTTTAGGCAATAAAACATTTTTTTTTTTTTAAATACTTACTTATAACAATCTGCAATGCTAGCCCCATAAAGAATTCCTTCTTTTTCAAAAAATGAGAACTTAGCGGCTCTTTGTGCTCTTCGGGCAGTTTTACCTTCTTTTGATGCTCTGGCTTTGGACCTTTTCAAACGTTCTTCGTTCCGAAGCTCCAAGTGGCCGGCATGCTCTTCCGATTTTAACCCCATCGAGAATTTGTGAGAATTCTTGTACGCCAGGTGAATAAAAATAAATGAAAATTTGGCAATGTGGTAGAACTAAAATCTGTTATTCTCGAAGAATGGTGCCGAAATTGATTCAAAGTGATTCAAAAAATGTAAAATAACATTTACAATATTATTGCAGCCAATGGTGCTCCATTGGATGTTCAACGAATATTTTTTTTATTCAAAAAAATTGTTTTTTTATTCAGAATTTTGAAGTGGCCAAAAAAAAAGTACCATTATTAGAAAAGACTTCGCTCTTGCTCACTATTGTTGTTGTGCATAGATGACCAAATTCTCAAGCATTCTCCTTAAAAATATTTCAAATTCCGTTTATGTAGTATGTATGTATTCTATTCTAGTATATTTATAGTGTATTCTATGGGATCTGCAAGACTTGCATACACCTCAATACTGCTCCTAGGAGGAACATTCGCCTTAATAACATAAGGTGTGTTTCATATATATAAGTGTTGGTAAAAAATTAGACCGCAGAGTATGAATTCAAGCCTTAAAAATATCTTACTAACATTTTTTTCTCTCCGAAACCTTTAATTCCGAAAGAGGTTTTAGACAAGGCGATCCACTGTCTTGTGATCTCTTCAACATCATCATGGAGGGGATCGTACGAAAGGCCGGTGTGCTTCGTAATGGCACCATTTTCTACAAAGGTGTCCAGCTCCTTACGTACGCTGATGATATTGATATTGTCGGCAGAACCAAGAGAGATGTTACCGCTGCTTTCACCACTATCGAAAAGGAATCAGCCAAAGTGGGTTTGACGATAAGTGAGGGTAAAGCAAAGTATATGCTGTCTACAAACAAGGGAGCGCGGCGTCTAGACTCCCACGTTTCATCTGGCAGCTATAACTTTGAAGTAGTCAAGGAGTTCATTTACCTTGGCACCGCCATTAATACCAAAAACGAAATCAGCCTGGAGATAAAGCGAAGAACAATAATTGCTAATAGGTGCTGCTACGGGCTCAGTAAGCAACTAAGTTCCAGAGCCCTCTCTCGATCGACAAAACTAACACTCTACAAGACGCTCATTCTACCTGTGCTGCTTTATGGCGCTGAGGCATGGGTAGTTTCGCAAACCGACGCAGCCGCTCTGGGGGTGTTCCAGAGAAAAGTTCTTCGCAAAACCTTCGGTCCTGTTCGAGTCGGCGATGACTATCGGCGTACGTTATAACTGTGCAGCGACTACGCTGGCTGGGTCATGTCCATCGTATGGACGATGAAGCTCCAGCGAAAAAGGTGGCCGAGGCGAGGGTCGTTGGTCAACGATGACGAGGGAGACCATGCCTCCGATGGATGGACCAGGCCGAGGAAGCCCTAACCACACTTGGTGTATCCGATTGGAAAAGCCGCGCGCAAAGCAGAGGCACCTGTCAAGAGCTGATGAGGTTGGCCAAAACCCAATTCTTAAGTTCCAATTCTTTCAAGTTCTTACGCGAAAAACTGATAATATAGCATTTATTAGTGTTAAGATAGAGTTTATTGCGATTGAACTATTGCTCAAGGGAGGTCAATTTTGATTGCAAGAAAATTAAATCTTCTTCCGACTTAACCACATTGTACATATTTAGGTCATCGGCATACATAAGATACGGGATGTTCTCCAATGCTACCGATAGGTCAGAGATGAAGATATTGAAAAGAAGCGGACCAAGGTGACTACCCTGCGGAACACCAGATGACACGATGATTTTTTGGGCGAGATATCCTGGAACTTAACAAATTGGGACCTTTCGGAGAGATAAGACTTAATCCAGTTGAGCAAGGTCCCTGTTATTCCAAATTTTTTCAATTTAAGAATTAGGATATCGTGATGAACACAGTCAAATGCTTTACTGAAATGTGTATAAACTGCGTTTATCTGATGTCCGTTTTTCATTTAAGTAAGAATATCAGAGACTAAGATTGCGAGATTTGTATTCGTTGAGCAGCTTCTACGAAATCCATGTTGCTGTTCATTAAGTAAGGGATTATTAACTAGATTAACTAGATATGCTTCTCACACATAATTTTTTCAAAAGCTTAGGAATAGCAGACAGAATAGAAATACCCCTATAATTTACGACTGACCTTTTATAGCCATTTTTGTAAGTAGCTATAATATGGGATGACTTCCAATAAGACGGAAAAATATCAAGATGCAAGGATATATTAAAAAGAATATATAAAGGGACGAGAAGTTGGTCTACACAGTTAATCAGGAAGCATGACGGAAGGTGGTCTGAACCAGGAGATTTTCTTGGATCAAGTTATTTTATAGCTTTTACAATTTCTTGCGTAAGGAGGATGTTATCAACCAAGAATGATGAAATAGGACAGGGCATCATAACTTGATGTTGGGATGACTGTACGTTAAATACATCCTTAAAATGATCTGCAAACAGGTTGCATATCACTTCAGGATCGGAAGAGCTAACGTTTCCTCTAAACATGGTTGTAGGCTGGTGTAACCAAGGCTGGTGTGGCCAAGAAAAGGCCATATTTGCAAAAGTGTTGTTTCACCAAGACATTGCACCGTGTCATAAATCGATGAAAACGATGGCAAAATTGAATGAATTGGGCTTCGAATTGCTTACCCACCCACCGTATTCTCCAGATTTAGCCCCCAGCGACTTTTTCCTATTTTCAGATCTCAAGAGAATGCTTGCTGGAAAGAAATTCAAGTCCAATGATGAAGTAATCGCTGAAGCTGAGGCTTATTTATTTTTTATTTATTTATTTGTAGTAATAAAGGTATTAGCATGCAAGATAAGCTCTTTTAAATGCAACGCAATATATATTAAATTAAATATTTAAATTACTTAATATAGGAAATAAATTCAAGTCCAATGATGAAGTAATCGCTGAAGCTGAGGCTTATTTATTTTTTATTTATTTATTTGTAGTAATAAAGGTATTAGCATGCAAGATAAGCTCTTTTAAATGCAATGCAATATATATTAAATTAAATATATAAATTACTTAATATATATATGAACTCACAATTGGTATAACAACAGATAAAAGTGATAATAAAAGCAAAATATTATAAAGTTTACAATAAATTATAGTAACACTGATAAAATATAATTGAACGAAATGAATTTAATTTAAGAAATGGATAACCATAGTGATAGCGAAAAGTAAAGTTTGGATAGTTTGTTTCAGAAAAGCGAAAATTATAAGAAGAGTCAAGAGAAGTGTTCGTAGATTAGATGCTTAAATTTCGTTATGTTACTAACGCGTTTCATGTTGCTTGGTAGGGAATTCCAGAGTCTTATTGCGCTAATAAAAAACAGTCTACTAGATTCATTGTAACGAAAATGGGGAACTACGAGAGATAAATTTCTAGTTGATCTGCAGAATTGAAGTTTATCATACAAGTAGCTTGGACATTTCAGAGTTACATGCCTATGCAAAAAAATACAGTTACTTGCAATAAGGTGATTTGTAATGCTGCGACCTAGTATGCGATTGCTGAATGATGAGATATGGTCAAATCTTCGGATACCGTACACATATCTTGCTGCATTATTATAAGCCACTAAAAGCATGTGGGATGACCTAGAATCCAGCTTGCTATAGACAACGTCAAAGAATGTCATAAGAGGTACAATTAATTGAATCACTAATTTACGCCTACTTTCAGTGGGAACAAACGAAGCAGTTTTCCTAAGGTTGCGTAAGGAATAATAAACTTTACTTACCACACCATTTATGTGATCTACACACGTAAGAGAAGAGTTTACAACAAATCCTAGATTAGTAACTTTGTTTACAAAGTCAAGCTTAGTGCCGCTTAGGAAAATAGGAGGCAGATCAATCAGAGGATATTTAGATTTCGCTACTGGTAAGACATACGATTTTAGAGGATTCAACTTCAATTTATTTGCATCAGCCCATCTGCTGGCAGCATCCAAATCTTCATTAACTCTTGCGCAAAGATCTTCAATGAGGCATGTCGGTCGGGAGAGATAGAGTTGCAGGTCATTCGCATAGGCATGCATTGTGACATTCTTACATAGAGAGAAGATGTCGTTGATATACATTGTAAACAGAAGCGGTCCCAGAACTGACCCTTGAGGCACACCACTACCGATAGTTCTGTAACTTGAGTATTTATTTCCTACCTTGACCCTTTGAGTTCTTCCTTCCAAGTAGCTTTTCAAGAGATGTACAGAAGAATCCGAGAAGCTGATTTTGACGAGAAAGAGAAATCGTACTATAGAAGTGGTATCGAAAATTTGGAAAATCGCTTTACTCGTTGTATCGCTCTCGAAGGCAACTATGTTGAATAATATAATCGAGTTTTATCAAAATTTGGTTTTTTTCTTACTTATCCTACGGACTTATTGAATGACCTGTTATAAGCTAGTTCTGACTTGATAGTTAACTCTTTGGATATCTCAGTGTATCTCGCCTTTACTTCCTTACTTAAATTACGGTAATTTTTACTGACTTTGTGAAGCTTGTTACATTGATTCCTCAGATGTCTTACATCTTGATCGAGCCATGGCTCCGAAAGTTTATCTCTTCTTTATTTTTGGTACATGCCTGTCCATAATGGTTAGAATACACTGATAGAAAAGTGAAATCGCACTAAGTCCATGGTTGATAGAGCATCCCAATTTATGGCATTTAAATTGTTAATTATGCTATCGTAATCCGCATTTAGAAGTCATACGTAATTGAGTTATTTTAGGATTGGGTAAAAGGTATATTAGTATTTTATAATTCTAATGTGAAGGCAGTTTATGCGTTCTCTTACAGTTTATTTATTTTATTACTATGCTTAAAAGTGCGATAATGTTTTTCATATCTCGCATCTTCTGATCAAACATATCTTCGTAAAGACCAGTTTTTACTTCAGTTAATACTTCGGTTCATACATTTCTTCTTTTGAATTTAAGGGTATGAAATTTATTTTTTAATTTTCTATCAAGATCCAGAAATTGCATTAGTTGCTGTTTTACATCCAAAACTAAGGGGTTTCTGAGTCGCTAATAAAACAAAATTAAAATAACAAAATGTTTTGAAGCTAATTATTCGCCAATCATCTGTTTTCCGTTAACGGGAGCATCTATGCATATTAGTAGCAAAAAGTTCAACTAGTTACACTCAAATGTTGCCAAAGTGGAAGTTATTATATTTTAATTAGCAATTTTAAAAAATCGCATTGACTTAGGTGTTTTTTGATGTTACTTGCGTTCTCATTCATAAAGTTTTTTAAGGTAATTCAAGGGACAATCAACAGAACTTTTTCTTATGCCAGATTTATGCCTTTAAAAGTAAAATAGATTTTGTAAACCTTTTTCAGAGCTTAGTTTATGCTATAAATTTAGATGATTCTCTCACTGGTAAATAAGTTGTGTCTACTCTGTGTGATTTTGTGCAAAAATTTAGATATTTTTTACATATTGCATCATGTTTCATTGAATTACGCGATCCTCTCTTGTAATCCCAGTAGAAGTCGATGGGAGCGCTGCTAGGCTGCCGAGGGTCCCGATTGAATTGTTTTGCATGAAATGTTATAACAATTGGCTAAACTTCGATATACTGCAACGAAAAAAGGCCAATGCTTCTAGGTCAGCTAGTGAGTTCTGTGGCATTCTTTACTTTTGCAGCTGTACACTAGATTTAAGCTATATATTTTTTTTGGCCAGCATAACTGGGGTCAGTTCGATGTTGATTGGCGGGAAGTCCGTGCACTCTCGAAATTTAACAAAATTTATGAAGCAGTCAGCGCTTAAATGCGAGTGGATTACTTTTATTATCAAATATGCGGGAACGGGCTACTCATTGCCACGTTTTAAACCACAGATACTTGAACACATAGGCGAAAGGTATAAATAATGGATATCGATAAAAGCCATAAAAACATTTTAATAAATTGTTTTAAATTTAAGCTGCTTAAATGCGTCGCTTATGTGTCGGTAGGTCGATGCGTTGGTCATGGCTAAAGTGTGGTCTATGGTTAAATGTATATGAGCATGTTTCGGTGCGTGTGTGTGTGTGCGTGTGCATGAGTATGTTTGTGACGCGAGAGTTAATTATTTAAGGTAGTCCTTGTTTTCAATTAACCCGCCATTAAGCGTGTATTTCAGGAATTCGAGTGTTTAATACATAACGCTGGATTCAATGTTTAAACATGACGACGAATGACAAATAATTTAGTCAATGGGTACTTTTACCACACACACATATAACATTTATATTAAAAACCATATGATTGGTTCATATGGGAAATCTGCTAAAATTATTTAACATTCCCAATTAATCACACACTTTTAAGGATTGAAATATAAGAGGATAAAAAATTATAATTCGGCTATGCAACGTATATTTATGTAGGTAACGCTCTTCCACTTACATTTGATGTCACTGTTATGGACAAAAAGTATATATTTTGAAAGGTCACTAGGAGGTGCATCTAATCACCTATTTTTTTTTGTTAAATTCGTATTGTTGTTGTGGTAACACAAGTATGAAAAATCGCGCATTTTCTGCTTTACGGTAATTTTTAAAAATTCGTACCTCAGGACCCGAATAAGATA
This sequence comes from Coremacera marginata, assembly GCA_914767935.1. NCBI lineage: Eukaryota > Metazoa > Arthropoda > Insecta > Diptera > Sciomyzidae > Coremacera > Coremacera marginata. The sequence goes on from OU612045.1 coordinate 138,219,702, forward strand.
TCTTCTTAATTTTTTTTATTGTGTAGAGAAAGATTACACTTTCAATACGAAACTTTTTTGGAAATTATGAAATAAAAAAAATTTGATTTTTTTGTTTTTTATGGAAAGTTGCTATTTCTGATCTGGGCCCTGTTCTCCCTCTTCAAGTCTAATTAGCAGTAAACGAAAAAATTCGTCCGGTTTTCACCTTTAACGCTGCGTCCACACCAGACAATTGTCATAAATATTTCATAATCTTTATTAGTTGTCAAATTATTGTCAGCTGCAAGGAAATTGTCTGATTATGACGTAGGTGGGCAGATAATTGCAAGACAATAAATGACATTTGTTTCGTTATTGGACGTTTTCTTTGAAAGCAAAAAGAATAGAAAATAATAAAAAAGCGCGGTTTTTGGTTATGAAAGTTAAAAAAGAATAAAAAAACACGGTTTTTCGATGTGAAAGTTGTGAGATTAAAAAGTATAGTTTTACGCACAAAGTTCAATTTTTTCGGTGGCCAACGATCTCCAAGTGCCACTACAAGCAGCAGAAGTAAGTGCAGCGTTAATTTTTGTTGACATCCTCCAAGTGCTACCACCAGCAACACAGCAAAAGCAACGCATTTTTCTTGCTCCTTTCGTTGCACTTGCTTCTGTTGCTGGTGGTGGCACTTCGAGGAAGTTAACAAAAATTACGCTGCACTATTAATTGTTAAACACTTATTAAATTGTTATTTAATAAAACACTTATTAGCATAACTTACTTATGCTGCTGGAGGTAGCAATTGGAGAACGTTGGCCAGCAAAAGAATCAGGAAATTTGCGCTGCACTGATTTGTGCTGGTGGTGATGGCACTTGGAGGACGTTGGCCAGCGAAAGAAGAGATTTGCGTTGCACTTGCTTCTGTTGCTGGTGGTGGCACTTGCAGCATGTTAACAAAAATTTTTAAGAAAAATTTAACTAATGCACCGGGAGATCGTTGGCCAACGAAAAAATGAAATTTTGTGAGGAAAACTTAACTTTCAACTTTCTCACTGCGTTTCTGTTTCGAAATGCTTTTTTCAAGTTTCTTAACATTTCTCAGCATTTTTTTCTTAGGAAACGTCAAAAATTGTCAGCAAACGTCAAATCATTGTCAGCTCAATTGTCTGCCTGACAATTGAGACAATTGAGCTGCCGACTGAGAAAATGTGAGTGTGTTAGTAAAAAATATGTGAGTGTATTGGGATTGTTAAGACAAATTGTCTGGTGTAGACGTTGCGTTAGAATCAGTAACAAATAATTGGTAGATCGAAGTATTAATCCTCTGTGGCCATATTTCTCTCCAATGACGTTAAGGCCATACGGGTGCAAGTATGGTTTTCACTTTTTTGCTTGTACGTAAATTTTGTGTGACTTCCTTTTTAAACGACAATTATATGGGTTTGGGATTGAATTTTCGTAGGAATGTATGCGTCATAAGCGATGCCATTAAATTATATTGTCACATAAAAAAACAGCGATCTTTACATACACTTTTTTAAAAATTTTTTTTTTACGTCAGAAATTGTACTTTTTTTTTAAATAAAGATATGACAATGAAAATTTGGGAAAATCAACATAAAAACTTGCACTACTAATTATGCTTTAACTATTTTTAACAGCGTCTGGAAATCAGGATACTTTTAATAAGATAAAAAATCTTGTAAACTACAAAAAAGTAGATTTTATTTACCAAATTTATTTACTTACAAAAAGGATTAAAATTAACATTTTGTGTGTAACGGTGATCTACGTTAGAAGAGGACAGCCTGTATAACTACAACAATAACATCAATACCATCCAAACAGCCAGTATGCTGTATACCAACAGAAGGGTACTGGCTTTACAAGTACGCCTGCCGTTAGGCTTAAGTACTTGGGTCGTCCAGACCTAGGGTAGTAGTTCATGAAACAGACAACCAGAACTTTGTGCTGAACCACAACACGGACCCGTTTATGTTTTAAAACAAGTAACATGGAAGCTGTTTCACAAACACAAAGCATCACCCAGTGCCCTGCTGATTAGGAGCATTATGTAATAAATTACATACTGCCCGTAATAGCAGTACCAGTTTACACTTCAGTAGTGACGTACTTACAATTCATCTACTGGTGAAGACGAGACCTACCCAATCTCTTGCATACTAAGACAGATATGCCAGCCCGGTCGTACCACTGCGTGACCCCGCCGGTCAATCTAGACCTGTGTAGCATTCACACAACCACAACCAGTACGAGACTCCCCGAAGGTCCAACCCACGACAGTCATCTGGGCAACTCGATCCCGTCAATGAGGATCCACATCTTTTTTATTTATTTATTTATTTATTTATTTATTTACCCACAACATCCCTGCAAAAAGACCAAGAATACACAAATGCAATTACGAAAAAGTGCATTCTTATTCATGACCGTGCTCAATGAGCACTTAAAGGGCAAGGCTGCCGACACAACTGGAAATTATTACGCATGACTGGTACCTACTCTAGAGGACCTTTGCAAATGCCACTCTTACTCTGGCCGTTCGGATTTCAATATCCAGACATAGAGTATTGGCCACTGTTCTCAGGGACTGCCGTGCTCAGTATGGGAACCCTTAGTTATTCACCATTTCAACACTTGCTTTAGTGACTGCCGTGCCAGTTTGAGGGTGTGAGTCAAACACTTGACAAGCAAACCACTTTGGAAAGCCGAAACGTCGACACTATTACGCACGCATGCCAAACACTTCACATCTGTTGCAACCAGCCGAATTAAGGTCTCAGTGCGGTGGATAGATAGGGTCTACCCCATATGACGGGTTAAGACTGTCCCCGTACAAATAAGTTTTAAGGTCAATTGCTATACCTTCACCTGCTACCAAGATGGCCGCCACCCCGAGCTCTTGGTTGGCCCTATCAGTTTTTACGTTTGCAGGACGTATCCAACAAACAACAATCCTCCTTTATTCTGGCTGTGGACAGACAGGCGCAACTAAGTTGCTAGCCTGGCGGAGTTGCTTTATACCAACAGTATGCATAGAAACAACGACAAACAACACTATCAGTCAAGCAGCCAGCATGCATAGCGACCGCAACAACAAAACCACCAGTCAAGCCGCCAGTATACAGCCATCGAAATTACATTGTTCGAGCATATGTACTGTAGGCTTCACAACAGGTTTTGGTATTTCACTATGTAAAAGGGTAAGGCTTGGCATGCTTCGGGACGGCACAGAAGACGTAGTGTCTGCCGTCTATTGCTTGGCAATGAGCAATATAAATTTTGGTTGGTTTGATTGCTAATACATGTAGTTAGTGTAGTTGTAGTATTATTAGTTGTTAATCTTCGTTGATACTCGCTTGGTTACCACATCGGCTTCTGCTGATAGTTCACCACTCGACGTAGCATTTTCTTATCATTCAGTTGGTTACCACATCAGCTTCGGCTGATAGTTTGCCATCCGACGTAACTATTATTATCATTCGGTTGGTCATCACATCAGCTTCGACTGATAGTTCGCCATCCAACATATTAGTCTGCGTTGGCACTCGCTTGGTTACCACATCAGCTTCGGCTGATAGTTTGACATTCGACGTAGTAATTATCATTCGGTTGTTTACCACATCAGCTTCGGCTGGTAGTTCCCCATCCGACAAAGTAGTACTCATTCTATCAAGCTCCGGTTGAACGACATTTTCAAGTTAACGACACACGTGGTCGAGCTCCGAACGAACCCGATCTCATCATCACCGAACATAGCCGACTACCGAGCATACCCGAGCTCATAAGTACCGGACATATCCGAATAAGCTCGAGCTCATCTATATCGAACATAGCCGACTACCGATCATACCTGAGTTCTTAAGTATCCGAACTAGCCAGAGTGTGCCGAACGATTGTGAATAAATATATTTGAAGAATTATTATTGTTGTAATATAAGAAGAGGAATAAATGTAAAGAAATACATTGGAAGAATTATTGTTGTTGTATTGTAAGAAAAGACGAATATTTATACACTGAAATAAATCACCTCTATCGTTATATTCTATTTGGATGGTATTGTTGTGGTTATGCAGGCTGTCCTCTTGTAATGTAGATCACCGTTACATTAGTAACTCGTAATATCAATTATTATTATTAAATTAATAATTTAAAATTATACACGCAATTAATGCATTCATGTTCTTCGTCTTCCAACAGCATGGCGAATGAAATGAGCCGAGCACTACGTAAATTGTAACGGTCGGATACCTTTAATTTCTATTAAAAACACAGTAGAAAATAAATCAATACATTTTCTCATTCATGCCGCATGGCACCTAAGTCATGTCACCTATATTATATATAAAATCCTAGTCAAAAGCACCCACACACTGCCAACTCTTTGACGTATTTTAAAGAAAGAGATACATTATTGTGGTTTTAAATAATTTGCAAATAAATTTTGTTGTTGCATTCTTTGCAGCATTTCTCTTTTAAATTCGCGCTCTCTTTTAAGCACGCTCTCTCTTTATCTCTTTTTTTAAAACACGTCAAGACACCAGCAATGAGCAAACACTTTTGATTAGGGGTGTGTATATAATATCGATACGTCCAACGTATAAGTTGGTAACTCGAAAATAGTCATTTTTGGGTATGACCATTTTAGTGTTGTTTTCGTTATATAAAGAAAACCAAAATTAAGAACAGGGTTTTGTTTATTGTAGATAAAATTAATGTCTACCGGTTATTAAATTGCTGTAGTTTTTATAAGCATATGCAAGGAGATATATAACCATTACACTTATAATTTGGACAAATAAAAATTAGGTAACAAATAAGTTACCAACTTGTTGTCTGCAGCAATTATTATATATCCATGAAAAAAGTTGGCAACTGAACTTGTCAACGTGAATTGACAAGTTCAAAATAATTATGCATTAAGTTGGTATATTAGCGGAATTACAATGCGGCAGTGGCAGCGGCAGTGGCAGTGTCAGTGATCAGCTGTTTTTTTAGAAGCAGTGTGTTTCAATGGTGGCACTTACATAAGAGCAGTAGCAGTAAACAGCACTGCCACGTTTAGCTCTATTTCTAAATTCACTGCCACTGCCACAGTACTACCAAACAGAAAAACGAGAAATACAGGGAGGCAACATTGAAACAATTAAACGTTTGCTGTTGTCAAACTAACAGCTGTTTGAAATAATTAAAGAACAAAAGATATTTGAAAACGATGGAGGAGAAACTTATAGAATTAATTAGGAATAATAAAATATTGTATAATAAAAGCCACGGTGGCTATAAAAACATAATAACAAAGGAAAAGAAATGGGAAGAAATAGGAATTGAGTTGAATCAGCCAGGTAAATACCAAATCATAATATAATTAAAAGAAGCACGGTCATTAAATTTTGCATTTTTTCAGTGGAAAAGGTGAAAAAGAGGTGGAAGACGATTCGCGACAGATACTACAGGATTTTAAAGGAAGAAAAGTGTAGCTCAACGTCAGGAAGTGGCCAAAAAGTTCCGGCAGCCGAAAAGTATAAATACTATGAGCAATTGTCTTTTTTAAGAGAATGCGAACAATTCAATATGAGGTCTGTGCGTAGGGAATTTAGTTTGAGTATATTTATTTGTATTTATTTTATTTCAGCACTGTTGGGAATTTTAATAATACTGCTGAATATTTTGGTAATAGTGACATTATAGAATTCGAGGAGGAAAACTCTCAAGTTTGCGAATATTCTAACCTCGAAAAAACGTGTTCGTCTTCCACACCCCAATCGAATAAAAAGAGAGCTGAAACGGAGGTGCATAAGGAAATGCTTGACGCGATAAGGACCTTCAAAGAAAGGGATGACAAACCCAGTCCAATTATGCTCTTTATGCAAAGCGTTGGCTTGCAAGTTGAAGCTGCGAATTTAAGCTCCGAGAGACTGCTTCATTTACAAAGTAGGATTTTAAACGTAGTTCGGGATGCAGTATCTGGCTCGAACTTTGAATCCGAAGTTCCATATGGCGTGTAGTAGCTGCATCCTTAACTATTAAAATTCCACTTTGTAAATTAAGCAGCCGCTTAAGTATAACTGACTTAATTAATTCATAACTGACTTAGTGTTTTCTGTTTGTAAATGTGCGACACACTTGGAACCAGTTTTTTAGTGCGAGTTTAAACTCGAAGTCAAAATAAACCGAGTTTAACAAAACCGAGTTTCAAAAAGATACACAATATGATAATTTAAGTCGATATAACACTAAAAATGCTCTTATTGTTGTTAAACCGAGTTTTAACGTTCAATTTTAATAAATTAAACTCCTTTGAATTTAATTTGAGTTTGAACTCGCACTGGAAAACTGACTCTTAGTGCTTTCTGCTTGTAAACCGACGATATAATAACGTTTCAAAATTGAAATTGTTCTTTGGAAGTACATAGGATTTTTGTGATATCTGGTTGAACATGTTTAAGTTTTTTGTATGTAACTTTTATTAAAAATTATAATAATTACAATGATATGAAAAATTAAGTTGAATTCATTCCTGCTAAATAGTTCTTTAAAGTGTCGCGTACAGCAAAGGCTTCTTTTGGTGCATTATAGCGAGAGAAAAGTTTAGTTTGCTGTAGAGGTTTTGTGTATTTTCTCCAAAGTCCAGGAATTTCGTTGTTACCATCACATTGATCTACAGTATTTACAGGGCAATATTCTCCGTCATGCATTTTAACAAAATTATGTAAAAGAACCACAGCTTGCACAATTTTAACAGCGTTCTCCGGGAAACATTGCAGACCATCCTGCAGAATACGCCAACGCATGGTCAAAATACCGAAAGTATTTTCGATTTTTGATCTCGCCCTGGAAAGCGTTTTATTAAATTCTGCCTTGTCGTCTGGAAGTAAACGTCCCGGATACGGCCGCATTATATTCATTCTCAAGGGGAAAGCTGCATCCGCTACAAAGAAATATGGAAGTTCGATATTTGTATTTCTGACATTGGATTTGGGCGGCAAGCTTATTTCGTTTCTCAAAAGCTTGCTTCCAAACGCGCTCATTTGTAAAACCCCTCCGTCGCTTTGGCTTCCATATGCCCCAATGTCCACAGCAGTAAAACAATAGTTACTGTCGCAAGCAGCTAAGAGAACGATGCTATAGAACGACTTGTAGTTATAATATAAAGATCCTGAATGAGCAGGACACCTTATTTTTATGTGCTTCCCGTCTACAGCTCCTACGCAGTTTGGAAACCCAGTCATATTATAAAAGTCCGTAGAAATTCTCCTCCATTCCGATTCATTAGGCTGAGCAAGGTATATCATATGAAGTTCATTCCATATGGTACTACAAGTTTCTAACGCAATAGATCGGACTGTCGATACCCCCATCCTAAACATCCAGGCAAGAGACTGCCATTTATCACCTTGTGCTAAAAACCTGTTAAAAACATGTGTCACTTACAAAATCACTACATGAAAGAAGAAATCATTACATCAAAGTCAAAACCAGTCTGCATTCGGGTTGAATTGGCCGTCGAATGGAAGTTTTTTCCAATTTGTGGTCAACAAATTGTAAAAGCATGTGGAATATTTGCACATTCATCCTAGTGATTTTCCTAAATTCTTGCGGGTCTTTCTCCTTTATTATTTGATAGGCTTTTTCAAAAAAACCATGGGCTTGCCTTTCCTCCTCAGTATAAATTTCTCTAGTCCATATTCTTGTAGGTTTTAATTTTAAGTATTTCAAGTAAACCTCGTAAAGTTCCACCAGATTTTTAAAACAACTCATTTTCATTTGTTCAACCATATTTTAAAAATAACGAAGTTTTATTTGTCAAAGAGCTGATCGCTGCCGCTGACACTGCCACTGCTACATTGTAAGTAGTAAGCAGTAAAATACGAAACAGCTGACCACTATCACTGCCACTGACACTGCCACTGCCGCTGCCACTGCCACATTGTAATCCCGCTATATCTGACTTTACAACCATCTTTTTTTTTCAGTAAAATAAGTTAATAACTTCGTATATGAAGTTACCAACACAAACTTTCTTTGTTCGTCCCTTGCATAAATTGGTAAACGAAGTTACCAACATACACAAAAAAAAAAGTTTGTGCAATATATTTGTAACTTGAGTTGCCAAGTTCTTGCATGGAGGACTTACCCACATACACTGAAGTTGTAAGAATTAAAATAGTTGTCAATCCCACAAACTTTTAGCTATAGGTCCAAAAAATTGTCACCACATGGAGTCCAATGCGCAGATTTTGATAAGCACTGTCCCTTATAAAGTTGTTAAATCGAGTTATCAACTTATGCGTTGGACGTGTCGATATATATAAATATAATTAAAATTTTACATTACAAAAATTTAAAAACTTGCTTAATCGACGGCAATAGTTGCAGTAAAGTTAATTATGACGGCACTTAAAAAAAATCACAAAATTTGTCTTACAACGCCAAGGCCACATGGATGTAAATATAGCCTAAGGTAACCATGAAGTGTGTCCGGCAATGCAACTGTGGAGCAACTGACGTCAAGCTACAAGTCGTCAGTTACAATAGTACTAATCATAATTGTCTTACAATATAGAGGTCGCTAAAGTGTGTGTCCTATGAGAGAGAGGAAATTAAAAATGGCCTGCTCGATTTGCATCTCTGTGAACCAGGGATGATATTGGCTTAGTTGGAAAAGGGCCAGAATTCAAACAAAAATTGGGCAAATTTGACGTTAATAGGGCTTTTAGTTTTAAAAAGTGGCAATTCAATATTGAAGACCTTCTTTATGGTCACGCGGTCATGCAATGGTCTCACAAATAGCACACTTTTTAATAATCTCAACATGGAAGGAAGTTGTTGGTTGATCACAAATTTAGCAAGCTCTAATTTAAGTGATTAAATTAAATCACTCTCCATCCATAATAGTGTTTAAGGTGAATATTTCAAATAAATTTTATTTTTCGCATTATTTGTGTCAAAAATTTTTTTAATTAAAAAAATGGCAAAAACAATCTTTGTATATAGAGTATTTCTGCAAAAAAATTTTTAGCAAAAATTGCAAAGCAACATACTTTAAATAGTCGTAGAATGTCAGAAATGGATGAGAAATTTAATAAAGACTCTTCTCATTCATTAATTGAGCAGAAAAAATTCACTCCTGTCAAAAAATATATTGAGGCATGGCTGAATTTAACAAAAAATAGTTTCATAAATGACCACAATTTTAGAATAAAGAATTTTGCAAGAAGAAAATTAAGTCAAATTACATGTGATAAGATGACAAAACAATAGTCAAGAAATAAGTTTAAAATTTGCCACCAAAACTTTATCAGGGTGTAGAGAGATGGTACTGGCCTGATTTTCTTAGCGTTGATATTGAATTGATAACAAAATGGATTAATTTGTACGTATATTAAGGCATTGTCAGGACTACGATGGAGCCTTTAGTTATAACTCGCTATTTTCATATAACTTGGAAAACAAACTAAATTTGTAGTTGAAATTACAAAAAAGTATGCATTTATGTGATTATGGCTGTATATAACGGAACTTATTTTAATGAGAACATTTAAAAAGGCTAAAGGAAATATAGACTTTAAACAAGAATCAGCCAAAATTTCTCCATACAAAATTCGGTTAATTTTCGTTTTGAAACCGCTAAACAAATTATGTGGTTTTGCACGTTTTTGGGCGAAATTTCGTTTTTTGGTTTGGCTATTTGTCATACAAACATCACCTAATTTTTTAAGACTATTTCACTTTTTGTTTTCGAGTGATAGTTCACATTGACTACTAGTGAAATGGTTATAACTATTACTATCACTCGATCATCATGTTTTTAAAAAAACGAAAAGTTTTTAGTTAAAATCAGTCCCCGTCCCGCGATAGTTATGAATAATATTTATTTCTTTTTCCAGATATTTTCATTTATTTAATAAATTCAAGAGAGCTTATTCTTGTCAAGCACTCCGACACCGCAAGATTGCATTTTAGGCCATTTTTTTTAAATTTTGGGCATTTTTCGTTTTTATTGGGTGATTTTTTTACATTTTTCTTTTCTTTAATTTTATTTTTTGTGCGATTTTTCTGTGGACGATATTTCCTACCTCCATTTCTACCTCCAAATTTAAAATTTTGTAGAACGATTGCATAGTACAGAAATGTTGTCAACAGACATCAACCATTAAACTATTCTTGTTAAAAAGTGCGATTAATTTTTTTGGGTTAAATTTTTTCAAAAGGGCCTAAAACGACTAAAAAGGGCCTCAGGGCTTTTACAATTAAAAAGGGCTCAAAAAAGCCCTAAAAGCCCCCAAATATCATCCCTGCTGTGAACACGGAGGGTTAACACAGAGATATTGCACTTTTCGTAACTACACCTTCTGAATTTTGCATAGAAAACCTAGCATTTACGAAGTGCTCAAACAAAAACAAAAAAAAAAAAAAAAAATTAATGCTACGAATAATAGCCGCTAACTTATGCTAATATTTGCAATTGATTTCTTAAAACAAGGGGAAAAGCAAATGCATTTTAGCACTGTTCAACTGGTAAATAAGTCTAAAAAAGACTAAAGCCCTCTGATATTACTATTTGAATTCATCAAAATATGACTTATGAGAAATAAAGGTTTGATATCAATACAGAAAACTCTAATTATTACAATGCAAAATACTCAAGTTGTTTAGCGAATAAACAAAACACTGTTTTAGCTTTGATCATTGAAAACGTTTTCTATTTGTTAAACCTTTCATAGGATCATTTATTGTTTGCAAAATCTTTAGATTTAACAAAATATTTTGCATCAAATTTTGAATTGAATTGAAGGAGTATATTGATTCAATCGGTGCGTGTTTCTGATGGTCCTTAGGTTTCGAAATCGATTTTTCAGAGATTTTAAGTGCGAACATTGTCATCAATCGAGCAAAACTCGAAATCGATTTTGCTGCAGAAAGACACTGTTTTTCGTGTTCTTTGTGTTCGAGTTCGAACCTTTCATCGACATGATCACACGCACGATGTTATGTCATTAAGCTTACGCTGAGATTTCAAGCAAAATGCAGAAGGAATAGTTACAAAAAATATTTCGATCTACCAATTCTTTTTTAGTTAGGGTATTCACAAGGTGTGCTATCATGTCATATTATCATAATATCCTTGAATAATATCCATATTGAATTTCTAATGGCGAATAGAGATTTTGAGGATTGCATTTTTAGTAGTTATAACTTTAAACAATCTAATGTAATTAATTTCAGAAACCTGTAGCTCAATCATTTTACAGGCGATTTTCGCAAGAATCCAGAGTCGAAATTGATTAGAAGCTGGCACGCGCAAAAGTTCGAAACATGCGAATAAGCTATAACAGAGCCAAAGCTTGGGAAGGATCAACTGGTGCTGGAAGTATGGTTGGGGATACTATTAAAAGTAAAATTTTATTACATCAATCTTTCTTCTTGACTTTTGGCACTTGTATTTTAGCCACCTTACTTAAAATGTGTTGATTTTTTTACGAACTGGAAGATATTTTTGGAAGCAGAAGTTTGGACACCCTTCCCTATATTGAGATTTTGGACTCTATCAACAAATTTTACAGAAAACGAAAATGCAGCTTCTAGTAGCCGTAAAGGTATCTACTCTCGAACTGGACTATCCGACATAATACAAATGCAGTCAGAAATGCTAAAAATAAAAAAACAAAAAGTTGATCAAGGCATACAAATACAACAGCAAGAATTATATTTAAAAGAGAAGGAACTAGCTTTAAAAGAAAGGGAATTACAATTAAAAGAAAAAGAGGCTAAGAGCAATGAAAGGCTAAAATTTATGGAGCTCGAAATGAAGGAGAGGCTGGCAATGGAGGAGCTGAAACGTAAATATAATTGATTTTGCTGATTTACTTACTTTATATTTACCTTTATATAACTTATCTTATACTTACCGTATTCTTACCTTAATATAGCTTACCTTTATTATACTTGCCTTAATTATCTTAATATTGACATATCGCACTCCATCTTCAAAACAGAGATAACTCAAAATTTAAAATTTTTCAGGATAAGCAAAAAAACAGTTTGTTTCTCAAAGGAATCTATACAAAACAAGGAGATAAAACGATTTTTTTTTTAATTAAAGAGAAAAAAGATCAGTGGAAAATTTTGATAGTTGATGAATATTATCACTACGATTAGTGTTACATTAAAAATTGGTAAATATTGAGGTGTGCCTGTTTTGAAGATGGAGTACGATATGTATAAGTTAATGCAAAAATGCTGTGAATTTTTTCTTGTTTTACTTTTTTCGAGTTTTCATTTTTTTATTTATAAGATTGCTTTTTGTTTTTAATAAATACTGTGAAGTACAAATATACATATATAAAGGCTTTAAATATTTCTATGGTTCTGTATGAAATGAAGTAAACCAGCCCTAGTGTTGCTTTCTGGAGGTAAGTTTACTTCTGGTATTACAATTTCAGTGTTGTTTACGTTGTGGTAACTTATCAAAACGTTATGTAAAATGCAGCACCCCATTACCCAGTCGTTGCACTCCTTCTTATTCTTATCAGTCATCATTCTAAATATAACTTCCTTTAAGCTGCCGAATTTTTCTTTTAACATACCAAAGCAATTCTCAATCCGGACGCTGTATTTAGAAAAGTGTTTGTTAAAAATACCTCTATCCTCTTGAGTATGGTCAGAGCTATTTGGCCGAAATGGTGTCATCAAAAAGGGTTTAAGTGGATAAACGCTGTCTCCAGCTATCCACTGATGTGGAGACAAGAAGCGTTCAGGATGTTTTGCTAGTGGAGAATTTAACAAAATTTTTGCATCATGGACACTGCCTGGATAACCTATTGTTATTTGCCTTATCTGCAATTTGTAGTCGCATACAGCTTGTATTTTAATGGCATATTGACGTTTCCGGGAAAAAAACAGCTCATGTTTCTTGGCGGGTGCTTCAGCAAGTTTTATTTCGGACCCATCAATGTACCCTATGCATCCAGGCAATTTTTTTGTTGCGGAAACTATTTGCAATCGTTCCCTTGCACTTGGCCAAAATAAAAATTTTTCTTTTAAATTCAACACAGCTTTGAAAACACGTTTTGTCACATTTTGAATGGTGCCTTCATCACCCACACCGAAAAGAGAAGCTACCTTCCGAATTGAAAGTCCATCACCAGAGGATCCTAATCGGTAAAGCACAATTTTAAGCTGCAAGTCTATCGGAAGCTGTGGTGCTCTTGAATTTGTCTTAAAGACGTCATCGTCTCTTATCAACTCCAATATATACGTAAGCTCCTCTGGTCGTACACGAACCAATTGGTTGAATCTATCGTCTTCAAATTTTTTAACACGTTTTTCTGCCACTTGTCAGATTTCGGAACTCCTAAGTGGATACTTCTGCGGTTGCTCAGCAAACTGACCATGTTCATCCGAAAAAGTTCATTACTTTCTTCTTCATCTTCGTCGCCTGAAAAAGACTTCCGATTAAGTTTAAAAAAACACAAAATCAATTTTTTATTTACTTGAGTCAGCCAATATAAGGTCCAAAACATGATTTTCTCACAAACCAGCTATTATTTTAACTTTTTCACTTTCTTTCGGCATTGTGATGAAAAAAATATATTTATTGGCGATTGTTCCGTATCAGCTGATTGAAGGTTGAAATAACACGATAAGTTATGAGGGGTTGTTAACACTAGTTGTATATTTTCATGTTATAAACTTAAGACATATGACTTTAGGATACCTTGTGAATACCCTAACTGATTCTGAAAGGTGAAAACTAGAGTTATCGCTTCAAAAACTTAAAAATTCAATTCTTTTTTGTTACATAATAATAAATAATAAATAATCAACCTTTTCTTGGTAGTATAATCCTTGCTCTAGACAATAAAAAAATATGTGTGTGGCCGCCACGCACGGTTGAAGTGAAACTTTTACCCACAAATGGAATTTCTGGGAAGATTGCTAATTTATTTTACTAACATGCCCTCCTAACATGGGGAACAGGGGGCGAACCTTCACATGGCAACGTGTCTGACCGCCTCAACCTGGCGAGGCCAGCATTATCCATGTCGAAATCGTCTCAAGTCGACTCAAACCTCCAAGTGGTGTTCCCTGGGCAACGGCAAACTGGCATCCGTCAGTTTGACGGCTAATTTGAGCGGCGGGTCGATCCATAGACCTTAAACATGGAATGTGCGCAGGGTTTGGGTCCCGCCACATTACTACTGCCCAATGAAAACTAAACCAGCCTCGGATAAGAACCCCAATTACGTTGACGACCACCGCAAACGAAAAACGGACAATGATTTACGGATATGCACCTGGAATGTCCGGACCCTTTATAGGGAAGGTGCCATTATCCAACTGGCGGAAGCCCTCAAAACAATACAATCTGACATCACCGCCATCCAGGAAATGCGATGGAAAGGGCAAGGCTGCTCTAAACAAGCACACTGCGATATCTACTACAGCTGCCATGCGGAGAAGCGCGAATTCGGATGTGGATTCGTCGTTAGCCGGAAACTACGCCACCTTGTTTCCCGGTTCACACCTGTGAACGAAAGATTGGCCACGATCCGCATCAAGGCAAAATTTTTCTACATAAGCCTTATTTGCGCGCACGCCCCGACGGAGGAAAAGGACGAAGCCGTCAAGGACGCTTTCTACGCTAGTCTTGAGGACGTATATGACCACCTTCCGGTCCATGACGTGAAAATAGTCCTCGGCGATTTTAATGCGAAAGTCGGAAGGGAAGGCATCTTTGGCCCCACTGTCGGTCAGTTCAGTCTTCACGAGACCTCCACAAACAACGGTCTAAGACTGATCGTCTTCGCCGCGGCACGAAACATGGTAGTTAGTAGCACCAGATTTAAGCACCTCGACATCCACAAGGCCACCTGGCTGTCCCCGGATCAAAAAACGCGAAACCAAATTGATCATGTTGTAATCGACGGAAGGCATGCCTCTAGTGTTCTAGATGTGCGTACATTTCGGGGGGTCAACATTGACTCCGACCATTATCTTGTTGCAGCCAAGATCCGCATGCGATTATGCAATGCCAAGAACATACGCACAGGAATGCAACGAAAGCTAGATGTCGCTAAGCTGCAATTACAACGGACTGCCGAAGCCTACTCCGCTCAACTCTCGGTTAAGCTCAACCAACCAACCTCTGGACTCGACGACGCCGGCGGACTTTGGGCGCATATATCCCACTCCATGCGCGCTGCCGCTGAAGAAGTCATTGGTTTCCGGCGCCCGCAACCTCGGAACCAATGGTATGATCAGGAGTGTCGCATTGCGACTGCAGTAAAAAACGCCGCTTATAGAAAAACGCTGCAGTCAGCTGCAACGCGAGCCGTGCGAGAAAACTACCGCGAAAAGAGGAAGGAAGAGAGGCGCCTTTTCAGACGCAAGAAAAGAGAGCAGGAAAAGCGTGAGCGTGAGGAACTAGAGGTATACCAGGGCAAGAAGGATGCACGAAAATTCTATCAACAGGTTAAGCGTCTAACCCAAGGTTTCAAGCCCGGAGCATCCACTTGTAGAGACGAAAATGGAGATCTGAATACGGATACACAGTGTGTGCTTAGATTGTGGAGACAGCACTTCTCCAATTTACTTAATGGCGACGATTCCACCAATGCCGCCCATCGAGAGCACAGTGCAGTGCCACCAATCGACGATGACGGAGTGGAAGTATCACCACCTAGCCATGAAGAGGTTCGAGTTGCTATCCAACGACTCAAAAACAATAAAGCAGCGGGTGCTGACGGCCTGTCAGCTGAATTGTTTAAAACCGGCGGCGATGAATTGATAAGGCGCATGCATCAGCTCATCAGCAAAATATGGCTAGCAGAAAGCATGCCCGACGATTGGAACCTCAGTGTACTGTGCCCTATACTTAAGAAAGGAGACCCTACAATCTGCGCAAGTTATAGAGGTATCAGTCTTATTTCCATCGCATATAAGGTTCTCTCAAGCGTACTGTGTGAAAGATTAAAGCCAATTACAAAAACACTGATTGGACCTTATCAGTGTGGCTTTCGACCTGGTAAGTCCACCATAGACCAGATTTTCACGCTACGACAAATCCTGGAGAAAACCCACGAAAATCAAATTGACACACACCATCTCTTTGTCGACTTCAAAGCTGCGTTCGATAGCCCGAGAAGGGATTGCCTATACGCAACAATGTCTGAGTTCGGTATACCTGCAAAGTTGATTAGACTTTGCAGAATGACGTTGAGCAACACACGCAGCTCCGTCAAGGTAGGAAATGACCTCTCCGAAACCTTCAATACCGAAAGAGGTTTCAGGCAAGGCGATCCACTGTCTTGCGATCTCTTCAACATCATCATGGAGGGGATCGTACGAAAGGCCGGTGTGCATCGTAATGGCACCATTTTCTATAAAGGTGTCCAGCTCCTTGCTTACGCTGATGATATTGATATTGTTGGCAGAACCAAGAGAGATGTTACCGCTGCTTTCGCCGCTATCGAGAAGGAATCAGCCAAAGTGGGTTTGACGATAAATGAGGGTAAAACAAAGTATATGCTGTCTACAAACAAGGGAGCTCGGCGTTTAGACTCCCACGTTTCATCCGGCAGCTATAACTTTGAAGTAGTCAAGGAGTTTGTATACCTTGGCACCGCCATTAATACTAACAACGAAATCAGCCTGGAGATAAAGCGAAGAACAATAATTGCTAATAGGTGCTACTACGGGCTCAGTAAGCAACTAAGTTCCAGAGCCCTCTCTCGATCGACAAAACTAACACTCTACAAGACGCTCGTTCTACCTGTGCTGCTTTATGGCGCTGAGGCATGGGTAGTTTCGCAAACTGACGCAGCCGCTCTGGGGGTGTTCGAGAGAAAAGTTCTTCGCAAAATCTTCGGTCCTGTTCGAGTCGGCGATGACTATCGCATCCGAATGAACCACGAGCTGTATGAGCTCTACGGAGACATTGACGTAGTTCGGCGTATAACTGTGCAGCGACTACGCTGGCTGGGTCATGTCCATCGTATGGACGACGAAGCTCCAGCGAAAAAGGTGCTCGAAGCGAGGGTCGCTGGTCAACGACGACGAGGGAGACCATGCCTCCGATGGATGGACCAGGCTGAGGAAGCCCTAACCGCACTTGGTGTATCCGATTGGAGAAGGCGCGCGCAAAGCAGAGGCGCCTGGCGAGAGCTGATGAGGTCGGTCGAAATCCGGACACGGGTTGTCACGGCCACCTAAGTAAGTAAGTAAGTAAGTAACATGCCCTCCTTCAGTGCAACTTAATGGTTAAAAAGCAGTCTGCCTTCATACCATTATTAGTTCAAGAACTGCTTATTTTCATTAAGCCAACTAGTATTTTCAACATGGCAATATTATGGGAAATATCAATTGTTCCTTTTGCTTATTGACAGAAGAGCTGTAAAAGATCGCATTCATTTCACGTTTTAATTCTTTCGATTTTGTTGAAATTGATAGCAATACATAATTCTTTTTTGGTTATTCTGACTTGAACATTTGAAATCACCAATCATTCTTAATAAATTGATTGCAGTCTCACATTCATTTATGTGGCAATTGATTGCATTCACATTACTTCATTATTTCAATTATTGAAAAAAATGCGAAAAATTGCAGCCACGTATTTGCCAGGCATCGTGAAACTCAGAGTGAATATCGAAATTATTGTTATTAATAATTCCCATCCAAAAAAACGAAAAAGAAAAGAAAAACACATATGCGTTGTCGGCCACACGAGAGAAGCAAAGCTATTTTATTCCCATATTTAAGTTAATATCTAAAATATAGCAAATTAGCAAATTTTATTAAATTAAATTAGTTAATATAGCAAATTTAATTTGTGTTACTTGATTGCATTTACCAGTCAAATCACAATTGATTGCGAATGATAACAGTGAAATCACGTAATGATTGCACAAAATGATTAATAAATCAAAATGATTGGGACTAAAGTTTTCTTAAGTCTTATTCACGAAATTGAATAAATACTGCAATCAAAAAATTTATTCATTGATTAACTTAAACAATGCAGCTCCAAATGATTGCTCTCTAACAGTTACTTTCTGACAGTTCGTGACACAGTTGGTTGTCAAGAGGATTTATTATTTTAATTTGATGACTTAAGTAGTACCCAGGCTCGATCCTCATAGATCATACGACAGATCTTGCTGCTTTATTTTTTTGTTAATTATATTTTTATTTATAAATATTCAAAAGAAAAAAATTGTCGAAAAACCTGTGGCGGGAATAATGCATTTTTCCCTTTCCGTGAACTATCGAATCGCGTACAATTCGGATGCAAGTTGAACGTGCTGCCATGGCATCATTGTCTCCCTTGAACGAACAAACTCGAAAGCAAACATCTTTCAATTTATTTCATAGAATTGATGACAGAAAAATGTTATTGCTTATCCAAAATAATCATTAATCGATTATGACTCGGGCTTTATTTATATAATTTATTTTCAATTTTTTTTTAAATAAAAACGAAAACTGCCAGTATAATTGACCAATTATTCATTAAAAAAAAAAGCACAAGATTTCAACTGCAGAATTGATCACTAAACCTTTGCTTCGTGGTCAGAAGCACTGACCTTATGCTACCACGCATAACTACTTGTTTAGGTTTATTTTACCGTGCCTACACAGTTAAAAATTTTGATGCGTTTTTCGGTACAAGACTTGCATCGTATTTTATGTTGCATTTGCGACGATATTTCCCAGTAGTCCAAGTCTTAAAGAATTGATAAACGAATCATAAACAATTTTTCTTTATCTTTGACGAAACATGCTGATTCGGCCATACATTTCATTGACGAAAATCCCATATAAAATTCCCACCAACGCAATACAGAAATGTTGAGATTTTTCGTGCATGAATATTAGGCCGTGTCGATTTGTGGGGAGGCAAAAAAAATCGCCCATTGCTCTGTGAAAATCGTATTCTAGGGATCAAAATAAGAAACTTTGCCAAAGGAACCATACCTCTAAAACGAATTCTGATGTCCCCCAATTTGGGTCGAACTTTTGGGTAGGGGCAAATTTTGAAAAATCCCACTTTGACCCATTTAGAGTGCTTCAATCGAGTCCAAATGTATGACCGACCCCCACTAACTTTGGAGGCCCGACCCACCCATGCCAGTGGCACACCCCCTCGAGCCCCCCTGGGGGTTCCCCATACAAACATTTCAAAAAATCGCCAGTTTTGGCCCTTTACATGAAAAAATCAGCGAAATGCCTATGTTTTTTTCTTTTTGGAGTTTTTTTTCTCTTTAGAAATTTATTCAACCCTTTTAAAAAATGAAGGTATCACTGTGACACAATTGCAAATCGGAAAATTGCATGTGTGCGTTTTTAAAGGCACCACAAGACACAGCTGCATGTCGTAAACTTACTTGTGTAGTTTTTTTATAGCACCTACTTAAGAAATGAAGGTTGTTTTTACAACCCTTTTTGTGGGTATTTTATGGCACCTTCTTAAGAAATGCGCGTTTTATGCAACCATTTTAACAATTAAGGTATCACTGGAATGCACCGCAACCCTTTTAAAAAATTAAGGTATCACTGTGACACAATTGCAGATCCTAAAATTGCTTGTGTGCGTTTTTAAGCCACCACAAAACACAGCAGGTAGAATTGAAATTACCATTTCATTCTTATTACCTCGTCTCGTAGACCATATATAACGCAACAGTTTTTGTGAATGCATTAAGTCGTTGTGAAGAACTCAAAGTGTGAAGTGCTAATTTCAGATAAAAAAATATTTTAAAAAAAATAATAAGTGAAGTTGACCATTCCGAATCAAAAAGTTTACAATGAATCCACCATCCTCTACACCGCAAGATGAAGCAAAACAACAACATCAACAACTATCGAAAACCCAATGAGTCATATACCCAAGCACGATGTTACTGTTTTTGGTGTGTCTACTGATTTGACTGATCTTAATTTACCAACCCATCTGGATATCTTGAGATATTATTTTTACTTAAGCGAACGTGCTAAAACAGAACAAAAAAAGTTTTCCCATAAATCATTCACTATTCAAGTACAAGATAAGTTGAATGGAATTTGAAAAAAACTTGGTATGGAAATAATGCTGAAAAAAAGTGTATTTAATAAATTGAATAAATTGCTTGACAAGTATCAAGAGCAAATCAAGAGAAGAAACAAAACCCAACAATTTACAGAGTATGTAAAATCTCTGGAAACAATTTTTTACATTGGAACATGTAAATGCGATTTGAAGGCAGCTCCATGTGCATGCGGCTGGGTTCCCGAACGCCTCAAAGAGTTCATGCACGATCAACATAATCAGAGAAGACTAACAATGGATGCAATTGTGATGGAAACTGAAGAGCAAGGAGCAACGTCTATGTCATCAATGCCAACATACCAAGATCCCGATGATTTAACATACGCACCGCCACCGGTTCAAGAAGATATGGATAGAAGCACAAGTTCACAATACACAGAGAGATACGATTGTTTTAACTTTGCCTTGGAATGTGACAGATTTGGTGTGCCTGATAGAGTAGCATCGGCATTGGGAACCGCTCTTTTCCAAGATTTTAAAATGAAAGATAAGCATGGCAAACCTCTCATCATGGATAAATCGAAAGTTCGCAGAGAAAAAGAGAAATGCAGACATGAAGTGGTTCGCAAACGGTTAGATCATACCAATTTGTTAGCGTTTTCATTCGATGGAAGAAAAGATGATACTTTAATGACAGCTAAAGTTGATGAGAAGTATCATACTAGGATGGTAAAAGAACCGATACCGGAAAATGTAGAGGCTGTTATGGCGACGACATTAGAGAGCCGTGCGAAATTGCCCAGACTTGAAAGTAAAAAAGACTTCAAACAATAATTTTTTTAGTTTCTTTTCTATAACTAACTTAAATTAATTTTTTCATTCACATTTGTTCTGACTAAATAAATTTCAATAGAAAAAAAAAAGATATTATTATAAACAAATAATAAATATTATTATAAATAAATAAATAAAAATAAAGAAAAAACATAGCCATTTCGCTGATTTTTTCATGTAAAGTGCCAAAACTGGTGATTCTTTTGAAATGTTTGTATGGGGAACCCCACAGGGCGGTTCCAGGGGGTGTGCCACTGGCATGGGTGGGTCGGGCTTCCAAAGTTAGTGGGGGTCGGTCATACATTTGGACTCGATTGGAGCACTCTAAATGGGTCTAAGTGGGATTTTTCAAAATTTGCCCCTACCCAAAAGTTCGACCCAAATTGGGGGACATCAGAATTCGTTTTAGAGGTATGGTTCCTTCGGCAAAGTTTCTTATTTTGATCCCTAGAATACGATTTTCACAGAGCATTGAGCGATTTTTAAATAGACCCGCCCTAATGAATATATAACTGAATCGTTGCGGAAGTTTCGTCAACAAACAAGATAAAAATATGAAAAAATTGTTTCCCATATACTTTTATATATTTTTTTCGTTTTACATGTTTTTTTGAATCAGACTATTTCCGATTTGTAATCATTGATATATCAGTCATGCAGATCATTATTACACCACGTTTTCAAAATGATATATTGTAATTTTTAAAGAAAAAATTACCCCGAAATATAAGCCTTTGTAGGAAAAACATGAACGAGCACAAAGCAGAAAGGTTGAAGAATTTTCGAAAAATTTTATAATGAACGAACACAAGCTGAATGCGTTAAAGAATTTTTGACAAGAAATACAAGAGATAAGAGTTATCGGTTATCGCATGTTCTACAGTTTTGTTGTTGCCTTGTTCTGTTTTTTTTTTTTTAATGTTAACGAAACCAATGCATATGAGTTAAAGATTATTCTGCAAGTCTGTTATTGACGAATACACGCCAGACCCGTTAAAGAATATTCTGCAAGTCTTGCTTATTCACCAAGTTTCTTTAATTTATTTTAAAGCAGGGTAGGTAGTCCGGTAACTCAGTTGATAATATAAGAACTTGTAACTATTAGGATGGGTATTCAAATACCACAGGATGCGATTTTTTTTTAATTTCGCTATAAATGTGTTTTAAAAACTGTATTTGAATTATATCGTATATAAGATATGTTATTTTTATGAAAATTCACAGGTCTAAAAATAAAACAAATTTTAGATTTAAAGTTGCATTCGTAAAGCCTGTATGATACTTAATTTTTTTTGCTCAATTTTTGTCATTGAAAATGAAAACTAGAGCAGTTCAAATAGTACGAATGCATGGATTCAATTGGTGTGAGTGAGTACGCATATAGTACGAATTGGGGAAAAATTTTTTGGACGGACCAGGGTAGTACAATTTCTGGCTTTTGGGTAGTACAGGGTAGTACAGAAATTTTTTTAAAATTTTTTATCAAATAAAAAAGACGAAATACCATATGCATATAAAGAAGCAAACAATTTTTATTATTTTATAAATATTATTTTAACATATATATTGTTTTACAATGTTAATGCTTTATATTTTAAAACTATGTATGAACAAAACAAGTACCAGTTTCGACATGAAATTATTTTGAAAAGCTTAAATCAAGATTATGGTCAAAATAAAAAAGAGCTTTCAGAAGTAAATCAAGAAAATATGAGTTAAAGATAACTAACTCATTAATTTAAAATCAATAAATTATTAATTTATATTAAATTTATAATAAGAGATAATAAAGCTTTTACGAACAGTTTTTATGGAAAATACGAATAAGAAAATACTGCAGTTCTATTTGTTTGAAATTTCAATCGTTTATATTTTTAATTCAATCGATGAATTCCCAAAACGATTTACAAATATAATGTACTTTTATATTAAGCATGCTTAAAAAAATGAGGTAATTTTATGGATAAATTTCGAGACTAAGTTTTGGTATATTTTGAAAGTAATATATCCGATGGCACCCATTTTTCTGCATCATAATTATCCAATAATTCTTTTGACATTAATATAGAGTTGACCGTAGCTGTCAGAAGTGAATTGCGTTTTTTATCTTTTATGAGGCTTAAATCAGAAAACTTCTTTTCTGCAGCCGCACTGCTATGAGGAAAAGAAAGAATGGCTGCAATAAAAATACGAACTTTCGGAAACATGATATTATTTAAACCATTTTTGAGTTTAAAGACATTGGTCCAAAATTCTTCCAACTCTAAGTCTTTTACAAAATTATCGAAATTTAAAAAGCATCTCCATTCCTCATCAAGAAGTTCTATATCGGATTCATCTAGAAAATTTGGAAATATTTCCATAAGCGGAACAAGGCTTGGAGCTAAGTTTCTTGCATCAATGCCTTCTAGGGCTACCAAAACATGATCGTTGAACTTTATTCTATACATTATTTGCTTGCATAGTTCTATGTAATACAGACGACAGATTGATTTTATTTCAGCTATTTTGGTTGCAC
This sequence comes from Coremacera marginata, assembly GCA_914767935.1. NCBI lineage: Eukaryota > Metazoa > Arthropoda > Insecta > Diptera > Sciomyzidae > Coremacera > Coremacera marginata. The sequence continues at coordinate 138,243,069 of OU612045.1, forward strand.
TTAAAGTCCCTTTGTTAATAATTACCAATGCCTTAGCTCCAAGGTAAATATTTTCCAAATCCAAAAGTATTTCTTTTTTCCCTATTTGCACCGTATTTGAATAGACAGATTCGCAATATTCAGACTTTACAAAATTTTGAAGAATGGTTTTGAAATATGCTTTAGTTGTTGATAATAATAAATGAATCTTGGGAGACTCAGCTTGAAACTCGACATTGATTTTATTAGTGATATGCAAAATATAAGCCAGAAAAGAAAAATACAATTTATTTTCGTAATCTAATTGACAAGTGATTTTTTGAACTATGTCGGTATTTTCCTCATATTCATAAGATAAAAAAAAATGTTGCAAGGGAACCCATTGTTCTAAAAATCGTGAAACAACATTTTCCTGTGAAAGCCATCTTGTCGATACCAATTTCAGAATCTTGTGAGTTTTTACTGAAAAACAGTCCTGGATCTCTTTAAATTCAGTTTGCCGTTTAGGACTGTGCGCAAAAAAATAATAAATGTCCCTAGCTAAAGCTTCTACGTGACGCGGAAGTTTTTTTGATGCAGCAGAAGAGCATAAGTTAAGCGAATGGCAAACACAACCCATCACATACAAATGAGGTTGTTGGTTTTTTAGAAGTGCTTTCACTCCACCTTTGTTTCCCATCATTACGGATGCATTGTCGGATGCAAAACCCACAAGATTTTGAAATGGTATCTTTAATCTTTGGAAAAGCTCGACAATGGCGGAAAAAATTGATTTACTATCAGAGGAGTTCAAAGCAAGTAGTCCCAAAAATCTATCCATAACTCTACCTCTTACAAAATCATAATGTCGTACTAATAATACCAAACATTTTTTTGTAGAAACATCAGTCGTTCCATCAATTATTAATGAAAACTTCTGATTGCGTAAAATACTTGCAATTTGATTTTCTCCTTCTTCCAAAAAAACAGAGTTTATTGTTTCAGTCATTTTTGTCCTACCACATTTTAAACTGTTAACAATATCGGAATCTGAGGCTACTGCTTTTATAAGAGTAATTAATGGGGCTATTAAGCAAAACGCCAAATTGTGCTGAATTAAAAACATCATAATTCTTAACTCAGCAATTTTTATTATAGCGATTTTATTTTTATGAGCTAATTTTTTCCTCGTCAACAATAAACGGCTGGTTCTTAAGAACTTCAATTGACTTCATGTGTGACTTACATTTTTCATGTCTCATTAGATTAGTGTAGTTATTAGCCAATAAAATTTTGCAGGACTTACAAAATGGTTTTGCCGGTAGGTTAGGACGAATCTCCTTATATAGCCAACTAAATTCTAACAGAATGACTTACCATGACTTACGAAAACTTTGCTTTCTGCACTTACTTTGAACAGCTGCAGAAAATGCAAAGCATTTGTTACGTCTTCTACTTGGTTTTTGTTTTTAATTCGAGGAATTTTCAAAAGAGTTTCCCGCTACATTACCGACAACTTCATTCTCTGAAATCAAAGAATCACCTGGAATAGTAACATCCATAGAACTTTCTTCATCATTGTCAATGACTGCGTATGAATTTGTTGAATATGCAAGCGACGAACCTTGCAGCTGTAGACCTTGCAAACGTTGCGATGAGGTTTCTTTTCTGTCCAATTTTATTAAAAATCTATAATAATCAAAGATGATTTTAATATGTAAATTAAGTGAAATAACATAAAAATTGAATCATACTTATCCATTCTGAGTCAATAAAAAGCTGTTAATCACAAATTTTTTAAAAAAAGAAAGAAGAAGTTAACCGTCAACGTGCATATGTATATGTATTTCTAATGTATTAGAAATTTCAAACTGTGAAGAACAACACAAAACGGTAAACGTCAAAGTAAAACGACTACAAGTGAAAAGAATGATTGATGGGTATGTTCAAGAAACTTATTTCGTTAACAAGGGTAAGGGTAGCAACACATTCGTTATTTTGTGTATAATGTAGACCAGTAACAAATTGCAACACAAATATAGATACAATTTTTTGCGCATAAATACTGAGCAAATAGTAGTTAATTTTAAATTTGAGAAGTTACTCTTATAGTAGTACAATTTAAATATGGGTAGTACGCAAGACATAAGAATAGTACATGTACTTCTCAAGAAGTACTTTCGGCAGCAATGGGACGTATTTTGGACTGTATTTTCTTTGCATTTTTTTTTTTTGCCGTTTCTTTCAATTCGTTCTTCGCTAAGTTTCTATCAAATATTGACTGTGCTGTTAATAATTAATTTGAGATGTTTAAAGTAAACAAAACTATTAAAAACACCAGAAATAAAAAAGTAACAACGTTTATACTTTTCTTACAAAATATGTCTGTCCTGCCCACGCGCCACTTGTTTTAAGATTTTAAAATTGGACAAAAAAAATTAAGTACCATACGGGCTTAAATCAATCAATGTAAGGCCTACTTCGAAAATTCCTTTCTGAATTTATCAAAACTCAATTTGAGAAATGCCTAAAAGTATGCTAATATTCTGAAAAAAAACTACGTTCAGATTCAAATTTTTAGACCGTAATGAACGAAAGACTCAATTCAATCATAAAAGAAAGAAAAGAACTACTGATTGTAAAATTTAACCACGCAATTAAATTAATTTAGTATGAGCTACTTAATTGAATATGTTTCCGTGGCTCAGTGGTTAGAACAGCCGACTCTGGATCCAAGCTTGTTGGGTTCCCAATTATTAGCAAATATTAGCAATTATTAGCAAACATGAAAAATTTTTAAATAGTTATTTTTTTTGTTTCTATAACCAATGCGGCGAATTGCTGTGTTGTTGTTTTCATAAGAACCATTTCGTTACATTGGTTTTACCCCTCATCAAGCTCGCCGTGTTGTATAAGCGGCTATAAAAGTTTCACTTCAAAAAAAATCATGACGATAGCTTATTCGGGTCCGAGGTGTGCCTTTTTTAAAAATGACCATAAATCAGAAAATGCGTGGTTTTTCGTACTTTGTTTGTGTTACCAGAACAACAACAATACGAATTTTTCCAAAAAAAATCTGTGATTTGATGCACCTCCTAGTGATCTTTCAAAATATATACTTTTTGTTCATAACGGTGAAATTAAAAAAATTTTGTGGTAATTTTGGCGTGGGATGAGTCATTTAGCAAAGTGTTAAAGTTAATAAATCGCTGCAATAATGTTCAAAATAATTGTTGAGCAAGGAAGAAATTTAAATGCAAAACTTAAATAAATATGGGCATTTCCAGAAAAAAGTCTACCGTGACACAGTTTTTTGAAATCGACTCTTTTTTAATAATTTTGTCATTTAGTAAATATTCTTAAGATTCTAAGAAAAAAAATTTCATGGAAAAATTCCTACGGGTCCAAAAGTTACAGCCGGATTAGTGGGAGCGCATTTTTAATTTTTGCGCTACCTACGTACGGCAGCTTGTTTTACTTGCTACCTGACTTTTGGTGGTTGTTATTTCGTACCTACTTGAAGGGTGAAGCCCGAATTGCTAAACGATTGCAAAAAACTATAAGAATCAGCACAACACAAGATAACGAAGGCATACAGTACGAAGCAGGCATGGCAGATTGAAGGTAACCTTTTTTTCTTTGTTCACAAACTTTGAACGCGTTTATCTCGAAACCATGTTTTTCGTACTGGTTGCGGCACTACCGGGTTAATTTTTTGACGAAATATTTTTTTTTTTGGTATTTTTTTAAACTTGATTCGCTATCGTATGACACGAGCTTTTTATTCGATTTTTTTATGAATTTTTAAAGTCAATATTTTTTTCGAAAAAACACTTTCAAATTTGGAACATCACCAAAAACTGAAAAAAAAATTAAAAAAAAGCTCGTGTCATACGATAACCAATTTTGTTAAGATTTAAAAAAGTAATTTTTTTTCTATATCGGACAATTTTTGCAACTCCCAGCGCTGCAACCACGAGGGCCCGTTTTTTTCTCTGCCGCCAGTTTGGAGCTCTATAAAACCATGTTGGAGTGATAAATATATTTTTTTGTTTTTTTTTCCTTGTAATTTGTTCAATTCTCTACAATAATAAAAAAAATTTTGGAAAAATGTTTGTTTTTGACGGAGTTATGAATTTTTTAAAAAAGGTCTGTTTTCTCTGCCGCGAATGTCATGTCCCGCCTTAAAACTAAAAGGAATTCATAAATTAAAATAATGACTGTATTGAAAATAAAGTGATTAGCTTGCGTTTTCATTACATCCGCATTAAAAAATAACATTGGTTAATTTAATGAATTGAAGTATTAAAGATCTGTAAAAATTCACCTCTTTAAAAATTATATGTTAGTCGTTAAAGGGGTGGTGAGGGGGGGAAGCAAGGGCTTGCACTTTTGAAAAATCGATATATTTTTATTTGTCTTTTCTTATAGATAAACATCTGAAGAAGATAGTCTCAAAATTTGAAGTCAATCAGAACAAAACTCTCGAAGTTATTTACCAATTAGTTCTTTCCTCTCCCCTAACACTATAGCTGCGACAACGAAATTTTAAACACGTTTTTCTTAAAACCCCTTTTTAAAAGTTCGTGTTCACTGCCATTTAAAAACTATATTATTTATTAATTTCCAACTTAGTCCACACTTTCTACATATAAAATATTTCCCCCAATGATAAGTTATACAATTTTTTCAAATGAAGGGGCTTTCCGCTTTCAAAAAGGTGGCATTCTTTGTAAAAAATAGCAATTTTTACTTTAAATGACCACAAAAAATTTAAAAATGAAGAAAATAATAAAAGAACGTTGGGGGAGATTTGATCATGCTTCGACTAAATTTTAATGTTCTTTGATTTTCGATCATTTCCATCTAAGATACCAGATTGGAAAAGCTTTGTCACCTGGTTGTTTGTCGATATCTTTTGCATATAATAATCACAGAATGTTACTAATTTGTTACTTAATAACGTACAAAAGGTACGAAAATTTGCAAAAAATGTGTTTTTTTTTAACGCTCAACTCCTTACTGTGTGGCGGCCGTGAAGGCAGTGGGTAGAGTGCTAGGCCCATACGCCAGAGAACCCTGGTTCAATTCCCACCTGACGCAGAAAGTTTTTTTCAATTGAATTAATCTTATTGTTCGGCAGTCAGCTCTTTGCAGATAATGGCAAACCTCAGAGAGTAAGAACTGCCATGGGAAGCTTCTTGAGAACATGAGCCGTTCGGAGTCGGCGTACAACTTGTAGGCTCAGTTCTTGATCATTTGTGTTCATACTTTTCACAACACGTACAACACAATTGATCATAAGAAGCTCGAGTCCTTTCAAGGGCTGAAATGGCCATTTCGTTTTTATTCGAACCCCTTACTCTCCCTTACTTAACCCTTACTTTCTATTCTCTTTTCTATATATTTTAATTCTTTTAATAAAACTTTTTCTCTTAATTACCTGTCCTGCGGAGAATTAGAACTATCATTATTGAAAATGCCTACGCAAAAGTTGAAAACAAATTTTAGAAGTAAAAAACTTTATTACAATAAATCTAAAAACAAAATGAAAGCAACAACCATTTGACAACAATGCAAATTGCAACAATTTAAAACAATTCAAAGTCAAAACTGTCAGTCGTTGAACTAGTTTACTATTTTCCTGACAGTAACAAAAAATTTAACGAACACTTAAGAATAAAATTCTACGAATTTGTCGAGTAATCACATTGCTTGAAAACGCATTCTATCCAAAATCAGCAGCGGAGTCCATGAGTTCCAGCAACTTTAACCGGAATGGGCATGCTTGTCTAGCTATGCAACGCTGTGATGGCCCCCAAATGGGCGAGCGAAGGCAAGCAGAACATTAGGATTCTGTTTAATTCCCGCATTTATTTGCACTCAGCATTGTTTTCGTTTATAATTTTTAACTTGTTTCAGAAACAATTCAACCAACGAACAACATAGTGGCGCGACTCCCTCAAACCGGTGCTATCCACCCTCTACCCTGCTGCAAACACTCATCGCTCGATTGCAACTGACAGTTTCCATTGTTTTATGCAGCAGCTATTGCATTAATGGGACTCTGAACATTAGAATGCGCGCACGATGGCGTCCAACTAGGAACACCCCAACCACTCTTTTACCAGTTCTATCTACTAAAGCGGCAGCGTTACAGCTCATCTCATTGCATTGCAATGGAATGATGTACATAACTGCTTCCCGACTTCTAATGGCATAACTGTGCATTTTGTGGTGCAGCACCATGGTGAACATTCCAACTACCTCGCACACTACAGCCACTTTTTAGCGCTCCATAATTTAGCGTTAGGAACCATTCAAGTGTGAGGTCTTTCGCACGCAGGCTCTGCAAGTCTGCAGCACCGTGCAAAGTACTTTTCCACTTCTACGCTTAAGTTGCTACACGCTGTGAAAGTGTAGCAAATGCAATACTGTCGACTGCATCCTTGCCTTGTTGTTATGCCTGCATTATGCTGTTGTTGTATTGTTGTTGTTGTTGTTATTATGTTTATATCTCGTGGATGTCGTAATTACTGACAATGAGACGATAATGATTGTTCTTTAATTTAAGGATTTACAATGTTGGCCTAAGTGGGCGCGAATGTGTGTAAATTAATGCCTGTGTGTGAATGTATGCTATTTATTTATTTTTTTTTTATCGAAGGCCTCACTGCATGCGGCTTGTCGCCCTAAACCGCACTACCCTGTTTATTAGAACAAACATTCATGGAATTGCATTTTTATGGTGGTAACAATGGGCGCAACTGTAATTATGGCGCTATTTAAAGCCAATATTGTAATAATCTAGAATAACTCGAATGCAGCTTTAATTAACTGAATTATGTTGATAAAAATTGAAACGATCAAGTTGTGTGGGAGTGGCCAATTAACTGCAATGAGTTAATATGTATTTTGTTATTGAAGTTCCTTGAAACAAATTATTAGCTTTTGATGAGTTAAATACATATAAAGCGAACTTAGGAAATATTTTTCTATTGTTCCTGAATTAATTTTTAAAAACCACTCTTTTGTTCTGTATCAATGTGAAAGTAGTTTAAAATCCTTAAAAAAATAAAATTTAACAATAAAATAAATAAACTTGATCTTAAAAAAATTCTAAAGAAAGATACTTCGCAAATTCTATTATGCAAGCAGAACTCTTGATTTCACCCATACATTTTCAAGGTCTTTATATGGGTATAAAATTCCTATACAAATCGGGTTTTATATTTAGTTTGGTATACCTTGAAATTCATTCAGATTTTGTCAAAGCTCCCAGCAAACCAAAGTTTCCGAAATCGTTTCAAATTCGTTACAAATATTTCGGAATCTTTCCGATTTCGGAATTTGATTTCGTTGGAAATTCGTAGAGAAAGTCTTAACAGAGGTTGATACGACTTCGTAACGAAATAGATTTACAAAATCGGAACAAAATGTCGTTTCGAAGTCGTTGACCGTCGAAATGTTGTTGACCTTTTTAAAACGCGTAAGCTGAGTAAATAGTATAGCTTAATAAAGGATTCTTGGTATGGGTACGAGTTTAATCTGTCCCAAGTTGACCTGTTCAAAGGACGTAGCACTTTTTTAAAACTGGTAAGCTCAGCAAATATTACAGCTTAGTCAAGGAAATTCGTTATAAAAGCGAGTTTAGCCATTTCCTAGCCATGCAAAAGTAGGCGAGATTAAACGAGAGGTGTGGCTTTTTTCTATTGCGTTAACTCGGTTTAATATTGAAGTTAAGTCAAGGAATTTTGGTTTAGGGGCGCGTTGAGTCTATTAAAAAAACACAATGCAAAAATTGGATGGGACAAGTGTATAATAGGACTGAGACAGCTCCCATTTTCATCTGTAGGATTTGGGATCAGTTGGATTTTTTGAATAATTCAAGAATCCAATAATTAAATTGGAAAGGAGTTTTTATCGATGAATGAAGGTTATTGTTGTGAAAAAATTCCAATAGGATTTTCCAGCTCCCGATCCCGAAGATACAAAGATTTTCATGTTCTAATGATGCAACCGACAGCTGACTAAATCTAATTAGAATCTTTTCCAGAGATAAGATCCACAGATAATTTCATTTTTGCCATTAGGCACAACACATAAACTACCCTGGTATCTGACTAAATTTCAAGGAATACACACTTGTAATCTTATATATCGTGTGGGACTGTTATAAAAAAAGATTGAATCCGTCAGTCTCGAAAAATGTTACGAATAAGTTTCAAATAAATTCAATTTTTCCCTGTTATCACTTTTATTAACCGTACAAACCGACACATATCAACTCGACTACTTCGATGCCGAAAAATTTTAATTCGAAAAAATCTTAAACTTTGAAATTTTCTTAATTAGATCACTAATAACAAAATCTGAAAATTTCATTACGAAATTCCAACGCGTTCTGGTAGCGGACCAAAATGGGTTAAGTTGGGCCACCCGCTTCGAAAAAAAAGTTTGCCGAGTCATTTGAAACTTATGTTGAAAGGGTTTTTGCACCATCAAATTTATTGTAGGAGAACCCAAAATCAGCCCAAAATGGTCTTTTTTTATATAACTTCACTAGTTTTTGATTTAACGCGAAAAAGTATGTCGTTGGATAGGTCTCAATAAGGACAATCATTTGTTTTAATAATTTGTTTACCTCCGACTCCAACTTTGAATAGATATTTCAATTTTTCGTCTTATTTTCTCAGTATCCCCAAAACTTTTATTTTTTTCTTTAAGAAAATAAAAGTTCATAAAAAACCATTCAACTTTTGTGAAGAAACTTTTTAATTCCATTCGTAAAGGAAAGAGAATCCAAGTTTCACCCAACTTATTGAGTATTCAATATATCCAATTTGGGTATTCATTTAGCGGTTAATTTAAAAATTTTAGATTCAGATAAGATTTAAAAGTTTTGCTGATTGAAGCGCTACTTTCAGCAATTTTATGTTTTTTATTTGATATGACGAGCAATATCCGTGTTAAGCCTGTATGATACTTAATTAAATTGATCATTGAAAATTATAACTAGAGCAGTTCAAATAGCACGAATGCATGGATTCAATTGGTGTGAGTGAGTACGCATATGGTACGAATTGAAGAAAAATTTGTAGGACGGACTGTATTTTCATTGAATTTTTTTTGCCGTTTCTTTCAATTCGTTCTTCGTTAAGTTTCGATCAAATATTTACTGTGCTGTTAATAATTAATTTGGCATTTTTAGAGTAAGCAAAACTATTTAATATAAATCTGTGGACATTTGACAAAACAACCTCTTTCAAATTGACTAACTTTTCAGGAAAGCGAAAAAACTGTTTTACAGCTTCAATTTTGTATGAATAATTTTTTGCGAAGAAATTTAAAGAAATGTTATGGTTTATTATTGTGCACAAATATCAAGCAAACATTTCTCTTTAACAGTTTTTTATCTAAGGTCACTGGTTTTTTTTAAAAAAATAATAGTTTTAAACAAGATGTTTTGTCAAACGAATTTTTGAAAAAAAAATCAGCTTATATCACACAAGTTGTTTTATCAAAATGGTTTTGAGTGAAAACAAATGAAATCTTGGCCGCTTATGTCAAGACAAGTTGTTTTGCTAAACTGGCGTGTTAAAAAAAGAACAAAAGAAGTTGTTTTAGCAAAATAATATTTTTTTTTATTTAAAAACTGTTTACCCGTTTTTAAATTCAATGCTTTGCAATAAACAAGAAATTAATACAAATTATTTTTTTAGTTGAAGCAACTCATTACATTTCATTTTTGCTTAAAAAATTGTTTTAAAAAACAATCATTGAAACAATAAAAAATCAAATATATGGACGATAATACAGAGATAATAATAATTAAAGGCACTTAAGCTGATTCCCCTTCATCAAGATCCGAGTCAATTTCGACTTGACCATCGCCTTCAGCTTTTATATTTTGGTAAAATCCGTGAAAATGTGTATCGATCAAAGGCAGCATGTCTAACAAATCCTTTTTTTTGTTTTTCGATATAGCTAATGGAGACGTGTAACTTGGAACCAATTGTGGATTTGGAATTTTTCGACGACGTGAGCTTATGTCTAGTTTCTTGAAGTCCTCTTCTGATTGTAATGACTGTTTGTATTGCAGAACACCAGGATTACTCTTCTCATACCGCATCCAACGAACCGTTTTCCACTCAAAGTTTCCACCTTAAAATTATAAAATATAAAAAAAAGATTTAATAAGAATATTTTGTAATAAGGCTATTTTTGAGTTTGTCTAAAATGTATCTTATTCTTAATTTAAAGAGTTTGAATAAGATTTGCACAATTAAATACAATCTGGTCGAGTTCAGATGACAAAAATTTAGTTCAATAAAAATAAATATTCGGAACTCGTACATACCTGAAACCTTGTTCGTTCTCCATATATATTTCTCCTTCAGCAGAGTCTTAAAATCAAAGAAATCCTCCTGTTTTAAATCGTGAACAATGTAGTTCTTACTTGTAGCCGCTATAAGATTGACCCAGTCGTGTGGATGCTGAATAGATCCGGATATATTTTTCTTTTTACGTTCTATATTCGCGTGGACTGTGTCACATTCAAGATGCGTATGACCTACAACAAGAAATTTGTGATCTATAACTTCAATACTTCTGTGATCTTCCAAAACTTTTTCGAACATTGCGCAAAGATATGAATTGCGGTTTTGTCCTGGACAGGAATCGCTATACAATATGACGTGTTTTACTGATCCTGGTAGATCTAACAGACATTTAAATATGCAAGAACCAATATCATTAGCTCCACGCTTCGCAAGTGTTTCATTCCATATATAGCAGTCAGCCTTCTTCGTCGCCCCATTGTGCATTGTAAAATTGAAAGTCCACAATGGACGCTTATAGAAAAACATCGAAGCACGTAAATATGGAGTTGGCAAGCATTGTTGCAAGTCAAATGAATACATTTTTACAGTTTCATCCCGAATGGAAAGTTCCTTATCATTTTTTTTGCACTCATAAGCAAAATCTGCATCATCGTGGTGTTGTTTTTGTTGCAACATAAGTTGACACTTTCCATTTTCATCTAATGAATTTGCTATTCGCGATTTAAAGATTTCGCATTTGTTGCAGAGATCAAGTTGAGGTTTTTTAAATTTAATGTTCAAAGGTCGAAATATATCTTGGTACTTTGACTCCGATACTGGATCAGGATATTTTTCAGTATACATTTGGTACAATTTGGAAAGATTGAGACCACGCTGAAAATACAATTGCTGTGTATGACGACGACTATAATGACTTTCATACTTGGGAATGCTGTTTATATGTTCCATTACTTCGTTGCATTTTTCGATCGTTGATTTGTGTGGTGGCGCGTGCTTGCCACGTCGATCATTTGAAATAGGTCCGCACTGTTGAAGTATTTTGTGATTATTGACGGTTTTGATACTTTGATCAGTCTCTCCAAATATTTTTAAAAAACACCTCTTGCACACTCGAACTCTTTGGCCATTTATCTCGAAGTGGTACCAGTACACGTATTCCCGGTTGCGAGAATTTGATGCTTTCTTAAGAGTTTCGGTTTTCTTAGTTTGAACGTCGATCATGTTTGAAATATATTGGCGTCGCTTATTATAATCTCCTAGGGCCCAGTAAACTTTAAATATTTCTTCCTGTTGCTGAAAATTTATTTTGTTGTGACACAATTGTTTGCATTCCCCGATTTTTTCAACTTTTTTGGCAGGGACTTTTTTATTCTTGTATGTTACGTATTCTTTTCCTAAATTTTTGTTTAGTTTATTAGTTTTCTTCGATGTTGTTGGCGTTGGCTCAGACATAAGTTGTGCTTCATCAAACTGTGGGGACACTGTGTCGCTAAGGTTAGACTCCAATGCAACAGCCATAGCTCGCATACTCTCAGAAGTTGTATTTAAATCTGAATTCCCCGAGGGAATATAATCTGAATCGTCGAAATCTGTTTCATGGAAAATATCCTCAATGCTTTCGCAAGAATTATTCATGGAAACATCGTCCTCGTTACTTTTTTCAATTTGTTGCTCACGGAGAACAGTCACCATACCACCAACTGCACCGACATTAAAAGATGTGGCCGTTTCATTCGGAAGTGGGCTTAACACCGACCCATCTCTATGAGTAAACATTTCTCTTAACATTAATCCATCCCTACTAGCGAACACTTGCCGATTTTCGTCATTATGTTTCACTTTTTTGGCCAAGGCAACTAGTTTTTTTCCTCTTTCCATTTTAAAAAATTTTCAAATATCGTATTAAGTATTCCCACTTCTTTGAATTAAAACAACTTGTTTTTATAATTTTTCTAATTACGCACTTGACAAAACCGCTTGAACCGAAATAAAATTTCAATTTGTACTTTTTTTATTTCCACAAAACAACTTGCAACGGGACAAGACGTTTTGTCGCAATGAAATCACGCTGTAGCATGAATGAAAAATCAACTTGTGTGAGATAAGCAACCCGTTTTTTTAAATTTTGCTTTTGACAAAAGAACTTCTTTCCATAGAAGTTGTTTTGTTAAAATGATTTTGTAGTAAATGGGCTTGCAGTAAATCGAGACAGGCTGTTTTGTCAAAAAGGAAAAATGAAATTTTCCATTGAATTCTATGAACTTTTTAAACTTTTTGAGAGAAGCTGTTTTGTCAAATGCAATTTAGAATAAAATTTAAAAGAGGCTGATTTGGCAATAATATATCTTTGAAACTATAAATCGTAAAAATACGGCGATTACACAAAAAAAAGCGTATTGAAATTCTATATTTATGATAAAAATCCTGGAGAATTGTCTTATTTCGAGAGAAGTTGTTTTGTCAAATGTCCACAGAAATGTATGCTGAATTGGAAGTGATGTGTGTAGCTAATATTAATTTATTTAATGCAGCTGCTCTCAAAAACAGCAGATATAAAAAAGTAACAACGTTTATCCTTTTCTTACAAAATATGTCTGTCCTGCACACGCGCCACTTGTTTTCAGATTTCAAAATTGGACAAAAAAAATTAAGTATCATACGGGCATTACCATCAGGCGCAATGGAAAAAGTTCCTTTGCATTTTCTGTACAAAATATCATTTTCACTTTTTGTTTTTCCATTGAATAAAATTTATACTACGAAATGTATTGTTTTTTTTTTAAATTGATGCACTGTTTTGTTTTTTTAAAAATTTCGAAGAAACATTCCGTTTTTGGTAGAACAAAATATACGGGTGTTAGCTATAGGAGTCAAATGTCAAACACTAAAATAATCACCCTGATTGTGGAAAACGGCGGATCCTTTCCGGGATCCGGCGGATCCCTTCACTTTTAAAAAAAAAACCCCATTGTTGAAACCGTGCGGATGTACTGCAATACCGATCCGCAAAACTCGCTACGAAAAACAGCTGCCAAAATAAAATAAACAATGAGTAAATGCAAAACAGTGCACACTAAATTAAAAACAATTACTGTGAAAAATAAAGAAAACGAAGGTTTGAAAGTAAGCATTCAATGAATGCATTAATTAAACAAGTTTAAAATATTTTGTAAACAGGAAATGGACTCTATTGCATTGCATGTTGATTTCGAAGGTCTCAATAGTCGGAAATGCAGCAAGTTCGAAATGCGGTACCTGACATAATGCAGATGTCTGATGCAATGTAAGTAGCAAACTCCTTCTTACTTTAAATTTTTATGTAAATATTATTTGTTTAGGTTTCAGAAAAATTTAGGTTGAACAAGGCAGCATTAAAATATGTACTCGGAATATTGGAAGCAAAACTGTCAACCAGTTGTACGAACTTCGTCGCTGACACCTAATATAAAACTGCAGGTTTTATTAAGATTATTAGCCGAAGGAAGCTATTAGCATGGTACTGGTCAAGATTTTATCATTGGGATTGCTCAGTCCACAGTATCGTTGGTGCTCAGTGAAGTTCTAAGCATCCTAGAGGAATATCTTTGCCCAAAGTAGATTTCTTTGGAGATGTCTCAGAGTGACAAAATTGAAGCTCGTACATATTTTTTTCAAAAGTGCTCGATACCATGTAATGATGGTACACACATAAAAATTTCAAAACCTGCTGGCGAAAATGTGCACCTGTTTTATAACAGAAAAAAGATTTATAGAAGAAAAAAGAAGCCTCAACGCCATTATAGTAAGTGGCACCTTTTTTACTCAAAATGCCCTAAAAGTTTTCTAATATTATAGATATGTGATCATAAGCAGCGGATACGATTTATTGATGCCAAATAGCCTGAAGCAAACCACGATCCCTTTATATTGGTAAATAGCGATGAATTATTACATTTTAAATCAATGTACAATAATGGAGATTGATTTACAAGACTGTTGAGTAAAATGTCAAAGTTTTATATACTTACTTAAGCTAAACTAAAACTTTTGCAGGAGATGGTGGACATCCATTATCACACCCTTTAGGAACGCAGGAGTGAATTCACCCCAAAGCCGTTTCAATACTAGTCATTCCAGTGGCCGCAATATTGTCGAGCGGACTATTGGTGTTTGGAAAAACTGGTCTCAGTGTCTCCTTGGTGCCAGGCAATTACACTACCCTCCAAAAAAAGCAGTTCAAATAATATATGTAAGTGCAGCTCTTCATAATGTCCGCACTCATTTTGACGTAGCGGATGAAGAGTTAAACTTGCACGAAGATATTATCCAAGAACTAAGCGATGATGAAGCGGAACATATACAATCTAGAGTTGGGTAGTTCCGGACATGTATAGTTCATGGAAATATGTTCACTCTCGGACATAGTTCCAATTGTTCCTTCTGTACGATTTGAGCATGTCCAAACAGTTCCGATTGAACTGAAATGTTTTCTAATGACATCTCTTTCGCACTTACCGCACACACATTACTGCTTAGACGAACTATTTGAGTGACGACAAGTTAAACGATAATGTTTGCGAGGGAGAATGAATGAAATAATAGACGATATGATATATCGTCATTCTTGTTATGTGCATTGTTCTGTTTTCTTATGTGTTGCTTGTAACATAAGAAAGAGAACAATTATGAAATGATACTTAGAATGCTTTTGTTACCTTTCCTCTAATACAGAGAGCTGTCGGAACTGTTCGCGAAACTGTCCGCGGAACTATTACATAATTTTTATAAATTTTTTTTATGCTACACTTTTGTTACTTAATAGTTGAACTATATGAAATTTTTTAGCAAATTTTATAAAGTTTCTTTTTTGAATAAATTATAAATATTTTCCTTAATATCTTTATTTTGAAATAAAAACATTGAAAAAACAAAAAATTGTGTTCAATTTGGATTAAGACTAGTCAGAGCGTTGTGTTGAAATTATGCTTGGAGTATTACAAATTTCCTCTACAGTTCAACAAACAACCAGCTCAAACAGATTAATAAAGAACAAATAAAGGAACTAGATAGTTCAGCGGACATGTTTTCATGAATTAGTTCCGCTCTATAAAAGAGACGATCAACAAACAAGCAGATCAAATAAACCAAGGAACTAGATAGTTCTGCGGACATGTTTAACTGAACTAGATCCGCTCTCTAAAGGAAACGTTCCAAGAACGTAGAAATAGTATTCTTCGAAGTTTTATTTAAGTTTTATAAAAGTTTTTCACAAAAATACTGCATTCTAAAATAATGTAAAGTAAATTAGTTTTAAATGACATAAACTTCAGTTTTTAATTAAAAAAAAAATAAATAATACAGGACTATTAAGTAGATAATTTTACCTTATTGGTTTAAAAAATAAATGAGCGTAACAATGGAAAAATTAAATAACAGTCTTGGTAACAAAAAAAAAAAAAAAAAAAAAAAATACAGGTGCGTCGTTGGACACACGAGAGAAACGAAGCTTTTTCGCAGTTACATAGATTTGATAGAATTTTTTCATTTTAATAAATTAACTTTTAAATTCAAAAATTTAAAATAATTTACATATATACAGAAAACATATTTACTGCTTATTTTTTTATTGTTGCATGTCAAATTTCCACGCCAATTACATATACGGGCATACAATGCCAGCGAATCTCCATTTTAACTCTCCACACATGGTTGTGAACTTGGTTGCACTGACTCATGCATGCGTTTGTTGATTCCATATTTATTGATATCTATTTTTTTGACACTTAAAAACGCACTTGTCAACGCACTTGTCATAGAGTGTAAATTATTATTTCAGAGTTATTTCACTTAAAAACATGAAGAAAAAAAACTCTGTTAACCTCTGTTAACACATGCCAGAGATTAAGCAGAGTTGATGCAATCTCTAGATAATAATTTATACTCTATACACTTGTGGGCATTGCTAATTTTCTTCGTACCAACAGCATAGAGTATAAATTATTATCTAGAGATTGCATCAACTCTGCTAAATCTCTGGCATGTGTTAACAGAGGTTAACAGAGCTTTTTTTCTTCATGTTTTTAAGTGAAATAACTCGGTTTACACATGCCAGAGATTTAGCAGAGTTGATGCAATCTCTACATCATAATTTACACTCTATGCCAACAGCACCACAAACGCATTCACAATACAAACAAACCGATGCTGGAGACACCTTGTGGAAAATAAAAGCAAATTTTTGATAGTTGTAGCATAGCAAATACACAATCCTCTATCTATTGATAGATGGTGACGATCTACCGCTGCATAGCGTCTGTTATAATTAGGATTGAATTAACACCTGTTTCTAACAAGTCTTTTTGGCCTAGATAGTGAATTGGACTCTCGTGTAAGAGGACGTGGGTTCGATCCCCACGGGCAGGCCAACAAATATTTTTATTATTTAATATTAAAGTATTAAATTTTCTTGTTGTAATAAGCACTAGCAACAAAGAAACCATCAAATTTCCAAGAAAAAATCTGTCGAAAATTTTTCAGATTTCACTCCAAGCAAGTCACAGAACGAGGAGTAAAAAGCTTCGCTTCAAAAACAAAATATGAAATTCATCCAAATGTACAAAAATTAAATTTGTTGTAAATTCATTGTTAAGTGTTGTACTTAGTCTACTTAGTTCAAGTAACTGCTTTTTAATTTTTGACTTTTCATAGAATATGTTCTCCATCCCGGCATTGTGTCTCCTTGTTTCTTCTAGTTGCGATTGGAGCATTGAATTTTGTTTTTTGTTGTAATAAGATATTCGATCCAATGATCGAGAAATTTTTTATAGTAATAGATTGCATTTTCCTGTAGCTCCTTGCACGTTACAATTACCTTAGCAACCTTTTTATACAGTTTTTTCTGAATGTTGATTTGTTGCTGAACGAGTTTCATTTGTTACATTTCCAGTTTTCCAGATTCAGATGTTTGGTCTGAATCTTCCTCTTCGTCCACAATTAGAAGTGGCAACGTTTTCAAGGTCACTTTCGTACCGCTTTCGCTTGGCATCAAAAGATGTTGCGCCAGTTACACCACCGGCGGCCTAACGCAGACACACTAGCTGGACGACTTCTTCTTCTAGCGCAGTAAGCAAATATTCGTAATTTTCTCCGCCGTTTGTGTCTGAACTACCATTTGTTGTGGACCAATTTCTTCTTCATTGCACACTTATAATCAGACCAAACCTTTAAATTTAAATAAACTTACTACTTTGTACTCAATAAACATTACAAAATATTATTACCTTTTCCCATTCACTTGTTTCCTTAAGAATAAAGTTTCAAAGAAAGTTGAGTTCGTCTTTTAAACTTTTCCAAAAATGTCGCACAATTTCTGGTGACCTTTTTGAAGCATTTTGCGTAATATCTGGAAAATTTTTCATTTTCTCGACCATGGTTTGGAACTGTACACGATTTGTTGCTCGTTTACTGTAAGATGTAACGCGTTTTATTTATTATGAGTGGGTTGGTATATGGTTTTAAGGATAAACTTACTTTTTTGAAGCATCCATTCTTTAACAGTTAAACAGCGATGTCAGAAATCCAAAAATTAATGATAAATTATCGATAAACCTAAAAATTGCATGTAAAGTTTTTTTCAGGACTTTAGTTATTGCATTTTTGTAATAGATGCCAAATTAGTCAAATTTGTAGATACTTACTTACTTACTTAGGTGGCCGTAACAACCCGTGTCCGGATTTCGACCGACCTCATCAGCTCTCGCCAGGCGCCTCTGCTTTGCGCGCGCCTTCTCCAATCGGATACACCAAGTGCGGTTAGGGCTTCCTCAGCCTGGTCCATCCATCGAAGGCATGGTCTCCCTCGTCGTCGTTGACCAGCGACCCTCGCTTAGAGCACCTTTTTCGCTGGAGCTTCATCGTCCATACGATGGACATGACCCAGCCAGCGTAGTCGCTGCACAGTTATACGCCGAACTACGTCAATGTCTTCGTAGAGCTCATACAGCCCGTGGTTCATTCGGATGCGATAGTCATCGCCGACTCGAACAGGACCGAAGATTTTGCGAAGAACTTTTCTCTCGAACACCCCCAGAGCGGCTGCGTCAGTTTGCGAAACTACCCATGCCTCAGCGCCATAAAGCAGCACAGGTAGAACGAGCGTCTTGTAGAGTGCTAGTTTTGTCGATCGAGAGAGGGCTCTGGAACTTAGTTGCTTACTGAGCCCGTAGTAGCACCTATTAGCAATTATTGTTCTTCGCTTTATCTCCAGGCTGATTTCGTTTTTGGTATTAATGGCGGTGCCAAGGTAAACGAACTCCTTGACTACTTCAAAGTTATAGCTGCCTGATGAAACGTGGGAGTCTAAACGCCGAGCTCCCTTGTTTGTAGACAGCATATACTTTGTTTTGCCCTCATTTATCGTCAAACCCACTTTAGCTGATTCCTTTTCGATAGCGGTGAAAGCAGCGGTAACATCTCTCTTGGTTCTGCCGACAATATCAATATCATCAGCGTACGCAAGGAGCTGGACACCTTTACAGAAAATGGTGCCATTACGATGCA
This sequence comes from Coremacera marginata, assembly GCA_914767935.1. Taxonomy (NCBI): domain Eukaryota; kingdom Metazoa; phylum Arthropoda; class Insecta; order Diptera; family Sciomyzidae; genus Coremacera; species Coremacera marginata. The sequence continues at coordinate 138,261,908 of OU612045.1, forward strand.
CACAGGCCTTTCGTACGATCCCCTCCATGATGATGTTGAAGAGATCGCAAGACAGTGGATCGCCTTGCCTGAAACCTCTTTTGGTATTGAAGGTTTCGGAGAGGTCATTTCCTACCTTGACGGAGCTGCGTGTGTTGCTCAACGTCATTCTGCAAAGTCTAATCAACTTTGCAGGTATACCGAACTCAGACATTGTTGCGTATAGGCAATCCCTTCTCGGGCTATCGAACGCAGCTTTAAAATCGACAAAGAGATGGTGTGTGTCAATTTGATTTTCGTGGGTTTTCTCCAGGATTTGTCGTAGCGTGAAAATCTGGTCTATGGTGGACTTACCAGGTCGAAAGCCACACTGATAAGGTCCAATCAGTGTTTTTGTAATCGGCTTTAATCTTTCACACAGTACGCTTGAGAGAACCTTATATGCGATGGAAATAAGACTGATACCTCTAAATTTGTAGATATTTCAATTAATTATAGTAGTCACGTTTTTTCCAACATCCAAACTGGATTTTCATACAAAATAGAACCAACTCAGAGTAATACTTGTCCATGTGTGTAGTTTTTGCATCATTGCATTAAGACGATAAGAAAAACAGCTTTTAACACCTACTATTTACATGTGAAATTGATTTTTTTCGCAAAAAATTTTAATCGAAATTCGATTTGGACATTGGAAAAAAAGCCGCTAAAAGTTTAATTAGTTTTTTGCTAAAATGTGCAAAAATTAATTTTTGTATGGAAAACTGAAATTGTGGTTTGATGAAATTGGAAAGGAAAATATTTTTTTCTAACAAATTGTTTATACTTTTTATATTTTTTTTTTTATTTTATTTTTTCATTCATTTATTTCTTTTATAATTTAAAAAAATTATGATTACTAAAAAAATTCGAGTTCAGCGACCTTAAATTACCTTAAATTAATGTATCACATTCCATTATTTAAAATTTTTTTTTAAATCCGCACCAAACTTGTTGCGGATGAAAAGTGATTAGTTTTGTATGGAGTGCGGATCTACTACGTTGTCAACAATCACATTTTATCCGCAAACTTTTTTACCGAACTTACTCGCCGGTTTCTACAATCGATAAACCAACGAGTTTGAGTAATTTTCCCGGCGCAACTGATCCGCTGGATTCCATAATCAGAATGAATAAATATATGCTTGTATATCTTATTATTGAATTTAATGCTATTCTTTAAGCAATGCAACACAGCAAGCAGCTGTCAATAAGACCCAAAAACAGTTTAAACAAAATTAATTTCCTTAAAGACCGCACAAAAACCCGGAAAGAAATAAAAGCGATGCTGAAATAGAGTGTAAAAGAGCATGAAGCATCGTTGTTTGAGTGCTACGCGAGAAAAAACCACAAAATATGTTCTTGGCGAATGAAGCACATTCCGTGTGCTATCCGAGGATTTTGTCAACTGGCAGATGTCATTCCGGGTGTTCATCAGCAGTAAGAAAGTAATGGAAAACGAACGAAACTGAATTTGAAGTTGCAGCAGATTTTATGTCTCTTTTTTGGCGCTAAAACGTATAAATCATATTGCGAAATGGCAAAAATAACGCAATGATGCAAGAAACATGGAGGCGCTGCAGTTTTGAGGTTCTTTTAGTGACTTGCGGCTTTTGAGCATGTTTTTGTTTTTTAAGCTTTCAGTCAGTAAATTGAGAAATTTTTCATTCGATTTTTTTCTTTTTTTTCTGTTTGAAGTATCTGTAAACTCTGCTAAGCTTACCTTAAAACCTGTTATTGAAAAACTAAAGTACTTGAACGGATTAACTGAAACAATAAACGTTTTATCATGCACGTCCAGAATACTTTCTGAAAAAAAAAATGTTTTTAATTCTCAAATAATTATAGCGAGGCAAACCTATTTAAATGTGAAAAAATATAGCGTATTGTTAAATGTTTCTCTTATTTTTTATTATTATTTTTGTTTTTAAAAGCTTTGGAACTCACTTAAACGTGTCGAGCTGGAAATAATAAATATTCCGGTTAAAATTGTAAAACGAAGCTGATGGCCGGCGGCATGCTTGGCTTCCGTCAAGCTCTTTTTGAAAACGACGGAACCCGTCAAAAGTCAGTCAGTCAACCAAGCCGCTCAGTGCAGTCCTTGCGCAGAGCTCCACCACACTGGATTCGACGGCGAGGCGTTAGTCGGTGCAGCTGTATTCAGTGCACAATTATAATCACAGCTTTTTAATTGCTTTCAGCTATGTTCTGTTCTGCTCTGCTCTGAGTTGGCAACAATTTCAATGAATTAAATTCCGTCAATTGTTGTTGTGCAGATGGCAACACTACGTGCTAATGGAGGCTTGCCGAGTGGTCCCGCTAAGTAGGATACTTTAACGTCAGTTACTCATACTGACTTGAGCATTGAGCAAAGGTATTCAAAGTTCCTCATCTTTTTATTGTGCTTAGTTTTGCTTATTGTTTTTATGACGGTGCCAAAAATGCTCGCTCAGCTTAATTGCAAAATAATAATAATAAAATCTTAAATAATGCTTTTCAACGAATTTAAAAATTATGTTATATGTTTATAATACACTTACGTAAAAGCGTACTTGCATTTATGTCGAATTAGCTATTGGAGTTTATATCTATGCCAATGTCACTGTGTGCAAATTTTTATTGTTCTACAATAATTTTTTGGGGATATATAACACATTACCGATTTTGGTTATATGGGAGGTGGTCTTTTCTTTCATCAAATTTCAACGAAATTTTGTGTGAATAGTTCTTTAGTCGTACAACTCATTTTCAAGAAATTTCATAATCCTGCGGAAACTCCTTCTATTTTTGTCCGTGGATTATATGGAGCCGCGACACTGTACGGCGCCTAAAAAGTAAGAGATTTGGGAAATTTTTTAAGCCAAGCGATAAAAATTCTTCAATCGAGAGTAAATCAATTTTAGTTTATATTTTTTATATTAGTCCCACACTTAAAGACATACATTTTACACATACATCTTGAGCTTTACTCACAAACAATTCATGCAAGACAATTTGAGTTTCTTTTTTTGTGCATATATGAGAAGGTAAAAGCCCTATAGGAACAAACTAACTTGTTTTTAAAAACAACTAATTAAAAAACTAATTTAAAATAAACCAGTAACTACTCTGATTTTGACATCTTTTAATTGGACATTTTTATTATTTAGATTACAAGTTTATATATATTTAACCATGTTATTTCATCAAATATTATTAACTTTAGACCATCAGTAATAGTTTTCAATTGGTTATTTTAAAGTAATTAAAAAAATAGTTTAAAATAAGTCAGTTGACTTATTTAGCGGACATCACCATACAAAATATGTTAGTTCGTTCTATGGGAAAAAGTCAGAATTTCAACTAGTTCTGGTTGACAAAAAACTACTTTATCAACTACTTTTAAATTAGTTGATTTTCCTACAGGGAGGTTAATTGATTCAAATCACACACACACCAAAAATTCGAGATTTTTTATCAAACACACTTAAGGTCATATTTTCAGAAAAAATTTTTCTCTTCTATAAGAGAATAAACATTTTAATTTTCGTATTTGCGATACAATACACAAAACTTTCTTATGAGAACGCAATCTTTATTGAATACTTCCTTATGATAGTTCTTATTATACTTTACAAAATCTTTGCAGTACAGCGTAAGTATTCGGAAGTTATGGTATGTAACGAATACTCGGTTCTTATGATGGGCAATTGATTTTTTGTGACGGGTAATCGATTCTTATGACATTGGATCGGTTCTTACTTAATTGGTTCGCGTGATCGGTTCTTATAACAGGGGTTAAGCTCTTATGGCATCTAATCGGTTCCTATGATATTTATTCGGTTGGAGCTCTGTTCTTAAGACAGGTAATCGGTTCTTATGACATCTTATCGGTTCTTTTTTATTTAATCGGTTCGGGAGGTCGGTTCTTATAACAGGTGATCGATTCTTATGGCATTTAAGGTTCCTATGATACTCTGTTCGTGTGATCTGTTTTTATGAAAGGTTATCGGTTTTTATTTAATCGGTTCATGTGATCGGTTCTTATGACATCTAATCGGTTCTTATGATATTTTCTTGGTTGTGTGATCTGTTCTTAGGATAGAAGTTGTGCAGCCAGGAAAAATTAATGATTTGCAAAGGTCACTTGCGGTAACACTAGGATTCTGTTGCAATTGCCACCGAAGCTACGCAGCGAGCAGAGTTGGAAGAATATATAAGGGTAGATGACCGCAAGGTTCGACTGCGACGCTTGAACTCTGTTGCAAAAGCAGATAGCACGGCGAGCAGTATTCAAGAATGTGAATTGCAAAATAAAAGAAAACCAAGACTTGAGGATCGTACCGCTGAAACGAGGGCGACTGAATTCACAGCGCAGCGTGCAGAAGTGGTGAAATAAGAGGCTAAAAGTTTTGCAAAGGCAAATTGTGTCAGGCTTGAGTTCTGGTGCAAGGACCGCCGAAGTAGCGCAGAGAGCAAAATCTGAAGACCTTACAAGGGCACACGACCACAAGGTTCGACTGCGACGCTTGAATTCTGTTACAAGGGCAGATGGCACGGCGAGCAGTATTCAAGCATATGGAATTCAAAAAATCTAAATACCAAAAGCTTTAAGTTTAAGCAGTGAGCTAAACAAAGCAGCGAGGTTAGTTGAGCGATTCCAATCCTACTAGTCGCTCCTGATGACATTTCCTGATGTATTTACGTACGTGGCTTAATGGAACTATGGTGAATAATATGTCAGTTGATGTTTTACATTTTCTTAGTTTCTACTTACAGTTATAACTTATAAATATAGTTATAGGTGCCAGGGTTCAATCCAAGCAACTGCACAGATGAACATTTTGAATATTTATAATGTTTTAACATATTTTTATTCTTTTTTTAGATTATTTCCAATGGTAATCGACAAGAAAATTGGTCGTTAATTCATTGATTCAAAATTATAACTTTTATAAACATAATATGAATGCTTTAGATTTAAGGAACAAAGTGCAAAAAAAAAAGTAATTTGAAGAAGTAATAAGTAATTCTAATATAGACTAAATAATAAACAGTTTTAATATTTGCAACGTACCGTTACAATCATATAGTATTATATCACTAGGGGTGCAAACGACTTGCCATGAAAAAATTTTCATATTGTAACTTTTGCACTCAGCTCACCGGACTCTCGCCGGATTTGTGAAACTCTTAAAAATAACAAAACCTAGAATTTTCGGTCGCATTTTACACTAAACAATAAAAATAAAATACAGTGTGGATGTATGACACACACTTAACTAATATATGGTTTATTTAATTTTAAACCTAAAATAGATATGGAGGTGCACACTGCAAAGATAGCTAATGCACTATATGTGGTTAAGCACACTTCGATTAGAGTAGTAGGTCATTTCACTATTTTACAAAATAATATCTTTCATGACAGCAAAATTGCTAAAAACATGAAGCTACGTCGCACAATGGTGACATTTCTAAAAAGTGGTTGCGAAACTCAATTTTAGTGTGGTGGAAATTCGCAAATCTAATAATGCAGTTTGATTCCCAATTGCTTTAAGCTCGCGAATGTAGAATTTTAACTTATTTGGAGAAATGGTTCGCCTTGTAGAGCTGGTGAAAGTTTATGTTTTTTCGAGTTTTTTTAGTTTTATTTTAATGGTTTTTTTTTAGTTCAAAATAAGGTTCAAATTTTTCTGCAAGTTATGAAAGAAAAGTTCTTTTTTTTTTGCATATATGACATAAGTGGCCAAAGTGGGTTTATCGATAAATAAGGGTAAAACAAAGTATATGCTGTCTATAGACAAGGGAGCGCGGCGTTTAGACTCGCACGTTTCATCCGGCAGCTATAACTTTGAAGTATTCAAGGAGTTCGTTTACCTTGGCACCGCCATTAATACCAACAACGAAATCAGCCTGGAGATAAAGCGAAGAACAATAATTGCTAATAGGTGCTACTACTGGCTCAGTAAGCAACTAAGTTCCAGAGCCCTCTCTCGATCGACAAAACTAACACTCTACAAGACGCTCGTTCTACCTGTGCTGCTTTATGGCGCTGAGGCATGGATAGTTTCGCAAACTGACGCAGCCGCTCTGGGGGTGTTCGAGAGAAAAGTTCTTCGCAAAATCTTCGGTCCTGTTCGAGTCGGCGATGACTATCGCATCCGAATGAACCACGGGCTGTATGAGCTCTACGAAGATATTGACGTAGTTCGGCGTATAACTGTGCAGCGACTACGCTGGCTGGGTCATGTTCATCGTATGGATGGCATGGATAGTTTCGCAAACTGACGCAGCCGCTCTGGGGGTGTTCGAGAGAAAAGTTCTTCGCAAAATCTTCGGTCCTGTTCGAGTCGGCGATGACAATCGCATCCGAATGAACCACGGGCTGTATGAGCTCTACGAAGATATTGACGTAGTTCGGCGTATAACTGTGCAGCGACTACGCTGGCTGGGTCATGTTCATCGTATGGACGATGAAGCTCCAGCGAAAAAGGTGCTCGAGGCGAGGATCGCTGGTCAACGACGACGAGGAAGACCATGCCTCCGATGGATGGACCAGGCTGAGCAAGCCCTAACCGCACTTGGTGTATCCGATTGGAGAAGGCGCGCGCAAAGCAGAGGCGCCTGGCGAGAGCTGATGAGGTCGGCCGAAACACGGACACTGGTTGTTACGACCACCTAAGTAAGTAAGTAATATGACATAAACGGTTTTTGTACTTTTAACTTACAAAAAATAAGTAATTTTTTTTAACGTAGGAGGTGACTGTTCTTTCCAAAACACTATTTTTACCCATTTTTCCAACTTCAAATGTCCACTTCAAAAAAAAAAGTTCGCAAAAGTTTAAGTTCCGTCTAGAAAAACTAAATGAAACTAAAACTAAAATGAACAATTGTAAACACAATTCAAAAAATTTTATTGTCGGGAAATATCGGGATATGTCGGCAAAATAACGATTTTTATCAGGAAACCTGTGACTTTTTCATTCATTTGTAGTCGAACTTCAATGCAGTGTTCTGACATTTTTGGTGATATTGACGGATTTCGCTCGAACTTAAAACGTGTATTACTTCCGTCCTAAATTAGCGTATTACATGCTTAGTTTTAACCACGCCCTTTATACCTTGTCCCTTTTACGGAGAAAAATGTTTGCCACACCCCCTTTCACCGCCCACAAAAAAAAAGTATGGTTGGTGTAACGTCTGTGGCAAAAAATGCTTCCAAAAAAGTAAGGTTATGCTTTTCAGTTATAGATACCTAAAATCGTTTAGAAGATCCAAAAATTTTCAGTTCCGGTGTTTTTAAAGTTTTGGGACAATATTTTTTTTCAGTGTAGAAAAAAATTTTGATCTACGAAAATGTTAATTAACTATGGATTTGTTCTCAGCAACCATAAATATATCATAATTCATGTTTTTAATAAGTTTTATCTAAAAAAACACTCATATGGAGAACTTCATATTCATAATTTGTACGTCTATTTGAAAGTCTAATTTTGACCATGAATACCTTATCATTCCTATGATCAATTCAAATAAAACTTTGTGCAGTGAAAGCTGTTTTATTTTTCATGTCAAAAAATCATAGAGTTATCTCAATTCGTTCAGAAGCTATGATTTTTGCAAAGAGAAATGCCAAATGTCGTCACTCTGCGTCGCTCAAAGTGTACTGCTTGATCAAAAATGTTCTTTATCTTTATTTTTAATCATTGTTAATATCAGATATTGGCGATTGTATGTTTAGCTTGATCATTGACGAGGCAACTGACATCAGTATTAAAAAGTACGTTGGCCGTGTAGCCAGGTACTACAGCACAGCATCGAAAACTATAATTAATACATTTTTAAAGCTGGAAGAATTGAGTGATTGTACGGCGGACGGCATTGTAGAAGCAATATCCAATACATTTAAAGAATTTAATTTAAGTATTAAAGACATGTTGGGCATAGGGACAGATAATGCAAATATAACGGTTGGTATCTTAATATTAAACTTACATCATGTATATGTCATTCAATACAGTAGGCGGTATCCACGGCACCGAGATCTATGCCAAGCGAAATTGAATTTATAGTTTCTGAAACTTACAACTGGTTCTCTAAGTCTGCGTTTCGTCAAAAGCAATATAAATCATTGTATTTTTTAATTAAAGATGGGCTTCATCCAGTGAAAATCACTCGAGCATGTGAAACGCGCTGGCTTTCGATCGAAACCAGCAATTAATCGAATAGTCAACCAGTGGCTGGAGCTTAAAACACCATTTGGTCATAGCAGCGTTAAGCGAATCTTGCCATAAGGCTCAACTACTTTCGAGAATGTATAACGATCAGAGAACTGCAAAACTCACATAAAAAATTCATACGTAATCAATTCTGTAAAAATCATGCCTCTGCGTTCAATCGATCAGACTTGCTCGAATGCACACACACGCTGTTGAGTTAAATTCAATCAAACCATGTGCTTCGTGTTGACTCTGTGATTTTAATCAACGGTCGTCTTCGGACACATATTTCATGCTTGTTCATTGGGCTCAACAACGATTATTTTCATCAAGAATGAAACGCTAAAAGCAAAAATCAACATGTATGAGTTTTTTCATGTGCAGACAGATAGAGAGAGAAAGAGAGAACAAGAAGAAGAGTGAAGTTTGTATTACGATTGACTGCAAACAACTAAATTTAACTATTTCTTTGATTTCTCATTAACGAAACACATATCCGTATACACTTCAACGCAAATACTGAAACATGTGAATTCAATCCGTCAATCAGCTCACACAAACGACGCGAAACGATATTTATCACCCTTCGCGCTTTGCTACGCCTTACTGTATTTTGTAGTACAGCTCCCTCTGGGGTTCAATATATAGCAACATGTATAGCGCCAAAAGACTCACCGCACCCGAAAACCACTTAAAAATATCATACTTATCGGATAAATTGTTTTGAGTTTTTTGCGGTATTTGTACAACAGCGCCCTCTGGTTTTAGGGATAGAATGAAAAAAATAACGTCAAGGCCCTTCCCATACTCGATAACCAAATCCAATATATCCGATATACAAATTTTTATCTAAATCGGATAAGCGGTTTTTGAGTGTTTCACGATTTCTTAAGTGATTTGTACTACAGCACCATCTGGTGTTTAAGATAGCGCAGAAAAAAAAAGTCGAAGATACCCACCGTATCCGAAAACTCCAATGTAAAAATTTTCACGGAAATCTGATGTACAGCTAGGAGTTTTTCGAGATTTTTAAAACATTTGTACTGCAGTGCCCTCTGGTGTTCAATATAGAACAAAATATATAAGTCACAAAAACTACCGTATCCGAAAACCCCTAAATACAAATTTTCATGTAAATCGGATGAATGGTTTCAAAGATAAACTATAATAACCAAATTCGTGGAACCTGATCGCAGCGCCACCTACCGGGTCCAATTGCAAATCTGAACCATCCAAGGATCCATTTAAGCACACACAAAAAATTTCATCAAAATCGTTGCAGCCGTTTAGGAACAGTTCAATAACATACACACGTACAAATTGTGTACAAATTGCGCCCTCTAGTTTTTGATACAGAGCAAAGAAATAACGCCAAAACAGTTGCCGTACCCGAAAATCCTTTAATAAAATTTTTCATCTAAATCGGATGAGCGGCTATCTACTTTTTCACGATTTCAAAAGAGATTTGTACTACAGTGCCGTCTGGTGTTCGATATAGTACAAAAAAGATAAGTCCAAAACAGTCACCATATTTGAAAACCTCTATATACCAATTTTCATGAAAATCGGGATAAACAGCTTAGAAGTTTTTTAAAATATTTGTACACAGCGCCCTCTGGGGTTCAAGATAGAACAGAGTAGATAAGCCATAAAAACTCACCGTATCCGAAAACCTCTATATACACATTTTCATGCAAATCGGATGAACGGTTTCGGAGATAAACTATTAAAACCAAAATGCCTTAAACACGATCGCAGCGCCACCTACCAGGTCCAATTGTGGATCTGAATCATCCAGGGATCCACTCAAACACACACAAAAAATTTCATCAAGATCAGTGCAGTTAAGGAACAGTTTAATAATATACACCCGTACAAATTGGACAACAGCGCCCTCTAGTTTCGAGAAAGAGCAAAAAGATAGCAACAGAACCCTTGCCGTACTCGAAAATCGCTATTTACAAATTTTCATCCAAATCGGATGAGCAGTTTTGGAGTTTTTCACGATTTCCCAATATTTGTACTAAAGCGCCCTCTAGTTTTCAAGATAGCACAAAAAAGATTAGGCCAAAACACTCGCCGTATCAGAAAATTCCTATTTTCCAATTTTTATGCAATTCGGATGCACGGCTTAGGAGTTTTCCGAGGTTTTTCAAAATATTTGTACTACAGCGCCCTCTGGTGTTCAAGATAGAACCCAGTTTATAAGTCATAAAACTCGCCGTTTCCGAAAACCTCTATATACCAACTTTCATGCAAATCGTATAAGCGACTTAGGAGTTTTTTGACGTTTTTAAAAATATTTGTACTACAGCGCCCTCTAGTGTTTAAGATAGAACAGTGTAGAAAAATCATGAAAATTCACCGTGACCGAAAACCTCTATATACCAGTTTTCATGTAAATCGCAAGCAAGGCTTAGGAATTTTTCGAGGTTTTTTAAAATATTTGTACTATAGCGCCCTCTGGTGTTCAAGATAGAACAGAGTAGATAAGTCAAAAAACTCAGCGCATCCGAGAACCTCTACATACAAATTTTCATGCAAATCGGATGAAGGGTTTCGGAGATAAGCTGAAAAAACGAATGCCTGGAATTCGATCGCAGCTCCCCATGCCTGGTCCAACCTTTTTTACTGGATAAAAAGTAGCCTATATATTGACCGGGGATATAAGGAACCTAGATGCCAAGTTTAATTTAAATCCATCCAGTGGTTTTCGCGTGATGCTTTAACAGACAGACAGACAGACAGACAACAATTTTTAAAATGCGATTTTCGGGATCAGCGTCATTCAAAATGTCCATCGCAAAAGGAATTTCAAAAAAATATTTCATGTACAGATATTTTTTTACAATTTTATATATATATAGATGTATTGAATTTTATTCAGTGCCAGAATTTTAACTGAATTACGTTCCTTTTTGCACATATTTTTAATTTTACTCAATAGCTGAGTTTTAAATTAAATACAATTGTTCCTTTTTACTAATTTTTTATTTTTGCATATTAGTAATAATATCTTTATTATTATTACACAAGCGCTTTTTTTGTGATGACTATCAAATCTATACTGTAGATGCGATTTTCATAAATAAGGTAGCAATTGAAAGGTCATGCTCTGTAGATGTGCAATAAGGTATTTTTTTTCTTTAATAATGAGTATTTTGAAAAAAGCTGAAACAATTTGCGATGGAAGAAACCAAATTTCTTTGTGATGCCTAAAAGATTTTTATTATAATGCTAAGTAATAACTAGGCTACATAAAAATTCAACAGAAACATAGAAAGTTTCTATAAAATCCATGGTTCAAGGTAATGAACATGGTTCCTTCATATAAAAACAAAATTACCTATCACTAGATATTTTTTTATTTTGGCGTCATAACGCCACACGGGATTACTAGTAATTTTTAGTAATTTAGTTATAAATTCCGATAGTTTCTTTTAGTAATAGAAACTGTTGTAGAATTGAAAACAAAATGAACTTAATATAAAATACTGTTTCAATTATATATAACTGCATTTTCATTAGTTGTAACCCATATTGTCGTCTGTTACTAACCAATAAGTAAGTTAAATCAAACTGTTAATAAAATAACTGTTATTTCCGTTATAGCTCACTCACTCACATCAGCTATAAAAAAATAATAACTGTTATTTCCGTTATAGCTGATGTGAGTGAGTGAGAAAACTATTTGTTCAGTGGGGTTTAAAATACTCGAGTAAGAAGGTGACAGGAAATCACACGTATTCGTGAGTTTCCGTCAGATTTTTCACATTGGCCTTCAAAAATTAATAGAAGCTTTGTTCTGCATGCTAACCAACATTTCCGGCAGCACTACCATTACGAGTAAATTAGCCAGTACTTGTCTAGTAGGGTAAGTTATTTTTTGTAAAGATGTATTTATGTATTTTAAGCTTCTTCACACCTGTGAAATGAAGTTTTTTTTAAAATGAAAACTAATAGCAATTCCAGCTTTTCATATAATTTTATTTTTGAATTTACATAATATGGTGTTTAATATTTTTGAAAGCTTGCTGAAACCAGCTGAAACTGGTGCATTTTTATAAACTGGTGCATTTTTTGAAAAATGATGGCAAATGAAAAAATGGCAAGACTGGCTGCTCAAGCTCAAGCGACTTTGTTATTAGGTGTGTTTCCGTACTCTACACTGTGTAAGATTTGTGTAAGTTGAAACTGAGAGAGTAAAAATGAATAGTGGCAAAAGTACGGAAACAGCTTCTAGTAAGTTTCAAGTAAGCTGATTTTGACTGCGGACATGTCAAACGTAAATTGCGCCAATGGAAATTATGTCAATTTGCTTGTGAAGTTGATGCTTGTTCTTCTTGATGCTTGTTCTTACTTTACTCGGAGTCTTGAGTTCTAGCACTCTCTGTGCACTTTGTGTGCTCGAGAGAGCGGTTTTATGCTTGTTCTTCTTCTCCAATTTTAAGCACAGAAAGTACGGAAACAGAAAATAGTGTCCCACAAGTTACACAGTGTGAGTACGGAAACACACCTATTGTTCTTAGGGGCTTGCGTTTTCCGTGCCCTTTTATTTTGAAGGGGTTAGCGCATTTTAATTTTGTTTTTACCTGTTTTGTATTCGGCATCATTTTGAAATTTAATATAATTCAAAAACATTTATTTATGGTAAGTGATGATAATGAAATTAGTTTTATACTAATACACTGTTTATTCCGATCGGCTTTGACGTTCAATTTATTTTATGAGGATTTAATGGAGATTCTGACGGTATTGAAAATGCTAGCTGGATGACTTTAGGCTAAATTTTTGTTTCATGAAGCTAAATAGTGCAAGTTTCCCTTGTATAAATGCTCATAACTTCAAAACCCTATGAGACACCATACTAACTGATATATCCTTTTTAAGGTAATTAATTGATAATTTTTTAAAAATTATTAAAAAAAATTGAATGGGATACTCTTTTAAAAAATGCATTTTTTTACTTATCAAAAAAAAAATTTGCAAAAAAATGTAGTATTTTCTAAAATTCTCATGAATAAGTTGAAATATGCATTAAAAAGTTTTCATTTGGCGTTTAATTTGATCAAATCGGTCAATTCGTTAATAAGTTACACACATTTTTACTTCTACATTATCACACTAAACTTAAAAATTAAACATCCTGTTAAAGTTATTCCGTTAATGTAGGCCCAAAATATTCATTCCTTGCATGTACAACTACAAGCACTAAACATGGTGGAAATTTTATTAAAATCGGAATACTTTTAAATTTTAGGTGGATCACTTCAAAAATAATGCCCCAAATATATGTAATTTATATTCTAAAAAACTTGGTGTTGAGTCTACCTTTCTAACAATCTAGTCTAAAATCTACAATTTTCGTGACGCTATCATTTCAGCTTTTGCAAACATGCAAACATTTTCAGTATTTTTCATTCTCAAATCCAAAAAAAAAAGTAAGTCCCTTTGGACTTATAAAAAGAAAAAAAATAAATCCAAAAAGAGCTGATTTGAATTTCAATCTGGTACTTAAGATCAATATTTTATTACTTTTCAGCCTTTTTTAAAAATATTCACTACATCAAAATATAAAGACTGTTTGGTGATAACAAATATTTCCGAACCTCGCGTAAATGCTATTATACAGTTACATGCAGCAACTTTAGAATAAAAAAAGCTTGATGATTTTTTCATATTGTAAACACAACATTCCATGATATGCTTGCTTACAACTACGATTTGGATTTCTGCAATAAATAAACATTTATTTATAGCGCAGCGGTTAAATTTTTGTTCAGTTTGAATTTTCTAGTGTGAAGAATTACATCTTGCCAGCTTAGTATTTTACAACTCTTAAATCAACCATATTGTATTTATTTACAAATGTATCTTAAGAATATTTTCAAGCCATTATACATACATACATATAAAAATACTTTGAGTGGTGGTATCGTTTTTATGACGAACATTTGAACAAATAATTTTGAAAACGTCAAGGTTCTTTGACAGTCTAACGATTTGCTAGGCTTAATGCAAGAGTGTCGCATTCACACACACATGTCTGTTTTTTACTCACATTAACTCAGTTTGTACAAAACGTACTCGTTTTCCCGGCGTTTTCGATGAATTTTATGCTGCGTTCAGCAAAAAGTACGATGGACATCCGGTGACCGGATGTCTGCGTATGTGCATGCTTGCCGTGCATATTTCTCTGCCACTGCTCGTGTATGTGTATAGATATTGAGGCAATAGGGCAGTAACTTGTTAACTGCACAAGCACGCCATGTGTTACGCTCTGATATGTCGCACACAAACACACGACGCACTTATACCGACAAGGGCCCCATATGGGGTGTCAATGACAACCAACGACATCGCCAATGAAGCACATTCAGACAAGCAAAAATAGACAAAGTTAGACCGACACATGTATGTTCGTGCCTGGACACGAACGGCTGGCCCAACAGGCCGACGGACTAACGTAGAGACAGACATGTCATAAAAAGGAAATGTGAGCGCGATTGTCTCCTCGTATTCGACTTGTATAAAATAAATGAGAGAAATAATAATAATCGAATAAAATAAACTGACGAAAAATGCAAAATATGCAGAAAAATCTAAGCGAATGTGTGTTTTTTGTCCTTTTTGCCGCATGTCAAATAGTCGCTTTGTATTCATATCGCAACATATAAAACTCCGTAGTGGGTGTTGTTTGGTAGCTGATGGACGGAAGGTTAAAATTTGCACATGTCTACTGCAGACTGGCAAACGCATATCATGTTTAGGAAAGAATTGTCACAGTTAACCTTCATTCACATTTAAGCTGTTTATCGATTAATTGTCTGCAGCTACCATCAACAGATGCTAACTGAATTCTAAATAAATTAAAATTTATTAAATTGTTTCCTATAAAAAAAGAAAGCCTATGAACTGAGTGCACCACTTAAACTTCAATTGTCGATTGCTTTTGGTTCATTTATTTGGGAATAACTTTTATTTAAGTGTTTTTTTGGTTAATTCAATTGAATAGCATAATTTAATTACTTCTTCGATGAATTTAAGATTAATTATAAATCGTCTTTATGTACTTCTCCAAGAATAAAAAGTTGTCAAAAACGATTATAATAAAGCTGTAATTTTAGCATGGGATACAAAAGAAATAGTTGTTGAGAAAGAAAAAAATTAAAATGGGGTAGTGTATTATCAGAAAATTTTGGTTTTTGGAGGGCAACGCAAAAACTACTAACATCATCACATTCCTCATTCTCCAAAATCTTTATTTTAGAATTAAAGGGTGGTTACATTTTAAGAGCCGATGTTGATTTTGAATAAAACACAAATTATTTAGTAAATTATTGTAATTTTTTTTTATTATGATAATATTGGTATAGTTCAATTATGTATGGAACAAAATATCGGCCAAATGGCCGCCGCGACCTCGGCGCCACACCTCCAACCGATGGTCCAAATTTTCGATGACGCTGAGGCATAAGTGAGGTTCTATGCCGTCAATGTGCCCAATTATCTCATCGTTTAGCTCTTGAATTGTTGCTGGCTTATCGACGTACACCTTTTCTTTCAAATAACCCCAAAGAAAGAAGTCCAACGGTGTCAAATCACATGATCTTGGCGGCCAATTGACATCGCCACCACGTGAGATAACACGGCCATTGAATTTGTCGCGCAAAAGAGCCATTGTTTCGTTAGCTGTGTGGCAAGTGGCACCGTCCTGTTGAAACCACATATCGTCCACATTTATATCTTCCAATGTTGATGCATAATGTTCATCAACGTCGAGCGTGAGAGGTGCGATTATTGGGCATGACGACGAGTTGAGGTGGACGGCTCTTCAGCCACATTATCGCGAACAGCATTTCACATCTCCTACAGACCCGGTTTGCTCAAATTTTTGCACGATTTTTCCGATTGTACGCACATTTGGACGATTAAATTGACCGAAAAAATCACGAAGTGCACGATATGCATTTTGATTTGAACGCCCATTTTTATAATAAGCCTGAATAACTTTAACGCGTTGCTCGATTGTGTATCTTTCCATGGTTCAAATTGAGTCATGGTCTGAAATTGAGAAATGTCAAATGAAATGCAGAAAAAACTTGACGTTTTAATTCAACATCGGCTTTTAAAATTTAACCACCCTTTACAAAAAACCGAAAATTTTCTGATTATAAGCAGCCGGCATATTTTATATAAGACGTAATCTGAGGTCGAGGTTACTATCAGAGCCCTGAAGCGAAAGGATTCACTCCCTACATATTCGTGCGTAGGCTTTTTTAATGCTTGTAACCATTTGATGCTTGCACACAAAGTGCAAATGGAACTTGCACTTCACCAAACACAATTGTCAGTAAGACACGTTTGCTTACGGGTGCCATAAGACACAAAATAGGACTCAAACACTCGTCAAATGCATGAAACTTTTGGTAGTGTTGGTTTTTGCTGTTGCTTTAAGGGGTATTTTTCATTTGAATGGCTAAATAAAACACTTTGCTTAGAATATTTATATTTAACTATTTACTCTAAATAAAAAAAAAACTTTTGCACATCAAGCTCTTAGTTTTTCGTTTTTTAGCTTCTATGTAGCCTTGTAAGCCTTTCGCAGTTTGGACTTAATTTTTGGATTCCAAAACGGTGACAACTATTTCTCAGCTTCTAAAAGAGATAAATGAAAGATTCTTTGTTCATATGAAAGATAACACAAAAAACTATAAGTTTACATATTGAACATTATGAACAAGAAATTGGAAAATTCGCTTGTTTTTACCTTTCAAACTTTCTAAAAAACTTTTTAATTCTAAGCTTGCGAACATAGTGAACGCCGATTCAGACAGATAAGCAGATCAGATCAGCAAACACATTAGAGCAAAAGAGAGGCATGACTTTGTTTCGTTATTTCTCCAATGTGAAAATCTGATCTGACCTGCTTGCCTGTCTGAATCGGAGTTCACTATGTTTGCAACCTAAGGAATGATTTAGTTAATCTTGTAATTTTTGCTGTAATAAATAGAAAACAAAAAAGTTTTAGCTTAGTGGCACTCATAGTTTTTCCATTATCTTTGCCACTGTTTTAAGAATGCTGTTTTGGGAAAATCGCTTTTAAAATTTTAAGTATAAAAAATCATAGGTGAAATGAATAATAAAGCTCTGAACATTATAGTAAGCCATGAATTTCTTCAAAAGTTATCTCTTGTTCTTTGTGTGTTTTTTTTTCAAAATCCGTGTGTCCTTTGAGCAATCACTATATCTTTTCTCAGCTACTTTATGCGTGTTTCATCTCTTTTCTTCACAAAGTGTTACTGATTCTTCATTGAAAACGTAGTGATCATATGGGTATTTCTACCCAGGCAACGTTTCAATAGTACAGCATTTATCAAACTTTCTAATACAGGCTTCAGGATTATGAGCCGGCTTATATATATAGAAATTTTACACATTTTTTTTTCGGATCTACAGCGATTTTTTTAATATTTACTACAACATAACATAAATTTCTACGAAAATTATGACATAAGTCTTGATGGACTTGTAAAAGACTTGTAAAAACTGGCAAAAAGTTTCAAACCTGAATAACCAACAGCTTACAGTGTCATGACGAAGATTATTTTCCTATTTATTTCATACGATTTATCAATCTGAGGGTAAGAATGTAGAAAGGTCTCACGACATTCACAACTGGAAACCAAGGCCTCTTTCATGAGTTGTATTAAAAGAGATGTCACGTAACGAAAGGCAAAATATATTAGAAAATATTGTAATATTGAACCTTGACTCAAATAAAACTTTTTGCACTCAATAATTTTCTAGCCGATGCACTTGAATAAAAAGAACTTTTTCAAATGTAAAAACAGTGTTTTGAGAAAAGAAAAACATATATTGGGGACTAAATACTACATCAACTTGCACATTACCTTGTATCTTCTTAAATGTAACGTCTTCCTCTTTTAACCAGTTCTCATACCGGGATAAAAATCTTTCCTTTCTGCCATTCAAAGGTATCATTTCTTTTTTTAATTTTCCGACAGAAGTTTTGTACTTTTTGTTTAAGAATATTCTTTTGTTCCATCGAATTATTTTGGACATTAAATTTTTTAACTAAAATATCAAAAACTGCTTGCATTTTGGATGCTTTGGGATGTTGGAGCCAATTTTTTAGGAACTCATACCGAGTTCATATCGACAGGTATCTATGAAAAAGTGGAAAAAACTAGAAGTTGCTTATTATTTCACTCAATTTTCCCCAAAAATTTGTTTGCATATAGTCCCGCCGAAACTACAAATTTAATCTTTTTTTTTTCAAACAGTTTGTCATTATTTAAGGAGTCACTTCTGATCCTCAAATCGCTCAGCCTTTATGCATGGTCCTTCGAACATCAAAATTGTGCCAACGAAACATAGTTCTCTAATCTAAGGCCGGCCCCCGAAAATAAAAATCGATAAAATGCGCAACAACGATAACAAAAAAAAAGAAAGCAAGCGCGAAAAAAGGTAAGCGTGAGTTTTCAAAAGCGTAGCTTAAAAAAATATTGAAAAAACGAAAAAAGTGTGTGCAAGCTATATTAAAAAAGAAAAACTGTGAACTAAATTAAAACTAAATTTGAATAAAGGTGCAAATTAAATTAAAACTAACTTTAAAGCAAATACGAACTAAATTAGAACCACAAAAAAAGAAAGAAATAATAAAAAGTTGTGCTCGATAGCAGAAAAAGCCAGGGGAAAAACTTCCTGCGCAACGGTGGAATAAATAATCGGCATTTCAAGTTTCGAGTGCTGCTTCTGCTGGAAATTCAAGAATAATCGACGTTAGTACAGCTGCATCGCAACTACATTTGGGGTGCTCCAAACATCATAACCAGCGGGAAGATAAAAGCGCTTCTAGAAACAGCGCCTTTTACCCAGCAAAAACTTCGCTTACATGTAATGCCTAAAATAATTTAAAAAAACATCAATAATCACTTACTTTCTGGCTTACAGAATGCATTACTTTAACATGGGCATGTCATTGGAGGTAAGCGATTGCAATTTCTTATACCAGAGAAGCACTTATTTAAATGCTTACCGGAGGCAGATAGATAATATCTTACAATAATTTATATTTGTTTATTTTATTATATGGCGGTTTTCTAGTCTTAACAAAAATTAACTTTTTATTAAATTACTCTTTACTTGATTCTTACAAAGAACAAAGGAAAACAAATGTTATTATGAGGCATAATAAAGTAATATAAAAAAAAGTTATAGCATTTTGGGCAGAATTATGTAATGCATTAAATAAGCAAATATTAAGTAAAGGCATTACAGAATTTTGAAAATGTTTTGCTGGGTTATGCGCAGTATGGGGATGCTTTGTGGATGCGCTCTCCATATCATTGATGTTAAGCGCCTCACTCTTTTCACTCTCTACTTTTTACAACAACTTCAATGTTAAAGTTTTATATTCCATGCATGTAGTTATTTGCATGTGTTTAACAATTCGAAATTGCGCAATATAAATCAATTCGAAACTCCTTTACTTTAGTTTACAGCGTACTTCTGTACGCAAATATTGAACAAATATTGAATTTAAACGCTTTTCATAAAGTAGATAACTAAAAACAATAAATAATAAAAAAAAGTTTAACTTCCTGAAAAAGAAGCAGACATAGAGAGAAGAAGAGAGAGGCAGAGAGAGATTTTAGTTTTAGAAGTTCGAAACCATCCTCTGTTGTGCTAACAAATTTCCTCTGCATCCTCCACGCCTCCCAATGATGCAGTAAAGATGCACTTACTTTTGCGGACATGCAGTACAAAAATGACAACGAAGCTTCGGCAGAAAAGATGCGCATGCAGCTTCAACAACAGTGCATCATCATGAGTGTTTCAGCTCAACTTTGCCCCATTGAGTAGGTGCAACAAGAACATTCACAAAGCAGAAAAAACTACATATACACGAAAACAAGCGAAAAGTTGGTAAAAACTCGCTAAATATTTGCATATACGGTCCAAAATATATTTCAGTGCCTAATGTGAGCTATGATTTTGTTAAAAACATTAAAAGTTTCGTTTTGTATTTTCTTATTTTTCATTGTTGTTACAGAGTGGTAATAGTTTATTGTTTACTTACATTTGCAGTGACGATTTGACTGTATTTTTGGTAATTTCTATTTATACCCTATAGGAACAAACTAACTTGTTTTTAAAAACAACTAATTAAAAAACTAGTTCAAAATAAACCAGTATATGAACTACTTTTAATTATATTAAGGCGGCAACTACTCTGATGTTGACATGTTTTAATTGCAAATTTTTATTAGATTACAAGTTTATATATATTTAACCATGTTATTTCATCAAATATTATTAACTTTTCGCCATCAGTAAAAATAATTTAAATGTAACTAATTTAACAAGTAGTTGAAAACATATGCAGACGACAGTCAATTGACTTATTTAGCGGACATCACCATACAAAATAAGTTAGTTCGTTCTATGGAAAAAAGTCAGAATTTCAACTAGTTGTGGTTGACAAAAAAGTACTTTATCAAGTACTTTTAAATTTGTTGATTTTCCTACAGGGTATAAATATGTATTTATATTTATAATAATATATTTACAATTTTTATACAGACCATCTAGTGTAGAAGTTTCTTTCAATACAAAAATGGAAGTAATGTATGGAAATTGTGGTTTCTAAAACAAACAAGTGTTGATAAGCGCAAAGTTTTAACATTTTATGTAAACATATTTTTGAGTAATTAGTACATTTTTTAAGATTCAAATTAATTTGATATAAAATGTGGTAGGAAAACAGCAAAATTTACGAAAATTCCGTGTGGAATTCTTAGATTTACCTTATTTTGCCATTCTTATCCGTTCTTCCGTGCAAGGCTTAAATATTCGTAGAAATCCGTAATATCCGTGTAGTTGGCACCACTGACTACACGTCGTAATCGAGCAGTGCGTTGACGCGTGTCTGCTAGTCTATCTGAACGACGCTCATCTGTTTCAGATGCATGTGTTTGGGCTGAGCGTTGTCTTCTGCAGCCAGTCTCTCTGAACGACGCTCAACGGATTCAGACGCACAAGTTTGGCTGAGCGTTATGTTTCTTTAGGCTGCCTCTCTGAACAACGCTCGTCGGTTTCAGACTCATGGTATTGTTGCGTACGCTGACGGTTCATAGCATTTCGCGATTCTCGTTGCGCGTCTTTTTGGTTAATCGAATTTTTTCTTCCTTGGTGTCAGATGTAGATCGACCAATTAGTGCTCGTGTTTTGGGAAGAATTACTTTAAAATTGAAACCTTTTAAAGCAAAATTTAAAATTGAGAACAAAAATCAAATTTAAAATTGAAATCGAATTGTTCGGAATGCTTGCACAGGAAGATTTTGTGCAATTGGCCCGAACACAGGGCCAACTCGACTGTAAGTCGAGTGAGGCATCCACTGTAGTCGACCGACAATCGCATTGAAAAAAAAAAATCCAAATTTCGGTATCAGTCGAGCGGTCGCATACGTAAAATTCCATCAAACTCACGATATCCAGTCGATCGAATTGGTCGGAATGATCTGTGCCTTCATCTTCGCACGCAATGTTTTTCTGTAATTCGTCCGAACACAGGATTAGTTTTTCGATGCAGTGAAATGCGAGAAATGATTTTTGACAAATGAACTTTGAAGACCGTTCTCTGTTAGATAGAGCGGTTGCTTTTATGTGAAGTATGTAAAGCTGAAGTTTTCGAATAAGTATTGAAATCTTTCATTTTGGACATTTTTTTCGCAGTCTTTTGTTAGAGGATGCTTATAAATTCTTTTTAAGCATAAGTTCTTGCTATCGCAATAATTAAATCCATTATTGTATTTCTCACTCAAGTGGATTCTCCTGCAAGGTCATCTGGAAGAATGTCAGTTTATTCAGGTTCTTTCAAAAGTGGAGTCTTAATATATCGTTGCACATTGCGCAATACACAATATTGAATGTTTATAAAAAATTCAATGCATTTGTTGGAGTAAAAAGTTTTATAAAATGCCCATTAAAAATATTTATACATATTACATATTCATACAAGACTAATTTTTTTTTTAGGTCGTTTTGCCCGCGGGAATTGGACACTTCCTGTGTTGAAGCATCGTTTTTAATGTAGGTTTCGGTTGAAGTTTTGGTTTTTAATATATATTTCCTTCTGTTGAGGAATTAGGAATTAGCACAATGAGTTGTGATATTTTTTTTTTGTTACCTCGACCGGTAGTGGTGGGTCGAACCATTCTATATCATTCTGAGCTAGTCGATAGACTAGCACTGGCACGATCAACGGGGGGAACGTGTAACACTTCTATCTCATTAACATAAGTTTCTTCAAAGAAATATGTTTTTCAAAGATATCTTCCTCACCATCTAATAATAACTTTGCTGTACATTTCTGAGCACCCTTTTCTTGCTTTTTTGTGAATTGAACCAGATTTTGCAATTGAATATTTGCAGAAAATTTAAAATTTGATTCAGATCATTTAAAATCACCTTAAGTCATTTGCTTCAAATTTTAAGTTCAGAAATATACGTGTGTGAAGCACACTGAACAAAATATGAAGCACATTACTGTCATAATATATTTAACAAGATTTATATATAACAAGATTTTTTATTTTCTTTTTATTGAAATGCTCTCAAAAAAGGCTTAAATTAAAATAGTTTAGATCCCATCACATTGATTCAAGTGCAATATAGCGAAATTTGCAAGGCTCTACTAATATCTGTCTCTACAATTATGCAATGGATTTAAGAATTTTCTCTTTCGTAAAGTTGTTTGAACATTATAATATTATTATGTGCTGAAATCAGGGATGGGCACACCACACAACGACATTATGCCAATGTATAGGTGCCGCACTCATCTTGCTACACTGAAAGTTGCGGTGTTGAAGAAAAGAAAAAGAAAAAAAAAAAAGGTTCGTCGTTGGACACAAGAGAAGCGAAGCTTTTTCGCAGTTTCATAGATCTGATAATTTAATGTTATTTTTTGTAGTAAAATAACCTTTAAATTAAAAATTTCATATAACGTAAAGTAAATTAAAACACGTTAAATTTTATTACATTTAATTTTTTTTATTCATTTTATTACATGCTACATTCATTGTTATTTCGTGTATTTCATATTTGACATGTATCTGTAATGTCAGTTGTTTCATCCAAACATATAGAATAGTATTTACTATTCAGTACTCGGTCTTTTGTTTTAGATTGTATAAAAGATGCTAGAAGCTCTGTACTACGGGTCATTGTTCTTCGCGAGAGAGGAAGCTCATCAATATTTTTTTATTAAATCCCTTCCTTTTACGCCAAAACAATGAAGTACAGACTTCATAACATCGTTTATATATAGCCCATTATCAAGCGGTTTGAATTGTTTGCTAATGCTGAAGTCACTACACATGACACTTAAAATTTTCAATTTCAAAATTTATTAAATTAAGGTCAAGTTCTGTACTATTTACATTCATAGAATCCGCAAAACTTTGCTCCGATTTGATAAATATCTGTTTGCGATCTTCAATATTAATTTTTTCAAATTTTGAATGAATGTTTCACAATGCCTTTTTGCGTTGTATTTTCGATTACCTGCAGTGGTCTGGTCACACAGCAGGCATTCGAATTAATTTTTAGCGCTTAGCAAAAAACATTGCATATCAAATTCTGAACTTTCACATTCCATGTTGATATTATTCTAGTTTTACCAGTGTATTTAAAGCAGAGAGATCATAAAAAATTAAATAAAGTAGCGAAAAAGACGAGCGCGACATTGCCTGCTTGAAGTTTCGTAGCATACTGATCTCTGCTGATGGACGCTAACTGATGTATGCGTATCAGCGGTTTGCATTAGACCATTCGTTATTACTTGCCACTCGAACATCATTCGCCGTCAGCCACAATCGCGCTTAAAAATTAATGCATGCATAGTGCTCGAGTTCGTAAACAACGATTGCTGCTAAGCACAGCTTTTCACGATTGCGATGCGAAGCAAAGGCACCATCCAGACAATGCAGACATTCGGAAAATTCGCTTAAAGCTCGAGTGTCTGCCGCAGCTGGAGTTTCTGCTGCTGCATGAGTTTTTGTTTTTCTACTTTACTGCCGTTTTTCTAGCAGCGTATTAGTAACATACTAATGTTCTGCTTTCAATAAGCATTCTAGAGGAAGAAGAAGAGACAAGTTAATTATTTATTTACGCATCAGTTCAATATTTTATATAATCATTTAGATTTTGGCCACTATACCAACTTAGCAATATTCTGTGGCTTCTGCTTAATTTAATAAGATTATAGGCACAATTTTTTCAAAATCAAAAAATACAATTCTGAGAATGAAATAAAAAAAGAAGTGATTAATATGAGTATGGAGTTCAGAAGTTTTTTTTTATGTTTTTCATAGGAAGCAATGTTTCTTTCAGGGCTGTTATTTTTTATTTGTGTAACATTTTCGTTCATTTAAAAATATTTTTTATGTTCAGATAAAGTTAATCTAAATATTGATTTCATTTTTATACCTGCACATACGAGTGTTTTATCAGGCAATCATTTTAATTCACTCAATATATCGGTCTGTGCCAGAAAAAAAATCCTTTTGTTTTTAGTCTATGAATTCAAAAATATTAACTCTTTAGTATAAATAATTGAGATTCTGAAAATAATAAGCGTTAGTTTACTAAATGAGAAAAACAAAAATTGTCTGCTCAGCAAAAACAAACGGAAAGCAATTATTTGCAAAAAATCCTGACAGCAAGTACCAAAAGGTTGCTCAGGAAATCGGCGTATTTCAAGCAGTTACCTGGACATGAATATTATACTGCGGTTAAAAGCGGTAGAGTATCCTTGAAATTTACAACACAAAAGCTTTGAAGTAAGGAATTCGTGAGATCGCCGAAACACCGAGAACACCGAAATTGACATCAGAGTGTGTCTGGAGCGCCGTTTGCTGGCTTTCATACATCAGCACCAAGGTTCAGTACTATTTTGCCCAGACCTAGCAACAGCTCACTTCGCCCATAGAATGATGATTGGCACCATTCCAACAATGTCACCACGATACAAAAAAGTGTGAATCCTCCTAATTGCCCCCATCTTCGGCCAATCAAAAGATATTGGGCCTAAATGAAAATTAAGAAGATCTTAAGAAGACCAAACAAGCTTGAACTACAATGCCAACAAAAGTATGTTTGGAAACCTAATGGAGTGTTGACCAGTGTTGACAAATGGAAAGTGGTGTAGCAATAAACCAAACAAATTAACAATTACAAATTTAAATTTTTCTAAAATAAAATAATTATTTTGAATGTATCATGTTCTAAGGTCAATGTTTTAAATTTAAATCTTACATTCACAATATCTACTGAAGATGTTGAGAAATAATCAACGAAACGTTGAGAAAAATTATGTTAAATTTTTATTTTAATTACATTCAAAAGAATTGATCAGGAAAGACTACTCAAGAAATTGAAAACAAGACATTTATATAATTTCAAACTGATCTACAATTTTTTATTTTATTATATAACCTTTTTATCGTTTTGTTATTTTTCTAAACTTGTTGAAGATATATTTATAAAAAATTTGTTAGTATTACTGTAATAGACAAGAAGAAAGTATATTGAAGCAAAGTCCATTTTGTGAAATTTGTTAATGACGATTGATGACAATTTGAGGAAATCACCTTAAAAAAAAAGAGTGTGCTTTAGACCACGCGACTGAAGTAAAACTTCTTAAGCTCCATCTATATGTATATATAAATATGTGTATAACATGAACATATACATACATATATATATGTATATGTATCATGCAAATTTGATTAACGGTTTTGGACTTTTTCGACTTTTTTAAAATATTTGTGCTACAGCGCCCTCTGGTGTTCAAGATAGGCTAGAGTATATAAGTCAAAAAAGCTCGCCGTTTCCAAAAACATCTATATACCAACTTTTATGCAAATCGGATAAACGGCTTAGGAGTTTTTCGACGTTTTTTAAAATATTTGTACTACAGCGCCCCCTGGTGTTCAAGATAAAACTGAGTAAATAAGTCCCAAAAACTCACCGTATCCGAAAACCTCTGCATACAAATTTTCGTGCAAATCGGATGAACGGTTTTGGACTTTTCGACTTTTTTAAAATATTTGTGCTACAGCGCCCTCTGGTGTTCAAGATAGAACAAAGTATATGTCATAAAAACTCACCGTTTTCGAAAACCTCTATATACCAACTTTCATGCAAATCGGATAAACGGCTTAGGAGTTTTTCGACGTTTTTTAAAATATTTGTACTATAGCGCCCCCTGATGTTCAAGATAAAACCGAGTAAATAAGTCCCAAAAACTCACCGTATCCGAAAACCTCTGCATACAAATTTTCATGCAAATCAGATGAACGGTTTTGGGCTTTTTCGACTTTTTTAAAATATTTGTGCTACAGCGCCCTCTGGTGTTCAAGATAGGCTAGAGTATATAAGTCAAAAAAGCTCGCCGTTTTCAAAAACATCTATATACCAACTTTTATGCAAATCGGATAAACGGCTTAGGAGTTTTTCGACGTTTTTTAAAATATTTGTGCTACAGCGCCCTCTGGTATTCAAGATAGCACAAAAAAGATAAGTCCAAAATACTCACCGCATCAGAAACCCCCTATATTCCAATTTTCATGCAAATCGGATGCACGGTTTCGGAGTGTTTCGAGGTTTTTCAAAATATTTGTACTATAGCGCCCTCTGGTGTTCGAAATAAAACAGAGTAGATAAGTTATGAAAACTCATCGTATCCGAAAATCTCTACATACAAATTTTCATACAGATCGGATAAACGGTTTCGGAGATAAGCTACAAAAAAAAAATGCCAGGAACCCGATCGCAGCGTCCCCTACCGGGTCCAACCTTTATTTCTGGATAAAAAGTAGCCTATGTTTTGACCGGGGATATGAGGAACCTGGATGTCAAGTTTCATTTAAATCCATCCAGTGGTTTTCGCGTGATGCTTTAACTTATTTCGGATTTTTTTCTGATCATACTTACGACATCCTTCAGCATTGGTTTTCGGCATACTTTGAAATGTTTAATTCATAAAATTAAACGAAGGAATTATGGTATTGTTATCTTGCAAACTACGAAAACAGGAGTTGGGAAACTACGAATCAACGCACAAAGAGGAGACGCGCTAAATGCGTTTGTAGCGCCTTTTAAGTTTTGGACTCAAAATTTGTCCGACAGTTTAACAGCTACTGCAACTCCACAAATTATGGTTTGTGTACATAGCTAAGCGTGGTTTGCTTATCGTACAGGCTTAGTACTTTTTTGGTTTGGTACCGATTGGTTTGTGTACACATACAAATTTCTAATGCATTTTAAAAGTTGCAGTAGCTATTGATCTGTAAAATTAAGTGCCACTGGGATAATTTTAGTGTCTATTCTTAGTACTCTTGATGAAGAATACTAAGGGCCAATTTTTCAGTGCGAGTTCAACTCACTTTCTAGTTTAAACTAAGTTTAAACCAAGAAGCAAATTTTTCAGTGAATTTTAACTAGAGTTTAAACTTTGTTTAAGCGCCCAATCTTGGTGGTTTAAACTTTGGTTAACTTATCATATGCTTTTGACAGCTCAATTTTCGGCAAAAAGAAAAATAAATTTTCTAACAAACAAAAAATAATGAATTCTGACGAGGAAGACCTTAGTGACGCAGAAATGTTTAACATATTAAACATTACAGTTTTAAGGAGAACAAGAACTGTTCGATTGCGACCAAATCTTTTTAATGAATATGGGGAAAAAGATTTTTATGACAGATATAGGCTTTCAAAGGCATCTGCACATAGCGTTTTGGTTCTTATTGGCCCACACATTAAAAAAAGAACATCCTGGTAACTAAAATTATCATCCAAGTTTAGCATTGCTTCGACACTTTCAGCCAATAACCTTCCTTTATGCCTGGCCTGGGCAGCAAAAGCAGATGTAATTCCATGGAGAGATTATAAGCGCTGGCGATTGTGACATGTAGCCTCCAGCAGAACATTCTATAACGGACGGACAGACGGACATGGCTAAATCGGTTCAGGAGGTGACGCTGATTAAGAATATTTATACTTTTCTATACCGGCCACGCCTCCTTTTGTGCGTT
Source organism: Coremacera marginata (assembly GCA_914767935.1). Classification (NCBI taxonomy): domain Eukaryota; kingdom Metazoa; phylum Arthropoda; class Insecta; order Diptera; family Sciomyzidae; genus Coremacera; species Coremacera marginata. Next base: position 138,290,253 of record OU612045.1, read on the forward strand.
ATATACGTTTGCACAAACTTAATATACCCTTACCATTCTGGTGTTTGGTATAACAAAGCCTTCCTTTTGGAAGGTTTTGATTTTAAAATGTTCGATTTGAGGGCTTAAGCTTTTCCGATTTGGAGAATTTTGCTCTTTAAGATTTTGATAATTTTTGGATTTTCTGATTTTTAAGAGTTTTGATTGCTTCCCAGGCTATGGCAAAAGCTTAAGGCTAGGAACCGACATGCTTTTTCTGACTGCGACATTTTAATCATAGAAAATCAGCAAAGATTTGGTTAAATGATTTTGTAATTGCATGTCAGAGCACGCTCCTATTAATATTTTCACATTATTGGTTTCCATAAATTTAGTTTCACCCAACTTATTATACCATTTCGGCACCTAGTCTAAGCTTTTAAAAACCAAACAAGTAGTGGTTGTATGTGGTTTTGAAACGGTGGCACGACTGCTAAATAAACTATTTTATTTAATTCAACGAAATTTAATAGGAACAATGCTTTAAATGAGGAGGAAATGCTTTTAATTACTTTGAGAGTTTATGCAACTGGAGGTATGCTGAGGACAATTGGCGACTTATATAAAGTTTCGCCTTCAACAGTTTCGAATGTGGTAAAAACTGTATCGCATTATATAGCGCTGCTTAGGGAAAGATTTATCATATTTCCAAGCACCGCCGACGAGCTTTTAAAAAATAAACAAGGATTTTATGACATAGCTAAATTTCCCAAAGTCATTGCAGCCCTTGATTGTACACACGTTAGAATAATATCTCCAGGTAAAGTTTAAATATCAGCACCTCGCTTCTCTTACTTTTCTCATTGAAATTTGTCACATTGCACTCATTATGCACTCATTTACAAAATTAAATGTGATGCAAAAAGAGTTTAAAAGTTACAAAAGCAAGGTAAAAAGCTGTAAAGGATTTCAATCATATGCAACATTAATTAATTTATTATTAAAAAAAGGATTAAATCGAAATGATTGCTTACTTTTACATTATAATTTAAATATTTGTAATAATTTACAATTTTAAATATGCAGGTGGAAATAACGCAGAACTCTTTAGAAATCGGAAAGGATTTTTTTCTCTAAACGGTCAAACGATGTGTGACGCCAACCTGAAAATAACAAATATTGTGGCGCGATGGCCAGGTTCTTCGCACGATTCCAATATTTTAAGAAACTCTACGATATACTCCCGCCTAGAAAGTGGCGAGTTTGGTGACAGTATTGTTGTTGCCGACAGTGGGTATCCAAATAAAAAATATATGATGACACCACTATTAGAAGTTCAAAATCCTGAAGAAAATCTGTACAATGAGTCTCAAATCAGGACACGCTGCTCAGTAGAAAGAAGCTATGGAGTTTGGAAGAGGAGATTTCCAATTTTGTCCCTTGGTGTTCGCCTTAATATTAAAAAAGTTCAAAGTATTATTGTAGCAACTGCTGTATTGCACAACATATGCTGTATAAATAACGAAACTGAAATTCCTGCCTTATCTAGAGAGTTTTTAGAAGCAATCAATTTTGTCCTTTCAGTACCTAATAACCGATGGAGGGAAAATTCAAACGCAAATAACATAGAAAGACGTGTTTTAATAAATCAATATTTCAAAAATTTATTGGCAAACTAATATTTATTTTTAAAATTCAAGTATTATTTTGTATTAACAACAATAAAAACAAAAATTAGATCAACTGAAAAACAATGTGATTTTTTGGGTTAGTTTTGCTTATACATAAATAAAATATAAATAAAATATAAATAAAAACATATCTCTCAGTTCAACTAAAAATGAGAAAAAAATAAAGGAGATCAATTGAGATGCATATTTTTTTTTAATATATTGCGACGTGAGAACGTGGAATGGAAATTTACGATTTCAGCCTTTTGAAAATGAAGTCCGGATCAGACTTAAAAATGAAGTCTGAAGTCCGTTTTGAAGTCCGAGGAATGAAATCCATCTTAAACGGACTTCATCGGACTTCAAAAACATAAACGGACTTCAGCCGGACTTCAAGTGGACTTCAATTCAAAACGGATTGAATTCTTTGGATATACATAATTCTTTGGACTTAAAAAAATGGATTTCATTCCTCGGACTTCAAAACGGACTTCGGGCTTAATTTTGAAGTCCGACCCATTTCCGACTTCATTTTCGAAGGGCTGCAATCAATAATATGAAATCATATGGATAAAAGTCCAAATGATTTCAGTTCTTTACTGCTCTATTTAAGATGCTAGAAAATATTAATTTTAAATTTTACTCATTAAGCTGCTTTTCTAACAACTTTATCTCTAAACTTAATTTACAAATTTTTAGTTCACTTCCCTTTTCAAAAAAATTCATTCTTGCTTCAGTTTCTTTCCTTAGGAGTTCCATTTCCAACTTAGTTTATTTTATTTTCTCGAAGGCAACATCAGCCCATACATCCTTCGTACACTTCTGTTTTTTTTGTTTAAGTACATTATGTCTTGGGGTCTTCAAAAGTCTAGGCGTGTATTTCGCCCAAGATTCACCCTTGTTTTCCTTGTCATCTATAAAATAAAGAACATGAACAAAATTTTAAATATGTAAAAGGTTCATAGCTTGATGTCAATTAAAAAATGCTAATATTTAATTTCTAAAGAAATTCTTTTTTCAGTGGGCAGATTCCAATAATATTCAATATTGCAGAACTATCTAAACTTCTCCTTATTTTGTGTTTACGGACAACACACAGACGGACGAATAGACAGGCGGACAGTGAGGCGGACATGGCCAAATTAACTCAGGAGGTGATGCTGACCAAGAATATATGTACTTAACCATACCAGTCACGCGTCCATTAGGGCGTTACAAACGTTTGCACCAACTTAATATACTCTAGACTTTGTCAAGTGTAGGATATAAATAATACCTGTTTCGGATTTTGCATTATTGTCAGTTTCTTCATGATCGTCGTCCAAAACTTCATCGATCATATTATCAGCATCTGCAACTGAATGGTGCTATAAATCTATGTAAACTGCATATATTTAAATATAGAAAGCTACCTGTTTCGAAAATGACATCGTCATCATAATAAGCTTGCATGCCAACAAACTGCTCAGCTTCACAAATCTCCAATATGCTGGTGTCCAAGGCTGTGACTGTTGACGACGGTTTAGGACCTCCTCCAGTCCTATAAATTTGGCGCTTTTCTTCTGAAAAGTTTTTTTTTGCGTTTTTTTTTAAATTATGAAACTTTGTTTTTAAAGTTTCAGAGCTTCGGAATACTCCTCCGAATTGGGTGTTGAATTTATTTTCAATTTTTTTCCAGGCACTATTTTTTTGCTCAGCGGACGTCCGATCGGTTTTTTTTGCATTCAATTATGCTTTTATATTCGACGATTGTTTGCATTAGAAATTCAATTTCCGAAGAAGAAAAATTCGCGGTTCTTTTTCTTATTTTGTTTAAAGTTTAAATAAAGGCAATATCGTCAGCTGTTGCAAATAAACATAAATATATCGATTATTTCTTGACGTATAAAAGTCTTACCATATCAAATTATAAAAAACAGTTGGTTAAATAATTCGCACTGAAAAACTGCTTTCGTAGTTAAACTCTGATCAATTTTAATCAACGTTTAACTAAACTCTTGTTAACCAAGGCTTAAACCAGCACTGAAAAATTGGCCCTAAGTTTTACGGCTAAGTTAAACGGAAAACCCATTTAAGGCGGTGCAATTAACCGGGGACAACTGTGTTGCATTTAGTGGAGCACTTCGAAACCATTTTACAGTATGAAGGACTATAGCAATATTTGAAAGAAGGGACAAAGTCATCTGTTTGCTATCAGTTGTCTACTCTCAAAAATACAGTATCCGATAATTTTCAGGGTGTGGAATTTTAACTTTCATACAAAAATCACGAAAAATTTGGTCTACGGACTATTAACCGCCTCATGTTATTTGATATGATTTTTATCAGGCACAGAATAAATATTTTTTTACATTTTTGTTCGGCATTGCAGTGTATTTAAAATTTTTTTGGTTGGTTGGTTTAATCTGCTTTAAAAAAATGGCGCAATGAAAAATCTTTCGTCCTGATTGTGGGAGATTTCTTATCATTTTATTTTTAAATCCTTAATTCTGGAAGCACGTGAAGCCTTAACACATTCTTTTATTTATTTCGTATAGTGCTCATTTTCTCACCCTTTTTTTTCAGAAAAATTAATGAAAAGTATGTTAATTTTAATTAGTTGAACAACCAAGGAACGCATTTCTTATATTAACTCATTAAAGCCCGCCCATAGAACGGCTGGTACGATTTTGATGCAGTTCTGTAATATGTGTCTGGGGAACCTAGAAGTTGATAGAAAAAAATTTTACATGAGCACACACCTGAGATATGACATGGGTGACATTCCAGGTGAGATTTCCTGGAATGTCGAAAAATTTTTTTACTTCCATAGAAGACGCCTAAGGCTATTGGAAAAGGCGCGCGTTTTCTGTTTTTACCATTTTCCTATTTTTGGCAGCACTTTTCCTGAGCAATTTTCGACACAAAAAAACTCAGATTTTTACCTGTAATGTTTCACCTGTCAAACTAAAGGTAAAAATTAGACTTACATTTTTTTTTGTTTTGACCCATTTTTTGACCCAAATTGGCGCAATATCTCTCATCTAACTCGCGCTAGAATTTTTTACGTGTCAACACTTTCTTCGTATGATATATCATACGTTGTCATTAATGGGTTAAGGAGAAATTCCTTTAGTGAAAGCATCATTTTCATTTTGATATGTAAATGTTTACTTAATATGGTATCAAAGATTTTTTTCTTTATACGGATATGCATTTTACTTAAAATAAGGAAATATAGTTACGGTTTCCATTTAATTATATAGAAATGGTAACTTAAGGGCCTCCGAGAGTTTCTCGAAGAAAAAAAGACCTTTTTGAAAATTTTTTTTTGTGAAGCTGTATATTATTTATAATTTTTTTCACATTACTAAAGTATAACTATTGGAGATTTCTCCCTGAAATTTTGGTCCAAAAATATTCGGCGATAAAAAAACAGTAATGCTGCGAAAGACCTTAAAATTTGCGGTGAGAAAGATATCTGCAGACTGGTTCATTTGATAAAAATTTTTCGGTTTAGTTAAAAGTTATTGGGCGTTTAATCGCTCGGTTTTTTTTTATACATACTTTTTGTTTTATAACCTAAAACTACATCAATTTCGTGAACAAAAAATGAGCTTAAAAAAAGATTTTTAAAAATGCTGCCCTTTTCTTCGAAAAATTCCCGAATGCCCTTAAAATAAGTTTATATGCATCATACTAACCTTGTACGAGTAATTGAAACCTTCATTTGTGTAATTATTTTATCCTAAGCATGAGGAATACTGGAAAATGGTATTTCCTTAAACTAAGTAAATATAAATATAAATATTATTATTATTATTATTATTATTTATTCAAAAAATTCGTATAATAAGAACAAGTTCTTTTCCTATACAAAGTGATGACTTAAGGATTAAATATTACAAAATAAATTTAACACAACTTAAAATAGCTGATATACTTGAAGAAAAATAATGTCTAAGCAAAGATATAATAAAATGACCTTTTAAGAACTATAAAAATTTAATTTAGGAGATTTAAAGAAGAAAAAAGGAGAGATAAATTTAAGAAAGAGAGAGATACAAAGAGAGAGCTGGTTACCATTTGTAAAGTAGTTAACTAAAATATTTAAATATAGCTTGCTTAAAGTTTCCAATACCAACAATGCATTTTAAGTGATTAGGTAAAGAGTTCCATAGTCTGATGGCGTTAATGAAAAAAAGTCTTGTAGAGTTAAGGTATTTAAAGATAGGTGCAATTAGCATGTTATTTCGACTAGACTGGCTGAATTGTAGTTTTTCAAAAAGGTATAGTGGAGTTTTATAGTGAATCAGCTTATGAAGGAAAATGCAGTTTCTGGCGTTAGTGTAGTTGGTAATGTTACAACCAAGGATAGAATTCCTATACTGAGATAAATGATCAAATCTTCGAATGCCGTAGACATACCTTGTTGCATGATTGAATGCTATTTGCAGTTTATGTTCAGAACACGAATCTAATTTACTATATACGTTTTCCGAGTAGGTAATTATTGGTAAAATTAGTTGTATCACAAGCTTATGTCTTGTTTCAACGGGGGTAAAATCAGCAGACATTCTAAGATTTCGCAATATGTAGTACATTTTGCGTATAATGCTATTTACATGATCAGTGCATGTTAGTGTTGAGTTGACGTGAAAGCCAAGACTTACAACACTAGTTACAAAATCAAGGTTTTTGTTGCCAATAAACAAGTGTGGAATATTTTCAAAATACATTTTAGACGCTTAAATCGGTAGCACAAAAGACTTCAGCGCATTTAGCTGTAGACCATTACTAAAGGCCCATAGGTTAATATTGTAGAGATCTTCATTCATTGTATAGCTTAAGTCTTCTAAGAGTCCCGTTCTACGCGAGAGATATAATTGAACATCATCCGCATAGGCATGAATGGAAGAAAACTTACATGTTGAAAAAATGTCATTTATAAAAACGGAGAACAGCAAAGGACCAAGTATGGAGCCTTGGGGCACTCCACTTCGTACTAATTTGAATTGAGAAAACTTATTTCCGACTCTTACTCTCTGAAATCTGTTCGACAAGTAGCTTCCTAAAAGATTTACAGCACTATCACAAAAACCATACCAACATTTAAGTTTTTGACATAACAACAAATGATTTACGGTATCGAATGCTTTTGAAAAGTCAAGCATGCATAGAAGAGTAACCAGCCCATCATCGTATGATTTTCTAATATCATCTAATACCTTCATTGTAGCAGTTATGCAGCTATGACCAGCACGAAAGCCGGATTGTAAAGGAGAAAGCAAGCTATTACTGTTCAAAAATGTTGAGATCTGATCTGCCATAATAGATTCGCATATCTTAGACAACGAGGACAGAATACTTATAGGCCTGAAATCACAGGCTTCAGATGCTAAAGCTTTTTTGGCAACAGGTATTACTTTTGCAGTTTTCCATGAGTGAGGGAAGACAGACGTTGTAAAACAATAATTAATGATATGTGCTAGCGAACTAAGTACGTGGGGTAAAATAAGTTTTATAAATTTAACCGAAATACCATCCTCACCAGTAGCATTAGATTTCATTTTCATTATGCACTTGCCAACATCACTCTCATTAACAGCAGAAAACTGAAAATTTTGTTCCACTATTACATCTACAATTGTTCTAACTCCCAGATTGCCATTGCTAGAGAGAAAGAAATTGTTCAGAACGTCAGGATCTACGTTACAATCATCAGCAGATTAAATATAAAGAAATATAAATATAGAGTAAATTAAATTTTTATTTTACTAATTTTTAAACTATATTTATTATTATTTTAAAATTGTAGAAGTTTTAAAAGAAACAAGAACATGGAATTTATGAATATTTACTAAAAGATCCTCAAAATATGATGTCGTCAATGGCATTTACTTAAGCAAAGATATAAAAGATTAAATTGATCTTTTTTACCCACACCTTCAACAATCTCTTTCGAAAGTCGATGAAAGTTGTCGTTCGCTATATTTTACTTGGTTCTTAATTAAATGTAATTTTATTTATTTATTATTATTTCCCCGTTAATTGCAGAAACACATTATAACAATTAAAGAAAATGCGTTACAAAATGAAACAGGACACAAACACAAATAACCACAAATGCAGGGCTATAATAATGTGTCCCACTGCAGGCACTCCAATGACAAAAATAAGTAAAAATAAATTGGTGACAGACGACAAGGTCGTTCGCAGGATTAAAACACGCATTTTTACCGCCGAGTTCCACATAATTAACTGCGCATCTATTATGGAAGCTGGCAATGATAATTATGGTGATGCTTATGATGATACAACAAACGTGATGTTTCTTTTCTGTGGCTTTCATCATCGGCTTTAAGTACTCGTTGCCTTCAGTTTTTCTGCCCCGTTTTCATTTCAACTTGAAGTTGTTCGTTGATCCCGCTGTGAACATTTATTTCAACCCAAAAAATACACGTACATACTTGCGCAAACACACAACTATCACATCGTGGGTAAATTGTGAATCTGCCAGCGTATTAAAAATACAATTTGTTTTTACACATTGAAATACGCTTCGCCTTCAGCTTCATCCTCTGGCTGTTGCATGTTTTTATTAAACTTATATCAGAAGAAGCGTGGAATTTTTTGTGGCGAATTAAAAATTAAATGAAATAAAATTAATGGAAAATGCATTAAGTGAAGCGGCAATGTCCAGAGCATTCTTTTTTTGGGTTGGAACCGTTGAGAGTTTAAATTAAAATGCATTTATTTTTCTTGCGGTGCATTGTATTTAATTTTAATTTTACTCATATATTAAATAAAAATAATAAAATAAAAAAATACACTTGGGAATTGTAAATTGAACAAAACTTGATGGTTTTCTCTTAAAATATATTTCAACCAATTGCACTGAGCACTAAATGACCAACAAATGTTGTGAAATACTCAGGGTTGAGAAATGTTACCAACTTCTGCAGTGTAAAAATAGCACGTTTAACCTTTGAAGCTAGGTATCTAATTTGACATCATTAAAGACGAAATATTTTTTTACAAAAAATGTTGTGCACATTCTCAATACCAACTTCTTTTTAGTGTTTAAAATAATAGTTTAAGTATATCTCGTCGCACAGTGAATTTCAACAAATTATGAAAGCAGCAGTTGGTACCAGAGAACTGCACAAGCCTACTTGAAATCGATTTCCAGTACTTGCTTAAAATACAAGTTCAAGTTAGCTTGAGCTTGATAATTTTCAATCAAGTTAGCTTGAGCTTGATAATTTTCAATCAAGTCTGACTTGTGATTGAAAATAAATAAGCCCACGACAGCTTGCGACTTGCAAGTATCCTAGCCCTATGGGAAGAAACTAACTTGTTTTTAAAAACAACTAATTAAAAAACTAGTTTAAAATAAACCAGTATATGAAATACTTTGAATTATATTAAGGCGGCATCCACTTCAATATATGAAGTAATTGAAATACTACTTAAAAACCAGTGATTGATAAACTACTTTGAATTATATTAAGGCGGCAACTACTCTGATGTTGGCATGTTTTAATTGAAAATTTTTATTAGATTGCAAGCTTATATATATTTAACCATGTTATTTCATCAAATATTATTAACTTTTGGCCATCAGTTATAGTTTTCAATTGGTTATTTTAAAGCAATTAAAAAAATAATTTAAATGTAACTAATTTAACAAGTAGTTGAAAACATATGCAGACGACAGTCAATTGACTTATTTAGCGGACATCACCATACAAAATAAGTTAGTTCGTTCTATGGAAAAAAGTCAGAATTTCAACTAGTTGTGGTTGACAAAAAACTACTTTATCAACTACTTTTAAATTAGTTGATTTTCCTACAGGGAGCTTACAAGCGAACGGCACGAAGTCGCAAGTAAAGGAAAAATTTATGTCTTCGGCAAAAAGCTTGAAATTGAAGGCAAGTATCCAATATAAAAGCAAGTATTCAAAAAATTCAATAAGCTTGTGTAGGAAAAGCTTAAGCGTATTTGGACTTCTAAGAGTTCTGTGTACTCCGTGGTTGGTAGTTTTAGGGGGAAGCTGATTTCTGAATTGATGTCAAAATTTAAAATTCAAGATGGCGAATATAGCCACCTTGATTTTTTTTTATTTCTCCGAATTCTTGTTATTTTGAAACTCTGACAACGGATTTGATTTCGAATCTAATATCACAGTTTTAAAATTTAAGATGGAGGATAGGCTTGTCACCTAAATTTTCACCATAGTATTGCCACCTAGTAAAATGTATTTTTAAGAGTTTTAAACACTATTTAACAGTGTTAAGGGGTCGCTGACTTCGAATCTGATTTCAGAATTTTAAAATTCAAGATGGTTATAAGTGTTGCCACCTAAGATTTTTTTAATTTCACGAATTCGGTGCTGGCGCAAACACTAGGTAAAAATGGGTCGCTGAGTCCGAATCCTTCATCATTTAACAGTGTTAAGGGGTCGCTGCCTTCGAATCTGATGTCAGAATTTTAAACTTTAAGATGGTTAACAGTGTTGCCACACAAAAAGCGAACAAAAGGTAAAATTAGGTCGCTAAATCCGAACATAAATAGAGGGGTGTATGTGCCCCCCATTTGCTATATTTTTAAGGGGGTTCCGAAACTCGTGTTTGACTTACAATTTGACTTGCAGTGGACAGTTAAACACGTGTTTCGACGTGTCCCTCCTAAAAATGTAGCAAATGAGGAGGATGATAGACCCCTCTATTTGTGAGTCTCAGACATGCTTCCCCTCTTATAAACCCCCAAAAAATAGTTAATTTTTACCTATCTTGCTTTCGCTTCGAGATATGGCACTTTTCTACTTTTTCGAAGATTTTTCGAAGATTTTTCGATATATTTACATTTTATGTTGTTCCATATCTCAAAAGGGTAGCAAAATAGGTAAAAATTAACCATTTTTTGGGGGTTGCTAAGGGAGGAAGCATTCTTGAGACACACGAATAGAGGGTCTATTCGCCATATTTTTAGGGGTGAACGTCAAAACACGTATTAAACTGTCAACTATAAGTCAAATTGTAAGTCAAACACATGTTTCGGCCCCTCCCTAAAACAGTGCAGTTCTCTGGTTGGTACTCGTACAAACAATGCTGGTTACGAACTCAAGTCCACCTCACTAACTGTCAAAGTACTTTAATTTTATTACTTTCCTCATAAAAGGTGACACAAAAACTGGCAACGAAAATAAAAATTAAACAAAAACGTAAGAAGCCACAAAAAAAAAAAGTGGAAGTATTCTGAAATTTGGAGGTAAGCATTTGTTATAATTTCTCGATATGATCATATAAAATACTCTATCTTGCAGAAACCAACGCCCCAAAAACCAATCTCTTGGGATGTGAGTCACACCTTCGCATGCGTTCCATGCAGAGTATTGTAGTGGCAATTAGATATTCAACAATTTCGGATTTTCCGCTTTCCGGTCACCAAGCACAGTTTTTATGTCGTGACGGGAGCAGCGCTCGTAAGCGTGTTCAAGGTGCTCGTAGAGAGTTTCTTTGATCTCATCGTCCTCTGTCGGACCATGCGCAAAAATAGGCTTATATGAAAAATTTTAGCCTTGATGCGAATTATGGCAAGTCGTTCGTTCACAGGTGTAAATCGCAGGACGTGATGCAATAATCTGTTTCCAATTACAAATCCGCACCCAAATCCGTGCTTTTCCGCATGGCTGCTGTAATAGATATCACAGGACGCTTGCCGAGAACAACCCTGTCGCTTCCAACGCATTTCTTGGATTGCAGTGATATCAGCTTTGTATTTTTCCAATAAATCAATCAGTTGGATAGAGGCACCTTCCCAATTAAGAGTTCGGACATTCCAGGTGCATATCCGTAAATGATTGTCAGTTTTTCGTTAACGGTAGTCCTCATCAGATTTGGGTATCATTTTTCTTATACTTTTCATTTAAATATTTTTTTAAGTGTTGGGCTTCAAACCCGACGCACAACCTATTTAAGACTAGGTAACCCACCGGTCAAATTAGCCGTCAAACTAACGGATGCCTGTTTGCCGTTGCCCAGGGAACACCGCGAGGAGGTTTGAGTCGACTTGGGACGATTTCGACATGGATAATGTTAGCCTCGCCAGGTTGAATCTTGTTTAGGAAATTATAATGTCGATAGAGTTTCCGATAAAAAAATGTAAAGGCTTACAGATATATTTTATTTATGCTGTAATTCTCAGTTTCATTGAATTAATTCAATGATAATTGAATAAATGTCGTTTGGGGAGGCAGGCACTCTCGATGAGCAATTACGAAAGGCCATTTAACTTGCTAAGGCAAAACTGTCGAATGCGTAGTTTAAGAATAATTTCAGTACCTTTATGTGTGTATATTAAGATGCAAAAATAAAAATTACCACTGTCAGTGTTTTCATTGACGATTTATAGTCGTTTTGACGATTTTTGGCATCAATTATGACTTGACGACTTTTCTTCTACGACTTTTAGTTGACCTCTTTTTTTAATATGATTTATAAATTAGCTCATCTTTTAAGTGATTCTATCAGAAAAGGGCGAATCTTTAGCAATTGTTATTATTATTAATTATTAATTGTATATTAAGTATTATAACGCTCGGTTTCTTCAATAACGTCACAACTCAAAAAGTATTATTTTTCAGAAGAAGCATTTTAAGTTTTAAACAGACATGAATTTGCTCCACTTCTTTTAAAATGTAACTATTGCTTCAAATATGCTCCTATATATGAAATATTTTGGTCCTAAACTTACGATTTTCTATGGGTAATGTGGAAAAATTAAATGTATATTGAGCTTAAGTAATTAAATATTCTGCTCTCATGCAAAAAGTAAATCAGATATCGTCACAGTATTAACAATGGTATTACACAAGTTTCTGCGTAATTAACTCTATTTTTACTATTTTTAGATTGTGCCGTTTTTTGAAAAAAACGAGAGATATATTAATAGTCAATGAATTTTGAAAGATATTATTTAATTTTTTTTTATTTAAATCTGTTTTTTTTTTATTATTTTTATTAAAACCTTTCGAATGAAGAACAATTTATTGTATCGTAATACTGATTTGCAGTGAATGACGATTTTTATGGTGTGAAAATGAAGATTTTTATACCCCAACGCGTACTGCGTAAGGGGTGAAAAGTGAAACCGCAGAATGGAAAGTTTATTGTTCGTTTTATTAGCAAAAATGGCTGAATTAGAAAAAAGGCTCGAGAGGCGACGCCAATTAAAGCACCTTCGGGACGACAGCGATCCGTTTTCTTCCAGTGAAGAAGTGTTCATAAAAAATTTCAGGTTGACCAAGTCGCTATGCCGTAGTCTTATCGAAGAGTTGCAGCCGCACGATAAGCAGGACACGGGTTTACCTTTTCCAATTCGGGTTCTTACCGCTTTGAACTTTTTGGACACGGTTCATACCAGCAATGTGTCGGTAACAACTAGGTTGTGCCAATGAGCCAGCCCTCAGTTTCACGAACTTTGCATGAAGTGGCAGCATAATTCGTGTTAAAGGTGGCGTTGTTAAATTTCCACAAACTGCAGAAGAGATATCTGCAATCAAAACAGGGTAATACGATGTACTTTGTTGTTTAGTTTTTAACCAACAATTATTTATTTTAGATTTCATAGGACCTTTGGGCTAAAGGGGACAATTGGCGCCATTGATTTCACGCATGTAGGAATCGTATCGCCTTCTACGAATGACTCCAGGGAACCCTTTAATATGTACATGAATAGTAAGGGTTACTACAGCATAAATATAGCAGCAGTAAGTCTGTTATTTTTAAATAGTTAAGTCCTTTACTAGGCATGCGATCATCAACTTGTCTTTACTTCAGTAAATGCCAAATTTCCTAGCGCATGTCATGATTCAGGCATAAGGACAACTTCACTCATTAGAACTAAACTAATGAGAATTCACAGCGCTCAAAATGACTATTGGCTTCTGGTAGATCAAGGCTACCCATTGGAGCCGTGGCTTCTAACGCCACTTGCAGAGCCGCAAGTAGCAAAGAGGTAAAGTTTAACAAACAGCACGCTTAAAGCCGTAACACCATTGAAGAGGCTTTTGGGGTTCTAAAGTCACTAAAGCAACGCATTCTGTACTACAGTCATGAACGAGCAGCAAATATCATTTATGCTTGTTCTATTTTGCATAATATTATGTTGACCAGTGGCATTCAAACAGATATAGGATATGATGATTACCAAGTAAAGCCTGTATTTGAACCTGACGATGTCCGAGCTATCACTAATACGCAAAATTTAAGGGAAGGCGAAAGAATCCGCAACAGATATTTTCTTCTTTGGCGGCCGGGGCGCAGTGGGTAGAGTGTGTGGCCCATACGCCAAAAAACTCTGGTTCGAATCCGACCTGACACAGAAAGTGTTTTCAATTGAATTAATTTTTCTGTTCGGCCGTCACCTCTCTGCAGACAATGGCAAACCTCAGAGAGTAAAAACTGCCATGAAATGCTTTTTTAGAACATAAGCCGTTCGGAGTCGGCATAAAACATGTACATAGGTCCAGTTCTCGATCATTTGTGTTCAAACATTTCACAACACACACAACACAATTGGTCATAAGAAGCTCGGCCAAAGTCCTTTCAAGGGCTGAAGTGGCCATTTCGTTTTTTTTTTTTTATATTTCTTCTTTATGATAAATAATACTTTTATCATCATTTACACTAATAACTTTATTGATCTCATTTACTATTTAAATTCAATTCTCAAACTTAACTCATTGAAATATCTATTTCTTTGTATACTTCTACTCTCATATACATATATATAATCTAAGATATATATAGTATATATTTCTATATATCTATCTATCTATCTATCTGCCTATCTATCTATCTCTATCAATTCATCTAATCACATCTCTATCTGTCCATCTTATTTTAGCAACATCTGAAATATTGATTCATTTACATGCACATTACTCTTCATATATATAAATAAATAAAAGGCTGAAAAAATAAAACACAAAGTCATATTTAAATCTTTTGTTTTATTTTAAGCCAATTTATTATTTAATATATGTATAGCCTCAGTTAACATGTTGGTGGCGTCGATATTCTCCTTTAGAAGCTTTAACATCTGCTCATCGCGCTCCTCACGCCACTCAATATCGACCTTAGCGTTTGCATACATATCCTCGAGCGATATTTTCTTTTGGCGCGGTGATATTTGCGGACGAGGACAGCGCGACGTACTTGGTGGCTCCGAAGTACAGAGTAATGCATTTTGTGGCGGAACATCTTCGTTTAACTCTCGTAATGCTGGCCGAATAAAATATTTTAGTTTAAATTTTATTAAATGAATGTACTAAAAGTACCAACCGGCTCTAAATTCTCTAAGTCGCTTGCATTTGTACGCAGTTCCAGCGCACCGAACAGCTGTTTTCTGGCATTATGCTTTTCACCTTCTTGTGGTGAAAAAATAAAGCTTTTCAATTGTTAAGTGTTCCCATGAATAGGTTTGACAAAGCAAATTGACAAAATTTTGGCAAAATGTCCAGGATCAATTGACAAGCAGAATAGGGCTGTTAATCTTAAAAAAGTCTTTATGCATTAGATACCTTAAAAAACGTGACAAAATTAATAATATAATAGTGCTATTTTGTTACCGCCTATTTTTTAAGTTATATTAAAAAATCTGAAATATTATCCAAAAAAAGTGAATCAAATTTGCAAATTCCTTTTAAACTACTTTCTTTGAAGTTAATTGTATTTATTCATATCGTCAAAAGTTGTTTGAAGGGATTTATTTAATTTTTACTTCTTTCTTTTACCTCAGCTGTATATATACAGAGTGACTCGCGACTTACTGCAACCACTTACGGAGGTAAAAGGTGATATCGAGTTGAGCAAAAAATCGTATCGCAGGAGGCCGGGGGATCTATTTTCACACTCTTAGGAGCTAAAGTGTTCATTCATATTTCACGATTTTGAATCACGTTATTGTTTCTAGCAGAAAAACTAGCTCACAGAAAACACATTTTGAGAGGTCATTGCAAAGGCGATGAAATACCTTTCTAAGGTTATATCAACGACCCACTCCAACTGAACCGTTACCGAGCTGTGCTCGTGTGAACATGAAATCAACCGGTTGAAACTAGTCAATTTCAAATAGTGAAAATTTCTCAGAATTTCGAGTAATAGATGAAATTGGTTTTATTATCAATTTAGTAATTTATTCTATTTTATTTTCAATAATACTAAAAACATATACATACCTCTAAATATAAAACAGTTGGTAGTACTAAAAACTTTATACTTACTCGAAAACAATGATAATCAATGACCGTGCAATTAGTTATGCCGTAGATAATATTGTTGTTTTCTAATAAGTATAATTTTTTTAAGTAAATCCAACTTTTTTATTTTTACAGATATGCATGTTTATGTTTTTGGTGTTATTGATAATAAAATTGAATAAATTACAAAAATAAGTTTTCTGTGAGTTAGTTTTCCTGCTAGAAACAATAATGTGAATAAAAATCGTGAAATATTAGTTAACCCTGTAGCTCCTAAGAGTGTGAAAAGAGACCCTCCCATACGATTGTTTGCTAAACTCAACTTCACCTTTCACATCCATTAACAGTTGCACTCAATTGCAGGACACCCTGTATTTGTCCAAAGTGGACTTTAAAAAGAAATTATATATGCTTTCTTTATTTAAAATATAAAAGGCCTTTCAGACGATCAACTCGCACATTTATTTGTAATTAAGGTCATCTCAATGAATGAATAAATTAGTAATTTAGTAGGTTTTAAATGCAAAAATTCTTTATTACGAAAATTTTATTTCGGGGAACACTGATCACGAGACCACAACAAAAACAGCTGAGAGTTCGAAATTATCAATACATATTGTATTCTGTTAAGGTTTTTTGCATTGAGTAAATTATCATTAAATAACTAATTAAAGCTTGCTTTTGAAGAAATAGCAAAATAGTAAAACGAGTTTCATATGTATATTAAACTGGCTGCATATTTTATAAAAAAATATTAGAAATAGAGGATTTGATTTTTCGTTAAGACCAAAAAATCCTCATATCCCTTGCGAAAGGGGACTTCGTTTGCTCTTAAAGTCTCGAAAATTCAAAAACCCATTAGAACTTAAGAATTTGCGTGCCCCATGCGGCCAAGGGAATTCGTACGCCCATTATGACAAAAGAATTGTAATGCCCGTGGAATGCGCTTTGGGTTCGTTCGCCCCTGTCAATGCAATCAATGTGTTAAGAGATCGTGCAAAATACGTTGTGAATCGATAGGCGAAGAGTATGCCGCTCAGTGGTAGGGGCACACTCATTCGCATACCAAGTTGTAGATCTGCCGAACTACAGGGCACTGTCTTTATTTACTGAACACATCTCAATCTGTGAACTGCCATTCTCGTGCATTGCGGCAGCTGATTTTTTTGTTTATTCCTGCGTTTATTCCGTGATTTCTGTTCATTTTGTTGTATAATATTGCCTAGTGTTTTTTTTAAGTTAACGTCAGTTTTTGTTTGTATTTAATTAAAAACTTGATAATTAATAAAAAAACACTTGTTAAATATAAATTTACTAAATTGACAGTGTAAAATATATATTACATAAAAACGTGATATAAATAGTGTAATAATGATAGTGTAATAGTAAATAATATATACATACTGCAATCAACCACACAAAACATACTGGAGAGTGCGGCGAATTACTGTCATAGGAACTATTCCGTTACATCGGTTATACCCCATATCTAGTTCGCTGTATTGCTGTACACGCGGCTAAAAAAGTTTAAAAAAAAATTGGTAATAAGACCTCCCATTCCCCGTTTCTTCCTACAGTTATAGCTGAAGAGTTTGCAACTTTTCCAAACTCTAATTTTTGGGCCAATAATGTTATCTTTCCTGGGCTTAAAACAGTGATGTGATTCAGACCTTGCGAAAAATCTCGAATGTGTAAGCAAAAATCCCACTTTATCCCGCCAGAGGACTCTTAAATCCCACCAAAAAAGTATAAGTAAAAGCATGGTGAAATCAAACAAGTTGAACGTGGCGTTTACAAGTTTTGATCCACTTGTCAAAAAATAATAGAAGAGGCGCACTGTTGAAAAGTAAATGGTGGCAAGCGTAACGAACATGTTTTTGAAAGAGGTGAAAAGAACACACCTAATTTAATTTATCATGAGTAAAAGTAAACACAATTTTTTTTTTCAACAAAAAAGCTTATATATTTTTTACACACGCATATAAGAAAAAAATAATATAACATTAAAAATGTTACGTAACAATTCATTTTGATAAAAAAAAGAAATTTATTTTATTATGGAACTTGTTTGGTTTTTAACGTATATCTCAAAAAACAAAATATTAATTTAATACTTTTAAATGTTTTTCGCTACATTTAAACGAAACCACGTCTATTGTTGGTTCCTAATTGAAGTTTTAATAATACAAACAGATCTTAAAGTATCTTCTCCAAGTCGGTTTCGTTTTTTTATTTTTATATCCGTTATTATTGAGCATATCCTTTCGGTGTCGGGGTTGAAATGCGGTAATGACAGGACGAAAGTTAATAGTATGGTTAAATTTGGAAACGACCGAGCTTAAGGCCTTTCTGGAGGCCTTTTTCCAAAAACTCGAAACACTATAGGCATTGAGATCATTAAAAAAATAGTAAATCATTTCATTCATTTTCTAGTACAAATTTGCTTGCTTCCACGTAAACTGAGACTACCCTAAGCAATTTTTGGGTCCGATTTTGGGGAAATGCTTTCAACTAAGATTTTTTTTTATTTTGACATGTATGAAAATCCCACTTTTAAGCATAGAATCCCGTCCGCTCACCAAAGGATAAAAAACCTTCAAAAAAGCCATCAAAGGGATAGAAAAGGCGGCGAAATCCCTCTATATCACATCACTGACTTAAAACTAAAAATATGTCTCAAAGATCGACTCACTAGTCCAAAAAATAAATAGGCTATCCCTTTACTATCAAAATGTAACGCTCTAAGACGCGAGACATATTTTTGTTTATTCAGAATTTCTTTGAGGATATTATCGCGCTAGCAGAAACTTAATTGAATGGAAGTGTTATTATCAGACAGGCAGGCAGATCGGATCAGATTTTTACATTGGAGCAATAAAGAAACCAAGTCATGCATTTCTTTTGCTCTAATGTGTTTTCTGATTTAAACTGCATGCTTGTTTGAACCGGCGTTCACTATGTTCGCAACCTTAGAACTATTTGGTAAGAGTTTTCAAGTTTTGTAGAAAGGATAGATACGCTGACAATATGTACGTCTGCTGTCGGGGGTTACTTCCTTAGCTGTAAAGAACACCAATTTGCTTCTTTGCTAATATCGAACTTATTTGGGTTATACATAGTAATTCTAATGTTTATGTTATTTTCAAACGCATATGTTCCTTAAATTTATTTTACATGTAACAAACACATGGTTTGGGGTATCTCAAAAAAGTTGATATTGTTTTTTTCTCATCTCATACCCTCTTTTTTTTCGTATAATGTTAAAAAGAATGTAAATACAATTTTGTGTACCTAGAACCACGGTAGCTCGTGCCGACTTGCATCGAAAAATTCGAAACATTTCAGGACTTGGCGATATGGGAAAAAAAGCTAATTTTTTTCAAAGGACATCTCACAGTGTAACGAGCCCGATATAGCTACGAGCTAGCTAGCTACTGGGAGTCAACAAAGAAGCTAGCTACGGTAATGCAGAGGGGGCAGATGTCACTACTTCCAATGACATCTCTATACTAAAATCGCCAGTAGAAAGCTTTTAAAAGGTATCAGCTCGCAACTACTGGTGGTTACCACGGGGGTAGCGATTTCCTAGTTTTGTACTAGTTCGGCGTAATGGAGTGTTTTAACTTGTGTTTTTAAACCTATTCATCGAAGAAATGGAAAAAGTTTAATAATACAATTAACAATTAATTTTATTTTATTAATTAGATTGACGGAAAGTAAAAAGTATTTTATTGTAGGAATTTTGAACCGCTGTAAAGTTTGCCATCCATCTTCTTTTTTTCCACGTATATGGCTTCAAATACGCGCTTCTATTGCAAACTTAGAGCTTTCCGAAGCTGAAAGTCGGCAGGGCCCGAACCATCCTTGATTGTTATAGAGTCTGAAATTGAGGAATGATATGACTTTAACACTTTATTTATTATTTATTTTAGCATTATTTAAGTAATTATTCTTAGTATTTATAATTTTCTTCACCGTTCTGTTCTTTTACACTGTTTTTTACACTCACTTTAAATTGACTTTATTGACCAACTGTTACGAATCGAATGCAAAACTAAATGAAGCGCACTAAACTCAAATCAAAGTTAGGGGGATCACTCAATTATTTGGAATTTTGTTTTATTTTGTTATTCAAGCATTCACTGCATTACCAAGCGCTAGCGAAGTAACTACATATCGTATAGCTACTAAAATAGCTAGCGTAAAGGAGTTAATTGACACTAAGCGTACTGGAGGGTAATAATGAATGTAATAATATACGCAATAATAACGTATAATAAAAAAATAATCTAAGTATTAAATAGTCTATGTTATTATTTTTGTACATAAGGCTTTCAGAAAGATTTCAAATGCTTTAACGTTCCATTTCTTTCAGTGAGAAGTCTTAAACGTTTCACATACATGCAAGCAATTTTAGTTGTGTGCGTGTGGTCATCACTCTCCTAGAATCATAAAATTTTGTGAGAATAAGTTTTACGATAAAAGAATTATTATCACAAAATTTCGTGATAATTCCGAAATCGGTAATCTGGAATAGTTTCCCGAAAAATTATTTTAGATGAATAAAATTTGGTACATATAGTTTCTTTTTAGCTATAATAGGCAGTGTAAAAGTGAACCAAATCGGCCGACTAACACGCCTACCTCCCATGTAACTGAAATCGGTAATCTGCAATAGTTTCCCTAAAAATTATCCTAGTTTAATAAAATCGATACCCATAGTTTTTTGTACTTATAAAAAGTTAGCTTGAAAATTAAACGAATCGGGCGACTAACATGCCCACCTCCCATACAACCGAAATCGGTAACATAGAATATTTAACCAAAAAATTATGCCAGAGCATTAACATTTACTACAATAGTTTGTGTAAAAATGAACCAAATCGGCCGACTAGCACAACCACATTCCATATAACCGAAATCGGTAATCTTGTATATTTACCCAAAAAATTACCCTAGATCAGTGAAATTTGGTGCACACAGTTGATATGCTGAAGCCTTTCTTTGAATTTTGGATTTAGACCTATTTAAACAATAAGGCTGTCTTAACAAATTAATTTATCAACATTTTTTAAACGCATACCTACTAAATATAATTTGATTACAAATTCTAAATAAAATAAAATTTAAATTTAACTATTATTAGAATTAATACATAATAAAAACTTAAGACTGAATGTGGTTTCATCACTAGAAAATTCTATGTGTGGGAGATTTTATTATTGGACTCCTCTATTTCAGATATTCCCTATTTCTATTTTTTTGGCAATATATGTTTTTCTATTTCATTGCCATGCCATGTTTTAATTTTTCCTGTTTATTTTGTTTACACTTTTTGTCACTTAGAGGGCAATAAAGCGGGTGGTGATTTCTTGTGCTGTGACGAGAAAAAACTTGTATGGGTCGGGATAGTAGCAAATGCCCACTTAGGGTGGAAATAACAAGTAAAAAATAGGTGTCATTACGTTTTAATTCAAACCTAACTAAATTTGAAAACTTTATTAGAAAAAAATTGATTCTTTTTGCTAAAAAGTTTGTAAGATTTTATTTTATTTTTATACCCCAACGCGTACTGCGTAAGGGGTATATTAGCTTTGTCATTCCGTTTGTAACGCCAAGAAGGAGGCGTGGCAGGTATAGAAAAATATATATATTTTTGATCAGCATCATCCTGAGTCATCCTGAGTCGATTTCCGTGTGTCCGTCTGTCTGTCCGTCTGTCGACACGATTATAGCCGCAATTTTAAAGCTACCGCGCTGAAATTCAAAATATAAGTTTATTTTTAAAAAAGGAAGATCTAGTTCGAGAATGGGCTAAACCGGATGAAAACCGCGCCTACCTACAATACAAAGTGACTTTATATTAACCGTAAAATGTCTTTACAATCCACAAAAATTAAAGAAATGCCTTGAAATTTAGTCTTAATCCTGGCTATGAAATTTGAAAAAACTGGATGAAAACCGCGCCTACCTCCCATACAAAGCGGCTTTATTTTAAAAGTGAAATCTCTTAAAAATCTGCTCAAATTAAAGATATGTCTTGAAATTTTACATATAGGCTCTTTGATATATAACATAGACCACCACTATATCTAACAAAATTGAATAAAAACCACGCCTACCTCCCATACAAATTGGCTTTATTTTAAACGTTAAATCTCTTAAAAACCCACAAAAATTAATGAAATGTCTTGAAATTTTGCACTTTAGCTTTGATGCATAATATGAACCATCTCTATGATATATGACAAAATCGGATCAAAACCACGCCTACTTCCCATACAAATTGGCGTTATCAAAGTAGGAAATATAAAACTGAATGTCATCGTGTATGTCGTGGCTAAAGACTTCGAATATACTTCAATATGGCCGCGGGGGTATTTTAACTTCGGTACCCTGCCGAAGCTCCACCCTTACTAGTTTCATACAAAATTGCTCACTTTACGCAAAAGTGGGCGTAAAGTCGTTATTATTAAGTTTCGGCACACCAAATTTTGGGAACGTATTAAGGAAGTGTTGATATTAGACATATTAAAATTTCTCCGCCTTGCAGTTGCCCAACTGTTGTCATTGTTGTTCAACTGTTGTCATTGGACAACTGCAAGGGGAAGAAATAACTAGTGCAATATTTAAGTGCAATATTTTTCAGATTTGTGTGTTCAATGTTTTGATTATAGTTTTGTTCATTGTGTTTTTCAAAAACCAATGTTTGTTTAGTAGCAGTTTAATTTTGTTATAATTTTCCTTGATAATAAACTTTGACGGAGGTCGAAATATTATAGTGGCGGAAGTGAAGTAGGCTCGAGTATCGACATCTATCCCCACAGAAACGGACCTAAAAAAAAAACAAACAAAAAAAACGAAATGGCCAATTTAGCCCTTGAAAGGACTTTGGCCGAGCTTCTTATGATCAATTGTGTTGTGCGTGTTGTGGAATGTTTGAACACAAATGATCGAGAGCTGGAACCTACAAGTTTTATGCCAACTCCAACCGGCTTATGTTCTCAAGAAGCTTTTCATGGCAGTTTTTACTCTCTGAGGTTTGCCATTGTCTGCAGAGAGGTGACGGCCTAACAGAAAAATGAATTTAATTAAAAAAACTTTCTGTGTCAAGTGTGATTTGAACCAGAGTTCTCTCGCGTATGGGCCACACACTCTACCTACTACGCCACGGCCGCCACAAACTAACCTAAAGCCCGCTTATTTATTTAATAATTACACCGAAAGGTCATAAAAATACACACTAATAAAAAACAAAAACACTTTTTTTTTGTATTTTTTGTTTTGAACTTTGTGAAAAAGTTGTTATTTTTCCATATAAAATTGCTCATTTTCGTCAAAACATGCTCCAGAAAACTGGGCGTAAGGTCGTTATTTTTGAGTTTCGGCAAACTAAATTTTCGGAATGTGTTAAGGAAGTGTTGGTAATAGGCTATTCAAATTTAAGAAAAAACAAAAATACTTTTTTTTTTTTAAATTCTTACTCAAAGTTTTCATTTTTTCATATTTGTAAGGCTTGTCCTTAGTTACATAATTTTTTATGCTTGTTTTAAAATTAAATATTTCTTACTAAAACATATTAAATATGCACAAGCTTATTTGCATATTTTTTATAGTAAAATTCACGCCTTGTGTAAAAGTGTAAAAAAATTTTATCATATTTTCAAGTCAACTTCCAATTTGCAAGTGGCATGTCCGTAACAAAAAAAGTATTGCAAAAAACTGCATATTTACAATAACAAATTTATGACTTTTTTCGTTAGCTATTTTTGGATACAAACAAATTAGGAGGGTATGCCATAAAAAAAAATTACTGCAACTTTTGGGAAACTTTTGGGACAAAAAATAGTTAGGGTGGTTCAAAATTTATCAACTTAGCGGAAGATGCAATTTTTTTGAAGTAAACATATACAGAATCCACGTCAACAAGCCATGGAATGCTATACTCCTCAACAGTCCAGCCTACGTTGTAGTTTTAAAGCTCTTTCCAATCACTTTTCTGCTTTCAATTTTGGCACTCATTTCAAATTTATTTAAGAGTGATAAAGTTTTCTCAAACTTTTCGACTTTTTTCAATTTTATTTAACAATGACAAAATAAGATAATGAAATATACGTAATAAATAATTGCACAGTGCTTTAAGTATTTGCATTGGTCTTGTTTTTGTTTTATTTTATTTTATCAAGTTTTAAGATTTTGATTTGCATTTTATCATATCGGAACATGTCCATAACTTTACTAAGTAATGAAACTTGGGAAATAATATTGCCCGTAGCTAATTTAAGAAATTATTTTCTGTTTTATTTCGTCGTTAAAAGCCTGTTAATAAATTATATAATTTCTGCCCCACAGCCATGGAGAATGGCTTGATTTGCATAATGAAAATGTTTTGTACGTGTCACAAAATTCACACATTTTAATCTAATTTTAATTCATTTATTTGCAACATTCAATAAGTATAAATTTGTCATTATGAATTTAAATATTTTCAACTCGGTAGATATAAATATTTTGAGCTCAGAATCGCCTGAAGCGTTTTTTCCTTTTTGTTTGAACTCTAAATGTTTCCTGATAAGCTTCTTATTCAAAGCAGCTGATTGCCGTACAAAATTTTCTTAATTGCTTTTTTTTCAATTATTTTATTTTTAGGTTTTTCAAATTAGCTCAATTTTGATGAGTGAATAATACTTGTTTCAATTAAATATCAGTTGCGAACGTGTAAAAAACAACAGACTTAATATTTGATAAAGAAATATAATTGTATTAAGTTTAATTTCAGAGTCGTTTTATTGTACTAATTATGGAAATATCCAAATGAAAGGTTCAAACTTTAAAATAACAGTTTAATGGATAACTGTATACTGACCATTAAAACTAGTTTTTTATTTAATTTTTTTTATGAAAACCAAATAGATTTATTGATCGCCGATTTTGCCACGCACAGTGGCGACATTTCTAAAAAGTGGTTGCGAAAATCAATTTTGGTGTGGTGGAAATTCGCAAATCTAATGATACTATTTGATAAACAATTGCTCTAAGCTCGCGAATGTAAAATTTTAACATATTTGAAAAAATGGTTCGCATTGTAGAGCTGGTGAAAGTTGATGATTTTTCGAGTTTTTTATATATTATTATTTTTTTTTTTATTTCGAGATGAGGTTAAAATTTTTCTGCAATATATGAAAGAAAAGTGCTTTGTTCTAACAACTAACACTAAAAAAGTGATTTTTGCCGGGTAATGCCGGGAAAATGAGTTAAAATGATCTTTATCAGATTTTTGAGGATGTATTTCATAATAACTGTACGGATTGGAATATTTGGATTATTATTATCATTGTAAGCACACAAATATTCAATATTGTAAGCTTGTTTTTTCTTGCTTTGCCAATATTTCAGAAGTTCGCATTTTTTATTAGGCAATAATTGAAGATATTCTAATAATGATTTACACAGCAAGTAAAAAAAAAACATCATATAAAACTGCATGTTATAATAAATTTATTTTTTCAAAACTATTTTTTCCAATAAATAAAGTTATACTGAAAATTTGGTTTTTTTAGATTTATACTCTTCACAAAGCGTACCATCAAAAATTAATTCCTTAGCGTCCTGTAAGTCTATTTAAATGAATATTTTAAATGTTAGAGCTGTTTTATTTCTTAGTTAAAAGATTAGAAGATTTGCATTTCCGGTGTTTTTAAAATTTTGGGAATTTTTTTTTCAGTGTAGAAAAAATTTGAACTTTAAAAATTTTAGTTAACTATGGATTTGTTCTCAGCAACCATAAATCAATCATAATTCTTGTTTTTTAATCATTTTTTCTATATAAACTCTCATATGTACAACTTCATATTCATAATTTGTATATCAATTAGAAAGTCTTACTTTGACCATGAATACCCCTATAGTCAATTCAAATAAAATTTTGTGCAGTACAAGCTGTATTATTTAAAAAAAAAATTTGTGTGTGGCCACCACACAAGGTAAAAGTAAAACTTTTACCCAAAAATGGAATTTCTGAGAAGATTAATAATAAAAAATAAGAAAATAATTTAAAAAGCAGTCTGACTTCATACCAGAAGTAGTTCAAGAACTGTATTTTTTTCATAAAGCAAACTAGTATTTAATTATATTTTTATTTATAAATATTTAAAACAAAAAATTTGTCGAAAAACCTGTGTCGGTAATAATGCATTTTCCCCTTCCCGCACTCGAATCGAACCGCGTACAATTCGGCTGCAAGTTGAACGTGCTACCATAACACCATTGCAAGCAAGCATAGTATACATTTTCCAATTTATTCCATAGGATTGATGACAAACAAAAATGTATATTATCAATCGATTATATAATTTGGGTTTTATTTATGTCTGTATGTATTATTACTGCCTGTATGATTGTAAATTTTAGATTCAAAGTTGCATTCGTTAATATTGCAGCATGTGCTGTTTCCAAATCAATCAATGCAATCAATCTGAATTAATCAAAACTCAATTTGAGAAATGCCTAAAAGTATGCTAATGTTCTGAAAAAAAAGCTACGTTCAGATTCAAATTTTTAGACCGTAATGTACGTTCAGAGTATTGAACGAAAGAATGAATTCAATCATAAAAGAAAGAGAGAACTACTGATTGTTGATTTAAAATAAGTATGAGCTACTCAATTAAATATGTCTACGTGGCCCAGTGGTTAGAACAGCCGACTATGGATACAAACGTACTGTGTTCAATCCTTAGTGGAAGCAAAAATATAAAAAAATTTAATTAGCAATTTTTTCGTTTTTATACAACTAGTTCGGTGACTTGCAGTGTTGTTGTTTTCATAAGAACCATTTCGTTACATTGGTTTTTACCCCCCATCTAGCTCTTCGTATTGTTGTATACGTGGCTATAAAAGTTTCACTTCAAAAAAATCGCTTTACTAATACGGGAGAAAATCTTTCACTTACAACAATACAGCATAGAACTTTACTACACCTCGTAAATTGCCTAAGTATTAAGTAAGGCAATTAAAGTATTTATGCATAGCAATGGCAATATACCGTATAATAAAAGAACGATTTTTACACATAACTTCTCAAGAAATTATCCCTCTATAAAACAAATTTAATTTCGCTCAATTTTAATATTGTAAGTTAATATCTGTTCATATAGTTGTAAAATATAGAAAACAAAAAGAATGATGACAAAACATAATACAGTATCAATCTTTACGTCATCGTTGGTAAACAATACCGCGTATCCGCCGCACATACACACGGAGATAGTAAAATTCTAAAGGAGTTCAGAAAAACTTTTAAACTATTGAATGGATTTTCAACTAAACTAAAAACATTTAATGAAATAAAACGCTTTGTTATGAAATCAGCAATTAAATTCTAAATTTCAATTTTGCTCTTTTTGCAACATACGCGGTATTGCAAGTGTCTGATACGCAGTATTGCAGGCCCAACGACGATATACTTCGCCTTTAATTGATGATGGAAAAAGTTGTTTAAAACATTGCATACTTACAGGCTTGCAGTTTAAAATGCACATTTTCATAGGAAATTATATAAAATATTGGAAAAAGGGGTGTAATTATCTGGGTCACAGTTTCGAGCAGCTACATTTTGTAGAGATTGAGAGGCCACCATGATATTGGAACTAATTAGCCCGGATCGGCAAAAAGCGCTAACAAAGAAAACATCCATTATAGATTGATTTTTTTTCCCCATTTAAAAAACAAACTCCATTTATTTTCTTCTGTTAGCGAAAAAAGATATAAAATATTTTATTTCAGAATATGTTTTAAAACACGTTATTAAACTTAAGATTTTAATTAATAAAATCGTCAAATTTTATGCATTTTTATTACTATAAAATATATAACATAAGTTTCGTGATTTAAAAAAAAAACATATTTCACTTTTTCAAAAAAATGTTTATAGATTTTTCTATCTGGATATCTGACTATAATAAAGTTTGCTTATATTAAAGAAGCAGGATATTTGGAAAAATGATTTGGAGCTGCAAAAAATAAACCAAATGGTGGCGGGGCAACTTTTGAATCTGGCGCGTGTGCTAAAGTGCCGACGGCAGAAGGCTTTTACAACAGTCGGACTCAAAATACCTAAAATAGGTTGGCCAAAGCCGTAAAACCGAAATTTAATGCTTGGCCGAAGCCAAAACGTTTCCGTACTTTTGGTGTTTTCTTCTCTTTTGAGAGAAACATCAGCGTAAAAAAGCCATGTAAAGTCGTTTGGTTGGCATAAAACTTGTAGGTACAGTTCTCGATCATATGTATACAAACATCTAACAACACGCACAACACTAATTGATCAATAGAAGCTCGGTCAAAGACCTTTCGTGGGCTGAAATGACAAATTCTATATATGTTGTATATTTACATATATTTCTCTAATTGAAACTGAATGTAAATTTTTCAAAAAAGTATATATTAAGTAAAAGCTTATAGTAGACAAATTTTTAGCTGTCTTATAATTTTTTGAATTACTATATATATTTTTACTTTACTTAATTATTTTAAAGTAGTAGTAGGGTGCCTTTTATATTTCGGGATTTGGCAACCCTGGTGTTGCAATCTGTCAACTAAAAGCTCTATCGCAAAGTTTGACATTTGTTGGCTTATACGTACTCAGAACGTTTTGACATACGAGCGCTATTTGTGTTGTTTATAGTAACTTAAAAGATTCATCTCGGTCTAAAAATGGAATTAAATCGTGAACATTTTCGTGCGATTATTTTTTACAACTTTCGACGTGAATTAACACAGCAACAGTGCATGGATGAACTTAATTCAATTTTTGGCGATGAAGCTCCATCAAGGACCAGTGTTTATCGATGGTATGGTGAATTCAATCGTGGTCGTAATTCACTCCAAGACGAATTTCGTGAAGGTCGTCCGAAATCAGCTGTTGTTCCGAAAACCATTGATGCTGTGCGCGAACTGATATTGCAATATCGTCATGTTACCTATCGTGAGATTGAGGCAACCTTAGGCATAAGTGGGACCAGCATACATTCAATATTGCATAAACATTTGACTGTCAAAAAAATTTGTTCGCGTTGGATCCCACACAATTTGTCAATCGCTCAAAAAAAGGCTCGTGTCGATTGGTCGAAGGAAATGCTCAAAAAATACGATCGCGGTGCTTCGAAACCCGTCTATGACATCGTGACAGGTGATGAATCGTGGATATACGCGTATGAGCCCGAAAGTAAACAGCAATCGACTGTATGGGTGTTTCAAGATGAGCCAAATCCAACAAAAGTTGTTCGCGCACGAAGCACTTCCAAGCAAATGGTCGCCTGTTTTTTCGGAAAATATGGACATGTCGCAACCGTACCACTAGAACAACGCAGAACAGTCAACTCTGAGTGGTACACAACCATTTGTTTGCCAGTTGTCTTCCAAGAAATCAGGAAAACCAACCGCCGAAGACGGATCACTCTTCACCACGACAATGCGAGCTCTCACACATCGGCTCAAACAACTGCATTTTTGAGCACCCAAAACATCGATTTGATGGGTCATCCGCCGTATAGTCCTGACTTGGCACCGAAAGACTTCTTTTTATTCCCAACCGTGAAGAATAAACTGCGTGGACAACGATTTTCGACGCCCGAAGAAGCGGTTGCGGCATTCAGAATGCATGTTTTGGAGATACCTCAATCAGAGTGGCAAAAGTGCTTCGACAATTGGTTCAAACGCATGCAAAAGTGTATAGATCTTAATGGAGAATATTTTGAAAAACAATAAAGTGATTTTCGATGATTAATATTTGTTTTTGTTCTCTAATCCCGAAATATAAAAGGCACCCCTCGAATAGTTCAAAAACAAGTTTTCATCCAGTTTAAAGTCATTAATGATTGCTTTTTATTATTATGTTGTTGACATTTTTATTATATTATTTTCTTTCAAGACTTGAAGACTTATATTTTCAAAAATATGTAAGAAATAATTTTAACTAAAATGTTCTAGTATTAGTTTTTTATTTAACAACATAACTTTAAATACAAACTTCTCATACAAGTATTACTCAAGATTGCTGCACAAACTACTGGAATACACTCCACTCAATAGGTGTGTGAATGTTTTTATTAGTATTCCAAGTTTTTATATGTCTCTTCGGTAGCTAAGTTTCACAAAATGCAGCAAGTTATTTCAAGAATAATATTAAATTGCTTACCTATGTGAAATAGTTTCTATGTGCTTTGCGCAATTCTTTTGCAATCTGAGAGAAGGAACAACAGATTTTTTTTTTGCGTTCTCAGAGTGTAAGATGTAATTCGCTAACTGTTGTATGAGTTCAAAAATACTTTTCTCATCGCATGTTGTTTTGCTGAGTCAATTATTTGTTGAATACTCTACAAACGGTGAGAAATGATTTTCTTATATCGAGAAATTATTTTGCTAGATTTAAGATATTATGAAATTTATCCAAATTTCTTAAAATATTTCTTAAAAACTTCTTCAGTTTTATTTATAATTTCTTGGAACCAGAAAAAATTGTTTGATTCTAATAGCTGGAACCTAATTTCACTTTAACACTGAATTCTTAATGCAAACATTCACTGAGAACCGACAAAAAGTTATATTCTTGTTTGATGGTTTGCTTGATTAGGTGCTTTCTTTGGGTCGATGCCAGTAATAAGGCTTACCATCTGACTGGAATCGATTAAATTTTGTTTCGTCAGATCAAATTTTTCGGTCCAGATTTTCACACTCCAATGTTTACGCTTCTTGCTGAGTTTAAAACGCACTTTCACATTTTTCTGATAAGACAGGTTTTTTGTTTAATAGCTGATAATAATTTGTTCATTTGATATTCATTATTCATTTCTATTTATTATTCTCTTTTTTTATTTGCTATTGATTATTCATTTGTTATTCATTAGAAACCAAAGCAATGAATAACAAATGAATAACGAATAAAAAATTAATAATGAATAAGAAATGACTAATGAATAACAAATAAATATTGAACATAAAATTAATAATGGGTCGAAAAAGAATAATTGAATATTCAAAAATTCTTTGTGACTTGCATTCTTTGTGAATAGCACTCATTAACCGTTGTGTCGATCGTAGAGCCCACGGGTACATTTGCAACTTTAATTTTCCTGTATCTTCCAAACGGTTAGTCCGATTGACCTGAAATTTCATGATATCCTCAACCATACACTTTTGCATCATGTGGAAAAGTTTCATCAAGATTGGAGCAGCAGTTCAGTCGATACAGCCCAAATTCAAGTTAGTGGAATGGCGTCGACTGCTGACGTACCCGGGTACTTGTATGAAAATTCATACAAATATATAGAAATAAATGGCAAAGTTCACTTTATATTGCTATATCTTCCAAGCGGCTGGTCCAATCTTGATGAAACTTCGTATCATAGCTTGGAAATATGTAATTGATATTGGTGTGAAATTTCAGGTCAATTGGACCAACCGTTTGGAAAATATAACCCAGTTACTAGAAAATGACCTAGCGTCAACAGCTGATGTTCTATGAAAATTCATACAAATATATAGAAATAAATGGAAATATTTAGTTTATTTTATGGAAATTTGTTTATTTATTTATAGAAAATCATTATAATGAAAGTAAAAAATATATTTTATGAATTTTAGCAGCATCTGAGGCATTGTGGATGATCCTTCGAGTGCTCTGCGCACACAGGCTTATTACAAATTGCACCATCCATTTTATTTTCACTTTTTATATATTTGCCGCACAAAATAAATTTTTAGGTCTTTACACTTCAAAAATCGCACATAAACTGACTTATGCATACAAAACTACTCAAAACGAAACCTGCGCAAAAAATCATGTTTCTGCCTGCAAAACTGGTTGTGCAAGGGTAGGTAGGCAAGATATTCCCAAATACCCTTTTGTTCCTGTTAGTAGACGTGTTTTCCTACACATTCCAAAAAAAAAATGTTTACATTGAACAAATATTTTATGAGTTATAATTATTCTGCGCAGGTACTAAAAATAGCACTATGAGCAAGAGGGGTTGATTTTCAGTTCAAATATAACGGAATTTTGCGAATGAAAATTCAATGTTAATTATTTTTCTTGGTAAAAAGGGATCAAATTACAAGGATTAAAAAAGAATTTGGAAATTGTTAAATTTTTATGGATTTTGGCAATTCCCATTTTTGGTAAAAATGGATTATTTAGGTACCAAATTTTTTTTTTCCCAAATTATGATAAAAGTTTTGTTAACTAGACAATATTTCCAATAAATAAAAAAAAAAAAAACCAGAAAATTACAAGAATCCAGGTAGTAGTTAATATTTGTATATCAAAAGCAACTATCTGCCATACAAAACGTATGAAGTACCCGGGTACATCTACTGTCGATGTGGATAAAACCCAACAGCTGTTGACACAACGGTTAAAAAAAAAAAAAAATTAATTTATTATTTTGAATAACGAAAATTAATAATTCAAATAAATATTAATCGATATTTTAAAATTGAACGTGAATTAAAAATTTTACATATGCATCAATTTTGCATTCATTGAATGGATTCTTATGACGTTATTTAGTTGTTCTTAAAGTTCTGAATATGAATACAGATTTTACAGCTCTGTTTAATATGCAAGGTTTGCCAAATAACTACAAAAATGTAGTGGATATAAAGGATTATTTAAATTAATATATATATATAATTCTATTTTAGTGTTAGTATTTGTATTCCAGATAGTCAACAAAAAATGGAAAAGTGAAATTAAATTAATTTTTCAATTTTCAGGGTGCAGAGACCTCAATGCCTTAAAATGAAAGAGTAAAATCCAGTAACAGTTATAAAAATATATCAGTCAGATAATAATAAACATACTTAAAAAAGATATATTTTTTAATGAAATCAACTTAAAATAGCAATATTTTAGTGTTATATTTTCAGGAGGTATGAAATTAGTGTCACGATTTGCAACTTAATTTTATATTTTGAGCAAAAAAAAAAAACTTTATGACCTAATTCAAATGGATAGGATGAGTTACTTAGATATTGCACAATTCTGTATGTAATAGCTTAAACAGCGCACAGTGGAATATTTAACCGGTTTAGGCGGCCAAACATATTTTATTGGGTAAATAATTTCGGCTTAAGTTAGCTCTAATGAACCTGCCGAGTTTCAAGGGGTTGCTTGGATCTCAGGGGGCATAGTGGCACTTTCTTCAATACCATTATAATCTACGAAAAAAGTGGTACTTTGTACGCATGAAATATTTATTATTCTACTATGCCTTGTGCTAAGCAACTTTTTGAAGTTTAAGCGGATTCATTAAACCCGAATCGTTGCATAATTTCAATTCAATTTATATGATTTTAAATGTTTTTTAACCTGTACGACCATTGGGTTATACCTCATACAAATAATTATTAGTGCACCATTAGAAAAACTATTTTTGCGCTAAAATAAAAATGTTTCAAAATTCTGATCTTGCAGTTGTATTATTTATGACAACAGTAACATAACATAACATAACATAACAAAGACTTTATTCAATTGTCCTTTAAATTAAATAAAAAAATTAAAATACAAAATTTCATCATAGTAAGTAATTATATGTGCACAACTTAATTATATGTGTTTTTTGCTTAATTTTCCAGCTTAATAATAAAAAAATGAAATAAAATTTCATATTAGAAATTTATATGCTTTTCTTTTTTTTAATAACGTGGCTCAGCTGGAATGGCATAGAATTAATCAAGGGTTTTGGGTTGGATGGGCTGATACTTTGCCATTCTTGCTATTTTGCTATTTTAAACTCCCTAGCTGCCTCAAATTGCCTTCCATCCTTATATACTTTTCCATAGAGGATTCCCCAGAGATTCTCAATGGGGTCTAAGTCTGGACTTATTGCTGGCCATTGCAGTAATGGTATATTTCTGGCTAAAAAAAAACTCTTTTGTACGCTTTGCACAGTGTATTGACGCATTATCCTGCTAATTAGTCCAATTATCGCCACAAAGTTGGTCGGAAAATTATATTAGTTCATTGTCTAATAAATAAACGTACATTTCAGCATTCATTTATGTTGATATTAAATACTTTGAAGTCTTTCCTTCATAACAAAATGCAGCTCAGACCATGACCAATCCTCCCCTATGGACACGCAAGTGGCAAGTGCGCCGCAATTGATTCCTTTGCCGCCAATACTTCTTGGAACCATCTGGCCCATCTAAATTTAACTTTTCACTAAAGATAATGTTACGCCATTCCTCATCCAAAAATTGGAACATGATAGCGAAGGCCAAACGTGAGTTAATATGTCGAGGCAAAAGGTTAGGTTGTCGCGTCTTGGAAGTATGTGTTGCTTTAGGATTTTCATGTAATATTTAAACTACTCTACTTCTTGTTATGTTAAGACCCAATTGACATTTTATTTGTCCGGTACTCATTCCTTCGACTACTGCAATATGTTGAGTACTCCGTTTACACCGAGCGTCGATGTGTGTTTTCCTATCACTCCGTCTAACTGTGCCATAACTACTAGGACATTTTAAAAAATTTGTTGTTGTGTTACTTTGGCGATTAAGCCTTTTGGCTATTTCTTTCATTTTAGCTCCATTTTCGCTTATTCCCAGTATTATTCCCTGGTCATGTTCAGAAAGGCTCGTTCCTCTGGGCATTTTCAATATCTAACACGTAATAATTAAATTAACTTTATTGATTATAAATGAAAAAAACTTACCTTATATTTCGTAACAATTATTTCCAATGCGAGCACTTAAAGCTCTCAATTAAGCAACCAAACACCAACTAAATGCGTTATGCATATATAATTCTGTACTGCTGATCATTCAATGCACCGTCACATTTTTCATTTAACGGTACATTAAATGCATTACGAACTGCATACTAAAACTTATTAAACAATAACAACGAATAACAAAAACAAACTGCATGCATAAAAATACTGTACTATTCTAGGTGGAGAAAAAATATAATTATTTGTATGAGGTATATGACCCACCTATAATTTTTGTCAGGTGGATTTATAAAAAGTGTAAATTGCTAATAAGCATTTTTTTCTGATTTTGTGTTGTTATATTAATCTTTTCCGAACCTTGGATTATATATGACACACCCTCTGATTTTGAAGTTATTTAACCTTCAAACAATTTTAATTTCTTGTAATGTAGCAGATATTTTGTGTCAGTTTGACACTATGCTTATAACCACAGTTTTTTTTAAGAAGGTCCTAAAGAAAAGCAATTTTTTTCGAATAAAATACAATATACACATTATAAAAATATTATTAGCTATATTAATGGAAATGAATCTGGAAATGGAATGGAATGGAAATGTATAGTGATCTATTTGACGAAAACATATAGTAGATTATATTATAGCTACTCACCAAAAAAAAAAATATGGGCCGAATTTGACCACAATGAGTGGTAGCACGCAGACACTTCCTACACTTTGAATTAAATATCATGGTCATGATAAAACCTAAATTACTGATTTTAAGTTATGTGTTTTTTATAACTCTAACAATTTTTCCATTACTAAGAGTTATATTTTTCGATCTCCAAGTCAATGTTGCTTTCGATGACCTCAATATATCATTGAGTAGTTAAAACTTTTGATTTATCTTCGAAAAAAGCTTACTTTTCTTCAAATAAGTACGCATCAGAAATTAGAAAAAAAATTTAAGCTGCTTTCATATCATTTGTACTACGTGCAGGTATTTCGAAGTAACTTACTCGTAACATTGACGAAACAAATAGAATGTAAACAGCTTAGCGATCACGCAAAACTACTGATGAGTTGGCGTAGCGGCCAACGAAACAGTCTGTCTAGTCTGATTTGTGATTACTACTCTATATATGTGTATTGTTGTTGCTTGTTTTCTTCAGAAATCAACATAGACCTTGAGGTCAAAAAATATAACTCTTAATAATTGGAAAATTATTAGAGTTAGAAAAACCACACAACTTTAAACTTATGAAACAAAGGTCGAATTAATTTACAAAAACTAAATTATATCAATAAACGAGCTTACGTGAACGTAATATGAACTTATCACCAAAAAAACAATTGAGACGGATGTGGAAAATAGAGGCGTGGCCTCCCGTATATAACTCGTAATTTTTTTGGTTACGGTTGGTAACCATAAGCATGTTTTTATGCCCATCTCCCCCCCCCCCCCCCCCCCCTTTGCCACACTTCGTCACAAATAAGCAAAAATATCGGGTTTTATAGCAATAGCATCCATTTTAAGCCTGCTGTCAATTTAAAACTTCAACACCCTTTGTTTTCTACAGCCTTTCAGCGATATCTATTGGAATGATTTTCATTAAATAAAAATTTACACTTGATTTTTACACTGAGCCATGGAATTTCACAAATAGTTTGAGTAATTTCGTAAATAGTAAATAAATCTACACTAACATTGTTTGAAGGTTAACATGTCTGTAATTTTTTTTTAACAATTTTGAGTTCTGTGTGACCATTGGAATATATATGGCCCATAATTTATCTCTGATAGAAACTAAAATTATTCTGTTCAGAAATATTATTTCCCTCAGGAAGAAACTGACATAATTTCTTGGTTAAAAGTGACGAAACAGTACGGTGATTTAGACAAGTCGACTATTATCCTTTTTCCAAAATCCTCTGTAAAATAGAATCAGGGAGGTGAGGAGAGATACATGTAAAAAACGTAACTCTTAATATTAATGTTTAGAGGTCGCGCATCGCGATTTTCTATTTTCAATACAAATTACATGGGAAAAACTATTTTTCAACTACTTATTCTTATATCTTTAAAACCAATTGACGAATGTAAATGACTGAAACGTATGTTATATTAAATTGAACACTTTACAAAAATGTTTCTTATCATATTTTTTGATAAATATACTCATTCAAAAGTTATTCAAATTCAAAGTTAAATGCATATTATAATTACACTTTTTTCTCCAGTTTCCGGTAAAATCATTAAAGTTATCATTAAATATTATCAAATATTCCTTGGAAATTATACAAATTGTGATTTCCTGTAAGAAAAAGTCATTAAAAATATTCTTTCAATAAATATTGTTGTTGCTCTCTCTCTCTCTCTCTCTCCCTCTCTCTCATTCTCTCTTTGTTAATCACAAGCCTCGTAAATATTATTTAATACACTAAAAAGGCTTTTTTATTAATTCTTCGTAGAATTTGTGGATTTTCCAGTCAATAACTTTTGAAAGACTTGACAAATTTGCCGATTTTGATTTTTAATGCCTTTTTTTGCAATATTTAATGATAACTTGAATGATTTTACCGGAAACTGGAGAAAAAAGTGTAATTATAACTAGAATAAGTAGATATATAAAAAAAAAAACACAGGTGCGTCGTTGGACACACGAGAGAAGCGAAGCTTTTTCGCAGTTTCATATATTCGATAGCTTAATAACTTTTCTTTTCAATAAATAAACTTTTGAATTCAAAAATTTAAAATAACATAACATAAATTACAAATATACAGAAAACATATTTACCGCTTATTTTTTTATTGTTGATTGTGAAATTTCTACGCCAATTACATATACGGGCTTATAATGCCAGCGACTCTCCATTTTAACTCTCCACACATAGTTGTGAACTTGGCTGCTTTTAACAAATTTTTTCTTTCAACAGTGTACTACCTAGCGAAAAAAATCTGTCGAAAATTTTTCAGATTTCACTCCAAGCAAATCACAGCACGAGGAGTAAAAAGCTTCGCTTCAAAAATTTTCATATAAATTCAAATTGGAAAATATAAAAAATTAGTATATATGACATTTTTTATTACAAAAGAAATATACCTTTGCGAATGAAGTGTACTACATTGAACCGATGAACTGATATTTTGAGTATTTACGCTAATAACTTGACAGTATTGTTCTTGATTAATTTCAGCTTGATTATATCTTAAGTCAATATCACTTGAAGCAGCTTCTTGATTTTTATCCATTTCTGTCATTTTTTTTAAGTGGCCTTTATAATCTTGGCAACGCTGTGCCACATTAATTTTGTTTTCCTTCTTTTGTTCCTTTTCTTTCTTTTGTGGTTTTTCAGTCATTTTTGTTTTCTTCCGATACTTTTTACAGTATTTAGCATTTTTATTAGAACTTTTCCGTTTTCTAGAGATAGACCAAATAAAAAAATATATATTAAAGACCGCACACGAAACAAAATTTAACAAACATTTTAGATACCTTGCCGATGTCATGCATGCGTTTGTTAATTCCATATTTATTGATATCATCTATTTTTTTGACTCTTAAAAAACGCACTTGTGGGCATTGCTAATTTTCCTTGCACCAACAACACCACAAACGCATTCACAATACAGATGTACCGATGCTGGAGACACCTTTCGGCAAATTTTTGTAAGTTGTAGCATAGCAAATACACAATCCTATTTCTATCGATAGATGGTGACGATCTTTTGCAGCATAGATTCGTTATAATTAATATTGAATTAACAATAACTTTTAACAAGCCTTTGTGGCCTAGTGTGTAGTGTATTAGGCTCTCATACTAGTGAACCCGGGTTCGATTCCACGGCGGGTCGAAATATTTTTAATGTTAAAGCGTTAAATTTTCTTGTTGTAATAAGCGCTAGCAACAAAGAAACCATCAAATTTCCAAGAAAAAATCTGTCGAAAATTTTTCAGATTTCACTCCAAGCAAATCACAGAACGACGAGTAAAAAGCTTCGCTTCAAAAATTATTAGGGACATTTTTGTAGAGCGTTTAATTGCCCTTAAGATACGTTTCAGTCATTTACGAAAAAAAATAATTGTCGACTTTTTTAAACCTAACTACAAATCATGTAGGCGGCCGTGGAACAGTGAATAGAGTGCGTGGCCTACACGCCAGAGAACAGTTGTTCAATTCCTACCTGACACAGAAAGTAATTTTTCTCTTTGGCCGTCACTTCTTTGCAGACAATGCCAAACCTCAGAGAGTAAAAACTGCCATGAAAAGCTTCTTGAGAACATAAGCCGTTCGGAGTCGGCATAAAACTTGTGGTCCCAATTCACAATCATTTATGTTGAAACATTTCACAACACGTACAACACGTACAACACAATTGATCATAAGAAGCTCGGTCAAAGTCCCTTCAAGGACTGAAATGGCTATCTTGTTATTTTTTTTTTTTTTACTAAACATGTCTGCTTTTGGATTTCTTACTTTTTATGTAATAGTAGGTTTGACAAAGTTTTATGTGAGTATAAAATAAAATCTGACAAGAACAACATTCAAAATTATATTAAAGTATCTACATATTTAAGGCGCCTTATATACATTTTTTTAGGTGTGCTTTATGAGAGAATTACGAAATAACGGTTAAAGATATTGGCTTAAACATTGTTTTTTAATATTTTAAAAGAAGTATTTAATTTGAAACAAAAAATTTTTAAATAAAAACCCTGAAGCACCAAGAAAAATATCGGCAGGCATGATTGCTCAAAAACTAATTGGCTGACTGACATGAAATTTCATGTGGGCTTTAAACAACATATTTTTCAGGAATTTTCCGGTCTACAAAATCGTATGCACCGCATTTAACCCTCAATTTTAAACCCTCAATTGCTTTAAATTTTAACTTACGTGAGGTACCATTTTTTTTTATATAAAAAATTTTGCAAAAGCTAGACGTCAATCTCTTGGCTTAAGTGTGAACTAGATTTTTTTTTTTTTTCTTAGACTTTCCAAATCCGAGATTTCCTGCCCGTCAAAAGAAACCTTTTTTCTTGGTAATTACCAGGAAATAACGTCACAAAAAAATTTCTTTTAAATGAACACTTCTTTAAAAATTTACAAAAAATTTAAATCAATATCTTTAACCGTTATTTCGTAATTACTTCATAAAACCCACCTAAGTTTTCACAAAAATGGATTTAAGTTATCTTAAACGAAAAAATGTAATTGACAATTTGATATTTAGTCAGATAAATCAAACAAGAAAAAAATATCCAGTCAATACATTAATTTATATGGAGTTCGTTAAGGTTTTGTATAAAAGCCGCCCATCTTCCTTTTGATTTTGCCAAATTTGAAGCCCCGAGTACTTTTAATATGTACTGATTTGAAAAATTTCAAGTCAATGGAAATGTACATTTTAGGTAGGTGAGATTTTCGTTCGATTTTGCCCAAATTCCAAACTTAGAGTGTATGCTTTAAATCAGTAGCGTAGCAAGGGGGAGTGACCCGCCCCGGGTGCACAGCCAATAAGGGGTACACAATAAGTTTTCTTTAAATAGGAATTTTTCATGAAGCGCTGATTTCAAAACAAAGCAAGTATCTTAAATCAATAAATATTTTTAGTTTAGTTGAAATTAAATTCAATAGTTTAAAAGAAGTAGTTTTTCTACATTCCTGTAGAATTTTACCATCACCGTGTGTGTGTGTATGTGCGGATACGCGATATTGCACGCCCAACGACGATATACAATGTTTGCTGAGGGGTGCAAATATCACATAGAATAATGGCAATTTTCATATATTTTATATAGAGTAATAATTGGATTGATGCCACAATTTTTTCATAAAATGAATGCTTTTATGTAACTAAATTATGTAATGGTTTTTTGCAAGTGGTCCGTATAGTATGCAATTTAAATCGTAAATCAGAACTTTGTAAAGGATGTCTTTTTTAGAGGCATAGAATTTCCTAAGGGGATAGCTGTCAAACCAGTTGTCACAGTAAACACTTGTGTTTGACATTTATGTTCAGTGTACTTTGGCAATTTACCATACAAAGACTTTCTCCGGAACAACGTTTACAAATTGCGGATTTTCATTTAAAAAATTCACTTTCTGTGCGGGAAACTTACAGAGCACTTTTACCCTAAAATCATCTTCAGCAATGAAGCACATTTCTGGCTTAATGGGTACATAAATAACCAAAGTTGCCGTATTTGTATGTGACAACAATCCTGAAGAGACTCTCCAGGCTATCTTACATCCATAAAAGGTTACTGTCTGGTGTGGTTTGCATGCCGAAGGCATAATTGGTGCATACTTTTTCTAAATTAAAGATGGAGCAAACGTTATTGTCAATGGTGAGTGCTACAGACAAATGATTCGCGACTTTGTGGTTCCTCACGTCAATGCCAATCGTCTACGTGCTAATTGGTGCCAGGAGAATAGTGCAACAAGCCATACAGCGCGTGAACCCATACTTTATTGAGGTGAACTTTTGGTTCAAATCATTTCATGATATGATTTTGGTAACCGAATCATATCATGAAATGGGCCTGTCAATTTGCCACCTAGGCTATGTGATTTAACTACGTTAGACTTCCTTTTGTGGGGGTACGTCAAGTCACTGGTCTGTGCTGATAAACCAGCTACGACTGACCAGTTGGAAACCAACATTCGGTACGTTGTAAGCGAGAAAAGGCTAGCTATACTGGAAAAAGTGTTGCTAAATTGGACCGACAGGATGGTATTCATAAAATGCACTCACGGTGCCCATATGCTCAAAATTTTGCCAAAACACTAAATGCCATAAAATTTACAAACTAATAAAGCGAAAATATTGGCCATTTCATTAATTTATCTGTGTTTAATATGAAAAAAAGTTCTATATCTCTAAAAAAACACCCCTTATAAGTACCGAAGAAGGATTAATATACAACAAGTAAGTTATAACAAAAAATCATCGTTTGTGGCAACTACATCAGCTGCGCCTAACGAAAAGTTGAAGCACAGTAATAGCACGTTTGTCGTCTAACGTTAAAAAAATCGACTTTCTCATACAAATTAATCTTAAAAATAAATACACAAATCCTCTTTTTTTTTGCTTAGAATACGCAGTAGAAGTGTTGGTTTATTGATTTCCACGATGTTGCCCTTATTCCGCATACGTTTGCATTGCCTTAAAATTGTCTTCTATGGTTACGTTTGATCGTTTCGTTATCTGTCAAGCCTGTTTGGCTGTGAATCCTTGTTCTATCGGGTTCTGCATGCATGTTAAGCACTGTTTAACCATTCAGTTGATGCTGTTTGCGATAGCCAATGATTTCATTTGCACCAAAGACAAACATTTTTTTCGCAATATGAATTTGTATTCGATCCAATAAACACTGACTTAAGCGGTACGGTGGGAACAATATACCGTATTAGCTGAGTAGTTACTAGACTTTGTTGATTATTCGTCGAAATGTCGTTTTGTACAAATCTCACAGTATGTTGTGTCAACAGTATTTTCTCCCATCCACATGCAAGCAGCTTAGTGCTGATGTTACAACAGGTCGTTAGTTAGGCACAATCGTTGTCTCTTCATGGTTCAATGGCTTGACGTTGACCTTAGAAATGTGCTTGCTTAAAATGCAAATTTCAGGCTTGAGTAGGTTTATTCGATAAGAGCATCAGGGCATACATACACTGCTACTATTTTTCCTAATTTGCTACATTTTTGGGGCAGTGTAATTGAATTTCAAGTTTTAAGCAGATTTAAATTTATTCATAAGCAAAAGTAAGAGTAAAAAGAATTTTATGTCATATAATACAAATAAATCACAAGCTTTAGCAAAAATCACTGTGTTATCTGTTTTTGTGATTTTTACTAACAGCAACAACAAACTACTGTGCTTTGTTCTACTCCTTTTTTCAAAACTTTGGCCTATTTTTCTAAATCTCCTACTATGACAATGCACAAAAGTGTTAACTCTGAATAGCAGCTGCCTACCACGAGTGAAATGCACGCCATTGTTTCGCCATTTATTTTTTTTTTTTGTATATTTCCTGCATTTGTACTGCGTACGCGTACCGGAAGCAGTATTCAAATTTTTCCGTTAGCAAACGCGCACCAATTCAGCTTGAACTCAATTATTGAGTGAGTAAATGTGTGTGTGTGTGTGTGTATTTTACAAAGAAGCGGTTCCTTGCGCATTTATTGAATGCACAATTCAAATTCATTCAAAAACGATTTCATTCGAGTGAATAGTTTTTTTTTTCAAAGTGATTTTGTTTTGATTTAATTTTTTTTTTTGCTTATAGAATTTTGATCCGGTAGTTGTGTTGTTTTTGTCCTGGCACACAAACACATGGTGACAATTGCCAAGTGATACCCAAACACATCCGGTTAAAAATGAAAATTGACAATTTGTTTGTGCAATTTTTCGGATGAGTGCATGTGTGCTGCATCAATGTTGGTTAGCCTCGATTTTCGATTTTTGTATCCGATTCAATATGCTACGGATTTGATCCTTACTTTTTGTTTTTTTAATTTTGCATTTTATGCTATAGTGAATTTTTGACAAAACGAAAAATTATTGCAACAAATTGGTTGAATATCTGTATGTTGCTAGTTATTGTTGTTGTTGTATATTTGTTGACAGCTGACTGCGTAAGTTTTTTGTAGGCATGTGCTTTGATTCGGCTTAATTGTTAAATAATGACATCACAAACAAATGTATACTAGAGAGAGTATATAATATATATAAAAAGATAATAAAAATTGCTGTCAGCTTTAATTAAATCTTTTTGTTATGCAACAGTTACAAGAGAAATAAGTGAGATAATAGTAGATATTCACTTATTTTGAAATCTAGTATTTAGTCTAGTATAATCTAGCCTATGCTATTTTATATCCTTAATGCACTGTTCCACCTTAAAAACACAAATGCAAGTGTTTTGTTTAGGTTTGGCTGGGTTATTTCCAAAAGTACAAATTTTTTAAATAAAACTCAAAATTTACTGTCAAAATAAACTTAAAATAATTTGTTATTTGCTTGTATTGCTGAGAAAGATAAGTTTGATAACATGTTGCAGTGGAATTTGTAAAATTTGGAACTATTTTTCACGAATCTATTTTTGAAGTGAAACTTCTTAATGAATTAGATGGGAGTAAAACCGATGTAACGATAGTTTTAAATAAAGGCAAACGATAGTTCGTCCTACTCAATAATATAATTATGATAAAATTAAGGAGCATACTTTTAGGTAGTTTGATAAGACGTTTGCGAGTCGAGGCAGCTAACATATTTTAAGTTACAGTAGAGGCTCACAATTTAGAATCACTTGATTTTTCGAACATTTTTATAAAAAAAGCTATTAAAAGTTATCAAAAAATTAAATTTATAACTAAAAGCTTTATTCACCAGTTTTTATCAATCTCTATTTAGCATTATTATTGAAAATTTTTAGCAATAGTTGTTTGTTTTCTAGGCATAGTCGTATTTTTTTACAAGGAGAGTTAAGAGATGATCTGTATGAAACGAGTCATGCGTTTTGCATCCATTTATTAAGATATTAAAACTTTCATTAGCTTCAGAATGATAACAGTTTGGTGTGGCGTCAGGAATGACATCTTCATTTTTATTTGGAGTATTATCATTGCTATTGAACTCATATTCAGATCCAGTGGTAGATCTGCATATGGGATAAAAGGGCTTTAGTCCCCTCTCACCCTTGAAGAATTTTTTCTATGGAAAAATAATGAAAATAAGCCCTAAAAGCTGTTTCATCCCCACCCCCCTCCCCCCTTGGACTTCAAAGCTGATTGGTAATGTCTCTCACCTAGAAGCATGACCTACAAAGGTTACATTTTATCTTTGTTGTCAAAATGTAAGGCTCTGTCTTACAATATATTATCAATTT
Organism: Coremacera marginata; assembly: GCA_914767935.1. Classification (NCBI taxonomy): domain Eukaryota; kingdom Metazoa; phylum Arthropoda; class Insecta; order Diptera; family Sciomyzidae; genus Coremacera; species Coremacera marginata. The sequence goes on from OU612045.1 coordinate 138,334,739, forward strand.
CATATTTTGTTGCAAGTTAAGATTGGTCTTGTAATGTTCTTTTAAAAAAGTTAACAAAGAATTGAGTAATAAATTATATTGAAATATTTAAAATCCCAACAAGAACGTTTTAATATAATCATCAGGGCTTGGATTTTATTGCTCTTAAGAACATCCAAAAATGACCTTAAAAAAATTACCTAATGCCCTAAATAAGCATTAAAAATGCCGCGAAAAGCGCATAAAAATGAACTATATATCAAAATGCGAATACAATTTTAAATATCTTTAATTAAAATGTGTGCAACTGCATCACGTTGCAATTAATGGCAATGTACATTTTTAAATTATCAAAATAATATAACAGTTGACAGTTAAAACTGTCTTATATATCGAACAACTTCATTTCACTTCAACATTGACGAAAGGAGCATATTTAAAAGAAAAAAAAAAATCTTGTAAAACTGTCACCAAAGTATCTTTACCACAATGAAAAATATCATTGCAAAAATGATTAATCCTTTAACTATGCAAGTACTGCATCATTGAAACAAAAGACTGAAGTTCTTTGAGGCTAAATCAATGAAACAATCTTTGCCGTGAAGATAAAATATTTACTATAACAAGGAATTGAAAAAAGTATGCAAAATCAACAACTTTTCTTTGTTTTTTTGTGAAAAAGCTTTATTGTTTCAAAGACAAAGTCTGTTACTTTAAAGAATGTTTTCTTCAAAATCATATCTGTATACGAAGAATAAGAAAATCGTGTGCGAGTGCCAACATTGAATTGTAATTGTAAAAACACACGGTTATATTTACACCAGTAAATTTTATTACATTTCATCAACAAAAAGAAAAGAAAAAAAAATGTCCTTCCCCGCCGTGCGGAATTGAACTTGGAATTTTTGGTGCCAGTCCATCACTCTACCCAACGATACAAACAGTCTCTCTACTGTTTGCTGACATAACTGCAGCTATGTTAACAGATGCAGTATGTCACAGTATTCTGTTGATAGCTATTCAACAGAAATCTATAAATAGATTATTGCGTTCTGCTGCAGCATAGCTTCAGTTGTAATTAATATTGAATCAATCACTCTGCGTAACGAAAGAGTTTGGCTGGATGCGTAGTGTAGTGACTTCTCAATCAGTGGTACCAGTGGGTGTGGGTTCAAATCCCCTCGGCAGGCGAAGGTCCGATTTTTAATTCGATATTTAATTTAATTTAATTTAATTAAATGTTCTTGTTATAATAAACGCAAGCAGCAAAGAGAAGCCGAGAGAAGCCATTAATTTCATGAAGTCATGTACAAGGATCTAACATTCTGCGTCTTTGCCGTAGCGAATAAAAGTCTTTGTGCCAAAGTAAATTTTCTTTATTTTACGACTTTTCCGTGCTTTTTTAAAGACGTACGTCTTTGCCACAAGAGTTTAAGTTTCTGATTCAAAGTGTATTGTTCTTGGGAGTTTAACATTCTTTGTGTCTTTGCCGTAACGATGTTTAGCCTTTGGGCACAATCTAACCAATAAAAGTCTTTGTGGCAAAGTGCATTTTCTTTGGTTTTACGATTTTTTTCTCTGGGTGTATCCTCAAATTTTTTCCACTTTTTATTTCATCTTCATACCCGGAATTTTTATTAAATATTTGATAAATCTTTCTATGGCAATGTTTCTTAGGCTTGTGGCATGGATTGAAAATAATATTTTTTTTTTAAATTTTTTTAAATTATACCCTTAATCTCATTGTTGAAAAACAATGTTCGAGCTTCTTCAACTGCTTTGGCTTGATGGCTTTCAGAAGTATCTGCCACATTTTTACTGAAAAAAGAACTACTTTACTTAGGGCCGTATTGCTTACCTCTGGATATTTAACCCTATCCAGCCGATAAATTATCTAGGGCATTAAATTTAACCTGAGGTTAAAATCTCTGGATAAAAATTGGTATTGTTCACCTCTGGATAGCAACTTAACAGGTCTGGATATCTTATCGGCTGGTTAGTGATTTTTCCAGTTTTTTTCCAGCCAAATGCCAAACTTATCCCGAGATTTTGACAGTCTGTCATATATTTTAATTAGGCTCTGTGCCATTCGAAAAATGTTCACTGGCGACATGTGCCAATGCACAATTTTTACTGGCGCTTTTGTAAATTTGTAGCTTTTTGTTTATTTTTTGCATAAAATTGGCAACAATATTTTTCTGCCGCCCAAAATATATATCAGTAATATTGTTCAGTAAAAGATAACTCAAGGTTGACAAGAAAACATTTTTCTGCCGCCCAACAAATAAAACAGCAATATTCTTTAGCAATAAAAAATTACCTATTCTTCAGCAATAAAAAATTACTCGAAAACTGTTTAGCGATTTCTTTAAAACTCAGAAAATTAGCAGCAATTTATTTATTTTTGTTGTCTGCAACACAAAATTCGCTCGCGCACTACAAAATACCAAACACAAAAAATTTTCTGCTAACCATAAAAAAAACAAGTCAACAATACAAAATATGTCAAAACGCATGATAAACCTCTGGATATCTCAGTTAACCAGCCGAATTCGACTGGTTAACTTTTTCTATGAATATCTTTATCAGCTGGTTATATTTTAACATTAGCTCGGGACAAATGCGCTATCCAGAGGTGAACAATACGAAACTACTGGCAACCTTGGAAATACCAGCTGGTTAAAGATATCCAGAGCTGAACAATACGGCCCTTGATATGTTAAAATCCATAAAATTATTATTTCAAAAAATGAATCAAAAATATGGAAAATGACCTAAAAAATATAAATACCTTGAAATAATGAACGGTATTTTTTTATCATCGGAAAATTCCTTTTTTATTGCTGGAAAAATTGACATGTCAACAATCTATTATGATAATCTTTAAATAGCAATTCGAAATGAACCTGATCATTACATTTGACCTCTAATAATAAAAGATAAAGGTCTTCCCCCTCGGTGGAATATATGAATTATTTAAATAGCATCATAAAAAATATTCAATATTAAATATCAAATAAACCTCGAGTAGCCTGAATAAAAAGATTGCACCAAAATACTTACAATGAAAAATGTAAATGAATTTTGTCCAGAGCAGCAGTTATAAACATCTGGTTGATTTTGTAAATGTATGTATCTAAATATTTATAGATGGCAACTCTGTGTTCGCTATTCCTTATTATAACACTTTAATATCTTTTCTTAAAATAATCATTCGAGTTTTTGTAAATCGTACTCGAAACATCATAAGCGATATCTTAAGCAAAATATAAATTTTTCAATGTTTAATAAAAAAAAAATTAGTTGGTTGACAAAATAAATATAAAATACTTTTGTTCGAGAAACTACTGGTGGCGAAAATGCTTGCCATCGGCAAATCCAAAATTTTTAGTGATCAAAAAATTAAAGTTTTTTATGAAAGTGTTGGTAAAAAATAGCACCACCTTGACATTTTTTGGTATTACTAGAGGTTTTGAAAATATAATTTTTTGTACTAAATGCACAAATGACAATTTTTGATTTTATTTTTTTTTTACTTCCACAGTGTATAACTTTAAAAGCACCCGGTTAGGCATGGAATCATTTTTATTTTTATTTTGGTATTTTTTTTGGTTTTTTAGCGCCACCCCTTCCCCCTCTGGTGAATCCTAGATCCGTCTTAAATAACAGCTATATTGCACTCTTCTATGTGCTCTAAAAGTATCGAATTAGTTGGGTCGATTTTTGATAAAAGAGCCTGATTTGTTTGGAGAGCTTCATTGTAGTCCTCATTTTCTTTTATGAACTGGGTAAGTGGCAAATCATCGTTGGTATTGTATTTGTTCTGAATGTGAACACCTGCAATACAGTCGTTAGCATTCAACAGTATTAAGAAAAATTATAAAAAAACTAATAAAGAATGGATCCTCCACAGGGTCGAAGGTAGAATACCCTCTCTTCTTCGTGGGCGTTTTTAATTATATTCCCAGTCTTTAGCCGCTTAATTTAAATTAACCCTTAGCTGTTAATTCAACTTTCTTTAGGCGACTGTTCCGGGTTGAGGCATGTTTTTAAAGGCAATTTTTAAAGGATGTTTAAAAATAAACTACTGCAGATATTTATAAAAACTGTTTTTATTATTTTAATCAAGTATTCAAAAAAAAAAAAAAAATATGTTTTTTTAAAATTCATGTACATTTAAGCCCACAGGTGGCGTTGCAAATTGGCGTCCAAAAATTCCGGTGGGACAAATAAATTCATACTGGGTCATATGAAAAAAAAAGGTTTGTGGTTAATCTAAGGACCTAACTCTTGGGATCGCTTTGACTCGATTTTGATTTTTTCATTCACAAGATAAAAAATTAATGATTTTGACCATAAAATATCATCAATTTCGGGATTTCAACTTTGAGCTCAAAATATTTTTTTTTTTTTAAATCAAAGATTTAAAAATTGGGCCAAGACGGCCCCAAGAGTTAGGTCCTTAAATTAACCACAAACCTTTTTTCAGATGACACAATACGGATTTATTTGTCCCACCAGAAAAGTTTTTTTGTATCTTTTTTGGGCATCAATTTGCAACGCCACCCGTGGGCTTACATGTACATGCATTTTAAGAGAAATATTTTTTTTTAGATTCTTGAATACTTGATTAAAATAATAAAAAAGGTTTTATAAATATCTGTCGTCGGTTTTTTTAATCAGCCTTTAAAAGTCGTCTTTAAAAACACGCCTCAAGCCGAAACAATCGCCTTAAATTTTAGAGCTTTGTTTGTTATTTTTTAATAAATATTTGAAGTTAGGATAAATGGATGTCGCATGCTACTACGAGTATGTTCAATGCATCGCATGTCTTGACCGTGATCCCTTTCTGCTCTCACATTTTTTACATATCACTTTAGCTTGTACTAAAAGTATATCCCTCTTTTACTTTAAACGCGTCAATAAGTATATAGAAATATCTATAAAAATAGAAACAATTTTTTTTGAGTTAATTCCCCTTTTAACAGCTTTTATTTGAATTTTTTTTTTCAAAACAATTTTATGCGTCGTTAATGTAATATTGCGGCCACCACAAGGTCGCAAACGTATGTTTTAAAGCAGATCTCTTACCAAACAACATACTAAAAACCTTTTTTGTACCAACTTTTGTAATACAACGACTTATATTACTACCTTATAGATTATGAAGATAATTGAAAGTACTTTCTCAGTTGAGAGCAATTATTTTAATGATATAAAAAGTTTGGCATATTTCGAGATGAACCCTAGATGGTCTTAATTAACTTATTTTGAATATTCTAATGAAGAAGAATCGAAAATTTTCAATTTGTATGCTTCCTTCTAGATTATTGTTTGGTGTTGCAATCAAATTTGAAGGACAACTACGTATCCAAGTAAATATTTGCTGAGCATATATGCACTCAGACATAACGAATCACCTTAAGAGCAACATAAGTTATTAGTGGCTTTGTTTTAAATCCATAGTAAATTAATAGCAATTGTAGCTGCTTAAATTTTATCCATAAGCCATAGGCATAGCACCAACAACAAAGTCTTACAACTTACGAGTATTAAGAATAATTATTATGCATAGCATGTCTAATAGAGTTCCAAGTGATCTATGTGTCGGTGCATGGACATCGATGCAGTTATGAACACTCAATAAATACATCCAGCAGGTATGACTTTTGATTTGATTTTGATACAAATATTATGCAAATCCATCTTCAATGCACACAAAACTGCTTCGAGTTTAGGGGAATAAACAGCAAGAGCTGCACCAAGTGGTACTTGTTGCTGGATGAATGCAGAGCCATACATAGATAATTTACTTAAGAGATGAGTGCACTTGGAATGAGAATATTATCAGGCGCAAAATAACTGCCCCATTGTTTTTTAAAGAAAACTCGAACAATTTTCAAAAAAGAATAACGTTAGAATTCGTCATAGTTTATGAAAATGTTAAGCCCAATTTTTCACAAGCTGGCTTAAGCATTATAAATTTTACTTGGCGCACTTCACCTTCCATAACCATTTTTTCAGTTATTTCAAGACATGAAGACAGCCAAAAATATTGTAGATACTCATAATTGAAACTTTCATCACTTTGCTATACAAATTCATGCTACCGATTGAAATCTCCCGAAGATACTATGAAAAGCAAAAACAACAAAGCTTGAATTGAAGTCACAACCAAGTGCACAGCAACCTGTCCGATGAATGTCAGTCATGATGAAGCATGCAATTTGAATTTATTGCCTGCAATATTTTGTAAATAATCATCACGTGTTTCCTTGCCCTACCCTCACTCCGATTTTATCATGCGATTTCCTATCGTTCACAATCGAAGGGACATACATCGATTTTGAGTTTTGACTGGTTCTGCTGAATTTAACGCACGATGCTTAATTGGCAGCTCAGAAAGGCTGCAGAATGAATGATTCTTCAAATTTGGCTGCCATTGTATGGTAAATGAAGGCCTTTGTTGGATGCAATATGCTGTTGAGCTGCACGTATCGTTAACCTCATAGCGTGGTTATTGCGCCAGGGGCGCACTAGGAAGCAATTTCAATTTTGACATTCGAGTGTTAAAGATTAAATGACTAGGAATTCATTTGATGGAATTTAATATTAACATCCATTATATAATTTGTGGTTTTGAGTGGTGTTAATAGTTTGCTTATAACTTTCACTTAAGTATCCTAACAAATTAGATAATATCTGTTTAGAGTGCATTTTAATCATCTTCATCTATATACTCGGTTAAAAATCTTCGAGTAATTTGGAATAATGTATTTTTTAAACTATTTTTTATTAAAGGGTGATTTTTTAAGAGCTTGATAACTTTTTTTTTAAAAAAAAACGCATAAAATTTGCAAAATCTCATCGGTTCTTTATTTGAAACGTTAGATTGGTCCATGACATTTACTTTTTGAAGATAATTTCATTTAAATGTTGACCGCGGCTGCGTCTTAGGTGGTCCATTCGGAAAGTCCAATTTTGGGCAACTTTTTCGAGCATTTCTTTTTGTTGCCAAAAATGGAAGAACTGAACTTGGTTGACATGTGGTTTCAACAAGATGGCGCTACATGCCACACAGCTCGCGATTCTATGGCCATTTTGAGGGAAAACTTCGGAGAACAATTAATCTCAAGAAATGGACCGGTAAGTTGGCCACCAAGATCATGCGATTTGACGCCTTTAGACTATTTTTTGTGGGGCTACGTCAAGTCTAAAGTCTACAGAAATAAGCCAGCAACTATTCCAGCTTTGGAAGACAACATTTCCGAAGAAATTCGGGCTATTCCGGCCGAAATGCTCGAAAAAGTTGCCCAAAATTGGACTTTCCGAATGGACCACCTAAGACGCAGCCGCGGTCAACATTTAAATGAAATTATCTTCAAAAAGTAAATGTCATGGACCAATCTAACGTTTCAAATAAAGAACCGATGAGATTTTGCAAATTTTATGCGTTTTTTTTTAAAAAAAAGTTATCAAGCTCTTAAAAAATCACCCTTAGAATACTTTTCAAAATACTAGAAGTTTTTTTTATCAAAGCTGTACTTAACTTTAATAAAGTTGGAATAAAATTTGAATTTTAGTACCGATGGTTTAAAATTGAATGCTAAATATCTATAAAGTAATAAAATCGGTTACAGAAACTAGTACAATTGGAATAGATTTTGAATTAAGATAGCTATGATATTACATTTATACAACATGTATTACATTTTAAGCCATGCTGCATTATATTTCAATACTTTCCGTCTTAATTTCCAGATTGTTAAGATTCAAAACTCTTATGATTCCGAGTTACTTTTTCGGTTAACAAAGCTTTATACTAAAATGTTTGTGAATTATTGGATTATGGCGCACAAGCAACGTTTACTACTTTCATTTCAATGAAGACGTAAGTTCGTAGCCTACAATAGGAGTTAGTTTAAAAATCTTCGAAATATAATTCAGCATTGTTTAAAATGTAATACATGTTGTATTAAATCCAATATCATGGTTATCTTAATTCAAAATCTATTCCAATTGTACTAGTTTTTGAAACCGATTGTATTACTTTTTAGTTATTTTGTATGCAATTTTAAACCATAGGTAGTAAAGTTCTAATTTTATTCCAACTATATTAAATTTGAGTACAGCTTTGACTAAAAAAATGTTTAGTATTTTGAAAAGTATTTATTTTAATATAAAATGGTTTAAAAAACACATTATTCCAACCATTGGCTAAAAAATTACTCCAAGATTTCTAACCTTGTTTTATCCATAAATTATTTATTTATCCATAAATACCAGAGTTATGAGCAATTGAGTGATGGTACCAAAATTTGATTTTTAGTTTGCTTAAATTGAAATTAAATAATGTCTCTTCGTCTTCGGAAGAAGAGTCATGATTATTATTACAGTCATATATACCTGTTTTGGTCTTTAATTCAAAGGGATCACAGGTTATTGTGAAATCGTGGCAGCGTTTATTTATTTACCCTTTTGAGGTCACTCCTTATGGTAAGCACAGTGAGTCCTCTGCATTTTCGAATAACTCTGCCGACATAACAATTAGAAATTAAACTTTCGTAATAATCGATTAATTTGCGCTTAGGTTTCCATTGATAATTATTACCGTTTTGTTAGCTTGAGTTGCCAAAACAACAATAAAAACATTTAAGATGCTTTAATGGAACTGTGCGATGTTTAAAATTAAGTTATAATTTTTAGAGCCAAAAAGGGCTGTTTAAATTCAAAAGGGCTAAAAAAGAGCTAGTGGCTAAAAGCAAATTTTTGGAGCAATTTAAAAAAAAGTGCCGAGGCAAGGCTTGCTTGTGAAAAAATTTGATTGATTATGCAAAGTAGTTTTTGGTAAAAATATGGAAAGCAAAAGACAGTATCTTTGGCCGGTTCATCTTTTCTACTCCAGGATCTTTTGCGCTTAATATTGTTGTAGACAACTCATTTTTCGTCCCCAGTGATTATACGCATCAAAAATGGATAATTTTTTTGGCTTTCGCGAACTCATTAGGCAAAGATGAGGAACCAATATGTCTAGCTCTGAGATTACACCTAGCCGTTTTAAATTATCATGAGCGGTCGAATTCGATTAGTTTAAACTTAAAGCGATCTCATGAGTTGTTATTCGCCGGCTTGCATAAAATAATGCCGTTATTGTGTCTTCATCAGCTTCAACTGGTCTTCCAGAACGTGGTGTATCTTCGAGATCAATATTAGCCGGATCGAAATTTTGCAATTCAGTTTTGGCACTGGAGCTCCCTTTACACATCTTCTCCATACACTTCAGATAATTTTTTTTTCTTGAACAGCATTTTTATCTTTTCTATATTAAAAATGTAAAATATTTCGAAAATGCTGTTTTCCACCTTCCATATTTAAAATGCAATCAACCAAAAACTGCTGTGCAGAATCAATCGAATTTTTTCACAAGCAAGCCTTGCTATGCCAGCTGTCAAAATGTATACGACTATGTGTCTTTAGTTTGAAGTTGGTTATAAAAATATACAATTAAGTTCTCTGTTGGGAAAAAACGAAATTACTTTTCGAAGTCGTTCGTGCGGGTTGGTCTCTCTTAAGATCTCAGTAACGGCAACACCTAAAGCCACCAAATTTGCAACATCTGTTACTAAGGTTAATATAGTAAAAGATAAAAAAAAAGTTGCCACATCCCCTATTACTGCCCACAGATCAATAAAAATGCTCTATTTTTATTTCTATACAGATTTGGTTGTATTGAACTAAAATTTTGTATTTAGTTTGTATGGTTACTGTCGACAACTATAAATTTATAGACAACTATAAATGTCTACAAATGGGCGTGGTCGCACTATAACTACGCCCACTTTTCAGAAATCATTAAAATTCCTGAGTTGTGTATGTTTTGATAGTGAAACTTGGTGTGTAGGTGCTTTGAGCCCAACTGACGATCACTATCTATCTATCTAGATATATTATTATTACGCAAGCGCATTTTTTGTGATATCTATCAAATCTATACTGTATACGCGATTTTCATAAATATGGAAGCAAGTGAAAGGTCTGGTCTGTAGATGTGCAATAAGGTCTTATTTTTTCTTAAGTATTATGTATTTGTTAAAAAAAACTGAAGCAATATTCTATGAAAAAAATCAAATTTCTTTGTGATGCCTAAAAGTATGTGATAAATTTTTATTATAATGCTATGACAAGTAATAACTGGATTACTTAATAATTCAACAGAAACATAAAAAGTTTCTATGAAATCCTTAGTTCAAAGGTAACATAAAAAGTTTTTATGATATCCTTGGTTCAAAGGTAAATCAGTACTTAACATAAGAACGAAAATACCCTCCACTAGATATTTTTTATTTTGGCTTTTTAACGCCACACAGGATTACTAGTATATATAAATGTTGACAAGCCTACGTTTACCGCCCATCTAAAATATGAAGCAGAATATCATCGTGTCCATAAGTACCCAACTAGTCCTCCTACACCGTTTGCTCGCCTTCAACCAAGTTTTGCACATACAGTGAGCAAAATTCATATTCATACACCTCATTTTTTGGACAAACTCACATTTTTTATTAAAATTCACGAAATAAAAAAATTTTATTTTATTTAATTTCTTAAATTAAAAATTCTAAAAAACTATAAAATTTATTTTCAAGAACATACAGCCATGTTTTGCAATCCGATAGAAATTGAATCGAAATCGAAATTTAAAATCGAGTCTAATTTTTTTCGGTGTTCCGCAATTCGTTGGCAAAATCGAATAGAAATCGAATCGGTTTCGATTTTTTGTTCGATTCAGCTGTTTCTTTTAATTTTGTGCTGAACGTTCTCTTCATAACATTTTATGTCAGGAAATTCAAATAAAAATAAATATTTAAAAAAATTAATAATGAGTTCTGCATTTTTGGTTGCTGTTTTACTGCTTGAAAATGAAAGTAATACAAATGAAAGGATAAGAGACCAATCGAATTGTTTTAGCATTCCTGATGCAGCGTAAGTATTTCAGTTTAAGATCTGATTTAACAATTTTAGCCAAACGTTATTAACGATGTTGTTTTGTTTTAGAAGATTGGGACATTGCTTTTTGAAGAAGCAAGGTTTCAAGAGTGCTTACAAAAATTATAAGTATTTTGGAAATTAATCTTTGCTTTAAATGGTTCAAATTAGTAGCATCAGAAGAACAAGTTTGTAACTCAAATACCATTTTTTTTTTAAAATATGGAATTTCTGGTGTTATCGGCTGCATCGACGGCACACATATTAAAATACAAGACGAATCTTTGTTTCTCAACAGAAAAGGATTCCTTAGTTTATATATCATTTCAAAATTATATATCTTTTTAGATATGTGACTATAAAATCAATATAAAAGCAGTAGATTCTTGCCATCCTAAGTCGTACCACGACGCTTTCATCTGGAGTATGAGCAACTCACGGATTCATTTCCACTCTAGATATGAGATAGGATATCGTGGATCATGGCTGTTAGGTGATTCTGGTTATGGCATTGAACCGTTCCTTATAACGCTTTATAGGGACCCAGACAAAGGTACGATGCAACACAGATTTAAGCAAAAACACTCATCAGCACGCAATATTGTGGAACGAACTATCGGTGTTTTAAAAAGCCACTTTCACTATCTACAAGGCACACTGCACTATGACCTACAAAAACTTGTTAAGATTATAAATGTATGCGGATTGCATAATATATGCAGATATTACAATGTTCAGTATGATATTGAAAACAACAATCCAGAATTAATTGCATCAGTTGATGCAATTGAAATGGTTGCTGACAATAGTAGACTAAATATTGTAGAAAATAGAATAAGAGACGACATTGCTAATAATATTTAAAATAATAAAAATAATTTTAATTCAGTTTTGTATTCTGAATTCACATTTTTTATTAATATACATATATCATATTCATTTATTAATTCGTACACATTTTATATTAATTCATATACAAAAAATCATTTGTTTAACAGATAATTACATAAAAGCAAATTCAATCTCAAAACACATAAGTAATAACATAAAACCAATTTCTTTTAAGTGACTGTTTTTTTCTGTTGGTCAATTTTAATGCGGAGTTCCTCCATTTCCAATTGACGCAACTTGATCTCATTTTTTTCTTTGATTAATTTTTCAACCTTTAAATTATGTTTTTTTCGATCTTCATTTCACTCTTTCATAACTTAACACAATTTTTCAATTGATCGATAGACTCTTTGTAGGCTGCTCTTGTTTTCATTTTCAATGCGTTTACTTTTCCAATATACACCAAATCCTTTAAGTTATTTGTGAAAGCTTTGTGCGTTTCCGTTTCAATATAACACATTTATAATTATTAGCAAAACAGGACTTAAGATATTTTCTAAGGATTTCAATAATATTTGAGGGCAATAAAATATGACCAGTCCAAAGGCAAATGTAAAATAAAATTTGTAAAATTCTTGCCTATAAAGAAGTTCGCGCTTTCTTTTATATACAGCCGTGGACATACAAATAGCACAATTTTTTTAAAAAAAAAACTATATTTTTTTTATATCATGCAAAGCAGTAACAAAAAAAGAAAGTACATTTTTTAAATCAATGAGTTACAACTTCAATACAACCAAAAAATATCAATTAAGTTAAATAAAAAAACGAAATTAATTCATAGACTGGGATACAGTTCAAAACGCCTTGGGCTATATAGATAGCACATCGAAAAATATCCGGAAAATTTAAGTGAAAAATGCTTTAAATTTTAAAAAAAAATTAGTTAAAAAGAACTTACCTACTTGGTATTTGTGTGCTATATCCGCCATTTTTTATCATTGCTTCACATCTGCGACTCATACTCTCCACGAGCTTCTGACATCTATCTTTCGGGATAGAATACCAAGCATCTTGCACCCCTGCCCATAGATCATCAAAATTTTAAAAATTTTTTGTTGAAATGACGACCTTCACATCATTCCATAGGTTCTCTATGGGATTGAGGTCGCGACTTTGTGCCGGCCAATCTAAAACTTAGATTTTCTCCTTCTGAATCCAATATTTTGTAATTTTCGCCGTGTGTTTCGGATCATTGTCTTGCATGAAAGTCCAATTTACTGGCATTGATTCAAAAACAAATGGCTCCATTTTATTTTTAAGTATATCCAGGTACTGAAATCGGTCCATTTTTCCATCGACTCGCACTATTGGCTCAACTCCATGCCAATAAAATGCTTCCCACACCATTAGACTTCCACCACGATTGACCATGCTTGACGGTCTTTTTTGTGTATCTTGGATTTAGTGCTTCACCTTTTGGACGACGTACGGTTGTTTTTCCATCAGGCCCCATTCTATTAATTTTAGTTTCATCGGTTCAGAGAATATTTTTCCAGAATTTCAGCTCCATATTTTTATGAGCCTTTGCAAAAATCCAACGATGTTTAATGTGCTTCTTTGACAGGAGTGGTTTCTTGCGACTAATGCGGCCAAAGAGCCCAGCTTAGTTTAAACGTCTTGCTACAAGACTTCTGGATACATTCAGGCCATATTTTTCATTTATTTCCTGCATTATAAGTCTTGGTGTTTTAAATGGATCTTTTTTGCTCATGTGCACTATAGTTCTATCGACTAAAATGGTGGTTTTTCGTGGTTTTGGTTTTCTGTCTTTGTTTTGATGAAGATAGCACATATTTGTTTTTGCTAGTTGAATAGCATTATGCACCATTTTTCTGGAGCATTGCACAATTTCAGCTATTTCGGTTTTCCCATTTCTACTCAAATTAACAACACGTGTTTGTCAAATTTGTGCTATTTCTGTGTCCACTGCAAATCAACACTAACATAAATAAAAGTAAAGCACACATCTTAAATTAAAAGCTAACGGGAATTTTTGCGGTTAGACATCGGCCATATGATTACAATAAACAGTAGGATCAAAAAACTATGAATGCGAAAAGTTAACTTGGAGTAATATTGTGATATATTTTTGCTTGCAATTTGTGCTATTTGTGTGTCCATGGCTGAATATTGGGCGTTGCACTTCTGGCACTGGAAGTACACCGCATCTCATTGTCACCTTCGCTTGATGGACAAAAGTATTCTGCTTCAGTATTATTAGCAGCCGATTCAATTGAAATGGAATTTGATAGCCCCCAACTGCTACTTGCAATCCGCAAATCCGGGCAGCGGTTTCCTTTGTTTGGGAAAGAGTGAACTTGTTGAAAGGTCCTCCGCCGGTAGCTGTGTCTCCCCTTTGTTGTGAGTTAGTTTTTTACGAACATTGCTTTTCAAGTCAATCCAAACCTATAAGAAAACACTTTAGAAATATTCTATACATTACTGTAAAATTACCTTTTTCCAACCTTCAGGATCTTTTTGGGGAGAACCTTCGCTGTTCGTTGTTCCTGCCAATTCCTTCCACAAGGATACTACACGCACTCGATCGCCTTTGGTATAATCCTTTGCAATGCCGGGATGTTTTTCCATAAAGGCAACCATCGCGGAAGCTTGATTGGAATTCTTATGCTTACCCCTTAATTTATTTTGTTTAATTTTTTTACATCTTTACAAATTTAAATTTTTTAAAAATATTTATTTTTTTGACTTATTTTACTTGGTTACTTACACTCGAATTGAAACCGAACAAAAATATAAACAAATCGAATTGCAGAACACAATGTGAAAAACAATGTGAAACCTCTTTCGATTTCAATTAAGATCGAATTGTAGAACACCTTTTGCCGTTTTCAATTTCGATATCGATCTAAATCGAATTGCAGAACATGCTTGATAAAATTAAAAAAGTAGCTTACATAAAATTTAACAGAAGAAATAGATTTTTTTCAAGCGCAAAACTCATATCCACACCTTTTTTTTAAGGTTTTTTAAAAGTAGTTTTGTATAAAATAATTGGCGATTAGTATTTGGTCGGGTATCCTCGCTGTTTTATAACAGCTTTCAAGCATCGTTGCATCGAATGTACCAATTTTTCTATCAGGCAATAGAGAAGTTTGTTTTTCTCTCGCCACATTTTAACTCCATCTGATAATTTAAGATTAAATTTGCGTTCATCGGAAAGTATAACTCGGAAAGTATAAAAGTGAAAATCCTTGTTGAGGTACTTTTTCGCAAAGTTAACTCGCTTTTTCGGGGTGATCGCATTTATATATGGTTTTCTCGCGGTAACTCTACTTCTTAAGATCTGCCGGCGTAGCGTGTTTCGAACTGTTTGTGCAGTCACTATAATTCAGTAGTGTTTTAGTAGCATATCGATCAGTTTCGGCGCGGATATTGTTGAATCCTTTCGTACTTTCCTTATTAAAATGAAATGTGTCGTCGCGATATTTTTTTTTTTTGGTTCTCATTACGGTGCCAACGTTTCACATCGCCTCGAGTCTCATATGTCCTAACTATATATTGCACTGTAGAGTGACTCCGATCAATAATTCTTCCTATTTCTCGTAATGATTTGTCATCGTTATGCAATTTAATAACCAGTTTTCTTTCGCCATTTGGCACTTCGGTTTTTTCTGTCTCATTTAAAAAAAAAATTGCATTCACTCTTTTCAGTAAAAAAAAATCACTATAATTACCTTTCGCAGAATGCAGCTGATGTTTTCGAATAACGGCACTTAGGCTTTTATAACGTACAATAATACATATTGTAGAAGCTCCCACGGTTGTATGAATATGAATTTTGAACTTAAAAATATCGGTTTCTGTTGATACATTTTATACGAACAATTTGTTTTTAGGTGTTTGTTTTTAAAATGCATTTTTCTAAAGAAATGTTAGTTTGATCCAAAAAATAAGGTGCATGAATATGAATTTTGCTGACTGTATATTACTTGGTTTAATGAGCAATCTTTTGTATAAAAAATCGGGCTGTATAAGACAAGGGGCGTGTATTTAAATTTTAATTTTAATCGAACTCCTATGGCAATTATTCGATTTCAATCAAATTTCGTGCATATATTCTTTAGTATAATGAGTAGTTTTTAGCTTAGAAAAGTCGACGGTACTAAACAGAAAGTCGTGACACTTTTATTTTAATCGAGTTCCTTCTACAGATTTTTTCCGACTTGAACCAAATTTGTGACATGTATTCTTTTGAGTAATGAGCAGTCCGTAGACTAGAAAATTGGGTGATATTAAACAATAGGGCATGCCACTTTAATTTTAATCGAACTCCTTCCACACCGTTTGTCCGACTTCAATTAAATTTTGCACATATATTTTTGATGTAATGAGCAGTCTGTTGTCTAGAAAATTGGTTGGGATCGATCAAAGGGGCGTGTCAATTAATTTTTAATACTTTATTACAGTGAATATCTTTACTGGGTATGGTCTGTTCCAAGCGGGTGCAAACAGTGGGCGGAATAAGAAAAGAAGGCGTGTAGTTTTAATTTTAATACATTATCTCAGAAAATACCTGTTTTATGGTGCTGATATTTGACATAAGGGTGGGTAGGATCTGTTCCAAGCAAAATGTAAAATGTGGGCGTGACTAGAGAATGGAAGTAGATATTTTTATTGAAAAACTTTATCTCAGGTTTTAAATTCATAATGCCGCTTTACCCTTAAATTGAAAAGTTTCAAGTGGAAAATTGTTTTCTAAGCTTTCCTGGTCATAGATATAACTTTACGTAATTTGAAGTAAAAAACAACTGCAAGAGTATGGAGATGTAATTAGAAGCAGTAACATTTATGGCACTGGGCTATTTTGTTACCCAACGACAAACCATCGCTCTGAAAAATAGGCATTGATTACAAAATTGAGCCTTAAAAAATTGTAATTGGGAAGTTTTTTTGGAAAAATAGCACTTTTTCCCATACAAATCAGATTAACAATATAGAGGTCGCTTGCGGCACGGCTATTTTCAACCGATCGAGCTGATATTTTTATCTAACTTTTTTTTACACTAATCTAACACAAAACTGGGCTACAATTTTGGAAGATCGGAAAACAATAAGGACCAACTTAGTGACTATACATCCAAGTCCACGAAGAAGACTGTTTGGTTTTATGAAATTTTACCGCCAATTGGAAACTGTGTTTCGCTGATAGGCTTGTGACACGGTATTCACTCTTATGGTAGATAATATTATTTTATTGGGAATTCAGTATTTCAACTCTAATAAGACAGAAGCATTAAACGAATAGACTACTCCTGGTCTAATAAGACTTGCAGGAATGCAGTCCGGTCCAAAGACAAAGTCTTTTCGAAATTGGCATTCTTACAAGGGGCGTTCAGAGAGGGATTGTTCTCTATCTCAAGAGGGCAAACACTTCGTCAATGACAACTATTTAAAAAGGTAGCCAAATCTTCACTGGCTCAAGAGTATTGGCTTCAAGAGAAGTATTTTCGAAAAAAGATCAGTTAAAATGGTGTTTGCACTAAGAAACTAAAAACTTGTAATTACAACAGCAAATTGCACTTATAAGATTTCATAAAAATTTTTGTTAAAACAACTTGCTTCTTATGTTAAAAAAAAATTTTGGTTTTTATATTTTTGTTTAGTTACACTTAAAATAGAGTTTTTGCTTTTACAAATATTTGCTAATCCATTTAAATGCAAAAAATGTTGTAGCAAGAGCAAATTTGTTACTTTAAAATGCTTTTGGATTTGTTTTTGCTAACTAAAGTGGCTATGTTGTTATTAAGGTTTTCAGTCCCGGTATCCCAGATGCTTTTCCAATCCCAAATCCCGGGATTAGATCACTTCAATCTCGGGATTTGGCCATAATAACTTTAAATTAAAAAATAAATTTTTCAAAAATATTTTAGTGCAAGTGCAGCCATGCACTCAAATATTTGAAGTAATTCGAAACTCGCTGTGTTTCTTCTCATTTTTTTTTATTTGTTGCCAGCTGATTATCTTCAGAAGCTTCATTGAAAGGTAAACTTTAATCTACTGCAGATTATATATGCAGCGAGCTCAGTTCAAGTCTTGCTAGTGAAACATTAGATGCTTTATTTTTTTTGAAGATATTGTTTTAAAAATTAATCCGAAGTATGTTTTAAAATGTACTACATGTACATATACAAATTAAAAGCTAATATATACTCCCAATAATATGTATACTCCCAATAAACACCAAATCCTAGTCGGATTCGTTTCGAATTCGAAACGAATACGAGATATGGTATTCGCCATTGCGGATGCGAAACGAGTTCGCAAAAATTGAAATTAGCGAATCCGAGATTTTTTCGGGAAGACTTTTTATTTAAAAAACTTGATCGACTTGACATGATAAGTTTGAAATAAATTTAAAGTTAATAATAATTATAATTAATAATAATAAAACATTTAGGGCTTTTCCATCAATATAATTAATAACTTCTTATTGGTCAGTGAAAGCCTCGAAAAAATATCTTTTGTTTATTTTGTTCACAAAAAAAAGTCAATTTTGATTACGTACTGTAGTTCAACATATATAAAAAGTTTCACGCATTGGCAAATATATCATATTTTGGCCAATTCGAAAATGATTCGTTTTCTCCAATATTACTGATATTCACAAAAAATAAATAAAAATAAAAGTATTACATCCACATATTATGCGAAAATGCATTGATTTCATAATAAGAGATTTCAGAATATAAGAAAACTAGCTGTACCCGGTGTGCTTCGCTACCCCTATAGTGATAAAATAGAAAGTATTTAGATATTAAAAAAATTTATTTATTTGATTATGAATTAATTATTGCAATGCTTTAGGATATACAATGTTTTTAGTCGGTGTAGAGGTGTAGCTTCTAGAGCAAAGAACGGGGCGTGGCCCGCCTACTATTTACATGGCATATAATCCTTTTTAAAATAACATGATATGTAGCAAATATCATCATTCTATGCCAATTGGCTGAGATAGGAGGATTTTATGTTTTCGGTTGTGTAGGCGTGGCATCACCCCTTCGTCTGATCAAAATATTATGTAACCAAGGACTTATTATTTCGTAACAATGTCCTATTGTGAAAATTTCATGTCGACCGGTCCAGTAGTTTAGAAGATATTACAGTTTTTAATTTTTCCAAAAATTGGCGTGGTTCCGCCCACTTTTTTTGTGGAACGTATTTCTATTCATGCCAATACTATATGTACTAAATATCATTTCCATGGGTCCAAAAATGCCGAAGATATGACGATATTAAATTTTGGGTTATATGGGCGAGGACACGCCCCTTTGTCCAAGCAAAACTGTATATAGCCTAATATTCCTTCCAGAGTCATATTAAGACGCTGAGAAAATTTCAGGAAAATCGGTCCAGTGGTTTGGCCTCCTATAAAGCACAAACAGACATACAGACATACATTCATTTCTTTTTTCGATTTTTTTTTTTTTTTTTTTTTTTTAAAACCCGAACTGAAAAAATACCTTTCCAACAAAGTATAAATCATCAAAATCGGTTCTGCCGATCTCGAGTTATGGGATTACATCGCATTCGGACACTTTCTTTTATATATATAGATTTCAAAGAAATCGACTCGTTTTGAAAATGATTCGATTATTCTAAAAATCTCGTTTTGAAAACGAAGTGCGAATTTCTTCCGCTTGTGGAATTGTAAACAAAACTACAACGAATTTCGTTTTCGAGCCAAGTACACGAGATCTCGGTTTCACCTCGAATTCAAAACGAATCCTTTTGGCTTATTGGACTACTGTTCCATTTTTGTTTAATACATACTTGAGCTAAAACTTACGCGCTAAGTTAAGGTGACAAAACATTTTTTGTGACAAGACTATAATACATATAGACTTTAGTTTTGTATATTGTTTTTTTGCTTTATTTATGTAAAAACATTCAATTCTCTATGTATTATAGTCTTTTCACAACAAAGGTTTTAACACTTTTCGTGGAAAAATGATCTTATGGTGCACTAAAAATCTGAAAATTTGTATACAAGCTAATTTGAGACCTCTGATTCAGGGAAAAATATTTTTTTCTGTAACAAATTTATCGTTTTGGTGCTACGATTTGTCAAATCTATTCCACAAAGCATCTGAAAGACATCAAAGATTTGTATTGTTACCATATAAGGTGAAAAAACTAAATGTGGTTTTATTCAAATTTTTGTTTTATTTTCGAATGTTTTTGATTAATAATAAGAAAAATAAGCAAAGTTGTTAATACAGTTGTTAAGGCTTAATATGAAATTACTCAAAACAATTATTTCCTCGCCTTGCACAGAGGAATACTTTGGATTTTACAAATGTACTTTTGTTGCACCCCCCCATCTTGCATCGACCAGCACTTTTAGAATCTAAAAAACTTGGTAAGTGCATTCTTTGATCCTGTCGAATTTCTGGTGGTGGCAGTTTTTGATACACCTTCTTTCTTGAGAATTGCGGGGTTGGATTGTCGTTACCTGAGTCATCGGCTTTCGCTAATACATGCTCCAGACTCTGTGGAGGACTTGCCGACGGTAGCATTAACTTTGAACGGTCTTCCTCGTTTGCGTTTCGTTGGACTTGCAGCTTCGTCTTGCTGGACAGCGAGCATAGATCGAGCAACACTCATGCGGAAATTCATCGAATCAATAATTTTCTTTTTGCGATTCCTTTAGCAATGCAATCTTTTCGGTATTCCATCCATGCTGATGTTAATGCCAAATCAACAAAATGCATGATAGTTCGCAATGCCCACTTTACGGTGCGTATATTTGTTCTATAATATTGTATAACTTGTTGGACCAAGTCGACACCACCCATGTTTATTGTACATTCGAACAACTTGAGGCCGGTTGATGAAAACAAAGTCAGCTTTTTCCTAATCCCAACGTTTAGTTTGGTCTTCAAGGCCAACCCTAACAAAGTTCGAAGCAAGGTTAATGACTTTATTGTCATACCAGCGAGTTACTTTCCATCGTTGCTGATACATTCGGCAAATGATCCTCTACCTTGCTTTTTCATTTCTTTTTCGTCTGGCAATCGGGGCTTGGCGAATCGATTAACTCGTATTGTTCCTGCTGCACATATTTTTCTCTTCTTTAGCACTTCAAATAGTTGGTTTGACGGAAAGTAATTATCAAAAAACAATTTGTGACCAATTTCAGTTTCAGGTATGCTTTCGGCCAGGTGCAGTACGACAGCTGAGCCAAAACCAAGAGATTTAACCCAGTGTTCATTTATAGGTGCAGTAGTCTAATGAAATCATTTGGCATTCCGCTTTTGCCGCAAATGAAAAAACCTTTATACCCCATGGATACGGTTTACCTATTATGTATTGCTTTGTAGTAAATTTCACTTTGTATGGAATGATTTGCTCATCGATGCCTAGATTTCCCTCCAATCGTAACTCTAAAAGATGGCTGCGAATTAGATCAATTATCGGTCTTACTTTGAACAGACGATCTTTGCATTCTTTATTCCGAGCGTTTTCATCAACAAGATGAAAATTGTTGCGTATAGCGAAAAAGCGTTTAACCGTCATATTTTCGGTGAAAAATGTTATTCCAATGTCAAGATCGAAGAACATTTCTACTCGAGGAAATATTAATATACCCATCATTATGTGGTGTGCAAAAACAATACGTACTTCATATACAGAGCATCGTTTGAACAAAACTTCTCCCTTGTCTTGGGCATATAAATTAGTGTAATACGCAGTTTCGGTAAAAAAATCATTTAATAAATATCTTTGAAAATATGAACACGGGGCACCAATTTCGAAATTTTCAGTCATTATAACTGGTTCAGAAACTATTTTATCTGCAATTGCTCCCGTTCAAAATCTTCTCCAAGCAATACTTTTCTTCGGTGTGCAGCTCAATGGATCAGTCTCTAGAAAATTACTTAATGACGGGATAGCATAGGCGTCTGGAACTGATAAGCCCATACTCTCACGATCACAGAGTGCAATATGAGTTAAATCAGCTAGCTCAATATCTTAAACAGTTGATGGTTCTTGATGTTCACCTGCTGAAGCATCCTTAGATTGGACCTGTGACACTTCATATTCGATTTCTAATTCGTCTTCTATTTCCTCGTCGATGTCAGAATCAGCTTCCAAAAACGCATCAAACATCATATTCAGTTAAAATTTTTCCTTTCGACATTTTTCATAAAAATTGACCAGCGAAAGCTGCAATGTAAAATACAAGTTTTTACTTAAAATACAAGTTTTTACTACCAAGTCGAACATATTCGACAATTATAAATAAGCCATAGAATTCAGCTATTTAACATTCAAATTTTTATTTTTTCAAAGATCGCTCTGTAATAGATACATAAATACTTACGATATTTTTTCGAAGTGCTCCAAAGCTATAAATTAAAAATTTTAGTAGTTTAGGAGTCAACTGCACTAATTCTTGCAAAAACAATACGGAACTTTTCTTTTTACTAACTGCGCTTTTAAATTTAATAAAGAAAATGTTTGTTATTGAGAAAGACAGAAACAGAAAACATAAAGGCAAATTCAACCGTTAGTCAGTGATGTTCTTAGAATACCTTCTTGAATTGTCGAATATATTCGACAAATCCACGGAAACGGTCAAATTGAGTCATTTTTTACAAACGTGCAGTGTCACCAAAAATCATACTGATCTCAACCAAAATTGATATTAAAAAGTTTCATAAAAAAAGGCTGACAATAAAAACGCAACGTTTTTCTTTCTTTTTGTATTGAAAGCGAAAAAATTTTAGTTAAAAAAATAAAATTGGTGTAACAATGTAAATAAATATAAATCCCGAAAAATTAGTTTTTTTGTCTGTATGTGTAAATCTCAATATTAACCAAACCTCTGGCATATCCCGAATTGTACTTAAAGCTTGTGCTTCGGCCAGCGACTTGGCCTTTAGTTAACCGTTCCAACAGCTCTTGCAATGTTCATCCAGTGCCTTAAAATGGTGATGGCGAGTGTTATAATCTTCCGATTGATGATTGTGCTAGAGCGGCACTTCAATGACTAAATCTTGTTTCTCTAATTTTATTTCAACATCTCTGTACAGTTTCTCTTTGCATTTTATTGCGTTTCGTTTGCAATTCAACTTTTAATGTTTTGTGTACACTTATAAATTTAAATTCAAATTTATTATAAACTCAAACCTTTCATGAGGCGCTACACAACAATTACTATTACTGCCTTAAGTATTATCAAACAATTGACGAGTAGCCTTTTTAGCAGTCGAAAGTGCATTTGTACCAGATGACAGTGCACACTTATTTGAAGCATGTTGAATATATTCAGTGGTCTATCCCTTATATTTCATATTCACCAACTATAAAAGGAAAGACATTAAACGTTAATCGTGGTTTCCGCGAGTTGCAATCAATTATTGAATACCTTTTACTCTCTATTTCAAAGAGTAAAATTAGTTCAAAGTAAAAACATATTTGTAAAGAATCTACAATTCATCACTTGACCTTTAGTTTCGCTTCACTTTACTAAATCGTCATCGGCTTTCATATATTTATATTAGTTCCACAGCAAAAATAAAATGTACATTGACACTCCGTAGATGCGACGACTCAAGTATATCACCAAACAAACAGCGAAAGATAATTGTACTTGAACTAAATGGCTTCGATTGCAGACTGAGATAAGCTTCAATTTTTTTAAGTCAAATAATGTCTACTATAATTTCGAGTCAATACGGTGAAAGTTGATATTTTAGGTCTTAGAAGGTGTTCTCAAATGGCCGAAGCAACAACATGACGGTGACAGTTGTTCTTTTGTGTGCATTTTTAACTCTGCTTAGCTTTATTTTCCTTTCACAAAGAAGACGACTAAAATATTGGCAGAATCTTGGAATCATTTGCGAGGAACCAACATATATTTTGGGTAACCTGACAGGATTGAGTACGACACGCTCCTTTGCTGATGTCTGGCTACAGTACTATAATAAATTTAAGGAATCTGGAGAACCATTTGTTGGTTTTTATTGGTTTCACAGTCCTGCCGCTTTTATACTAGACACAGAATTAATAAAAAAAATACTTATAAAAGATTTTTCCAAATTCACTGATCGTGGCATATATCACAATGTTCCCGATGATCCACTGTCAGGACAACTTTTCTTACTCGAAGGTCACAAGTGGCGAACAATGCGCCATAAACTGACACCGACATTCACTTCTGGCAAGATAAAACTAATGTTTCCAGCTGTAATGGGCGTGGCTAAGGAATTAGTTCAAGTTTTTAGAGAAAGTATGCAAATAAGTTCCACTGTGGAGATTAGGGAACTATTGGCGCGCTTAACCACCGACGTGATTGGACCTTGCGCTTTTGGGATTGAGTGTAGTAGCTTGCGGGATTCCCAGGCAGAGTTTCGCATCATGGGTAAGAAGGCAATCAACGAATCCCGTCATGGAAATCTGGGCTTGGCCTTCATGAGTTCTTTCCCAAATCTTGCGCGGAAACTCCACATTAAATACAACGCTGATAGTGTTGAAGAATTCTTTTTGCGTATCGTGCGTGAGACGGTGGAGTATCGGGAGCAGAATCACATACATCGCAATGATTTCATGGATATGTTGATCGATCTTAGGAACAAAAATCTAATGGTATCGGAGGATGGACAAATGTTAAAGAATCTAACGCTGGAAGAAATAGCAGCGCAGGCTTTTCTTTTCTTTAATGCCGGTTTTGAGACTTCATCGACAACGATGAGCTTTGCTTTGTATGAGCTAGCACAACATGAGCACCTACAAGAAAGGGTGAGGAGAGAAGTGGAGACAGTATTTGCGCAAAATAATAATAATCTAACATATGAGAGTTTACAACAGATGCAATATCTCGGACAAGTAATATCAGGTAGTGAAGTTTATGTTTCCAAAATTTTCAATTCCTTAATTAACATTTATTGTAGAAACGCTACGTTTGTATACCGTGCTTCCTGTACTAAACCGTTTCTGTTTAGAAGACTACAATGTGTCTGACAGTAAAAAGTACATCATCAAGAAAGGCATGCAGATCATCATTCCAATCAATGCCATACATCGCAATCCCGACTATTATCCAAATCCGGATAATTTTAATCCGGATAACTTCCTACCAGAGCTAGTGCAGTCACGTAAGACATGCGAGTTTCTAGGTTTTGGGGAAGGTCCTCGAAATTGCATCGGTAAGCGTTTTGGTATGATGCAGACACGCATTGGCCTAGCTTTATTGTTGAAGCACTTCAAGTTTTCCGTCTGCCCGGAAACTCAGATTCCGATGCAATTTGATAAGAAAACCTACTTAGTGAGCACCAATAATGGTATTTTTTTAAAGGTGGTGCCAATTTAAAATTGCTATTTGTAAATATACTTATGTCTTATGGGCAAACCCCAAAAATGGTCAACCTCAGGTGAAAAATTAAAAGTTATTAAAATCTTATAATTTTAGGATATTATCCTGGAGAAGCATTCACATTTTATTTACTTAAGCAATTTATGCATTAATTTATTTACCATGATAATCAAATCGCCCGCAGTGTTTCACAAGTGTAGTTTTCTTTTAAGTAAATCTTTCGTAAATGTTTTTGTTTTATTAAAAATGGAAGGTATTGGCTAAAGATAATTATGAAATGATAGAGACAACAACATATTAAATTTATTTCTTAATTCTTTAGTTACTTAATTATTTAATTACCCAATATATACACATTGGAAAAATTTGAAACGTCCGACACGAAGCGTCCGAACAAATAAAATAATTTACTGTGACTATGCCCTTAATAAAGATGGCGTATGGCTTTTCTGAAAGCTTGTTAAATTTGTAAAAATATTTTCTTCTAACTTTTTTTATACTGCTGATAAATTCGAACTTAGTCCCAAATGTATAATAGAATTATTAAAATTTGTATTAGCTTGTAGTCAAATTATTATTTGATTTGAAGAGTATGTGAATTATTCGGAAGCATTGCAATGAGATGCATTATGTGACATTTCGAATTAGCGGTGTAAAATAAAACACGTTTTCTAAAGAACTATTTAAACATATACGTACAACTTTTCTGGATATTTAATTTTTTGTGAATATTATTTCATTATCAAGTTGACACTGAATTCGCCCCCCAATATATGCTAAATTCATTTGAAGCTATTGGTTCAACAAAATAGGGTGCAAGATTTTTAACTGCCATGCCTTGAAAAACTGGAGCACTATCATTATTTTTTTTATTTGTGTGATTTTTATTATTTTGTTCAAAAGTAAACAGTAGTTGTCAGGGTTGTGCAAAGTGAATGTGTACCCATTTAATTTAACATCTGAAATCCTGCAGTTAATTATTTCTCCAAATGACAATGTTTGCTCATATTCTTTTTGCGTTTTTATATGGTGACTGCTTTCAACATTATAAATTTGTGATATTTTATACTTCCGCCTACTTTGACCTTATTGTTTAATTGCTTGGAGATAGTTCTCAAATTTTAAAGCACCTATTCCTTCTAAAGATCCATGTAGCTTGGCATCCTCGTGAATATGCGAAAGACCGTGGAAATTATAAGTAGGGAAACACTGATCATAATGTGATGGAATTTCACTGAGGAACGATTTTTATAGCTTTTCAGCACATGAATTATGATTTTTGCTATCAATTTCATCCAATAAAATTCTCAAAGATAAGGAAAGTTAAAAAAGTGGATATATCTTTCTTGGCTTATAATATTTTTCAACATAAAAGGCCCCGTGTATAGTAAGAATTGCCGCCTTCCATCTGTCTAGTTCTTGCAAGCTTCGCGGTTTTCTATGGAACTCTTTTGATATATTTTCTCTCTCTTGATATAGTTATTAATGACCAACTCTTTTGAAAGCGATACAATTTTCCAGGAAATTGAAGAAAAGTCTGCATCTTTTTTTTTTCATCCACGAATTCAAAAGAGTTCGCATAATACCTAAACAAACATCGTGCATATAATCTAATGAACATTGTAAAACTATATCTATATCAAGTAATTCCAGTGTTGAGGATGGCTGCTTCACGTGATGTTCTGGCTGTAAGCGATTTCTAAAGATTCATTGCTTCTTAATGTTTCGTTGTTTGTTGGAGAAAAAACAAGATGATTCTTTACCATTTCACCTTTTCTAGTGCACCAAACACAAGAAAAATATCTACTATGCCCTTTAGTACCTAAAATATATGCTTTTACTGGCGCATTCATTACAAAGCATCTATTTGTAATGAACTTGTATTTTTAACACTCCCTAGTATTGGAAAAACCTGTTTTGAGCTGCTTTTAAATAGCGGTAGGCCTTCAATGCCAAAATCTAATGGAATGTTTTGATGTAATCTGTAGTCATTCTCAACCAGAAAGTCTGTCAAAGCATATCTCATTACTATAATGAACATAGTTACGCTCTCCAATTCTTCTCTGAATAACTCCAGTTGGCGTTTTTAAAAGCGTCCTTTCGACACTTTCATCTTGCATTTGAGCAGCAACCGTAACGCAACGAAACTTATAGCAAATTCAACTTAATTCTTCGCACAGATTATATTCATCCTCCTCAATTTCACTGTTAGTACAACTTATTTAATTTTCTTAATTTTCGTTGTTTTCATCATTTTCAAAGTAGGTGTCAAAACTACTATCAATTTCTTGGCTTGTTAAAATCTGCCCACTCAAATTTTGGTCACCTTTTATCTTTAATTTTTTTTTGAGAGGCAATCTCAATCATCTTTGCATCTTTGCTATGCGTTTAATTGTTTTGGCTGACATTGCACAGCCTTTATTGTTATGTTTTTTATATATGGTATTAAAAAAAAAAACGAAATGGCCATTTTCAGCACTTGAAAGGTCTTTGACCGAGCTTCTTATGATAAATTGTGTTGTGAAATGTTTGAACACAAATGATCGAGAACTGCACCTACATGTTTTATGCCGACTCCGAACGGCTTATGTTCTTAAAATGCTTTTCATGCCAGTTTTTTCTCTCTGAGGTTTGTAATTGTCTGCAGAGAGGTGGAGGCCGAACAGAAAAATTAATTCAATTGAAAAAAAACGTTCTGCGTCAGGTGGGATTCGAACTAGGGTTCTCTGGCGTATGGGACACACACTCTACTCATTGCGCCACGCACGCTACAAACATAAACAAGAGTAGCTGCAAAATTGTTACTGCAAAATTGAGTTCCAAAGAAATACTATCCCGTTATAACGGTAAAACGGCACGATAATCAGCCAAAAATACGAAATATACAAATTATTGTTTCTTCTCTTGTACGAACTATGCTATCAGTTTTTAATCATTGGGTATACTGAAATGTGATTTTTGGCATTAATTCTTTTCTTATATTTTTAAGTTGTTAGTTATGATCACTTTTTGGTTATAAATAATAGTCACAAAAGACTTACAAAGGTGATTTATAAAAAAAAAATTAAAGCCACCAGCAAATGCTAGCTGGGATTCCAAAAATAATAAGTAGGCTGCTTATGTATGTAGTTAGTAAAATCGACTACGGCAGCCCCAGTTAGCATTTGGATGACTATTTTGTCGCCAATCACCCAAACGAGTCTTTTTCGACTCCGCTTGATGATCTACAAAAACAAAATACATGTCATGTGCGGAAGCATTTATTGATCCGCTAAGCGACCAAAAACTGACTTATTCTATTTTTCTTTTCAAAAGAATCTTTTGCTCAAACTTTTTCGTCTACAAAAATAAAATATGTATATGCCGTCTGTGGAAGCACATTTTAATCCTCTAAGCAAGCAAAAACTGACTGATTACCATTGTTTTGTGGCAACTAACGGGAAATTAGACGAATTAAAACAAATGAAATCTTTAAATGTTATTTCGCCCATCAGTTTAATCAGTGCAATCGTAAAGTGCAGTTAATATTACATTCTGCAGAGAAAGTCTATTTTTATAATTTATGTATGTATAATAAAAAAAACAAGTTGAAGTCCAATAAACTTTCAATTTATGTATACTTTAAATTTTTGTCTTTACATTTTCTATATTCGAATAACAGTATGGCAGCAAACTGAATCTATTTTGCATTTTATGAAATTTGCAAACAAATAGGAGTCGTTTTCGGCTGTTTTATAATAATATAAATCGCGCTCATTTTCTGATCGAAAAACACTCTTTGTCCGGGAGAAAATGGTACCCTATACGCGGCTTTTCTTGAAGAGTCATTTTTGCGTCGTTTTTTTATCTTTTTTTCGTCATATTCAAGATAATAAAATGACTCGAAAATATGTCGATTTTTAATAATTTCTTGATCATATTCAAGATCAAAAAACGATTCGAAAAAGACTCCTCCTGTATGTTCAAAACTTTCAAAAAATGCTGCCTGGGGCAATATATGTCGTTGTACCGTGCTGGGCGGCCACACTTTTTTCGATATTAAAATCATTGAAACAAGTCTAGTTTAATGATTCCGTTAAAATTTCAGAAAATTGTTTGGAACAAGGCATGGCAGGTTGCATTTTTTTATAGATTATAATGGCATTGAAAAAAAGGCCACTATAGCCCCTGTGACCCAAGCAACCCCTTGAAATTCAGCGGGTTTATTAAAGAAGACTTAATTAAGCCTTATCATTTTTAAATAGTGATTTTTATTATTTTATACTACCAGTGCGACGAGCTTCTGTTGTTGATGTTGTCATAAGAAGCATTTGGTTTCATCAATTTCACGCCACACCTAGTGCGCTGTATTATATAAAAAAATACAGCTATAAAAGTTTCGCTTGAGAATGATTTCAATGATTGACTTAAATATTAGACCATATTTTTGACAGTTAAGGGGACTTTTTAAAAAATATCTTAACTAAAACATGTGATAAATATCCTAAAAAAATGCCCATAGAAAGATCTCTGATAAAAATGTTTTCGAATTTTTTTTTGTCTTGACAATATATTTTTAAAAAATGTCTTTTAAAGATATTGCCTAAGAGTTAGCACAAAATGCCAACGACTTGCAAAAGGCTTATTGCTCATAAAACGCATATAATTATTTAAAACAAACAACAATATAAAAATTTTAAACTGGTCAAAAACTTTATCAAAAATGTAACATATAATTTTTTAATTGGCCTATAATATCTTCAGGGGCAACAACAGAAAATGTTTATTGCATTCCCCTTTATTGTTTTGTTATACAAATTATATTGATTTTTTTCCAATTTGATATAAGCTTAAATTGCAGCTCTTAAAGTGGTAATTACTGACTTGAGCCAAAAGTGGCAATTATTGATTTAGCCTTAAGTAGTAAATATCATTGATAGCTACCTGAGTACTCTTGCATAAGCACTCTCTAACTATGAATTCAGTAAACAAACTCTTTTGAGTTTCCCGTACTTGCTCCGTACTAGCGCACTAGTATAAAACAAAAAAAAAAAAAATGTGTAATCTTTGTCTTCGTTTGGTGATCATTTCAGGTTGATCATTTGAAGTGTGGTAAACAAATATTACTACAGTATGTTGACTTTTCATGCCTCTTTAAATTGAAATCAATATTGTTTAGTTGTGCATGAAGAAACTGCATGCTCAAGAGTTCAAAATTTTTGTTTAAATTTACAAATTTTCTTTTGAAATTTTACGGAAAATTCATAATATTATCGGAAAACTCCTTGATATTGTTTTAATTAAGGAATAAAAAAAAAAAATATGCATTACCCCAAAATCTTACTTTTCAGCAAATAAATTTTTTAAAGTTATTAAGAAGATTTCGAAATGTGGAAATATTAGTTTCTTTAAACTGTTTTGGATCAAAACATGAACTATCTGAAGTGATATCATTTTGGGAATCATAATTTTTTTAATTTGATGATAAAGATCAATAAGGAAATTTCTTATAGCTCTTCTTACAAACAATAAATCCTTTCTCTCAAGTTGGTGTGCCAACATAAATGTCTGTGCTTTAGCACTTATATACTATAAAGTTTTTTGGGAGCAACATAGTTTGTTTTTTTCATTTGTATCAATACTTTCAATATTTGCAATAAAGCAATCAAATTTTCAAAAAATTTGTTTAAAATGCTGCCAAATTATAAAAAAGCAAAATAAGGCCCAACTAAAATATACTCCGTAACTAGTTGCTTCGTAACGAGCAAAGACTATAATTCAGTTCAATGTTGTTGTCCAATATAAGCAAACGTTATCTTATCGAAACTGAACAAAATGGTTTGACAGACGTTTTGTTCCTAAGACCCGAACTTTAAGCGTCTCAACTCGTCAACCAAAAATGTTCATACGAGTTAAGGAACTCGTCTCATTTTGAGTAAAATGCCAAAACAGACAGTGAGTGCAGACATTCGGCAAGTTGCAACCGTCTCGTTTCGTCTATTTTGATAAGGTTTATAATCACAATAAAGCAAAACCAAGCCAATACAACGAACTGTCATCTTTCTTGTGTACTGTTATAAAATTTTGCAAGCGAAAACTTTTATTCATGTTCAAAATGTTTTTAAGAAAAATGTATCCAAACTTACACTGAGGCTTAAAAAAAAGTATCCATCAATATTTTAAAGAAATTTTATTCAAATGGATACATTCGTATCCAAATGGCAATACTGATATCAGTGTCAGCTCAAGAGTATGCTCTAGGGAATTTTTACTTTTGTATTTGTATAGTGAATGAGACAAATACTTTTGTTGGGGCTTAGATCATTGTTGGGCATTCGTACATTAGCGAACTAAAAGCTTTCTATCCCAGCAGAGCAAAGTAGTGCTGAAACACGCATAATCGTGCGCTGTTTTTGAGGCTGCATGCATTTTTTGCTGAAGCTTCATTGCCTTTTTTGTGCTACACATTCGCAAAAGTAGGCTCATAATTAATGCATCCATATGAAGCGTGAAAGATGCACTTTGCAGCAAAAATCTCTCTTTTCTTCTTTCTCTCTTTCTTTTTATGTATGTGCCTTTACAAGGCAGTTAAGCATATTTTTGTTTTTTATGCAAGTGTATCATTGCCGCTTCTAAGGAAAGCGTGAAAGATAGGTAAGGTTAGGTTAGACATGGCGGCCTATAGGTCCATTCTGATTCCCGGCATTTGTACGAATATAGTAGATGTTTGATGGTTTCTACCGCCTTGAATTCTCCACAACTTCTGCAGTGGTCTGGATGAGGAATCCCTAGCCTTGAAGCCATTGTCTTGATAGCACAGTGGCCCGTGAGGACCCCCACCAGGATGCGGAAAGCGTGGAAGATAATAAATAAACCGAAATTCAACATTGAAAGTACATTGATGCATATTATAACGACATACATAATATCATTTAGTGATATTGTTTTGGTAAAAATGATACCACAATTAAATTTAACTTCACATGCAAATAGAAGTTCACTGTACACTAATATATAGAAATTACGAATCTATAAATATTGCATCATGTTCGAAAAATGTTCTCCCAAAAACAATAAATTCTACAAGATCTTCAGATCATCCCAAAACTGCACATAAAATGCGCTGTTTCTAGGAGCGATCTTTATTTTTCCGCAGAGAAATCGCTGTGCCTACGGGCGGGAGAATGACCATGAATAACAACAGTAAGAAAACTAAAATTCGAACATCTGACTTTGACGTCCAGCTTCCTTTTAACTCAAATTTTTGACTACCTTATAATTCTGCCATGAGCCAACCTTATAGTTGTATCATGGGCTTAAGGGGCTTCTACACGACACAACGGCTGTACCAATATCGGTTGTTATTTGATAGTTGTGAGCGATTATTGTATTGTTTGGATGCAAGTTTGCGACGAGTTGGTTGCAAAATTGCAAGGCCGAATGGTTCAAACTGCCAACAATAAGTGATTGTACAGCCATTGTATCGTGTAGAGCCCCTTTTAGATCAGTGATGATCAGCGAGTGCCACGAAGGCTGAGACTTGAAATGAGACTCGAAACTAAATTTTACGTACACCAGCGGTTCAGAACCAGTGGGTTGTGGAAAAGTTACAAATGGGTCGCATCTTGATTTTAGAACTATCAGAAACCATCGAATAAACCAACGATATCCAAGCCATCGATAAACTAAGTTGAGAAATGCAGGAGAAAAATTAGGTAAATATTAATGAATAAAATTTTTTCCTCTAGACACAATACTTATTTATAAATATTTTTTTAATATTCAATGAATAACACTAGCTTACACGAAAGAAAGACCTGGTTTTTCATAGACTTGTTTATACATTAATACTCTTTTACGAATATTTTAAGTATAAATTTGTTTGCAAGTATAAACCGCTGGATTACCAATAAAAACTAATTGAGCGCCGAGGTAATTGTAAGAAGCATCATAGTTGTAAGCGATTCTGCCAAAAGAGCAATAAATTTGATCACATGATTCAATGACAAAGTTACCACCGTAGAAATCGAAAGCAGATTGTTCTGCAAGCCGTTTATATGTCCAAATATATTCGGATTCTAATCCAATTCCGATTCTTTTTTTTTAATAATCTACATCAAATTACCTGAAATCCCACAGCATTTAATTTAAGGACCTACTGAAGTTATTCGGCGACCAAAACTCAAATTTAGTTTTCTTACATTTTTCGAATGTAAAACATTTTGAAAAGTTTTGAGTCAATTAAATAAAAATTGTTGTATTTATTAGAACTACAATGAGAGAAATATGTGTTAGAATTAAATGAAATTGTGTTCATATTAAATGAATATGTTTTTGAAATAAAGGTTTAAACAATATCATTTAAGTTAAACACAAATGTTTGTAAAGTAAAATTTAAAACAAAAGCTTTTGTTTTCAAAACAATGTTTTTAAATATACTTTTAAGGAAAATATTTTCAGATTAAAAACATTTTTTTAAAAATAAAATTTGAAACTAAAAATTTTATATTGAAAACAAATATTTTTAATCCCCATTTTTCGATGACATTTTTTTAATTTTTTCGCGTTTTTAACGTCAGATTCGTGATCAGCGACTCCTGGGACTCCTCGAATACTAAACGTTAAGTCCATTCGGTGAAGATTCTATATTAATATAGTTAATTCGTTTTTATTTCATCTTACCTTCAAATTTTGTAAGTCCAATTAAAAAATATTTTTAAACAATCAATTGCTTTTTCTCAGCTTGGTCTCAATTGTCTGCTCAATCTCAGATAGCGACGCATTTAAAAAAAAAAAGAAATGAGAATTAAAAAAGAAAAAATCAAACACGCTTGTTTTAAATTTTGTTTTGTAGAAACACAAAGGCGTTAAATTTATATTTTAAAAGTGTTTTCTTTCTTAGTGTACAAAAAAATTGTGGTAGTCGTCTGAAGAGAAGACAATGTACTTGCATTAATGTATTCATACACTCAAGTGTATGTTTCTAAGACATATTTGTTGCCACCGAAATTAAAAAAAAGTACCAAAAAATACATCAGGCACCAAACTTCATTTCTTTTGCGCTGAAATTTTTAATTTCAAATACAAGTTGAAAAAAAATTCATATATACTTAAATAAACTACTCCTAAAACTTTTAACGCGTTTTTCTCGAAAAGGCTGTTTTTAACCGGTGGACAGCATTACTCGAAAACTATGCCAAGGATCGCTACCAAATTTATTTAATTTGTTACACACATATGATCGGTACTTTTGATCGTTCGATTTTTATTTTAGAGCAATACTTTTTTATAACATAAAAAAAAATTACTTTTTTAGTCAGTTTTTTTAACTGCCATTTTGGTAAAAATCATAATTTTAATAAAACCTTCGATCAAAAGCTCAAAAAGCTTGAACAGAACCTTAATCATTTGTGTTTTTTTTTGTTTTTAGATGAAAAAGCTTTGAAAAATCATGTCCACCCCATATTTAAGGTACCTTACTAAACTACGAATTCCTGCTATATGGCTTAATATTTGTCATCCAAAAATTCAAAAACTTTTCTTCAAAACATATATAATTATAATGTAAAAGCAAAATTTATCAAAAAAATTAAAAATCAAACTTTTAACACATGGATTTTTTTCGCTTAAAAACTTTAGTAGGCCCTTAAACAAGGTTGTACGTGGGCATCGAATGAGTTTGAAAAATAATGACAAAAAGCAATAAATTTATAGTTTAGGAAGTGTTGTTGACTTCAATTTAACAATATAAAATATCTGATTTCGAAAATGAGTTCAGCCGCCAATTGTACAGAGTATTGGCGTAAATTTTCAAGTACCTTAAATATTTTTAAAAAAGTCGATTTGAAATGATCAAGTAAATACCCTCCGAAATCACATTTTTATGAGTATGTTAAGCCATTGGCTTATTTTTTTTGAACAACAACGTTGTCTATAGTATCAACGTTGTACTTCTTCGTAATATTGTTCAGTTGTTTTATGTTGATACAAATATGCTGACTCTCAATCAGTATTGTTGATAATATTGCAACATAGTGTGGGCAACAGCATCTCAAAGCTGTTTCCTAGAAATTTCCTATATGGAAATTTGCCACACACAATATAGATGTGTCAGCTCTTTGGGATAATATAAACATCCCAAGACGGCATCAACGATTAAGTCAAGCGTTGAGTTAATGTAAACATTAACCCACGCTACGTTCAATTGCACCCTTCCCTTAAACCCTCAAAACCATTGCCATGAAACAGCATCGTTGTTTAACGAACGATCGCAAGATCGTTCGGTAAACAATGATAAATTCACGATGTATGCCTGGAAGCTCACTTGATGGTATTCGATGTGACACTCCTAAAAAAGCACTTCAACGAAGCAGTTTGCATTAGTTCTGGCATAACAAATAAATTGGTGGCAGCGGTGGGATTGTGACTATGGAAAAGTGATAGCAGAACAAAAATAAGTTTGTTCCTGAAGATGGTGTTAGCAGAAAATAAGTTTGTTCCCGAAGATGGTGTTAGCAGAAAATAAGTTATTCCTGAAGATGGTGTTAGCAGAAAATAAGTTGTTCTTGAAGATAGTGATAGCAGGAAAAAAGTTTGTCCCTTCAACTAGTGCCTACAACGAAAGGAATCATTGGAAAATGCTGTTATTATGGATGATGTAAATATAAAATGCGTATAAAATAAGGCAGTGAAGTGTTATAAGAAGATGTTGGTTTAAAGTGCCGAAATAGTGTCATAGGTAGGTTACGATCTGCGTATAAAATAAAGCAGTGAAGTGCTATAAGAAGATGTTGGTTTAAAGTGCCGAAATAGTGTCATAGGTAGGTTACGATCTGCGTATAAAATAAAGCAGTGAAGTGCTATAAGAAGATGTTGGTTTAAAGTGTCGAAATAGTGTCAGAGCTGGTGCGTGATTGTTTTGTTGGGTTTAGAGAAGAAAGATAGGTATTGAATTTTGAAAGCAATTATGGCAACATCCAGTAGTAGTACTAGTATGCAACTAGATGTTGGTACCTTAATAAGGTTAATACCTCCGTTTAGAAGTGATGCAGCCGAGCTGTATTCATTTATAAACGGATGTGACGATGCTATAAGTCTGGCATCAGAGTCGCAGACGAGTTTTTCAAGTACATTAAGGTACAAATTACTGGAAACGCAAGAATAATTCTTGAGAACAGAGTAATAGAAGATTGGCAGGAGCTAAAAACCAACTTAAAAAATTTATATAAGGAAACCAACAATACCCTTGGTTTATATAGGGACTTAATAAACGCCAAACAGGGGAGTCAAACTGTAAAACAGTTTGAACAGTTCATGGAGACTATGTCTCGAAGGCTTGGCACTGATGCTAAAGATGAAGGTATGGAGCAGAGAGACCTTCAAATCATTCATAATTATATTGAGAATAAAGTAATTCTCAATATATTTATTAATGGTCTGCGGCCAGAAATTTGCAGCTATGTAAATAACTGTCGGCCAAAGACTCTTTCGGAAGCAGCAAAGCATGCTCAACATGAAGAGTCAAGATTACTAAATTTAAATAAAAAAGGGCCGAGAAACGATTTCTCGAATAAAAATTTAGTATCAATTCACACTAATACTGTTAAGTGTTATAATTGTGGGAAAACAGGACACTTGGCAAAAAACTGTTTTGATAAAAATAAAAATAATGCAATAATGTGTAATTTGTGTAAAAAGCCAGGACACATAGCAAAAAATTGCTATGCAAGGAATAAGGAGGAACCGAAAATGAATTTTCGAAAATAAGAGACGCTAAGCATAAGGCAGCGTTCTCTATTAAAAGCAAACCAGAAGAAAGTCCTTATATTTTTATAGATTATAGAAAGAAATTGTGTAAAATGCTTATAGATACGGGAGCATCGGTAAGTTTGATAAAATCAAACTGTATTTATAAAAACGATTTAAGTATAAAAGAGAAAATTGATCTGATAGGGCTAGGGAATAATATCGAAAAGTCTTTAGGGACATGCGATATAAGATTTAGTTTATGGGAAAATTCATATGAAAAAACTGTCAGTGTCCGATGGAAGTTTAACGTCATTCCTGAACAAATAGTTAACGATTATGATGGGATTTTAGGCAATGATTTCCTTAGGGAAATGAATTGTAAGGTAGATTGTTCT
Organism: Coremacera marginata; assembly: GCA_914767935.1. Lineage (NCBI taxonomy): Eukaryota > Metazoa > Arthropoda > Insecta > Diptera > Sciomyzidae > Coremacera > Coremacera marginata. The sequence continues at coordinate 138,372,059 of OU612045.1, forward strand.
ACAAATGTTTTAACCTTAAAAGGCCAAAGTTATGAGATAAAGTATAACAGAGATGAATGTTTTATACCTTCAAGAAGAGAGGTATTTAGATTGGTCAAGGTAAACAGAAGGTATAAAGATGAAACAGATGTTTATATCCCAAGATTCGAAAATGATAAATTAATAGTTCCGCATTGTATCAGTACAGTACGGAAGGGGAAATGCTTAGTAAGCATAATTAATAAATCAGAAGAGAAGGTTCAGAATGACATTTCATTAAATGTAGAATGGTTAAAGGATTATGTTGTAGAGAGGGAAAATAATGAAGGTAAAATAAAAGAAACTTTTAGGCCAACTAAAAGAATACTACATGTCAGAGATAGAAAAGATGTTATAAGAGAATCCCTTCGGACAGGACATATGAATTTGGAAGAAAAGGAATCAATTAGGAAATTGATTGCAGAGTACAGCGATTTATTTCTCATAGAAGGAGACATATTGAGCACAACAAATACATTAAATTGTACTATAAGAACGAAAGAAGATACAAAACCCGTGTATACGAAGTCTTACAGATACCCAAAAATACACGAACAAGAAGTTAAACTTCAGGTTGAAAAGTTGTTGAAAGAAGGTATCATCCAAAATTCTAAGTCTCCGTGGAATTCACCAGTGTGGATTGTGCCCAAAAAGAAAGATGCGTCAGAGAAGGTAAAATGGCGCATGGTAATTGATTATAGGAAAGTCAATGATTTAACCATAGCTGATTCATATCCGATCCCAAATATATCAGAAATCTTAGACCAATTAGGTACAGCTAAATATTTCACAGTTTTAGATTTGACTAATGGGTTTCATCAAATTAAGATGAATAAAGATGACATGGAGAAAACCGCTTTTACAACACCACACGGTCATTTTGAATTTACAAGAATGCCATTCGGGTTGAAAAATGCTCCTAGCATTTTTCAGCGAACAATGGACATTGTTTTATCAGGTTTAAAAGGAATTAAATGTTTTGTATACATGGATGATATTGTTGTGTATGGGAAAACCTTAGAGGATCATAATTCAAAACTGAGAGATGTGTTTAAACAAATAAGGGCAGCAAATTTAAAATTACAGGCAGATAAGTGTGAATTTCTTAGGAAAGAAGTTACTTATTTAGGCCATGTAATAGGGGAAGACGGTGTGAAACCTGACCCAGAAAAAGTTTCATCAATAAAGAAATGGTATCCTCCGAAAAATGTTAAAGAAATACAATCGTTTATGGGAGCGATAAATTACTATCGCAGATTTGTTAAAGGTTTCAGTCAAATAGCTGCACCTTTTAACAAACTTCTTAGGAAAGAAGCGGAATTTGTATGGGGGAAAGAGCAAGATGAAGCATTTAAGAAACTTAAAGAAAGTTTAATCAATGTCGTGGCCCTTCAATACCCAGATTTTGAACGAAAATTTATTGTGACAACTGATGCGTCAAATACAGGTTTGGGAGCTGTGTTGTCGCAAGAATATGGTAAGAAAGATATGCCGATTCAGTTTATAAGTAGAAGCTTAAATGACGCTGAAAAAAACTATAGTACGACGGAGAAGGAATGTCTAGCGATCGTTTGGGCCGTGAAAGTATTTAGGCCATATTTGTATGGGAATAAATTTTTAATAAGAACAGATCATAGACCATTGACTTGGCTTTTTAATGTTAAAGATCCTGGATCGAGACTAGTCCGGTGGAGATTAAAACTAGAAGAGTATACTTATGATATTGAATATAAGAAAGGGCTAGAGAACGTCGTGGCAGATCATTTAAGTAGAAATGTGTTTATAACTACAAGACAGGAGAAAAAGAAGAAAAGTTGTAGTTGTTGTAATGAAATAGATAAAAACAAAACTGAGAGGAAGAGTGACGAAATAAAAGGTAAAGAAGTTTTAAAAAACTTAGAAAATGTCGACGATATAGAAGATTTACAGAATGTAAATGTAGAGATACCACAGCCTGAAGAAAATAAATCTATAGATTATAAAATTGTTGATAATGGGAGAGTAGAAGATAATCCACTCGAAGTTGAATCAGTTGTATATGAAGCAGTGGAAAAAGAAATAGTCGAAAACATTACAGAACAGGCAGATGGGAACATTTTAGAATTAAATGAGGATGAGATCTTAGAAATTACAGACAAGAAAAGACAATTAGATATAATTAAAGAATATCATGATAGCATAACAGGTGGACATGCTGGTCAAAAAAGTACAATAGCTAAGATAAGAGAAAAATATTATTGGAAGAATTTAAATCAGATGGTAACTGATTTTATAAAGAATTGCAAAAATTGTCAATTGGGAAAAATTGATAGACATCCCACTAGGATGCCTATGCAGACAGTAACAAACGCTTCATATAGTTTAGAACAAGTTAATATGGATCTAACAGGACCATACCCAATATCTAAGAAGGAAAATATGTATTCCTTAAGCATTCAAGATTCCCTCTCAAAATATGTAAGATTTGTACCAATTAAAGATAAATATGCTGAAACAGTCGCGGAAGCTTTTGTAAATGAATGGATTACATACTTTGGTATACCCAAAATTATTATTACTGATAACGGAACTGAATTCTGTAATGAATTAATGAAAAACTTAGCAAAGATATTTAAGTTTAAACATATAACCACTAGTGTAGCACATCCACAATCTAATGGGGCAGTAGAAAGAATACACGCTAGATTGAAAGAATATTTAAATACAGTTAATTTTGAAAGAGATGATTGGGATGAAGCTCTAAAATTTGCTAGTTTTTGTTATAACACGACAATACACTCTACAACCGGGTATAGCCCACATGAAGTAATGTTTAGTAGACAAGGCAATAGACCTAGTAACATTGATAGTCTTAATTTAGACACTTATCAAGAATATGTCAAAAAGACTGCAGAAAGAATAAATTCTATAGAGGAAAAAGTTAAAGAAAACCTTTTGAAATCCAAACGGAGATCTAAAGAGATTTATGATCGAAAAACCAATGAAGCACCTCTTTACGAAGTAGGAAGTAAAGTTCTTGTGAAAAACCTATCGAAAAATAAAAAATTAGAGAAAACATTTTTAGGACCTTATGTTGTTATAAAAGTTACAGATATGAATGTATTCGTGAAGACAGATAGAAAAGTTAGAAAACTTTCAAAAAATTTAATAAAACCGTTTGTTCAAAATTAAAAGAAAATACGAACATTAGCTTAAATTCTTTCTCTTTCAAGTCTCATTACAACGGCAATGGCTGTAAGGATAGAAAATATTAACGGAAATGGAGGATTCTATTTTAAAAGGATTGGAGAAATAAGAATAGTGGACGGTCAAATATCTATCGTTACAAAAATAAATTTAACAATATACGAGGAACGTATATATTGGATTGGAGATAAAGTTAATCATGTTGATAAATTATGCACTGAGACATTTCATCAGTGTTTAGAGTTAGTTAATTTAGGAAAACAACATTATAATAACTTAATACAGAAAATAAACACTATTCATAATTTACTAGGAATTAAAAGTGGCTTTATGGGAAATAGACAAAAAAGAGGTCTATTAAATATTGTTGGATCAGGATTAAAAGTATTATTTGGTACAATGGATAATGAAGATGCATCTTATTACAATGAAGTAATAAGAGCAACACAGAATAATGAGGAATTTATTAAATCAAGTCTTAATGAAGAAATTAATATTATACAAAATTTAAATGAACAGAATTTAAATATGAAAAAAAGTTTTGAGGATATTCAGACCAAATCAAAGGAATTTGCGAACAAGCTAGATTCAATAATTGTAGATTTTAATGAAAACAATAAAAAGGAAGTTATATTTGAATATTTACAAGATATGCAATTAAAATTAATAAGTAGCTGTCTAGATCTAGAATCCGAACTTGAAAAGTTAGTGGATGCAATTTTATTTTTACAATTAAAATTGGTACATCCGATGATATTAAGTCCTGAAAAATTAATTGAAATATTAGCATCAAGTAAAAACGAACCATATCTTTTATACACTCCAAGTTTGGAATTTTATAATAAAATTATAAAGGAAGTTAAAATTAAAGCTTTTGAAAAGAATAAAGTAATTGTTGTTATTTTATCAATTCCGTTTTTAAAAGGTGAAGGTTATGATGGTTACAAGGTTATTCCTGTTCCAATTTTTAATGAAAACAAACAAATAATTTTTGAAAAAGAAAATGAATATTTTTTAATATCAAAAAATAAAGAATCGTTTACAATGTTAAGTAGCTTGGATAAGTTTAAAATTAGTGAAAGTGATTATTTTATAATCGAAAATTTAATAGTGGAATCAACAGTCACAATGGAAAATTGTGTACTGAATAACTTCATGAAAAGAAGTAGTAAAAAATGTAATGTAAAGTATATTCCACATAGCGTAGAAATATATTCCGAATTAAACAACAAACAATACTTGTATGCAGTTTCGGATGAAACTAAATATGAATACATATGTAAAAATGATGGAATAGAAGGAGGTATCTTAAAAGGTGTTGGAATTATTTATATGGATTATAACTGTAAATTTGAAACCGTAGATTATAAGATTCTAATTTCCGAAGATAAAAATGAAAATGTAACAAATGACGTATACCATTCATACATTGAAGATTGTTGTTTTAATATTAAAATAAATGAAATAGAACCAATAGAAAACTTACCAAAATTAAAACCAGGTAGTGTAAAAAATATTGAAGACTTAAGTATCAAGATTAATAATCAAAAAAGCTATTTATCAAAAGCATTTCAAACTGTTAACATGAAAGGAAATTCCTTATGGTATATTTCTATATCTGTATTAATATTGTTAATTCTAATTATTATATTTGTAAAGTGCGTAAAAGGAAATATTTGTATAAATATTTTTAATAAATGTTTTAATAAAGTTACATCAAGTCCAACACCAAAACCTGTAACGAATAATGTGGTAGTTTATGCTAATGAAGAAAAATCTATGAGATCAGCTGAAGATCAGAATGAAACACGTAAAAGGAAAAGCCAATACAATTATAATTGGTAAAGCATCTTTATTGTAATTATATTTAATGATTTTAATTTTCTTATATTATATATATTTTATAATTTATTCTAAGGTTGTATATAAATTTTATAAATAAAAAAGGGATATGATCATTGAATCTATTTTGTGTGTTGTCAGATACATCTCGAATTCAAGGTTTCCAACCTATGGCATACCTAAGAAGTAATTGTTTTAAAATTACTTCTTGTCTTGAGGTCGGAGGTGTTAAGCCATTGGCTTATTTTTTTTGAACAACAACGTTGTCTATAGTATCAACGTTGTACTTCTTCGTAATATTGTTCAGTTGTTTTATGTTGATACAAATATGCTGACTCTCAATCAGTATTGTTGATAATATTGCAACATAGTGTGGGCAACAGCATCTCAAAGCTGTTTCCTAGAAATTTCCTATATGGAAATTTGCCACACACAATATAGATGTGTCAGCTCTTTGGGATAATATAAACATCCCAAGACGGCATCAACGATTAAGTCAAGCGTTGAGTTAATGTAAACATTAACCCACGCTACGTTCAATTGCACCCTTCCCTTAAACCCTCAAAACCATTGCCATGAAACAGCATCGTTGTTTAACGAACGATCGCAAGATCGTTCGGTAAACAATGATAAATTCACGATGTATGCCTGGAAGCTCACTTGATGGTATTCGATGTGACACTCCTAAAAAAGCACTTCAACGAAGCAGTTTGCATTAGTTCTGGCATAACAAGTAGATCATTTAGGTTTTGCAGTTTCTTTGTAATTTCAAGAGCATTTTTTTTAAAGCTATTTAAATTGAATTTCTTAAGAACATTTAAGCTGCTTTGAAATTAACGCCAGTATTTTATGCTTTTGTAAAATTGGCCGCTGAATTTTTTTTCGAAATATATATATTTATATATTTGCAATATTTGATGGTAAAGATGGGTTTGAAGCATTAACGCTAAACTGTAATTATTTTTTGCCATTATTACATAAAAATAAAATTACATAAAAATTTACCGAATGTGTTCTTTCTCGTTACGCTAAGAACATTGTCATAATCTACCGGACTAAATTCATATGCAGAACAACAATAAATTTTATTACTCCTAACTAGCAACACGAGCAATATTAAACTTTTGACTTTTATGGCAGCATGTACTCGCATTAGTCAACATTACACGTGCATACGATAAAATAGTTTGGCAGTAAATGCTTCATATTTATTGCCATCAAATTTAATCAGTAAGAACAATGATTTGAATGTTATAATAAACGATTATCTTTTTAACAAAATTTATGAATGATCGATATATTACGACTTTGATACAAAAAGCATTAATGAGAGCTGCCAACTTGTTAGCTAAGGATACAAATACTGATGCTAGCATTTAATTTTACGTTACGTGCAGTAAGTGTGCAGAAGGCTTACTGCTGATCAAATAAAATTCTGAAAACACTGAGCCGTGAGTTGAAAATTTTCCCGTAGTGAATGATGCATTAAAGGCCATTAGTCAAGACTATGATGCCGTAGAGAGGAAAAAATATGGCCGAACTATACGCTTTTTTTTTATTTTAAAATAAATTTAAATGAGATATCTTAACTCTATTTATAATGAAGATCACAAAAACAAATATTTGCAATACAATTTATAATATGACTCGTGTGATACTAACTTTGTTTGATTTAATTATATTACCCTGCTGTATTTGTTTATACTTTACTACTTTTAAATTTTGTTTGAGATTTTCAGTTCAGAATTGATATTCATTAAGTTCACATAGTGAACAAATAAAAATTTTTATATAATAAAAAAATTCCAAAAAAAAAACACCTCCAAGCAATTTATGTAATATTAACTGGCGCCCAACTAAAAATAAAAACATTAAATAAGTACCTTTATAAGAAAGAGGAAAAACGGAAAAATAAAAACGCATAACACAAATGGAAATTGTAAATCATTGATCCTCTGCGCTTCTCTGCTTTTCTTCGGCCTATAAGAGCGCTTCATCAACATTTTTTTGCACTGTCGTATCAAGTTCCACACATCAAATTAATCTTCCAGTGAATCGTTCTTCACCGATCGTTTGTTGTCGAGAGTCCTCCTGATAATGAGTATAGCGATTTTCCAACTTTTCGTTATCATTTTTATAGTATGATTTCTCTTTCTCTTCAAAATAGGCCTCAGTTTCTGCGATTACTTCATCATTGGACTTCAATTTCCTTCCAGCAAGCTTTCTCTTGAGATCTGAAAACAGGAAAAAGTCGTAGGGGGCTAAATCTGGAGAATACGGTCGGTGGGAAAGCAATTCGAAGCCCAATTCTTTCTATTTTGCCATCGTTTTCATCGATTTGTGACACGGTGCATTGTCTTGGTGAAACAACACTTTTTTCTTTTGCAAATGTGGCCGTTTCTTGGCGATTTCAGCCTTCAATCGATCCAAAAGTGCACAGTAATAGTCGCTGTTGATGGTGGTTTCTTTTTGGAGATAGTCGATGAATATTATTCCTTTCGCATCCCAAAATACAGACACCATCACCTTTCACCGACTGTTGGGTCTTTGCTCGCTTTGAATTTGGTTTGTCGACTGCAGTCCACTCAGCTGATTGTCTTTTGAATTCTGCTGTGTAATAGTGAAGCCATGTTTCATCCATTGTACCATATCGACGATAGAATTCTATTTTATTGCGGCTTAACATCGCCAAACACTCCTCTGAAGCATCAATTTGTTGTTGTTTTTGGTCGACTGTGAGCTCACGCGGCACCCACTTTGCACAGAGCTTTCGCATACCCAAATGTTCGTGTAAAATCGTAAAAACACTACCATCTGATATCTTTGCAATGTCAGCTAGCTCGTGTGCCTTCAATTTGCGATCGTTCATAACCAATTTGTGGATTTTTTTTATGTTTTTTGGAATAATAGTCTGATTTGGGCGTCCACTGCGCTCTGCATCATTTGTGCTGGTACGACCACGTTTAAATTCAGCAATCCACTTTTCTACTATTTGTCTCGATGGAGCAGAGTCCGGATAATGTTTATCAAGCCATTGTTTGGTTTCCACTGTATATTTTGTCATCAAAAAGCAATGCTTTATCAAAACTCGAAATTCACTTTTTTCAATTTTTTTTTTTCAATAAAAATAGTGGCACACAAAATGCTATAACTCACGAATCAATTGTCAGATTGTTGTCAAATTTTTATACGTATCGTTTGAAGGTTGGTACTAAATAAAAATCATATGAAAATAATATAGTAACGCCATCTATGTGTCATCCTATGGACTTTTCGAACGTATTGTTATTTAGTCACGCAGATCTTTGTTTACATCCAAACTTCTATGACCTATTAAATCAAAATATTGAACTCCATTTTAATTGTGACCTAAAATGGAAACTTCAACGTTTGATGATACTTGTATTTTGAGCACCCATTCAAATCCTGTAGATGCATCAAATAACCTAAATTAACATTTAGAAACATTGAAAACAATTTCGAGACAAACACAACATGTGGTTTCAACGAAACGGTGCTACATCACAAACAGCTCATGATACAATGAAAATTTAGCGAGAAATTTTTCCGACCGAATAATGTTAAAAAGTGGTGATCTCGACTTGCTCCCACGATCTCCTGGTTTCAACCCTTCCGAAATATTTTTATAGTGGTAATTGAAGGATAAAGTGTACATTTTTCCAACAATCTTTAGGTTTAAGGACAGAGTTTGAGTTTGCAAAAATAACACAAAAGATTTGCGAAATTGTTATTAAAAATGTGCTCGCCTTTGCGTTACTGCCAGAGGCGGCCACAGACCTTGACCGAGTTTTTATTGACTAATTTGTGCTGTACGTATTACTAAAAGTTTGAAATATTTGATCATCGATAACTGAATCTACAAGTGTTATGCTGTCTCCGAACGGCTCATGTTCTCAAGAAGCTTTGCATGGCGTGTTTTACTCTCTCACTCGTAGATGTAATGGCCGTTCAGAAACTTATACCTACTGAACAAAATTTTTGTAGTCAATTCGACTGGAATTTTAATGCGTGTCTACGGCGATTCTTTGGCATACGGCCATACATTTTAAATATTACGCTACAATACATCATCTTTTTTTATTTAATTCTCCTATAATAAAGTTTATTACTTTTTAAAGAACTAAAAAAATAGCTTCCATGTGCTATTAATATCTTAAACGTTAACTGACCAAGTTGAAAGTCGTATTATATTTTATCTTTATTATTTTTAGATGAAGTTCACACATATTAAAAGCATGTGCAAAATTTAGCACTCACAATTTCGATATAAGGTCACTTGAACTCAGTATTTGGCTGCTTATCTTGATTTTTCTTTTAAATTGGATAAATTACTTTTGACTGCGAAAAATATATATAACCTGAGATACACGCGTCTTCGGAGCATTAGTTCTCGTTGGATCAGTATACTAACATGACGTTGACAGCTTTTCTTTTATGCAGTTTCTTAGCTTTACTTGGCTACATTTTACTTTCTCAAAGAAAACGACTCAAATATTGGCAGAATCTTGGAATTGCTTGTGAGGAGCCAACATTTATTCTGGGGAATCTGACAGGATTAAGAACGACACGCTCCTTCGCTGATGTCTGGCAGCAGTACTACAATAAATTTAAGGGTACTCGAAAACCATTTGTCGGTTTCTATTGGTTTCACAGACCCTCCGCATTTATACTGGATACAGAATTGATAAAAAAAATACTTATAAAAGATTTTTCCAAATTTACTGATCGTGGCATATATCACAATGTTCATGATGATCCACTATCGGGACAACTTTTCTTACTAGATGGTCACAAATGGCGAACAATGCGCCATAAACTGACGCCGACGTTCACATCTGGAAAAATGAAGTTAATGTTTCCATTAGTACTGAGCGTAGCTGAAGAATTAGTGCAAGCTTTTGGCGAGATGATGAAAAAGAGCACCGTTGTGGAGGTACGGGAGCTGTTAGCTCGCTTCACCACTGATGTAATTGGAACATGTGCTTTTGGGATAAGGTGCAGTAGCTTGCGTTATCCTCAGGCAGAATTTCGAATTATGGGCAAGAAAGCAATCAACGAATCTCGTCATGGAAATCTGGGCTTGGCCTTCATGAGTTCTTTCCCAAATCTTGCACGCAAGATGCATATAAAATATAATGCCGATGATGTTGAAGAATTTTTTTTGCGTATCGTACGTGAAACAGTGAAGTATCGCGAGCAGAATCAGGTGCGCCGCGATGATTTCATGGACATGTTAATTGATCTAAAGAACAAAAAGCTTACTATGTCCGAGGATGGACAGAAGTTAAAGACTCTAACGTTGGAAGAAGTAGCTGCACAGGCCTTCCTTTTCTTCAATGCTGGTTTTGAGACTTCATCAACTACGATGAGTTTTGCCTTGTATGAGCTAGCAAAAAATGAGAACCTCCAACAGAAAGTGAGGAAGGAGATAGATGAAGTATATGCGCGAAATAATAATCAGCTAACGTATGAAAGCTTACAACAAATGCAGTTTCTCGGACAAGTGATATCAGGTAGTTAAGGAAGTGTTGAATTATTTATTTTCTTTTTGCCTGACCAAAATATTATTTCAGAAACTTTACGTTTGTATACCGTGCTTCCTGTGCTAAATCGTTATTGCCTAGAAGATTACCAAGTGTCGGATAGTCAAAAGTACGTAATCAAGAAAGGCATGCAGATCATCATACCTATCAATGCAATACATCGTGATGCGGATTACTATCCGAATCCAAATGATTTTAATCCAGATAATTTCCTACCAGAGCTAGTGCAGTCGCGTAAAACATGTGAGTTCCTGGGTTTTGGAGAAGGGCCCCGAAACTGCATTGGTATGCGGTTTGGTAAGATGCAAACTTGCATAGGTTTGGCCATGCTCTTGAAGCATTTTAAGTTCTCCGTCTGCGCCGAAACTCAAATACCTATGGAATACGATAAGAAGAGCTACTTGGTTAGTGCTAAAAATGGAATATTTTTGAAGATCGAAACAATTTGATTATATTTGTAATATTAGATTGTCATAGGGATAAGATTATATGATATATATTTTTCTATTTAAGTATACCAAACCCCATATTTATGCGTTTTAGGGTAAATATTGAATGATGATCATTGTAATTTATCAAAACACAATAATTGATATTGAAGTTATGATTTTTGTATGAATTTAAGAAAGTGTCAGGCTTTTTTCACGTACACTTCTTTAGTTGTATTTTTTAATTTTGATTTGTTTTAAACTAAGCCTTCATTAAAAAAGAAAAATAAACCATATTTTTATTTTCTTCATAAAGTAGTTTTAAATTAAATTGAACTTTACAAGAATAAATAATATAAGTCGCTAATATACACTTCATAAACGATCACAGTGGTAAAAAATTCATATAAATACGATTTATTTAAATCAAACGTTTATTTAGCAAAGTTCTAAGTACTTTTAATTACATTCCGCACAAGGGCAAATAATTTTTCGTAAAAAACACAATAAAAAAATTGATTTGCGGTTAGAACCCCAATTTGATATTATGACTGCCTAATAAAAGGTCATAAACCCCAAATCTAATTTTTGGGACTATCTCCGATAATAAGAGGACACAACCCCAAAGTCTCAATTTGGTCTGACTGCCCTAACCAGGCGAAGCCAGCATTATCCATCTCGAAATCGTCTCAAGTCGACTCAAACCTAATCGTCAAAAGCCAATTTTAATGAAACAAAAAAGAATAAAGATAAAAAAGATCCCCAAATCTAATAACGACTTGGGAAACGAAAAACTGATAATGATTTAGTAGGATAAGTATCTGGAATGGCGAAACTCTTAATTGGGAAGGTGCCTCTAGCCAACTGCAATCCAAGAAATTCGATGGAAGGGACAAGGTTACTCACGGCAAGCATCCTGTGATATCTACTACACCGTCCTTGCGGATAAGCACTTGGGTGTTGATTTATAGTTTGCATGAGACTATAGCATCTTATTTTTATGGCCTTGGTATTTTTACTAGTATTGGTATTTTTATGATATCTTTACTAGTACTTGGTATTTTTTTTTTATTACTACCAGAGAACGAAAATACACGAAACGATATCCGAACCGATCTCTTAGTGAGTGATACAAAGTCGATATTTTTCATTCGAATCGTTAGTGAGAGCGAACCAAACACGAAACCTTTCAGTGGAAGACAGAGCTAATGTAATTTTTATAATTTTTGCTAATGTGTCAGTATACAAAACGAAACCAAAGTAAAAGTTTTATTAATGATCACGGTTATGCATAAGGCATTGAACGATAACACAAGACTTGTTTGCACAGAGTGTGAGCGTGGCTTTTGTTTTTGTTGTTTCACAGCAATTTTTATTGATATTAAAAAACAAAGGAAGGAGAAAATTTTGCTGAGAATTTGCTAAAGAAACAAAGCAAAAATACAAAGAGCGCAAAAGAATGCGAAGTAGAATATTTATTTTGTTGTTATCCGCCGATCTTTTCATTTCATTTTTTTCGTTTCATTTTCATTTGCGTCTCTTGGGCTGAGGTCAGACAATGTTTGAACGGCGTTCGATATGTTTTGTTGTTGCTTTCAATGCAAAACTGTAAAAAATCGGTGAGAGCAAGAGCGGATGAACACTTTCTACTTTTTTGAAAAATTACATTAGCAGCAGACGACAACAAATAAAACTAAAAATTGGTAAGGAATATTATGTATTTATAAATGTTAAATGTAAAACGTCACTGTTGACAACACCTCCTTCGAGGCTGTGAAGAACTTCGTCTACCTCGGTTCCAGCATTAACTCCACCAACGATATCAGAAGAGAGATAAAACGAAGGATAACTCTTGCCAATAGGTGTTACTTTGGGCTCAGTAGGCAATTGAGAAGCAGAGTCCTCTCTCGACGAACAAAAGTCACGCTCTATAAGTCATTAATCATGCCCGTCCTGTTATATGCAGCACAAACCTGGATGTTGAGTTGCTCTGATGAAAAGATTTTAGGAGCGTTTGAGAGAAGATCCTTCGTAAAATCTACGGACCAATCTGCGTCAATAGCGAGTACCGAATACGATGGAACGATGAGCTATACGCCGACATCGACATAGTAAAGCGCATAAAAATCGAGCGGCTTCGCTGGCTAGATCATGTTGAGCTGTTGGAAGACGACGATTCAGCGAAGGGAACATTCGATTCGGTACCCAGCGGCGGACAACGCAGAAGAGGACGACCGCATCTCCGTTGGAGGGACCAAGTGGAGGACAACCTGACGAAACTTGGAGCATCCAACTGGCGCCAGCAAGCGCAAAACAGAAATGGCTGGCGCAATTTCTTACAACAGACGGAAACCGACTTACGGTTGTAGGCGCCATCTAAGTAAGTAAGTAAATGTAAATCGCAGTAATATTTTTCGCTAATATTATTAATTTTTCAGATAAATAAATAAAAATAAATATAAAGAATAGAAGACACACACACACACAATAAAAATAACACACCAAAACAAGACCTCAGAACAAACACTACGAATTGCTAAGCATAAACAAAGTATTTATAAATGCAAGCTGCATTTATAATTTAAATTTCTATTAAATTTCAGATTGCAATCAGTGTGTGCAAGAAAAACGAAGCAGAAATACTTATTAACCTGCTGCAACAAAATCCTGGATACCAGAACCGGAGCAGGAAGGAAAGTGCTTTGCATTGCATTTTGGTTGACCTCCAAGCTTCTGCCGCAAACACGCAGCTTACTTCAGTTAAAGATGTACGCAACAAGATACAGAGCTTGAGAGGTCAATACAGAAAAGAACTTCGATCAATAGAATGCAGCAAACGCTCAGGAGCTGGTGTTGACGAGGTCAAAATTCGTGGTCGTGGAGATAAGGCAGACATGATCGTGATGCATCAACATTTTTTATATCTCTATGAACCCCGTCACAGAATATTTTTTTTTTTAGTAAAAAGGCTAGTTTTTAGACATTGAAGCTGCAAGTCAAGTATAGTTTGGTTCTTGTTAGAACTCGTTTCCGAAACTATTCATCGCTACACCCAAATACTTTTGACGTTTCCAACTTAACAAATGGTATCTGCTAAACAAAAACACGGTGCTGAGCTTGTTAACTTGCAAACAAGCTGCTAAGACTTTTTCCATCAAAAGTTTGACAGGACTTAACAAATTTGTTAAGTTTACCAAGTTAGCAGAACTTAACAAATGTAGTGAATACTACTATTATTTTTTGGTCCTTGTTAAAAAAGTAATAGTTTTCACAACGAAATGTATTTTAGAAATAAAAGAATTACATATAAATCTAGATTTCAATTTATTCAGTTCAAAGTTACAAAAAGTTTTAAAAATTCAGGTTAAAGAACAAAAAATTTGGAATAGTAAAATATGCATACATACAGTAATATTTACAAGAAAGGAAGACATTATTATTGCGTATGCAACTAATTTAATTTTTCTTCTTGGTTGAAGTATTCCATAAAAATATTTCGAATTATTTCTGGTCTGTTATTCTGAACTGCTGTTCCAATACTGTAGTCAAGTACTTCAACAAGTGCAAGTAGCACTATGCTATCCGTGCTTTTATAATTATGGAAATAGGATCCAACTTCTTATTTTGACACACGGCTTCCTTTTTACACCAACTTGAGCCTACCTTATAATTCTGCCATGGGTTCTATGAAAATGTGCAAATAAGGCAGCCTATTTTTTTCTAATTTTTCGGATGACAACACCTTATATTTATTCCACTATGGCAATTACCTTATTGATTACATCATGCATGAGCTCACTAATACCTTCCCAACACACTATTCATGTATGAGTAATTTTTTTATAGTACGAAATAAAAAGGGAGGAGAAAAAGTAATGAAATTTATGAAAAACTGAACGCCATTCAATTCGATGTCGTCTGACCGACCAAGAATCAAAATGCGAAAGAGAGTAAAAATAGTTCATCGAATGCCGTTCAAACGATCATCGTCTGATCTCAGCCTTGGTTACACAATTTTTTTGTTTTTTTTTCGTTTTTGTTTCGTACGCTTGAAAGATCGAAACGTAACGAAATGGAATGATTTGTTATTGCTTATTTTCGTTTTCTGATTACTACAGTGGTCCTCGGTTAATTGCGCCCCGTTTAATTGAGTTTCCCATTTAAGGGGGACATGACATTGGCAGTTTTTTGAAATCGACTTTTTTTCAATAATTTTGTATTTTAGTAAATATAAATATAGTAAAAATTCCTACGGGTTCAAAAGTTACAGCCGGATTAGTGAGAGCGCATTTTTAATTTTTGCGCTACCTATGTACGGCAGCTGGTATATACTTGTTTTACTTGCTACCTGACTTTTCGTGGTTGTTATTTCGTACCTACTTGAAGGGTGGGTTTTTTTTGTTTTTTTGAATTTCTTTATATTTGTAACTCACATAATGGAATTTTTATTTTATATGCTCAGTTATTTGGCATCTTTTGCAGCGTGAAGTCTTGTTTTTTTTGTGAAAAATATTGAAAAATGAAGCGTCGTTTTTAAGATCCGAAATTCAAAAGAGGTTTTTTACACAAAATCATTACACCAAGAAAACCTATTTCAACAGAAGAAATGGAATCTGAGGTGGAGTTCACTAGTACATCTGCTAAAAAACTTCATGGAGCATCAGTGGATGTTGGTTGTGATGAAACATTTTTCTACTGCATATTACAATATGCTGAAATATTTTTGGGCATTGCTGATTGCCTTGTTTGTCGAAAATGTGGTGGAAATGTAAAATTTAAAAAGAAATCTATGCGTGGCCTTCGATTCAAACTGGTTATATTTTGTGCAATATATATACATATACATATTTTGTTACAAAGTGCAATGACGATATCAAAACCATGAATTCATCGCCATTGAGCGTATAAAATCAATAGAAGACTTGCTGCCACTATGCTCGTTCTTGGGAAAGGACTGTCGGCCACGCAACTGTTTTGTGGACTTACGGATTTACCAACATCACTCAACGACCATATGATGCTATTATGGAAAATGTTGAAAAAGCCGCAACCACAGTTGCTCAATCATCAATGTAGTGTGCTGCTGAGAAAGAACTATCAGAAACTAAAAAACAAGATGACTTATAGGATGAAATAGTGCAAAAGGCAATCAAACCAGCTTATACGGCGTTGAGTAACGCTGAATTGCTAAACAAGTGCTTCGGTGGATTCACGCAAAACTTCAATGAAAGTCCGGGTTGTCAATATTCGAAGCGCCCATCTGGCAACACTGTAACTTTCCGCAGTGATGCCAAACCGACTAATGACATACCGCGTTTGAAGCGTCATTCCAAGCAAATGTTTACAATGGAACAGTACACGCCACGCGAACGCTCTAAAATTGTTGAAATTTACATTCAACAAAACAAGTCAATAGTGAAAACTCAACGTGCTTTCAAAAAAATAAATAAAGTAAAAAGTGCGCCTTCCAAGAAAACAATTTATCGTTTGCATGAAAGATTTACAACTGGTAATACTCTTGGTAACCCAAAGAGGCCAAATAAAAAGCGACCAAGGCGATCGGCCGTTCTTTTTCGAAGATGATAATGGCCACAGAGTTACAGTCAATCAGGAGCGTTATCGCGATATGATAAACAATTTTTTCATGCCAATCGTTCGTCGAAAGCGTATCAGGCACTACTGGTTTCAACAAGACGGCGCGCCACCACACACAAGCCACCACACACTTTTGGAATAGCGTATATGCCGTAAGTTCATACAACTTACCACATATACGCAGGTTACATCACAAATACGTCGTTCTTTGAATACCACTATTGAGTTTCCAAAAAATATTTGCCGTAATTCACGCGATATAAACCACGCGACAAAATTTCCGTTAAGAAAATGTGTTATCAAGAACCGTAACTAAGGCTTTTGAAGATAGTTTTTTTTATTATATATGAAATAAAAATAAAAAACGTATGTATTCCATTACAACAACAAGTAAAAGTTAAGAAAATTTTGAAAAAAGAATCAAATTAAAAGTTATAAAGGATAAATGTCTATACTTTAATTGTATACATATTCGAGAAATACGTTTTGCTTTTTATCTGCATAAAATATTACTCACATTATAAAATAGTTCTCACACTATAAAATAGTTCTCACACTATAACTGTTCCACAAAATCTGGGATCCTTTATAAAATATATTTTTTCTTGAATTGAGATGCGCATCCGTTATAAGATATACAATTTTTTTTTACATTATGATGCTCTTTTAGTTTTTCTACAATGTTCGTGATAAAGAAGTACCCATCGAACTTGTTGTGGGTTAATATGTCGCTGATGACTGAGAAAGATTTTATTTC
The DNA here is from genome assembly GCA_914767935.1 of Coremacera marginata. Lineage (NCBI taxonomy): Eukaryota > Metazoa > Arthropoda > Insecta > Diptera > Sciomyzidae > Coremacera > Coremacera marginata. Next base: position 138,389,449 of record OU612045.1, read on the forward strand.
CCCGAAAGTCCATGCAACGCAATTAAAAAGAGTAACTTGACTGTAGCTAAAATGAGCTTCTTGAATTTCATTCTGTACGCAAAGTCGATAATTTTCAGCAAAATCTATTTGTAGAACCAACTCATCAACCTCGATATTCGTCTTTTTGAATCTAAAATAATTATGTTGAGATGTCTTAACGTAGTGGTGAAACTTAAACTTAGAAAGTTCTTCTCCAATTTCTTGAAACAGATAATTTAATGTTGCTGTGGTGTAAGATAACTGCAATTGTCCATTTTGTTTTCTCCAGTGTTTCCATTCCATGGTTTCATTTAATTTTTAAATAAAACTAATTGGCATGAAAGCATCTTTCATGTCATAAATGCAATTTCACATTCGTTCGTCATACAAGCTTCGTCTTTTATATCACAGCAAACAGTTTTCAAAAACGATTCAAATTTTGATGGAAACGTGGGTATCAATTTTGCACAAACCTTCAATAAAAAAAAAACAAAATTTGCGTGGTATATCCATACACACATGTTGTGCGGCATTTTGCTAGACAGTTGAACATTTGTAAGCCTGTTATTGTAGAATGAGTTTTACTTATATTCTCCTCATATGCTTCTGAAACTATCACAATCAAGAACCGTTTTGGTACCAACTGTCCTTCAATGGTAATAACGTCATTTTTATTCCCTGTATTTTCTTAAGAAAATCTTTCAAAATTCTCTTTTACTAAGCTATTGTTTTTTATGTATTTATTATACAATCCGCGTATAACTTCCTTTTTTTTTGCGATATCATTTGGCAACACATTTTCAACCTTTCGTAATGCTTTACAATATGTTTGCCTGCTATTCTAAGCTGGGTGTGATTGATTTAATTCCATAACCTTATTTTTTCGCAATTGTCTTTGTCGTATTCGATCTGTTTCTCTTTTCTTCTTAAGTATGTTAACATTATCCCTCGACAATTCTTTTTTCTTCTTCCTACATTCCCGCATTATTTTAGCCTGTGTCTTCTTATAATCTCTCCACTTTCCATCATCTTTTCTTAGATTAGATATCCATCGCTTCATTTTTTCCTTAACTTTATTTTTTTCTTCCGCTCTTTTCATCTATTTATATAAAATATTAAAACATTCAAATTGTTATTGAGTTTTTTTATGTTCTAAAATTAAAAAAAATTAAAAATACTTTTCATTTCAATTTCTTGGTCATATTTGATAATTTATTTAAACATATTATTATATATGAAATTTTATTATCTTAATTTTTTTCTTATTTGTTTTATTATCATAAATATATTAATTTCTTGCTGAATACAAATGCTTTTAAGGTCGGCGCTAATATAATCAGACTGTTAATCAGAAGCGCCAACTTCAAAAATCAGGCATTTGGTTTAGGAGTTATCGATGTCAATACATTTAAAAAAAAAAAAAAAAAAAAAAAACAGAGAAACCGACGAACTTGAGAACCTCCTCCTTTTTGAAGTCGGTTAAAAATTACCTTACCGTAACTCACGCGACAGATTTCAACAACAACTAAAATTAAAAAAAAAAATAGTTTAATTCGTTTTAATATCGCTTCTAGATGTTAACGTCGTTCTTGCTTTAGCCGGAGAAGATCTTTTAATGAGGACTTTTTTTGAACTCACAACAGTCAAAAACGACATATTTTCGTACTCATGCGAGATAAAAATCCACGAAAAACAAAATCATAATTGTACAGTTATTTTAGATACAAGTCTTCTTTCTACAGTGAAGCGTTTATTTATCTATTGAACAAAATTTTAACCAATATTTTTTTTTTTTGTTATCTAAATTTTTCAAACAAAAACTATATCAAAATTTCGGAAAAAATTTATCATTATTTTTGATAAGTTTTTTTTTTATGTTTTAAATATTATGTAAGACATTGAAATGTTCAGAATGCAAAGTTTATATATAACAGTTCTTTACTACATAAAAAAAAATTGGACTTCGAAACACATTCAATTTTCCAGCTATAGTTGACATTTTCGTGGAAATGCCCATATATAATTTTAATTTATATTTTTCTCTTTAAATTAATGAAGTATTTTTTATATATATATATTTTTTTTAAATTTTTGCTAATAAAGGTTTTGTTTAAATATTAAAAAAGAAGTTTAAGGTCCTTTTGGTTGTTTTAATATTTGTTTAGTTTAGTAAGATTTTAATAGTTTTTATCTGTAGATTTAGTAGGAAACCACTTCGCGAAAACGGTCACACTGGTCGCGACGCCAATCAGAAAAAGACACCGCCTATAAAACCACCCTACAACGCGTGCTACTAAGAAACGATACAGGCAGAAGAGAAATAAGAGAGACGTCTTTTCAGGCTGAAAAAAGAGAGGCAGAAAAATGCAAGTGCTAGAAAATTTAAATGTATGGTGACAGGCATGAGGCCCGAACACTTTATAAGAGGTAAGACACCTGGAAGATGGTCTTAGGACTGCGACCTCTTTTTGCTGTGATGAAAATGAGAATATCGTGACAGATGTCCAGAATGCATTGATGTCATGGAGGGAACACTTCTTTAGTGTACTGAATGGCGATGCTGACAACAATCCCACAAAAAGTGATTATTTCGTGGAGGTCCCAATTACGGATGACAATTCTGCCCAACTAAAATGAAGTCTTGGCAGCTATACCTCAGCTTAAGAACAACAAAGCTATAGGAGACGATGGTCAGCGGGATAAGCTTTTTTATTTCGCTACCATAAGCCAGTGTATTCTGGACATCTGTTATTTGATTTCCATTTTCATCTTTGCAGGAAGCGGTCCCGGTCCTAAAACCGTCTAAAGGCGTCTTATCTTCTCAAAAAATTTTTGGGCCTCATTCTGTAACCAAACACATCAATACAGTATCAGGATCATAAACACTATTTACACTTGCAGCCACCTGACTTGCGTTTTGCCTTTATCGTAGAAAAACTGTAAAATATGGCGCACTTCTGCAACGTTTTTCCATCTATTGGAAAAATAGCGCATTTCTTCTTACTGCACCTAGTATATTGTTTTAAAGTCTCTAAAATAGTTTTGAATGTATTAAATAACATTTAACTAAACATATTTGAAGTTTCCAATAAATTATATAAAAAAACCTAATCTTTACAACCTTTATAAAATTTTCAGTGAAACCTTACCTCATATATCTTCCATCTGTTTAATTAAGAAAAAAGAAATCCTTCCTCCCATTTTTCCCAATAAATAAAAAGACATTATGAACTGTTCATGATTACCAATAATTATTATATGCATGTTTATTCTCAATTTCTTGGGTTTCTTCACTTAAATACTTAAGTTTTCTCTTATATAATATATGAATTTATTGTCCTGTATTTCTTTTCCAAGTAAACTTTAATGAATTTGTTGTTCTTGTTTGCGGTTTTCATTGTATCTATAATTTTAACACTTATTAATAATAAGTTTAACAACATTAAAATTTTTGTTGTTGTTTCATAGAATCCTTTGATTAAGTTTTTAATTTTAAATTAAGATATTTTCGATGAAACATATATATAAAATATTTCAATTACATTTTACAGCTCAGTATAATTACATGTATATTTATTTATGTATAGGTATATATATATATATTTGTTTTGATTAATTTGAATTACTGTATAATCTATGCTTACATATTCCATTTTAAATACTTACAAAATTTATTAACAGTTTAACTTGAAGCTTAGATTAGTAATTAGTTTATATTTAATATTCAATTATTAATTGTAACTTTAGATTTAATTCTAAATTAATTTGTTTTGTTAGCTTTGTTTTCTTTAATTTCAGTGGCTTTCAAGTTCAAAAGTTTTTATAAAATTTTAACTGATATTTTGATGTTCAATTTTAAAATTTCCTAAATTGCCCTACATTTGAATTTATTTTATTTCATTTTAATAAAAAATTAAAAAAATTCCATATTATTTAAAAAATGTATATAAAAATTGTTGTAAATTCGTTCTTCGACAATGTGATTTATTAAAAAAAAATAAGAAAAGTACAATTGTTTAACGATTTTCTTTTAAAAAAAACTATTTAATAGAAAAGCTGAAGTTGTTTTCATGTAATTTTAATGCTTTTCATTTGTTTTAATTTATGTACAAATTATTTGCTTATTAAATATAAATAATTAATTAATTGTAGGTTTCTAAACAGTTTCAATTCTAATTTTTTTTTTTTATATTTTACACTTACATTACTAGATAATTATGTATAGTATTATAATGCTAAATACATGCTAATATTGTCATATTAATATATGCGTTTTGTTGTTTATTTCTCAATATTTGTGTCATTGTTTTGAAAGTCAAGCATTTTTAAAATAACTGATAAAAGTTTTTTAAGTGTATTCGATATGGTTTAAAAAATTATATCTTTGAGACTCTTTGATCAATCTGAAGTATAGGAAAAGTTATGAATGTTTGACATTTTATATATGGGAGAAATAACATAAATTCGATAGTCTATAAAAAGAACCAACTGTACTTCTTATATCAATATTATGTTTGAATTTGTAAAATTTGATTTCAGTGTAAGCTCATTTAGATTGTAGCCCAGTTTCAATTTTTTGAGTAAAAAAGCGGACTTTTGTGAACGACTGTATATTTTTTAAATTATTAAATATCGAAATAACTTTTTTTTTTTAATTTTTAGTTGTCTTAAATTAATAATTTTATTTTATTTTTTCTTGCATCAATAGTTATTGTTATACAGCGTGTAAAATTTGAGGTCGCAAACGAAAGGTCTCTTGCGGCTTGCATGATAGCTCCTCTCCAGGGAGCGAAAAACAAAATTATCAAAAAAGGTTGTTTTTAGAATAGTTTTGCCTTGTGAGTGAACCGACAAAAAGTTTAAAATTAAAAAAAAATAAAAATAAAAAAATGCCGCATAAATTTAAAAAAAAACCCATTTTTCGTGCATAAAATCGGACCATATAAAGAGCAAAAAATGTCTTTTAATTGATTTCGTCGGTTTACTCACAGCGTATTTAATTTTTAAAAATAATTAAACAAGATTTGAGTCAATCGGACGAATACTTTTCGAATTAGAGTGCAAGCCGTTTCAAAAAATGTCATTTCGAGGTAAACTCGTTTAAAGTTTTTGCTTACCTTACTTTATGAGCGTTTACTACTCATAAAAACTTAAATATCTCTTAAACGGTTTCGAAATTAAGATGTTTTTCAAACAATAAAATAAAAAATTCGAGCATTTTACTAAAAAGATTGAAACTGGGTCTTAAGATAAAATGAAGTCTTATATTCAGATCTTTTGAGGTTTTACCATTGTAGTGTCCTTGAAATTGTTTTCGTAATTCTGTGAAATTCATTTCTTGTTATATTTTCTCCATCGGCAGCAAATAAATATAACCTCCAAACTATGGATTTTGTAGTGAATGTTATAATATGTTTCAATATCAAATGCAAGCTGATATCACTTTTGTCAATTGAATAAAAACCTGTAGGTGCTTAACTTAATTTTAAAAATTTGCTTTAATTGGCAATTTCACGTTTTTGCATATTCAGTTTTTTTGCAAGTGCAAATAAGCATACTTATTTATTTTAATTATTGCCAATATGAATGGCATTTTTTGATCATAGCTACTTGTGAATGTTCTTATGAGCTGCCATAATATATTTCACCTAACCTAGCAAACCGTTCAGTCCGTTCATTTTAATGTATCAAATTGTATAAGAGTGTACTTTAAAATAAACTGCTTTTTCCGTCCCTGCTTTTTCTAGTCCTTTCTATCAAGAAATTAGCACAAAAATAAATAAAAGAAATACTTTTGTAAAATAAAAACAATATATAAGAAATAAGGCAGTTGGAGCTAAGGCAGATTTCATAGTTTATATTTACCGGAGCTGTGTAAGATTTAGTGATTGTTAGCCAATAAATCGACTTAACGATTAATCAAATGGATCGATTATTAATTGCAATTAATTGCAGCAAAATTAACCGATTAACCGAATGTTCATTGAATTGGATACATTTTTTTTTTCAATTAAGTTTTCTTTTTTGCTTAGTGATTTATATGTTACTAGCGGACTTGGCAGACGTTGTCCGATGCGAACGTTAGCTTTCCTGCATTTAGCGGATATCTACAACCCGAGCGCAGCGACAGGCAGTGGCAGATCTACATACGGGCTGAAAGAGCTTTTACCCCCTTCTCCGCTTGGAGACTTTTAGGTATGACAAAATAATGAAAATAAGCCCTTAAAGTCATTTCATGCCCCCCTTGGACAACAAAACTGATTGGCACTCGCTCTCACCAAGAAGGATGCCCTACAAAGTTGAAAAGAAGAATTGAACTGCAAAGTTATACATGCAAATGTTTAACACAATGTTGTCAAGTTAATTTTTAATTTCAATTTACTAAAGTTCGTCTTGTAATGTTCTCTTGAAAAAGTGTACAAAGAATAAATCATAAATTATATTCAAATTTTGAAAATTCTATTGGTTTACTTATTCCAGCAAATCTACAAACACTACAGCATCACTTGATATATCATTGGAAAGGTTTTGAGCTGTAAGTCAAAAATTATTAAACTTTTCATAAATATCACCGTTTAGCAGATAAAAGCGCTTAAAGTTGAAAAATATGACAAAAAGACTTAACAACTCAATTGGCGAAAAAGCCCAGGCATTCCGAAAGTGATGGAGTTCCAATGAAATTTAGCCAAAAATTCGCAAGAAATATGTGAACTTTTCGCGAATTTCTTTGGTTCAGTATTTAATAATCACGACCCATATGTCACAAGACAATTTGCCATCGTATAAAATGAGATCTCAATCACTTCTCTTACAAAAGCTTTCAATTAGATTCAACGTATCGAGTATTTTATTTATTAAAGATATACTTAGTGGAAAAAAAGTTCAGTCGACTTCTCCAAATTACAGCGATCCTTTGATCTCGGCTCTAAAGTTTTCTGAAGATGATATTTATATAATGCCCTAACAAGTCTGGACCCGAACAAGGGTGCAGGCTTCGACTTGGTTCCTCCGTGACTTCTGAAATGTTGCGCATCATCTATATCTATCCCACTAACCTTCATTTTCAATATGTCCCTTTCTAGCGGAATATTCCTAGACGATTGGAAGACTGCATTTGTTACACCTATTTTTAAAGCCGGTCAAAAGGGAATGTTTGAAATTACATACCAATAACAAAATTATCAGCTATTCCTAAGGTGCTCGACGCTATTGTAAACAAACGACTTTTTCTTGAAGTAAAAAATTACATTTTAAACCACTAACATGGATTTTTCTCTGAGCGATCCACAAGTCCAAATTGGTCAATATTTTTAAATTTCACCATTAATACGGTAGAACGTAGCCTGCAAGTCGATGTTCTCTACATAGATCTACATCGTTCAACACAAAACTCTTTTACTGAAGTTGGAAAAATTGGGTATTCATTCTAGTTTATTGACATGGATATCATCGTATCTAGCAGATAGAAAACTTATGGATAAGGTTGGTGATTGCTTCTCGCGCATTATTCACGCTAAGCCAGGTGTTCAGCAAGGGAGTCATATAAGACCCCTACTGTTAAGATTATTTATCAGAGACGTAGTCGAAATATTTAAATACTGCTCTGTGTCGCTTTCCGCCGATAATTTGAAAGTGTATGCAGGTATATGCACGTACGACTGCACGGGCTTTCAAAAAGATATAAATGCTTTCCTATCCTGGTGTGCTATTAATGGTATGAAACTAAACCTCTCGAAATGCAAGCTCTTAACGTTCTCACGAAATCGCTCACCTATTTTATTCAACTATAAGCATCAGACTCTCGAATTTGCTAGTGTGTCCCTAGTCAAAGGTCTCGGAGTCTATTTTGATTCACAGCTTACTTTTAGCCCCCATAGGGACTACGCAATCTCTAGAGCAAATTCATTACTCGGTTTTATCAAACGAAACGCAAAGGAATTCAAAGATGTTTTCACACTAAAAACTACATTCATCTCTCTGGTTAGATCAGTTCTTGAATATGGGGTAGTAATATTGCAGCCGATATATCAGAACGATATCGATCGGATTCAGAAAATACAAAGAAATTTCGCAAGATTTGCAATTCGTCGGAGTTTTTCACAAGACAATATGCCATCGTATGAAGTGAGATGTCAATCACTTCTCTTACAAAAGCTTTCAATTAGATTCAACATATCGAGTGTTTTATTTATTAAAGATATACTTAGTGGGAAAACTAATTCACCTGAACTACTATCTCTTATCCCATTTGATGCTCCTGCTAGACCACTTAGAGAACATTGTGCATTTTTTGCCAAGGTTCATAGGACAAACTACGGTCGAAGCGATCCTGTCTCCCAATGCCTTACTCTGTGTAGTTCTCTTAATTTAGATCTAGATATGATAATCATTAAGCAGCAATTTCAACTGGAAAAAAAATTAATTATTTAAATAGCTTCAACACATATTTTCAATATGTAATTCCAAATAAATCTAGAGTAGCATGAATCAACAGATTGCACCAAATTGCTTACTCAAACTTACACTTTCGAACGATATATGTATATATATCTTTTATATCATTAATAATGCTATTAATATTATGCAATATACAAATTAAATTGCAAAAATGTGCCTTTAAGTATTGAATATGAAACTTATTTATTTTTTGTGTCATATAAGTCACTTTTTGGAAATAATTTACTTTTAGTTGAAAATCATTTTCTTAACTTTTTTTCTGGAAAAATGAATGCTCGCTCTCATCTGGGTTTGAAATTATAGGGGTCCAAAGTTAAAAAAATGGGCTTGAAAACTTGTTATTTTGGATTTATTTTTAAACAAAACAAAGCAAAATGTGTATTAAGAAAAAGGCTATTACCTATTCAATAAACTATTAACCATAAAATTCCATGTATTACATGCTGCTTTATATACCAAAACATGAACGATTTTTATAAAAAATCGCGCGATTTTTTCGCCTGTGACGCTTTTTTTTACAACATTGTATAAATATGTAACCAACTAAAAAAATAAATATCCAAGCATTACCTTTGAAGATAAGATATAACATTTTACATATTATGCACACTTTCACCCTTTTAGGAAATATGCAAAACGTAAGTATAAAGAATTATTTTTATATTAACACTGACTTTTTCTTAATCACATCAATTTCTATTCTTTTTTATTTTTCGATTAAACGATTTTAGGTTAATCGTATGGGAAAATACGAGACAATTATATCGTTAACCGAATGAAAATAACCGATTTGTATTACTTTTTCGATTAATCGTGATATCAATAGTAAGATTGCAATCATTTCACGTTTCAAGTCTTTTAATTTTGTTCAAATTGATTGCAATACATAATTCTGTTTACATACTTCTGACTTGAACATTTTAATTTCGCAATCACTTGTCATAATTTGATTGCAGTCTCGCATTCGTTTATGTGGCAATTGAGTGATTTCAAGTCACTTTAAGTCAGCTGGGACTTCAAATCGCTTGATTGAATTTTTTTTTTTAAATTTGTTATTTCAATTATTGAAAAAAATGCGAAAAAATTACAACCATTTATTTGCCAGGCCTCGTAAAACGCAGAGTGAACATCGAAATTATTGTTATCCCACTGACTTTCATCACAAGAGATACAAGAGAAAGGCGAAAATAATAGATAGAGATAACAACAAATGCGAACAGTTGATGATTTTGTTACCGAAAGAGGCCAGAATATAAAGTTACGAATAGCTAGAAACGAAACATAGCTATTTGTGCAAAAGAAACAAAGAAAAAACAATATATCGCCAAATCACTTATCACTGTTTCTAACAAATTTTGGTCACCACAGTTATCAGTGATTTTTCAATCCCCGTGATTAAATCACCGGTAGCGATAAGAACTTTTAAATTTGTGTTACTTGAATGCATTCAGAAGTCAAATCACAATTGATTGGGAATGGTGACAATGAAATCAAGTCATGATTGCTCATTCTTAATAAATCAAAATCATTCTTAACTCATTAATAACTCATTAATAACTCATTTTTTTTCAAGTCTTATTCACGAAATTGAATAAATACTGCAATCAAAAATTTTGCAGAAAATTGCTCCAAATCATTGCAATCTTATACAGCTCTGATTATACAAGCGACTATTTTTTCATAGAAAAGCATTTGTTCCCATTCTTACCTGCAGTTATTTAATATAGAAAAAGATAACGAAAAGAAAGAAAAATAAAAAGAAAATACATTGATTTGCAATGTCAGTATAAATTGCAAAGAGTTTTTGATGTTTTTAATTTGTAATGTTTACATAACAGTAATTTTTTTTGAAGAATTTGTGTTGTCACCGCTTCGTGTCAGGAGTGTTATGTTTTACTTTATTTACTCTAATCTTTATTTTAGTTACTGATACGCCGTCAAGTGCATAACTGCAAGAAAACACATGATTTGTCGTTTTCAGTTTTACTTAATAAGTGCCAACTTTAAATGTTTATTAAGGTTTTATCAGCATATTATGGTAAGCATAGATTGAAATGTCAAGAGTGTTGTCTATGATCTTGTCTATGATTTTTAAACATATAAAATAAAAAAAGTGTTTGTATTTGATTGCTTAGTTTTTAACTACTTCTTATTTGAGTAGTTAAAGTAGTTTTTAACTACTTCTTTACTGAGTTTTTAGTGCAGAATTTTGTTCAACTAAAATATTAAAAAATCGATTAAAGTTCTGAGTGTTGTTGCAACACTAACGTATATGTCACCGAATTGCTAAGTCTTTATTTATTTTTTTTTTTTACAATTTTAAGCTTAAGGCAACTAAATTATCAAATGCTGAGATCCAGAAATTTTTTACAGACTTAAACAATTTTCAAATGTATAACACTCAAGATAAAAACGTAATGCACTTCTGCAAAAACTTAAAAAAATTTAACAGAATTTTTTAAAGAGCCTAACAGTTATTTTGGATTTTACATTAATTTCCACAACAGCGGCCATGCATATAGTTCAACGATATTAAAGTGGAAAAAATTTAAAAATTTCTCTATCATAATCATATTTTTTGAAATTTACCCATAAAAGAAACAATTCTCAGAGCATTTAAAATAGTACAAGATTTGAAAATAACTTTTTAAATTTTTGCTTACTTGTGCTTATTCGGTAAAAATTGTAAAACTTATATCGAAACGTTTGCAATTTCCAAAAAAATTGCTTTCATCAAGATCGTCTAACGTTTTGCTGGGTTGCTTATTTGTTTCATGATGCTTTATTTTATTCCCACGCTTTATTAATTGTTCACATTTGTATTTTTTATTTTTGCATATTATTTATTGACACATATAAATTTATTTGTCGATTGTGTTTATTATTTATATACTTCGTGCAGTGAAGCATGTTTTGTGTTTATTTATGTACGGGATCGTGTTGGGGTTGCTGATTGGTTTGAGGGGGGTACGAAGAACGTACGTGGCTCTGTTCGTGAAAAAAAAGAATATTTAAATCAATATTTTTCTCACACATAAATTTTATTTTTACTCCATTTAATGCTTATTGGCTATAATTAACCTACATTAAATTTGTGCACTTGAATTTTTTTAATGGATTTATATAAAAATAACTTTATGCTGCAAAAATAACAAATGCTACATTTATGAAATAAAAAAAGGGAAAGCTTATAATACAAAGGAATCATTTTAATATTTTGTTTTTTTTGTTGCTTAAAATATTTGTTACTTCTTGCATTCGAGTTTTTAAATTAGGCAAGTAATGCCAATAAATTGATTTAAAACTTGGTAAAAATTTAAAATTCTTATGAGTTTTAAAGTAAAAACAAAAATAATTAGAGTTTGGATGGACCAGGTCAAGAAAGCTCTAACCGCATTTGGTGTATCCAGTTGGAGAAGGCGCACGAAAAGCAGAGGCGCCTGGCGAGAGCTGATGAGGTCGGCTGAAACACGAACACGGGTTGTTATGGCCACCTAAGTAAGTAAGAGTTTAAAAATTTGTGTCTTATTCAAAATATGAATTTTGGTTTTTGTAAAAACTCAGAGCTTTAAATGAAACTGAATAAATAAATAAAACTGACTTAAGGTTTCTGTGGTTTCTTGAGGATCCAGCTCAAAATTTTACTGATAAGAATCGTTGTCGTTATCGGTCATTATGCGTCCTAATTTCATAAAAAACTCCAGTTTCGCTAGTTAACGCCAATTATAACGCACAATAAACAATTTTTTTTTGCAAATTGCCCATTATTGCAATATGGATCTGGAATTGTTTTATAGTTTACATTTTCTATCGGTATTTTTCTTTGTGTTTTGAGATATACGAGGGCAATTAAAGAAGTCAGTGAGTCTATGCATAAAAGTTATTTTTCTTTCGGCAAAAAATCGTATTTTATCTTAACAAAGTCTCCTTTAAGATTGAAACATTTAGTCCACGGTTTTTAAAATTTTGTATTCCTTCCAAATAATAGGTTTTTTAAAGGCCCTCAAAATAGGACTTTGTTTCATTAATATCTCTTCATTTGACGAAAATCTCTTATCGCCGAGCCATTTCTTCTGAAATTATTTGAAGACCGTTCATTCTGGAGACAAGTGTTATAAGACAAAATTAAAGACCATACAATTTACGTAAGATATCTCATCTATTATTTCAGATATTTTATTTTGATACAGAATCGACGCAAGGCTTTATGCTCTTTATTTTTTATGCAAATATTTGTTTTTTCTATGAAATAAGGTTTTTGAGTTATTTGAGAAAAAATAAAAAAGTCCAATTATTTTGAATTTTTTACGAAATGTTTGCTGTTATAACTAGGAGTTCATTGGATTAAAAGTTCTTGCACTTATCTGACGTAAAATTGTATGGTCTTTAATTTTGTGTTATAATACTTATCTATAGAATGAACGGCTTCGTGTAATTTATCTTAAAAGCGAAAAACTGAAAAATTTCATTTAAAAGCTCACTAGGTGATTAGCAAAAACTTTAAATTTATTCATTATTCATTAAAGTCCTGATAAAGCGATTAAAACCTTTTTTGAGCTAATTTAACTGATCTACACCGAGAAAAAAAGCAATAGGTTAATCACCTAAGTCGGCTTAGGTGAAGAGAATTGTATGGGAATTATAAACTTATGCTTATTCAGCAATTTATTGTTTAATACATCGCTTTGAAAACACATACTTTGATACCTTTCAAAAAAAAAAAGAATATTTGATTCACCTAAGCCCAAAAACCAACAATACAAAATTAAAAAACAACTAGCATGGATGGCTGAAGCATAGTTTTGAACTATTTTCTGCAAAAAAAAAAAAACAGCTGCGTTATTAGACACACGATAGAAGGAAAGATTTGATAATTTAATGTTGTTTTTTTTGTAATAAAACCACTTTTAAATTCAAAAATAACATAAAGTAAATTAAAAAACACACGTAAATATTTACACCAGTAAATTTTATTTCATTTCATCTACAAAAAGAAAAGAAAAATAAAAAGTCTTTGTCCGCCGTGTGGAATCGAACCTGAAACTTTTGGTGCCAGTCCATCGCTCTACCCACTGATCCAAGCAGCCCTGCTACTGTTTGCTGACATAACTGCAGCTACGTTAATTCACCTAAGCAATTTATTGTTTAATACATTGCTTTCAAAGCACATACTTCGATACCCTGCCAAAAAAAATATTTGATTCACAGATATTAACAGATGCAGTATGTCACAATATTCTGTTGATAGCTGCAGCATAGCTTCAGTTGTAATTAATATTGAATAAATCACTCCGCGTAACTAAGGAGTTTGACTCAACAGCATGCGAAGGTAAAAGTTTTGTACACTCAGTTCTGTTTTTAAACGACTTTTTTACACGAATTTGATTTAACACGAACTAAAAATAAATCCTAATTTTGTTTTTACACGCTTTATTTTGATTTAATTGACCCGCTTTATTTTGACCCAAATTCTGAAAATAACAATTTTAGTATTAACAGTTTTCACCGCTATAAAATTTTTAATTTTTATTATACTCCCGTGTTGCCGCGTGTAAACATGCATGTCAACAGTCGTCCCTATTGTATTGTATGTCTACTATATTGTTTTTTTGCATTCTTTTCTAAGTTTCTGAAATTGTTTTTTTTTTTTGCATTCTTTTATAAGTTAATGAAATTGTTTTTTTTTGCATTCTTTTATAAGTTTATGAAATAAAAATATACGTAAATATTAGCTATAACGCTCCAATATGAGTTTAAAAATGGTTTATTGTATTATTTCTACAGATTTGTTAAATTTGTAACCAATCTTCTACTTTTCCATAAGTGCAATGCATTTTTTTATACGATTTTTTTTTTGGACGAAATCTTTGGGAACGCATCTACCGTGTAATAACAGAACTGAGTGTATTTGATTTTTAATTTAATTTAATTTAATGTTCTTGTTATAATATACGTCATGCAGCAAGAAAAGCCGAGAAGTCATTAATTTCTAAGAAAAAAACGGTGTGGATAAAAGAAAAATTTGTGTTGCTGTCGATTTCAGTCAAGCAAATCACAGAACAAGAGGCGGCAGCTTAAAAAAAAAAGAAAATAAAAAACTAAAACCCGAAAAAAAGTTATATATTTGAAATTCCATTTTTTTTTAAGTATTGTTTTAAAAATTACCAAATACTTATAATAAATACCCAATAAAAATTGACAAGTCAACATGTAAGACTTAGGCGTTTTGATAAAGTACTTAGGTGGCTGAAAACTGCCAAAGCCATCTTATAAATTATACTAGGTTTTTTTCAATTTAACATAAGCTTTTTTTCTCGGTGTATATAAGTTTATAAAAAAAAGTAAAAATATATGTAAAGGGTGCATTACCATTTCCAGTCGGGTTTTTTTAAGTACTAAAAAGTGTTACTTGTAAAAATATACTTAAGTATTAAAAATAATTAAATATTATCAGGAAATAAGGTAAACGAGGAGATTAGTTTTTAATAAGCAGAACACTTTTAAAACTATTTAAATGATGAAAATCATTTAATCCGAGCATAAACTTAAAATAATTCTTTTTTTAATGAAAATTGCTTAAAGTTGAACAGAAACTAACTAGCATTGAATAAATGATTCGTGTTAAGCATTTGGCGAAAAAGAATTAAACCTTTGGAAAATTTTAAGATTTTATTGCGGATACGTACTCGAAAGACCGGCATTGCTCAACAAAGGTGTAGTAAAAATTTAAATTTTTTACCCCTTCATGAGAAAATACTGGGATGTCCCATTCGGCGTCAACGGTCAAAATTTGTTAACAAGTGAATTGAACAAGGAAGCATTTTTTTGTTAAACAAAGTTAACAAAAGCATGTGCGATCAGTTAATAGGCTCCTTCTTCAGTTGAAAAGCTGATATATGCTCGACTCCTCGCGAAACTAACAAACAACTGCCACAAGAATGGTGGCAGTACCAAACTCAGCTGGACATTATACAGTTAAACCCGCTTAAGTACCTCCCCCTTTAAGTACCTAACTCGCCTTAGAACCCAAAATTATCTGGGATTTTTCATGAAAATTGATGAAAGTTTACCCTCTTAAGTACTCAACCCGCTTAAGTACCTTAAAATACTGACATTTTTGGCCGAGGTACTTAAGCGGGTTTTACTGATAACCTGCATTATATGTAACAAAAATGGAATCGAAAATCGAACAAATACAATTTGTGCCTGCTGTATTGTTTGAAATTGTTTTAAAATTTCTCACAGTTAAGTTCACTTTATTTTGGTAAGTAAAAATTGTTATGAATTTTCATAAAAATAAAAGTTTTTTTAATGTGTTTTTATGAATTGTTTATTTTTTTCTTTATTTGGAGCTGGCAAATTCTAGTAAAAAATACCACAAAATAGTATAATTCCTATTTATTTTTACCTTTGACGACGAATGGGACACATATGTCCCATAATATATTCAGTCCCCCAGAAAGAAGTATAAGCTCGAATAAAAAGGTTTTTATTAATCTAATTACATCAGCCATTGGTACACGTACAGGTTATTTAAATGTATCGATTAGTTTCAGAATATTGGGAAAATTAAAATCGTTAAAAAAAGCAAACATTTTTAACTTTGCAATGACCTTGAACTCATTAAGTTCGATAGGTTGAACAACACTTGTACTTTTATGCGTTTTAAATGGATACGAGTGTTTATTATCTAGAAGTACTAAATTGGAAATACTAACCGTTGGAAAATTTAGCTGTGATAAGGAAAAAAGCAAATAAGACATTCGACCTAAAAATACTTCTTATATACTTTAATTTCTAAAACAGCTTGTGTTAAAATTATTGTGTTTTGTCGTTTCTAGAGAACTAACCTTTTTGCAACCACAAGAATAGCAACAACAAAAAATTGTGTAACCTACTGCATATTGCACCTACAACATTAATTAACTGAAAGACTATAAATGTGAAGGTTTTTGGGCTCAAAGATTTATTAACTTTCAGCATCAGGAGTTAATTAATTCGAGCTTCCACTTGAGTGAATTATTATTTATGCACTTATCTGCTGGTGCAAGATCCAGCATTAGAATGTTCACAATTGCCACCCCTTTTCGATGTTGCAGAAATCCTGATAAGAACAATAGTAATAACAACAACAGCAATAACTGAATAGCAAAAGATGCTGCAGTCGAATAAGCAACAATGCGACAAACTTTCGAACAAACACCTCAAAAAATGCATAATATACAAAATGCAGCAACAACAATTGCTGTGACATGAACGCGTTTGTTTGTGTGTTTGACCAATGTATGCATTTGTGTTCAACAATTAAATTTTAATGCATGGAATAAATTATTAATTTTTTCTGGTTTTACTGCTAGCATAACACCAACAACGATAAAAACAACAACACTTGCTGCAGCAATGACAACAAAAACATAAAAACACAAAAACATTGAAATAACATTTAAACATGAAATGCAATTTATACAAATGTTGTTCATATGTATGATAGTGTGTGTGTGTGTGTGTGTTTTTGTTGTTGTGGTGTGGGTTGGTTGAAGTAGCCGTTTTTGCTGTTGCTTAACTTGTACTTTTTTGTTGCTGTTGCTGACTGCTCTCATGCTGCTGTTGCTGTTGTTGCTATGTTTGTTGCTCTGTTGCAGTTATAATAAATATCCTCTTGGTCTATTAATTGCCTCTTGATGTCCTTAATCATTTGGCATGGACAACAACAATAACAACAACATCAAAACCAACTGCAGCAACAACAACAATATAGAAAAACATCGAAATACCAAGAAGTAAAACACGATACCAGTATCAGTACCTTGGCCACAACTGGCCATTGTATCAGTGGCATGTGTGTATGTGTGTATGTGTGTTTGTTTTATATATGCCTCAGCAGCACTCAGGTCTCTCGGTACTTAATTTTTGTGGTTGCATTCGGGGTTACCCAAATTGTGGCTAGCGGCGTCATAGCAATAGGGAATCGACTGCAGCGCCACTGGCAACTACAACAACACAGCCCGTTGTCATTGTAATCTGTCTGCAACATTGCTGTGCAACACGCAACCCAAACAACAACAACAACATTATAATGCTGACTATTTGGGTTTACTCCTTGGTTTGCTATTTTCGCTTTTTGCATTAAACAAAAAAAAAAACACAAAAAGACACTATAAACAAATGCAATCATTACCTGAGAAACCGCATTACACAAATACACGCATGCACATAAACTTCCTAGATTCAAATGCAAAGATTATTTGTTCTAAAAAAATGTTCTTTAAGATCTTAACTGTATTTGGATCCAAGTAGTTAACGAACTCTTAAATTTACTCAACGATAAACATTATGGTGGTGCTGGTGGGCGGGAAGCATCTCTCAACCTCATTAGTAACATGACAGCATTAAAAGAAACTGTCTCGCGGGTGGATCCACAGTTTTGGGCTTAGCACCGACAAACCAAACTGGTTCTGTTCACCAGAAGAAACAAAACTTATAGTTTTGAGCTCCTAAAGCTCAATGGCACAACTCTGAAGTTAGTCAGTACAGCTAAATTTCTCGGAGTAGTCCGAAACTCTAAGCCCATTTGGAGAAACAACACAGAAAAAAGAATAAAGAAATATCACAGTGACCTTTACGCTTGCCAGAAAAGCTTCGGTTCAAGATGGGAAATGAGACCAAATTTCATCCATTAGATGTATACGGCTATCGTTAGACCCATACTTAACCTATGTTTTCATTGTATTGTGGAAAGCCACAGAGTATACAAGCCACCTCAACACTTCCTCCAGAGCACAGAGACTGGCTTGTTTAGGAATAATATGCGCACAGCGGTCAACGCCTTAGGCTGAAAGTTATGCTGGAAGTTTATTAAATCTGCTCCCCCTGGCCGAGTTTTCGCAAGCCATGGCAGCTAAAGTAGCGATCTGAGTAAACGCATAAAAGCCTTGGGAGCATCCGACTTATGGACACGCTTCCATTCCCACAAAGTATAGCTTTATGGATCTTGGTACCCATTTTGATTACAAAACACCAAAAATAGATTTTTTAAACAACTTTTCTCTCTTTCGGAAAGAGAAGGATGGGAATCTAATCACCCGTTTAGTGAACGATATGTAGATCTTAATTGACGGATCTAAAATGGAGAAAGACACGGGAGCTGGAGTTGATAAATTACCAGGTTGCTGTGGTGTCTTTCAAGCGCAGATCTTCCATTTAGAATGACGATCTTTGCGGACAGCAGAACTGACAATGAAATCAAAATCTGTTTTGAAATGTCGTCAAGCTCTCCTAAGGATCAGTAATAAGCATAGGGTGAATATCTGCAGGGGGTCAAGTCATCGTGATATAAAATGAAACGAAATTGCAGACAAACTGACAAAAGATGGGTCTGAACTTAACAGAAGCACTGCCCTCATGATCTCTATTAAGGTAGTAAAAAAAAAAATAGATGCTAAAGCAACAAATAACATGAACTCCACTTGGTCGCACAAAACTACAGTTTTATTTCTCGCTCTTCGAAAGACTCTTCGAAAAACCGACTAAATCTCTATTATTAATATCTAAAAATGAAACTCGCATCCAGTTGTGGTCTTCACGGGACGTTGGTCTATCGGTACAATGACCTCGAGGCTAGGGATCCCTCACGCAGACTACTGCAGAAGTTGTGGAGATATCTGGGATCTACAAATCATCAAACATCCATATGCAAATGACCGAAACTCCAACAACGTCGAAATCGCCATATGGAAAGCATACTTTATGGAGAACTGTAGTTGTTCCATTGAGGGACGCATTAAATTTCATAAGGAGCACTGTTGGATCAAACTACCTTGCTCCACATGATCTAGGTACATGTCTTTCGTGTTTTCTTCCTACAGGCTCACAAATGCAAACAATCACAATGGTTCAATAGACTTTAGTGTTTTCAACCTAAAGTTCCACATTCCTTTCACCTGCCCTAACCTAATTTCACTATAAGAAAAAGACTTCTATACATTGAAATCATTTTGAAGTATCCAAACATTAAAATGGATACATTTGGACAACGAAACGTAAATCTCTATACAAAAAAGATCTTCCATTTTTGTCTGCATATACGTACAATGAATTATAAACATATTAAGACGACTACAAGAAGGCCTTCTGAACGTTTTCCACTGCATGCATGAGTTTCACAGTTATTCGTGTTAAATATCGTACTTCACTATCATACTCTATTTCAGTGAGTTGTTAGCGTTCAGCAAATTCGTATATTCGTGTGGTAGTACTTTTACTGAAATAGAGGCAGTCAGTAATATATTTAGGGTTTGATTTTAAAATTAATTCCTTTTGAAAAAATATAATTTAAAGTTAGTCAATGACCAGAAGTGTCGCGACGTCACTGCAGAGAACCGCTTCCCACAACGCCACCCTGCAGTCGGTTGTAACGCGTCCTGCGAAGCAGCGATATAGAATACCAGGAACGAGAGACGTCTTTTCTCTCTAAAATTCATAAAAAATAGGGCATTTTTGACAAGAATGGAACCTTTAGTAGTAATTCAATATTGAAGACTTCCTATTTGGATATTCGGCCATGACCACGAATATCCAAACAGATTTAGAATTAAGTGTTTCGGGAAATCTGTTTAAACCTAAGCAAGGAAGTTTTTTATTTATCATAAAAATAGCACACTTTAGTTTAAACTCAGAACCATAAATTGTGGGTCAAAGTGCTATAGTTTGTTTCTTTTAAA
Organism: Coremacera marginata; assembly: GCA_914767935.1. NCBI lineage: Eukaryota > Metazoa > Arthropoda > Insecta > Diptera > Sciomyzidae > Coremacera > Coremacera marginata. Next base: position 138,409,626 of record OU612045.1, read on the forward strand.
AAGATCTTATTTCATACATAGAGGTCCCATTGCACTTTAAAAAAAGGCTTGTACATTGATTGCAAAAGTCAAAGATATGTCAAAACCTAATCGATATAGTTGATTTCTACAAAAATTTTTTTAACAAAGCCATTAATTTAAAAAGTTAATAATAAAAATAGAAATAGCGAAGCATTTCTACAGAAAATCACATGCTTCTTTCGCATCTTTGATTATTTACATAAGAATGCCAGGAAGATAGGAGAAATTTATGGCAGACACAGAATTTGTAAGAAGACGAATGAATGATGCGGGCGAAATGAACATGATAGCAGAAAAATCAGTCCTACCAAAAAAATATATTCAGTAATGGCTGAACTTACTGAAAAATAATTTTGTAAATATTATACAATTTTGAAATATAGAGCTTTGAACAACAAATTTAAGTTAAACTACATCGAATAAAGTGACAAAAAATGTTCCATCGCAAGTTCGCAGTCCCCATTTTTTTAAAAAGCTTATAGTTTTGAGTAAAAACATTCTGAAATTGAAAAATTTACTTTTCGGGTGTCATTTTGGGACCGCTATGTTGAACTTTTTTCCAGATCCTACATTTCTCAAAATTTATAACTCAAGAACACTTTACTATTCAGAAAAGGATATGTATATAACTGATTTCATGTATAAAATTTTATTAAGAACAATCCAAATCAACAATCGAAAATTAACTTAATAGGTTGAGCCTACTTAAGACTACGATGGAGCTTTTAGGGTTTGTTTTTTTCATCTATATGCATGATAAAATAATGTAAGGAATGTATAGTGCATGAAGCTGTTCACATCAAAATTTCGTTCTTAGACCTATAGAAATACTTTGGGATTCTATTAAAATTGAAATAGGTTCGAAAATTTTTATATTATTTTTTAGGGCTTCATGCTTCCTTCATTATAGTAGATACCAAATATTTGTAAGCATTTATACTGTAGATGTCAATCAATAATAAAAAAATTATGGTTATGCTACATAACATTAACATAGTGGCTTTATACAAAATATATGAAAGCCAGTTTTTTAAAATTTCCTTCAGTTTTAATAGATTCTTACGATTGTACTATTTTTGTAGTCAATCAAAAACGTACTTGTGTAGGCTTAGATAGCTTAAACAAAACAAAGTTCTGGAAAATTGTTTAAGATTTTTTGTTTTTTCAAAGCTTTAATTTCAAAATGGGTTTCTTTTTTTGAAAACCCCAACAGCATTTATTTTACTGAGATAGATTTAGAATTATTTTATTAAAAATTTAAAATTGGTATATTGATGGCATACTATTTACCTGGATATTTTGTCAGTAGAGTTTTGCAAAAGGGCCTAATATGAATCGGAAGCGCTTCCGGGATTTTAAAATTGAAAAGGGCTCAAAAAAAGAGAGGCAGAAAAGCGTGAGTGCGAGAAGATTAAGATGTATGGTGACCGAAATAATGAGATCCGATAATTTGAAACGAAAACTGGAATCTAGTGGCAGATATCCAGAGTATACTGACGTTATGAAGGTAACACTTCTCTAGTCTTCTGAATGGTGACAACAATGGCTGACAACAATCCCGCAAATAGAGATGATATCCCGGAAACTCCAACGTTGGGGTTCAGCTCCAAACTCCAATTTCGGATGACAATGTTGGGGTTCAGCTGCCCGGCTATAATAAAGTCTTGACAGCCATAGCTCAGCTTCAATCCGCGGGAGCCGATGGTCTACCCAATGAGCTCTTTAAGAACGGATGCGAAGCTTTGTTTAAAGACATGCACGAGCTTCTATTCAGAATATAGTCGAAAAAATGTATTCCAATTGATTGGAACCTTAGTCCACTCTGCCTAATCCACAAGAAAGGCGAGCCCACTATTTGTCAAAACTACCGCTTGGGATACCGTGGGATAAGCTTCCTAAATATCGCATATAAGATCCTGTAGAGTGTATTATGTGAAAGACTGAAGCCCAGTGTGGCTTGAAATTAAACTGATTATCAGTGTAGCTTCAGACCTGGAAAATCTACCACCAAACAGATATCCACGCTACGTTAAATCTTGGTAGAAACCTTAGAGAAACCACCTTTTTGTCGATTACAAAACAGTCTTCGACAGTCCAATAGTGGATCCCTTATACTACACCATGTCTGAATTTGGTATGCTTGCAGAATTAATTCTTCTGTGCAGGATGACATTGAGCGACACCAGCAGCGCAGTTAAAATCAGGAAGGACCTCTACACCCATTTGTTACGAAACGAGGTTTCAGACCAGGTGATTCCGTGTGCCGTGTGGTTATCGTGTGCCTTTTTTTAATATAATAATGGAGAGATTAGTCGAGCTGCTGATCTGAGGCAAAGCAGCCTCCCTTATCTCCCAGCCACCCTTATCTATAAGAGTGTTATGCTGCTAGCGTATGCTTATGATATTGATATCATTGGCCATAATACACCCGAAGTCAGTGCAGCATTCTCCAAATTAGAAAAAGAGTCGGGTTGCATGGGTCTTACAGTGAACGCAGATAAGACGAAATACCTGGTGCCAACAAACAAATAGTTCCAGCGTCTTGGCACCCTCGTCACTGTTGACAACGCGTCCTTAGAGGTATTGAAGGACTTCGCCTTCCTGAGATCCAGCATAAACTTGACCAACGATATCAATATTGAGCCAATAGATGTTACCTTCTGCTCAGTAGGCAATTGAGAAGCAGAGCCCTCTCTCGACGAACAAAACTTGTGCTCTATAAGTCACTTGTCATGCTCGTCCTCTTATATGCAACCCAAGCCTAGACGATTAGCAGACTTAAAGAAAAATTCTTTGGGAGCCTTCGTAAGAAGGATCCTGGAGCGGCTTCGTTGACTAGGATCCCAAAACCGACTTACGGTTGTAGCACTACCTATGTAAGTAAGAATTTTTCCATGTATTTTATGATTAATTTCATAAAGAACGATAGGTGATCCATATTTATATACCTTACCCTACATATAATGTAGTGGTACACAAATATATGAAAGCCTTCGGGAGTCATCATAGGATTGAAATTTACAGGTTCGGTGATGGTCAAGAGTCATGAACGGAAATTAAGTCTTACTGATTTTTGAAGATAACTGGAAATTTTATTAATGCATAGGTTTGAATCAAAACCACCTAAACCGAACCAGTTTTATGCATCTCATAATGGGGTATATAAAAGTATAAGTATATTAAAATGTTCGATCTAGCATGTCAGTTGAATTCTATGTATTTCACGAAATTTGATACCCTTCGCAAGCATTTTCTATTTCGTTGATTCTTGAGATAAAATTTGATTTGATATTCGACACTTCATACTACCGAGTCAACAAAAATAGACGAACGAAGACCTTTAAATCAAAGAAATTCCATAATCAGAATCTAAGTTTTGATTTCTCAACTCCATAAGTTTCCTTTTGCTCTTCTACTATACCTAAAAAAGTATATGAAACTCAAAATAATTTCCAATTCCTATAAAGGCAGGTTGAATTTTTTTCCCAACATATTAACCAGCATCGATAACAGTTGTTCACATTTTGGGTGTTAGTCTGCTGCTGACACTTGAGAGTAACGAGCTGAATTATTTTAGTACCTTTTTTTTGTCGCAAGCTGAAGTCCAATAAAACACTGGCTATGGGAGTGAAACGTCGAATGCAATCTTTTCAAGTAGCTTTTAGAAAATGAAAAAAAAAACGAAAAATCTGCGGCTGGCTAGCTGAGAAGGCTTGAAGAGAAAGATGCAACATTAATGTTATTGTTGATGTTTTGGCAGATCTGTGTCCAAATTAACGATGTATAGAAAAACTCGCCTATGATTAAACGCACCTGCAGCGGTGTTGATGAGTGGGTAGGTATGTGTGAAGGAATACTTGAACATAATTTTTGATGCATATTTTATGCTTTTGAGCCAAACTGTAATGCATTAGGTAAGGTACGGTAAAGGTGGGAGGGTAACTGGCACTTTTTTCACTGTTATGCTTGTCTCTGTGGCCTGCAGCTGCACAAAAACTAATGCATTTAGTTTTCATTCAAACTTGCATTACTGCATACCACATATACATAGTAGAGGATGCTACTGCTGCAAGTGCTGACGATGCTGGTGCTGTTTTTGTTACTGTTGCACTTGAAGGCTTAATTCTTATCGTCGTCTGTCCACTCACATTTGATAAGCTTTTGGGTGCAACAGTGAAAAGGCGTTGTATGCAACTCCAACACAATCAGTATTGCTGCTTCTGTTGTTGCATTATGTGCCATGCTAGCGCGCAACTTGCAATTGTTGCTACTGCGGCTAAGGCTGGCTGCTACACAAAAACAACGCATGGTTGCCATTGTAATTGCTAGAGCAAGTGAATGCAGCAAGGATGCAGTCAGGATGCAGCTTAAAATGCATGCATTCAATATGTACACATACAAATTCATTCACACACACTCATCGTATTCATCTATTTAAGACGTGGCCTCAGCGGCGGTGCGGTGGGCGTTTTGTCAGTCATGCTTTTGTTTGCATAATTTGCAGCATGTTATCATCAGCAACAACAACAATAACAAAAACATGCATAGGTTGTTTTGCTTGTAGGTTCTCATGTGTATGTGTGTGTGTGTGTGTATGTGTGTGTGTGTGTGTTTGTGCGTGTGTGATTTGCTGGTGTTTGTGTTTAATTGGCAAATTTGTTGCATCAACGAGTTCTCTTCCTCCTTTTGTTCTCTGTGTACTGAAATCTGATTTATCTAAAATAATTGTTCACATGACAACCACTCACAATGTTAGCCTGGCCAAGACTCACCGGCTGACTTACGTAATTTCAGTCAAGTGTTTTGACTTTAGCAATTTGTCGAGTGGCATCGTTTTAGGCAAAATATTTGATGTTTCTCAAGCACTCAATTGCTGAGGTTATAAAAAAAAAAGAAAATATAAAATCAAAAACCTAATCACAACATGATGAAGTTTTAGGTTGTAATAAGACCGTTTGCAGCACAATGATCATGTCATAATTTCTGGGGAGTATCTGCGAGTGACATAAAAAACAGGAACATCTTTTGAGTTCTTAAAACTCAGGCGAATGCTTGTACTCAAAAGAACTTAATCATTCAGTTCTTTTGCAGGGATACGCTGAACCATATATGAGCATATTTTTTATCCATCAAAAAATTTACTTACATGTAATCGAGAAGGTAGCACAGGCAATCAAAACCATTCAACACAAAAATCAGACCCTGGTATCATGTATTTTGACCTGCTTTAATGGAACAAAATCATTTTAACAGGACAAAATAATTACAACGACACTATTTATGCTAAAAAGTGCTCAATAAAAATGAAAAACTTAATTGAGAAAGTGGCAAATGGAAAAAAGAATTGTCAAAGGAATTTAGAAACTGTTCAGAGTGGAAACAGAAAGTAGAAATATTCGACTGGAACTCTGTTAGGGGAAACCTTATTTAAGTCCGGATTTGATCAGGCTGGGGACTATCCTTACTTAAGGAGACTTTATCAAATTCTATTTTGATTATTATCAGAATCACGTGACTTGACCAGGATGATTTGGTCATTGGTGCATGGCACTTGCGTTGAGCTTTTTTAAGTGTTGCTTAAGGAAACTATATTATATTAGCGATTTGTTTGTTCTTTGTTTCAATCAAATTATGTTTGTGATAATTCGTCCCCTAATAACGGCCGTTTTGCGCCCAACGAGGCACCAATTAGTGAACTTGGAGGATGTGATCTCCGAGCACCTTCCCAGAGGATGATGTTTTCAATGTCTTGGCTCGTTGTTAAGTCTTGGCGTTAAAAAGGAATATGGACCGAATAAAACTCCAACCATATTTCTTTAAAACTGTGCGATTGCTATATGCAACCCGTTGAACCATATTTTCAATGTCATTCCTTGACGCCTTTTTTTTAGACTATTTTAGACGTCTGGACGATATCGTTAAATACTCAAATTTTCAAATCCGGTTCTAGGCAAAATATTGCAAACTATTGAATGATTCTTAAATATCTACTCATTCCTAAAATTTTCGAAGTGCGCTTTTTTAAAATAAAATTTATAACTGCGTTACAAACAGATTGTCTCAGAGTCAACACGGATTTGTGACTGGTAAATCTACCTCTACTAATATAACTCTTTTCTCACATTTTCTTTCCAATGGAATGGAAAAGATTATCAAATAGATGCTTTTTTCATGGATTTTGCTAAGGCTTCAATAGAGTCCAGCACTTTGTTCTAATAAATAAGCTTAGTAATTTAGAATTTCATTCTTCGTTAGTGCAATGGTTAGGTTAGGAAACTGCCTTGTTGGTCGTTACCAATATGTTCAGATTGAAACCAAGTCCTCTTATTACATTGGCAATTTTTGAGGTGGACCCCAAGGCAGACACCTTGTTCCGCTATTGTTTGTTCTTATCAACTATCTTTTGAAATATTTTCGCTTTTCAGGATGCCTGATGTAAGCTAAAGACGTTAAGATCTTCAGAATTTTGGATTCTTTTTGAGTGAGTTCAATAAACTTTATCATATTGTTGTTAAATGTAACATTATGTGCGTTTTTGGTAATTTATATTTCTCAGTTATTATCTATATAGAATGATAAGTTGAAAACCATAATATTAAACACACTTCGAGCTTTAGTCTGACATATTTTCCATTATTTTGCAGTTAAAATTTTAAGACTGATATTTGCTTTGTATGGAAGATACAGCCCTTCAAACTTCGTGAAAATTCACCTCATAGTATGCAAATTAGGGTGCTCTTTATACGGCTTTTTTCGAATTTCAATATTAGATGGTTGTTGATCGGCTCCAAATGTTCAGATTTTTAAATTGAACACTAAGTCTTCTGTTTGTTCGCCCCTAACTACTACTAACAACTAACTGCTTTCTATAAAAAATTAGTTACAAAACATTACATTACATTACATTACATTTTGAAAAGTAAAATGTAACTATTTATTTAATATAAAGAAACTATTTCATAAACAATCTCTACATGCCGAATTAAAGGCATGTAATTGAAATTCTAGGTATAATAGGAGTTGAGAAATATAAGCTACCGCAAACACTGGTAGCAAAAAATAAAGGAAATATGGTCGCCATTTTGAAAGAAGAACAAAAAAACAATTTTTTTACGACAGTTCTGAGATTCAAATACATTGGACAACTTTTAATAAAAATATCAACAGTTGATTTGGACTGACTAAATAGTTTTTTGTGAAACACGTGGATTTGAAAATATTTGACACACAATGGCCCGCAAGAAACTATTTTCATTTTTCACTCTTTAATAGGCTATATTTTTTCGTTTTCAAGGAATCGCTCGTGCTTTAACGGCTAGGCTCGTCTCAGGTAATACGTCGTTTTTCACTTTTAGTATCGGGATGACTTTCTTTTAACATTTTTTAGGTTTTTCAGCTCTTTTTTCAGGTTTCAGGTTTTGCATTCTTTATTTATTTAGTTATATTTTGAAGTTATATTTTTATTTATTTTGTGTTGCACCATATCGTGTTGTGTTATATTGGCACGATATTATGTAGCACATTTGTAGTTTTTTGTTATATTTTGTATTATATAATGAAGCACATTATCAGTCATGTTATATTTTGCATGCATTTATTTATTTTGCTTATATGTTGTGTTGTAGTGCATTGTATTTATTGCACTGTATTTTTATGTACTATAGCGTATTAATTCCATGTATTTTATTATTGTATTTATAGTAAATTTATTTCATAATAAATAATATTTGTTTATTTATTATTTTGAAAATATTTTCGTTTTTTTTATATGAATTTCTTGCGCTCTATCTCCCTCTCCGCTCAGTGAAAAACTTGCTGCATTTTATTTTCGCAAAAACTTACTGAAGGAATAATACTGAAAACTTGCTTAAATATCAATAAAGAGGTGAAAGAGAGATAGGTTTTAAAAAGAATGCAATGAGGAATTAAAGACAAAACACGCACCCCTACAAAAAAATTTGGTTAAAAAGTACGGTATTTAACATATTCTTATAGGAGAAATTTAAAATAACATGGTCCTAGATCAATAATATCCTCTCCCTTAAAATTTTATTCTTCAAAATACTCCATTATTTACAAATATTAATACAATTCCGATATTCGAGGAATAAAAGATGATGCTAAAAAGAGTTCTGTGCTGATATATATGAAAGTAGCTCATGCCCGGCGATAAAAGGAGGCGTGGTAATTTTTTCTGAGCTTGTTACGTTAGTTTCGTTATCATCTACATTAAAAAAACATCTGAATTCGTTCAAAATTACGGGCAGCCGAGCGAAACAGACGATTTTTGCCTTTATAGAAGATTTACAGCTCAGGGATTGTAATTATTTATGAAAAATGGGTGTAGATCAGGCCTGGGCATTCTAACACAGTCACATTTAATTTTGTCTTGATAGTATTGGTGCGCTCTCAAAACGCGCAAGCTGAGCTCATACGATTTGCAGCGCAAGACGACATAGGTCATCACAGCATCACCGTCAGCGAACGACTGAATTATATTCTCTTGTGTTGTGAGCTTTGTATACGTGTGAAAAGTTATGCTCAGAGAGCGCTCAGTGAGCTATGGAGCGTCCGGGCATGGTGTAGATATATTGCCATCACGCCCATTTTTAGTACATTTCCTGATAGTAACCATACAAACTAAATTATCAAATCTTAGTCTAATACGACCAAAACTGTCTGAAATATATCATTTTCATTGATTGGTGTAAATACGTTAAGGTTTGAACAAATTTGGCGTTTCGCCGTCGGAAATGGTTTTGATTACGGTCTATTTTTTGATGAAGATCAAACGAATATGTGAGGATTGGATTTATGACAGAAAGAGGAATGGAGCGCAGTTGACGATAGCTTATATTTATTTGTGATACATAACAAATGAAGAATGAAATGTTAAATTGACGTGACACTTCATGTAAATGAACGCACTTGAATGAACGACGGATAAATTATTTGGATATTGCTCTTAAAAAAGTACTTAAATCGCGATTTAAAAATTGGTGGTGTGGGTAGAAGGGTGAAAAATACTTCACGACCTATTCTCATACCTACTAAATATTAAAAAAACTTAATTTAAATCGGTCATGTGCCTGTTCAAACTTGACCTTTTTTTTCAAAAATACTTAAAGTGCCCTTTACCAGCATTTTGACCACAAAAAAAAAAATTATAAAAACCGAAAAACATATATTTCTCACTCGGAGTAACTTTAATAATTCTAAAAAAGTATTTATGATTTTTGATTTCTGATCCCGAAAACTAAATTTGTGCTCATTTGGAGCACGATAACTCTTGCCGACATGCATCGAAACATGTTCATACAAGTTACGTAGAAGTCACGTGCAGAAATGAGCAGAAATTTAGTTTTCGTGGGGTTTAAGGATAAATGAATGAAATAAGAGGATAAGCTTTAAAAAATTAGAGCATTTTCGACTTTTGGCGACTTTTTCGTTAAAATACCAAAATCTAACCTAAAAAAAATGGTAAAAACGATATGTTGTCAACCCTGGATATCAAAAAATTTTCGAATGTAAATCAGAATATTTTTTTATTATTATTAATGTTACTTTGAGTGAGAAATATATGTTATTCGATATTTTATATATTCTTTTTTTGTGATCGAAATGCTGGAAAAGGGCACTTTAAGTATTTTTGAAAAAAAAGTCAAGTCCGAGCTCCCGAGCATTTGGATTACAAGGCAAACACGTAAATCAGGCTGCCACAACTCAATTGAAAAATTTGTTTCTAAATAACAAATAACAGGCAGTGTGATAAAATCAAATCATATTTTGCTTAAACAAATTTAAATATGCACAAAGAAACGTCTTGTAAGGAAAATATTTGATTTATAAGTGTATAAAAAGTAACAAAACGCTCTCCTGTAAAATTTGGTTTTTGGCACATACGAAAATTTCACGCAAAGGGGTCGATATATGCATTGCAGAATTATAAGGTAGGGTCGAGTTGCTTAGTGCCCTCACGCTTCAACGAATGTAGTTGACAAAACGACGAGTTTCGTAGAAATTGCAAACGAAGAAAATATATAATGTTTCCAAGTTGTAAACTGTGGTGTCGCGTGTGTTAAATTTGTGATTATGTTATAAAAACAATGTAGTCAAAATTATAAAATGTGGAGGAATTCTTAAATTTGTAAGAAAACTTGTAGCAACTCGAACCTAAAATCAACTGCGAAACGTAAAAACAAAGAAACTCGAGATGAACACCTGATTTTGACAACTAGCCATCATTTTCTCTGCTATCTATTTCATTCTTCTCTGAGTCGGCCCTACCTTATAATTCTGCCATGGATATGTGCAAGGTTGATTTATAAGGTTGTCGCAGGGCTGATCGCACTCTCTTCTCAGTACCCATAATTGTCAAAACCAGCCAATTTTGCGAATGACTACGAAAGAAAAACGGATGATAATAGAGAGCACTTGCAGATTTTCTATGAGCTGTCAACTTCGATTTGGCAATTATGGGTACTCGCTCTCTCCCTTGCGACAACCTTATAAATCAACCTTGGATATGTGTAGCGTTTCCTGATTTTGTATTTTTTGTGTAGAAATTGTAGATTTTTTTTATGCAATTCCTAAGCTAATAAACCAAAATTCTTTAAAAAGATATTCGATTGATTTTTTTCTAAATTTTGAAATTATAATCTGTACTCTAATGTTATAATATGTATTTACACGAAACTAAAAACAATTTGGGGTATTTCCATGATGCGGACAACTAAAATTTAGCCCAGTCGACTTTGTTTCTTTTCTGGTAGTTACGACGTCTTCTTAATTTATGCACAAAAATGTGTTCCTGTATGAAGTCTAGTTCCCGGATAACGAGCTTCTTAAAATCAGCTTAAATCAAAATATCGTCGGCCTAGTGCACACTTGTTGTATCTCCATACTTTTTTGAAATTGACATTTTGATGCCATTGCAAAGGGTAATTCAATCTCGCTTTAACACCATAATTTTTTTCTCCTAGAAATTAAAAATTCTTAAACTACAGCTTAAAACGTATTCGTTGTATATCCAATAATGAAAAATTTACTTGTGCACAAATGTTGTTTCTCCATTTTTTTTTTTTTTTTTTTGTATAAGAAAAATATAATTTTTTCAGTTTTCATATAAAAAGTTGTCAGTTTCTTAGACGATAACCAAGTTTTTAGTTTAGATATCTATTAGCGTTTCAATAAATAACTTAAATGATGGTTGACCAGGATAATGAAAGCTGTGGTATGTTGATTATCAGGTGCTATCAATGTTGAGCCACCGAAAATTCAAAGAGTGAAGTGAGATCCCAGTTCTTGGGCAAGAACTGTTTTAACAAAACAGCGTTTGGCAGGGAAAGCTTATTTCAATACAGACCAACGACCTATTCGAGTTAAAGCTAAACCAGTAGCAACGCTACCACCGGCATAGCTCTTCGGATCCTTGCACCTACAGAGCTCCTAATTGCGTCAATATTGTAATCCGAATTCATTGATTTCTTTGGGAAATCGGATGATTTTTTTAATCATAGTATCATATTTTTATGAAAAAAATTGACAATTAATTTTTTTTTAACTTACTTAAAGTACTAACTTACTTACTTAAAGTATTAAAATATTAAAAACCAATTTTGAAGTTTGAAAAATTTAATTTTTATAGCCCGAACACAACACGCGCGACGAGCGGCAAGCGCCAATTGTCACTTTTCATTTACATGTATTTCTTATGGGACGAATTTTGGAGACTTGTCGCGCAACATTGTCGCTTGCTGTTGCCGTCGGCTTCAATTTAATTTTAATTTGACAGGCAGCAAAAGCAAGTTTCTGCCATTGTTTACATTTGTTATTACTGGTCGCATTCAGCAAACTGTACTGTTGTAAAATTTCTGGTGAGTAAGGGATGTTTTGCATGAACTTCACAATTTTAAGTACAACTGAATAAGAATCCATAATGAAAATCCATTGCAAAATTGATTTATAAATAAAATTTTTAATTTCAGTAACTTTTTGTATGAACTGGTGCATAGTTGATTCACCAAAACTGCGCAACTGCGATGCTTTACATAAATGCATTTAGGAACTCAGCCTTACTTTCGACAGGCGATAATTTCGATAAAATATCACTTTCCTCTAATTTTGTCATACAATTTTCTTGTTTTTTATTACATGCTGCTACATTGATAATTCGCTTCGATGTTTGCTTCAAAATGAATGAATTTTTTTCCATAAGAATGCTATTGACAAAGAATGCAATTCAGTAAGAATTTCAGAGATTTCAATTATTATTTTTTTATTCATTATTAATTTTTATTCAATATTTATTTGTTATTCATTTGCACCGAAGCCATGAAAAAAATTAATATTTTTTTTAAAAAGTGAATAATTAATAAAAAGTGAATAATGATTAAAAAATGAATAATGAATAAAAAATTAATAATGAATAACAAGTTAAAAATGAGAAAGAAATCAATAATGAATCATTTTTTTATTCATATGAATGCTATTCACAAAGAATGCAATTCACAAAGAATTTCAGAATTTTCAAATATTCTTTTTTTTATCCATCTATCCATCTATATTATTATTACGCAAGCGCATTTTTTATGATGAAAAAATTGATTGATGATCAAATCTATACTATAGACGCGATTTTCATTAATAGGGTGCAATTGAAAGGGTGTTGCTTTGTAGATGTGCAATAAGGTCTTATTTTTTCTTAAATATTGAGTTTTTTTTTTTAAAATCGGAAACAATTTTCTATGAAAACCAACCAAATTTCTTTGTGATGCCTAAAAGTATGTGATAGATTTTTACTATAATGCTTTAATAAGGAATAATTGGGTTACTCAACAATTCAACAGAAACATAGAAAGTTTCTATGAAATCCTTGGTTCAAAGGTAAAAATAGTCCTCAATATAAAAACAAAGTTACCTGTCACTAGATATTATTTATTTTGGCGTTTTAACGCCACACGGAATTACTAGTTATTCATATTTTATTCACTGTTCATTTCATTTTAATTATTCATTTGTGATTCATTATTCATTGGTTATTCATTGTTCGTTTGTTATTCTTTACTAATTTCTCATTCATTATTGATGTTTTTATTTACTAATTGATATAAATGAAACGAATAATTATTGAATTTTTAAAATTTAATGTGAATAAACATTTTTATTTATGAATGAGTCTTGCATTCATTGAATCGATTCTTATTTCGTCATTCGCCATTCACCTCTTTGAAGATAAAATTAAATTGTACAGTGCACGGCTTGCCTTCCGTTTTGATTATATTTCAGTTTTTTATTTTATGGTTACATTTTAATTATTTTAATTAATTTAGGCGTTATTTATTAGTAATCAAAATTTATTGTTTTTTGAAAAAAGATTTTAAAAACAAATTAATTTAACAAATTTAAGTCTTTAATTTTCAAAATTTGCCGACGTTTCTCAGATTGTTTGTCTGCTTCGTCAGTGCGTCTTTTATTAACTATAAAACTACAAAGACGCCTTGATGAAGCAAAAAATTTGCGAAACGTCGACAAATTTTTAAAATTAAATTTAAAAAAAATGAAACTTAATTTTGTTAACTTTATTTGTTTCTTAAATCTTTTTTCAAAAAACAATAAATTTTGGTTACTAAATAGCGCCTTAATAAATTAAAATGAAATTTAATGTATTTCTTTTTTAGCTCAGTATTGTTATTCAAAACGGCAACTGTTGAGTCGGCTGAATGCAGCCATTGTTTTTTATTTACTATTGTTTGGCTGTTGAAGTGCTCGTATTTTTGTTTACTTTGTAAAAGAAGTTTTGAGTTAAAGTTTCGAAGGTAAGTTCATAAATTATAACATAAAGAATTTAATATGTATTATGTTTCTTCTATTGCAATATGGACTTAGATAAACAAATAGTTGAAGAACAGCTGAAGTTTGCTGCTGTCGCGTTTATTATAATCAAGTCGCTCAACATTTCTCTACAACGACAGAGTGGAGACATGTTGCTTGCCGCTTCCTTATTTTCTTTTAATAAATTAAAAATTTGAGCTTATGACAAATCAAACAATGAAGGTTTCCACGAACAACTTTTTAATTCTTTTAATAAAAATTTAGTCATTTGTGAAATGGTTTTCAAATAGTTATATATATTGGTTTTAGGCGATTTGTTTACAAAATATTGATCCTGTGCGAAGACGAAGACCAGCTGCTAAATTATTAGTCTTGTTAAGGCACGGCACCAAATTTACATTAAATCATTAAGTTAAATTATTTCAATGAAATTCAATTTAAAATTAATTTTCAAGTAAACATAATTATTTCTAACTATCGAAAAAATTTTAAAATTAATAAATTTATATATTAATTATATTAAATAAAATATATTATTTGAATCGATAAGGAAATTTTTGAAAAAAATTCATATTTTGACTCTTTACGATTTTACGAAACTGGAACTAGGCTTTATACAGAGCCAGAATCTTCTACACAAGCTAGGGACAAAATAAGGTGTACGATAGCGAAAAAGAAACAGTTTATGGGATTTTAATTTTTTGGTTGTCCTCTTCATGTGATATACACCCGCAATGTGTATTCTTGATTCATAACTTCAACCGATGAATTGATTCAAAAAATTTAAGTTTTTTGATTGGGGGGTTGTTTCAGTTTTGATTTTATTGAACTCAAGAAACCGTAACAAAGTTTTTGGAGCGGAGCTTTTTACGCCTCGTTCTGTGATTTGCTTGAGTCAAATCTCAATAAAGACACTTTTTAATTTCGACAGCGTTTTGCTAAGAAATTGATCTTTATTTGTGCTTTACGTCTATTGTAACAAGAAATTGTAATATCAATATATGAAAAATATTCTTCGATCTTCCGCGTGGAATTGAACCCGCAACGTTGTGCTTAGAAGTTCAAAACACTATTCACTGATCCAAAAGCCTCTGTTAAATACAGCTGTTGATTCAATATTAAGTACAGTAGAATCTGGATATAACGACTTCGCTTATAACGACTAACCGTTTTTAGTGACCACTATGTAAACTTAAGTTTGGTTTCATAGCTCAGTACTAGGAAAACGTATCCGTTTAGTACGACTCCGGTTTAAGTGACCATCTGCCTATAGCGACCTGTTTTATAGACAATTCGTCCGGCTAGAACGACGCGCAGTGTGTCTGAAGCTCTGAAGGCTGCGGAAACGATCGATGTGTTTATTCAAACTATCTTTGATGATGATGTTATAAAAACTAGGATGTCGAGTATTCACAATGTTGTTCGAAGTTCTTACTATCGAACAAAAATTAATCAAAACCAAACTCGAATTACAGACTTTCTACATTGGTAACAACATATTTAGTTGCATAGAATGTAGGTTCATACATTGTAACTCTTTGCATATATGTATTATTGTATGTTTTTAATGCGGAATGTTTAAGTAACATTCAAGTTATTTGTAATTGGTAATTAATGTTTTATTTTCGTGAATGGAAACTTATCTAACTGTGCATTTAAATACATACATATGTACATATTGCGAAACAAGCTTAATTTATTCGTCCGTTTTGTGCGTCGTCCGGTTAGAACGATGGAGTTTCGCCGGTCCCTTCGAGGTCGTTATATCCAGATTCTACTGTATGTTTTACTACAGCTATGTTGCAGTAGATCACAATAATCTCTTAATAAGCTATGTTACAACTTAAGCTATGTTGCAGCTAGAGTTGCCAGGTGGTCGGGATTCGTCGGTATTGTCCCGTTATTGAAGTCCTTGTCCCGTGTTATCGGACAATTTGTCTCGGAATATTAAAAAAAATTACATTGATCAAATTTACTTTACTAAAGCAATTGTAAGCTCCCATTTCATTTGCCATTTCACCGCAATTTGTATACAAAATCGGAAAATTGAAACAAAATATTTCATAAATTATATTTTAATTATTGGAGCTTATAGCTATATCAACAAATAGGGGAAAATTACAAAAATCGCAGATATTTTTTGAAGCGTTATTTCCACATTTTCGCTCTGTAAAGTTCTCAAAAAAATAAAAAAAACTGGCCTATATATATCTTAATTTAGGTATTGAACCCAATAAATTTTATTTACTTTAAGATAAAAAATTCAAGTCAATCCATAATGTAGTTCTCCATATCGTGGTTACCAGTGGATTATCTCCATAATCCATATCGCGGAGACCAGTTTAGAAAACCTAATTTTTCAGAAAATACGTTTTAAGTTTTGGTTCGGATCCGGAACCGGAATATCGGTTCAAAGATTTGGTTTGGTTTGGATTTTTTCCCAGTTATTAGCTTTCCGTTCTTTCAACAACACCGCGCATTCAGTGACATCTGGTAGTGCCTGAGAGAACGATTCTTACCACAGTATGGTAGGGAATACAGGCGTGCATTTCAAAGACGTTGATGTGTGATACTCATTTTTTGTGAGAAACTCTTGATGAGATACTCATAGTTTTCGTGAAAAATATGGGTTCCTTTCTTATGCGATAACTTTTTTATGCAATCGTTATCGGTCAAACCGCTTTAGAAACATATACTATATATCATTAACTATCGAAAGATGGAAAAAACAATTGAGTTTCTTGGCCGAGTTTCATGAGAACCTCCCCTTAAATAAATAACTTTTTTAATTGAAAAACAGAAGAACGAAACACTTTGAACATATGTACGAGTAAGTGACTTTTTTCGATTTGGCATTTTTAACTATCACCGGATCCACTGACCAAAATGACAGATTACATTTTACTCAAACTCTTTTAGGTAATACAAAAGCTAAGAAATTACATTTATATTTTGTCATCTCCTGTAAAATTTAAAAAACAAATGAACTTATCCGGTTTGGTTCTGCTGCTCCCCAATTTATACGTTATTTTATTTTTATGAAACATCAATGTTCTATTGTGGTGAATGGTTTTGTTACTATTATTAAGTTTTCATTTATGATGATATTGCTTATTATTTAGATTCAATTTATGTAAAACACCCGACGACTTATAGAAAATCCTGGAATCCTGGAGCTATCCAATTATAACACAAGTGTTACTTCTACTTGTTAAATACAAGATGTCATCAACATTGGCAAAAATTAAAATTGTGATAAAATTTGTTGGTGTGTTAATAACGTGTGTTTTTTAATTTGCTTTGTTATTTTAAATTTTTTAACTTAAAAGCTATTTAATTAAAAAACCACAAAATTATTTAATTTATTTTATGTATTTATTATTTATTCCTATTATTATATTTATTATTTATTTTATTATTTTATTTATTTATTTATGACTTTTAAGAATTTAAATTTTTTATGTATTTATTTTTTGTGTGGGAAATTTTGATTGGTAAACAGACAATAAAAAATTCTCAATCTGACCCTTTTCTCAAAAATTATAGTCAAAAGTCATAAACTTAGTTCTCAAAATTGATTCGATATCTCTCTTCGTGATCTCTCTTTTGGTTATTTAAAAAAGTACAATTCAAGAATATATCAGAACTAAACGATTTTGTTTGGAAAAATTCCTATATCCTTGTCAGTAATTCTTTACTGTACTTTTCTAAATACTTTTATCAAAATCTCCCCATGGAAAATCTCGGCTACGGGCCTGATATTTATTATACACAAACTGAAATATATGAAGTATTGTAGAAAAAAATATTTTTTCTCAATGAACTGACTTACCTTTGCTTAACAGGACACTGCCAGCTCCCTTATCAAAATAATTCCTCATCGTCTGCATAGTTGAGTTGCACTTACAGGTGAATTTCATCCATTTGTAACAATACGTAGACAAAATTTTTTTCAACACGAATTATTAACGGTACATTCTTATCATGTCAGAAGATAATTACATTGCGTATTACTCCAGTTTATCATATTATCAAGAAGCTTTTTTCAAAATTTTTTGAGGGCATTTTATAAGAAACATTGATCAAGAAAATCTTGGGTATAAAATGTTTAGTATGGATGCTAAGAGTCTGCAAAGATAGAAATATTTGCATCTTAAGAACTAAAAACTACAAATACAATTTAAGTGAATACCTTTGAGATATGCTTATTTTCACAAATTTGAATAAATCAGTTACTGTTGGTTGGTAAGTTAAATTTTGACAGTTTTTTTTTATACATTAGCTGCTTAATAATACAATATATAGTACAGTAATTATATCGCAATTTTGTTTTTGTTTTTTTTTTCATGCTAACCGGAAGACATTATTATGTATTATGTTTTTGTTTAATAATAATTTTAATAATTGCATTATATCTGAAGTATTTGTAGATGCAGTTTTTCAGCTAATCTCATTTTTGACATCATAATTGAAGTTAACTTACAACTTAAGCTAATTTGAGCTAAATTAATGCCCATTATATAAATGCTGTTTATATTAACATGATTATTTGTCAGTGTGTAATTGATTTTTACATAAACATTATAATATTTTAATGTTTTTATAATTCATTTTATGTTTTTATAGCAGAAACTGCATTTGTTTTTTTTTCGTGTTTTTTTTTTATATCAACTCGATAAATACAAAGAATTTACAATTTATTTTAGATTATTTTTATTTAGTATTTTTAAAATTTACACTTTTAAAATTAAATTAAAAATTTCACTTTTGAAAGCCTTTTTACCAATGCATTTTGGAATTATTAAGAATAACTCTTTGATTTGTTGAGGAAATTTCAATAATCGATTAGCTTGTTTTTCGATAGTTTTTTTGTAAGTTCGAAAATGGAAATTTTAAAGTCTTTAATGCTAAAAGTTTTATGTTTTGGTAGAACGTTTCGAGAACTTGCTTGAAGAATTTTGTGAAAATCTAAAGTCTCCTGAAAATTGAAGGATTTATTTTGGGTTTTGAAAAAACTTCTAAAAGCAGAGACTGTTAAATGTAAAAAAAAATTTTTAAATATAGTACTAAAAATAGTTGCAAAAAAGTAGGCACAGTGAGAAATCAGTAATAAAAGAAACAGGTAAGACTTTTTAAACCTTAACACTGCCTGAATTATTTTTTTAACATTTGCTGTTGTATTTTCAAACATAAAATAAATTTTGTTGTTTTTTCTATTTTATTGTGAACCAATTAGGATTTTTCAATGTTTATTGAACTCTAGCAAAGCTTAAAAAACACTATGTAAATATCTTCTTTGATAAACAAGACCATTTCTCAAAGATTTTTTCTGTTTTGCAGCTAAAATTAAGAAATTTGTAACAAAAAGCATAGATAAGCTGTCAATACAGTAAAATTTTATATGCAAACAGATTGTTTTTATTTGTTTGTGTGTCAGTATAAGAAGCTTATGCAACCATTAGTTTATTAAAAAGATTTCGATGCCCTACATATTGAGAAAGTCATATCGATTTGAGTGTATTATATGTTACATGAATTTTTGAAAGGAATGAGAAATATATTTTGAACATTTGAGCATTTCGTAAATCGTTTACATCATGCTATATACCTCAAAATAGTCTCAAAAAATGTACAAGTAAATCTTGAAAAATTCTTGAATCCAAGGGATTTGTAATCGGATTGGCCAGATATACATTTTACCTATTTAAGGATAATACCATGTTCTTAAATAGTAGGAAAGTGTTTAATTTGCTCAACAAAACTGCAGAATACAATGACTGCATAATCAGATAATAAGCAGATAACAAAAACCAAATCACGAAGTACGATGCCATTTATTAAATGTTAAATTTTTCATAAATTCGCTTCTCAAAATCATTCAATTCAAAGCGTTTTGACGCTCAAAGGATACCTCATTGTCGAATGTAGGGTATCTTAAGTTCGACTTGAACAAAACAACAACAGAAACACAAACGATAACAACAAAACAAAATAGAAAAAAAAATCATCTCACTTGTACTACTTTATTGCGATTATTTTATCCTTTGCGTACAAAACAGTAGCAATTACAAGGATAAATGCAAGGATTATGCATAAAATGCAATATTTCAACAGCAGCGTCCTAGTGTTGACTGAGTGAAAGAGACAGCTATAAATAAATTCGAAATTTCGGCTATAACAGAATGACAAACAAAGTCAGTAGCTGACAGTTGGACACATAGACACACGGACAGACGGAGTGATATTCAAGCAAATAGAATGCACAAGAATTACAAAAGCAGTTCCACAAAACATAAAAAATGTTCGCATTTTTTGTTTTTTATTTTATTTTTGCATAAAATTTTGTAACAGTAACTTTTTGTGTTCTTTTTTTTATTTTGTTTGTTAGTTGCTACTTTTGTCATGCAACTTTTACAAGGGAACTTTTTTGGACAAGAGCAATGGTTGAGTGGGTTGGGGGCTGGGAGGGAGACGAAGTAAGAAGTTGGCATGCAACATATATGCTAGTTGAGATTGACGCGCGACCCAATTTTATGTGGCCACTGATTGGAGGAATGGAGCCACCCTTCCAATCAACGCCTCTGCTCCACACGTTATCCATATGTTGCAAAATGCAACACTGGCAACTCATTACAACTGCATTCGCTTAAATGTGTTCATTTGTATGCGTAAGAGTGAGTGTGAGTGTGTGCTTGTGTGTACATGTGTGTGGGAATACTTAGCCTTTGTAAGGAATAAGGACACTGACTGCAGCTTTAACGCTCTGGAAACAACGACAACAATAACAACAACTGCGCCATGCATCCTCGATAGCGAAGGGGATGAATGTGGTTGGGCTTCTCGAACAAAATTCGCAATCCTCTTGCCTGCCATGCCATCTTCCTTATGCCGCGTGGAAGGACGAAAATATTTCGTTTGATATGAACTGGAACAAGAATAATAGTAAAAGAAGGATTGCTGTGCATTTGGAAATGCGGCACTGCCAGCTCCATCTGCTGGCTGCTGGGCAACGCTGTATCTGCGCTCCGTTAGTGTAGATCCAGGGGGACTGTGGCGATGGTACCACCGCGGGAGACTGCGGTGAGTTGCGATTCTTTTCGTAGCCATTACGTGTCGGAAGCTGAGTATGAACTGCAAAAAAAGAACAGAATGTTAGAGAATTAATAGAGATGGATGGGCGCAGCACCAGCCATCGTAGTGCTTGGAACGTTCATGGAGACGGACACATGCATTTTTATCAGAAGCTGTTCACTGGTAGTCTTCATGCTAGTACTAGTAATTCGAAGGAGTGGGTAAGCAAAGCTAAATAACAGATTTGATAACGTAAATTGAAGTTTTTTTGCAAAATTACAGTAAGCAATCCTTTGGTTAAAGCTCGCGGATGTGTGTGAGTGCATCGAGCACAGGACGAAGCAGGACTCCTCCTCCTCTGGGTGCTGAGACTGATTTTTTGTTAAAGTGCATTGAGCGGTATATTAAACAAAGCACGTTTGTAATAAAATAAAGTGACAATTTGTCATTTCAAGTCATGTGGCTTCAGGAATGGTCTGATGACCTTGCTGAAGTACAGAATAATCATTATAATCGATTTATGTATACGAGTTCTACAGAATTTATGTACGAGTTGAATATTTTTGTCAGGAATTATAAGCTCCAAGTGTAAATATGATAAATTAAATTTTAATAATTCCTCCAACAAAGGATTAAAGGTGTTACAGAAATTGAATTAAAAATTTTATAACATTTCTTGGGCTTGAAACATTGATAGTTTCAAAGATATGTGCCCAATATAATACACCCATTAACGCCAATGGGTTCGAAAACTTATCAAAATGTTAGTAATTGACATAGTTTAGCCTTTTTTTTTTGTAAAGATAATACATGAATGGTCCTACATACGCGACCTGGACAGGTAAGCCATCGACTTGTTAAACTTGACGCCTCCTTCTTTTGCGTCTCCAAACTTCGTTGCGTTACTAACTCTCCATTTAGAAGTGTCTGCAATGCACCGGTCCTTGGTCTGCAACCTCCTAAGGATGACCTCCTTGCTTTCGGAAGTACCGCAAACAAAGATGAACATCCTTCTAACATCCTTCAATGCGTATAGCCAGTCGACGTGCAACTCAGCCCCTTCCCATGGGTTCGTGAGCCTTGGAACGGTTCGGCACAGCCATACCTTGGATGATGGGTTCTTGCACTTAAGTACAATTGATTCCATCCTCCAAGTTTGCATTGCCAACAAATCCTACATCGCCATCACTTTCACCGATGGTGTCAAGAGACTCCAGGAGGGCGGATTTAAAAACCGCCAACTGAGATTCTCCTAACGGACCATCGATGGAGCAGTCAACGATGCCCATTAAGAGGTCCTTTTCCGCTACCATAGCATATGATGCACGACCACTTTCAATAACCCCTTTCGGGTTAAATTTCCTCCAAGCTGAAGCCTTTGACTTCGCAGCCGCAACACTGTGATTGGGCAAAGGTTTGCTACCGCTTGGTTTCTGGCTATCAGCCATCCCCGATGTCGTCTGGCTATCGACTTTTGAGGGTCGTCCACCAGCTTCCATCGTACTTCCTGCGGAAAATTTAGAATTGCTAGGAATATGTCAGTTCGGCTTATCAGGCAGTCTAAAGAAAATTCTGCACATCGAAATTAAATTCTTCCCTCCCTGCTAAGGTGCTGTGGAGGAACTTGAAAGCAATGGGTATTGGTGAAAAACGTTCTAATGAATGCAATGTTGACCCTGATATTTTAAATGATTTTTTTCTCTCCAGCACAGTGCCTACTCCTAACAACAACATTGTCTTCTCTGATTCTGCTGAACATGAAAATTTTCAATTCTCCACAGTAAGTGTAAATGAGAAAGTCAATAGTAAAAATTAAGTCTAATGCAATTGGTGAGGACCATATTTCAATAAAATTCATAAAGCTTTTTCTTTCGCACGTTCTTAGCCCTATTGCGCATATCCTAAGCCACTGTATCACTACGTCCATGTTTCCTTCTTCTTTGAAAGTTGCACTTGCTATGCCGGACTCTTATGGCAGATTAAATTGAAAACTATATGAATGAAAACAATCTATTATCTCCAATGCAATCAGGTTTTAGGGCTCTTCATAGTTGTGCCACGGCCACAGTAAAAATATTTGATGATATTAGGTCTTTTTATGATGATGGGCATGTAACACTCCTCTGCTTGTTGGACTTTTCAAAAGCGTTTGATACAGTGAATCATAACTTGCTGTGTCGAAAACTAAAACATATGTATGGTTTACGGCTGTTAAATAGTTATTTGTCAAATCGGGTCCAACGAGTCAAAGTTGGTAATAAATATTCAGAATACAAAATTCTATCTAGTGGTGTACCCCAGGGTTCAGTGCTAGGTCCCATGCTATTTGTAATTTTTATCGACATATTAAGGGTCTGCAAACACTCAACCATGCACGCCTACGCAGATGATGTACAACTATATCTTTCCAATCGTGTTGGTCTTTTAGATGACTTAGCTTACAGTCTTAATGAGGATCTTGACTCTATAAATAAATAGGCTATCTTGAATTGTCTCAAGCTTAATGCTCTAAAATCAGTTGTGTTACCTATAGCGATAGATAAAATTTTTCATGAGGATATTCCAGATTTATATATAGGCTCTGAGAAGTTAAAGCTAACAAGCTGTACAAAAAGCCTCGGCTTTTATATAAATTCTACACTTACATGCACTGATCACATTTATAACGTAGTACAAAAGATGCATTACACTTTACGCAATCTGAGAGTGACCGCTGAATTTACACCCTCCAGCACCAGAAGCAAACTTGTTGTTCAATTGATTATTCCCATAATAACTTATTCGGAGCTAGTCTACAGTAGGCTTGTGCTTAACAGTTCCGGAGACTGAACGGACATGGAACGTTTCCTTTAGAGGGCGGAACTAGTTCATTTAAACATGTCCGTGGAACTATCTAGTTCCTTTGTTTATTTGATCTGATTTAGTTGCTTGTTAGTTGAACGTCTCTTTTAAAGAGCGGAACTAATTCATGGAAACATGTCCGCAGAACTATCTAGTTCCTTTTTTTATTTGGTCTGTTTGAGCTGGTTGTTTGTTGTACTGTAGATGAAATTTGTAATACTCTAAGTATAATTTCAACACAACACTCTGACAAGTCATAAGCCAAATTGAACACAATTTTTTGTTCTTTTCAGTGTTTTTATTTCAAAATAAAGAAATTATGGAAAATATTGATAATTTATTTAAAAAAAACAGCTTTAAAAATTTGCTAAAAAATTTCATATAGTTCAAATGTTAAGTAACAAATTTGTAGCATAAGAAAATATATATAAAAATTACCTGATAGTTCCGCGGACAGTCTCGTGAACAGTTCCGCGGAAATGCTTATTTTAAAACATAATAAGCGTGTCCGCGGAACTATCAGTTCCGACAGTTCTCTGTATTAGAGTAAAAGTAACAAAAGCATTTTAAATATCATTTCATTATTGTTCTCTTTCTTATGTTACAAGCAAAAATAAACAGAACAATGCACACAACAAGAATAACGATATATCATATCGTCTATTATTTCATTCTCTCACAAGCATAATAGTTTTACTTGTCGTCGCTCAAACAATTTGTCTAAGCAGTAAACTGTGTGCGGTAAGTGCGAAAGAGATGTCAGCTTTTGTTGCTCATTAGAAAAAAAAAAAAAAAAAAATTAATTTCAGTCGGAACTGTTTGGACATGCTTAAATAGTACAAAAGGAACGATTGGACCTATGTCCGGGAGTGAACATAGTTCCATGAACTATGCATGTCCGGAACGACCCAACTCTAGTCTACAGTAAGCTGGACTCCAGTTCTCAACTAAAACTTTAGCTGGCATTCAACCATGCCATACGATATGTATATGGCCTTCGCAAGTTCGACCATATATCTCAGTACAATAAAAACATCCTTGGTTGTGATTTAATAAACTACCTTAGTTTCAGAAACTGCATTTTCTTACACAAGCTGATCCATTTTAAAGCACCCTCTTATCTATATGAGAAATTACAATTTAGTCAACTACAAAGAAGTCGTATGATTACAATACCTAAATTTAACTTTCTGAATTCCTCGAGATTATTTTTCGTTAACGCAGTTAGATTGTGGAATAGTCTGTTAATTCATATTAAATCTATTGGTGGCACCAGAATGTTTAGACAGGCAATTTTTTCATACTTTTCAAATTAATGTACACTCTAACCAATTTTCCCATCTATCTCAAATTTTCACTCTATATATTTTGTGCTATATTTGTATTCTGTCCTATTTCTTATTGCTCATTAAAAGCATATTTTACTTTTACTACTTTTTATTTTTCCCCTGTTCTCTCCACAAATCTTCACTATAACTTAGTATTAAATCGCTTTAAGTTAATAGGAATTTACCTGATTGATTTGATTTATAATTGTCTTCATAACTATTTAAGTTTTTAGATTAAGTAAATACGCTTATACATGTAACCTTGCCAACTTTGATGTATTATAAAAGAACTTGTTTCTTATTATACAAATAAAGTTTAAAATAAATTGAATTGAAATTGAATTGAACTTCCTTTTTGTGGAAGGCTATCAACTTTTACAGGATGTCCACCTTCCCCCTCCTTAGCCGAAAAGCTAACAGCCATAAGCTGTTCACCTTTCGACTCACTAGTCGCCCCTTTAATGACTTCGCCGAAAGGTCCAGGCTGATTCCTGAATCTTTTTCGCTCGTTCGCTTCCGGAGTAGACTCATCGCATGACATGCTTTGGAACTGGTCCATCATTTTACTGACGGGGGACTCCAAAGCAGTCTTCCCACGGTTGTACCCGCCCTCTTTCGCTTCCTCCTGCGCTTTTGCTTCTCCTTAGAATGGAGCTTCTCCTTTTTATTTTGAATTCTGTACCCATTTGATTCCACGAGTCGCGGAGAATGACGGACCGGACGGACAGAGATCCTCATTACCCGCCCTACCCTACTTATGTGTACAACAGGGAGTGGGCTGCCCTGAGGAGACACCATTGGCGATCTAATATCCCTTGACCCTACACCATCGGTGCAATCTCTCTCGGCATGGAGTCTACAACCTTAGAAATGGGAGGGGACTTTTAGTTCGTTGCTCCACAAAGCCTAAACCAATAGCTATTGTGTCTTTGCAACTTAAGCCTCAAAATCGCGCCAATATTGTCACCCATGCGTAGAAGCTTTTAAGGTCGGCACTAATATAATCAGACTTCCAATCAGAAGCGCCAACTTCAAAGATTTTGTATTCATAAAGAAATTAAGATATTTATGATAATAAAACAAATTAGAAAAAAATTAAAATAATAAGTTTTCCAATGTAATAATATGTTGAAATAAATTATAAAATATGACCAAGGAATTAAAAGGAAAAGTTATTTTAAAATTATTTTTTACTTGGTAGTGATTTTGTAGTCGGTTTTATTTTTATTTTTTTTTTTTAAGTTTTTATATCTTCCTTTTTAGAAAATATGATAAATTTTCGAAAAAAGTTTATAAACTACATAAATACAATTGTTCCCAGTAAATTTGTTCTATTAAATTCTGAAAGTTTGTTGGTTATTTCAAATATCTGTCTCTTAAATTTCAATTATATGTCACGTGTTTTGAAATAATTATACCCATTCTTGTAACGAGTTTTATTACCCTAGTGTTAATATTATTTGAGATATAGTGTTTTTCTAATATTGTCACGCCCCTTTGTTGAATAAACTCCCACTATCTGGACCGTTATTTGTAACAATTGTACCCCTGTACTTCATTTCAGTACCCCAGCGTCAATATTAACTGAGATGGTATTTATCTAGTATTGCCATGCCCATTTGACGAATAACACCTACTTTATTGACCGTTATTTTTAATAATTCTGCCTAACCCTGCACTACAATAAAGTTGTGCCCTAGTGTCAATATTGTTCGAGATGCACTGTTTTTTCAATGTTTCAGATACACTGTTATTGTGCCACGCCGAATTGTCGAATACCGCCCACTTTCTTGACCGTAGTTTGTAATAATAGTGCCTACCCCTGTACTAAATTGCAGTACCATATTATCAATATTATTCGAGATGCACTCTTTTTCTAATATTGGCACGCCCATTTGTCAAATAACGCCCATTTTCTTGACAGTAATTTGTGTTAACTGTGTCTACCCCTACACTAAATTTTAGTACCCTAGTGTTAATATTATTCGAGATACAGTGGTTTTCTAATATTGCCACGCCCATTCGTCGAATAACGCCCACTTTCCTGACCATAATTTTTAATAATAATGCCTACCCCTATACGAAATTGCAGTACTCTAGTCTCAAAATTATTCAAGATACACTGTTTTTCTAATATTGCCACGCCCATTTGTTGAATAACGCTCATTTTGTTGACGGTAATTTGTAATAATTGTGTATACTCCTACACTAAATTGCAGTACCGTAGTTTCAATATTATTAGAGATACAGTGTTTTTCTGGTATTGCCACGCCCCGTTCTCGGATACCACCCACTTTTTTAGATGGAAACCTCCGTATTTATCATTTCTATCTGTTTGCCAAAAATTATGGCAATCAGGCATACGGTTTAGGAGCAATCGATGTTCACACTCTTAAAAAAAAAAAAAAAAGCAGAGAAACCGACGAACTTGAGAACCTCCTCCTTTTTGAAGTCGGTTAAAAATTGCAGTCAAACGATTTTTCACTGCGCTATTATCGCGTTAAGAATTAGGAATCAAAACGTCTTTATTAATTTCGTATGGTTTTGTTGTTGTTTAAAAACGTTGATCAATCAGCGTGACGTCATGACCTCTTTGGTTAAGTAATAAAATTATTTACTATATTACATTGAAGTGTTCAATAGCAGTACATTGAATTAATTTTCTTTGAATGTTTTATTGAAATATTTATAGTATTTGCTATTAAAAATAAGATATTGAAATTGAATTATTAATGTTTTCATTAAAAATTATAATATGCATAGTGTTTGAATCAAAGTGGAACTATTTCGAATAAACAAATATTATCACTTGCAATCATTAAGCATTTATTTTATATATTTGTTTTTGTTTCTTACAAATTAAAATCAATTAAAAAATCAATATAAAAATCAAATTAAAAATCAAATTAACACAATCAATATTTTAAGTGCGTAATCCTGAAAAAATTCGATGACAAGGAGCAGAAAAATCTTATAATCTGACTTTATCGAACTCTACAGACTAATTTTCTATCGCGTGCATCACCCTTCTTTAAATAATTTGTAAACATTTCATATCAATAACTTCTGACCTGTGTGAAATTAAACTACCAACTTCCATCGGGTTGGTGTCCAATGTGCATGCACACAACTTTGAGAGAAATGAGAAATGATTGACAGTATTCAGTCATTGAGTCTAAATCGTCATTATGTTTAGTTCATTTGTTCTAAATATCTTTTTAACCGACTTCAAAAAGCAGGAGGTTCTCAAGTTCGTCGGTTTCTCTGTTTTTTTTTATATTTTTTTTTTGTTTCTTTTTTTTAATGTATGTACATCGATAACTCCTAAACCATATGCCCGAAGTAGATACAATATGTTGGTTCTGGGGCAGGAGGCTCAGAGGCTCAAGCCGATGACGTCACGCCCGCACCCCAGCGCCATCTAGTGGGGGGCTTTTTGCTCAAATGTGCAAAGGTGTATGTCTTTGCTAAAAGCTATTATGGTGTATGTCTTTGCTAAAAGCTATTATGGTGTATGTCTTTGCTAAAATGTATTAAAAGTAGGCAAGTTTGGTGTATGTCTTTGCTGTAAGCTTTTAAAAATTGGCAAGTTTGGTGTATGTCTTTGCTGTAAGCTTTTAAAAATTGGCAAGTTTGGTGTATGTCTTTGCTGTAAGCTTTTAAAAATTGGCAAGTTTGGTGTATGTCTTTGCTGTAAGCTTTTAAAAATTGGCAAGTTTGGTGTATGTCTTTGCTTTATTTATACTTTTAAATTAGCAAGTTTGGGGTATTTCTTTGCTTTAAGCGTTGGTCATAATTTTATACGCTACATTATCGGTAGTGGTAGTCAAGCGAGTTCTTATCAGTGTTTGCATGTTTTGTTTTTTTCTTAACCCTCGCAGTAGTTATAGCAATGACTCAAAAAATAAATATATATTTATAAGACTTCTAACGTAGACTGCGTGGTGGCATACTTATCAGAGTTCACATGAGTAAACGAAATACATAGCAACCAGGAAGAGTCAGGAAGTTTCTAGAAGCTTCGAGATGTAGAAAAAACTTCGAGAACATTTTAGAAGCTAACAACATCACCAAAAAAAATTTTTTTTTAAAAATCAAAGGTGTTAAGTCTCAAGCTTCATGGTGTGAGAGAGAGAGAGAGAGAGAGAAAGGGAGAGAGAGAATTTGATAGTAAGAGAGAGAAAGGGAGATAGCAAATAGCGCGATCCTATACAAAGAATACTTCAGAATCAACCTAACCTAAGACAATGCCAAGAAGAGACAGGAAGTTTCTAGAAGCTTCGAGATGCAGAAACGTCGAGAACATTTTAGAAGTCGACTTATGTTATTGTATGCCGATGACGTCACCCATACCCATCCTGGTACGGATTTTAATTTTATTTTATTTCAATTTCAATACTAATTTCAAGGTTAAAGTTATAAGAGCCAAGCTTCATAGTAAGCGCACTCATAACCCGCAAGTTCAAGATAAGGCAGCAATGTACAAGTTCAAACATGTTTTTTTGTGTTACTTCTAAAATAAATAAACAATTTTTGCGGTCAAGTGCAAGGGCAAAAAAAGAAGATAAGAATTAAAAGTTGATATGTCAAAAACTAAGCTAAGCTAACCTAAGCTAATATAAGCTAAGGCTGCGTTCATAGTGAACGCCCATAATCGGCTGCTTTTTTATAATGATTCTTGTTGTTGTTGTTCTTACTGTTGCTATTGTTGTTCTTACTGATGTTGTTGTTGTTGTTGTTCTTGTTGTTGTTCTTACTGTTGTTGTTGTTGTTGTTGTTCTTACTCTTGTTGTTGTTGTGGTTGTTGTTGTTGTTGATGAGGCTGTTTTACTAATAAAAATAGGCAATCTAAAGTTACTAAATAAATAGCTAAACTTCTTTATTAAAATATTATTTATATTAATTACACTACATTTTGAGCCCAATTTGGTCACATCTGTTGATAACCAAGATAAGCTATGGAAGCTACGTCCAATTACGGACCATCTCAAGTCAAATATGTTGAAGAACTATCACCCAACACAACATTTATCTTACGATGACAATGGACGACACGGTTGCAAGCAGTTTTTTAAAGGTAAACCAATCGGCCAAACGGTTACATGTTAAATTTTGACATATATCAAGGCAAGAACCCACGTTGTACCAATCCATATGATGAACGATTCGGAAAATGTGCAGCACCACTTATAACTATGATCGATGACTTTCAGATGATTTGAAAGGCCTTATTGAATATTTCATTCATATTGAATTATTGTTTGATTGATTATCGATATTGTGATTGATTGATTGATTGATTATCGATCAGTTTAAGCAGGTAGCTGTAGAACAGCACAGATCAGTTTAAGCAGGTAGCTGTAGAACAGCACAGATCAGTTTAAGCCGGTAGCTGTTGAACAGTACAGACCATTTTAGCCGGTAGCTAACTAATCTGTGCTGTTCTACAGCTACCTGCTTAAACTGATCGATAATCAATCAATCAATCAATCACAATATCGATAATCAATCAAACAATAATTCAATATGAATGAAATATTCAATAAGGCCTTTCAAATCATCTGAAAGTCATCGATCATAGTTATAAGTGGTGCTGCACATTTTCCGAATCGTTCATCATATGGATTGGTACAACGTGGGTTCTTGCCTTGATATATGTCAAAATTTAACATGTAACCGTTTGGCCGATTGGTTTACCTTTAAAAAACTGCTTGCAACCGTGTCGTCCATTGTCATCGTAAGATAAATGTTGTGTTGGGTGATAGTTCTTCAACATATTTGACTTGAGATGGTCCGTAATTGGACGTAGCTTCCATAGCTTATCTTGGTTATCAACAGATGTGACCAAATTGGGCTCAAAATGTAGTGTAATTAATATAAATAATATTTTAATAAAGAAGTTTAGCTATTTATTTAGTAACTTTAGATTGCCTATTTTTATTAGTAAAACAGCCTCATCAACAACAACAACAACCACAACAACAACAAGAGTAAGAACAACAACAACAACAACAACAGTAAGAACAACAACAAGAACAACAACAACAACAACATCAGTAAGAACAACAATAGCAACAGTAAGAACAACAACAACAAGAATCATTATAAAAAAGCAGCCGATTATGGGCGTTCACTATGAACGCAGCCTTAGCTTATATTAGCTTAGGTTAGCTTAGCTTAGTTTTTGACATATCAACTTTTAATTCTTATCTTCTTTTTTTGCCCTTGCACTTGACCGCAAAAATTGTTTATTTATTTTAGAAGTAACACAAAAAAACATGTTTGAACTTGTACATTGCTGCCTTATCTTGAACTTGCGGGTTATGAGTGCGCTTACTATGAAGCTTGGCTCTTATAACTTTAACCTTGAAATTAGTATTGAAATTGAAATAAAATAAAATTAAAATCCGTACCAGGATGGGTATGGGTGACGTCATCGGCATACAATAACATAAGTCGACTTCTAAAATGTTCTCGACGTTTCTGCATCTCGAAGCTTCTAGAAACTTCCTGTCTCTTCTTGGCATTGGCTTAGGTTAGGTTGATTCTGAAGTATTCTTTGTATAGGATCGCGCTATTTGCTATCTCCCTTTCTCTCTCTTACTATCAAATTCTCTCTCTCCCTTTCTCTCTCTCTCTCTCTCTCTCACACCATGAAGCTTGAGACTTAACACCTTTGATTTTTAAAAAAAAATTTTTTTGGTGATGTTGTTAGCTTCTAAAATGTTCTCGAAGTTTTTTCTACATCTCGAAGCTTCTAGAAACTTCCTGACTCTTCCTGGTTGCTATGTATTTCGTTTACTCATGTGAACTCTGATAAGTATGCCACCACGCAGTCTACGTTAGAAGTCTTATAAATATATATTTATTTTTTGAGTCATTGCTATAACTACTGCGAGGGTTAAGAAAAAAACAAAACATGCAAACACTGATAAGAACTCGCTTGACTACCACTACCGATAATGTAGCGTATAAAATAATGACCAACGCTTAAAGCAAAGAAATACCCCAAACTTGCTAATTTAAAAGTATAAATAAAGCAAAGACATACACCAAACTTGCCAATTTTTAAAAGCTTACAGCAAAGACATACCCCAAACTTGCTAATTTAAAAGTATAAATAAAGCAAAGACATACACCAAACTTGCCAATTTTTAAAAGCTTACAGCAAAGACATACACCAAACTTGCCAATTTTTAAAAGCTTACAGCAAAGACATACACCAAACTTGCCAATTTTTAAAAGCTTACAGCAAAGACATACACCAAACTTGCCAATTTTTAAAAGCTTACAGCAAAGACATACACCAAACTTGCCTACTTTTAATACATTTTAGCAAAGACATACACCATAATAGCTTTTAGCAAAGACATACACCATAATAGCTTTTAGCAAAGACATACACCTTTGCACATTTGAGCAAAAAGCCCCCCACTAGATGGCGCTGGGGTGCGGGCGTGACGTCATCGGCTTGAGCCTCTGAGCCTCCTGCCCCAGAACCAACATATTGTATCTACTGCCCGATTGCCATAATTTTTGGTGAACAGATAGATATAATAAACACGAAGGTGCCCATCTAAAAAAACGGGGCGTGGCAATACTAGAAAAACGTTGTATATCGAATAATATTGACACTAGGGTACTGCAATTTAGTGTAGGGGTAGACGCTGTTATTACAAATATGGTCAAGAAAATGGGCGCTTTTCGACAAATGGGCGTGACAATATTAGAAAAAGAGTGTATCTCGAATAATATTGAAACAAGGGAACTGAAATTTAGTATGGGGGTAGGCATTATTATTACAAAGTTTGGAATAAAAATGGGCGGTATTCGACAATTATTGGCAATGGCAATATTAAGAAAACAATTTATCTCGAATAATAGTGATACTACGGTACTACAATTTAGTATAGAGGTAGGCATAATTATAACAAATTACGATAAAGAAAGTGGGCATTATTCGACAAATGGGCGTGGCAATATTAGAAAGACACTATCTCAAATAATATTGACACTAGTGTAATGCAAATAAGTTTAGGGGTAGACACAATTAATACAAATTACGGTTAAGAAAATGGTCGTTAATTGACAAATGGGCGTGGCAATATTAGAAAAAAAGTTTATCTCGAATAACATTGACACTAGGGCACTGAAATATATTATAGTACAGAGGTAGGCAGAATTATTAAAAACTACGGTCAATAAAGTAGGCGTTATTCGACAAATGGGCGTGGAAATACTAGATAAACACTATCTCAGGTAATATTGACGCTTTGGTACTGAAATGAAGTACAAGGGTAGGCACAATTATTACAAATAACGCTCAAGAAAGTGGGCGCTAAGTTAACAAAGGGGCGTGGCAATATTAGAAAAACACTCTATCTCAAATAATATTGGCACTAGAGTAATAAAACTAATTACAAGAATATGTGTAATTATTTCAAAACACGTGGCATCTAATTTAAATTTAAGAGACAGACATTTGAAATAACCAACATTTTTCCGAATTAAATAAAACAAATATTTTAAGAACAATTGTATTTATGTAGTTTATACACTTTTTTCGAAAATTTATCATATTCTCTAAAAAGGAAGAAATAAAAACTTAAAGAAAAAACCGACTACAAAATCACTACAAAGTAAAAAATAATTTTAAAATTACTATATTAATATATTTATATATTAATTTCTTTAATATATTAATTTCTGATTAAATGCCTAATTATATTGGCGCCGACCTTAAAAGCTTTTGTTTTCATAAAGAAATTAATATATTTATAATAATGAAACAAACTAAAAAAAAAAACTAAAATACGTTTTCAAATGTAATAATATGTTTAAATAAATTATCAAATATGACCAAGAAATTAAAAGGAAAAGTTATTTTAAAATTATTTTTTACTTTGTAGTGATTTTGTAGTCGGTGTTTTTTTTTTGTTTAAAGTTTTTTTTAGTTTGAAAACAATCAGTAATCAGTAAAATAATCAGAAAACAATAAGAAAATTCAAATGCTTAATTGTCTCTCCGTATCTGTATTGAATGGTGCATTAGCCCTAACATATATAAGTTATGTGTAGTTTTCGTAAAAAATTGCAAAGAATTTTAATAGATTGTCTTGTGATTTTTTTTTACTTAAATAAAATTGAATGACCTGACGTCAACCTGGATGGTATTCAAAAATTGTTTGCTTAATTGGAAAGAGAAATTTCGTAAATTGTTTCCAAACATAATTTTCTACAGAAAAAGACTTAACATCAAAACCTTATGTTTGCATTTAAAATTATGTACGAAAAATATAAAATGTTAAACACGAAACATATGGCTCAGTTAATCTTTCAAAAAAACACAAGTTAGTGTGAATGCAGTTTATTCATCTTACCACCCAGAGGTGTATGTGTCACCGACATTTTTTTCATACCGCCCACTGCACCTGATCGAATTAAACCCCACACTTTACAAGCCCTTACTTGATGCCAATAAACCGCATGCTAAAAATTGGAACTGACTGCTGGAAAATTAACTCCAAAGGGGATTTTAAGGCTTAAGCTAGAAGCAAATTTCTTCCACGCCACTCAACTCGATGACTCTCCACTACTTTCGCACAAATTCAGACACACACACACACATATTTTTTCATGAATGTGCAGTCCATGTGTTTGTGCGTGTGACATATCTAGCGTTTTGTGGCATGTCATGAGATGCCGAATGGACCGCACCACTGCTGCTGAGCTCAATAAACCAAAGGATGCAACTACTAGCACGCAGCTACTTTTGCTGCCTGGGTGCAGAGCATCTGGTCTCACCTCTACCTACGAATGACGTCTGGGAATGCCTTGTATTTGTTTGGCTCACTTCTTTTCTTGCATTTAGTTGATCGTAACTTACCTTCCGCTCCGTTGGCCAGGCCATTCGCCATGCCTGGGCCCATGTTGCCACCGAGTCCACCCTGGGCACTGCCAAGTATGTCGTTCTCTACCATTTGATTTGTGAAAAGCGTTTCCTTGGCGCGCACGACTTCGTTGATTCCTTTGTTGTGGTTCGAGGTCTGCTTACGGCGGGGCTTCGACGTGGTGTGCACATAAGGCGTTGGCGTCGTTGTCGGCTTCGGAGGTAATCGCAGTTCTGCAACAAATTGTACCAATTATGAAATGTAGTATATGTGTTAAAGTATATATGTTAGTGTGTGAGCAATAGGGACATTGTTAAATATAAGAAGGAAAGGCACTTTCCTTTGGTCGGCTTGGTACTCGATATCGTTTGGCTAACAAACCATGTATCCTAGATGGTTTTCCGCAATTCGCTTCATTTATGCTGTAACTGATGGATATGTTGGGGGAAATTATTTGCAGTTGCAATTTTACGCCAAATTATTTTCTCTTAGTTTTGAAAGAGTTTCAACTACAAATATTTGACAAACGGCAAAATAATTTTAAGAAACTGTTTAAATTAAAGACTTGGTTAAATATGCTGAAAGGCTTTTTGAAGGACACATCGATTGAGCAATTCTCATGGAAGAATGCACAAATAAGTGGAAGGACCTCTAAGTGAAATCGGATTGCATTTAAATGGTGGAACGGTTTGAAGGTTAGGCTGAGAGTTGGAAGGTACGTCGTATTTTCTTATTGATTTTCCACGGAACTTACCCACAAAAAAATAAGATGCTGGGGAAAGTGAAAAGAAATGATTCAGTGCGCATAAATAGAGCACTAAGGTATACCTAATTTGATGCATTTCTCCACTTTTTACCACTTAATATCGAAGAAGAAATGGTGGCGCAGGAAAAAGTGCTGTTTGCTTTAGAGCTACCTATCTTCTATTCTTCTATCTTTGTTCTTGTGGAATTAGTTCCTAACAACACAGATAACATAATTATCGTCAACCCTTTTTTGAGAAAGGTTTCCACTACCTGATCCCTACCAGAGAGAAATTGCACTGACTACTACTACTGTTAAGACAAACTGGGGCGGCTCAAAACTTCCGATATGGCCGGGGAAAGCGTCTTTTCCACGGATCTAAATATTAAAACCTTTTTTAGACTACCAGATCATTGCAGTGTATGTTCATTTATA
The DNA here is from genome assembly GCA_914767935.1 of Coremacera marginata. NCBI lineage: Eukaryota > Metazoa > Arthropoda > Insecta > Diptera > Sciomyzidae > Coremacera > Coremacera marginata. Next base: position 138,445,789 of record OU612045.1, read on the forward strand.
AAGTTGAAGAATGGCTAAGCTTGATAATGAGGTATCGACTTGGCACATCTATATTTTCACGGACAAGCAGCTTACATCAACGAGATGGCTGACAGTTCAACATTCGTTTGGTCTGGGTACCAGGGCATAGAGTACCAGACATTTCTGGGAGTTGTAGAGCAGATGAGCTCATTTGAGAAAGTACAGTGGGAACGCTGCCATCGTTCAGCTGCGACGTTCAAGCTGGCTCTTACGCAAAATGTCATGAACTTGGCTAAATCTAGGTGGAATTCATAACTAACTATAACAAGTGGCCTGTAGCATGTGCCAGATACGGCCTTGTTTTAATAAAAAATGTGCAAGGAATCTTTTTCTCTTGGAGAGGATCTTTTTATTTTGATAGGCATAATAACACAATATTATCAGGGATGGGGAGAAGGAGGAGTCAGTACCATATCTCCTTTGCTCATACCCCGCTCGTCTATGCAAAGTACTGAACTATTTGGAAAATTTTTTCTCGACATCTTAAGAGTAGACGTTAAGAAGTAGGATCCTGAAGAAGTAGACGTAAAGCGTCTGCAGTTGTTTATTGACAGCATAAGCTGGTTTCATGGGAGTTTTCAGCAGTCGTGGGGAAGATCTACAGTTTTAGATATCACAACAAACCAATCATCTGATTAAGGTTGGCCAGTCTTGGGACCGGCCGTCACCTTAATACTACCTATTCTAGAGACTTATATGTATATGCAATAACAATAGAGTTAGTAGAGCTAGTACAGCTTTTTCGCACTTCCTCAGCATTAACCCATCTAAAGCCACTACCCAGTATTCAATGAAAATCATCAATGTTATGGATACCATTGACCACAAACAAGCTAATGTGGGAAAAATTCACCCACCAATAAATGGGTTGGGCCAGGGACAACACAAGACGTAACAACTAACCATGCGTATACATAGATGTAATTACACAACTATTTTTAATCTACTTTTGAGTTAACCTTTTGACAAATTAACATCAAAAATGCTACAATTGTTAACAAAGGAACTCATGCGGCTTAAAGGAGCAGTATCCATATAATTTGTTCTACTATATGGCAAATAAATTAAGTTGCGAGCGTTTCTACTGCTTGTACGGTTAGTGTTAAAATATGTGTGAGAAAGAAGTTCTGGAAAATCGAAAACACCTGTTATGAGCTGGCGTAAATATACGATATCTGCAGATTTCCTTTTATCAATTAATGACTGCATTTTTAACAGTTTCCAGCGATCCTCATATGGAGGAAGGCCTAATATGCCCTATATGACTACCCATAAAATAAAGCAATAATCCATTTTCTTACCGATAAAAATTCTACTTTGGATGAGATATAGTATTGGTACACAGAAAATAAAATATTTGATTTGTTGTCTAAACTAGATTAGGTAATGTGAAATTTTCTGTTTCATCTAATCTTTTTAGCAACTTTTCTACTTACACAGTTAGTAAAACAATCATGCATTAGGTTATTCAACTAATTGAAAATTGTAAATTCTACAAAAATTTTGTTTATAAAATCGCCTAATTTTTTTATGAATTTTACCTAATGCAAGTTGTTGATTTGTTTTTGAAAGCTTAAAGATTAATGCCAAATATCAGTCTGATTTGAACTCGTTAGATTCGGTCGTCTTTAAATCGTCTTTAAACGTCTTAAATAGTCTGCTTGTTTTAAAAGTGTTTTAACTTATTATATATGCAAATGTTCCTTTCTCAAATCTTGTGCAAATATTAATGACAATAATGTTAAAGCTAATGCCAATCAAAACATTGTGTTGAATTCTTCTTTTAGTTTGTGTGTTACGATAGCTCAATTAGTCACCGAAGTGAAAGAATTGAAAAAAATGGAGTTCTTCAGGCCCATGACAGAATTATAAGGTAGAGCCGCTTTGTTTACGCGTCAACGAAGAGTGGATATTGAAAAGGTTGGTTACTTGTCAAAACGACGAATTTCGTAGAAATTACAAATGAAGAAAATATTTTATGTTTCCAAGTTGCAAACAGTGCAGTCGCGGGTGTTAAACTTGTGATAATTTGAGTGAAAATATTATAAAAAAAATGTAACAAAAACTAAAAAATTGTGAAAGAAGTCTTGCAAAAAAAAGAAAAGTGCTAAAAAAAACCTGTAACAGTTTTAACCTAAAAACAACTGCGAAACGTGAGCATAAAGAAATTCGCGATGAACAGCTGATTTTGACATCTAGCCCGCTTTATTCTGCTTTCAACTTCATTCCTCTCCGAGTCGGCCCTACCTTTTAACTCTGCCATGTTCAAGCCCAGCTCAATCTAATTCTGCTCTCAATTCAGAGCAACGTCAAACTCTGTCTAGTTGTGTTAATGTTCAATGAACATCATGAATTGATGAAGTCCTAGTTCTAACGCAGTTGTTGTGCTGCCTGTTTTAGACGATAATTCGATTTCTATGTTGGTGCTGATACTGTTGTTGTTGCTACTAAAATCTGTTTTGATTGCGCTGATGAAACTCATGCTGTTTTAGCTTCTGTTTCTCAATTCAAAGAATTAGGTATAATTTTTGATCGTAAATTTGCAGCTATTGCTTGGAACCCATTTTATGAGGCTCATAATTTCCGGCTTGAAAAGGTTTGCCTTGCGCTAATTTAATATTGATGTTCTACACATGATACAATGATTACTAGGTAGCCTTGACAAACTACCTATTTTCTCACGAGCGTCGATCGGTAGTTGTCAAAATCAATACAAAGTTCAACGTGGCATCTGTTTTGCTGCTTATTCGTTTTATCTTTTTCAATGCGTTTTTGACAACTCCAGATCGCCAACAAAACTGTCACTCCTACCTTGTATATCATTATACCATGGGTCTACCCAGAGCCTTGCACGAACACTCGTTCGTAGAAAAAATATAAATATTTTGTTCGTAGAGAAAAAAAAAATATTTCGATCATTCGTTCGTTCGTAGAAAATAGATGTTCGTTCTTAAAAAATACAAATTACAATTTTGTTCATTCGCAGAATTTTTTCTACGAACTAACAAATAAATAAATGAAAATATTATGTTCGTGCAATGCTGTGTGTGTGCTCATATAATAGCAGATTTCTTTTAATAAAATAAAAATCTTTAGAGAGTAGTAAAAGTATTTTGTCTTTACTTTTTTTTTTTGATATCATTAATGGGTTTGTTGATTGCCCTGCGATATTGGAAATGGATAACTTCAATGCCTCTGTAAGAGCACCCAGAAATTATTATGCGATTACTTGGAAATGTCTCACATCGAGGTTTTGCTATTATGGAATTCCATAAATTTTAAATTTAATTTAAATTTTTCTGTTTTTGAAAATGAAATGAAATCTGTATTAAATTCTATTTTTTAATAATATTTTCTTTTCAGTCTGGAAGTTATATTTCTGCATATTCTACATAAAACTATATCAAATTAATTAAATAATAAATATAATTATTTTAATTTTCATTTAATTTTTGAATTTACTTTAAAATACTTTTTGTATATAGCTAATACTTATTTTTATTCTGTTAATCTGATAACTTCAATGCCTCTGTAAGAGCACCCAGAAATTATTATGCGATTACTTGGAAATGTCTCACATCGAGGTTTTGCTATTATTGAATTCCATAAATTTTAAATTTCATTTAGATTTTTCTGTTTTTGAAAATGAAATGAAATCTGTATTAAATTCTATTTTTTAATAATATTTTCTTTTCAGTCTGGAAGTTATATTTCTGCATATTCTACATAAAACTATATCAAATTAATTAAATAATAAATATAATTATTTTAATTTTCATTTAATTTTTGAATTTACTTTAAAATACTTTTTGTATATAGCTAATACTTATTTTTATTCTGTTAATCTGATAACTTCAATGCCTCTGTAAGAGCACCCAGAAAATATTATGCGATTACTTGGAAATGTCTCACATCGAGGTTTTGCTATTATTGAATTCCATAAATTTTAAATTTCATTTAGATTTTTCTGTTTTTGAAAATGAAATGAAATCTGTATTAAATTCTATTTTTTAATAATATTTTCTTTTCAGTCTGGAAGTTATATTTCTGCATATTCTACATAAAACTATATCAAATTAATTAAATAATAAATATAATTATTTTAATTTTCATTTAATTTTTGAATTTACTTTAAAATACTTTTTGTATATAGCTAATACTTATTTTTATTCTGTTAATCTGTAGTAATTATTGTCCAAAGATAAAAATAAATAAATGAGATGAAATGAAATAAGAATAAAACTATAATTTTAGTTTACAAATTTACGATGAACGTAAACTTAAGATCTAATTCAATTTCATCTTGAATTGTCGTATTTGTTAAGTGTCTTGCCCCGGTTTACCCAAAGAACAGTTATTCTTTAATACAAGATTTTGTGCGTTAATTTATGGACATAAATAGCTGATATATTTCAGCATGTCCGAAGTTAATCTACGTTGTGCATAACCAACACTCGATTTGTTACTCAGTATTTGCTATGTGCTAAGTTAAGTAACGTTACAGTAGATTACTGCACAGAACGTTACGTTACTGCACAGAAAGATGCCTATTTTGGCTTCGGCAAATCCAATAACGATTTCTTAATGAGAGAGTAAGGGTTTCAGCGTAAAGGAAACTACTACTTTTTTTGATTTATATGTTACTTTGCGAATAATAAAATTACATTAATAAAATTTTAAAATAACATAAAAAATGTGTTTCGATTGGCTTTCGATTAGCTTATGTATCTAAATAATTGGATAATTTGACTAAAAAAATACAGTTTTCTTACCTACTTTAAAGTTGAAAAATTGACTAAGGAATTGGGCTAATTTTCTAAAATAAGTAGTTGTTTTTCCTACTCTAAAGTTGCTAAATGATCAAATTAAATAGATAATTTTCCTAAAATATGTGGGTACCGTTTCCACTCTTAAGTGGGAATGCAATCTAAATAATTAGATCAGTTTTCTACTCTTAGTAGATGGCTTATCTACTCTAAAGTAGACACAGTTTAAAAATAAATTAGATAAATCTTCGAATTAATTATGTGTCTTACCTATTTTACGGCTGAAAGCATACCTAAATATTTAGGTGCTTTATTTACTCTCGCAGTTACTCTACCTACTACAATTGTAATACTTTGACATTTAGAAATTTGTAGCGCACCTAAACAAATTCGTTGACTGAAAATCACCGGATTACTTTAGCTGAATTTTATACATTTTTAGGAAAAAGTTCTACTCTTTTGTTTTCTGTGTACAATCTAGAATTCGGAATTATGGTATACTCTATTCAGCAAAGGTTGTGACACGGAAATCTCAACATTTCTTTGAGGATTCATGACTAAAAAACATAATAATACCCCGCCAGTACCGAAAGTAACCAATTGCACCTTATCGTTAACTACTTTACTAGTTCTATACGAACTAGCTCCTTTTTTGACCCAAGGTAATGCATAAAAGGGTCAGTTCAATCAACTTCTAGCTTGTACTGCTTATTGTTTGTGTTTCTATGGTCTTGATTTTTAAACAATGGCTTATATAGTTTGGAGTATTTTTTTCGATAAAGCATGATATATCAATTTCGTTAAACAACATGAATAAAAAAGTTCTGAAGAAAAAAAGTATAAATTCATTAATTGAAGATTGCTTTTGCAATTTTGTTTTTTTTATTTTTCTAACTAGTGACTAAGCTTGCCCTGTAGCACTAGTGAAGTGGCTAGTTGAATAATAATGTAAAAGGTAGCAATTGACCCTTGCCTATGACATTCACGTAAAATTTGTCAGTTGAATGCAAAGAAAGTAGATTGAAGTGGAACTAACACTGATTACCTTACGGCTAGTGAAATCATTAGTTCTGTACTAGTGCCAATTTCTGCAGGGACATAATACATTTCTATAATTCAAATTAAAATTGTAATAGAGAAATGCTGAAATCTTGATCTGAAGGTGACATAGTGTTTTTTTTTTAGAAGTAAAGAATTTCTTAGAGGTGTCGCTGTCAAGCCAGTTGTCAAAGTAAGGCGTTTATTAATAAGACGATTAACAATGCAACAACCAATTTTTCTGCATACTGACACTTTACCGTAACCAAAATCTACACTGTTGTATTCTCGTTAGCTATCAATCACATATAGGTATTTATAGGTACTTGGCTGACTATATTCTGATAATATAAGAAATCCCACGAAAGTCACTTATTGAAAATGCAACCCAGCCATTACGACAAATGTCAAACGCACGACTGAGTAGAATAAATCTAAACTTTTTTCTTTAGGTAGTACTTTACCCCTTCGTATGATATTTACGATGAGAGTACGATCAACGGATGAGGTCGAATTAAGATTTATAGCTAATTCACACTAGTGGTGGGGAGGTATAGGATACTTTTTCGTACGTTTGAGTACCCAATAAATTATTAGATACTATTCGATACTTTAATTGGATACTCGATGTTTTTGGCAAGAAATGTATACATGCAAATATAACCCAATAAATATTTGCTATATATTACGATTCAACATAAATATTATGCAAATTTGCTGGCATAGGTTTTGCAGCAAAAAAGCAACAAAAACGGAATTTCACGCACATGGTTGCATTTTACTGCATTGATAAATTTTCTTTGCATTAAGATTAAACAGAAACAACAACCCTGAGTATCCAATACTTTTAATTCGATTATACTGATACTCAAGTCAAAGCCGTATATCCAATACTAAAAATTGGATACTTGATTCGCCCTACATCACTAATTCACACTACTGCGTTAGGTCGGTCATGCGCCGATCGGACTTTATAGGAAAGTTGTAAAAATTTAACGGGATGAGCTGTCAGAAGGCACTTCATAACAACTCGTTTCTACATTAGCTGTCAACGCACGTCCGATCTAATGTAGCTTTGTGGTTTGGATATCACAGTGCAGAACGACAGTACAGCAAATTTCAAAGCTCTGTGCTAAAATAAATTCTTTACTTAGAAAAAGTTAAAAAATTTAAAAACATAAATAAAATATGTTATTCATAATAATTTTAAATGCAAAGCTATCTCAATTTGCAATTACTTTGTAATAGGTTAACATATACAGCAATTCTTTTGCAATAATTCCTTATGTTGGGTGTATTGGGAACAGCATTGCCATATGTTTTTTTGTAAATCCTGTAATTTTAAAAAAAAAATCCTGTATTTTTAGAGAAAATACTGCTCTTATAAAAGGACTAAAAACAAATATTTTAAAATTTTTTTATTATAACATTTTTAATATTCCTTATCTTACCAGGTTTTGTTAAGTATTTGTCCATTTGTAATTTGCTAAAGACTAGCGAAAAGAAATGAACAAAAACGATGACAGCAACAATGACAGGAAAAGCGCTGCCACATGATCAAATTTTTGAAAGGATGTAAAAAGTAGTAGCAACTTTATTTGTTACTTTTATATAAGTACTTACATATAATTTATAAACATAAAATTTCTATTTTTTTTTCTTCAACGAAAATTAAAAAACTGGATTAAAAAAAACCTGCCCAAATCCTGGGAGAAATATGATCCTGTCTACCTGCTCAAAATACTGCCCAAAACAGGATTAACTGCCCATATGGTAACGCTGATTGGGACACAGTAAAATTTATATATTTTTTATTTTTATTCCAAAATAAGGTATTGTTTTACAGTCCCGATTCAACAATTTGCATTTAAAATATCTTATTCATAATTTATTTATACAATAGCTACACAGTATTTACTGCACTGATACATATATACTTATACAAGGAATTTTCATCGTTTTACCTATTTTAGTTTTGTAGAAATGACCCAATTTATTGACTTCTAACCGAAATCAAACCAACCTTATCTGCAAATCATGCCAAACATAACTTTGAATAATTCCTATATGAAATTTCTAATAGTGGCAACAATAAAACCCCATCATGGAGAGGAAATGGCAGGAAACTTTTCAACAAATCGATAAGATCTACGCTTCATCCGATTCAATGACGTTCTAACAGATTTTATTCGATGTCATTCTTTGGAATTGAAGATGAAAATCAGTTCGCCACATTAGGGCATATTTAAATATATTGCGGCGATTACATTGTTTCATGCAATGCGGAAGTGTGTAAGCGGAGAGAAGGATGGTGAGCAGAGCTGGGTGAGTAGTAGAACGTCTAGGATGAAGACTGCGACGAAACTTTGCCAAATTGTGTAATAATTCATTCGGCGGATATTGTTTCCGTTTTATTGGTTTGCGTCTTGGCTTAAATCCCGTGCAGATGTGCGATAAAACATTATCTATGATAGCATGTGTGTGTAAATATATATGTGTGTGTGTGTGTATGTATGCTTGTTTGTGTGAATGCATGGGTTTGGGTGTGCATGTGTGTGTCTCCGGATTTATAATAGAAAAATACTCGTCGCTTTATTGACTTGTTCTCAAATCCCCTTTGATTTATGAGCGCCAAAAAATTCCCAAAAACGTTAACGCAGAATTTGTTCTTTCTTTCCTTCGTTCGTTTGTTCAGCAATCGATACCTTTAAAGACTTAAATTAACTCTCTTGCTTACCCTGCAATCGTATCCTGGCCTCGCTTTTACCCAACGCATTGACGCTGGAACAACTGTAGGCCCCAAAGTCCGACTTGGTCAGATGCCGTATCGTCAGATTGAGTTGCCATGTATACAAATTAATCATGGCCTCCGATATGTTGTACTTGTTGCCGTTATGCAACTTCATATTGCCTGAAAAGTTAAGAATTTTTATATTTTTATATGCGCCTTTGATTTTTATTGTCGGAATTTTGAAACAATGCTGTTGACACTCACCCTCGTGACGATACCATTCATTCAATGGCTTTGGATATACTTCGACGATGCACTCCAACGTTACTTCACGTTCGACTGGTGCACCCAACAGCTGATTAACTGCTTTAATTGTTGGTGGAACTGCAAGTGAAGGTACGTAAAATTGAGGTAGATTAAATTTTCACAGCATGTTTTATTAAAAAATATGATTTTTTTTTTATTTTTTACAAGTATTATTTGCAACATCAAACTGATACTAAAGCTCTAAATTGAATGGAATGAATTTCAGTAGACACTATATATTATTTTGTAAAAAATGTCTCTGACTATAATTCTAATTACACTTTGCTGAATTACTTTTAGTTGAATGCTTGGTGTTCACTAGGTAATTTATGACGCAGAGTGACACAGAATATGTATGACACACATATTAGCTTAAAGTATATCATCAATTACAACTTTTAAGTAATTTTTGAATTCTAATTTTACGCCTCGTTCTGTGATTTGCTTGAGTGAAATCTGAAAAACTTTCGACAGATTTTTTTCTTAGACATTTGATGGTTTCTTCATTGCTTCCGTTTATTACAAGAAAATTTAATACTTTCACATTAAATATTAAAAATATTTTTTGGTCCCCCGGAGGGATCGTACCATATGATTAGAAGTTTTAGACGCTATCCACCAGGTTACCAAGCTGTTTTGGAGACAGTTGTTGATTCAATGTTCAGTATAACAGCAGCTATGCTGCAGTCATAGATCATCACAATTTATCAATAGATGGAGGATTATGTATTGGCTTACTACAACTATTAAAAAAGTTTGCTTCTACTTGCCACAAGATGTCACCAGCATCGGAGGATTTTTTTTTTTTTTTTTTCTTTGATGTGAATGCACGAAGGAGAACATCGATGCTGGTGGCATCTTGTAGCAAGTAGAAGCGGATTTGTGTTAGTTTTATAGGATAGCCAATACACAATTTTCTATATATTAATAGATTATGATGCTATGCAGCAACATAGCTGTTTTGCTTAATATTGAATCAACACCTCAGCGGATCAAAGCCTTTTTGGATTAGTTGATAGTGTACTGAACTCTTGATCAGTGGGTTCAGTTCGATACCCACGGCAGGTGAAGAAATATTTTTTAATAATTTGATATCAAATTTTTTTGTTGTGATGGACGCAAGCATAAAAGAAACATAAATTGTAATATAAATAAAAAACCGGTGTCGGAATAACGAAATGCAATAAAATTTAGTGCTGTAATTATTGACGTGTGATTTTTAATTTAAATTATGTCATTTGAAATTTTTTAATTTCAAAAAAAAAGTATTAAGTATTAACAAAGTATTAAGCTATCAAATCTATGTAATTGCAATAGAGCTTCGCTTCTCTCGTGTATCCAACGATGCACCTGTTTTTTTGTCTGACATATATCTATATATATTGTCTGATATATAAAAACTGTTGACATATTTCATTTGACTGACAAAAACTGACCATTGAAAATGACAACTGACCACTGAAATGCAAACCTAACATAAGAAATATGAGTGGACAATTTTAAAGGTAATGGTAAATAAATTGAGCTACATATTTGCGATTTGAATTCTAAATTTTAGAATAAAATCAAAAAATTCAAAGCAAAACTCTTTATAAGAATATCTAGGAAAAGTAAATGTTTTGCCAATTTAGTCAGGACATTTATAATGATTTATAATGAAATAATGAAATAATGAAATTATAATGAAATTTATCTTAAATAAAGTTAATCTAATCAGTATAATCATCGTGCTATTCGTAACATACATTACATTCTTAGTTGCAAATAAATTTTTTAACTCATTGTACGCATTAGTTTCCTACATTGATCCGGAGTAATTGATCGATTAATCCTCGATAATTTCTCTTTTAATTGCCGGTTTTCACGCCGCAACGCCCTCTTAATAAGGCCCCATGGATTCTCTATTAGCGACGCTGGAGCAGTCGCTGGGTCGTTATCCGGCTAAGAAATCCATTCAACTCTCCATTTAAATGTAAATCAAGAATATCTTTGTGTATACTGCCGATCATTTTCACCCCAATTTTGACAATTGGCAGTACTCCGGATGCTGAGAAGCACCTCCATACCCAGGGAAGCACCCAGAAAAACCAGAAAACCCACTTTGAAGGGTTTTATATTTAAATTTATTTAGCCATTAAATACTTAAGAGTACAATGCCTATTTTTTTTTGGACATCTCAATTCCTCAGGAGTGTTGTTAGGAAATACTCTTCAATTACATTATAGGAATTGTAATTGGTAATGAGACCAATATAATCGTCAATTCCATTTCAGGAACTGCAATTGGTAATTAATCACCTCAACTCTCAAGGAATGGATTTGAAAAAAATCGTCAATTACAATATAGGAATTTTGATAGCATGTTAAAATTGCAATTACTTTCAATGAGAAAGAGTCGCTCTGTTAGTAGGTTAATGAAATTTTGTACATGGGTGCGGAGGTTCTGTGCCAAGCACCTTACAAAAAGTGGGTGGGATTGCACCAGGGAGTGTGGCAACTTTATATTTAGCTATAAGTCAAAATGTATTATATTAGAACTCTTCGATAATACATTGATATGTAAAAATTTATTTTAAAAATATTTACAAATAAAGTGTGAGCGTGCAGGTGCAGGTGAAGGTGCAGAGCAGCATGCCTGCCTTTAATGTATTAAGATGCATAAATTTAACCGTTTATATTGGGACGTCCTCTTTGAGAATTTAAGGTGCACTACTACTTTCTTAAGAATTAACTATAACAGAATATCTTATGCGTTTTAAAACCTTACCATGATTTTTTTTTCGATAATTTTACAAAAACAAAGTTCATGTTAAAAAAATAACAAGTAACAACTAACAAACTAACGAGTCCGGTGTGAATACACTTATTGTTATTTTATTTCAAGGCATTCTTGACACTTCCTCTAAAAAACTCAGAAGTTCTACCACTTTTGTCACGCTTTTGTGCTTTTGAAAAGGTTCCCATATGTTCTTTGCTTCAAATGGAGTTTAACTCTTATTTTCCCTATTCCTTATGAAACGTTCAGAAGTGTTCTTTAAAATAATAAAATAAAATAATTTCCTGAAAATTCAAATATGACATTTTTAATTTGCTATTTAGTTTTTAGTAATTCTTAAAAATATTACAACAACAAGTCTTTGCAGAATTAATGTAGTCAATTTTTTAACCGACTTCAAAAAGGAAGAGGTTCTCAAGTTCGTCGGTTTCTTTGTTTTTTTTTTTTTTTTTTTTTTCAAATGTATGTACATCGATAACTCCTAAACCATATGCCTGATTGTCATAATTTTTGGGAAACAGATAGACATCATAAGCATGGAGGTGCTCGTAAAAAAGTGGGCGGTATTCGAGATCTGGGCGTGGCAATAATAGATCTCGCAATACTAGATACTACTGTATCTCGAATAATATTGACACTAGGGTACTGCAATTTAGTGTAGGGGTAGGCATAATTATCAAAAATTACGGGCAAGAAAATGGGCGTAATTCGACAAATGGGCGTAGCAACATTAGAAAAACAGTGTATCTTGAATAATTTTGAGACTAGAGTACTGCAATTTAGTATAGGGGTAGGCATTATTATTACAAATTATGGTCAATAAAGTGGGCGTTATTCGACAAATGGGCGTGGCAATATTATAAAAACACTGTATCTCGAATAATGTGGCCACTAGGGTACTGAAATTTAGTTTAGGGGTAGACACAGTTAATACAAATTACGGTCAAGAAAATGGGCGTTATTTGACAAATGGGCGGGGCAATATTAGAAAAAGAGTATATCTCGAATAATATTGATACTATGGTACTGCAATTTGGTATAGGGGTAGGCATTATTAGTAAAAATTACGGTGAAGGAAGTGGGCGGCTTCCGACTACTGGGCGTGGCAATATTAGGAAAACAGTGTATCTCGAATAATATTGACACTAGGGCACTGAAATTTATTGTAGTACAGGGGTAGGCAAAATTATTCAAAATTATGGTCAATAAAGTAGGCGTTATTCGATAAATAGGCGTTACTAGAAAAACACTATCGCAGTTCATATTGACGCTGGGGTACTGAAATAAAGAACAGGGGTAGGCACAATTATTGGAAATAACGCTTAAGAAAGTGGGCGCTTATATAGCAAAGGGGCGTGGGAATATTAGAAAAACACCATATCTCGAATAAAATTGACACTAGGGTAATAAAACTCGTTACAAGAATGGGTATAATAATGTCAAAACATGTGACATCTAATTTAAATTTAAGAGGCAGATATTTGAAATAACCAACAAACTTTCAGAATTTAATAGAACAAATTTTTTCGGAACAATTGTATTTGTGTTGTTTATACACTTTTTTTAAAAATTTATCAAATTCTCTAAAAAGGAAGAAATAAAAATTTTAAAAAAAAAAACAACCGACTACAAAATCACTACAAAGTAAAAAATAATTTTAAAAATAATTTTCCTTTAAATTTCTTGGTCATATTTGATAATTTATTTAAACATATTGTTATATATGAAATCTTATTATCTTAAATTTTTTCTTATTAGTTTTATTATCACAAATATATTAATTTCTTGATGAATAGAAATGCTTTGAAGTTGGCGCTTCTGATTAAAAGTCTGATTATTCAGCGCCGATCTTAAATTCCGCTCCTAGCGGAATCAATCGATCCTAGTTGCTATTCTTACCGCAGTAAGCTTTGAAGCCATAGCAATACCCGGAAGAGCTTGCCAGCATCCAAACTTTATATCCAAATGCTTTCCTCTTATGAATTGTTTTGCAGAGTGTTTTCCAAAATATTTCACTAATGATTCATCATTTGAAAGATGTGTGTGTAAAAAGCCAAGTTGCTGAAAGCTATTCTACAGTTTCAACACAAGTGGTCTTATTTTATATATTTTGCCCTCTGACGATCCAATGTTAGCGTTGTCAGCTAAATGTAGGTACTTTTTTATTGTAAGGAACCGGTTTTTGGACACGAGGAGTTCCGAGATCCTCATCAAGCGACCAATATGAGCGTTCGTCAGGCTACTGGTGGTAGCCAGTAAATATCAATATGGCAATGAAAACTTCATTTCTTGCACATCTATGCGGAAAGCTGAATCATTTTTGTACATGGAGGCATATAACATGGTCTGATCACAAATGTATTAAATAATGTCGTCAGTGAGTATCTTTTAAAAAAAAAGGTTTGGAATGCAATTGCAATTGCTGGGTTCATCATATCGAGGATTTTTTTTAGCCATTTGCATTTTTGTGTGTCTATAAAATCAAGAAAACAACAATTTGTTATTCCCTCTGGAAACATTAGATGAAACAACATTAAAAATTCAGGAGAATATAGAGAATATAATATAGATACAAGCATAGAACTATTTAAAAGTAAGAAAAAAAGGAACTGTATATAATAATTACCAACTAATAAATACTTGAGAACATTTGGATCATTCTAATTTATTGCATCAGTCAACGATGATTCACACTCATTGCTCGCTTCCAGTTCCATGGTGCTGGAGACATCTTGTGGTAACTCACAATTGCGCAGGCTCTGATCGTCTGTGTCTACATTGTCAGTCAACTAATCCAGGTCTGGTGGATTAATTATATAGAATTGCTCTAGAGCTCTTCATTTCCTTAGTAGACAGTCGATAGCCTCCTTGAGACCATTGAAATTCTAGGAACCTTTAAAAATTTTCTGCGGCAACATTTTCAGTTTTCAATAGGGTTTTTGCCATTGTACTTTTTAAAGTACACCGAACTTAAACATTAAAAGAATTGGGTTTATAAACAAAAACATCTAGTTCAGTAGTTATAAAATATTTTTTCTACCTTTTTAGCTTCTAGTTTCTTTATTTATTACATATTAAAAGAATAAATTTTCACTTTAAAATTCACAAACTCAACTTCAACTTTACAAAAGCACTTATTATTGCTAGTCCATACTTTTGGCGCGACAAATAATGACACTTAAAACATCATAGACGAAAAAGAAATATTTAACGCCGTCAATTCATTTGTTTTTTTTTTTTTATAAAAATATATCACAGGGCTTGTAAAATATGTAGTTTTAAGGAAAATCGCCTTAAAGTAACAACGCCTCAAATGTACTTTGAAAAGTACAATAGGCGGGAATAGGTTAATATCGTCGTTCGGCGTGCAATACTGCATATCCGCCACTTGCACGTAGACATTAGAGCCCTGCATGAGTATGCTTTTTCGCCTCCCTGAATATATTCTCTTGCTATAGAATAAAAAAATTTCCTCTATCCCTTTTCTGCTTTGCTCACACCTCCTCATACACTCTCTTTGTTTTATTCAGATATAAGAAACGAAGAGAATATAACCACGATGCTTTACTAACACCAGCAGGTAGCAAATAAAGCAATAAAAAATAACAAAAATATCAGTGTACATACCGTGAATATACGTATTTAGCGAATATTTTTTTATTCGTTCGTTCGTAAAAAATGGATTTTTTTTTGTATTGGGACCTAAAGAAGGGTGGTAGATAGGGGTATGTGTGTTCGGGAGAAATGTTGAGGGGCAAAAAATAATAGGACCAACTCATATATTTGATCCCTATAGGAGTTCAGCTACGGCCGATATAAACTATTTTCGACAGCTTTTTTGTTTTTTGTATGGCGACCCAAAGAAGGTTGGCAGATAGGGGGTAGGTGTGTTCGGAAGAAATGTTGAGGGGCAAAAAGTAATAGGACCAACTCATATATTTGACCTCTCTAGGAGTTCAGCTATGTCCGATATAAGCTATTTTCGACAGTGTTTGAGTTTTTTGTATGGAAGGTAGGGAATAAAGCAACAAAAAATAACAAATATGCATTAAGAATAACAAAAAGCTTTTTGTGGGAAACCCAACATATTAACTCTTTTTCAGGTCACTGCAGCAGATAGTTATGTATTCGAGTATTCGAAAAACTGAAACAACGCGTAGATCGTAAGTTCATCTCAGTGCAAGAGTGTATGAAAAGAGAACAGAGAACAAATAAAAAGTTATTCTCTTGCGCTACACGATCTGTTGTTTACATTTATTCGCTTGCAGCTTTACTTGCTGTGACTGCTATAGCAGAGAATCATTGTGTATTCACTTGATGAATATATTCATGCAGGGCTCTAGTATACACACGGTGACAGTAAAATTCACAGAAGTGCAAAATAAATGATTTCTTTTAGACTATTGAATGTCTTTTCAACTAAACTAAAAACATTTTTAGAAATTAGATACTTACTTTGTTCTGAAATCAGCATTTAATATAAAATCCACCATTAATTTATGAAATCAAATTGAATTAAGATCCAAACTTCAATTCGACCTTTTTGCAATATATGCGGTATTGCAAGTGGATGATACTCGGTATTGTACGCCCAACTACGATATACAAACTTCTTAAAATGATTGTGGCCTTTGTAAGAAAAGTTAAACATTACTCCGAATGACTTCGCACTCATTCACTTAAAATTTTGCTACATTATCTTTCGAGCTTAAATCGAGCCGAATCAGAAGTTTTAATTTAATATATTTTCACTTTTTTAATATTTAAGCAATGAGTGTTTGTTCACAGTAATATTTTGCCAAATGTTCATATTTTTGAATATATACAAAGATAATTCTCTTGAGAAATTATTCGAAAATCCACATTGATTTCTTCTTTGACATTTTCTAAGCTGTTGAATATGATCAGTTATTTTTAAGTAATGCAGTATTTATACCCAAATAGCTTCAGTATTTTACTCGCTTGCAGATTAATATTTTTCAAGGTGACGTTATATTATAATAACAATAAATTGTCACATGAGGCTTAACTGCCATACAATCTTTACACTCTATCCCATTTGCTATAGTAGTGCTTTGCCCCTTTGATCCAGGCCAGCAGGTTGAGGTCATAGTCTTGGGAATAGCTATAAGATTGACTCTTTGCTTAGTGCTGCCACCTTGGGACGTTGGTTTATTCCTCTTTATATTGCTGTGTTGTGTTAAATTTCTTTCCTTTTGTTTCGCATGCTATTTTTTCATGTGGGCTTAGGACAGTAACAGTTGAAACCTTCAGATTCACTTACTATGAGCGTGTTGCAGACGAGCGTGTATTAAATGTTTGTCTTTCCATACTGCTGCCATTGTCGTTGCGGAAAGCTTATTTAGACCCATAAATAAAATGGATTAGAGAATAAAGATCCCTTCTGAATAAACATTATGTACGAGCACAAAGATTCATGCTCCGTTCTCTGTATCATCTCGAGCGTTTTATAATGCCAGCAGTTTAATCCTGTGAAGTTATTTAAAAGGAGAACACTAAAACAACAACAATAACTACATGACTTGCTCTCCAGCACTAACACTAGCATGAAACAACAGAGCTAAACACAATAGCTTAAATTTCCTTTGTGGGAAAAAATACCTCAAAATGATGGTGAATAGTTTTGCACTGTGGATCAAATTGGCAATAACATCTGAAGACTAAATTTTTTCTACTATTTTTCTTATATATGGTTAAGGAATTTGATATTTGAAGTAGCCAAATGTTAAACAATTATCAATATCAATAGTGAGTGCAATAATGAGTGCGATACACGATGGAGCTGAGTGCAAAAATCGTTTGAAATAAACTACACCTTACTTTAAGTGCAATATTTGAAAAAACAAAGTGAACACTCAATTGTCAATTTATTTAGGTAATTTAAAAGTAATTTTGTATTATTCATAAGCAAAATAAATTTTGAGGATAACAAAATGACATAATTTTTTATTAAATAAAATGCATTACGTGTGTTATTTCTTTGCCAACAAAATTTAAAAAGTACATACCTTAGAGGGAGAAAGTTCTATATTAATTTATAAAGATCAGTGCGATCTGAAAAAATCTTAGCTTTTAAAAATAAATTTCAAAAGCAACGGGAGATAACACTAGTTAACAAATCTTAAAAAATTATTTCGTAAGCCTTGTTATTTGATAATTACTTCATATTTTAAAATAAACCTTAATTTTTTTTTTTTTAGATTTAGATTAGAATGATTAGAATGATTTTGAGAGCAGTAGTTTTTAAGATATTTCCAGATGTACAAATTTTCCAAAACTACTTTGCAAAGCAAACTTAACAGACTTTTAATAGCACTAGTTTCGATTCTTCGATTCTTCTTTCATTGTTTTGCTGCATGTGTCAACTTTCCTAATGAATTCACCACCAGCCCTCAAAAAAGCATAATGTTTATAACAGGAGTGCACCAATGCCGCCCAAGGGCGGATAGCTTTCACATGCATACGCCAGCTTTCAATTAAAAAAAAATTTTTAGTCGACGTGAGAACTTTTTACCCTGAATAAAATAATATTGATTAGTATTAAATATATTGATATGGACAAATGAAAAGTGAAATCAAAGCTTAATGATTTGCACTCGTACTATCACAGCACAAGAATAATATATATTATAATATATATTAATATATAATATATATAGAATAATATATATTATAATATATATTAATATATAATATATATAGAATAATATATATTATTCTTGACCACAGCTAGGGACACGATATCGAAAGAAAAAAATATTGATACCAACTTTTTTGGCATCGAAAGAAAAGTATTGATACCCACAAAATATTCAAAGAAAAGTATCGATACCGTGAATATCGAATACTTTTTCGTACCTTTTTGCATGATAAAATAAAGAAGTTACACTCGAAAAGAAAATTTCTAATTTTTAATAGGTTAAAATAGAATTAACCAGGGGTAATTGTTAATTTCTTGATTTCTTATTTTTTCAAAATTAAAGAAACAAAATTAAAGAAATGTCAAAAATAAAATGTAAAACTGTAAGTCGTCAAAGATGAAAAACGTGAAAAATATAAAAACCTTAAAATTGACGTGCCAAAAAGATTTTTCATTACAGAAAAAAAAAAAAAAAAAGTTTTAGTTTGATATAAGGTTTGTTCACATACTTGCAGGGAGAAAGCAAACGAAGAATTGAGATAAGAAGTGTCACAAAGAGAAAAATAGTAAAAAAGTACGTGATTAGAAGACTAGTAGAAACTTGCAAAATAACAACTGTTTGAACGACTTTTTTTTTTGAAATTTTTGAAAGCGAAAAAAAAATTTAAATTCGAGTTCTTTATTTATTAAGACATAAAGAAATATTTCTTGTTCTATCCATTTTTATAGGAAATCCACAGGAAATAACTTTTGACAGCTTTTTTTTTTTGTTTTGACAAACAATTTTTTTCATTAGCCGCAAGTTCTTGCAAGTAGAAATTTTGTTAGCAGAAACTTGTAGCTACTTATTTCTCTCTCACTTTTTTAGGCTTTCGTTGTCTTCTCTCGTTGCAAGTTTTTCGAGTACTTGAACGCTATACTAGTAAAAACTTGCACCAATTTGTAATAATTTGTAACAATTTTTTGTTAGTGAACAAACCTATATTTGGTGATGAATTTGTTGTTCTTCTTCATTTTTATGTTAGAAATAAATTTTATTCGATGTTATATTTAATAAATTGAAATAAATATTTAGGAAAATTATGAATTTTTTTATTTTTCCTGGAGTAAGGAACTTTATTTTTTTTAAAATTGAATTAAGCTTTTTTAAATTTAATCACACCTTCTGCAAACATTGACCTAATATGTATATGTCTTTAAGTGTGGGATTAATATAAAAAATATAAATTAAAATTGATTTACTCTCGATTGAAGAATTTTTATCGCTTGGCTTAAAAAATTTCCCAAATCTCTTACTTTTTAGGCGCCGTACAGTGCCGCGGCTCCATATAATCCACGGACAAAAATAGAAGGAGTTGCCGCAGGATTATGAAATTTCTTGAAAATAAGTTCTACGACAAAAGAACTATTCATACAAAATTTCGTTGAAATGGGATGAAAGAAAAGACCACCTAACATATAACCAAAAATCGGTAATGTGTTATATATCCCCAAAAAATTATTGTAGAACAATAAAAATTTGCACACATAATTTTTTTGTTACAGTCAATAAATAGTTGGTGTGAAATAAACCAAATCGGTTGACTAGCTCGGTCACCTCCCATATAATCAAAATTGGTAATCTGGTATATTTCTCCAAAAAATTAACCCAGATCAATAAAATTTGGTACACAAAATAACTTCATAGCAATAAATAGTTGCTGTAAAAATAAACCAAATCGGTACGCCTGCCGCTCATATAACCGAAATCGGTAATCGGTAATATTTTCCAAGAAAATTATCCCAGATCAAAAAAATTTTATGCCCATAATTATTTTATAGCAACAAAAGCTGCCGCAGCCAAAGTTTTTGGGCAAATAGTAAGAAAGCTTTCATTGAAGACATAGTGAAAGACGACAAAAATTAAAAATACGTTATTTTTTTTTTGCGTTTTAAACTTTTAGAAATTTTTGCAATTTTCCCATACAAATTTTCGCATTTTGGCAAAAACTTGCTCCAGAAAACTGCTGATAACTTCCTTATAATTGGGCAAATAGTAAGGAAGCATTCATTAAACACATACTAAGAAATAAAAATAGTTTCTATTTTGCGTTTTAAACTTTTTGAAATTATTTAATTTTTCCCATACAAATTTTAGCAAAAACATACTTTAGAAAATTGCTCATAGCTTCTGTGCTTGTAAGTTTTTATAAACCAAATTTTAAGGTAATACTTAAAAAGCATTGTTTAAGAATGCAAAAAATTTAAATTCAGAAATTTTTTACCTTTCTAAGAAATTTATATCTGTGTTTTTTTTTAGGTTATACAGACTTTTACTGATAGTACAGCTTTTTTTTTCTTCCTTCAATTTCTAATATAAAAATTGACGGTATATCATGTGAAATATAAGTGATAATAATACTGCATATTCATAATACTAAAATTTACGATATGTTTTGAAATCGAATATACTAAACTTTGAAAAATTAAATTGCATGACATTTTAGAGCCACATTTAGGGGCATGACATGCTTGCAACTGAAAAGATATAGTAAAATCCTTTAAGACCTAAAATAATAAGATTCTTGTCTGCAATACTTAGTTTTTTAAATTCCAACAAAAAATATTTTTCGCCTTTTGTACGCACCCGCGACACTGTGCGCCGTTTTGTTTTTTTTTTTGTACATTTTTTTTCGATACTAGGTAAAAAGTATCGATGTCGTCAAATATCGAATAGATCCAAACTATCGAAAAATTACTCGTATCGGAAGAAAAAAGATTGATACTCTGAAATGTCGATACAATATTCGTGTCCCTAACCACAGCATACGATCAGTCGCTGTGTGAACTTCACGCTGTGAAGTTGTAGCCGCTCGCTTCTGCGTTGCCTTATTTAACACGACAACATATCATTAGCGCGTTGCGTCTATTAAACACCATTGCTTAGTCTAAGCTGCATCTCTTTAACCGAAATAGCTTTCCTGCTTTAAAGATAAAGCTATCTTAGACGCAGCACAATATGGTGAAAAGCAATCTTGCTGTCAATGCTAACAATTGGCATTACTGAGGGAACAACCGTTTTCATCATAAAGTAACGTCCTATCTACAGTTTGAATGAAAAGCCAAGAAAGCAAGAGCGTCACCATAAATACTGATCCTTTTATTTTGCTTCCCTTAACACTGAAGCGCTTGTCTCAATATTGGAAGTTATATTCTTGACCAGCAGCATCAAAACTTGAAAAGTTTCAGCAATAAATATAACATTGATGACTCCGAGTCTTCTCGAGAATTCGACGTCAGTTGTTGAGTATAACATCCCAGTTAGGCATTTAAATATACAAAGTATATTTATGCCACACCCTTTAAACTTATTCATTTGGTTTATGTTACCGTATAGCATATTTTTAATAACAGTTGTTTGAGTGACTCCGAAAATTCCTTCTGAATATGTCCGCCGACTTGCCGACAAGAGTTCCTAAGTTTTTATATAAATTAAATATTAATAAATTAACTAATCCTTTTTTTTTCTAAAATCATCTTCGTTCTCTGACTGCTGATAATTTGATGGAGATTTTTGCTGGAATCTTTTTAGACATGCTGAGGTCTATTTAAAGAACATGTTTTAAAATGATTTTGATTCTGTTAATTCTGTGTTACACTGATTTAAAAACTTACTTAACTTATAAATGTAACTCAAACATTTGTTATAATTGCAAAAGGATTTGGATGGAGAAAGTTGTCGATGAAAGTTACTTTCTAATATTTACTAATTTTTTTTATTTTTTATTCAACCCTCATCGGTCCCCGAGGAAATGCATCGAATCGGTCCCATTGTATCAATTTGATACACATTCAAAAAAAAAGTTAAGAAAATCGTTTTAAAAATTAAAAAAACTGATTGTTTTATATTTTTGTAGTTCTATTTCATTGTTTTCATAAATTTAAATTTAGAAAATACATTTTTATAAGTAATGAAAATTTGAAAGAGAAAAATGTCAAAAATGCTTATTTTTGTGCCTTTATTATCGCATTTTTCGCAAATATCATAATGATAATAATTACAAACATAATTCTTACAATTATCACAATGATTTCAATACAAATTTTTACTGTTTTTATATGTACATATGTAGCAACGGCCGCGTTTCGTAGTTTTTGGCAAATGTGTAATCGCCGCTAGTGCTTCAATATTGAGCCTTCGAGGCTGAGTTTTCCGCTTTTATATGTGTTTTTGCACAAGAGCCATTCCAAGCTCCTCCTCAATAAATGTTTGACGACGTATATTTTTATTGGTTTTGTTGTTTTTCCAAGCCGGAAATAGTGAAATATACGTTATATATGCATTCTATGCACTCATATCCAACATGTTGCAAAATACTGCCATTGGCCACCGATTTATCTTCCTTTTGCAGGTGTACGTAGCCACCATCTGGTCCATAGTGTCCAGGCCACTCTTCGTTTTGTTATTATCCTGAATTAGATTCTCAGCATTTTCACTTATAACGACGGCATTGTGCCATGTACTGAGCAATGTAACATATCTATAACGCCGAGGCATATACGACAGTAAAATGGCTTGCAATTTGTGGTCATATACAATAACGCTCGAATACACAGTTTTTTTCTTCAGATTCAACAATACTGGAGGAGTTTCGGTCCATTTTTCCGTATAGTGCCCAGAATAGTTATTCGGCGTTTATGTAACTCTTCAGCCAGTTCATAAGATATGAAGAAGTTGTCGCATGTGATATTCCTCTCCGACAGCCCATTTACCAAATCCAAAACAACACGGCGTCCAATATTGCGCTCTGGAGCGGCGTTGTGATTGCGACCAACATAAATTTGCGTGTTGTAAATATACCAGGTAGCTGAATCGGCCAAAATCCAAATCTTTATGCCGTATTTAGCCGGTTTCGACGGTTTTTATTGTCGAAACGGACAGCGTCCACGAAATGGAACTAGCTGTTCATCTACTGTAACATTTTTGCCTGGAGTATATACAACTTGCAAATTATGGTTCCATTTTTCATATATGGTGCGTATCGGTGCCAATTTATCACGAACAGAAGCAGTATTGGCATTACGTTCTTCTTTATCGACAAATCTGATACATTCATGAATTTTTTTTAACATTTTCAGTGACATTGTGTCTCGAAATATTGGTCGACCGGTTTTCTCATTCCAGAGTTGTGTAACACATTTACCATACGAACGATACACACCAGCAAGCAGTAGCAATCCGAAGTACGCATGTAGAGTATCCATATCTATTTGTTCCCATTCTTCTTTGTATTTCTGCAAGCCATATAAATTCGTCATATTCAAAATAGTATTTTCTATCGGTCGCAGAAACAACTCAAATGCAGACAAAACATCTACAACATGAGCAGCTGTAACTAGTTTTGGTCCTACAACAAGAACAAAAAGAAACAAACACTGAATATGAAGCACAAAAGAAGAAGGGTAGGTTTTTTACCTGAAACAATAATATCAGCGCGCCTATATGAATTTCTTTAGTTATTTTCAAATGGCTCCGTTGAATATTGAATTTTGTTTTTTTTTGCTGTTGCATTTCTGGCAAAATTTTCTGCCACATTTTGTTCCAGTGGCTCAACATCGTACTCATCAAAATGCTCACTCATTTCTGCAACGCATTCTTCTTCCATTGTGAAATCATCGTCACTATATACTGGAGATTCTTCAGCTCCACTTCCAGATTCGGTATCCATATCATATTCGTCTCTTTGACGGTTTTCACGTAGATTTTATTCCATTTTTTTTAAATCAATTGAATGTATGTATAACGCAATGAAAGTATGCGGCAGATAAAAATCA
Organism: Coremacera marginata; assembly: GCA_914767935.1. NCBI lineage: Eukaryota > Metazoa > Arthropoda > Insecta > Diptera > Sciomyzidae > Coremacera > Coremacera marginata. The sequence goes on from OU612045.1 coordinate 138,469,901, forward strand.
CTTCAAAATTCACTAAAATCACTAGTCACTTCAAACAAATTCAATTCAATCTTCACTCGTGTGTGTTCAAGAACATACTGAAATCAAAAAAATGAAATAAAACGAGCCTAACCCAAAAAACAACTGCAATAACAATCGGCAGATGTATTGTATCAAGTTGATACGAGGGACCGATTCGTAACTATTTCGTTTCAGGTAAAACCAGAAATGCCCGAACATTAAAAACTCCTTAGTCCTATTCTACAGGCAAAATCCTGTAGGTGGTTCTTTCCATCGGGCAGTTTTTTTTTATTCAACTTGAAAGACAAAAATTGTATTAAATTGATACGAGGGACCGATGAGGGTTAATATGATATATAGTTAAACATCGCTTCAGATCAAGACCTAAATAAAAACGTCGATACAAATCCTTTTGAAAAATCGTAAAAAGGCTCGTTATGGCAACTCTATATCGTTTTATAATTAAAACCATGTCTCGCACAAGCGATAAATAAGCTAACTTCAAATAGTGTACTAAGAGTTCATTCAGAGTCTGTTAAAATGTTACCCCAAAAAGTTGATTCCTTGTTCATGCTCAGGCTTACTTTTGTTTCATGCTGTTTAATTTTAATGCTTAAAGTTTCTCCCATGACCATACGTAGTTCTTCACTCACTCTGACCACTGAAACCACCATCATCATGGCATGCAATACAAGAAACAAAACAGTGGATTCGCATTCCATAGACAAGCACATAGTGACAAATAAACAGAGTTAAATCAGAGTGAATCAAGCAGCTGAAGAGTCAGCGTATTTAATGCTACTTTACTAACATCCTCTTCATCATTCAAGAGTGTCCTGCATTAAAATGTGCCAACTCTTTCCAACATCAACTGACTGATTCTGCGACTTGACAAACTCTGAGCAATGATTTGTGTTCACAATGCCTTGCTCGACTTCCTTTCTCGCTCCTTTCATGGCACACTGAATTCGTCCTCTGAACGTATTCAAGTTCTGCCAAAATCATGCCAGACGAAATAAGCGTCTGTTCCGATGTCACGACTAGAATGCATCTGATGTATCCGGCCAACAAAAGTGCAAACAATATTATTAGACCCACTCTTGAAATACTGTTCAAAGTGGTCGAAGTCCAGACGCCTGCCTTACATGGAGCGAAGTCAGCTGCAGTATGGCAGCCAGTCACCCAGCTAGTCATGAAGAACAAAGCGTTTTCAAACGATGCCTTAAATTTAGACAAAACTATTTTTGAGCATTTTTCGATTTATTTCGCTTTGGCCACTGGAACCGGATATGGTCTAAATGAGTACTGCATGAGGTTGACCACAAAAGTTGTTGTTTGTTTTGTTCGTGTTTTTCTTTTGTCTTATTTTTTTTACTCGTTTTGTTCTCTGTCATTGTGGCATTTGAAGGTTAGGTTTGGGTTTCGATTGGTAAAATTAAAGAAAATCACAGAGGTCAGGGTTCGGTGGTGAATAAATGATTTATCCTCATCCATAGCAGAAAGATGGATGACAAATACAAATGAATGGAACATATTGAAAATGATGTATGGTTTTAAATAAGTAAATGTGGTGAATTTAATTATTATTTAAAAAAATAGTAAATTTAGTTGACAGGAAAAAGATTGAATTCAACGACTTAATTTATGCTAATATAAATAAGAATACTAAGAGATGAGTATTTGTAAGAATTTTTTTTAAAAAATTTGGCATGTAGGGAAAAAGGGAAATATCACTTACTTTTGTCGAATTGTAGGGATTTTTCCAATTGCAAATTTTTTTAAAAGTTAAAAATTATATGTCTTTAAACAAGAGAGTGCGGAGTCTAGACTCCCACGTTTCATCCGGCAGCTATAACTTTGAAGTAGTCAAGGAGTTTGTATACCTTGTCATCGCCATTAATAACAACAACGAAGTCAGACTGGCGATAAAGCGAATAACAATAATTGCTAATAGGTGCTACTACGGGCTCAGTTAGCAACTAAGTTCCACAGCTCTCTCTCGATCGACAAAATTAACACTCTACAAGACGCTACTTATATTCAAATACTCGAAATAAAACTCTTGGTTATTTAAGTATTTTAATATCGATCTTTTATTTAAGACCGGAGTCCTTGAGTGAATCTTAAAAACTAATCTTAATATTGTACAATAGAAGCCAAGTAACTTCTATTGGAAATCAAAGGGAAACTCTTATTGGAAAGATAATTATTAATGATCATTGATAATGTTTTGTTTATCTAACGACAGATGCAGCTGAATTTAAGCGGTCAACTCAAAGTGAAGCTTTGAGTGCAATTTGATCAATTTTAGAAAGATTTAATTACATCAAAAGGATGCAGCTGAATAAATGTTGCTTAAGGCAACAATGAAAGTGGAGATGGATCCATTGGATCATCTTTAGGTGCGTGGGAAGCGTTATATGTAACTCGCTCGTGTTTGTAACACTGTGCTTCTTTATGGCACTGAGGCGTGGGTAGTTTCGAAAACTGACGCAGCTGATCTGGGGGTGTTCGAGACAAAAGTTTTTCGCAAAATCTTCGGTCCTGTTCGAGTCGGCGATGGCTATCGCATCCGAATGAACCACGAGCTGTATGAGACCTACGAAGACATTGACGTAGTTCGGCAAATAACTGTGCAGCAACTACGCTGGCTGGGTCATGTCCATCGCATGGACGACGAAGCTCCAGCGAAAAAGGTGCTCGAGGGGAGGGTCGCTGGTCAACGACGACGAGGGAGATCATGCCTCCGATGGATGAACAAGACCGAGGAAGCCCTAACCGCACTTGTTGTATCCGATTGGAGAAGGCGCGCGCAAAGCAGAGGCGCCTGGCTGAGCTGTTGAGGTCGGCCGAAACCCAAACAAGGATTGTTGTGTAAGTTATGGTAGTTATTTTAATTGTAAGTTTTAAAATTTAAAAATAATCATAAGAAATTCGTAAATCTGATAAAACATTATTAATATAAAGTAAGTAAATATGTGGCATCTGTAATAACAATGATAAGTAAACACTTGTTTTTTTTTATATGCGGTTTACTTGATTTGTGCAACTTTTGTATGCATATGTTCGTCATCTTTGCAAATGTAATTAGTTCTGTAAATTTTAAATTTACGTCTATACATTTCGAAATATTAACTTTACAGAATTGTATACTTAATTTTTTTCATCAAGTTTTTTTTTAATATTTGTTAGCTTTTTATGCTAATTTAATCTTATTTTTATGTTAATCTTATATCGTTCGTTTGGTATACTTATATTACTTTCGACGTGGAATTACAGCGCGGTTTGCATGGGGGTATTTTCACAAATTTTTTCAAGGCCATGCAACGTTTTTTAGGGCATACTTTGGGGCCTTATACAGCCTTTAATATTTATCGTACAACGATTAAATTTATGACAAACTATCAGTTATTTTGTGCATAAAAGGAATAGCTAACTTTGGATTTTGTCACTTCTTTAATAAAGCCACAGAAGATAGCAAAAGAAAAGAAGAAAAATTCAAATATTTGTATGAGAAAAAATGCATTGATGATTCAGTTGCTGCTGACGTTCCTATGCTTGTTGCTTTAGTTCGCGCCGAAATCTCGACAAGCAACATCGTGTTGTTTCTTGAATAGAATCGTTTTATGAATTTCTCAGAGCTTTACAAGCAATGCATAGGTATATAAATGCTTGCGCCGATAAGACGCTTTCAGTCTGCTGGCAGACTCCAATCAGTCAGGGTGCCGTCGCTTTGTCCGCCTAATGCCTGAGAAAATAAGACGGTACAATACGAAGAAGCGATGCATAGGTTATTATATTAGTTTATATTTGGTGTTAAAAAAAAGCAGCGCTACTACATATAAACCATTATATAAATCAAGAATCGTAACTGCTTGTGTTGTTGGGTATATCAATATATATATAAAATTGTAGAAAAAAAATCTGTACATGAAATATTTTTTTTAAATTTGTTTTTGCGATGAACGTTTTGAAACTTTTTGAATTTGAACGCTGAGTCCAAAAATCGCATATTTAAAATTTTTGTGTTTCTACCAGATAGAACAGAATACCAGAGGGTACTGTAGTACAAATATTTTGAAAATCTTACAAAACCTCCTTATTCGCTTATCCGATTTTCATAAAAATTGGTATATAAGGGTTTTCTGATACAGTGAGAGTTTTGAACTTATCCTTTTTGTACTATCTTGAACACCAGAGGACGCTGTAGTACAAATATTTTAAAAAAGTCAAAAAATTCCTAAGCCGTTTATCCGATTTGGATGAAAGTTGGTTTATAGAGGTTTTCGGAGACGGTGAGTTTTTATGACTTATATACTCTGTTCTCTCTTGAACACCAGAGGGCGCTGTAGTAGAAATATTTCAAAGAAATGGCGAAAAAGTCCAAAACCGTTCATCTTACTTGCATGAAAATTTGTTTGTAGAGGTTTTCGGATACGGTAAGTTTTTATGATTTATCTACTCTGTTCTATCTTTAACACCAGAGGTCGCTGTGGTACAAATATTTTAAAAAAGTCGGAAAAGTCCAAACCCGTTCACCCTATTTGCATGAAAACTTGTATGTAGATGTTTTCGGATACGGTGAGTTTTTATGACTTATCTACTCTATTTTTTCTTGCACACCAAAGGGTGCTGTGGTGTTACACGATAGCAAAATAAAAGAAGAAAAATTCACATTTTTGTATGAGAAAAATGCATTGATGATTCAGTTGATGCTGACGTTCGTATTACACAGTCCAACATTTTTGAACACATAATTTTAGGACTCAATTCTGACAATTGCACGTGAAAGTAGGTCCAAAATGAAGAACTTGTGCATCATTCGTTTTGTCTTCTTGCCTGCCAAAATATTTTTAATATCGATTTGAAGTTAGTAACTATCGTATAGGGGAATTTTTCACGTTTTAGGCTCTTTTGATTGACATAACTCAAGAACCACTAGTCCGATTTAGCTGAAACAAATCTAGAAAAATTAAAAATTACAATTCCTCTAATCTGTTCTTATACCGTTTTCCTATGTGTGCAACACTTTCGAAGTTAAAAATGAATGTATGAAGGGAAAAAAGTTTTTTTTGCCTAAAAATTTAATTTTTTTTTTTAAATTCATAAAAAATCCAAAATGGAAAAAAGTGTCAAATCTAATTACTTTCACGAAAAGTCACATAACCTATGAGCAAAATAAGGCATAGATCATGATGCACAAGTTTCTTATTTATTCACAATTAAGTAAATGCATGAATTTCAAAAATTTCCTCGAGATATGCACAACATTATTTGGAGAAAATATTGACACCTTTTTTATGATTTTGAGAATTAAAAAAAAAGGAATAAACAAAAGGTTATTTGATTTTTATGATTGCGAAGCAATAAACGCTAATAAATGTATGATAACTACCTGTATGATTTTTTTACAGAAATTGCACCCACATTTAAGGGTGGTCATTATTTGGAAAGTTTTGCACAATTTGAAACGTACAAGTGGTGAATCAGGTATATAGCCAGGCACCCTTAAAATATGCGCCCATTTATAAGTACCTGCCAGTAAAATATTGAAAAATATGTAGTATTTATATACGTGCATTGATCGATTTTTTGTCATTCAGCCAGTGCCGACGAACGTGAACAGTAAAAGTAATTTTTCTCCAGTTTTTTAAAAGTGAATAACAACAAAACATAAAATATATAAATATGGAAAATAACAAGTTCCCAAAATTGGATAATTTTTGTTACGTTTGTGGTCATATCGTCCTAAAAAAAAATCAAACACTATCGAAAAAATTTGTTTACTGCGGAACTCAAAAAAGCGTATTGTGATTTTTTTGATGAAGCAGATTTAAGTGGTGCAAATTTTACGCCGAACACTGTGTGCAAAATGTGTTATAATACCCTTGTAAATTGGATACATGGAAGAGGTGCAACGTTGTCTTTTATGAAGCCAGTAATTTGGGTGGAAGACACAACTGGACATGATGAATGCAGGTGCTACGCATGCATAAATTTTCATCCTGGATTAAACAGACATTCATTGAAAACAAAAGTATACACTGCTGCATTTACTGCCACACTTTTAGTTAACCGCCCTGCTGATATCGATGCACCTAAACCTCCGAGTATGGATACTGTGTCCCTGCAAGCCGAAACCGTTTTCCCCAATCCGACCAATGTGAATGATGCAGATTGGACACCCAATATTGAAAATAATGCACCACAACCGATAACAGAAATCGAAATGGATTACGTTGTGGCCAAGCTGGGACTATCACAACAAAACTCCGAATGGTTGACATCATTTTTGAAGAGAGGAAAACTCACACAGCAAAATGTCAGCCCAACATCATACAGACAACGCCAAGCTGATTTCCAGGTTTAGTGAAAAAATTGGGAATGGATTATATCGCTGGCGACTGGCGTTTATTCATCGATGGTTTAGTTTCCAGTTTGAAGGCTCTACTGTACAAAAAACCGTCTATTCCATTGGGATTCAGCACAAACAAGGAGGAATCGTATAAATCATTGGCCAACATTTTGAAGGAAATCAAATACGATGAACACAAATGGAAGATTTGTTGCGATCTGAAGATGGTCAACATACTACAAGGCATTATAGAAAATTGCGGCTATCCAAAATACTTCTGCTTCCTTTGTAATTGGGATTCACGATACACAGGGAATCAATATCAACGTAAAGATTAGGAAGCAAGAACTCCCGAGCTCAACAAACAATTACGCAATGAACCTATAATGAAGGACCTGGATGATATTTTGTTGCCTCCGCTCCACATAAAATTAGGAATAGCTGGCAAATTCGTTGCAGTGGTAGTCAAGGATATTGTGGACGCCTATGACTGTTTAAAATCCATCTTTCCAAAACTCAGTGACGCTAAAATAAAAAAAAGGTAAGTATCTTTGTCTGTATTTATATATTGCCATATATAAATTTTTTCATTTCGATATATTCGCATTACCAACAATTTTTTTGTTTTTTTTTTTTATTTAAAACAGGTACTCTCAATGGACCAGATATAAGGAAATTAATGAAAAGCGAATCTTTCACAAATGTGCTCTCGAACCATAGTAACCACCTACATGCATGGACCGCACTGAAAAATGTCATCGAAGGCGTTTTAGGAAAGAACCGAGTACAGCGAGATGACATACAGAAACGAGTGGGCAAGTTGCTGTATTATTTTGAAAAAAATCAATGCATCCATGACATTAAAATTACATTTCCTGCATTTCCACCTTGATACCTTTTTGGCTCAATTACCTCAGGAATCAGACGAACAAGGAGAGAGGTTCCACCAGGTGACCATGCCAATGGAAGAGCGATTCAAAGGCAAAAAATTAGATGCGATGCTGGCGTAGGTTTGTTGGTGGAGTTCGAGAATTATGCAGTATGAAGATAAAAGCACCGAAGAAGAAGATGACACTGAAATTGGTGGACCCATGGGAAAAAACGAGCCCTTGAATATTATGGATTCCTCGGATGACGACGCAAACTCAGACCACGAATATCAACAACCTACGAAGAAAAGAAGATCATCAGAACCACAAGCGTCAACTTCAACGAGGATGGATATTGACAATAATTATAATTATAATTGAAAATGTTCTAAATTTTGTTTTTATGTATAGATTCCATAAATTCCATATTTTCTGTGTAAGAATAGCTGCAATACAAATCGGAATTTTTATTTTTAGTTTTGTGTATATTCATTCATAACATTATTGCAATTGAAATAAATTTATTCATCGATTTTCTCAAAAAATGTCTCACTTTTCTCACAGGTTACGTGGCTTCATTTATACATTTACTTAATTGTGAATAAATGCGAAACCCGTGCATCGATTTTCATGATATATGCCTTATTTTGCTCATAGGTTATGTGAATTTACGTGAAAGTAATTAGATTTGACACTTTTGTCCATTTTGGGTTTTTTATGAATTTACAAAAAAAAAAATTAAATTTTTAGGCAAAAAATACTTTTTTCGCTTCATACATTCATTTTTAAATTCGAAAGTGTTGCACACATAGGAAAACGGTATAAGAACAGATTAGAGGAATTGTAATTCTTAATTTTTCAAAATTCGTTTCAGCTAAATCGGACTAAAACGTGTCTAAAAGTCTAAAACGTGAAAAATTCTCCTATACGATAGTTACTAACTTCAAACCGATATTACAAATATTTTGGGAGGCAAGAAGACAAAACGAATGATGCACAAGTTCTTCATTTTGGGCCTACTTTCACGTGCAATTGTCAGAATTGAGTCCTAAAATTATGTGTTGTACTGTGTTATTGTTGCTTTAGTTCGTGCCGAAATCTCGAACACAACATCGTGTTGCTTGTTGAATACAATCGTTTTATGAATTTCTCAGAGCTTTACAAGCAATGCATACATATATAAATGCTTGCGCCACTAAAAAACTTTCAGTCTGCTGGCAGACTCCAATCAATTGGGGTAGGGTTGCTTTGTCTACCTGATGCACACAGAAAATAAGACGTTGCAATGTGAATAAGCGATGCATATTCTTTATATTAGTTTATATTTGGTATTTAAACAACTCAGCGCTACTTCATATAAACCATTATTTAAATCAAGAATTGTTTTACCAATATTTTTCAGTAACTGCTTGTGTTGTTATTAATACGTATGTATGAAATATTTGCATATATATATTTTTTTCGTTTTTTAGTTTGTTTTTGTCAATCTTCAGCAAGATTAATACATTAAATAATACAAACATAATACAAAAAAACTATATACTACAATGCAGGTTTACATAAACGCAGATTGAAAACTGGCATGGTAGCTATTATAAACTTCATTTATTTTTAAAATATAATATATTCGAATTATTTATTGAACTAATTTTATATATACATATTAAAAATATATTTTGCTTGTTCAAATTTAAATATTCAATTATATTTGGAATATATATAGTTATTTACTGCAGGTAAAATAATAAATGCATATTATTCCGAAATATTTATTTCAATTTATTAAACAAAAGATTTCATTATATTTATTTTTAACCAACATAAAAACGAACAAGAACAACAAATTCATCAATAAATATATCAAACAAAAATTCTACGTCCACACTTACAATACTATCGAAACTGTGTCTTTTTTCTTAAATTTTATGAATCCGTTCTTATGTTTTCTGAATCAAGGTTTTATGAACGAAATTCAGAAATATTCAGCCTTACTAAAAAACTGCTATTAAATTTTAGCGTCAACTTTTTAATTTAGTAGCAGCTCTAGCCTCTGTTATGCTTATGCTAAAAAATCTTTGTAGAGCTGGCACTAGTAAGAGCCAACACTAAATTAGTTTTTTGGTAAGGCTGATTATGTATGGATTTTTTTCTGTGAACACAAATTCAAGGCAAATATATCAGTCGTTTTGGTTAAATGTTGTTCTTAGAAAATATGAAGTGTTTGTGAAATATCTATCTAGTGGTTTTGTGATGCCAGCGGCGTTTTCAAAATAAAACGTTCACCCAGTAACGCCGTTTTAATGCGTAGTTAGTGTTTTTGTGTGTGTTAAATACGTTTTTATTGTTTTTTTTTTTTGACATTTTCTAATTCATTGCAACAAATTTGACCGGCCATATCACTTTAATTGCGTCTACATGTGTAACCGTGGCTGCTACACCTGTCGAAGCTGCGACTCACACTTCGATATTAGCAATGAATAATAAATTTGGATTCGATGAGTTTTTTTAAAATTTTTCGAGTTTCTTTCTGACTTAGGAGCCTGCCCGAGGCCATTAAACCGATTTATGTTGATGTTTATACATGAAAACGAAGAGATTATTTTGGTGAAATGCTTCACCACACTATTTTTCAAAAATCGGTAAACGAATATTTTCGAAGTATCCCCATAATTTTTTGCCAAAATCGAAAATGTTCAAATACGAGCGAAGCCAAAAACTAGAGATGCAACGGATATTCGGCAAACCGGATAAATTTACTATTCGCCCGAATACCGGATAGTAACTCAATATCCGGATAGTTTCTTAAAATTATTCCAGTCAAACATTTAGTTACCATCACAAAATTGTTACCAAAATGTGAACAGTACGACTTGAGAGCATCATTCATTTTAAAAAATAATCTGATGCTAGCAAAAGAAAAAATTAAAAGGAAGCTACACATGAACACCCGTGCATGTGTACACTAGATGTCAATGTTACTATTACCATTAGCGTTGGAAAACTTGTGTTTTGAGCAGCTATGAAAAAAGGAACCATTGTGTCATGGTTGTGTAATGGTTTGAACAATTTTTGAGAAGAGGACTAACACTGAACAAAAAGGATTAAAAAATTATTGAGATTTTATTATTTTAGCAATTATTTTTGTTATGTAAAAGGTGTTATCCACTTTATTTGCCATAAACAAATGACAGCCCTCAGTTCGTATATTGTAGAATTAGAAATATATTTAAACTTATTTCATAAAAATCAGCCCAGTATTTTTGGAACTTAACAAAAATTTGCAGTTGAATTTTATACAATAACAGATTGCTGCTGTGTATATTTTGTTGGTTTTTCTTTTGTTGTTGGTATTTTGCCGCGCAGAGTCGCGCGGCTGAGAGCCGAGCACCATAACTGTCACTAGACGAATGACAGTTTTTGAGTTTTTGTTCAACACTTATATCACTCGCCATATAAAATCGATTCTAAAGGAGTTCATTCCAAAAAATCTTATGCAAAAAGTAGATCAATGAGACTTTTTTTTTTTTTAATTTAAATGGTCTCTTCTACTTTCGAGAATGAAAATAAAAAATCTTCTTACAAATTGAGTCCTAATAAGATTTCCACATAATTTCATGCATTTAAAGAGAAATCTTATTAAAAATGTTTGGTAGAAGCTTTTGATATTTAATAAAAGCATGAAATTAAAAACATTTTTCTATGCTAAATTCTTATTATTTGATAGTAATAATAAGAAAACCTAATAAAATAGCAAAATTAAGTGATCTTATTGATTTTATGTGGCAGTTTTTGGCTCTGTGTGGTAATTACGAGGTAATTAATTCTTCATGTATTTCCTCCGCTACTGCGAATCTACGAAGGAAATACTTGTATTACATATATTTTTTTTATCATCACTATACTGATTCACTCTTCCGGTTGAGGCGAGATTATTTTTGGTATTTTCCTTCAGTTTTACAATGTATTTTTGCCCTATTATATTAAATCGTAGAACATTTCTTAAAACATTTTTTGCAACAAATTTGCCTTATTTTAAGCCAACTCAACTTAACTACTTAAAAAGCTAAAAATAGAGAAAAAATGAACGTTCACTTACAATTAACATGAACATCGAAGCGTTTGCTTACAGATGGTGGAACACCGTTCGATGCAATGCACAAGTAGCCACCCATATCTGTCCGATGCACATTGGTCAGCACTAGTGTTTCGCCTTCTACTGACTTCAAAACTGAAAATTCAAACAAAAATAAACATTTTTGAGTTTTTTTCTATTTAGTATATTTATCTACAAAAATTTCTGCATGTTTCAAGTAGCTCTCGATGCAGTGACAAGGATAATTAATTAACTTCTCGACTCTCGTCTTGGTGTCCTTCCGTTGGCGCATTGTTTGTACAAGGACGAACGACAAGCAGTAGAACTTGGCCATCAAAATATTTATACCGTTATGCGGTTAACCAACACTAGACTGAAGTTACTCAAGCAACAAACACAAGAATGAGCATGCAAACGCTAGAACGGACAAACACACGAACGAACGAACGCACACGTACGGATGGAAGGACGTGAGAAAGGAAGAAAGAGCTGACACAACGACAACTCAACAAATGGAACAATGTTGCTCGCTTGCAGTTTAAAGTCTTTATTTACGCCAACATTAACACCAAACACAGGAGGCAAGGATAAAAGATGGTTGGACAAACGTGTGTTTTGTCTGCAGAGACATACAGACAGAAATTTGTTTGGATGAGATGTCCGGCGAGTCACTTGCTATTAAGGTTAAATATTTACAAACCTCGTTTCTCCCTAGAATCGGTGCGCAAAACGATGTCCTTGCCACCCTCACGACGCCATTGCACGGTGGGTTCCGGCACACCGGTTGAGCTACAAGTCAACGTACTAGTACCACCTTCATTGCAGATGCCTTCCTCCAGATTTTTTTCCGGATGATTCAATATATCAGGTGGTACAACGACATCCAAATAGCCAGACTGTATTTAGATAAACAATACAGAGAGAAAGGAAAAAGAAATAAAGATAGTGTGAGTGGTATTGACAAAATTATAACAAAAATAAAATATCAAATAAACGAGCAAAAAGTAACAACCTACCGGCAATAAGGACACAGAAGGATGTGAAATAAAAACTCAATTAATGGATGTGAGTCTTTGGTAGGTGAGCTTAAAGTAGGTGTAATGAAGTTATTTATTAGCTGGGTATACAGGCACATAAACATCATTATGAGTTGTTGTGGAATGACTGGTTTTGGGGTATTCTTTGTGGACTTGAGTATTTCAAGCATGCGGATAGTTAAAAATTCAGCTAAGCTACAAGTTGAACATGTTTTAAAGTGTTATTTTATGCTTCTACTTAAAGTAACATAAAAGTTGACATAATAGTTCGTGTCAGGATAAGGGGAAATGGTTTCATGGTCCACAAGAATTGCAATACAGATAGTTAACGAGCATCTGAATGAAAGTTTAAAATATTAGAGCTGAAAGGATATCGTTCTTAATTAAATTGCATGGGGAAATAATAAATTCTAGAGTATTCCCAATAATTTCAAAAACATCAAAACAAAAACCACAATAAAATGAAAAGAGATTTAGCTATAACTGCTTATATTATAACAACGGTGACCATATTTTTAAATAAAATTACAACACAAAATAGTAATAAACTAAATATGAATTATTGATTATCAATAATTTGTAGTTATAACAAAGCTATTAAAAATTTCGTTAAATTGTTTAAGCAAAACAGATTTTTGTAACACAAGAAAAAAAAAATTCAAGTAAAACAACCACTATAAAAAATTCACATAATTTTTTTTAATAATAACATTTCTGCTCTCGTATTTTTTTTTTTTTTTAAAGTCTAATTCATAAAATTTTTTAATAAAAATAGCTGATCGCGTATACACAAGAAAAAACACGTCTTTTAATGAAAAAGCGTTACTGCACACATCTTTAACTGTTTGATAACAAAGTCTGATGAAAATGTATGACCGATATTTGCTTAATTGCCCTGTAGGAAAATCAACTAATTTAAAAGTAGTTGATAAAGTAGTTTTTTGTCAACCACAACTAGTTGAAATTCTGACTTTTTTCCATAGAACGAACTAACATATTTTGTATGGTGATGTCCGCTAAATAAGTCAATTGACTTTCGTCTGCATATATTTTCAACTACTTGTTAAATTAGTTATATTTAAATTATTTTTTTAATTAATAGTTTTAATTGAAAACTATTACTGATGGCCTAAAGTTAATAATATTTAATGAAATAACATGGTTAAATATATATAAACTTGTAATCTAATAAAAATTTTCAATTAAAACATGTCAAAATCAGAGTAGTTGCTTTATATAATTCAAAGTAGTTTATCAATCACTTGTTTTTAAGTTGTATTTCGTAACTTCATATATAATGCAATAAAAACTATTTAGAATTGAAGTGGATGCCGTCTTAATATAATTTAAAGTAGTTCATACACTGATTTATTTTAAAATAGTTTTTTAATTAGTTGTTTTTAAAAACAAGTTATTTTGTTCCTATAGGGTGATATTTTACGCTTTAGAAGTGTGAATCGATTTTGCTTTAAAAGCAATTCTTTTGACAATAGTCAAAAATACGGTATTATTTTAATCGCAATATACTTACGAATTTCATTGCTATTTTCTTTTATGGTTGTGTTACTTCATAAAAAAAGTCGATTTTGCTTTAAAAGCAATTCTTTTGACAATAGTCAAAAATACGGTATTATTTTAATCGCAATATACTTACGAATTTCATTGCTATTTTCTTTTATGGTTGTGTTACTTCATAAAAAAAGTTCTGCTTTTTGAATTAAGGCAGAGTTACATATAATATTAAAATTATTTCTTAATGTTATAACTATAAGTTCAACAACAGAATCTTGCATTAAAGAATTATACAAAAATAATAATTTTTTCAATCCTTAGCTTAATTTTTCATAGTATAATATAGTATTTAAGTATTTTTACTAGAATAAAAGCCCTTCCTACGATGGGTTGGAAGCGTTATCGCTAAGCTGTAACTATTTTTTGCCATTATTACAGTGCTTTTACAACATACTGTTCTGAAAAATGTTCAGCCTGAAAGTATGCACATCCTTAAAAGGCAAGCAAGTCACTGATAAGTATCAAATGAATTTTCTGTGCATACTTTCAGGTTGATCGCAAAAATAATTACAGTTTGAGCGATATCGGGTGCAGAGTAGCGAGCTTGACTTTTATATATTAGGATAAATAATTCATTTAATTGAAATTTGCATAATGATGGTAATGTTGTAAATAACTTATAAGTTAATATCAATTTTGGTTGCAAAAAGAGTTACGGTGAAAAGCTAGTAAGGTTAATTGAAATTATTTGCTAATTTCTCTCTTTTTGAGAATTTCTTTAATTTTTTCATAAAATGTCAAAATAAAATGTAAAAAATAATTTTTCATATAGTTAACCCTCTCAGGCCCGATATTGCCTATAGACAACATATTTTTATTTTTTGACCTGCGATTTTATGTATTATGTAGCCTTATGTGTTGTGCAAGCATACATATGCAAGCTGTGCACGTATTCATTCAGTTGCCGTTCTCCGTAGAGTGAAATTGTCAAGATCGTTTCGCGACAAAGTGTTCAAAAACATTAAAATAAATGCTTTATTGTAAGACCAAGTAAGCAACATAAATCAATAAAGGTAATTTATTTAAAAAAAAATCATTATAAAAGTGCTTACGTTGTTTATAAAAATTGGAAATTGTCTATGTGCAACATCCTGAACCTTACAAACCAGGACACCAAGGACTTTTGACATTTTTGTCAGTTCATATCATTTTTGTCAGACAAATCTACAGATACACATCTGCCCCCAAAAATTCTTAGCCCCGCCCACTTTAATTTGGTCATAAGAGAGTTAAAAAGTTAGTAGAAGAAAATTGTGTGTGCAACCAAAATTTGAAAAACTTTTTAATGACACTGACTTATACAGATACTTTCAGATACTTTTTTATGAATAAAAAAAAATAATGTTTTTTAGAAACTATTTGAATTTAGTCATTTATTTGATATACCAGTGGCGAAATGTTATAACTTCGTAAGCTTCGATGTTCGACAATTTGTCGAAAATTGGTGTGTTGCAACACTTTTGATAGGCGATAATTTCGATAAAATATCACTTTGCTTTCATTTTTTCATACAGTTTTGTTGTTTTTTATAACATGCTGCCACTTCGACAATTTGCTTCGATGTTCGCTTCGAAAGTGAAGTTATAACATGTCGCCACAGTGCTATAAGTTTCAAACCTTATGACTTTTATGATAGAGTTTTTTTATTGTGACATATAAAAACTATTGTAATAATAAAAAGCTTCCATTATTAGACACAAAAAAGTAAATATAAGTTGTTATATGTTGACATCATCAATGTTTTAATAATATTTTGGCCATTTCTCTTAATGCGAATAACTGAATGAAACTTATAAATATTAGATAATTACATTTGAAATTGAATAGGTATTTATAGTTAACATGTGACCAAAAGCTATTGCAATGAAGAGATATGCAAATTTAAATTTCTTTTAAACCATGCAGCGCACTAGGCGTATTTGGCGAGGAAAACCGCTCATTAATCAATTTTTCAAAATATTAAGTTGAGAAGTAAAATTTTTTGTAGCTTTTGTTTAATACCCATGAAAATCATGACCCATGAAATAAGTTACCGTGTGTTTTTTTAATTTTTCTGCACACACTTCGTCGCAGCATCAGTTGAAAGTTATCGATCGCAAACGTGCATTGTTAGTCAGTTAATAGGAGTATTTTTTTAGTAATAGGGAGTACTTCCCGACTTCGCTTTGGAAATAAACTTTCTCATTCACATTAGAGCGAGTTCATGTCTTAAGTCTTTTTGCCATTTTTTCAACTTTAAACGCGCATATCTGCTCGACGCTACCACTTATCAAAAATCTAATAATTTTCTGCTTACCTACGGCTCACGACCTTTCTAATGACAAGTGTTGCTGTAGCGTTTGTAGATTTGCTGGAATAAGAGGACCCTTACCGGAATAAATATATAGAAGATACCAACTCTAAATAAATAGCTTTTTGTTGTTATTAATATTGTGAAAAAAGATTCATGTTATGGAGAATTTGACTGCAGATATGTACTTTAAAATAAAGTATTTTTATGGATAAAGAGGCTTTAATTAAATAGATATTTAATTCATTGTGAATGTATGAAAATGGGCACTATTTTATTTATTTTTTTTTACTTTGCACCTTTTCTTATATTATTATTTGATGTTATTGGGTAACATTTTTGGCATCAGCTTAAAGAGGAAGATATCAAAAAGCAAAAACCAAAAGAAAATGCTGCCCGCTATCACCCCTAGATTTTTTCGTCCCTGATGTCTAATTTGATGAAAAAAAAAATTTATTCATAAAATAAATTATTTTGTTTGAAAGATCGCCTGGTTTGTGCCTTGTAACTCGGAGACACCTATATGATGTTACGAATGAGTGAGAAGACAATTACTATGAAGCTAAATTAGATAACCTTCTGAGTTATTTGCTGAATAAAGAGTCTTGCACGGAAGAAAAACTTAAAGATTTTAAGCTTCAAATTACAAGTTTAAGGTATTTAACTGAGTTGAACTTGATTTTTATGGGCAGTTTTACTTTTAAACTGGTTTATTTTATAAAAATGAATTTAAATTAAGGTAGTTAAGTTCACAACGGACTAATGATAAATTAAAAAAAACTAAGCTTGGCTTCCGGGAGTTTTGGAGATATCAACATTGGCTGGACGTAGACTGCCATTGCTGTCACGCAAGATATGCGTTCTTTTTAGCAACAATAAACGGAAGAACTTGCTTTCGCTACTGAAATAAAGCTACGTCAAACTGGAAAATTACAAGCTTCAAAAGCAATTAAAAACAATTATCAAGTTTTCTGGGAGGGCAGGAAGACATAAAAAGCTTTCACAAAAAATTTTGCTAAAAGAAAAAAAAAAAAACGGAAATTCAAGAAAAGTTAAAGTTGAAACTCGGCCTTATTGTTGATGCTTCGGAAACTGGTTTTGGTAACACCAATGACTGTCATACAGGCCGCAGGTTTTTTAAAAAACAGAACTAGTTGCTGAAATAACTGGTGTTGATTTGCTACTAATTTTTAGATTGAAAGTCATATTAGAAGAACTTTCTAGTGCAGTTAAATAGATATTTCAAAGTCTAAAGCATTTGCATTCGATACGGCTAAGTTGTATGTAGAGTTCTATCCCTGATATCCTATGACTCCATCGAAGAACACAATTCTGATTCATGGATCACAAGTTATTCAAAATGCTCTCTTATCAATTGGCCAACTATCCGAAGAATCAGCAGAAGCATTTCAGGCCGTACCGATTAAATTTTGTGAGGAAGTTTTCCAGGACGGATTGCAACATGGATGTTCTTAACAGATTTATAAAACATTATAAGCAGTAGGAAATAATAAAAACTTCTAATTTTGTACTATATGAAGGTTACGTTTAAGTTCGGATCCTCTAATCACAAGTTTAAGACCCTTGCCTGTTAAAACAATCAAAACAATTTACAAAAAAAGCTCTTGCACTGTTGACTTCCGGGATTTCTGGTTCATCATCTTTACAAAATTTAGAATAGACTACAATATCCTCTGAAAATAACCTTAACGAAACTGACTATGAAACGAATGAAGAATCTATTGATGAAGAAGAATCATGAGAACAATTATTAAATGATTTAAAATGCCATATATATACTTTTTTACAAATTTTTCACATTGACAAAAAATTACCTAAATATATACGAGAAACTTAATTCATACCTTTATATGAAGGGTTTTAAGCTTTATAATCTTTTTAGAGTTCGTTCAGCCAAGTATCATTTAATTGGGACAAAAAAATGTTTATGAGCGGTTTTTCGAGTCAAATACCCCTATGTGCAGCATTTTGAATAGCTCAAAAAGAAGGAAAACCTCTATTTATTCACTTTTTTCAATTTAATCCGTAAGTATTTGAAAAATTCCGTGTTTTTTGATAAAATTTGATTTTGTCCCATTTTGCTGAAATAGAACCTGGCACTAAAACAGATTATGTAGTTCAATATATGTGTTCAATTTATGAAAGTACACCGAGAAAAAAGCTTATGTTAAATTAAAAAAAACCCTAGTATAGTTTATAAGCTGGCTTTGACAGTTATCAGCCTCCCAAGTACTTCATTAAAACGCCCAAGTTTTTCTTTCATCACATATAAAAATTTCTTGCAATATACATTTCAATACAGCCACGTGATGCCTACAAACTGGAGAATTCATTTTTGCCATGATTTTTGTAATATAAATCAAATGTACCAATTAATTTTTGGTAGCTATTTTTTCGATAAAAACTAAAACTCAATCCTTGATCGTTATTTTTTCGATTAAAAATAAAAATCAATCATTGATCGATATTTTTTAGATCAAAAATAAAAATCAATCATTGATCGTTTTTTTCTTTGATCAAACATAGAAAGCAAACATAGCGATAAATTAACCAATTATGTGGTAATTTATACATTATTTAAAAAAAAAGTAAATTTTGAAAAATGTAACTTTTTCCGGGTTTTGGTTTTTTTATTTTCTATTTTTTTTTTAGCGAATCTTTTTACGCCTCTAGTTCTGTGATTTACTTAGCTGAAATTGGACACTACAAAACATTTCTCTTTTCGACATCGTTTTTTCTTAGAAATGTATGGCTTCTTTCCAGCTTGCGTTTATTATAACAAGAACATTAAATCAAATATCAAATATAAAAATCCTTCCTTCGCCCGCCGTGGGTATTTGAGCCCACACCCACCGATTAAAAAATCACTTCACTATGCATTGAGTCAAACTCCTTCGTTACACAGAGTCATTGATTCAATATTAATTACAACTGAAGCTAGGCTGCAGCACAACACAATAATCTATTAATAGATTGTTGTTGTATTGTATCAACAGATTACTGTGATATACTGCATCTGTTAATATAGCATCTGCTTACGTAGCTGCAGTTATATCAGCAACCAGTAGCAAGGCTGTTTGAATCAGTGGGAAGAGCAATGGACTGGGCATCGCAACTTCCACGATCTATTCCCACGGCGGTCAAAAAATTTTGTTTTTCTTTTTGTTGATGAAAGGTAATAAAATTTACTGGTGTTTTTTTTTTAATTTACTTTGTTATTTCCAATTTTTTCATTTTAACAGTAATTTTATTACAAAAAAAAACCATTTAATTATCAAATCTATCGCTTCTCGCGTGTGTCCAACAACGCACCTGTGTTTTGTTTTTGCAAAAAACTTGCTCTAAACGATGCTTAAGCCATCCATGCTAGTTTTTTTTAAATTTTGTATTTTTGGATTTTGGCCTGAGGTGAATCAAATATTTTTTTTGGCAGGGTATCAAAGTATGCGCTTTCATAAACAATAAATTGCTTAGGTGAATAAGCATAAGTGTATAATCCCCATATCGAAAGGGGGTAAAAATAAGTTAAAAATACTACCTTTAAACACTATAGCTTGGCATGATAATCTCAATAAAATTAAAATGTTATCATCGGGAATTTAAGGATACTACAACTAATAAAAAAATATAGCTAATGTTTTACTTATACATAACCAGTGCTCAAACGATACAATCCTCAGTTTCTGTATGGATATAAACTGCTCTATTGAATTAGTTGACGAGATTTTCGTTGAAATGTGTGCAAGCAATGCATAAAAACAATTATTAAATATGTAATATTATTCATTCTTCATGGCAGCTTTTACCAAACAACGGCGCACTGAACTTTTATAAGAAAGAAATATGTCAACATCTTAACACATTTGCTTAATATCTTAAATCTCTGTTGAAAAAATGTCACTTCATATTTGCAAGGTCAAAAAATGTTCAAGATTCCTTTTCTTTAGTGCTAACTTAAAATATGCTGCTTGTTTAATCCTTATTATTTCTATTGTATTTCTTGCTCTCTGTTTATGTCCTCAAAAATAACTACTTATTCCTGGGTCGAACATTGCTTGGAAAGTCGTTTTTGTAATTTCAATTTTTCATTGTGGCTGTTATTATCCTTTGGATTATTATAAACATATCACACTAATGTATTTTCAAGGATTAGTAACATTTGCCGGACATGGAGTACAAGCTCAAGCAAACTATGTTGATTGTTCGAATGTGTGTCCGACCCACCGACAACTACTACTTGCAGCCCCAAAGGAATATTCTTTGAAACAAAAATATTTTTGTTTGTTTTCCACTCGACTTTACACACGTAAACAAACTCATAAACAAGCATATGTGCAGGAAAAGGACAATGACATTGTGTGCGTGTATATGTAAGTGTTTCTTGTTGTATGTGTATAGCCGGATGTGTGATTGGGTTAATGCTTAGAAATGAGTACGAATTTTGGGGAATGGGTTGCTGTGAGCAGCTGGATGGAGAGTACTGGTCAGTACTGAGATCTAGACAGACTTACTCACCAGACTCTTCATTGGATCCGTGTTCACTTGGCACATGTAGCTGCCCGAATCGTTGAGCAAAACGTGTGATATGTGAAGCTTCCAGGTGTTGTGACCATTGTGTGTCACTGATAATCTCGGATTTAAAGATACCATATGGGTGTGAATTCCGAGTATTGCCTTTGAATCGGATTTAATCCATGCAACCTGAAAATACAAACAAACAAACACACAGACACAAGTGTCTAAATATTACATACGAATACTTATATCTTAAATATAAACAAACATGAGCTTGTATTTTCTAGTGCATGCGTTAATACAAGCCTCGAAACACACACATGGTCTGCAACATGTTTGTATGTCTGACCAGATGTATATTGAAATAACTTGAACAAAGACGCTTACTTAAGGCTATGTGAAGATTTCATGGCTTATTATTACATTAGTAGTAGTAATGCATACAAATAAATTTAAACATAACAGCAACTCATAGTTTCAGTTAAGTATTCGCACACACACACACACACACCCACGTACGCAACGATGTTTACGCAGGAATACACCCTCTCAAGTGGTATAGCTTTAATCCGTCTACTTTGTGGTGCTATGTTAGCAGGATGCGCTCAGTTTGCATTCAACGCCTACGCTATGTTTCATCCTTTTGAACCATTAAATTAATAATTTATATATGTTTGCATGTGAACAGGCAGGATGTGTCAGAATACATTTTATGTGTCACTCAAACATGTTAAATGAAGCAAATATATATATATATTTTTTTAATATTAGGGATAAAATGTTTTATTATTTGAAAACTATTCGTGGAATTTGCGAAAAATTGTTATTAAAGTGTATGTTTACCCCTTTCATGGAGGTCTTTTCACTTGGGCTATAATGTTTTGATATTAAAATGATCCTTCAAGGGGTATTGTAGACAGAAAGGTATCGTAACTAATGTGGTAATTTTTCTCCTGTTCTAATATTCATATTCTTTACTTAACCTTAGCGCTTCAGAGTAAACATTACCTCAGCTATGAAAATGTTTTTAAATGAAGTTATGATTGAAAAATAAAAATTGTTCGATCAATATGCATACTCCTTCTCATACCCTTCTCTCTCGATAATGACATCAAAAATACTTTTTAATCTACGTCGATACGTTGTGTGCTTCAAATTGGAATACTATTTCAAAGTTTCCGAATAATCTCTCGTTTTCATATTTCATTGTATATTAATATTTTTGAATTCGATCGAATAAATGAATTTGCTGAAATGCGAATAAATTTTCAATTCACTTACTTACTTACTTAGGTGGACATAACAACCCGTGTTCGGGTTTCGGCCGACCTCATCAGCTCTCCAAGTGTATCCAAGTGTCGCCTCGAGCCCTTTTTTTGCGGGAACTTCGTCGTCCATACGATGGACATGACTCAGCCAGCGCAGTCGCTGCATAATTATATGCTGAGTTACGTCAAAGTCTTCGTAGAGCTCATACAGCTCGTGGTTTATTCGGATGCGATAGTCATCACTGACATGAACAGGACCGAAGATTTTGCGAAGAACCTTTCTCTCGAACACCCCAGAGCAGCTGCTTCAGTTTGCGAAACTACTCATGACTCAGCGCCATACAGACGCACAGGTAGAACGAGCGTCTTGTAGAGTGTTAGTTTTGTCGATCGAGAGAGTGCTCTGGAACTTAGTTGCCTACCACGCCCGTAGTAGAGCTTATTAGCAATTGTTGTTCTTAGCTTTATCTCCAGGCTGTCATCATTGTTGTTATTAATGGTGGTGCCAAGACTCAGCGCTCCCTTGTTTGTAGACAGCATATACTTTGTTTTACCCTCATTTATCGTCAAACCCACTTTGGCTGATTTCTTTTCGATAGCGGCGAAAGCAGCAGTAAGATCTCTCTTGGTTCTGCCGACTATATCAATATCATCAGCGTACGCAAGGAGCTGGACACCTTTGTAGGAAATAAAGCCATTACGATGCACACCGGCTTTTCGTACGATCCCCTCCATGATGATGTTGAAGAGATCGCAAGACAGTGCATCGCCTTGCCTGAAACCTCTTTCGGTATTGAAGGTTTCGGAGAGGTCATTTCCAACCTTGACGGAGCTGCGTGTGTTGCTCAACGTCATTCTGCAAAGTCTAATCAACTTTGCAGGTATACCGAACTCAGACATTGTTGCGTATAGGCAATCCATTCTCGGGCTATCGAACGCAGCTTTAAAATCGACAAAGAGATGGTGTGTGTCAATTTGATTTTAGTGGCTTTTCTCCAGGATTTGTCGTAGCCTGAAAATCTGGTCTATGGTGGACTTTCCAGGTCGAAAGCCACACTGATAAGGTCCAATCAGTGTTTTTGTAATCGGGTCTCCTTTCTTATGTATAAGGTAAAGTACTCTGAGATTCTAATCGTCGAGTATGCTTTCCATTAGCCATTTTTTGCTGATTAGCTGGTGCATGCACCTTATCAATTGATTGCCGCCGGTTTAAAGCAATTCATCTGACAGACCGTCAGCACTCGCTGCTTTATTGTTTTTGAGTCATTGGATTGCAACTCGAACCTCTTCGTGACTAGTTGGTGGTATTTCCACTCCGTCATCGTTGATTGGTGGATTGGGGTCATGTCCATCGTATGGACGACGAAGCTCCAGCGAAAAAGATGCCCGAGACGAGGGTCGTTGTTCGACGACGACAAGGGCACCATGCCTCCAACGGATAGACCTGGCTGAGGAAGCCCTAACCGCACTTGGTGTATCTTATTGGAGAAGGCACGCGCAAAACATAGGCTGGTTGTTATGGCCACCTAAGTAAGTAAGTATGAGCGTTTTTCACTTAATATGAGCGAACTTCTTTTGTCAAAATAATAAACAAATCCCTAAGAAACATACAATGCTAGTTGTACATTACCACAACGCTTGAAATGCGGCATTTTTCTGGGCTGGAAAATAAAATTGAATATTGATAATTCTTTTTTTCTTTTGTTTTATTTTTTGTAGAAATTATATAAGCATACAAGATTTGCATTTTTAAATGCTACGATTTAGATTTTTCCAAACATAAAGTTAAAGTTACAATTGGGATAACAACATTTTAAAAATAATGTTTAAAGCAATATTAATTAAAAATTAAGAATAAGTAAGATACATCTAACAATTTGCTAAGCATTAATTAGGGACTAGATAAATAAGGCAAAATATTAATAATTTAAAAATTTGTTGTATTTGACCGTTGTATTGTAAAAAAAGAGTTTAGATTAGGAAATTTAATTAAGAAGAGAGAATTTTAAAGAAGAGTTAGGAGAAATGTTCATAGATCAAGTGCTTGAATTTCGTTATGTTGTTGACGCGTTTCATATGATTTGGTAGGGAATTCCAAAGTCTTATTGCGCTAATAAAAAACAGTATACTAGATTCGTTGTAGCTATAATGGGGAACTAAGAGTAATGAATTTCTAGTGGATCTGCAGAATTGAAGTTTTTCAAACAAATAGTTTGGACTTTTCAAAGTTATAAGTCTGTGCAGATAAATACAGTTTCTTGCATTTAAATAAAGTGTGATACTGCGACCGAGTACGCGGTTGCTAAATGCTGATATATGGTCAAACCTTCGGATACCGTACACATATCGAGCTGCATTGTTATATGCCACTAACAGCTTATTTGATGACCTTGAGTCAAGCTCACTATAGACGACTTCGGAATATGTTATCAGAGGAACAATTAATTGTATCACCAATTTACGCCTAGTTTCTGTGGGATGCAATTTTTCTAAGATTTCTTAAGGTATAATAAACTTTTCTAACCACACTATTGACATGGTCTACACACGTAAGTGTAGAGTTCATAGCAAATCCTAGATTAGTTACTTTGTTTACAAAGTCAAGCTTAGTACCATTTAGGAAAATAAAAGGTAGATCATTAAATGGAGATCTGGATTCCACTACTGGCTATACATGAGATTTTAGAGAATTCAACCTCAGTTTATTTTCACCAGCCCATCTGCTGATTGCAGCCAAGTCTTCATTAATCCTTACACATAGATCTTCAATGAGGGGTGTGGGGCGAGACAGATAGAGTTGCAGGTCATCCGCATATGCATGCATTGTGACATTCTTGCATAACGAAAAAATTTCATTAGGGAAAATTGTAAACAAAAGCGGTCCAAGTACTGAGCCATGTGGCACCGCACTGGCAATAGTACTGTAGCTTGAATATATATTTCCTGCATTGACCCTTTGTTTTCTTCCTTCTAAGTTGCTTTTCAGAAAATTCACAGCCGAGTCCGAGAAGCTGAAGCAGATTTCGCTTTGGAGAAGTCCAAGAGACAGACTAGGGTAAGATGGCCATTATCAAAAGATGTCCTGATATCGTCCAAAATTTTAACTATAGCAGTGGAACAGCTATGGCCAGAGCGGAAACCGGACTGAAGAGGGTACAAGAGATTATTAGTCCTAAGATAGTATGAGATCTGCTCAGCCATAAGGGATTCGAGCACTTTTGATACAGACGACAGAAGACTTATTGGGCAGAAATCACTAAGTTCAACTGCCTTAGACTTTTTGGCGATAGGTATTATCGTGCCGATTTTCCAAATTGAAGGAAATGTATAACTTGTTAGGCAGTGATTGAAAAAGTGAGCTAGAGGGCTAATTACATATGGTAGAATGAGTCTAATGAATTTAATATCAATTCCGTCGTCGCCAATAGCAATCGATCTTATCCTCAAGATACATCTCACTACATCAGACTCATTTACAGCAGTAAATTGGAATTTCTGAAACAAACTTGGGGAAGAATTATTGATGTTGGTGGAAGAGTTAAGATCGGAGGTTCCGGTCTGAGGACTGGATACGAAATAAGACTTAAAAACATTGGGATCAAATAGACTATCTCGAACATTGTTGGTTTTTCCTATTCCAATATTCTTCTAGTTATTCCATAGTTTTTTCGGCGGCAGTAACGTACTTAGTTTCGAGAAAAATAACATTTTTTTAGATTGTTTAACTGCTGGTGAGTCATTATTGTTAGCCCTTCTATACTCTTCCCAGTTAACCGCACGGGTCATCAGACCTAAAACTTCCAGGAAAATGCACCTCCATTAAAACTTGCATAGACTCCTCTAAGTTTTCTGCCATAGTACTATCCGTTTTGAGGATCAGTCCCACTTTAGAGAATGGATCTTTTTAAACCATTTTCTGAAGCCTACATGCTACGAAAATAGTTTACATCCCAGAACAGAAGTTTCCACGACTGCCTTTTACGGTCTCGTATGAGGTTCTACAGTTCCCTTTTCCGTGCCTTGTAGTCTGCCCATGTTTCTGGGGTACCCCCTCTCCTGTGCAGATTGAAGGCCTCCCAACCTTCATCTTCAGGGATTCGAGTTCCGTGCACCACCATGGCGTCGGATTATCCTCGTCTACTGATGATAAAGGACATGCCACCTCGTAAGCTTCGACCATGGCCGAACTAAGATGTTTGACATGGCCTTCCACTTCCGCTGTATTCCCTGGTACTTTGTAGCTTTTTGGGTCAGTGCTTCCCTCAACTTCGCTTTATATTTCACAGGATCTGCATTCTTGGGAATACTTGAATTCAAACTGAATGGATCTGTGGTCAGACATGCTTAGCCTATCCACGACCCTTCTATTCTGTTTGTATTCAGTTGGCTCCTCTATTTGCTACCAACAGACTATACCTCTCCACAAATTCAAGCAGTTGCTCTCTTCTGTCATTATTATTGGTGCTTCCCCACACAGTATTGTGCGCGTTGGCATCACATCCTATTATCACACCAATGTTCCTTCCCTCACAGTACTTTGCCAGACTCTCCACCTATTTTGAAGGTAGTTGGTCCGGAGAGTCGTAAGGATGATACGCTGAAGCTACTACACAAGCACCTGCATATGTACAGTTTAGTAACTATTATGAGATTATTATTTATAAAGGGTGTGTTTTAGAGGTGCATATTTCCAAATTGAAATAAAATACTGATCTTACATAATTTTAAGCTAAAAATTGACTTTATAAGAAAACAAATATTTTGCCATTGGTGTTTGTAATGATTTCGGGCGTGCGATCACGGTGGGATGGTTCGGATATAGCGCTATGTGAAAAGCAATGTGAAAAGTTTTATAAAATTTCCTTCTATTCTTTGCCCTTCTTTATTTGGGTTCAAAGTACTGTGCGACGATCAGAGGACAGATTCGACATCACGATATTTGAAATTTACAACTGGTGACAGCAAGTACACAAAAAAGTGGTTAGCGCAATTTTTTGGATGAGGCCACAACCGACATTCGATTGTACGGGTTCACCAAATAGTGCTTGTGAAAAATTTCATTAAGTTTAATTTAGTGTTAAATTAGCTGTTTAAGAACACACAATCAGATATTTTCGTATAGATTGATTTTTATACACACACTTTTCATAAAAAATTAAAAAATTTTGTAGTATTTTTATTTATGTTTCTTTTAAATATAAAACAAGGATATAATGTAGTTTATTAAAACAAATTAAATCACATCATAGAAGTGAAAATTTCATCGAAATCACTCTCTTGTTCGATTTAAAAATTTATTTATGCAAAAAAAAAAAATCTTATCCACCCAACTGACAAAGATAAAAAATTATATAAACATCAGCTAAAAAAAAATCTGCTCTGCATTTTTAGTCGCAAGTGCGTAGAGCATCCGTAAGCGACTGAAAAATTTTCAGACATCGGCCTCACCTCAACCTAATGTAGAGCCAGAGATTCCCCTTAAAATTTTACATTATCTCTAATTAACTCATATAGAATATTTTTTTTTTTTTTTAAATATGCCATAATTTATTCATTCAACTGTCAAAAGATACTTTAGACTCACTCTGTATTGTCCTAAATTGTTGACCACACATGTAAAGGATACGTCGCGCCCTTGTGGCACCGTTATATTGCTTAACTGCGCCAGAAACTCTGGCTCGGGCTCATCTGCTTGATTATGACCTGCAAGAAAGAAGGTGTTAAATGACCGCAAAACACAGATGGACGCGCAAATAAATTAACTTCCTCTACAAATACACTCGAACTCACACACGTAATCACAACACACTTTCACACTTGCTAAAAGTGCAACATTTTTTTAATATATGAAAATGTTTGTATGTGACAAGCAAAACAAAAACAAAAAATCCAAAAGAAAGGCGAAAAAATGAAGTAAGTAATAAAAATATAAGAAAAAAAAAACAAGTGAAAAAATGTGCAAAAAATGCACTTTCAAATATTTGCGCACACATTTTCAAATTAAAATTCAGTGAGTAGTGTAAAAAATTCTTACAAACATACATGCACATTAGCATACAATCACACACACACACTCTCATTCGCACTCGCTCTTACACTGTCGCACTTACCTTGGGCAAACACGAAGCTGCCGGGGTTGCCGTGCAGAAGTAGCAAAAAACCTGCGACCAACAAAGCGCTTACACAGCATTTAAGTTGGTCCATTTTTGCACAATCTTAATATTTGAAATTCACCTGAGCGCCCAGAATTAGTTGGATATGAATTTGATTCCCTTGCTGCGCGCTTTGGACATGGCCGAGTGTTGTTCGAGTGTTGTTGCAACGAAGATGGTGGCAGTAAAGGTGGTGGCGAAGCTGCTTCCGGTTGGTGATGCTGCTGCTGTTGCTGTGGTTAATGTTGCACTCACAACTTGTGCCATAAAAACTGAAATTAGTTCTGCAAAGAATTTTAAAAGCAAACGAATATATTTCTTTATTACTTTGTGATTATGTTTGTTTGTTTTCTTTATATGTTGTTTTTTATAATTTTTTAAATGTATTCATTAAGTTTGAAGATAGAAACGATTTTACCGGCAGTGACCATACTTTTTTATTTTAAAATAATTCAGTTAACAAAAAGTTCCTCGCTTTCACTAGCTTAGTTTAAACGGTATTCTTTTGTTACTTTTTAATGTCTTTCTTGTGCTTTGTGGAACAACGGAAGGACGTCAGATGCACATTTCGAGATATTTAGAATCTCTTAGAAAAATAACTTTTATAAGTTCGTAATTGTTGGAAAAACTAAAAGCATTTTATTATAATTTTTATTGGGTTCATTAAAACTAAAAGTGTAACAAAAGTTGTAGGCAGGGTCTAGAAATACTAGAGAAAATTTAAAGTGGCTGTGAAATTAACGGTAATAGGGTGCAGCTAAGTTAATTTTTCATTTATATAGAGTACATTTTAAGAATTCCTTTGCGGATTATTAGATTACAAGGGAAAATTTCTCCAATTATTGAAAGATCCAAACTTATTTCAGTTGTGTTTTAGGGCATTAATTGTGAACAATAAGACAAAATATACAAAAAAAGCGTTAAACTATGTTATTCCATTCTAACAATGGTTAAAGAATAAGAGTTAATGATTATTTGAAGCACTACTACATATTTTTTCCTAACAGTATTCTCATTTTGTCAATAACATGGTTGAATTATAAGGTTGTCGCAAGGGTGAGAGCGAGTATCCATAATTGTCAAATCGAAGTTAACAGCTCATAGAAAATCTGTAAGCGGTCTCTTTTTTTCCTGTTTGTCTTTCGTATTCAATCGCAAAATTTGCTGATTTTGACAATTATGGGTACTGAGAAGAGTGTGCGATCAGCTTAACAGACAACCTTGTAATTCAACCTTGGTCAATATTTTGAATCTTATGTTTCATTTCAATAAAATTCATAAACTTTCTGCGTCCTTCAAATAAATAAAATTTTGACTTTATTTTGAAAACTTTGCTAAAAGTGTATACCTTCGGTTTGAACCTCTTTGGGTATGTTACACCTCTATAACTTGTGTGTATAATTTTGGACCTGCGTGAATTCTAGTTATAAAATAATTATCTTCGTAATAATCCTTTATCAACGTCTTACTGGTTCGGAGATAGTTTTTCAGCCACTCAAAACTTGTTTTAAATAATGGTATATAGTGTTTCATATGGAAAATTTGATGATAATTTCAACTATGAAATAAAATTTGAATTTTTTTTTTATAATCAAGAATTCTCAAATATTTTCTTTTTTTAATTATCACAAGAAAATGCTTAAAATGAATGAAACATGTCAGCAAAATCTTAAAACTGGTTCTAATGTGACTAAGGACATAAACGATTTTTTGAACTAAATTTAAGGCAGGATACCTCAATGAAGCCTTGAAAAATAAACAATTTTAGGTGACTACCCAATAGGCAAAGGAGCTAGGTCTCTTTTAACGAAGGCGTACATTTACTGCTACTTTTGGCGGTAAGACACATGACTTCCTCGCTGGGCAGTTCCTACCCAGGGCAGTACAACACTTATATTTTTCCTACAAAAACTGGTTCTGCTTATATATCTTTATATATCTTTATATATATCCTTATATAGCTTATATATCAGGTTTACTTTTTCGTTAAAAATTAAAATATATATTAATGAAAAAATACTGGATAATAATCAACGTCATGACTTAGAAATATTCTTATCTAACAAAAATATGTAAAATAAAATAAAATCACAGAATAAATAGGTAGGTATACATAAAAAGAAATAAAAAAATATATTTACACCCCAACACATACTTCGTAAGGGGTATATTAACTTTGTCATCCCGTTTGTAACGACAAGAAAGAGGCGTGGCAGGTATAGAAAAATATGTATATTTTTGATCAGCATCATTTCCTGAGTCGATTTCCGTGTGTCCGTCTGTCCGTCTGTCGACACGATTACAGCCGCAATTTTAAAGCTATCGCGATGAAATTCATATTTTGGGTTTATTTTAAGTTTATTTTTAAAAAAAGGAAGATCATTTCGAAAATGGGCCAAATCGGATGAAAACCACGCCTACCTCCCATACAAAGTGTCTTTATTTTAAAAGTAAAATCTCTTAAAAATCTGCTCAAATTATAGAAATGTCTCGAAATTTTGCATATATTCTTTGATATATATAGCATAGACCACCAATATGATATTTGGCAAAATCGAATGAAAACCACGCCTACCTCCCATACAAATTGGCTTTATTTTAAACGTTAAATCTCTTAAAAATCCACAAAAATTAAAGAAATGTCTTGAAATTTTACACTTCAACTTTGATATAATATGAACCATCTCTATGATATATGGCAAAATCCGATTAAAACCACGCCTACTTCCCATACAAAGTGACGTCATCAAAATAGGAAAACTTTCGTTAGTATTTAAAACTGAATGTCATCGTGTATATCGTGGCTTAAGACTTCGAATATACTTCAATATGGCCGCGGGGGGTATTTTAACTTCGGTACCCTGCTCTATCCTTACTAGTTTAATTAGCATACAGCTTAAATTTAAATCCACGACTGAATAAATTCTTAAATATCAAAAAAAAAGTAACTGTGTCATAAACATTAAAGAAAGACTTATTTTGATGCTTTTGATATTGGGTATAAGATATTGGTGCTTTTCGAATTACGGCCTTTGAAAAATAACCTGAGATTTAAATAGGTATGACTTCATCGGAGTCGATTCCTCTGCTCAAAAAATTTTTTATTAAAAAAATTAATAGTAATTGTTATTGAAGTTCAATTTTTTATGAGGAAATGGAAAAGATCAATTTCTACAGATTTTAAAATATTTTCTTTTGAATTAAATTGCAATTGACGAAATCGTTTTCGAGAGCAGTGATATTTTGGCCTTTAACGTTAACTCGAACTAGGGTTGACACAGGTCAAAATACTTATACACAAGCTAGGGATCAATGAAAGCGTAAGATAGCCCAAAAGAAAGAAGAAATCTCCCGTTTATATAAAATGTCTCGTAAAAGTTGTGAATCAAGCTTCAACAGGTGAACTTATTAAAAAAAGTTTTAATTTTTCATAGATAATTTTAATTTTAATAAGCTGCAAGAAATCTTACTTTTTTTATCTTTCAAACTAATTTTGTAATATATAAATTTTGTTATATGACAAATATATGTTACATAAATTTGTTATTTGTTTTGTCATAGAAATTTTTACTTTTTGTGCTAAGTTTCGGAATTATACTTTTTAAAAGGCAACTACAAATTCTCAATATGGACTATTTAAAAAAAAAAACATACGCAAAAATCGAAAATTTAGTACTAAAAATTAATTTGAAAAAAAAAGTTCAATAAGCTATTGTCATCTCTCTAATGGTCATTTAAAAACGGACATATTCACGAGTAGTCTTAAGAGAAAACGTATTTGTTAAGAAAAATTTCCATATCCTTGCGTTTAGTTTTTAACTGGTATCTACTTATACATTTTTTATCAAAATTCCCTCCCCCCCTAAGGTAAATCCTGGCTACGGGCCTGTATATAGATGTTAGAAAAGAATTATTTTTGAAAAAAAAATATTGATTTTTGAAAAAAGTTAGATTTGACGGAAAACGTTATTTTTGACCTAAAACTTTGACATAAACGTTCCTGTAAAAATAATATATATATATTTATTAATTTTCAAATCCTTCAGTGCTTTCGTAGAAGGGTAGTTTTTAAAGATACTGTAAAGAAATGAAGCTAATCGGTTCAAAATTGTGCGAGCCGATTTCAAAAAAGCCATTTTGAGAAAAATGTATTAAAAGTTTGTATGAACGGCTGAGAGAGAGAGAGAGAGGGATAGATTATACTCATTCAAAACGCAGAGTAAGGCAAGCAAATTTTTTTTTGATAAAACCAATTTTAGAAGATTTTTAAATACCTAAAGCACACTTTAACATAAATGTTTCTTCGATGGATTATGAGCCCGAATAGAACCAAAGTGATTGTCGGTCTTCTCTCGGAGGAGACCGCTAAGAACACGTCCAAAATAGGAGAGGTTGTCGGATCAGTGTTGCTTTTCGATGTCTTAAGCTAATTCTTACGCTGCGTTTACAACAGATAGTAAAGAACATGTCTTAAATGTCAAAAAAGTGTTATTTTACTGTTTGTTACGTAGGCGTCAAGACAGAGGCATGAAAGTGTCAAGACAGTTAGCCAAACAGTATTTCAATTTTTTTTTTGTTGTGATAACAAATATTGCTTAATTCTACAAATTTTTAAATAAGGAAATGTCTAAAAACTAAATTGGCAAAACTCTTAGTTTTGCGAGAGCTACAAAAATTGAAAGAGGAAGAAAAAATAAAACAAAAGCAAGGAATAGTCAGGAAGTGTTGGGTTAAGTCCCTTCTTTTGAAAACAACAGAAATGGATATAGAAGCGCTTCTTTTAAGACTTGCAATGGGAATATGGAAAAGATTTCTTCAATTTCACGACATTGCACAGTGACCAGTTCAAGGGATAATTGAGCTTGGTAATATTTTTAAATTGAAAACTTGTATATATTAAATGATTTACAGAAAAACGATACGACAATGCGAAAAGCGATAACACCACGAACAAAACTAGCAATTACTCTTAATTTTTTGGGTAACGGAGACTCATTTAAGTCCTTGGAGTTTTTGACCGAATCGAGCGGCTTCGCTGGCTAGGTCATGTTGAGCGGATGGAGGACGACGATCCAGCGAAGAAAATATTAAATTCGGTACCCAGCGGCGGTCAACGCAGAAGAGGACGACCGCATCTCAGTTGGAAGGACCTAGTAGAGGACAACCTGACGAAACTTGGAGCTTCCAATTGGCAATTTTGAGTGCAATTTTTTTGGTGCAATTTTTTACACCAGGCGAAAACCGACCTACTTTTTAAATGAACTTGACAGAATTGACAGAAAACTTTATTGTCTCTATACTGACAAAAAATTTATTAACTCAATCTATAAATTCGCCAATAAGAACAATGTTTTTCAAACTGACGATTTGCTAGGTTGAGTTAATAAATTTTTTATCAGCATAGAGTTAAAAAAAATGTTTGTCAATATTTTTTCTTTGTGTGTGTATCTTGAATTTGAGCCTGTCTAAAATGATTTTGTAATCACCTGACAGTAAAAAAATAAACAGGTAAGAAATGACTTTATTTCAACAGCATACTTTATACATCTATATTTTTGTTTTCTATATAGATGCACACAGCTTTGGAACAATTGGTAGAGCAAAAACTACGGAAATAATCAATGCAGTTATAAACGCTTATTTGTTAACAACATGCCAAGCAAGATGGAACTCACTTCATGATTCTGTAAAGAGTTGCTGCAAGACAAAACAAATTGTGTTGTCGTCTAAAAATTACCACCATTCTCAGGGATGAGCTTGAGTACTTGGAGAAATTCAGGACGAAAAGACATGTATTTTGAATACTTTGTTCAGTCCATACTATAGTGTCCTTAAGAGTAAAAATTCATCGCTTGGAGCCTGTGAGTTTTAAGTATTTAGCCGAAGTAAGCGAAAAAATGCAAGAAGCTTTGCTTAAAAGGTTTAAGAAATATTTCCTGATGCAGACTGACGCTGTTATTGCGGCTATATCTGTTCCAAATATAAAATTACGATTTTTAAAATCTCTTTTGAAAACAGCAATATTGCAAATAGGAAAATAGAAGTGAAGAAAATGTTCAGCAATAATGTCGCTGCTTTCGGGGAAGAAAGTAGTACTAAACTATTTACACTTAATTTTCTATTAAATATTTGTATTAATATACGTGTATATATATTTATCTACTTAAACAAGTGTTAGCATAAAGTATGTTTCTACTGACTCGGGAAATTATCTCCAGGAAACAATTTTATGCAAATTGTCTGCATTTTCATAGAGCAATTTAAAACGATTTTCTTAAATACAATACCCCTATTACCCTCATCTGCACCTGTAGAACGGTTGTTTTCATTCGCTGTGATTGAGAATCGTTTCGTTTGAAATGCTTGTTTTAAGAAAAGCTAACAGATTATAGCAATAATATAATACATGTTTAAAGAAAACAAAAAAGGAGACGTATTTTGTCTTTAATAATTTATGTAATTTATTTATTGGCTGGCAGTAACTATTTTAAGTAATCAGTAAAAATTGTACTGGTAGTGCAAATGAAATTTCATCATCAGTAAAAATTTATTTTTACTGCAATTTTATTGGTACTGCAAAGTGTCCATCTATGCCCAAGATGTAAGTGATAGCCATATTGTTATTAAAACTTTTACAATACAATATTTAATGCAAAAACACAGCACAAAATTGCAGGCAATTAATTTTGAATACTCTTCAAAGGTAATTAAAGGCACATACACATATGTGATGTCTTGATACCACATACATTATACACAAAAAATCTGGTCAAAAGATTAATTTTAATTTGTTTTAATTAATTTTATTCAAAGTTTTTGATTTCAAAAATGTATGTAAGATTTTTCATTAATAAAATTTTGTTCAGATAAAAACGACACTAAAATAAAATTATTATAAAAAATATATATATAATAACATTGCATGCAAATAAAGTCCATAAAAAATAAAAATTTGTATTCATTATAAAAAATAAAAATAAAAGTGTAGCACCTATACATATCCACAAATATATATATATATACATATATACATAATTTTATAATTGTTTTAATAGGTTTATTTGTTCATCGATCAAATTTATAAATTTATAGCATAGCTATTGACAATGACAGCAATATGATAAGCTGTGGCAATCTAGCAGTAAAGTAACTGTATACTACGACTGAGCGGGTGTTCAACAATAAGCCGTTGTAGAGGCATGTTCAACATTATAGCCTCAAGACTCGATTTTCGATCAACATTTCTAGATCATGTGAGTGCGTTTTTCAGAACATTAGTAAGACAAATCAAATCATTCAATTTATGTATAACATATTTCTTATTCTAAAAATTACAGATTCGCTAATTGTGATACGGTGAGCAGCTTTAAGAAGACAATGTGAAGGCAAATTCCGAAAAATTTCGTAGTGCAGCCAAACAACTTCGCACTCCGACAATGCATAACAATTTAGTAATGCAAGATTTGCTTCCTCCAAATACAGATTGCCAAGATTTACTCCAAACTTTTATTTATGTCGCTAAATGACTGCCAGAAAACTTTTTTAGAAGACGAAACGGTGGCTTACATAAACTGTTCCAGAGTTTGTCAATTTAATGTCAGCTGTCATAACCCGTTTAAAAACTCTTCATATAAAAAATGATGCTTCAAAACAAAAGGTAAACGATTTTTTTATTTGCCTCAGAATAAGTAAACATATGATTTTCAAATCTCTTCTTTATTAGAATAATATGTTTATTAGGGACTTTTCTTAAGGACGATCAAATCCTTGATTCCAGCATCAATACTACACTCAACGAAAAATTCTTGGTAAAATTGATAAATAACTTTTGTTATTCCTTAACAAAACCAAATTGCGCAATCGATTAAATTTTATCATAAATGCTTCATATTTTTATCAATTCGAAAGAAATTTTATCCATTGGATTGAAAACGTAATAAAACGTTAACAAATTGAATGTGTTGATTTGAAGA
Organism: Coremacera marginata; assembly: GCA_914767935.1. NCBI lineage: Eukaryota > Metazoa > Arthropoda > Insecta > Diptera > Sciomyzidae > Coremacera > Coremacera marginata. The sequence goes on from OU612045.1 coordinate 138,506,046, forward strand.
AATGTGTTTTATTTGTTTGAAAAATGCTTTTCTCAACTTGATATATACTCATTCACGATAACAAAATCGTCATCAGTTGGAATAAAATTTTATAATTTTTATAAATAGTATTAACAAACTTACTTCATTGGTTTGATATAGGTTTGCTGTGCTGAAGAAATTATTTATAAAATAGATAATCCCTTGAGTCACGCGGATAATATTTCAATTTCGTAATGATGAAATGAATTATCAATTTAAAAAACTTTCAATCATTACAACAAAAATAGAAGTCTGGCATTTCGGTAGCGTTATTGTTGTTCGCAGAAATTATATAACGGTATTTTGTGAGTTGTGTACGTTTTATTTAATTTGTGAAACAAAAAAATTATTGCAATAACAATTCAGTGAGAGTAAGGAGTGGAACTAATGTAAAAATTACGTTCTTCTAGCGATACATTATTAAATTTCATTTTGTTAGTTTTTGTAAAATTGCTTGAAAGAATAAAATATTTTATCAAAACAGCAAAACATTTTTGTATGATTGATAAATAAAACACATTTTTAACAGAAAAGCATTTTTCTATTCAACAAACCATTTTTTCAGGTTGAAATATTCTTTAGTCATATTGACAAATTCATTTATTAAATGTACAATGCAAACGCATTTTTGATAAAAGCTTTTATCAAATCAAAATATCCGTTTATCAAATAAATAAAATAAAATTTTGTTAATATAATTGCAACCACTCATCTTCAATCAAATTGACAAACGCTTTTGTTGACTCTATACTGACAAAAAATTTATCAACTTAACCTAGGAATTTGTCAATGTGAAAAAATATTTCTTTGAGTGTAATTGAATGTGATAAATGCGACTGAAAGAATAAATTCCACAAATCTATCTGAAGCGCTTGTAGTAAATATATAAGTAATATAATTATTTATAATTATGTTTCTTTCAAATAAATAAATAAAAAAAGAATCTTTTTGTAAAACCACTAATAAAAACTTTTCAGTGTTTTTGAAACCACTGATAACTTTTTTTAAAAACATTAATATATATTATTTTCGCTAAATCGCTCAATTTAAAAATAAAATATATTATATATACAATTGACGAATATTAGAGCTGAAAAAGAATACATTCAATTTGATTTTTTCACAAAAAAGTGAATAAGTAAATAAAGAAATAAGATTCCATTCAATGAATGCAAAATAGATTCATAAATAAAATTATTCACATCGAATTTTGAAAAAAAAATTAATTTAACAGGCTTACAAATACGCAAAGTTGTTTGTGAAATAAATGACACCATCCATTTCTCATGTAAAATCAGTCGCTTATTCCGAAAATATTTTTTATCATTTTTCTGTCAATTGCATATAACTCCAGAACCAACAACAGCAGCCAAACGAATGATATATCTGAAACAAATGATAATGAATAAAGCTAATAAAATTCTTTACAAGCAATGTCTACATAATTTTTTTATTAGCTGTTAGTTTGGCAACAGCTTTGAAAAATTGAATAAATTCAATTTTCGAGGATTTTTCCTGTTTTTCAGAAATGTTTAAAAAAAAAAAACATAAATGCCAATTTTGTTAAGAAACCAAAATATTTATGTAATTTTAATATTTTTTGTTAAAAGCCTGAATTAAAAAAAAAAAAAAATAAGCTATTGTTGAAGAAAACCTATTGAGAAATGGAAAAGTTGTGTCACAAAAATTGTGATATTGTCTATTAATGCATTTCGACTTATTTTATTGTCATATAAATAAATAACAACTAGAAGTTGTTGTAACATAATTTTTATTATTCTTTTAATCATTAACGTTGCTTTTAAAATCGTCTGCATTGTAGATAATTTTTAATTTATAATTTTTATTGTTCTTTTGATTCTTTACATTGTTTTTGTTTGTCAAATTTGTTATAATTCTTGTTTTGTCGTTTATTCAATTCGGAATCGGTTTCTCTGATGAGAAACCAACAATAGTCGCCCATCAGTCCTAAAATCCAATCGCCTTCATCTGCTGGTGAAATCTTCCCCCATTGTTCGTCATATCAGTGAAAGTGAATTTTTTTAAAGACATACATATCTACGCCTATTTTTTTATAGTTCCTAATCAAATCGTTTGATTATTTTCTCGTAAGATTCACTTTTATTGTTCCTGAGGAAGCTGGAAACAGGCATTCTTAAAGAATTCACTTCCTGCGCTACCATTTTAATTTTTTTCCGAAGGATCCCGGCGACGATATTGACGTACATGGGGAAAGATTTCACCATCAGATAAAGGCGAATGAGAATCGTCATCTAAGATTTTGGGACAAAGGAATGATGGGCCGAAATTTTTATTTTTTAATAAAACGAAATATGTTTATCAAAACATATTTATCGTTTTTCGAAAATGAAATAATTCTAATAATTTATTTTCCATGCTCAACGCAACAAAAACATTTGTTGATTTCGTTGTCAATGTCTAATTTAAAGATTTATACTTGAATAAGAGGGGGCTGGCGCTTCGGTGTTCTATAGCCGAAAACTTAAGAATTTTAATCGAAATGACATTAAATTTTTAGAGAAAATTTTTCGAGTTATTTCGCCTCGAAGGTGAATATTTGAGGTGGTGTTTGCGGTGGAGGTGAATATTTGAGACGGTGTTTGCGGTGTTTGTGTTGATTTCGATATTCGTGAAAGTATCATAAGTATCACCGCTTATCCGAAGTTCAAACACCGCAGAGCGTTTGATATTCCTGTGATTGGCTAAAGCAACATCACTTTGTGTCTGAGTCAAAGCGGTGGCGTTGAATATAATAGGCAGTGTGAGTATATACTTGCATCTCTTTTGTTATGAGTAGATGGTAAGTAAAAAAAATTTGCGAATTTTGACCACACGCTCTGGGTTGCCAAAGCCTATTCGCCTAAAATCATCATAAGGCTTAAAATCGTCATATGGGTTTAAAAATTGTCATTTGCCAGTCCCAAAAATCGTTATTGAAGTCCTAAAATGAAGTCGTCATACAGTACAGAACATTTAAATTTTTACTTAAAGCAAAAAAAAAAAAAACAAACAAAAATCTTCATTTAAAAAAATTTTTATTTTAAAATTATGAGATCTGTGTAAGGTCTGTGCAGGTCTGTGCTACTAGAACTTTCTAACGAACTTTCTATCAGTTGACGTTCGATTTTTACTTTGTCCATTAATTTTCAACTTCTTCGTAATATAGTGCTGTTAGAAAAAAAAAATGTTGAACTGTCTGAGAAGGAAAAATTTTTTCCAGTTGTAAATTGAAAAAGTGTTATCACGAAAAAAAAACAAAGTATATAAATAGTGGTTTGTGCTCTTAAATCGTCATTTGTGGTCTTAAATCGTGCAGTCGTCATTTTGCGACGATTTAAATCAAATCGTCAAAATGACGATGCCATCGTCCATCTTGCAATGCTGCACACGTTGCCTGAATGAAACCACACCTTTTGTCACACCTCGACATTCTCTACAAGAAGCCTAGCTCAGATAACAAGAAAATAAACACTCATCTGGACATCAGACGCATAAGAATCAATTATTCTAAGTTAAGACTTTCTGTGGTATAATTAAGCAAATATATAAGTTAAGTGAACATTAAATATGAATTAAGAAGCAAGTTAGCCAAGGAGAATCGTGTGAATAAATTGTGATTTGTCTGCGATGCAGTGAAATAAATTTTGTGTTCGAACTTTGGACACCGGTGAGTGATACCTCGGCCTGCGAAGGTTTGTCACAAAGGGAAATTAACCAAACTTTTGTTTTTTTTTACTCTCAGTTAAGCAGTTTTTTTTAAGTTTGTTCAGTTAGCTAACTGGCAGTTAAGTTTAATTGCGGAATAAGCTTACTTGGGAGAACATGTCAGTTGGCGTCTTTTAACTGAGCAATTAAATTCACTTCAAACTAAAATGACAATTCTATTTTGAGTTTTTGTTTGATTTTTGTATATTGTTAAAATGAGCAACGAACAACGCGAATTGAATCAACGTCTTGATACTTTTAAGGCCTTACTTGATTTGTTGGAAGACAATACAAATTTCATGAGCGAATTGACTTAGGCCCCTATTATGAATTACAACTCAACTAAGTTGACTAGATTCAAATTTTTATTTTTGTAGAACGTATTACAAACATTTCAGTTGAACCACGTAGTAAAAAATTTCTTAATAGATTAAGGCAAACAAACAAATTAAGTCAAAAGGAATGCCTGCTCAACTTCTACAAATGATTAAACCATCTCTTGTTCATATGCACAAAAGGTAAACTTTGAACTCTGGAATATTTCGACAATATGTAGAATGCAAATTTAAGCGTTTCTTTGTTAGATCTCGATATATCACTGCCCATCTCTCAAACACTGATTGCCTTGGGTCCCATGCAAGTGTCAATAGCTGATTTTGCAGAAAATCTTTAGTCTCGAAAATAATTAAAAGGTTATCTCTCGCAATCGCTCAGCATCGTGCAATTAATATTTAAATGCCGATAACAGAAAGAACTTCAACCAGTGAACATTTTTATTTTTTTGCACGTTTTCCACGATTAATCGGTGCAATTGATTGCACATATATTCGAATTGAGTCTTCCTAAGGAGAAAATGCTGAGTATTTTTGCAATAGATAGGGGTGGTTTTCGTTAAACGTACAAGTAGTTTGTTCGTCTGACATCACCGAGAAAAAAGCTTATATTGAATTGAAAAAAACCTAGTATAATTTATAAGATGGCTTTGGCAGTTTTCAGCTTCCCAAGTACTTCATCAAATCGCCTAAGTTTTACATGTTGACTTCCCAATTTTTATTTGGGTGATAAATTAACCAAGTATTTGGTAATTTTTAATACACTTCTTTAAAAAAAAAAATTGACTCTCAAAAATATAACTTTTTTCGGGTTTTGTTGTTTTTATTTTCCTTTTTTTTTAAAGCTGCCACCTTCCGTTCTGTGATTTGCTTAACTTAAATCGGCGACAACACAGATTTTTCTTTTACAACACCGTTTTTTTTTTTCTTAATTAATTTTATTAATTAATTGTAAATTAATGACTTCTCGGCTTTTCTTGCTGCTTGACGTCTATTATAACAAGAACATTAAATTAAATTAAACTAAATTAAATATCAAATACAAATATTTTACCTTCGCATGCTGTTGAGATTAGAATCCACAACCAACCGATACCACTGTGTATGAAGTCACTACACTACGCATTGAGCCAAACTCCTCCGTTACGTGGAGTGATTTAATCAACAGAATACTGCGACATACTGCATCTGCTAATACATCATCTGTTAACATAGCTGTAGTTTTGTCAGCAAGTAGTAGAAGGGTAGTAGAAGGGACTGGCACCAAAAGTTCCAGGTTCGATTCAGAACGGCGGGCAAAGAAATTTTTTTTTTATTGTTTTCTTTTCTTTTCTTTTCTTTTTGTTGATGAAATGTAATAAATTTTACTAGTGTGAATATTAACGTGTGTTTTTTAATTTACTTTATGTTATTTTTTAATTTAAATGTGGTTTTCTGAAAAAAAAACCATTAAATTATCAAATCTATCCTTCTCTCGTGTGTCTAATGACGCAGCTGTGTTTTTTTTTTGCAGAAAATAGCTCAAAACTATGCTTAAGCCATCCATGCTAGTTGTTTTTGTTTGTATTTTTGGATTTTGGGCTTAGGCGAATCACACATTTTGTTTTTTTTGGCAAGGCATCGAGGTATGTGCTTTCAAAACAATGTATTAAACAATAAATTGCTTAGGTGAATACGCATAAGTTTAAAACATACAATTATCTTTTCCCAAGCCGACTTAGGTGATTTACCTATTGCTTTTTTTCTCGGTGTAGTTTAAACGAGGTGAATTTGTCAATTTTATCATATTTGGAGACTCCGGATATCGCAATACACATTATTTGGTCACTCCCTACATCAATGCGAATCTAGTGTACATCAACTTTACAACGAAAGTTATATTCGAACATGCAATGAAATTGAGCGCACATTTGAGCTAATTAAGCATCGTTTTCTGGTGTTGTCTCTTCATAGCAGCATGTGAAGTTCCACATGTCAATACAAGTGAACGAAGTGCAACAAATAATGCTCGCGACAATTTTCTTCCTAAATACTTTCATACACTTATTAACTGATCTTAACGTTATTTGATAGAAAATAAAAACACAATGGCCTATAATCATAAACAAACTAAAAGCGACTTTAGTGCAAGCATTTTTGACAGTTTTCAATATAATTTGTTGTAAAATAGCTTGCATTAAATTTAGAGTTAACCTTTAAATTGTTTATGATTATGGGCCCATATATTTATAAAAAGCAACACGCAATATTTTATTCCAACTCCTGCTAGGCTGCTATTCGGGCATGTTTTTACCCCCATCAGTAGTTTTGCAGCTTAACTGATTCGCAGCGAATATCTTCCGTAACTTAGCTTTTGCATTGCCATACTTCTCACGCAAATCTTTTGTCGACCGTGACTTTCAGAAGCAAACATAATGAAACATTACACAAAGATTAACTTTGAATTTTCAGTGGATCTCACCACCATATTCGGACAACGCGAATTAAAAACAATTGCAATATCTTCCCAAGTTCCTTTATTATCGTTAACAGTTTGGGCGTCAGTCTTTTTACACTCCAAGACTGCCTTCCGGAGTAAAACGCATTTTAGGAGCGCGTCTTCTTCAGCAGCGCGGAAATTTATTGAACGTTCACTTTTCGATTTTAAATATTTTTAATAAAATATTTTTCGAATTTTAGACACATAATAAACAATAATAATAAAATAAACTGTCATATGTGTTGACAATATGACAAAATTTTCCTGGGTAATTCTTAATTGAGATTAAAATTTAACTGACGTTTTCAAACTGCCAGTTAGTTTTAACTGAGGGTGAAAAGAAAATAATTTTTAACTTCGGATTTTTATTTCAGAGTTATTTATAACTGAAAGATAAATTAAATTCACAGTTAAGAAATTTAACTGAGAGTGTTAAAAACGGCGCTCCATGGTGTTAGAAAACTCAACTCTAATTCGCTGTTGCATTGACTGCAATCCCTTTCTAGCACTAAAAATATATTAATAAAAAAAAAACTTTTGTCTAAATCATTTGCTAACAACACAGACAGATAGACAGACATACATACAGACAGAGTAAAGTGCTAGAACAAGAACTCGAAAAACGTATCTCGAAGCACGCCAGTCAATCTATTGTGCAGAGTCAAAGGATCTCAAACGAGGACGAGAGCAACGAGTGCTGAATGCCAAAAGATAAAAAATCATAACGACAACGGAAATTCCGTTGCTTAGTTCAACTGATTCTTGCAATGCTGCAAGCTGCACTTGAATTTTGTCTCAATATACTCCTCATCGATTGAGTATCCATTTTGGATATCCAGGGGGGATTTTTTATTCTTTTGATTTGGTACAGAAATCTTGATTGACGTGCATTTCGTAAAATTTTCCTAAGTGGTGCTCAATGCATAAATGCAGGGATTCCGTGAGATTTATTTCGAGACAAATGTACACAGTGTACTCAACTACATACAAACGAAGATATAAACGCAGTTGTTTCTATGTCAAAATATTAAAATTCAGGAAACAGGGTGCTTCAAAGTAGCGCAATCGAGCAGCATGCTGCATCCTGTAATCTGTAGTAAAATGAGATCATCTTCAAATGAAAACTCAATATGTCGGCTTGTCTGATGTAGAAATGATTTCACTTCCGTTTCCGATTCATTCAACGAAAGCCTGAAATGCAAAACGTTCAATTGTTTTTTCAGACAGTCGGACACGAATAGCTGTTGGGATGGGATGATGATGATGATGCACCACCCACCCACCCACACTCTCACACATATGCTGGCCTTCAATTCTATTATTATGTGCAAGTTTAAAACTTTAACCGGCGCATTCGTTGGATACTCGTTGCGAATTTGTTCTCTATTGTCTGCAAGCGTATCTCTGTGTGTGTGTGTGTCTCTTGTCTGTCTCTTGAATTGATATCTTTTACTATACATTCGTACATTTAACGTTTATTTCCATTCATTCACAAGCGTTTCAGAACACTTGCCGCTCCCGGTACAACTTTTCCCCATATCGAACTGTTCAAGCGTGTTCGTCCATATTCCGCATACATTTTGAATTTGGAAAGTTTCCAATAAATTGATTTGTCGCTTCAAAAGTTTTCTCGGTAACCACATTCATACATATGGATGTGTGTGCATCGGAATCATGTTGCTTCAGACACATTGTTTGGGCTACTGTTCAACGCTTTCGAAATTGTTGCCACTGAAGCTATGTCAAATAATGATTCCATAGAATTGTGAAGCAATGAATTTGCAACAGTTATCAATAGCATATTTTAACGATAATGAGATGGTTGAAGAATTTCACAAAATATTCATATTTAAAGATGTTAAAATAAGGTCTCGTTTATAGGTCAGACTATCTGGTTGCATTTTAAATTCCAGGAGATTTTAACATTAAAATTTTATTGAGAGTTGTTCTATAGTACTTGGGACTAGAACAAGCCCAGTATACAGAAGGATAGAAAGAGAGTAAATTAGTAAACAGACTGATGCATATTAAGGAGATTGAAAAGGTGAAGAAGATTAGAAAGGTCGGGAAAATGAAAGACGCAAAGGAGGATAAGGTAGAAGATAGAGGATTATAAAGAGTAGGAAGCTAAGGAGGTAAAGTAAGATCAGGAAGTTCAAGATTTTAATGAATCTTAGGTGGTAAAAGACGTCCAAAATAATTAGATTAGTTAAGATTGCAAGGAAGGTTATAATGTCACAAAAAAAAAAAAAAAAAATTTAATAGAAAATATCTGAAGAGGAACCTAAGGGCCATTTTCTCAATGTTCGGTTAGTCTTGCTATTAACCGGGAGATAGCTAACATTACGAATACATAAAAACTGCATATCAGCTTATTTTTGTTTATTGCATATCGTTTGTTTATTGTTTTCTAATTATTTTATTTTGTGCCGCAAAAAAAAAAGTGGAAAAACGCAACAGACTATATGAATATGTCCTTCCTCTATTTATAAAGAAATTATAAAAAAATGAAAACTTTGCAATTCTTTCCATTTTTGTGTAAAATAAATTTAAACACAAACAATAAAAAAATTGCCCACTCAACTGTTCAGCCGATTAGCAGCTAACCGGCACTAACCAAACATTGCGAAAACGATTTTTTGCTAACTGCTGGTTAAAGTTCCGTTAAGTGCCTTACCGGACATTGAGAAAACGGCCCTAAATATGAGAAAATTAAATGAGGTCAAGGAAGTTAAGAACTTGGGTTGAGCTCAGGAAGTGTACGAAAAGAAATAGTCTATGAAGATTAAGGGAGTAAAGCGGTTGTAGTACATTAAGGCAATAAAGGTTAAGGCCAGTTTAAAAATTAAGGTCAATATTAAGTAAAAATCAGTTTCATATAGAAAAAATTGCCCCTTTTCATGAATTCCGGTAGTATCAGAAATATATTCTGTCAAAAAAGTACCGGGAAGTGGTCAATAAAACACAAACTATTAATAATCCATTCAAATTTTTTGTATCACGAATTTTCGTTTATGTCTTTTATCGACGGAAAACCTTATGTCATATGAAAGGGAGTCAAAATGCAGTTCTGAGTTTTAATTATTTTTACTCCATAAAAAAAAACTGTTGCGCCATTTTATCGCATATAAGGATCTCTCAAGCGTACTGTGTGAAAGATTAAAGCCGATTACAAAAACACTGATTGGACCTTATCAGTGTGGCTTTCGACCTGGAAAGTCCACCATAGACCAGATTTTCACGCTACGACAAATCCTGAAGAAAACCAACGAAAATCAAATTGACACACACCATCTCTTTGTCGATTTTAAAGTTGCGTTCGATAGCCCAAGAAGGGATTGCCTATACGCAACAATGTCTGGGTTCGGTATACCTGCAAAGTTGATTAGACTTTGCAGAATGACGTTGAGCAACACACGCAGCTCCATCAAGGTTGGAAATGACCTCTCCGGAACCTTCAATACCGAAAGAGGGTTCAGACAAGACGATTGCCTTGCGATCTCTTTAACATCATCATGGAGGCGATCGTACGTAAGGCCGCTGTGCATCGTAATGGCACCATTTTCTACAAAGGTGTCCAGCTCCTTGCGTACGCTGATGATATTGATATTATCGGTAGAACCAAGAGAGATGTTACCTGCGCTGCTTTCACCGCTATCGAAAAGGAATCAGCCAAAGTGGGTTTGACGATAAATGAGGGTAAAATAAAGTATATGCTGTTTACTAGCAAGGGAGCGCGGCGTCTAGACTTCCACGCTTCATCCGGCAGCTATAACTTTGAAGTAGTCAAGGAGTTTGTATACCTAGGCACCGCCATTAATAACAGCAATGAAGTCAGCCTGGATATAAAGCGAAGAACAATAATTGCTAATAGGTGCTACTACGGGCTCATTAAGCAACTAAGCTCCAGAGCCCTCTCTCGATCGACAGAACTAACACTCTACAAGACGCTCGTTCTACCTGTGCTGCTTTATGGTGCTGAGGCATGGGCAGTTTCGCAAACTAACTCAGCTGCTCTGGGGGTGTTCGAGAGACGTTCTTCGCAAAATCTTCGGTCTTGTTCGAGTCGGCGATGACTATCGTATCCGAATGAACCACGAGCTGTATGAGCTCTACGAAGACATTGACGTAGTTCGGCGTATAACTGTGCAGCGACTACGCTGGCAGGGTCATGTACATCGTATGGACGACGAAGCTCCAGCGAAAAAGGTGCTGAAGGCGAGGGTCGCTGGTCAACGACGACGAGGGAGACCATGCCTCCGATGGATGGACCAGGCCGAGGAAGCCCTAACCGCACCTGGTGTATCCGATTGGAGAAGGCGCGCAAAGCAGAGGCGCCTGGCGAGAGCCGATGAGGTCGGCCGAAACTCGAACAAGGGTTATTACTCCCGGGTTAATCGTTGCTGTACAGTGTTGCAAGCAGTGGACTTGATATTAAGATAGTTTTCCTCAAATTACTTTTGCTTTTAAACAATTTTTGAAAAAATTAGCAATTGTCGTACCATCTTTATCTCTCATATTTAAGTAAAAACATGTCTTCAAAACAAAGAAGCTGGTTAACGCTTCTCAAAAGCTAAACCTTTCTTCATTAAACCATGTAAAAATTCCTTCTTTTTAGGAGAAACTTCTATAAAATATGGAAAAATCCATGCCTGTGAATTGAAGCTACGATTTCTTAATTTAAGGAAAGCAGATTTTGCTGAGTGTAACTAGCCATAATGATAACTACCTTCAAGACAGAGCAGTTTTCTTTTTAATTTCTAGTTTTCTTATCGTTTTTATTGTGTTTCTTCACAAATTTTTCCACTTCTTATGAATCCTAAAGAGATTTAAGTAAAAAAAATGTGAAAAAAGTGATTTATTTCGAATACAAAACGACATTATCAGTTATCAATCACATAGTCACTGTCATAAAAATATATTTATTGCAAGTTAAAGAGTCTTCAAATTTAACTTTATTTCCACAACTGCCAGTTATTGCAGCATTGTCAGCCATTGCACAGTTTACACTTTCATTATTTATCTACTTATTTAAATGTTATGACTTTAATTATCCTCTTGAATTTGTGCGGAACAATTTTTGGATGCTCTTCTATTTTGTGCAAATAAATGCAGTCAAAATTCCAGATATTCTAAATTTATGATCTTTAAATATTTACCCAATCTCATTTTAGATATTATTGCATTTTATCGCCATCAATGTGGTGATGCAGCGATGCGGTATTTTGTAACTCATCCTTGCATAATATCAAATTTTCGCATCCTTGCCACAGCGATTATTTTTTGATATTTGATGACAAATATTTGTGGTACGCTTTTATGATGTCTGGCAAATATTTACTAATGCGATTTGGCGCTTTTTTTGTTATTTGTTATGGAATTATTTATGGTAACCAAATAAAATTAATGACTTCACGTTGCTGTTTATTTTCGACAGAGTGCACAATTATTTATTTTTTTTTACAGCAGCAGCAGCAGTACTTTCCACCAAAACCAAATTTAAATGGGTAAAGCATTTTAATTGTGGTGGGGTAAAAGTTTTTTCATGCACATTTTTAATTTTATGCTTGTACTTTGAGCCAACAATCATGTCAGCAATACTCGTATTTAAACATTTTCAATGTCAGTACTCCAAACTTTGCCCATGATTTCATTGCTATAGAAAAAGTTAAAGTTTTTTTCTCACGCTCTTGGCCTGCCATGTTGATTTCATGACTCAACAAAAGCCAAAGTTCGCCCTCGAGTTTTCCCATTAATCTTATATTGCGGTGATATTGTGCGAGGGATAGTGTTATGGTGGTCGAACGCAATGCTAGGGAGCGAGGGAGGGATACTGATAACGCTTTACAAGTGTAAATTTTCGCATTAAACTAAGTCAACATTTGCAGACTATTTAAGTAATATAAACATGAAAACATCATGAAGTTCTTCATAAAAAATGATCAGCGAAAAGTTCTGGTTTGGTGTTTATCAAACAAAAATGCTGCTCTGATATATTACATGGATGGATGTAGGAGAAATTTATATTTTCAAGCTTTTACTCTTCATTTGAACTATTTGCTATAAAGAAGGATTTCTGCTTAAATTTTTATGTTAAGTGGCTATTGCGTCCATGCCGAGTACTAGTTGAAGATAGCTACTGCCAGCTTTGAGCTATAATGAAGTAATTACAAAGACATGCATTCTTAAACAATTGCTTAAAAATTGTCTCAAAAAAAAAACACACAGCCCAAGAATGATAAGCCTTGGCGAGCTAGGGGTTAAGATATGTCACATCTTCTGGCTAGGTTCATTTCAAGTCACAAAATCTCAGCTCTTTAAATTCCAAATGCACCGCAAAGAATCTCTTTGTTATTCCACTGAGCACTTAAGGAAGCGGAATGCTTGGCTTTGCCTGGCCTTGCTTACGATGCAGCCGGCATAACTTGGCCTTCGCACAATGGTTTTCCTTTCAAAGTGTAGAGAGGCAGGAAAAAACAGTAGTTTTCTTGTTGTTCTCTCATTTCTTGTTGCATCGTCTTATTTACAGCGGAATGCTTTTGTACTGCAAAGTACAAAAACTCAAGCAAACATGTACAAATGTAGTTACGAATGTATTTGAAGCGGAAAAACGTAATAAAATTTTAAAATTTACTTGTGTGAATTACTGTTTTAATTTTTCAAAGAGAAGAACATAAGATAGAATTTACGGAAGACGCAGTCTTGCCAACTTGAGAATATGTAAGTAGATAAACAAATATAATTACCGGCAACTGAATAAATCACTTTAAATCTACTGCTAAAAGTAGTAGACTAAATTACCTGAATGGTGTGCATTTGGCAGTGTTCATCGTAACACTAACATAAAATAATTGAATTAAATTTTCTCTTTAATTTCTCTTACAACATATTTTTATTTTGCATAAAATATTACGTTAATTATTTCGTATATATTTTATAAAAAAAAAAAAACACAGGTGCGTCGTTGGACACACGAGAGAAGCGAAGCTTTTTCGCAGTTACATAGATTTGATAGCTTAATAATTTTTTCTTTTTAATAAATTAACTTTTAAAGTCAAAAATTTAAAATAACATAAAATAAATAATATATATACAGAAAACATATTTACTGTTTTTTTTATTGTTGAATGTCAAATTTCCACGCCAATTACATATACGGGCATATAATGCCAGCGACTCTCCATTTTGACTCTTCACACATGGTTGTGAACTTGGCTGCACTGACTCATGCATGCGTTTGTTAATTCCATATTTATTGATATCTATTTTTTGACATTTAAAAAATCACTTGTCAACGCACTTGTCATAGAGTGTAAATTATTATCTGGCATGTGTTAACAGTTATTTCACTTAAAAACAAAGAAAAAAAACTCTGTTAACCTCTGTTAACACATGCCAGAGATTTAGCAGAGTTGATGCAATCTCTAAATAATAATTTATAGTCTATGCCAACAGCACCATAAACGCATTCACAATACAAACAAACTGATGCTGGAGACACCTTGTGGCAAATAAAAGCAAATTTTTGATAGTTGTAGCAAATACACAATCCTCTATCTATTGATAGATGGTGACGATCTACTGCAGCATAGCTTCTGTTATAATTAGGATTGAATTAACAACTATTTCTAACAAGTCTTTGTGGCCTAGTGGATTGTGCGTTTGACTCTCGTATAAAAGGACGTGGGTTCGATCCCACGGGCCAGCCGAAAATATTTTTAGTATTTAATATTAAAGTATTAAATTTTCTTGTTGTAATAAGCACTAGCAACAAAGAAACCATCAAATTTCCAAGAAAAAATCTGTCGAAAATTTTTCAGATTTCACTCCAAGCAAATCACAGAACGAGGAGTAAAAAGCTTCGCTTCAAAAATCAATCTACTTATATAAAATATATTGACTTCAGAAATATTACTAACACTTACTTATTACGTTAGATTTGGGGTGTCACGCCTCTCTTTTTTTTCCCACCCATATAATATGTTATGAGAAGCACTCCCAATCGGAAAGATTTCAAGGTGCTTACTAAATAATTCTTGTTTTCCTTTAGATTATGATGGTGAAAACAGGATCATGCGGAAGTAAGTACTAATATGGTGCTTGTTACATTTCGAACACTACATCTTCGCTTACGATTGCAACTACAAAAGGAATGCACGGATCATGTCTTCGTGTGATCATTTCCATAAATACTTTATTTCTTAAAGTAAAAGACATGCAGCGGTATGCTGGCAAAACGCTTTTTGATTAATGTTACGAAGAGTAGCAGAAACCAAACGAAAAACGAGTAGAGAACAAAAGTCTACTGACCGGCGCACAGTGGCTCAGAAAAGGTTTTCATTGGCCAAAATTCTATAACTTTTGAACCGATAGAGATATTTGAGATATTTTTAACTGCCAGATAATTCCTTGAATTTGTTGTGTTTAAAATTTTTTTAAAATCGATTGAGTACTTATGGAGTAATTTAAGGTCAAAGTTGAACTTTTGAAATTTTGAACTCTTAGTATGAAATTATGCTTTTCTTATTTCTTTGATCCTCTCTTTTTATTAAAAAAAGTCGTATGTTAATAAATAAAACATTTTTTTATTAATTATTAATATATTTAATATTTTTATTTTTCTAATTTTATATACATCTTACTAAAACAAGAAAAATCATATTTTAATTATTATTTATTTTGTTGGAATATTGCTTGCAATTATTTCGTACTCAGTTCTGAATCGTCCTGTAGTAGCTCTTTCGCTTCTTTATGGCACAGTTTAGACGTCATTCAAATTGAAGGATCATTCAAAGTTTGATGTTGTTTTCCCAGCAAAAAAAAGATGAACTCTCTGCGAGAGCGGAAATAAACTTTCAACACTTCATCGCATCAATCAAAATTTTGATGGAGCTCAAGACCTGCATCAATCAATCACAGGGTTGCATAATCAACTTTTCTGGTACTTACAACAACACTTTTAGTCGGCATCAAAACATCGCGTGTGAGCAGCTATTCAATCAAATATCTCGATGAGAGTAAAAGCGAACAAAAAATCCGATATTCTTCATTCAATTTGAATGACGTATAAACTCTGCCTATGTAAGTTCAGGTGTTCCACTTTCCATTGATGTCGCATACTAGAGATGAGTGGATCTGACGTTGCCAATAATATATAAAAAAGATCTTAATTTGTGCAATTGCGTGACATTTTTCTGGTGTTGTGTTCTCTATAAAATCTGTAATCCTTATTCCTCTTTTCCTGAGCTTCCTCCGATAGATCTCCAAGTGGTACTAAATGGTATTTAATGACATCTTCTCCATGATAAAGGCTTTTGTGAACTTTTGCCGACATATTTCTCCATGAGTATTTCGTTGCGTATATTTTTGCAATTTCCTTAGCGTAATCACCAAATTTTTTCGCGTCAATTTGTTCATTGCATGCACGTACTTCGATGATTATTTTAAACATGGAAATAATGTTTAAATCAACTCCTGTTATATCAGATAGTCTTTCCAGATCTGAGAAGAATCTTCTAGCTGTGTTTCCATCATTTTTATTGCCTGACCTTGTTTTGGCTGATCTATAACTAATCCATATTTTCGATATTATAAAGGTAAAATTTAAAACTCCAAAAACCCAAAACCCCAGATGTTTCATACATGTAGAATAAAATGGGTTAATTAAAAAAAACTGGGCACTATTTTAATAATCAGAACCTATATATATATTTCGTATATGCACCTGTCTTATAGAGTTGAAATAAAAAGGGTAAATAAAACTGAAAATCCTTTAAATTGCATGCAATAAAATACCTAAAGCTTAAATTGTATACATCATTGCATACTTATAGGGATGCGCTTAAATTAGCGTCATTCGAATATTTGTGTGAGTAGTTTTAGTAAAACGGAAAAAGCTTCTACGTGGGAATCGTGGGGGGTATAAAAGTATATATGGGGTGAAAGAGGAGACTATCACCTTTAATTTTTTTTAATCCATTTTGATCCTTAGAAGCTCTATTCCACTAAAGTTAAAATTTGTACAAAAAACAGTCATTTTGAAAGCATTTCGTAACACACAAAATATAAATAGTACAGCTACATTCTCATTAAATAATTTAATGATAATAGTCCAACCAACCTAACAAAAAAAAAAAAAAAAAAATTTAACCCTCTATTGATTTTCACCTTGTTCTGAAATTAGCAAAATCAGTTGTGTTTAACCTCATGCCACTCCCACAATTTAAGATACTTCGACCTGAATTTTTGGCTACTATATATTTGCTATAAAATGGCGCAAAAATTTTATAAATTGTTTGTCATAAAAAATGGGTATTTTGGCCAATGGATTTAAAACTTGAGCCACAGTGCGGCGGTGTAAAGGCATTCATTCTGGCAAATATTTAATTTATAAATATTTTAACACCTGTAATTTTTTTGGCTGTGACAGCTATTGCATCGTAAAGTGCGCCTAAAAAGAATTTTGTTCGTTCTGTCAAACTTAATTTTTGGCCATACACATAAGTTTTTTATCTCGTTGAAAATGTCAAATTACGTGCTAACAAAACAGCATTTGCGAAATGTTTCACTTTATTGGTTTTATTTAAACAAAAGTGCATCCGAAGCACATTGCATGCTTCGTTTGATACCAGTAGTGGCTTGGACGTTTCAGAAGTTGTGATTTCGACATCGATGACAAAGAAGTTCCAGCCCATGACCTGCTTGGGCAGCACTTTCGATCTTATGAAGCCCCAAAAAAAAAGATCGATTCGTAGATAGCCTTAAGGGACGTATCTTTTTGCGAAACGGAATCCGTTAATTACCACAGAGTTGGGGAAAAGTTGTGACTTGCAATAGATAGCACTTTGAATAAAATACATTATGCCAATTTTTTACAACAAATCCCCCATTTTAGCAAAAAATATGCGGTTTTTAATACATACTCCCAATATCAAATAAATGAATTCTTGCATAAATTCTTTGTTTTTTAATATCTACAAAATTAAATGTGCTCCAAACGCAAAATTTCTTTCAAATGGATATGTACTCAAAGGGTTAAGAAAAAGCCAAATTAATAACAAAGCAGAAAATATTTGCTAAAGTTAATGTGTTGTGTGCTGAAGTGGAGTGAATTTGATTGAATTTTTTTTAATATGAATTTTCGTTTTACAAGTATTGCAATAAATTGTACTATTTCTTTTATTTGATTTCCGATTACATTTTTAATCCTAATATTAGTCCAATGAGTTAGACCCAATCACACACGAAATTGTTTCTGATCAGGTATTGCTCAATTTCTCTCTTGTCTTTGGTACTGTTGTTTAGTTTTTGTATTACATACAGTGAATCAAAAAAGTTGAGGCACGGAGCTATTCTCAAAGTTTGTATCTAAATAACTTTTTCCACCTAACGAAAAAAATATAAATACTATGGCATCATTTAAAAATTGAAAGTGTTTTTTTATTATTCACTACAAAAATATTTCATTTTTCATTTTTGTTTTATGTATTATATTATTAAAAAACGAAAATGTCACAATTTTACATAAAAAAGTTTAGGCACATGTGTAAAAATTTTAATTTATTTTTGGTTTTCATGCATTTAATATTTTATTAGGCCTCCTTTGGCTTGAATAACTGCCTTTGCATACTCCTAACTAGGTTTGATGTCTGTTCGGGTGTTAAATTTTCCCATTCTTGGCGAAGAGCCTCCTTTAGTGAATCTTT
Organism: Coremacera marginata; assembly: GCA_914767935.1. NCBI lineage: Eukaryota > Metazoa > Arthropoda > Insecta > Diptera > Sciomyzidae > Coremacera > Coremacera marginata. The sequence goes on from OU612045.1 coordinate 138,524,309, forward strand.
TGATGATATACGATGGCACCGAATTTTTTTCTCCAATAATTGCCAAATATGTTCAATAGCATTCATATTCCTGCACAAGGTACGACGCATTTTCGGGTCGTTATCTTGCTGAAACAAAAATGGCTTCCCATTCATGCCCAACATTTAAACACTAGGAAACAAATTGTCTTTCAAAATATTCAATAAGAGCACTTATTCATTTTTTCATCTATAAAGACCCCCACACCATGACATTACCACCGCCGTGTTTGACTGTTTGAATTACGTTTTTTTCTTGGAGCTTATTTTTTGGTTTCCGCCAAACTTTTTGTTGTGCACCATCTGATCCAAAAATATTACACTGTTCCAGAATGATTCCGATTGAAACACGTGAAGTTTTGCAAACTCCAGCCTCTTTTTCATATTAATAGCCGAAATAAATGGTTTGCGCCGCGGAACTCTTTCATGAAAACCAGCTGTATGTAGAGTATTGAGTATTGTTTGGAGATCGAAGTTTTTATTGAAACTTTGATGCATTTAATTGCAAAATTTTACGGCCGAAATCTTTGGATTTTGGGCCACTGCAGCTACTACAGTGCGCTCCTTTGCTTTCACGCTCTAATTTCTCCGTATTTATGTAATGTTTTATAATGTTTCGCACACTTGTGTAGGGTCTCTGCACTATATCACCAATTTCGCGATAAGAGTTTTGCTGCACATGAAGGTTTATAATAGCTTTTCGAACATCTACCGAAATTTCTGTACGACTGCTCATTTTTTTCATTCAGTCACGACATCAAGATCAACACTAACTTAAATCAATTGACAATTGGGTGGCTGCGCAATAATTATGTGCAGAAACCAGAATAGATCAAAGATAACATATAGATTATTGTAATATTTGCAAAAACAAGGTACACATACAGCCTGTGCCTTAACTTTTTTCATATGCATGTTTTCTCCTTCGGCTTATTTTTCGAGTAGTGTATAAAGAAAAGGATTTTTTTTTTTTTTGAGTATTTCAATTAAAATTCATCTAATGATACTAACTGCATCAAAAAGTTGGCCAAATTAGTTGCTTTTAAATATTAAAGCAAAGTTCTTCTCAGAAAAATTGACTGTGCCTAAACTTTTTTGATTCACTGTATATAATTGGAGCAATTTATAATCATATACGTAATGCATGCTTAATGTAATTGGGAAGATATATTTTTTTTTTTAACGTGTATGTGAACTTCCTGAATCCCATTTATAAAATTCCCGCTCAAATCTCTTATGAGAAAGTCCCAGCCATGAAAGCCGTACGCGAGATTCTGTATGTCAACAACAAGCCAAAACGCGGATCTTGTGTTTATTTTTTTCAGACCGTAGAGCAATTCTTTTGTCCGCAAGGCCACAAAGGGAACGGTGACAAAAACAAGCTGTTTTCTCTATTGCAAAACAAAGCTTTTCAACACGAAACAACACAAGCGGTTTTATTTTCTCTGTCAAAACGAAAAGGGCTCGGGTTGCGGATAAGAGTAGAGCGGAATGTAGGAGACATGTTTAAATCAAAATCATTCCCATGCTTTAGACGATTAAAGGTTAAGGTGGCAACAAGAATAAGAGCAATAGTTAAAAAAGTCTAAGGAAAGAAAAATATAAAAGTTTATTTTCTTCATTTCAAATATCAAAAAATATATTAAGAAATATTTCATGCGGTACTAGAATACTTATTTATATTACCATAGAATTTTTTATCCAGCATACGGCTCCTTATTATACATAGTTTTCTTTGAAAATTCCGGGGTGTTTCAAAGTGTTGTAGACTGCAATCCATGTAACCCCAAAAACCACTGTACGACATTTTATTTCAGTGCAACAGCTTTTTTACGTTTAGTTTTCACTTTGCTACCCTCACACGATGCTATAGTGTGTGTGTGTATAATTTTAATGTGCTGCAAATGAGACCAAATTCTACATTGTCTTCCCCGCAATCTGCAGTTATAGCTAAATTTATTTTGTAATTTCGAGTTTTATTTAACTTCAAGGAATACAATTTTATGCAACTATGCTTTGCTTTTGTACGACTTCAATTAAAACGAAAATGAAAAGCATTACAGTGTTGCATTTCATGTAAAGAAAATGGGTTTTTTTACGTACGTAGAACGAATTTAATTTATATTGAAATTCCTTAAAATTTAATTTAAAAATGGAAAATAGTCAAGAATTGTTTTAGCAAAACTATAATAATAGCATGCTAGACTGTTAACTAAAAAGTTCCTGCATCAGTGATGATATATGTGAATATGAAAATATTTTTTTAGAGGTAAATTGACTTAAAATGGAAAGGAGTTCAAACCTTTGAAATGAAGAAAACTCAAATTTTTAAAAATTTAAGTTAATCTTTGTTACTTGTGTTACAAAAATCTAAAGTTACGGTTTTTTACTTTGAACTTCAGCATTAAGGGGATAGTAGGAGAAAACCGCTTTTTTTCATAACAGATTTTATTCAAATGATCTGAAAATAAAGAGTGACAGATATCCAGAAGTTATAAGGGAACACTTCTCTAGTCTTCTAAATGGTGATGCTCACAACAATCCCGCCAATAGAGATGATATCCCGGAAATATCAATTACGGATGACAGCATTGAGGTTCCGCTGCCCGACTATAATGAAGTCTTGACAGTCATAACTCGGCTTAAGGGGAGAGCAAAGGTTTCAGCACGAAAAACACCTTTTTTATGCGAATTTTTTGTTCATTAAAAAGTATTAAATTAGAAACATTCTGTTATTATTTTATGCAAAAAATATTGACAAACAGCCCGGTGACAAAGCTTTTCTAAGAACATCTTTTGAAAAAGACGATTTGCAGTGTTCACTGCATCTCAGCTGGAAATTATCTGAAATCAAAGAACATTAAAATTTAGTCGAAGTATTATTTCTTTAATTCTGAAATTTTTGGTTGTCATATGAATTAAAAACTGCCATTTTTCGTGGAAAATTTCACCATTTTGTGGGTGAAAAACCCCTTAAATTGAAAAAAAGTTCTGAAACTTATCGATGGGGGGGTATTTCATATGCAGAAGTTTTATCAAGCTTGAAATGAATAAGGAATGCAGTTTGTAAATGGCAGTGATCACGAACTTTTAAAAAGTGGGATTTGGCTGTCGCAGCTTTACTGTCTCAATAGCTTCGAGACCGTTGCTCTAATTGGCTGTAAATTTTGGAACTATATTCTTAAGATGCTTAACTATAAGAAAAACCGAAAAAAAAGAAATATGCCACCATTTGTGCCAACTTTCACGGGATAAGCCTCCTAAGTATCGCATACAAGGTTCTGTTGAGCTTATTATGTGAAAGATTGAAACCCATCGTTAGCCAACTTATTGAACCTTATCAGTGTGGCTTCAGACCTGGAAAATCCGACCAGATATTTACGCTACGATAAATCCATCACCATCCACCACCACCATCTTTTTCTCGATTACAAAGCCGTCTTCAACCTTCAATAGTGAATCACCAATACTCCACCATGTCTGGATTTGGTACACTAGCAATATTAATTCGTCTATGCAGAATCACATTGTGCACCACCAGCAGCCCAGTTAAAATCGGAAAGGGCCTCTATCCCACATTTGTTACCAAACGCGAATTTTTCAATCTAATGATGGAGAAGATCATGCGAGCTGCTGAACCGAGGCAAAGCTGCAAGATATTCTTTAAGAGCGTTATGCTGCTAGCGATATCGATATCATTGGAAATAATACACACAAAGTCAGTGAAGCATTATCCAAATAAGAAAAAGAGCCTGGTTTCATGGGTCCTGTAGTGAACGCAGATAAGAAGAAATATCTGGTGTCAACAAGCAAACAGTCCCAGCATCTCAAAACTTACGTCACTGTTGACAACACCTTCTTTGAGGTTATGAAGAATTTCGTCTACCTGGGATCAAACTTTAACTCCACCAACGATATCAGTATTGAGATAAAACGAAGACCAAACTTTTGCCAACAGATGTGACTTTAGGCTCAGTAAGCAATTAAGAAACCGACACAGTCATGAGCATGAAAATGGAGCGAATCAGCTTCTTAGATTATTTTGAACGAATGGAATACGACGCTCAAGTATGGAAAAAATTCTATTCCGTACCCAGCGGCGGTCAACGCAGAAGAGGAAGACCACTTCTCTATTGGAAGGAGCAAGTTAAGGATAACCCGACGAAACTTGGAGCTTTATTTATATATTAATTATTATTAATTTCCATTCATATTATAACTAATTAAATCACTAATAGCAAGTGCTGTAAGCTTCGAATTTTTTAATTTCTCAGGTATGTTTCTAGGATCTGATATATGGAGAATTTTAAATGATCGCAAATTTTAAGAACTTTCATTTGAAAAGCAAAACAACAAAATTTTCGTTTTATGCAATTGGTGATAACTGAATTTCAAAAAAAGAATAAATAATTCATTGGAAATATGTAAAAAGCGTTAAATAACATCGGTTTCAAAAAGTCTCTAAATCAGTATATTCTTCAACCGAGTATGGTAAGCTAGGCAAAAGATTACATTCCTTTATCAATTACTTTAAAGATAGGTTGAAGGGTAAATTTAATGATCGCTTAATATTTATTCATTCCGGGAGGATGATGTTCATAGTTCAAAGAAAATAGAGGAATTCATTCCATCCGTTTCCGTCCAAATTTCGACTATTTTCAACCTTACCATTTCCGATTTTGATGAAACTTTGTACACCTATAGCCTAAGTCAGTGTAAGGTCAGAACATTTTTTTTTTAATTTTTTGCATCACTGGTTACCGAGTTATGGGATGTCACAAATGCAAAAAAGTCAAATTTTGTTTTCGTAGAGTGGTTTTCAAAAATTCATAACTTTGGTTGCTAAAGATTATCTCTTAGATTTTCATTGTGTTAAAAAATAAAGTTATACCAGTTATACCATATATTTTTGCAAATTTTTAATGCAAAAAAGTTTGAGCAAAAGTATCTCTAAGATTGTATCCTGCAAAATGGTTGCAAAAAATATATATTAAGGCGGTCTTCTCATTCAAAACCCGTTTTTTGGACCCTTTTTAAAAAAATTCTTATTTGAAAACGCAAAAAATAATTGAAAACTTTTTTTATTTATTGTATTACAAAAGGTTCAAAGTAAATAAAAAAATTTTTTTGCCTCGATACGTGGGCTGTTCAAAAAGTAATGAGACTTCAAAGTTGGTGGTGAAAAAAAAAGGTGTCGTCACGGCGGCCACGATTCCGGGTCTCCGGAGCGTCTGAAATGAAAAAAAAAACAGGGTTATAATCAGTATAGATGTAATTCTCGGGTAAACCTCAAACTTAATTTTGTAATTTTTTTTGACAAAATGGCGGCCATTCAAAAAAAAAATTTCAATTTCGGGTTTTTTTTTTGTAGTTTAGTGTAAAAAAAAAATAGTAAAAAATTTTTTAAAATTATGGTCGAGGTTCACCCGAGAATGGTGACAATTCTGCGTCGATTCCATTTTGTTTCATGAAAATCGGTTCAGTTGAACTGGAGATATCATGGCCGCCAGTTCGAAAAACGTGGGTTCGAGATAAACGCGTTTAAAGTTTGAAGTAATTTTTTTGGGAAAAAAAAAAAAAAAATCAAAAATGTTTAAATGCAGTTTTAAAGAGCTGACAATTTTTACTTACAAATATTAGTCGGCGATGCCAGCTCCATACAGGCCACCTTCCTCTTTTTCGTAGAAACTGCTTTCTGCTGCCCTCTCTGCTCTGCGAGCCGTTCTGCCAGCTTTTGATGATGCCGCAGCTCGAGTCTCTGATCGGTTCAATCTGTCTTCATTGCGAGATAGTGCGTATTCATATGCGTTTTTGCCAATCGCAATACCCATCAAACCCATAATTTTAAGTATGGGTATAAAACAGTCGTTGAATAGGCACGTTGCAATGAAATTGGCCACTTCGATGGTGCGTGCGCCTGAGTTGATGTGTTTGGGCGAAAGTGACCAAAGAACAGAATTGTAGGACTCATTGGAATTCTGAGTTTCAGATCCAAGGCATCTTTCAAGCAAATTATCTGCCGACAGCGCTTCGTAAGCTGGTTTTATTACCTCCATCACCTTCTTGTCCATCAGACCTTGCTTCACAAAAAAGGCTGTATCTTCTAAAGTATTTCGAATTTCTAAAAATCCTTTTAGGGGCATATTCTACCCAAGCTATAAATAAATGCAAAAAAAGTTGAAAAAAAAGTTGCTCAATGAGAAGACCCCCTTAATACATAACATTTCTTCTTTCTATATCATAAAAGTCTTTCTTGGGACGTCAATGGGAACACCTACAAAAAAATGTTCAAAGTCTACTTATTGGAATTTTTTTTCTAAAAATAAAATTTTTAAATATTCAGTAGCAAACAGTTGCTTAAGCTTTAGTATTTACCAAATATCTGTGTGCTTAGCGGCAACGCTTAGATACGGCGGCTAAGCAAAACTTATTTTGGTGATTCCCGAAAGCCCAATTAAAAAGGATTGAAAATGGGTCAATAGGTAGTAAGAAGGTATCAAATGAAATTAATTATCATGACCAATAAGACACAAAAATATTTAACATTTAGTAGTTTTTAAATATTAACCACAAAAAACAGCATATAATACAAGTAAAATTTTAAATGATTATATGGACACTATCTCAATTTTGCAATCACTGGAATTTGAATAAACTTTCGTCATAATTTGGTCAATAGTTAAAGGAATGAAACAATTTAATTTTTGTGTACCATCGATTCGCCGTGATTTTTCAAATCTATCTTTAAGTTTAATTGTTTTCTCATCATGATTTTGAAATGTTGTGTGATCAAAACTTATTCCGTCTATATTTTCTTTTGCAAATACATACAATTGATTTGGTGTAAGTATTGCTCAGCGTATGGACGCTGTAAGCTTGCTCTAGCACCCAAACGTTTTACAGTTCCACCCACGCCATCACTTGGGCCTTTGCCATGGGAGGTTGCTGAAAAATGCACTCAGCTGCAATTCCAAAATATTCCTTGTGATGGCACAGGTTTATGAAATTTTTTCTGTTTTTATACTGTGACGCTGCATTGTCCGAAAAGTAATATAATTTTTGAGGTTTGCCAACTTTCTTGCACAGGAAATTTATCAGGCGTGATTGAGACAAGTGTACTGCGACAGTATCATGTTTTAAAACTTCAGATATTATGACGAAGCTGATATGTTTTAATTCGACGCCATTGATATAATAGGCAACAAATGAATGAATGGTTGCGTTGGTCCAATGATACGATTGCACTTCATCTTGGACTACAAAAGAGTAGTTTTCGGCAAAGTCACAAAAACAACCAAGAATTCGTTTTCCTTTAATTCAGATTTCAACTTTTTTTTAAATAAAAACTGTTCGTTAGCTATAAAAGAATGTCTTTTTAGCACATTCATTTTCTCAAAAAAAATGTGGATGAAGTCATCTGTTGACTTCGTTATCGCTTCTAAAGTAGTTCGATCAAAAGAGATCCATTGCTTGTATGTAAACTTATCAACATCCCGGCTTTCCAAAAGTTCTTGAAGGAACTCTCTTAATCCGTCTGTTCCAGGACAATATTTGCATTCGCTTATGAAGCAAGCTGGACGCGAAGTTGAGCATACAATTTTTGCAATGCAGCCTTTGTAAGTTTTTATTGGACTTTGATCATTTTGAGTAAACTTGTCAATTTGTAAGCCGCAAAGCATTAACTTGAAATTTTGATGATTGGAACACTCGCACACAGTGTGAGCAACATCTAAGCATTGCTGCCAAGCACATAGATATTTGGTAAAACCTAAAGCCTAAGCAACTGCTTGCTGCTGAAAATTTAAAACAATTTATTTTTTGAACAAAAATTTCAGTAAGTAGATTTTAAACATTTTTTTGTAGGTGATTCCATTGACGTCCCAAGAAAGTCTTTTATGATATAGAAAGAAAAATGTCATATATTAATATATATTTTTTGCAACCATTTTGTAAAATACAATGTTAGAGATATTTTTGTTCAAACTTTTCTGCATTAAAAATTTGCAAAAAAATATATGATGGTATAACTTTATTTTTTAACAAAGTGAAAATTTGAGAGATAATCTTTCGATTGCATCCAAAATCGTTGTTTTAGTATGAAAACAACCAAAGTTATGAATTTTTGGAAATCACTCTACGAAAACAAAAATTGATTTTTTTGCATTTTTACATGCCCATAACTCGGTAACCAGTCAAAAAAGAATGTCCAGACCTTACACCGACTTACGCTATAGGTGTACAAAATTTTATCAAACTCGGAGATGGTGAGGTTGAGTGAGTGGTCGAAAGCGGATGGAATTCCCTAATAGAATATAAGTAACCTAAGTATTTAAAATTAAATCTTTTATTGAAAACTAGAAAAACGTATTGAAAAACTCGATTTCAACAAATATTCTGAGCAGTTAACATCAAGAGTATCGCTCTCTTGACACACTGCTCCTAAAGGATCGATAGGTTTCATGAAAATGACAACAAAAACTAAAAATGAGGCTTGATTTGTAATTTTCTTATGATCAATAATATGTTGAAATTTAAGTCGGCGCTGCTCCTTTTTGGGAGCTAAGGGGTTAAGAAGTATTTCACGATGTTGATTCATGCTATTGTTTGTAGCAGAAAAACAAACACACATAATACGTATTTAAAGAACTCATTGGAAAGGTAATAAAATCACCTTTTTAACAATATATCAACCAACATTATAGGCTTACTCGTTGCCGAGCTGTGCTCGTGTGAAGATGAAATCAATCAGTTGAAAGTACTGATTCTGAGAAATTCGCTCTCAAAGTCAAAACTTAGTACTTTCAACTGATTGATTTCATCTTCACACGAGCACAGCTCTGGAACGAGTAAGCCTATAATGTTGGTTGATATATTGTTAAAAAGGTGATTTTATTACCTTTCCAATGAGTTCTTTAAATACGTATTATGTGTGTTTGTTTTTCTGCTAGAAACAATAGCATGAATCAACATCGTGAAATACTTCTTAACCCCTTAGCTCCCAAAAAGGAGCAGCGCCGACTTAAATTTCAACATATTATTGATCGTAAGAAAATTACAAATCAAGCCTCATTTTTAGTTTTTGTTGTCATTTTCATGAAACCTATCGATCCTTTAGGAGCAGTGTGTTGAAGAGGTGAATTGATATTTTCCATATTTATAAAATGTTAACAACATTAAATGCGCAAAGTTAATTCCAGTAGTAGGTCTTGCATCATATGAGCCTTACACATTCGGATAGATTAATATTATTTGCCAAATAAAGGACCCCTATTTAATGTTTGTTGCTATTCCATGCCTGCCTAGCTGACATGCACTGTTAAGCTGTCAGGAACAGCAACAACAGCAAAAACAGCGACAACAAACAAAAAAAACAATGGCAATGCATCAATAAAAACCAGTGCGGCAGATGCAAGAGCAGGAACGGCTGTTTTTTAACGCCCGCACAAAGTGATTTAAAAAGGCATGCAGAGCCCCTGGAAATGTACGCATGCGACCACAGAAGCAAACAACTAAAAGAATGCCATGGAAAGAAGTGAGGAAGATAGAGGAAAAAAGGATGCACATGCTCATTTGATGGGGAAACAGGATGCGAAAGGAGTGGTTGTTGGTTCAGTGCTGTTTGTTTGGCCAGCACAATTGTAGAGACACATTTAAATGCTTGGCCGTGGATCGAAATTTGGGTCAAACTTAATGAGATTTCCAGTGAAATCCTTTTGGTTAAAACAATTTCAGGGTTTGTTGGATTTAAATTGAAAAAAAAAAACTGTGTATGTAAGTCAGCGAACAGCGAAAAAGCCTTGATAGTTGCCAAAGTAGGACGAAGCGGATAAACTATAGCTTGAGTTGGGTTGACTTGGGCTTCATTCATGGTCGTACATTTGTGACGACAACGGAGCGGTATTTGTGTCATAGCACGTTTTAGCCAATTACCCGGCCAATTGGCCGGGATTTGAGCAACAGTTTGAGCAGTAAAGCTCTGAGTTTGTCCACTGCATAACACCCGATAACTGCGTGATTGTAAATAAATATATTAAAATATTTACTATACTTAAAATTGATATGCAAGAATATCCATTGTATTATACCGGATTCCGCAATCCAACGCAATGCAATGAAATCTGATCCGAGTTTGTTTTAAATTAATTCCTTGATTTTCTTAAACACTTTGTCACGTTCCTACAAATATCGAGCCAATGCAGACATCCAGCCGACCAAGTACGCTGCTGTTATATATTTCACCCGTTTACAATTCCGCGCATTGGTCGGCATGGCGCATAGTGATGCGAGCTATCACATTAAGAGCCCGATTTTTTTTTGGCATTTTTGAAAAGGGAACTAAAAAAGAATAAAAATGTTTTTTCTTATAAATTTGTTATTTTTCAATCAGGAGCCTTTCAAAGTGAATCTTTCCTTTACACAATTGAAATTTTTGGGCTTTCTAGGGAAGAAATTTGACAAAATTATGTTTGTGTCACTACTAACTTGGAATAATAAATTATATTTTAATAAGTATCTATAGAGACTTTGATAAAAGATAAATTGTTTGCAAAATATTTTTAAATACCTTTTTTTCGTGTTTAGAATAACACAAGATTTAATTTGTAAAATCCAAAAAATGTCAGTTTATAAAAGTTAGTTCTTTGAAATGGAACTTCTAAGGCGGGCATGTGACGATTTTTATTGAGGGTAAAATTTTAAAAAACATGTATACATGCTTATAAGCATGTAACAAAAAATGAAAGGTTTTGGTAAACATTGTATATAGACACGTACAATGTATATAAGCGCTGCCTAAGATAGACTCTGTGGTTGGCAGTTTTAAGGGATAGCTGGTGTCGAATCTGATGTCAGAATTTTAAAATTCAAGATAAAGGATAGGATTGACACTAGATCTTTTTTTATTTTTGCCAATCATTGTAATTTGAAAAATCTGACAACAGATTTGATTTCGAATCTAATGCCACAGTTTTAAAATTACATTAGTTGCCAACTAATAATATGGTTCTTACGAGTTTAACGCTGTGTCCAGCGTAAATACGAGAAATGCGTTGCGGTGCTTTTAATGCGGACAGATTTCAAAATCAAACATATGTTAGATTGTAGATGTCCAAAGTAGATGTCCACCGTAGGCACAATTTTGCAATGAATGCGTGCATTGCAACGTCCCCGCATCGCACGCATTGCTTAAAAATCAAACTTGTTTGTAAATACGCCTTTTTTTTAATTTTTTTAATATTTTTAATATTAAATATAATATTAATATATATCAATAAACTGTTTTCTTTTAAAAAACCTAACTTGCTGAAACCGAGGCCGAATAACAAGTTTTTTTGTAGCCACCCGAATTAATGAATTATCGTGTTGTAATTGAACACTTTCACAATCCCCGTAAATAATTTCGGTTTTAAGGGGTTGCTGATTACGAATCTGGTGTCAGAATTGTAAGATTCAAGGTGTTGCCACCTTAATTTTTTTATTTTTACGAATTCGGTGCTGGGGTGACCACAAAGGTAAAAATGGGGCGCTGAATCCGAATCCGCTGTCAGAATTTCAATTTAAGGACTCCTTGTATTTATTCCCCACTTTCTTATGGGAAAAACGCTTACAAAATAGTTTGGCGTCTAAGCGGTTAGACGTAGAAACACTAATTTTAGGTATTTTATTTAAAAAGCATACAAGAATAATTGGCGGTACCTTTTTTTTACATTTTTTTGCTTTGATATTTTTGTACCCTACACTCGGAAGGTTAGACTTTTTACAATCCTTATAGCATGCACTGTAATAATTTTTTGAGAAACCAAATTTGAATCTTTATAATACAATCGAAATTTATTTTAAAGAATTATTTTCAAATTGAAAAAGGTTCTTTTAACCCTTTAAATAGTTGTTAATTTTTATACAATATCTTTCCTTTTGAAAACTTAAAGTAAAGATGAACTCTCAAAGAAAGAACAAAGTACAAAGAGAAACACAAGCTCAAATGTGTACAAATTGTTCTCACTGCCAGAACATTTTTTAACCCTTTTTAACGACCAATTAAGAAAATCACAGAATTTATATTCTTGGAATTAGTTTAAGGCCGGCAATACACTTAGAGCCATCCCAGAATCGAATTTTTTTTCATTTTAAGTGACTTAAAAACATATCAAATAGATGTAAAAAAAAAATATTAAGAAAGTTATAAGCTTGAAAAAAGACCAGCGCTTGACTTCGATATAATATAAGAATTAAGTTATCTGCTCAAGCCGGTATATTTCAGAATGGGAAAATTCCAAAGATTGTTAAGTTTTGAATACTAACGTCTTCGTATTATTTGTTTCGTATAACCTTAAAGTCGTTTTTCTCAAAACTAAGTTTTTCAAAGCTGCGGACAACTTAGCTCAAAAACTCCTCAACCGATCCTTACAATATTTGGAAGGACATTTTTAATAACATTTTAGTACCCAGTACATGAAACCCAGTATCAGTATCACCCTTTTTAAAATTGCTTTATTCAAAATTTAAAACAAAAAATAATTAAAAAATTAAATTTTTTCCTCCAAGTACGTATAAATTTTTAAAAAACACTTTTTTAAATTCTGTCTCATTCAGATAGGAGATATTTTCATTACGTTTTAAAATTTAAAATTATTTTTCCTCGTGTCTACCTAGGAGCCAGCAGAGTGCACGCAGTGTGAAAATCTTTGTTTTTGAAAAAAAAATACTATTTTTTTTAAACATAAATGTATACTTACCAAATTTTAAAATTTTAAAATCCTTAACAAACTGCTTCTAATAAAAATCATTACCCCAATATCACTTTTTTTTACTCTCCTCTAAATGTATTGCCGGCGTTAAAAAGTAATTCAAAGCAAAACATTAAAATGTATGGTAATAGTTTTGTTCGCCATTCGCTTCCGAAGTTAATCCTGAATATTAATTTCAGATATTTCAAACAATTATAGAAATTACTATATCTTAAAATTGCTTTCAGTTATCCCGTTACATACTTTTAATTCTATTTACCCAATTTTAATGCTTTAGACATCGCATTTTTTTAATACCTTTTTTAGAATATACGCTTCTACACCATCTACCCAATTTCATGGTTCTAGGATAAATGGTTTAGGCTAGGAATCGATGGCCATTTCAGCCCTTGAAAGGACTTTAACCCGACCTTCTTGTAAAGTAAATAGGTAATAAATAAACAATTAAATAGGTACTAATGATGACGGCTTTCATTTAAACATGAGAAAGTAACAAAAATTAACAAGGCATCTCTCAAAAATACTTCGATTACATTCCTAGTATTCAATTTAATGATAAATTCAAATAAAAACTACAAACTTTGAAAAACGTTAAATTAGCAAAATGATTAAAATTAATAATCAAAATTAAGAAGAGGTAGATAGAATAAAAACTAAATTTTCAGTGTACGAAAACAATCGGCGATTTTTTTATTGACAACATGGCACATATGCAAATTAACTAATAATACTGATAATTTCAGTTGATCTCGTCTACTTGTCGGTATCGGTGTTGTTTTTTTTATTGTGTGTTGTAATAGTAATTATATAGTGGAAAATTTAAAATTTTGTTAAATCGTTTGTATTAAAAACTATTAAGAATTGTATTAATGTGTTTTTAAAAGAAAAAAAATTAATTTTGTTTAGTGTTCTTTTAGTGATTACATAATTTATGTTATTAATATAGAACAGTTTGTGTTGGACTTCACACAATCTAGTGTTTGTATGCCTAATTTTTTCTATTCCTCTTTGTGCGGTGTTTGTTTATCTGTTGTGCAGTGAGAGTCTCTAGTGTTGTTATTGTGCTTAACACTTTGTGTACGCTGCATTTAACTGTGCCAACCCTGAAAGCACATTTTACATTTAAAAACGCTCACAAAATAATTTAAATTTTTTTTCCAATGGATTATTTTTCCATTGATAATATTGCTGCTTGTTCTCTGAACGAGCAATGCAAAAGCCAGAATATTCTGTACCCTATGTTCAGCTGTTCTGGCCCATGTGAGCGAATGTTCCATGCTTCTTGTGCTGGTATTTCTAAATCGTGCCTTGACGATTTAATGTCAGTCCGATCTGGTCTTCGCTGGTATTGTGCTTCGTGCAGGGCCCTTTCCCCGGATGAACTCTATTCTAAAATAAAGCTTTTTGGGGAAAGCCTTAACTTATTAAATAATAACTTCAGAGAAATTGTTTCATTTTTTAGCGAAGTTAGTGCCGCACCCACTACCAGCGTTTCTGATGAAATTACTGTTCAGGATAACATTTCGGTTCCTTCGTCCATGACTGCATCTTCCGGAATTTTGTCAGTTTCATCAGAAAAAGACCTTAAAAGCTCTAAAAGACAGAGGAAAAATAAAAACAAAAATAAGCGTCGGAAGGCGTCCTCCAGACCTTCCAAGGCAGAGCAGCCCCCAGCAATGCCATCAGAAAATAATAATACGGTGATTTCTCATACACCATCTTCTATTCCTCCATTGACTAGTAGCCCAAGTACGATTTCAACTACGCCTAACAGTCATTTGACTTTAAGAGCAGTTTCGAGGACCAGAAATGTTTTCATTTCACGTCTTCAGCCCGACACATCAATAGAAAATATATTGACGTTTGTCAGGCAATCCAAGTTAGTGAACTCAAATGCATTCTGTTCATGCAAAAAAATTGGTAATAAGCCTTCCCATGCTTCTTTTTTTCTAACAGTTGCAGCCGAAGATTTTACAACTGTTCTTAAATCTAATTTGTGGGCCGATAATATTCTTGTTACTGAGTTCAAGCCAAAAAATAAGTCTAAAAGGGTGACTCAAGCCGCCCGCTAGACTCAAAAAAACTAAATAGGCTGTCCCTTTACTATCAAAATGTAAGGGGACTACGTTCTAAGACGCAGAGCTTATTTCTATCAACTAAAAATTGTTCTGAGGATATTATCGCGTTAACAGAAACGTGGCTGAACGGAAGCATTACTGATTTGGAATTGTTTGACAATAGTTTTCAAGTTTTTAGAATAGACAGATACACTGACAATATTTCTTCTGTCGGTGGTGGTGTCCTTTTGGCTGTGAGGAACAGCTTTGTCAGTTTTATTGTTGACATTTCCTGCTCTTCTAATATTGAACTAATTTGCGTTAAAGTTATACATTGTAACTCTAATGTATATGTTATTAATGCATATGTTCCTCCTAAGAGTAGTGTAGAGGTCTATGCAAGCCTTGCGGAGTGCATAGATTACATAATTGATTTACTTGACGTTAATGACGACATTTTATTATTGGACGATTTTAATCTACCTGATTTAAAATGGCATTCTTCTGACGATGATACGTACTATTGTGCATCTAATTCGAAGACCCGCCAAGAACATATATTTGTTGATAATATATGTTCAGACTTACAACAAGTGAGTTGTATTTATAATAGTCTTGAAAGACTTCTTGACCTGGTCTTAACTACAGACAGTAACAATGTTGTTGTTAAGAGGGCCTTTCATGCTCTAACTACTGTTGATGAATATCATCCACCATTGAGTATTTGGTACAAATCCGACAGAGCAAATAAAGTAAATTCTAATTCAGCAGATAAGCTTTATGAATTCAATTTTAAAAAAGCTGACTTTTTGAAGTTGAATCAGTTGCTTCATGGAAAACTTAATGCAATTTTGGAATATATGAATATAAGGAAATTGCCTTGATGACTCCATACATTTTTTTTTTATGGAACTCTTTGCTGTGTTTTCTCAATCAGTACCTTATAGTCTCAAATTTGCGAGGAATTCTGCGTACCCATGGTACACAAAGGATTTAAAGACTCTTCGCAACAACAGGAATAGGGCATGGAAGAAATACGTCTGTAGCTTAGGCTCAAACGACCTAGAAACTTACAAACGTTTGTTTCTGGAATTTGAAAATCGCTCAGCTACATTATATCACGAATATTTAGATAATGTTAAGCTGAGAATATTGACAGATCCAAAGAAATTTTGGGGATTCGTAAACACAATGAAGAAATCTGATGGATTTCCTTCTTCATTTAGAACTCCTGAGGGATTTACTGACAATCCCGTTAAAATTTGTGGCCTATTCGCCAATCTTTTTAAAGAATCATTCTGTTCAGATTCTTTTACTCCTGATGGAGAGTACTTTGAATATATGAATTCCGAACCCAGAGTATCTTTGGAACATATATCCTTCACTCCAGAGGATATTTTAATGTATATTAGATCGATCGATGAGGAGTTTGGTGCTGGACCTGACGGTGTTCCTGCCGCAGTGTTAACACAATGCGGTTCCGTTTTGAGTCAACCACTTTCTTTATTATTCAATAAATCTATTAACGAAAGTTATTTTCCACTTTTTTGGAAAAAATCATTTATAAGTCCTATTTTTAAAAAGGGTTGCAGGAACGATGTTAGTAACTATAGGCCTATCGCTAAGCTCTCATCGATTCCAAAACTTTTTGAGCGGATGGTGTATGATCGGGTGAAAATTCACTGTGGGGAAGTCATAACAACTCGTCAGCATGGTTTTGTGAATGGCAGATCCACTGTGTCTAATCTTCTCGATTTTACAACATTCTGCTTAAATTCTATTGATTCTGGTAACCAGGTCGATTGTGTTTACACTGACTTTAGTAAGGCATTTGATAAGCTACCACACAATCTAATCTTATTTAAACTTGAGTTAATGGGATTTCCACAATATTTTGTGAACTGGATTAAATCGTATTTGGTAGAGCGATCTTATCAAATACGTTTCCGAGGCGCATTGTCTTCTGAATTTATTGCTGGATCAGGTGTTCCTCAGGGTAGTCACCTTGGTCCTCTTCTGTTTATTTTAGCTATCAATGATGTAACTCACGTCATTGAACACTCTCATCTGCTTATTTATGCCGATGATATGAAAATATACAGAACGATTAATTCTAGAGATAATTCAGATCTACTCCAGTCTGATCTAAAATCCTTTGAAGTTTGGTGTTCTAAAAATAATATGTTTTTAAATTCAGATAAATGCCAAACTATGACCTTTTCGCGAAAAAGGAATAATTTTATATTTGATTATAAGATTAAAGATACTGCCTTGAGTCGTGTAGACACCGTCAAAGACCTAGGTATATGCATGGATTCTAAGCTGTCGTTTAACATTCATATTGATAATATTTGTAAAAAAGCATCTTCAATGCTTGGTTTTGTAAAACGCTGGGCCAAAGAATTTAATAGCATGATTACAACTACAACGTTGTATTATGCAATCGTGCGTCCTCACTTAGAGTATGCAAGTCAAGTTTGGTCCCCAAGTTACAATGTGCATGTTGATCGAATAGAAAGAATCAAAAAACGTTTTGTTCAGTTTGCTCTAAGGGGCTTAAGTGGAACTGACATATTAGACCTTCCTCCTTATGAGGATCGTTTAAAACTATTAAAAATGCAGTCTTTAGGTGATCGAAGGAAATCGGCAGATATCGTATATTTACACCAGCTCATAACAGGTGTATTCGATTCTCCAGAACTTCTTTCTCACATAAATTTTAACACTAACCGTAGAAGCAGTAGAAACGCTAACAACTTAATTTATTTGCCATTTAGTAGAACAAATTATATGGCTACTGCTTCTTTAAGTCGCATGAGTTCCTTTGTTAACAATTGTAGCATTTTTGATGTTAATTTGTCAAAAGGTCAACTCAAAAGTAGATTAAAATTAGTTGTGTAATTAGATCTATATATACGCATGGTTAGTTGTTACGTCTTGTGTTGTCCCTGAGCCCAACCCATTTATTGGTGGGTAAATTTTTCCCACATTAACTTGTTTGTGGTCACGGGTATCCATAACATTGATATTTTCAATGATTACTGGGTAGTGGCTTTAGATGGGTTAATGCTGAGGAAGTGCGATATAGCTGTAGTAGCTGAACTCTATTGTTATTGCATGTAAATAATACAATCAAAACAATTATTTGTTTTAATATAAAAGTTTTCAGTATTGCTGGGTTGAAGTATCTAACTCTTTCAAAGTTTGGACACAATCATAAAGTAGGCGCAGCTATAATCAGCAATCAAATTTACTATTGCCATTAGCATCTGACGTTTAAGCTCCTCACAACTTTGTTGTTGGAAAACTTGTCTTTTGAGCAGCTATTTTAAAATGAGCGTACCCTACGATTGTGTCGTGGCTTGAACTATTTTTGAGAATAGAACTAGCGCTGAAGAAAAAGGAGTAAAAATTATTTAGATTTTGGGTCTGTTCCCGTACTTTTTGGACTAAAAATGGTAAAACTGTCAAAAGCGTAAGTGTAAGAAAAAACTCTCAAAAATATAGCAAAACACAAAAAAGTACGAGAATGCTTTTCGGACTAAAATTGTGTAAACTGTCAAATTAACTCGTTTGCGTAGTGTTTTTAAGTGTCAAAAAAATAGATATCAATAAATATGGAATCAACAAACGCATGCATGAGTCAGTGCAGCCAAGTTCACAACCATGTGTGGAGAGTTAAAAAGGAGAGTCGCTGGCATTATATGCCCGTATATGTAATTGGCGTGGAAATTTGACATTCAACAATAAAAAAATAAACAGTAAATATGTTTTCTGTATATATGTAATTTATTTTAAGTTATTTTAAATTTTTGAATTTAAAAGTTAATTTATTTAAAAGAAAAAATTATTAAGCTATCAAATCTATGTAACTGCGAAAAAGCTTCGCTTCTCTCGTGTGTCCAATGACGCACCTGTGTTTTTTTTTATATATTCCTCTATAACCCAGACTAGAATTGTGTAAAAACTTTATTTTTTAATAAATCTAAAAAATTCACAACTTTGTAAAAAGGACAAAAATAACTTCATTTTTGCAAACAGTCGTCATTTCTTTAAAAAATTTCTTTTTCTTTTCCTAGTCGGGGATATAGCGACATTCTTACTAATTAAGAATCCTTTTTTTCAGATGACTAGAAGGGTTGAAATCGTGACTAGTTGAAGACACCCTAACATTTTTTTAATTTTTTAATTTTTTTTTTTTTTTAATTTTTTTATGTATTATTGAAATATTAATAAACATACAATAAAAAAATTTATAGAAAATCTTTTTTAATGAATTTAAAAAACGCCCAAAATTTAATTATATTTGACTTTGCGATAACTGAAAAACCAGAAAGTTTAGAAAATATTTTTCCATTAGGTCGATTGAAAGTAAATATCAGAGATAAAGACACAGAAAACTTCTATCTTAAACACTTGTGGTAAAGTGACAGCACTGGTTGAGGACGTGAATTCACCTCAAAGCTGTGAAGTTCTGTTGTATCACATGTAACAGGGAAAACTTTCCGGTGGACTTTTTAAAAATAGTGACTTACATACAGACCTATACTTGAAAATTTACAATAGTAAACTAGTTTTTTTCATATTTCTGTGTGTTTATTGTAATTTTTTGATTTCAAAACAAAATTCGAAGCTCAAAAATAATAAATATTGACAAAAATTGTCAGCTGCTTTTCATATACTAACAATTTCATTGACAAATTTTATGTTTTGAGCTTCAAATTTTGTTTTGAAATCAAAAACGTACAACAAACACATTGAAATATGAAAAGTACTGGTTTACTATTGTAGATATTCAAGAATAGAACCCTTAAATTCGACATAAGCAGGGCCGCAAAGAGCCTATCCCTTTTCTCCCAAACTTTCCTATATCTTTTTTTTTTAAATATGTGGTAGAGAAAACAAAAATTACAATTTGCGTTCAAAAATCAATAGACTCATCCAAAAGTATGTGATTGCCACTCTCGCCAGATTAGGTGACTTATCGCCAGTTGGGCGGTATTTTCTATATATGGCTTAATAACTATTTTTTGTTGAAATAAGAGAATTTTCGATATATTTCGGAATAGAGCACAAAATTGCGGTGGAACACTGGAACTTGCCTGTAAATTTCGAAACGCTTCCGTTTTTTCGGAACGGTTGTTGGTCACTTTAGGTATACTGGATGGGTGAAACTTTCACATATGTATTTGTTTTTTGTCTTAATAACATACATTTACATACATACATACATATGTTACATACAGTTATAACATGTATTTAGTTGGCCTTCACTAAATGCGTAATTTAAAAAAAAAAATCGTTAGTCTAATGACCATAGTAACTGCAATCATATATATAACATATTTTTTAAAAACATTTTTTTAACTCAGCGAACTCAAGTTCACTGTATTATAAAATTTCAATAAAATCGGTGCATTACTATATTTTTACCCACTTGTTATATGGAGGACGCAGCACTGTGCGGCGGTTCGCACACTCGAATCACTCAACCGGTCTATGCGCCTTTGCATAGCCTCGCTATTGCTTCTGTTATCCTTCAATTATTTCGAATTAACAATATTTTGGGTGGAAATAATTCGCGCGAATTGCGGTTTTTGTTGTTTCAGCAATTGCTGGTTTTTTCGGCTGCTCTTTGTTTTCCGTCGAAATGGCAAAATTAAATTGAACCTTTTTCAGCTGCCTGCACGTGAATTCCAACAATTTCATCAGCGGCATTGTGCATGAAACCAAGTAGTCCAACAGCTAATTGAAAACGTAAATTAGTTAAATTGTTGACCGAACGGACTTTATTGTTGGTCTATGCTTAGCGCCCTTGTTCGACCTCTGCTGCTTTGGTGTGATAACTGATTTTATTAAACAAAATGATGCGTTATCAACAAATTCCCAGACATACTAAAGTGGGCGTCCAAATTTGAGGTGGTATTTTAACTGGGTATTTGAAATGAAAGAAGAGCTTTGCACCGGTCCAATTTAGCTCTGAGCGGAGTTTATTGCTAAGACACAAATTGCAAATGAACAAATATTTATATATTTTAGCTGATTTGGTTTGATTGCGTTTAGTTTTCAGTGGATTGCCAATGTATTGAAATAAACGAATAAAGTGGCAGTAGATTTTTACTTTATTTATAATTGAGAATTTTCTATACAGAATTACTAGCTGAATACCCGGCGTTATTCAGGACTTGATTTAAAGAAATAATAAATGTTCTAGTCGAAAGCGTTTGCTGCTAGTACTGCTTTAATCTGCATTTTTACGGTAATTAATTATTGCATAAATTCTTAAAAAATAAAATAAAAATATATAAATAATTTTTCAAATCATTCGTCGATTTGAATAAACTTTTCACAAACTTTAGAAAGAATGTTGCGTGCATCTTTCAAACCGGTAACTTCAGCGGAATGTGCAAAATTGTAGCTTCAACATCTGAAGATTATGAGAAAAAGTTGGGAAAATCGAGTTTTGTGTGTGGATGGCGATAGCTAACAAAAGTAAAACATATGAAAAACATATTTTATATATTAAATAGTTCGATAGATTGGATATTTTTCAAAAGATTTCTTAAATATCGGATCAAAAACGAAATTTTGGTAAGCATTTATGTACATGTATCTCATTTCTTTTGACTTCGTGTCATAATGTTGCTGTAGCGTCCAATGTGTTCAGGCTACTAAACTTGTGCACAGAAGTTAATAATTTACTAATGTTGAGGCAAGCTTTGTGTGTTGTTTTTAAGGCTTCACAATATTTATATTCACGAATACTTTCTTAAAAAAATTAAAAATATGTTTAAAAATTCATTGTACTAAGAATTTCTATAGTTTTGAAGATATGTTAATGCTTTTAGTGAAAATTTATGGTAAATTCTTAAAATTATAAACCTTAAGAAATTTTCAAAAGTTGGTATACATTTACATATATTATGTATCGAAGAGCTACTAGCAGGACTTAAAATGGATGTTGGAGGCCAAATTTTCCAGGCCTTCCGCCAGGGCCAGCGTAGCTAAGGAAATATTGGTCGCAAGACTAAGAAATTTTTTTCAAAATTAGAAAACACTAAAATAAGAATAGAAATGAAAACTTTAAGGGGGAGGGGGATTTTGAGCTAAATGTTTTTTTAAAATTATTTTTGTGATCATTCAACAAAAATTATGTCTATTTAACTCATCGTAAAATCATAAAAAAAAATTTTGTCGACATTCGGGAAAGCATATTTATCAATAATTTGTCAATTTGAACGTATCGACGAAATTATTTATAAAAAAAAATGTTTTTGATATTTTTAAAACTACGCATTCACCCCTTAAAATATTTTAGAAAAAGAAAATAATTTTTAGCTACGGCCCCGCTTTCCGCTCTCCCTGCTATAAAGAGGCCTGCCATAAGCACTCATTTAGAATGGCTTAAAGAAGAGGTTCACCAAAGCAATTAAAAAAAAATTGTTTTTTTATTTGTTTTTACGTATATGTATAGCTAAGAATATTTCTGAGTCATGACGTTGATTGTTATTCAGGATTTTTGAACTTATATATATTTTAACTTTTAACAGTTTTTGTAGGTAAAATATAATTGTTGTACTGCCCTGGATAGCGAAAAATTGGGCCTCTTAGAAACGTTCGCAGAAGCAGCGAGGAAGTCATGTGTCTTACCGCCAAATGTAGCAGTAAATGCACGCCTTCGTTAGAAGAGGCCTAGCTTCATTGCCTATTGGGATGCATGTTGTAGGATTGTTCGTTAGAAATTGACAACATTAGTTTCGGTCATTTTTGCAAATATTTTAATTATCAGGAATTCTTCTTTCTTTTCAATTTAAAACTCGTTTTTGACAAGATTTCTCCTCAATTTTGTTGCGAACAAGCCGATATTTTGCAAGAGTCTTTTTTTTACTGGATAAAAAGCAAATAAGCATTGAAAATAAAAATTTAAATGAAAAATGAAAAATGAAACCTACGACGCAACTGACTTTAGAATGTGTTGATGCGTACGCTAAATAACACAGAATGCGATATCAGCTGTTCTGATATGAGAAAAGAATATTAATATACATAATATAAATACACATCAAGAAGAAAGAAGATAGTCATGACGCGTCGCGCTTTATTACGTTTTATTTTATTTTGCACTGCAGCGTCCTCTGGTGTTTAAGATATAGCAAAATAGAAACCGCAAAAAGACCCACCGTATCCGAATACCACTTACAGAAATCTTACTAATCGAATAAGTGGTATAGAGATTATTTTTGCGGTATTTGTATAGCAACGCCCTCTGTAAAAATACAAATTTTTATCAAAATCGGATGAGAGATGAGATTTTCACGATTTGCACTCATCAGCGCTCTCTGGTGTTCAAGATAGGACAGACAAGTCCAAAACACTCACCGCATCCGGATGAACGGCTTAGAAGTATTTCGAGGTATTTTGAAGCAGTTGTACTATGGCGCCCTCTAGTGTTCAAATTTGAACAGAATAGATAATGATGCTCATTTGTTTTTGTAAAAACTCTTAGGCATAGGCTGTAAATTCTAATAGACACATACAGCACTCAGCACTAAGCAATACAAAATACACACACACTTTTGTGTCTTCGTTTTTTTTTCTCTCCATATACCAAAGTATAACGCAACAACACTTTCGTATGGTTTGTTGGCACACATTGACGACAGTGATTTTGAACTTAGATTTTGTTGTTGTCTAGCGTATGATTTCGTTTAAAAAAGCTTATAGCTGTGGAGTGAGATGCACTTGGAGGAATCGGTATTTTGTTTTATATTTCTATTTATTTATTTGACTTAAGACGTTTTGACCATGTATCCATAAAGAGTAGGGAAATTTTAGGCTGTAGCTTAATAGGATATTTAAATGCAAGAAACTGTATATTTCTGCACAAGTCGATAATCAATAAAACGCCATCATATCTTTTTGAAAAGCTTCGTTTCAGTGCATCGAACAGAACTTTCACCTTAATATTACCAAGATTCACTTGTTTGCAGTCTGAGCGGCTCTTTTTCATCAATGCAATCAAACTCTGGAACTCGCTTCCTTTTAACATTAAAAGTATTGTCAGCACGAGCAAATTTAAGCTATCAATTATTAACTATTTCTCTAACCTTTAATTTTCTTTCCTTTTCTCTGCTATACTGTTTCAATTTCTTCCTTACCTCCATCTCTTGCTTTTTAAGTTAAGTTAAGTTTAGTTCGTTAATTTTAAAGTCTAATTCTAATTTGTAGTTTTAAGCCTAACCCTATATTTTTGGTTGATTATAATGTTTTTAAATTGTTGTACGCTAAAAGACATCTATTGATCTTACTGTACTAATGATTAGTTAAATAAATACAAATACAAAAAAAAAAATTTCGAATGTAACTATTCTAGCTTTGCAAAACGAATAACATGTCTTCAGAAAGCGAGTAGGAAAATTACCTTTTTTTCACTCATAATTTCAAATTTGGATAATTTATTGTTAGGATCATAGAAGGCTTAAAGAAATGTTAGAAGATTTGGAATATTTTGAAGTGAATCGTTTAACGAATATTTCAGACTAGCAGCTTTTTTTCTGTTGTTGTTATTAGTATGTTTGTAAAGTTTACGTATATACATATCCATTTATTAAAAACAAGTATAAAAGCCCGTTCTACGACGGGTTTGTAGCATTACCGCTAAACTGTAATTATTTTTGCCATTACTACAGTGCTTTTATGACTGTTCTGAAAAATGTTCAGCCTGAAAGTATGCACATATGTACATAAGTCCAGCATGCCACTGATAAGTATCAAATGAATTTTCTGTGCATACTTTCAGGCTGATCGCAAAAAAAATAATTAGAACTGGAGCGATATCGGGCGCAAGGCAGCATGCTTGTCGCGCAAAAGAGCCATTGTTTCGTTAGCTGTGTGGCAAGTGGCACCGTCCTGTTGAAAACACATATCGTCCACATCCATATCTTCCAATTCGGGCCATAAAAAGTTCGTTATCATCTCACGATAGCAAAAACCATTCACAGTTCAGCCACATTATCGTGAACAGCAGCAATATTTTCTGCAATACGAGTTGTACGAGCATGCACTGGTGTTTTCACATCTCCTACAGACCCGGTATGCTCAAATTTTTGCACGATGTACGCACATTTGGACTATTAAATTGACCGAAAAAATCACGAAGTGCACGATTTGCATTTTGATTTGAATGCCCATTTTCATAATAAGCCTGAATAACTTTAACGCGTTGCTCAATTGTGTATCTTCCCACGGTTCAAATTGAGTTAGTTTGAAATTGAGAAATGTCAAATGAAATGCACAAAAAAAACTTGAAATTTAACCACCTTTTATTAAGAGAATATTGAATTACATTTTATTTTAACCAAACATAAAAATGAACAGATAAAGGAATACCAAATTCATCACCAAAAACTGCATAAGCAAAAAAAAAAACCTGCATTTTTCTATATTGTGTATAAAACAAATTCTATTCTAATTCTTAAAAATTTCTATGTATGAAGGTTGATGCAAGGTTGATTTATAAGGTTGTCGCAAGGGAGAGAGCGAGTACCCATAATTGTCAAATCGAAGTTGACAGCTCATAGAAAATCTGCAAGTGCTTTCTTTTATCATCCGTTTTATCATTGTAGTCATTCGCAAAATTGGTTGGTTTTGACAGTTATGGGTACTGAGAAGAGAGTGCGATCAGCCCTGCGACAACCTTATAAATCAACCTTGGGTTGTTGTTTCTTTTCAAGTTTTTTAGCGAATAAACAATTATTTTTTGAGAGCCCTTTTTTAGTGGGTAAAAAGTATTATATGTTATATATTTTTCAGGGACAGAAGGAACCTAGATGTCAAGTTTTATTTAAATCCATCCAATAATTATCTCGTGCTGCTTTAACAGACCGACAGATAGACAGACAAACAGACAGACACATAGACGAAAACTTAAAAAAAAACATTTTTGGACTCCACTTTATTATAAATGCCCAGCGTAAACAGAATTTCAGAAAATATTTCACATACAAATTTTTTTTCTATTACAGCTTAATATATACCATATGTGTATTGTTCATTTACATGTAAAATGTAAATTGTGAAATTTTTTTTAACTGTTTTTCCAAAATAATTCCAATTACATTTTTTTAAGCTAAAATTTTCCAACAAACGGTACGCACTTCGATTTTCATTTGATTATTCCTTAAAATTTGTGAGTAGTTTGTGAGCTACATAACATGGTGACTACATGGTGGTTTTATTCAAAATATTAGAGATTTTTTAAATATTTCTTTAAATTTTTACTTTGTATTCTATTATTGTGTGCTATTTCTATGATTAACAAAAAACATGCCTGTGTACCTGCTTAAATTAAAAAAATAAATAGAAGGATACGTATTGTTTAAGTTCTTTGTTTTTTCGAAGTTGGGGCTTTTGAAATTGAAAAAGTCCCAAAAAAGCCCCAAATACCCCCAAATATTATTCATGGTAAGCACGTGTTGTATGAATAAAACATAAAATAAAAACAAATATAAGTTAAACAAATAAATGTTCTTCTCCTTATGTTTTATATTTTAATGTTTTTTATTTTAATGAACTTGCACTGAAAAATGCAGTGCAGAGAATGTGTGTATTTTTGTATAAAATGAAAGATTGATTCAAATCATAGCGCTGCACTCATACAAAGTGAACTTTTCATTAACCCCCACAGTAAAAAAAAAAAAAACATATATTTTATAGAAAAATTATATGAAAATAGATACATTTTATTTCACTAATGTAAAATAATTAATAACAAAAGCGTTATTTGTTAAACATTATTGATCAACTATCATTTCCTTAAGGTATCATTACAGTTTCGGATTGGGGAAAAGTAAGCAATTTTCTAAAGTTAATAACTACGGCCCTTTATTAGATATAGATAATTATTAAAAAAAAAAAAAAAAACGAAATGGCCATCTCAGCCCTTGAAAGGACTTTGACCGAGCTTCTTATTATCAATTGTGTTGTGTGTGATGTGAAATGTTTGCACACACATGATCGAGAACTGGACCTACATGTTTTACACCGACTCCGAACGGCTTATGTTCTCAAGAAGCTTTTCATGGCAGTTTTTACTCTCTGAGGTTTGCCATTGTCTGCAGAGAGGTGACGGCCGAACAGAAAAATTAATTCAATTGAAAAAATTCTCTGTGTCAGATGGAGGATTCGAACCTGGGTTCTCTGGCGTAAGAATCACACACTCTACCCTCTACGCCACGGCCGCCACAATAGATAATTATTAGACGTAGATAAAACATCATCAAGTGCTCAAAAACCCGTTGGCGGTCAGTTAATCTCAGGATTGGCTGAGCCGATTTCGAAAAACCTTGTTTTATTTTCTTTATTAACATATTTTCCAAAGCAATATACTGAAAAATCTTAAAAAAATTTAAAAAAATTTTTTTTGGGCAATATTTAAAAAAAAAATCGACCAAATTTTTGGACTTTTACCTGTGCTAATTCATTTTTTAAATTTTTTTTTAAATTTTTTTGGTATATTGCCTTAGAGAGTATGTTAATAAAGAAAATAAATCAAGGTTTTTCAAAATCGACCAAGCCAATCCTGAGATTAACTGTCCGCCATATGGACACCGGATTTTTGACTTTAGCGCCATCTAGAACCGATACAAATTATGAAAATTATTTTTATATTTTTTTTTCAATCTTCAAGGATGTACAAATTTAAAAAAAAAAATCTAAGTCATTATCTAATAACGGGCCGAAGTCATTAACTTTAGAAAATTGTGTACTTTTTCCATAATCTGAAACTGTAATGATACCTTAACAGCATCATCCAGTTCCAAAAGTTTTTTTGTGGTTGACGACGTTTACTTATTAAAGGATCAGATGATACGAGTAAACGATTGAATACATCAGTATTAATTATTAAATGCCCATGTACCAAAACTTTATAGACAGTCACAATCATGAAGTACCAGTTATATTTGGTTACAAAAAGTTTGACCGTATCCCAAGCAAATTGTTTAAACAATGCAGAGTCTATTTGTTGATCACATGTGATTATCTGCAGCACGATTCGAAAACGAACGATCAGTTCTTCATCAACTCCTGTGATATTAGCAACGAGTACAGGGTTGGAGAAATAACGCCTCGAAGTATTGCCGTCGTTTCAAGATCCTGTTCCTTGCTGCACAGCATCCACTCGCAAGCCTATGTGTTTTTTAATTGCCACCTGATAATTTAATAACTTGTGGTCCTCCCTGATAGCAGACCACGTTTTAAAGGGTATGTTATAGGCTAGATGGAGTATGCATTCCATAACTTTTATTCTAGCATGTAATAATGAAATGACCACTTTGCAAGCATCACTATCAATGTCTTTTTTCCAAAATTGTGTCTAAATTGTTCATTCCGGAAGATTTTGCTTTAAAAATATAACAAACAGCATTGTAAATACTAAATTGTGTTCAACACGCAATTCTTTACTGCATACTACAACATCCGTTTTTGTCAAAGCATAATATCGGCCTTCATTTTCTCGACAATTCTTATAACGTGTTCTTTTGTCTCCTTAGCAAATTCAAAAGAAATCAGAAGACAGTACCTGGTTGATGATGGGGTTGGGAGATGGGGGGCACCATCGATACTAATAGCATATTACTGTCACTCACATCAGTTTGTGAATTTTATTTATATTCTTTATGGCCTGAAGATACATCACAACCCTATTTAGTTGTAAGAGTGCAATTTAAACTCATCATTGTATTTATGCATTTAAAAAACGCGAAGTTCTTCTATTGGCTACTTCAAACCGCTTATTAAAGCGTCCAAGAAAGCGTTTTAGAATTATTCCGATCACTACTGCGCTTCTTCACTTGTTAGCGCCGAGTTTTTTGATTTTAGTTTTTCAAATTACGAATTTCGACCTCAATTAAAATGTTTCGCACTTAATTCATTAAATGGCACAGAGAATGAACTCATTTTAGAATTATTTCTACAAATTTATACACTGAGAAAAAAAACATACTTTAAAATTGAACAAAAAAATTTTATTATATATATTTAACGCGTTTGTGTTTCTACAGAACAAAATTTAAAACAAGTGTGTTTAGTTTTTTTTATAATTCTCATTTCATATCCTCACTTTTTTTTACAATTTTCTCTTATTAATTTTTTTTTTTATAACAAAAAAATTCGTCGATATCTGAGATTGAATTAAAAAATGATGAGTAGTAGAGTCATTTAGCAGACAATTGAGACCAAGCTGAGAAAAACCATTTGATTGCTTGAAAATATATTTTAATTGGAATTACAAAATTTAAAGGTAAGATGAAATTAAAACTAATTAATTATTTTAATATATAACATATTTCAATATTTCAAGCTGCAATAAAACAAACGTCATCGAATGGAGTTTAGATTTAGTATTCGAGGGGTCGACAAATCTGACGTCAAAAACGCGAATAAATTAAAAAAATGGCATCGACAAAATGGGGGCTTAAAATATTTGTTTTCAATATAAAAACTTTTGTTTTAAATTTTATTTTTAAATAAATGTTTTTAAACTGAAAATGTTTACATTAAAATTATATTTAAAAACATTGTTTTGAAAACAAAAGCTTTTGTTTTAAATGTTGCTTAACAAACATTTGTGTTTAGCTTAAATTAAATTATTTAAAGCTCTATTCCAAAAACGTATTCGTTTAATATGAACACAATTTTATCTAATTTTAACACATGTTTGCCTCAGTGTATGGTTTTGTTTGTTTTAATTCCTTTATTCACTACTATCTAATTGCTGTCACTTTGGTTTGAATAGCAGTCATTCAAATAATTAAACCTTAAAAGTATGCACCATTTTTTTTTTTTTTTTTTTGCATAAACCATTGCTAATTTGTATTGAAGTTATTGTGACCTATATCCGAATTTTAAAAAACTTTGTGCGGCGGCCGCAAGCATGTACCAACTTTTTTTACGTAATTTTAAAGAGGAAATTTCCAGATTTCATAATATCATAATGAGACGACCGAGAAAGACCGAGCTTAATTTGTATTTTCCATAAAAAAATAAAAAAAAAAATATTTCTATGAACCAATTTTGATTATCTATAACTTTTCAAATATTCATGTAATCTGCAAAAAAGTTTTTGGTAAGAATAATGACAATAAGGTATTCTTTAATAAAAGATATAAAAATTGGCTTGTAACAAATTTTTGTTTACTCAAATACGCTTAAATCAATTTTTTGCTTATATACGCTTATGACTCGAATTATTTTTTCCTAATAAAAAAACTAAATAAAATTTTAAGAAAGCATTAACGGATTCTTTATAATTAAACATTTCTATTTAAGTTAGCATGACCACATTATAAAAATAGAGTGGTCGCAAAATTGATTTTTTCCCGCCAATATCCCACTGTGCACCGCACCGAATTTTGCTTCTGCCTGAATGGCAAAAGCACTTTTAAATGAATTTGGAGCTGTAAAGCCCATACAAAAAGTCCACAAATCAGTAAAATTTTGATTTTCAGCTAACGGTAGTTGCTTTTTTATTTGAAAATTTTTAAATGTTTTCAAGTTCCATACGATAACATTTCAAAATAATTTCTGTGCTGTTCAAATTTGACTAGCAACTCTTTTTTTTTTGATAAGTAGAATGATTCTGAGAGAGCAGTTTAAACTGCTAACTTATGATTGGGTAAACTGCATATAAAAATGAGATCAATAACGAAAATAAATTTAAGTGTATTTACATTTTAAGCTCTGGTTAGAAATTCTGAGCATAAAGGATTTTAACTTTCAAGATGAGTTAACTAAGCCTTATATTAGTTGAAAATGATATTACTACTTTAAGTTTTAAATAATGTTATCTCATTAATTTATTTCAATTCGAAGTTGTTCACCTCTCAAAAAAAACCCCCTTTACAACCAACGCAATTTCAATAAGAATTGACCAATTCTGACAGGAGTATTAATAAAAGTACAAAAATGTTTTATAGGCGCTAAACACTCTATAACTTTACACTAATTAAATTAACCTTAACTATGCTATAAATATTTGAAAATTGACTAAATTAATTTTTTGTATATGAAAAGTGACATAAAGTTATCTACAAACCTTTCGAAAAATTAAGGCAAAATTTAGACAAAAACGCTAGGGTCTATTTATTGTAAAAATAATAATTGAATTAAATAAAATTTAATTTAAAAATAGTCATTCATTAAAATAGAGCTAATGCACGTTATTAAACAGCAATAAAAAATAACATAAAACAGATTAATTCGAATGTTAAATCAACTAAGCGGCAAAAAAATTTAACATTATTTTATGACATTAAGTGAAATATATGTTACCAATCTACAAATTAAACACAATAACTTACACACACACACACACACACTCATACGACCACTGCACACAATCACGTCTGTCACCCACAACAAACACCGCAGAACACGCCACACAACAACATTTAGTTTAGTTATGATTAAAACACTACATTGTGTCATTTTCACTGTATACTGTGTAAGTGAGCATGTGTGTGTGTGTGTGTGTGTGTGTGTGTGTGTGTTTGTGTGTGATGTGACACTATATTTGTGTGTGTCTCTATTAAATTTACAACAACTTTTAACATCTTCCATTAAATAAAGTTAGCTGCAAATGCAATTTTGATTGTTTTACTTTGCGTTCCATCAAAACAACTTAATTCCCCTCCACCATGAAGACGTCACATGACAGAAACGCAACACTGGCTCCGATTAACCCCCTGCTACCATGCTCAGCCTCAACCTGTCACTGGTTACAGTTCTGGTAACAACAACTCTTCGTAAGCTCCCAATGATGAGCTTCTCGCTGTTGCTGTTGCAACCACTTCAAGGCGCCATTTTTGAATAGTTCCCTGTAGGAAAATCAACTAATTTAAAAGTAGTTGATAAAGTAGTTTTTTGTCAACCACAACTAGTTGAAATTCTGACTTTTTCCCATAGAACGAACTAACTTATTTTGTATGGTGATGTCCGCTAAATAAGTCAATTGACTTTCGTCTGCATATATTTTCAACTACTTGTTAAATTAGTTATATTTATATTATTTTTTAATGACTTTAAAACAACCAATTGAAAAGTATTACTGATGGCCTAAAGTTAATAATATTTGATGAAATAACATGGTTAAATATATATAAGCTTGTAATCTAATAAAAATTTGCAATTAAAACATATCAAAATCATAGTAGTTGCCGCCTTAATATAATTCAAAGTAGTTCATATACTGGTTTATTTTAAACTAGTTTTTTAATTAGTTGTTTTTAAAAACAAGTTAGTTCGTTCCTATAGGGTTGTTGCTGCGAACAATTTTTATGTGCTTTACACATACATGCGAAAGCGAATATAAAGACAGACATTCTTGCAATTTGAAAAGTTCGCAGGCTTCGCATTAAATACTGAAAACTCCACATTCCACACTTCTTACGTTCGTAGTCAAAGTATGCAATAATTTCCCAAGCCCATCAGCTAACTTTCTTTGCCCCCTCCGACTCAACGTAACGTTACAGAACTAACGAAACAAGCGAAAACTATGCGAGAAAAACTTTAGCCTTAGACTCCAACATTTAACTACAACAAACTGTGGGGCCACCCTTCTTCACTCTGCTCTACTGATGTACCAACGAGTCAGTCGTTGCTGGAAGGCAGTGAGAATTCAGAATTTTTTTGTAAGCTGAAAATTCTTGATTTTCATGTTTCAGCAACAATGCGTCAGAATTTTCTACACATGGGAAAATTATGCGAATTTTGTTTTGAGAATGTATTAAATTAGCATAATTATGGTTTATTTATATGAAAATGTAGCAAAACGTAATAAGATATAATTTCTTTAACAGTAAATAAATTTTAATTTTTACTGTCTGCATTTGGTGAATTTTTACTGTCTCTAAAATGGACTCAATGCTTTATGCTTTTGACAGAGTGTGGAAGTGAATCGTATTAGAAAATGAGTCGAGTAATAATTAAACATTATTTGTAATAAGTTCAAATAAGTAGATCCAAGAGATCCTTTGGGTCTACTGATTTGAGCGGCCGTTGCGTGCTGGGTAAGTGCGTGGATCGTAAGTCGCGAAATGTTTTTCAATTGGAATTAATATTTCTGTCGGCCGTCACCTCTCTGCACAATTTCTTGAGGACATCAGCCGTCCGAAGTTGGCATTAAGCTTATAGACTCAATTCGTGTTCATTTATGCATAAACATTATAACACGCATAAAACAATTAATTATAAAAAGCTCAGTAAAAGTCCTTTTAAGGGCTGAAATGGCTAAACTGTTTGGTTTTTTTGGTGTAGAATTACGTGTTACAGCGCGATTTGTAGCGGGATAATTCTCGCGAATTTTTGAAGCACATGCAACGTTTTCGGTCACTTTTTGGAGTGCACCTACAGCCTTTAATATTTATCGCACAAAGATAAAATACATGCCAATATATCAGTAACATGTCGTATGAAACGAGTATATAACTTTGTATTATGCTACATTTTCAATAAAGTCACAAAATAGCAAAATAAAAGTAAAAAAACATGCATAAAATACTTCATTAGTTTGGTGTTGGTTTGGCTCTAGGCAAAACCACGAACGCATTTTTCACATTTGTGAAAATTAATGTAGAATTCAAAATCATTCTTACGGTCTTTAAAAAATTCTATTAAATTTATTTTTTCCAAATTTTTTGCTTTTTACGATTTTTGTCTTGAGTGTAATACCTATAAAAAGTGTTAAGTCTACTAAAAATTTCAGAATTTAAGCATTTGATAGTTTATATAGTTATAGTGATAGATTATTTCTAACAAGGCAGTAAAAAATCAGAGAATGTTGGCACAACAAAATTCGAACACTTCAGCTTTAAAAATCAATTAAAAAAAAAAATGTGATAACATTGAGAGGCAATTTGAGAATTTCTATAATTTGCCTGCAATTTTTTGTCGATTTTGTCACACTGTGTTATT
Organism: Coremacera marginata; assembly: GCA_914767935.1. NCBI lineage: Eukaryota > Metazoa > Arthropoda > Insecta > Diptera > Sciomyzidae > Coremacera > Coremacera marginata. The sequence continues at coordinate 138,558,102 of OU612045.1, forward strand.
ATTGGGATGGGTACGAAATATCCACGACAAAATCTCCAAATTAAAATCTCTAAGTAAAAATATCCAAAGGCAAAATCTTCAGAGTACAAAATATTCAAATTCAAAATCTCAAAAACTGAATCGCCACACCATAAATAATAGAGGACAAAATCTCCAAAAATCTCCAAAATACTCCAAAAATGTAAATTACACCATTTATGAATTCGCGCGAATTCAACAAAAAAACATTTGGTGATTTTGGCTTGGATATTATTATTTTGTATATTTTGTCTTTGGAGATTTCCTAATTTGATATTTGGCCATGTATATTTTGTAACTTGGAGATTTTATCTATGGTGGCGATTTTGTCACTTGAGATTTGGTACCGCTCTCCTATTATTTTGTCAAAAAATTTGATGGTTATGATCTTCCCATTTCTGACGAATTTTCTGCTTCTAATCCATTTATTTTTATTTCAACAGAAAGATAGGACAATGATAAGGATAAGAATTAGAACTAAAGAATTCAATTTTGAGACTTTTTGGCAAACCCGAAATTTTTGGAATTAGAAATTTTGGAACTTTTTTCACAAGTGCTTCAATCCGGGGACCAAATCAAGTCAAACTAAGCCAGCTTTGTGTCCGGAGATTTGCTGTTATGTAAAATATAGCGCTAGGATGAGTACCCAAAACTTCTGTTGTATCTTAAAACAATAACACTATGATGCAAAAAAAAAAAAATACACTTTGGCAAAATAACAGGATTCTAAGGTATAGATTCGATACTATGATCAAAGGATGGTATAAGGTATAATATACGTGCAACAACTAAAAAAAAACAGCTTGTTTCAAATATTTTTTAGATACAAGGAGCTATTATTGTTTTTTAAATTTTTACAGCTTATCTTCTATTCTATATCTATATATATAAAAATGAATGTATGTATGTGGGTACGTGGGTATGTGGATATGTGTGTATATCACGTATAGACTCCAAAACCACCGAACCAAACTTTATGAAATTTTTAGGGATACTGAAGCAACATTCGGGAAGTGTTCCTGTGAAGTTTGGTGTTGATTGGACAAGGGGGCGTGGTACCTCCCATACAACCCAAATTGGCTCTATCGCCCACAAACCAAAAAAAATGCTTTATATGAAACAGTTTTAATCATATAAAACTAAAATTTGGTAATTTTGTTCAGATGGTTACTTCCGGTGACTGTACAAAAAATGGGTGTAGTCTTACTATATCTACGCCCACTTTTCAGCAATCGTTTTAATTCCTGAAATGTTGAAGTTTTTATAGTGAATCTTGGTATGCAGGTGCTATGGATCCATGTGACTGTCACTATGTATATACAAATGTTGTTACGTCCACTTTAACCGCCCACATATCAGTAAAAATGCTTTATATTAGACGGCTTTTACCGTAGAAGACTAAGAATTGGTAATTTTGTACATAGGGTCACCATCGGCAACTGTTAAAAATGGGCGTGGTTGCACCATATCTACGCCCACTTTTTCGAAATCATGCTTATTCCTGCGTTGTACGCGTTTTGATAGTAACACTTCATACGCAGGTGCTCTAAGTGGCGGTCAATATATATATATAAAATTTGCCACCCCAACTTGTACCACCCGCAAATAAAAAAAAAACAACGCGAAATTTCCAATTTCAGCCCTTGAAAGGACTTTGACCGAGCTTCTTATGATGAATTGTGTTGTGCGTGTTGTGGAATGTTTGAACACAAATGATCGAGAACTGGACCTACAAGTTTTATGCCGATTCCGAACGGCTTATGTTCTCAAGAAGCTTTTCATGGCAGTTTTTACTCTCTGAGGTTTGCCATTGTCAGCAGAGAGGTGACGGCCGAACTGAAAAATTAATTCAATTGAAAAAACTTTCTGTGTCAGGTGGAATTCGAACCAGGGTTTTATCCCATATGGACCACACACTCTACCCACTACGCCACGGCCGCCACTTTTTTTACCCACAAATCAATAGAACTTCTATAATACAGACAATTCTCATCGTTAAATACTAAAATTTGGTAATTAAGTACATACGCTTACTCTCGACAGCTTTGCAAAAAATGCGCCCACTCTTCAGCAATAATTTTATTTCATTTATTTATTTATTTATGTATTATAGTTAATTACAATTTAACAATTATAACTAAGTAAGCACTAGCTGCCAGGGCTATCGGTTAGAAAAAATTTAAATTCCTGAGATGTGAACGTTTTGATAGTCAAACTTGGTATGCAGATGCTATAAGTCCAAGTGGCGGTCACTTTTTATATAAATTTTGCCACGCCCACAAATCCGTGAAAGTTTATAAATCAAAATTTACAGTAAAAGTCGCACTTTATCTACGCCGACTTTTCAGAAATCATTGTAATTTCTGAGCTGTACATGTTGTGATAGTGAAACTTGATATGTAGGTGCAATCTCGTATAACATATAATACTTTTTACCCACTAAAAAAGGGCTCTCAAAAAATAATTGTTTATTCGCAAAAAAACTTGAAAAGAAATATCAACCTTTATACATAGAAATTTTTGAGAATTAGAATAGAATTTGTTTTATACACAATATAGAAAAATGCAGGTTTTTTTTTTTGCTTATGCAGTTTTTGGTGATGAATTTGGTATTCCTTTATCTGTTCATTTTTATGTTTGGTTAAAATAAAATGTAATTCAATATTCTCTTAATAAAAGGTGGTTAAATTTCAAGTTTTTTTGTGCATTTCATTTGACATTTCTCAATTTCAGACTAACTCAATTTGAACCGTGGGAAGATACACAATTGAGCAACGCGTTAAAGTTATTCGGGCTTATTATGAAAATCAGAATGAAGGTCAGACTTAATAGTTATTTTGTCTTGCCATGTTACTTTTGGTCAAATAAATTATCTATTCATGATAAAATATAGTGTAAAGTGAAGAATTAAATTGAATGAAATTACAAAAAAATGTCCACATTTTTTACATTTTACAATTTATTTGACCAAAAGTAGTATGGGAAAAAATTAATTTGAATTTTAGTGAAAATAATATGAAAAAAGTTAAAACAATCCATAAAAATCAGCATTATCTTTGGTCCAACGGAAAAAATTGAAGATTTTTGATACAAAAGAACTTTTTCATTACTCTTATTTCTGACAGTTTGTTTTTTTTTGAACTACCATACCAGGCAATATTATTCGTCGACATTTTTTGGGGGTCATCGTAACATAAGCCATGGATTATTTTGAAGAACCGTACTAAGCAACTTTTTTTTCTAAGGAGCGTGAGGCGACTTAATGTATATACGTGTGTGGGTATATGTGTATATCACTTAAGGACTCCGAAACCGCTAAGTCAATTTTTATACCAAAGCCTTGAGAGGGTTCCTATGAAGTCTGGTGCCGACCGTAAAAGGCTCCTTAAATACACCTAAAATTTTCGATATCGACCAGTTTTGGTTTTTTTTTGTAGGTCGCACAGTCTCGGAATTCAGTATTCGACCTCAATTGTTGCGTTGGTCGAGGGGCGTGGTACTTTTTCAGCACCCAAAATATTCGGTATAGTTTTCGAAATAAGTCACACATCAATAAAACTCGGTACGAACTTACTATAAAAGTATGGCTTCACTAAAGCTACACCTTCTTTTAGGGGATAAGCCGGGTATAAGCTAGTTGTACATAAAAAGTACATTATAAAAATAATTTTTTTTTTTGATAATACTTTTCAGGCTTTTATATATAGGGCGTTGAAAATTATATTAAAAAAAAAAAATCAAAACGTTTCGATGGATATAGCCTTTGTCATTTTAAAGTCAAAAGACCACTAATTTGGTATCTCCCTACGCACGGAGATTTTTTCCCCGGAGGGTTTTTTAAAAATTATGGAGAAAGTTAAAGTAAAAAATGAAAAAAAGAAGTGGACTTTCGCGCGCTTTTTTGTCTATATATAAAAACAAAAATTAGTAGGTACTTGAATTTAGGGAAATGCTTAAAGGACAAAAGAACAAACAAAATGCCAAAAAATTCATTCAAATTGAACCAATAGATTTCGAGTTATCTATCGAAGCGTTTTAAATAAACTAGTTTCGAGGAAATCGCGTTTAAGGCTTTTGTTTTTCGAAATTATGCATATATTTTTAAAATTATCGGTTGATAAACTTACTATTCTTTAATCTGCAATGTCAGGTATTGTTTTATAAACTAATTAAGGCCCATAATATTAAATGAGTCATAAAAAAGAAACGGTCGCCAAATTCACGAAACCCAGTTAGGGTTTTAGTCAACTCTGATCATAGTATCAAACCTATACCACAGAATGCAGTTATTTTCTTTGATGCACTGTATAATAGGTAGGCTAATTTTTGTAAAAAAAAGAAGTAAAACAGTTTAAAAATGACGAGTTCATTTTGCCAAAAATATATAATATTCTTTTGTGGCTAGCCAAGGAGCAGGGCTGTCTAGTCTTGTGCTGTATTTTTTTGCATACTGGAAATATTTGAATAAAAAAATGTTTACCAAATCCCGGTTGGCGAGACTGGAAAATGTTCAGAATCCCATGATTTGATTTCCCCTGATAAGCAGAAAGATTAGGACATGGATTTACGAATTCCGTGCTGGGGCTAACACTAGGTAAAAATGCATCGCTGAATCAGAATTGGTTCTTAGAATTTCAAAGTTATATAATTTTTTTACGGCAGTGGCATACTGGTGAGGTGCGTGGCTTGTATGCGATAGAACCTGGGTTCAAACCCCATCTGACACAGAATGTTTCAATTAAAACAATTTTTCTGTTCAGCCGTCACGCCTCTGAGACAATGGCAAACTTCAGAGAGTAAAAATTGCCATGAAAAGCTTCTTGAGAACATAAGCCATTCGGAGTCGGCATAAAACTTGTAGATCCAGTTATCAATCATTTGTGTTCAAACACTTCACAACACGCACAACATCACTGTTCATAAGGAGCTCGGTCAAAGTCTTTACATGGACGGAAATGTCCACTTATATATTTACTAGTATCGCCTGTGGCCGAAATTCGGCCGTATCATAATCGGGTTTCTTTTGTTTTTTTTTTTGCTGAACGCACCAACCCATAGCCTGAACAGAAGTATTGAACAAAATAAACAATTATAAATGTCTTTCCATCTATCATATGAAGCAAGCAGCAGTTTAACAGTTTTCTTGACGCTGACACTGTGGCAAATTAATTTTGTTGAGAGAGAAATTAAGAGAAAGCATCAACAACAATAATGATGCACAGCTCTTTTGAAGTTGTCTGCGACTCTCTCGCATTCTACTCTTGCTCGTGTATGCTACAGCCAGCGTTACCATATGGGCAGTTAATCCTGGGCAATCCATTTTGGGCAGTATTTTGAGCAGGTAGACAGGATCATATTTCTCCCAGGATTTGGGCAGGTTTTTTTTTAATCCTGGTTTTTAATTTTCGTTGAATAAAAAAAAATAGAAATTTTATGTTTATAAATTATATGTAAGTACTTATATAAAAGTAGCAAATAAAGGTGCTGCTACTTTTTACATCCTTTCAAAAATTTGATCATGTGGCAGCGCTTTTCCTGTCATTGTTGCTGTCATCGTTTTTGTTAATTTCTTTTCGCTAGTCTTTTGCAAATTACAAATGGACAAATACTTAACAAAACCTGGTAAGATAAGGGAATTGTCGTTTATTTCATGTTTTAACTTAATTTTTAAATTTTTAGACTCTAGTAAAAGATTTATTTGATGTGCTACATTCAATGTATATGATCACTACAAATAGTTTAAAATTACAAAGTAACAATTTGTAAATTTTGAGTTGTGCTATTTTGTATTTAGTGTGCGATATGTTCAATGATCTCAACATTGCGAATGAATTGCTTTAAGAACTTATTATAGGATAGAGTTGCCTTCTAAATTTTTTACGAATCAGTGCTGAGGTAAAAAAAAAGGTAAAAAACGGTCGCTGAATCCGAATCTGTTGTCAGAATTTCAAAATTATATAAGTTTTTTACACAATAGTTTGCCACCTAATAAAATGTGTTTTAAAGAGTTTTAGAGATCATGCAACAGATTTAAGAATTCGCTGACTTCGAATCTGATGTCAAAATTTAAAAATTCGGTATGACTGATATAATTGCCACCTAATTTTTTGTATTATTACGAATTCGCTGCTGGGGCGTTGTCAGAATTTTAAAATTATGTAAACTTTTTTACAATAGGACTGCCACCTAATAAGATGCATTTTTAAGAGTTTTAAACATTATCTAACAGTTTGAGGGGATCAACGATTTCGAATCTGATGCCAAAATTTTTCAAATTCTAGATGGCGAATAGGGATGCCACCTACATTTTTTTTTGCTAAATATTGTAGTTTTGAAATTCTAACAACGGATTCGGATTCAGCAACCCATTTCTACCTATCGTTTGCCCAAGCACTGAATTTGTAATAATACAAAAAATTCTGGTGGATACATCGTTCTCTTCTGATTTACAGTCAAACATGTGTTGATGCTCTTGGTAGAAGCGCAGATAAAATATAGTTGATAAAATTTTATAGTTGATGATTCTCATGGGAGATTTTAACTTTTATTTACCAGTATTAGCAATTGAAGCACAAATCAATTATAGTGTAAATATAGAATAAACGGAATATTTTTTATGGAATTTTTATTGCATTTCTATTGCGATGCTCCCTCTCTCTCTCTCTCTCTCTCTCTCTCCCTATCTTCCTATCTCTTTCTCTTTGTCTTTTACACTAAAATCCTTTTTATTCTAGAAAAGAATGAGTGTAGAGAAGAAGTTTCACTTCTTTAGTGTATACACGCTATACTGTTTTTTTTTATTCTTATTCTGTATTTGAAAACAGTTAAAACACCATATCGGGGGGACTTAATTGTGTGCTTGAGAGACCAGACAGTAAAAAATACTTGCTATCAAATATTGGTTCGAAAGTTTCTTAAAATTTTTCGGTGCTGATTTGGCTTGAAGCTGTTTTACTTCTTTTTTTTTTTTAATAACAAAACTATATTACAATTCTTGGAAAACTTTTGCGACTGTCTTGAAAAGAAAGAGATGCCAGATTCTCAACAAAACTTAAAGCAAATGACAACATTAAAGGCAAGTAGCAGTACCTCGGTACCGACACCAAGTGTTTTACTTAATGCTGCAAAGTTACACAGCTAGATTGGTTATATATACAGACAGTTAGACAGACGGACAGACACACACAATTGCAATAATTATAATTTTATTCGCACTTCTTTCAACACTACGATGACGCGAAAATGGTAACAATTGTGAAAACAAATGATAATAAAAACAGGTCAAACATTTTCTTCATTTGGAGTCTTTTCTTTTTTACTTATTCGAATTCTTAAAAAAGTACTCATTTTCTGCTGTATTTTAATGGATTTCATTTAAATACTTTTGAAGTAGTTAAATTGCACTTGTGCTATTTCTCTCTATGTGTGTGTGTGCGTATATACGTTGGCATACATTTGAGCATATTTTTAAGCATTTGAGTGCTGCCAAGTTGAATATGATTTCCGCTTTTACCGCCAACTAGTATTCATTCAATATTGTTGTTGTTGTTGTTATTTTTTATACTTCAACAGTCTTTCCGTGCTGCCAAATTTTATACATTTCAAGTGCAACAAAAACAAATTGTCAACATTTATGCGTATTGACATGTTCCACCACACATTCATTCACACACATTCGCTTTACCCAAACACTTACACTTGCACTCAAAAAAATGTTGATTTTGGTAAATGTCGAAAAATTGCTTTCATTTACGTTAAGAACAGTGCCACACACTTGACATAAGTTAATGGAGCATTTAAATCAACCACTCAACAGCTGAGATTAACCCAAATATTTGACACTTTGTAGAAAGGCAGGCATCAACCGTCAGGTCTTAGATTGAAAGATTGCGGCTCCCTTATAGTAGGCGTGAATTTATTATGCATTCTGTGGCTGAGCTGCATAAAAGCGTGTAATTATTATTTAAAATGAGGAATTCTGGAAATTCTTGTAAAGACTGCTGACACTTGGCAAATGCTTTGAGAGATTGAAAAATAAAACTGCTTCCATCAATGCCGGTTGGCATTTTCGTCAACGAACAGAACGATTTAACATATTTTGACTTAAATCTTAACATATAAAATTAAATAGAAAATCTCGAAAAGACAATGAAATATTTGTCATTAAGGTTTTCAACATTACCAGTCAGTGATAAGACTTGCCAAGAAAGCTTTTTCGCCAAGGTGTAATATTGACACCGCAGTCGTAGAATATTTTAAGTTATGATTTTCCTCACATTCTAAATGAATCCAAAAGCATTATGTACGCAGATAATTTTATAGTTGATGCACATGCAGATGTCTATTCTATTACTTTAAGGCGGTCTTCTCATTCAAAACCCGTTTTTTGGATCTTTTTTAAAAAAATTCTTATTTGAAAACGCAAAGAATAATTGAAAACTTTTTTTATTTATTGTATTACAAAAGGTTCAAAGTAAATAAAAAATTTTTTTTTGCCTCGATACGTGGGCTGTTCAAAAAGTAATGAGACTTCAAAGTTGGTGGTGAAAAAAAAAGGTGTCGTCACGGCGGCCACGATTCCGGGTCTCCGGAGCGTCTGAAATGAAAAAAAAACGGGGTTATAATCAGTATAGATGTAATTCTCGGGTGAACCTCAAGCTTAATTTTGTGATTTTTTTTGACAAAATGGCGGCCATTCAAAAAAAAAAATTCAATTTCGGGTTTTTTTTTTGTAGTTTAGTGTAAAAAAAAAATAGTAAAAAATTTTTTAAAATTATGGTCGAGGTTCACCCGAGAATGGTGACAATTCTGCGTCGATTCAACTTTGTTTCATGAAAATCGGTTCAGTTGAACTGGATATATCATGGCCGCCAGTTCGAAAAACGTGGGTTCGAGATAAACGCGTTTAAAGTTTGAAGTAATTTTTTTATAGCTCATTTTGACGAAGACCTTGCTTCACAAAAAAGGCTGTATCTTCTAAAGTATTTCGAATTTCTAAAAATCCTTTTAGGGGCATATTCACAACTACCCAAATATATAAATAAATAAATAATAAATATTTGCTATAAATAAATGCAAAAAAAAAAGTCAAAAAAAAAAAGTTGCTCAATGAGAAGACCGCCTTAAGACAATTTTCTAATAATTTTTCTTTAATTAAGACTTATTACAAAAATTGGCGTATTAATATAAAAGTATCAAAATCTGATGCAGTATCCTTAAAAATGCTTCTGAGAGACGGTTCTATTCTTAGATGGTTCTAAAATTCCCTTTGCAAACAGTATTAAACATTGAGGAGTAACATTTATTAGACTTGTAAAACTTAGCGAACTAAATTTTATAAATATGGCAATCATATTACAAAAAAATTACACAATTTTGTAATTCTGACAACGGCTTCGGATTCAGCGACCCATTTTTATCTAGAGTTCGCAAATTCACCGAATTTGTAAAAATAAAATTTGGGTGGTAACCCTATTAACCATCTTGAATTTTAAAATTCTGACATTTGATTCGAAGTCAGCGACCCCCTAACTCTGTTAAATTATGTTTAAACTTTTTGAAATACTTTTTAGTAAGTGGCAAAAATTTAGGTGGAAGTCATATCATACATCTTAAATTTAAAAATGTGAATCAAGTCCGCTGTCAGAATTTTAAAATTATAAGAATTCGCAAAAAAATAAAAAAATCTATATGGTAATCCTACCAGCCATCTTGAACTTTAAATTTTCATCAATCCCGAAATCAGCTACCCCCAAAAACTGCCAACCACGGAGTCCACAGAAATTCACTTCCAAACAGTTTGGCCATATTTACAGTTAAAACTTTAAAATTCAGTTTTTTAGACAAGCGCACAGTTTTTAAAATTACCTCCTAGTGCAAATAGCAGTTTATTAAAAATTTAAGATTTAGAAGAATACATTAATTAAAAAATTTAATAAAAAGAACTATGAAAAATATGATTAAATTTAAATTAAATATAAAATATGAAATATTAAAAAAAAATTGCAAATCAATTTACAAAAATAATGAAATTAGTTTCATTAAAACTTATGTGATATAAAGGTTTCATATTGAACCTTGTTTTTTCTGTTCAGTAAAAAATTATTTAAACTGTTTTTGTTATCTTATTTTATTTTATTTTAAAAAAAATTGTTTTTGTTATGTACTTATGAAAAGTAAAACTAAACCTTTAAACCTTTAGAACTAAAACCTTTATATACAAAGTTTTTGAAGTTACAGTTTTTTTTTGTTGAAAATACAGTTATTTTTTAAAAAATTTACATTAAAAAAAAAAAAAAATCTGGCAGTACTGCTTCCAAATGAAAACTTATTCCAAACTACCCATGTAGCTCGAACGCTCGAAACTACCCGGGTAATGATTATCGAATTATCCGGGTAATGTCCGAATACCCGGGCTTTCGAGCTACCCGGAGTTTTTCCGAGTATCGAGTAACCGGGTTGCCCGGGTAGCCAAACAAAGCTCGAAAAAAAATCGAGAGCCGTACTTTAAATACTTTGAAGGGTACTCTTTGCCTTTAATTACTGCTTTAAGAAGTTGTTTAAAACATTGCATACTTACAGGCTTGCATTTAGGAAACCATACAAAATTTTGGAAAAAAGGGTTTGATTATCGGGGTCGCAGTTTTAAGCAGTTACATTTTGTAGAAATTGAAAGTGGACAGTTCCACCATGATGTTTCAACATGATGTTTCAATTAGCCCGAATCGATAAAACTTATACTCAAGATTGATATTTTCCCCATTTTTAATGTGTTAATTGATTCTTACGAGTAATAAAAAATAAACTGCATATATTTTCTTATATAAGTAAAAACAGATGTAAAATATCTTCTATCTATATATATATAAAATTGTAAAAAAAAAATCTGTACATGAAATATTTTCTCGAAATTCCTTTTGCGTTGGACATTTTGAGTGACGAGGAGTCCGAAAATCGCATTTTTAAAATTTTTGTCTGTCTGTCTGTTAAAGCATCACGCGAAAACCACTAAATGGATTTAAATGAAAATTGGCATCTAGGTTCCTTATATACCCGGTCATAACATAGGCTACTTTTTATCCAGTAAAAAAGGTTGGACCCTGTAGGAGGCGCTGCGATCGGTTTCCAGGCATTCTTTTTTTTTGCTTATCTCCGAAGCCTTTCATCCGATTTGCATGAAAATTTGTATGTAGAAGTTCTCGAGTACGCTGAGTTTTTGACTTATCTACACTGTTCTATCTAGAACACCAGGGGGCGCTGTAGTACAAATATTTTGAAAACCTCGAAAATTCCTAAACCGTGCATCCGGTTTGTATGAAAATTGGAAAATAGGGGTTTTCTGATACGGTGCGTGTTTTGAACTTATCTTTTTTGTGCTATGTTGAACACCAGAGGGCGCTTTAGTACAAATCTAAGAAAATCATGAAAAACTCCAAAACTACTCAACCGATTTGGATGATAATTTGTAAATAGCGATTTTCGAGTACGGCAAGGATTTCGGTGCTATTTTTTTGCTCTTTTTCGAAACTAGAGGCGCTGTTATACAATTTGTACGTGTGTATGTTATTAAACTGTTCCTTAACTGATTTTGATGAAATTTTTTGTGTGTGTTTGAGTGGATTCCTTGATGGTTCAGATTCACAATTAGACCCGGTAGGTGGCGCTGCATTTTGTTTTTATAGCTTACCTCCGAAACCGTTTATCCGATTTACATGAAAATTTGTATATAGAGGTTTTCGGATACGGTGGGTTCTTATTACTTATCTACTCTGTTCTATCTTGAACACAAGAGGGCGCCGTAGTACAAATCTCATAAGAAATCGTCGAAAAGTAGAAAGCCGCTCATCCGATTTGGATGAAAAATATTACTAAAGGATTTTTGTGTAGAGCAATTGTTTTGAAGTTATCTCTTTTGCTCTGTTTCAAAAACTAGAGGGCGCTGTTGTACAAATACCACAAAAAAACTCAAGACAACTCATCCGATAAGTACGATTTTTATAAGTGGTTTTCGGGTGCGGTGAGTCTCTTGTCGCTATGCATTTTGCTATATCTTGAACAACAGACTACAAAATACGCTGTACTACAAAATACAGTAAGGCGTAGCAAAGCGCGAAAGGTGATAAATATCTTCTTTTCTTCTTTATTTTTTTTTTTAATTCCACTTTCTTTTTTCGCAAATCAGAACAGCTGATGCCGAATTCTGTGGTATTTGAGTACGCATCAACACATGCGCAAGTCAGTTGCGTCGTAAGTTGGCGTTGTTTTCACATTTGAATTTCTATTTTCAATGCTTGTTTAATTTTTGTCCAGTTTCCTCGCGAATTACCAAAAATTCGTTTTTGCTCTGATTTTTTCAAAAATGTGCAATCTATCGAATACAATATAAGACTTAAAAATATATTTTTGCAAGCGATCGGCGGCACGCACACACAAATCACGATTTCCCTAATTTTTTCTCATAATTTTCAGATGTCGAAGATATATTTTGCTTATTTCGCCAAAATTACCGGTTTGAAAGATGCACACAAAATTCCTTCTAAAGTTTGTTAGAATAAATATTATTTCTAAATATGTTTTAAGACATTTGTTAAACTTAAGGTTTTAATTAATAAAATCGCCAAACTTTGTGCATTTTTACTATGTTGCTACACTCAAAATAAAAAATCAACAAATAAATTTTGTTGGACGCATATTGACAAAAATTTATCAAATCAACCTAGGTTTTTGTCAATTTGATAAAAATTGTTCATATTGACAAAAACCTAGATTAATTTGACAAATTTTTATATACGTCCAACAAAAGATTTTTGTTGGTTTTTTTATTTTGAGTGTACTATAAAAAATATTACACAACTTTCGTGATTTAAAAAAAATGCGTTCACCTTTTCAAAAAAATGTTTATAGATTTTTCTTATCTGGTTATCTGACTTTAATATAGTTTGCTATTATTAAGGAAACAGGATATTTGAAAAAATTATTTATTGCTGCAAATAAACCACTGTCCACCTGAGCCAAAACCGAAAAAAACTACGTCAAATTTTATCAAAAGTCAATGTAATGTTTACTGTTTTCTTTGATTATCGCGGTGTTGTAAACATGGAATTCTCGCCAGGCTGCAAATAAAGAATATTATCTGCAAATTTATGGAAAGAAACTAATGGATTTTGCAACACGATACCGCACCATCTCACAAGTCTATCATTGTAAACAAGTTCTGACCAAAAACTAAATAACCACCGTATTCACCTGAAGCGGAAGGACGGGATGAGTAAATAAAGTAAAGAAAAACAACTGCGGCAACACACGACAATGTCAGTTCGCAGTTGATGTAAAAAATAGCACAAATAAAGTAAAAGACCTGGTCTTGTGTCAGTTTCAGCGATCAATTTAATACTAATATATTTCAAGTTTCATAAAGTTGAAGACAATAAATAATAAGTTCATAAGTGTAGATAATTTCATGTATAAGGGAAATGAGTTAACTTTATCCTTTTCAAGTAACTTTTCTCTCACGTTGATGTCCGCGAGTCTCATCCACAAATGCAAGACTAGATCGTCAATTCTTGACAAATTTAAACTGGGACTTGTTATGAATTGAAGAAAAATTGGCTTCGTTTACAAACAAATATGACAAAAATGGTCAAAACAGTATACACAAACTGGGTGGTAATAATTATTTATTTTTTTAGAAAACATTATCATTATTAAACATAAAAATGTTTAGTTTTAAAACTAAAACATAAAATTAAGTTTTTTCCATAGATTTGTGCTTTCTTAAGCAGTGGTGAAGTCATTACATTCGTTTTGAAAACAGCTTAAGTTCATTTATAGCCTTCAAATTCATATAAGTTATTAATAATTACATAATACTAATTGGGTTGATAAAAATATACCCCTAGAAACCCAAAAATATGCTCCTATGAGATAACATAAAAACAAAACGAAATGACCATTTCAGACCTTGAAAGGACTTTGACCGAGCTTCTTTTGATCAACTGTGTTGTGTGTGTTGTGAAATGTTCAAACACAAATGATCGAGAACTGGGCCTATAAGTTTTATGCCGACTCCGAACGGCTTATGTTCTCAAGGAAATTTCCATGGCAGTTTTTACTCTCTGAGGTTTGCCATTGTCTGCACAGAGAGGACGGCCGAACAGAAAAATTAATTCAATTGAAAAAAGTTTCTGTGTCAGGTGGGACTTGAACCTGGGTTCTCTGGCGTATGGGCCACATAGTCTATCCACTACGCCACGGCCGCCACAAAAACATAAATATATGGGAAAATAATTTGTCTTGGCCGAAAGTTAATTGCGAGAACCATATGACACATAAAAAAAAAACCGAACAATTTTTCTGAGTCTTTTGAAAATAAAAGCTGTGGTAACATATGTGATACATTCAATATTGTGGCTACTACAACTTCTTTTCAACTGTTGCCCCTACATGCAACAGTTACTTCATTTGGCTATATTATTCTCAATACGGTTTTCTCGCTTTCGCTGCGGTTACTAAAACTACAAAGAGAGAAATATATCCATTTATGTTTTGACATTGTTGAAAAAAGTGAAAAAATCTGAAATGAAAATAGTTTTGAAATTTATTAAACGAAGTAGAATAGAAAAACGCAAAAAATTCTAATAAAATTTGATAAACAATATTAATCGGGAGACATCAAGGCTAAAGAACCCACTCTCGAGTGCACCAGGTATGTCAGAAAATATGAAAACAGAATATTATCAAAGTATGTAAACTTATTTAAATTTGAATTTCAATAGAAAATAATTAGGAAAGTAATAGCTTTATTAAGCAAACGAAAAAATGAAAAAATCAGATATAAACTCAAAATCGTAGGTTCAATAGCCTTAATAAAAGAAGTTCTGAAAAAGTGAACATCACGAATAATGGCTGCCACAAAAAGGGTTGCTAAAGCCTCCACAACTCGGCTATCAAAACCGAATTCCTCTGACCATTGAATGTTGTAACAACTTCGTGTGATGTTGTCACAGACTCATATATTTAATTTTTTAAGAGCCGTAATATTATGGCTAGAAATAGCATCGCCAGTTCCTTGAGTGTTTGTGATAACATAATGAATAAAAGTTTTCAAAAATTATTTCTTGGAGGAAGTTAAAACCTTATTCACATATGGTAGATTACAAATAAAAACATTTCCCCGAAATGTTTCAAACACATAAACTTTTTACTTTTAAAATACGTAGCGTTTAGTTTTCTAGTGCTTAAAATGCTTTCAATGTTTTGATAGATGTTAACCTTCAACGCGCAACTTTCATTTTTAAAATGTACTTCCTCAAATAAACTTCCAAGTATTTCCGTAGCGAAAGTTGCAATTGTCAAGTTGGATGATTTTCACTTTGTGTTCATCTTGTTTTTCCACATACAGATGAATTCCGATGTCGTCGATGTCTTCTTGAGCGCGTCTGTCTGTTAATTCAGCGTATCATATGTGAGAACTGTCTGTTTAACTCTTCTCGCTGTGTGTGGTGATGGTAAAAGTTTTATTCTGGATTTCAATTCACTTTATTGACATTCCTTGCTAGAATTCTTTGATTACTTCAACGCATTCATTCGCATAGCTCCCGACAAAGAAACATAGTGGGGAAATTTGGTGACAGCATTCCCGATTGGTTGCAGTTTCTGAATGTGGTTTTGAATAACACTTAAATTAGATTATTCGAATTTTATAAAGATGGATGAATGGTTTTACAGACGAAATTAATTGTTTAAATTGAAGGTTAAAATGTGAATTTGGTGAATTTAAAGAGTTACGTCTATAATTACGTGTAGTTGCTTTAAAGTTTCAAAAAGAAAGAGCTGAAAAAAGAAACCTAATTAATTTTTTGATTTGATTCGTTTATTCATTCAAATAAAAACAAAAAATTAAAAAAAATAAAACAAAAATTATATAACTTTTGTTTCGAGCTACATTTGGATTTGAAGTAAAAGCGTAAGGAACTTCGTTTCTGACCGGGTTTCCCAAACCACAATACTTTTGTTTTCGGAAAGATTTCGAAATATTCTTTACGAAATCGTAACAAACATTTCGCAATCTTTCCGATTTCAAAATCCGGTAGCGAAAGTCGGATCAAAAGTTGTCTTTTTTATTAGTTTGAATATATCAGGTCTATATCAAAAACGAAATTTCAATTAACTGCATCTTGCTGTAAAACGAAACGAAGACTTATAACGAAGGAAGAAACGAGCGACAATATAATTTGATATGAAAACATGTAGTGCTTACAGTGTCTCGCACGATCGAAAGTCTTCGTTTCGTTATACAGCAAAATGCAGTAATACTTCTTTGAACTGTTGACTTGCCTTCTTTTAATTTGGCTTCACTTAAGCATTCGAACACTGTGGATTTTTTTATTAAAACTTTTATTAAGTTTTTAACGACTCCTAGTTTTATATTTAGGGGAGACATAAATATTGTATCCATTTCTAAGAGAGGCGAATGAATAGCATTCAAGTTTGTTTTGGAATCGCTACTTCTTGGAAGCTAATCGATCGTATTCATACCCTTGAACCGAGTGACCCAAAGGAAAAGAAACCCCATTTTAATGTAAACTTTATACTTTAATTTCTTCACTTGTATAAAAGCTCGTCATACGACGCACAATGGGGCAGAATGACCCTATTGGTGGCAATAAATCAGGGAATAGAGCTAGCAACCTGAAAATTTCTGAAATTGTTTATAGAATCAATATATTAATATTTCAAAACCCAACAATGACCACGCCCACCAAAACGCCCACTTTTTTAATTTCGGAACAAATTGTCAAATGAAGATACCCACCGTATTTAATATATAAACATTTAGGGCTGTCAAACTTGGCTATAAATACAAACAATTATATATTTGTTCTTTTCAAAAAATAAGTACACATAACATTTATTTTAATGCAGAAAATAGAACAGAATTGAGAATTGAATAAATGTATTGATTTTTCATTAATTTAGAATAAAATCATCCCTTTCTTCATCACTGCTATCTTCTTGTACCTCAGAATTTGTATTATCAACAGGGGGAGCTTTAAGCAAACTCAATGCTACAATTGGGATGTGTTGTTGTTTTTTTTCGGGTAGTTTCCTCATACTAGTAATAATGGGATCAGAACTTAATAAAAAAGAGTTGAAAATATCTCGGTTAGTGTTTTCTCTACTGGATTTCCGAGAATGGTGCTCTCTATAATTTTTGAAGTCTTTATTCCTTGATTCTTGAGCTTCTTCAGACAGCTGCCCAATCGGTAACAGTGCATGGGCTATTATTTCCGGTCCATGAATGAAGTATTTATGAAGGGTAGGTGACATGTAATACCATGGATACTTTTCCAAATAAAATCTGGCAGTATCGATTGCGAAATTTTTGAACTTCTCTACATCTATTTCATAGCCACTAGCCACAACAATCATAATAATATGCATCTTTTTTATGAGTTGTACATCAATTTTTGTAATTTCAGCGGAAATTTCAGGATATTGAAAGAAACGCCTGGCTGTATTGCCATCATTCGAGTTCCCGAATCCGGGCTTTGGTTTGTCTATTATCAAACCACAACGATCTTTAAACTCTTTTTGTATCCTTTTTTTGTTTTCAGCAACAACTATCTTGTCATCATCCCCTCGAGCTTGCCATTTCTTAAGAGGCAATTTGTAGGCTAAGTGAAGTAAATTTTCGAAAAACCTTATCCATCCATGAAGAACGGACAGTCCAAACTCTAAGTTTTCTGTTTTAACTTCCCTTTTCAACATACTATCTATATCATTAAAGCTTCTAGATGACGCACCACATATGAAACACTTTTGTGTTGATGACGTTTCCGTAATAGCATTACAGACTTTGCCGTCAATCATTGTAAAAAGTAGAGTATGATTGACTTGCACTTCTCTTTCTTCAATTAACATTGTTGTCTTTTGCAAATTTTTCACCTCATTTTCAACTCTATTCTTTTCTGCAATAGAGATTTGTGTAGATTCCTTTACAAACTCTATTTTTAATGGCCTACAGTATCTTGTAGAACCTGGACGTGGATTTTGCCATACAATCCTAGAACTGGAAGAAAGTCTAAGAGGAACAACACAAGTAATGAAGACCGAAGAATCAGTTGCTTCAAGGCCATGGAAAGCTTGTTTGTAGGAGCTGTGTCCCGAACTTCCATCAAAGCCCCACTTGCAAAACAAGCTCAGATTTTCCGTTTCAAATGTTGTTAACACACCAATTACTTCCATCTGTGATTCCAACAAACGCTTTGTGGTTAAATCTAGTAGTGCCTGAAGCGTAACCTTTACTAAAGTTTCGCTAACTTCGATGCATTCGGGGGGTGGATAACATTTTTGTTTTGCAGCTTGTAGGACCTTATATGCAGGAAATTTTTCTGGTGCACTCATTCTGATAACGTTGTATTGATGTCGAAATGGTTGCGCTTCAACTGCAACCCCTAGTGCTTCTTGGCCTGACATTTTACAACTTTTGGGTTCCAGTGACTCCTTATATGACTTCCGATATTTTTTTGCTCCTTCAGGGGTAGTTGTTGTTATATCCTTTAACACTTTAGAAGCACTAACCTGTCCCACTGCTCTCAAGCTCATTTGAGTAGCAAAACTCAACATAGAAATCGATGTAGACTCTCTTAGTTTTTCTGTTTTCATTCTTTTTGTACGTTCACTACTTTCATCGAATGAAACACTTGGTCGACCACGCTTAAGCTTTTCTTCAGGGCAACAAAGAAAAGAAACAGATGTCTCAAGCCATGAATTATTTGTTTTAAAAAACGTCTCTAATTTTCGAAAAGCCTTTTCAAAACGAGTTTTATACTCAGATTTGAATCGAGAAAGTGTTTTAGTTAAACCTATGTTATCGAAGTTTCCTGTTCGTTTTTTTAATTCTTCTTCCAGAAACACAAATCGCCCTTGTAAATTAATATTTTCAACTGACTGCATTATGTTGACAAGCTCCCTCCGGGTTATAAAAATTGTGTTTGAACTAGTACCTAAAGGATAAAACAAATACTATAAATTCTTACAGTTTTTTTTTTTTTTTGTCAGAAAGCACATTTTGTAAAGAAGCTTTTTTATCAAAACCACAAAAATCCGCTGGATTTTCTTGCAGTTCCTTAATCAAGTTAAGACATGCTATCAATAAAAACAAAAATTGTTCTTGGGACTGCTTGGGAACACAACTAAACCGATCAATGTTTGCACAAAGAAGCAAAAAAAAAAGTAATTTTAAAGTTTTTTATGATAATTACGGTTTAATATAATTTAAATCACTTTCTCACAAAAAAAAAATCTTAAATAGATTAACATTTACCAGAACTTGAAGGCTCCATACCAAAAACTTTAATATTTTATGATTTCTATTTTTTTTATTTAATTTAAAACACTTCACAAATTTCTTCACACCCAACTCAAGCTAATCTGTGAACAAGAATGGCTTGCGCCGATGTTTATCATGCAAAATGTGTTTATGATAACGGTTTAAAACTTTTACAGTATTAACAGTGGGGTATTTGACTATTAAAATAAAATAACAATGGCCCCATACGGGCAGTTTCATTTTTCGATTTATTGCCACCAAAAGGGTCGATCTGCCCCATTGTGCGACGTGTTGAAAGCATTAACGCTCAAACTTTAATTTGTTTGCATTAATACACTGCTTTTACAACCTCTTGTTCTGAAAAATGTTCAGCTTGAAAGCATGCACATACATAGAAGTAAGCATCAAATGAATTTTTTGTGCATACTTTCAGGATGAACATTTTCATTACAGTACATGTTGGGAAGAGACTGCAATAAACACACAATAAATACAGTTTGAGCGATATTGGGTGCAGAGCATTATGCTTGTCTTTAATATACAGGGTGTCCCGCAATTGAATGCAACTATTTACGGAGCTGAAAGGTTATGTCGAGCTGAGCAAAAAATCGTATGCTGCTTAACTTTAATCAACTTGTAGAGACGAAAATGGAAATCTGAATACGGATACACAGTGTGTGCTGAGATTGTGGAGACAGCACTTCTCCAATTTACTTACTGGCGACGATTCCACCAATGCCGTCCATGGAGAGCTCAGTTCAGTGCCACCAATCAACGATGACGGAGTGGAAATACCACCAACTAGTCACGATGAGGTTCGAGTTGCAATCCAATGACTCAAAAACAATAAAGCAGCTGGTGCTGACGGTCTGTCAGATGAATTGCTTAAAACCGGCGGCAATCAATTGATAAGGTGCATGCACCAGCTAATCAGCAAAATATGGCTAGTGGAAAGCATACCCGACGATTAGAATCTCAGAGTACTTTACCTTATACATAAGAAAGGAGACCCAACAATCTGCACCAACTATCGAGGTATCAGTCTTATTCCCATCGCATATAAGGTTCTCTCAAGCGTACTGTGTGAAAGACTAAAGCCGATTACAAAAACACTGATTGGATCTTATCAGTGTGGCTTTCGACCTGAAAAGTCCACCATAGACCAGAATTTCACGCTTCGACAAATCCTGGAGAAAACCCTCAAAAATCAAATTGACACACACCATCTCTTTGTCGATTTGAAAGCTGCGTTCGATAGCCTGAGAAGGGATTGCCTATACGCAACAATGTCTGAGTTCGGTATACCTGCAAAGTTGATTAAACTTTGCAGGTTGACGTTGAGCAACACATGCAAATCCGTCAATGTGGGAAATGACCTCTCCGAAACCTTCATTACCGAAAGAGGCTTCAGACAAGGCGATCCACTGTCTTGCGATCTCTTCAACATCATCTTGGAGTGGATCGTACGAAAAACCGATGTGCATCGTAAAGGTACCATTTTCTACGAAGCTGTCCAGCTCATTACGTTCGCTGATGATATTGATATTGTCGGTAGAACCAAGAGGGATGCTACCGCTGCTTTCACCGCTATCGAAAAGGAATCAGCCAAAGTGGGTTTGACGATAAATGATGGTAAAACAAAGTATATGCTGTCTATAAACAAGTCGATTCTGTCGAAGTAGTCAAGGAGTTTGTATACCTTGGCACCGCCATTAATAACAACAACGAAGTCAGCCTGGAGATAAAGCGAAGAACAATAATTGCTAATAGGTGCTACTACGGGCTCAGTAAGCAAATAAGTTCCAGAGCCCTCTCTCGATCGACAAAACTAACACTCTACAAGACGTTCGTTCTACCTGTGCTGCTTTATGGTGCTGAGGCATGGGTAGTTTCGCAAAATGACGCAGCCGCTCTGGGGCTGTTCGAGAGAAAAGTTCTTCGCAAAATCCGCCGGTCCTGTTCGAGTCGGCGATGACTATCGCATCCGAATGAACCACCAGCTATATGAGCTCTACAAAGACATTGACGTAGTTCGGCGTATAGGACTAGGACTAGGCTGGAGGCTAGGATGGACTAGGCTGAGGAAGCCCTAACCTCACTTGGTGTATCCGATTGGACAAGGCGCGCGCAAAGCAGAGGCGCCTGTCGAGAGCTAATGAGGTTGGCCGAAACTTGAACACGGGTTGTTACGGCCACCTAAGTAAGTAAGTATTTGAAAGGACATTAAATTTGCAACAATTTTACTGCATGTTTTAAATCAAAATTTTACTCGGTTTAGGAGTTAAAGGAAACTAACTTTGACCCCATAGCATAATATACGACCTTGAAAAAATCCGTTATTTAAGCTAACCCAGAAAAATCCCTAGAACGGTGGGATCCCCCGCTTGGAATTGAAAAAGAGAATTTTCGTATTTTTAGCTATGTCCACTGAATTTTTGAAAAATTTAACACAAGTATTTGCATTCGTCGTCAATTTTTAAGATCACAAGAAAAAAAAAACACAGGTGCGTCGTTGGACACACGAGCGGAGCGCAGCTTTTTCGCAGTTACATAGATTTGATAGCTTAATAATTTCTTCTTTTTAATAAATTAACTTTTAAATTCAAAAATTTTAAATAACATGAAATAAATTACTTATATACAGAAAGCATATTTACTGCTTATTTTTTTATTGTTGAATGTCAAATTTCTATGCCAATTACATATACGGGCATATAATGCCAGCGACTCTCCATTTTAACTATCCACACATGGTTGTGAACTTGGCTGCACTGAACAAATTTTTTCCTTCAACAGCGTACTACCTAGCGAAAAAATCTGTCGAAAATTTTTCTGATTTCACTCCAAGCAAATCACAAAACGAGGAGTAAAAAGCTTCGCTTCAAAAATATATATTAAAGAACGCACACGAAACAAAATTTAACAAACATTTTAGATACCTTGCCGATGTCATGCATGCGTGTGTTAATTCCATATTTATTGATATCATCTATTTTTTTGATACTTAAAAACGCACTAGTGGGCATTGCTAATTTTCCTTGTACCAACAACACCACAAACGCATTCACAATAGAAACACACCGATGCTGGAGATACCTTGTGGCAAATAAAAGCAATTTTTTTTAGTTGTAGCATAGCAAATACTCAATCCTATATCTATTGATAGATGGTGACGATCTACTGCAGCATAGCTTCTGTTATAATTAACATTGAATTAACAACCTTTTCCAACAAGTTTTTGTGGCCTGGTGAATAGTGCGTTGGACTCTAATTTAAGAGAACACGGGTTCGATTCCCACGGGCGGGTCAAAAATATTTTTAGTATTTAATATTAGAGTATTAAATTTTCTTGTTGTAATAAGCGCTAGCAACAAGATAACAATCAAATTTCCAAGAAAAAATCTGTCGAAAATTTTTCAGATTTCACTCCAAGCAAATCACAGAACGAGGAGTTAAAAGCTTCGCTTCAAAAAAATCTTTAAAACCATTTTCCTGTCTAAAAAATAAAAGCTCTCTGTTTCAATTCCGGGCGAAATTTCATTTATAATATGGATGAGTATGTGAAAGAAGGCCAACAGTACTTTTTTATGGTCGCGCAAAATTTTGTCTTGATTCTTTGGAAATCGTGTGAAATAGAATGTTTTCACCGTTTAACAAAATAAAAGAATATTTGACGAAAAACACAAAACAACTGTTAAATGTTGACACGATTAATATATTCATTTTTTTTAAATCTCTCAGAAATGTTATTAATTCGATCTTTTGACCCATCATGGACTAACCCATGTTCCCGTTAGCCTACAATCATGAAATTTTACAGAAATCAAAAAAAAAAAAATCAAAAAATTGAGAAATTTAAAACTCGAGATTATTAATTTTCAATGGAACAATGTTGAACATACTCTTCCAAAAAGAGCTACCAAATTCCTACAAGCAAAATTGAGCGTTGTACGACAAGAATTCCAACAATACAACAATACAACAAAAACGTATATCGTTAAAGACCAGCGCTGTCTTAACGCAACGCATACAAAAAAATATGTCAAATATTTCAGTCAAACTTCATAAAAATTCACAAAAGTTAAATATATGTAAAGCCTAAGAAAGAGGCTCGTATAAGAATTATATTTTTGAAGCGAAGCTTTTTACTCCTCGTTCTGTGATTTGCTTAGAGTGAAATCTGAAAAATTTTCGACAGATTTTTTTTGGGAATTTTGATGGTTTTTTTGTTGATAGCGCTTATTACAACAAGAAAATTTAAACTTTAATATTAAATACTAAAAATATGTTTTGGTTCCCGTGGGGATCGAACCCGTGCCCTTTTTGACAATTGCCCAGCACACTACCCACTAGGCCACAAAGACCTGTGAGAAAATGTTGTTAATTTAATCTTAGTTATAACAGAAGCTATGCTGCTTTAGATCGTCACCATCTTTCAATAGATAGAGGATTGTGTATTTGCTATGCTACAAAAATTTGCTTTTATTTGCCACAAGGTGTCTCCAGCATCGGTGTGCTTGTATTGTGAATGCGTTTGTGGTGTTGTTGGCATAGAGTATAAATTATTATGTAGAGATTGCATCAACTCTGCTAAATCTCTAGCATGCGTTAACAGAGGTTAACAGAGTGTTTTTCTACATGTTTTTAAGTGAAATAACTCTGTTAACACTGTTAGCAGAGTTGACGCAATCTCTAGATAATAATTACACTCTATGTCTTAAGCGTCAAAAAAATAGATGATATCAATAAATATGGAATTCTAAAATGGAATTCTAAATCTAAAATGTTTGTTAAATTTTGTTTCGTGTGCTTTCTTTAATATATATTTTTGAAGCGAAGTTTTTTAATCCTCGTTCTGTGATTTGCTTGGAGTGAAATCTGAAAAATTTTCGGCAGTAAGCTGTTGAAGGAAAAAATTTGTTCAGTGCAGTCAAGTTCACAACCATGTGTGGAGAGTTAAAATGGAGAGTCGCTGGAATTATATGCCCGTATATGTAATTGGCGTGCAAATTTGACATTCAACAATAAAAAATAAGCAGTAAATATGTTTTCTGTATATATGTAATAAATTTTATGTTATTTTAAATTTTTGAATTTAAAAGTTAATTTATTAAAAAGAAAAAAATTATTAAGCTTTCAAATCTATGTAACTGCGAAAGAGCTTCGCTTCTCTCGTGTGTCCAACGACGCACCTGTGTTTTTCTTTATATTCTTTTTCTTAGAAGTTTAAATTTAAAAAAACAATATTGATGAAAAAGTCCCAAATTTCCCGCGCTTAGAAATATAAGTAAACGTAATTGCTTAGCCTTGAGCGAAAACAGGTCGATTAGATAAATTCTTAAAATCTTATATCCTTTTTGGAGATCATGAAAATCTTTCACTGTATAACCTCCAGGTTAAGAGAAAGTATACCGTTGCATTAAAGCAACGCTGGATAAAGATGGGTATAACGCAATCTGTAATATAAGTAGAAGGCTTACATGAAATCTGTGTAAATTTTTAAAGATCTCCATGTCAAATTCACAAAGATCAGACTATTTTTGTACCTTGTTTTTATGGGAACAACGCACTGTGGGACTTCAAAATAAACCTGTGAATATTTCTTTTAAATATTTTGGCATCATCCTAATTCGACAATTCTTAAATAATTCAAGAAAAAAATTCAAAAGGTCATGACTTTTGGTATTTTTTCCAGCTTTATAAATATTGCAATATTTTTAAGAATAAGGTTTAAAATTATTAACAGTCAGAATTAAGGCAAAAATTTTAAGACGTATTGCCACAGCAAATACTAGAACGAAGAAAGAGTCTTACTTCCGCAAGGATCTCATTAAGAAAATTAAACACAAGCCATTTATTTAGCATAATTGCTACAAAGAGTTTACCGTTCCAAATGACTTCCGTTTCGACTTGCCACAAAACTTCCCGCCAGCTCATACAATTTTAATTGAATAAGAAAGGGTTTAAATATTTAAACTCGAGGGATTCACGTTTTACATAATTTGTTTTCATTCGCTCTACTTTATTCATTCTGCGATTCCATTCTGGCCAAACCGGAAAAGTGTTGACAAAAAAC
Organism: Coremacera marginata; assembly: GCA_914767935.1. NCBI lineage: Eukaryota > Metazoa > Arthropoda > Insecta > Diptera > Sciomyzidae > Coremacera > Coremacera marginata. The sequence goes on from OU612045.1 coordinate 138,583,529, forward strand.
TCAATTATGCAAAGCTCTTGAAATAATTCTTTCATTGGTAGAAAAAACACAAAAATCACACCGACCGATATCAAGGATTGCCGCGACGCACTAATCGTAGTTAAACAGCGAGACAGAAAAGAATGGAGCAGATAAATTCTATGGGAGAAATAAAAATGCAGAAATTATGAGGAGCTCAAAGCTGGCGGATGTGCTACAGATGCCCAAATCCAGCCTGCTCTTGGCCGGGAGCTCATTGCAAGCTCAGTGCTAACATAGACATCCTCGCCGCCAGCAGCAACATTTAACCAGTCGCACGTACAAACGAGTCGATTGCGACGAATTTTTCATCCTCTCTCTCATGCAAAGCCAAACTTGGCTTCATTCGTATGGAAAGTGTTTCATTTTGCATGAAAACTACTAAAGTAGTCAAGGAGCAAAGAGTAGTGAAAAGGATTCGAGGCAAGAACAGTTTTACAAGCTGAACGATTTTTTGCAGGCACGTTTTGCACTCGTGCTGCTGTTGCGTCTTCTTATCAACAAGTCGCCACTTAATTGAATTACATTATGAAGTAAAGCAGCCTCCCCTAACGTAATGCAGTGAAGTGGAGTAGAGTGGAGTGGAGTGGCGAGAAGTGGAAGTGAAGTGTGCTTTAATTCTAGCTATACGATACAAAAGGGAGTGTTGCTACGAGGAAAGTGGAGCTTGTTTTAGGTATTCAAATAAGTGGCCTCTGAACCTTTGCCTGATTTAGTTTGGTCTGCCAGCAACCGACCTAGACTCCGACTCTGATGAATCCTGCGAGACAATTTCATTTGCATATTTTATGGTCGAACATTAAGGCCAAGCGTAAGACTACTTGTCAAAACGGGATTTTAAATGTTGGCCATTGAATAACGACGCATTACCATGAACAAGAACATCAGCAGCAGCAGCCTCAGCATCAACTCATGGTCAGGCGGCAACAGTTTTGGTCAGTGTGGAGATTTTATATAAATGAAATGCCTGCAAGGATGGCCTCCGGTTGGGGTTAGGCGATTAGTTTAAAAATGTTTTTAAATGTTATAGACCGACCTTATTTTCGCCGATTAAATCATTAAAATCATGCTCTTAAAACGAATTAATTTATATTTATACCGTATTTTGTAAATTATTCTCTTTAATTAAGCATAAAATACGATTAAAAATAAGCCGTTAAATGTAGGTTTAGTTCACAGCAACTTGAGGCATTTGTCTGTATTTATGATGTTTTATTTGATTTTAAAGAGTGGCCAGTTAGGAACTCAACCGTTCCTTATTGTTTCCTGTATTTTGTTTATGCTGATCATTTATGTGAAGTTTGAAACAATAACACATAAGGCTTAGTACTAAAAAGTACTGCTGATTGCCATGCGAAATCATTGTAAGAGAAGGGCTAAAATTGAGATAATAACTAGACCCAGAATTAGAATTGCCAGGTCGGCGGGATTGGCCGAGGTTGTCCCGGTTTTTCAATTGGCGTCCCGAAAACCATAAAACCGAATAAAAAAAGTAGTAAATGATAAAATATGCCCAATTATTGTAGAAATTCAACACAGGAATTATTGGAACTAAAAACAAGTATTTATATGTATGCAGTATGCATTGCTTAATGTGATCTCGTTTTTAGTCTTCTAAATAATTTCTGTTTAAAAGATAACAAATGAATGCTTTTGATTTGATTAGGGCAGAATTAGTTTTAAGATTAAATTATGAAGAAAACTGTTTAAGTTTCAAATAATTTTTGGATTTACTATAGTATGGTATGTTCATCAATTATTGCCACAAAATCAAACGCAAAATACGAAAAAAATCGAAATGGCCAAGTTCAGCCCTTGAAAGGACCCTTGAAAAAACTTTCTGTGTCAGTTGGGATTCGAACCAGGGTTCTCTCGCGTATGTGCCACACACTCTGCCTACTACGGTCGCCACGCGAAATGCATGTGGCTATAAATTAGAAGCTTATTTGTGTAGTTCAAAATACATATATGCAGACATAAGAATCGAGTTGTATTGGTACCTGTAAGTCTAAGGCAAGCATTCGCTTTTTATTTGATTCAAAATATATATTTTATTTCCATGAAAAACGCGTTTTAGATACTATTCTAGTCTCCCAGAAAACATTTAAGCCACTGGAATTGTTTTTTTAAATTTTTTACGACGGGTTTTACCCGAAGTCGTTTTTGAGACGTGTGTGGTCACGTCTTAAAATTATACATCCGTATTCTTGGGTCAATCAGGCACTTTATTAAAAAAAAAAATTTTGAGCACTTCTGAAATGACGCGTGTTTTTTTTTTAACTCAAAATTTTTTATAATTATTTTACACTCTTCCTCTGGTTCTAAACTGTTTTGAATTCTGAAGTTTCAGTGCCTGTAAGGCCCAAAAATACAACAAATACACAAAATCTCATCAAGATCAGATTTAATGGCTCCAAAAAAATGGCAACTAGTCTTAGATAACCGATTTCGGAAAAAACACCGATTTTAGGAAAAATCTGATTTCAGGGAAAAAAATCAGTGAAAGGAAACCCGTAGTAATAAAATGAAAATAAAAAACAATCGACAAGTTTATCGAAGATATGATAATCGAAATGAAAAGATTTAAATAAACACAAAACTATTTAAACAAAACTTATACAAATTACGACTTTGGACATTTCTTGGAGTAGTATGTTTAAAATATAATGTTTGTTTGAAAGAGTATCTCACAAAAAATAAGTTTCTCACATCAATCTTTTTGAAATTACGCCTGTACTCCCGACCATACTGTGGTAAGAATACCCAATAGGCAATGAAACGAAGGCGTGCATTTACTGCTATTTGTGGCGGTAAGACACATGACTTCGCTGCGTCTGCGAGTGCTTCTATGAGGCCTAATTTTTGGCTACCCAGGGCAGTACAACAAGTATATTTTTCCTACAAAAACTGGTTCTGCTAATGCTTCGGGGTTACTTTTCGTTAAATATACTTTTCAAAAATACTGAATAATATTCAACGTCATGACTTAGAAATATTCTTATCTGACAAAAATATATAAAATAAAATAAAATCACAGAATAAATAATTAGGTATATATAAAAAGAAATAAAAAAAAAAATGTTTTCTAACTTGTTCTTTAAGCCATTCTAAAGGAGTGCTTATAGAAGGCCTCTTTAAAGCTTGGAGAGCGGAAGGCCTAGAAAATTTGGCCATTTCATATAAAAAAGTGTATGGGCTTCCGTTAGAAGCCCTGCTAGTAGCGCTTCAAAGCCCTGCTTTTGCCCACTGGGTAGGTACCTTAGGCACTACCAGATGTCGCTAGGCGGTGAAATAACGGAAAGCTAATAACTCGAAAAAAATCGTTCACCAAATCTTAAAACGCATTTTCTGAAAAATTACTGGTCTCCACGATATTTCAGGAACTTCTTTATGGATGGGATTGTTTTTTTAATTATTTTATAGTAGATAAACTTTATTGAATCCAATACCCAAATTCAAATAATATTGGCTGGTTTTTTTTTAACAATTTAAAAAACAAAAAATGTAAAAAAACGGTACTTAAAATTCAGATGTCCGCCATTTTTGTAATTTTTAACTATTTGTTAATATTATAGGTAATTATAAGTAAATTATTCTAAAAAAACTTTTTGGTTTTTTATTTTTGATGACATCATCATGCTGAAGGATGAAGACCGTTTGGATACCTTTTTCTTCAACGTGATGTTTGACGGCGTAGTGAGACTTAACATTACACTTTCATTCAAAAAAACAAATATTTTCCTACAGTTTACGAATCAATAATTAACTGCCAAAAACCTCAAGGTGTTAATTTACTTCATTCTTTGGAAAAGAAAACCACGAACATCACAGTGTTTTTCGAGCTCTAGATGAAAACCTGCCCTCATAACAATTGTCCGCCGCTCAGCCATAACGCCCATAGTAAGCACCTGCCTGGCAATGCACAAGTATTAAATGTAGGTGTTGTCATATTTTTAATATATCCAAGACATATTTTATGGTAAAAAATACTCGTATAGCATCTAAGCACAGCTTTGTGATTAAGATATGCGTTACTGCAAACAAGTGTTGTTAGTAAACAATAGCGATTGCAGATCTATACAATTTAAGAAGTTTCACTACATAGCAGACAAAATTATATAAATAGATAGAAAAAAGATACTGATAAAAAAATAAACAAAGCCGTATTGAGCTATCTTTCAATTTCAAAAACTAACAAATATAAACACAAAGCATATCTTTTATGTCTATGATTTTGTATACCCTTATCAGGATATAAATATACCTAACAAATTTACAAATATCCTAGTCTAATGTAGTCGTGTTTCGTGATTTCCGGCGTTCTCACCTTAAGAACTATTCAAGTAACAACAAATCAGCAGCAAGATATTTTTTTTTTGTTTCTTCACAGCCCATTTCCCACTTCAGTACATTTCCAAAAACCTAATTTAGAGTTGATACAGCCAATACTGTGCCTCTCTCACCACTCTTCAACTGACAAAACAGATAATACCCTGCACAAAAATTAACTAAATTTGAAATAGTTCTGAGCTAGTTCCAAGAAGGACCAGTTCTGACCCCTCTATAGTACGTTTTTGCATTAATAGATCGCTCGCTTTCTTCAGATTGATGTCATAGGAAAATACAATTGTCCCCATAAACGTTAGTTTTCCCTATATCTGAACTAGTTCCTTAATGAATAGTTCACAATTGATGTTGCTTGCTACAGGAAAATATTTTTGTTGTTGTTGAGGTTGTTGTGGAATTGGATTTTACAAGTTACAGATGGTCTTGTTTGAACCAATAAAATATATCCCTATTCAATTTACCCCAATCTAAGATACCCTTCTACCCTTCCATCCTTCCTTTATGATACACAAAAACAAGAAAAACAAATGCAGACAGTTTTGCGCAGGACTTTTTTGTGCTAGCGCACAACTAGCTCGATTTGCTCTAGAAATGAACTAGTTCGTTTTTCCACATAACTGCTGGGCATTCACAGCACTTCTTCGACGCTGACGTTGCCACACTCAGACGTTGTTGCTGTTGCTGCTGCTGTGAAGTAATTAAGATGTTAATTGGAAATGTGTTACAGGATTGTTTTGAATAAGATTGTAAGTTCGGTTGGCAATCTTTTGAGAGCATTTAATGTGCTTGTAGAACATAAGCACTTAATTACATCAAAAATTTGTGAAATATATATGTAGATGCATTTAACTATCAATATAACTGGTGGGATGCGAGAAAAATAAAAAATGTTGGCAGCCTGAGCTTTGGAATTGCTCCAAAAAGTTTTACTTACTCGATGATGAGTTGACACTTTTTTGCTGAAGGTAAAAAGTTTGTTGTTAGTTCGCAAGAGCATGCGACAAAACAGCAACAAGTTGGCTGGCGTGAGAAAAAGTTTTTGTATACGCCAAAAAAATTTATTGGCCAAGTTATAAACACTTTCCCGAAATGAAGGCAATATTTTTTGTGCTGTTCCCAAAATACTCAACAAGTAGAATATTTCTATGAGTATCGATGATCATGATACTTAAATCAAATTTTTAATCAGAGTCAATTTATGGGGGAACTTTTGATTATATTCAATGAATAAAATTGTGATATTCGTTGGCAATGTATTAGCTACTTATTATTTTCGTAAACTTATAAGCAACTTACAATCTAAATAAAGGACCATTTTAAGAGGAATGAATGAATTTCTGTTTTAAATTCACTAAATTAACTAACAATGAGCTTTCAATCCAGAAATTGGGTTTTATTATTTTGGAACGAAAACATTTCAAAATCCGATGTAGAACTTTTAAACATGAGTTATATTCCATTACAAAAGAAAAAATTTATTGTATGAGTACTTTTCGCTTGCTTTATAAATATGAAATATTATTAGATGATTCCATATCAATTCGACTATTTCTGAGCAAAATCTGACCTTTGTGATTCCGATTTTTTTAAACTTTGTAGGTTAGTAGTGCTCGTGAAAATAACTTAAACTGTTTTTTTTGTTTTTTCAAAAACAGTTTTTTTTTTAAATTATACACTGTAAAAAATTGGAAAATATCTCCAAAAATAAAATTAGTGCATATATTGAAACAGCTGTAACTTCGAAACCGTAAGCCGTACAGAAAAAAATTGCATATCTTTTAGAGACCTTGAATGGGTATTTCTTGGGGTGTCCTTTTTTTGGACTGTTTTTATGAAATTTTTTATATTTTTTTTTGGCTGAAGTTATTTGTCACGTTTTTTGTAATGTTCGCAGTAAATCTTTTACCTTTTGAACATAGTGTCGTTATAATACATTAATTCTTAAGGCTATTTTTAACGAATTTTTAAAAAACTGCCTACAAAAGATTTCTTACTTTTATACCGAAAATTCCATATCTTTATATATAAAATACTTCTGTACATTGTTTTGTCACTGAGGTCCTCCTGAATGGCTGGACCGATTTTGATCAAATTTGGTGTGTGTGGGTCTGTAAATGTTTTAGGTCCAGGTATGTGGCGCTGTTGTTGCTTTGTCAGTGTTTAAAGGAGTATTTGAAAGTAGAACTCACAAACGAATTTAAAAATTGTCATGATTCTTCACTACACCATTACTTTTTATGTAAACAAAATTACAAAAATACAAAACGAATAAAATTAAACAAGAAAAAAAAACTTAATTTTTCATGACTTTTAGGCTTGTTTCGATTTATAAAATGTTTTTAAATTTTTTCGATAGAAACTTTAAACAAACCCTACATTTATGCATACCATATGAAAGAATATTAAAAAAGCCATTTTTGGTTTTGAATATTTTTCCAACTACAACAATTTATAAAAAAGTTGGTATTCCAAGCTAAAATTTTGTGCGGGCCTTAAGAATCAATGCATTATAACGATTCTATGTTCAAAAGGTCAAAAATTTACTGCGAACATTACAAAAAACGTGACAAATAACTTCAGTCTAAAAAAATTTAAAAAAATGTTATGAAAACAGTCAAAAAAAGGACACCACAAAAAAGACCCATTCAAGGTCTCTAAAATATATGCAAGCTTTTTTCTGTACAACTTAAGGTTTCGAAGTTACAGCTATTTGAATACATGCACTATTTGTATTTTTGGAGATATTTTCCAATTTTTTACAGTGTATATCTTTTAAAAAGAAATAAAAATTAAAAAAGAAGTATGCAGATAATACTTTTATTATACTTTTCAGGAGAACTATCAAAATTTTTAAAAATAGTGATGTCAAAAACGTGGGCGTTTTGATATGGAATCACCGATATATATATGTATACTTACACATAAAGGAATAAGATGTTTATAAATTTGTTTTTGTATGTTGGGGGTAGACTCGAAAATAATTGGGCAGATTTCAATATGACGTCTTACACGTCTTATTGAAGAATTTTCGCTTATATCTCCTAATTTATATAAGATATCGCGATATAACACATCCCATGCCAAGGGGTAAACTGGGACCTGATATATCTGGGGCGTTAGAGCAGTTGGCTCTGGCAAACAGTTTTCTGGACGCGAGAAATAAACTTGCCTTTAGAGAGATCCTGCAGTACCTCTAGTGCTTTAAAAGAAAAAATACTATTCTAAAGTTCTTTTTTTGTTTATTCAAGAGATTCTGATTTGCTGGAGCCTAATAAGGTGCTTATCAAAACTATACGACACCAAACAAATTTTATTAAACATTCTCGGCAAATCTATGTTGATTACAGTTAGAAGAAAGCTCCAACACAGAATGAGAGAACAAACTGTAATACTCCAAACAAAGTATTTTCATCAACTCTAATTACTGACCTGAAAAGTACCGTTAGTTAGCGTTGAAAAGCACTCATTTCTGCTTAACTGCAATCGTACTGCAATAGAGAGGTCGTGTCATTGTCAGTCTGAATATAAACATCAATTGTGATTTCCAGAAATTGCTGATTAGAAAGAAGAAAGGAGCAAAATTTTAGCATATAATGACCAGGCGCTAAATTTTTCACAAATTAAAGAAAAAATTGGTCGTACACGTTGTGTTATTGCGTCTTTTTTAAAAAACCCGAAAATGTACGTTTAACAAATAAAAAAGGTCGTCTAAGCTCTCGGAGCATGATAAGCGAATGATTATTAAGAAACCCAGAAATTCAACCTTATCTTGTGCCCAACTTGCAAGCAATCAGTTTCGAAAAGGACGGTTTGGCGAGCCTTAAACGGTTCTGAAACAATTGTTAGATCCATAATGAAGAAAGCTCCTACTTTACTTGCCCACCATGAGACGATACCGACACCAACTGGGTCTCGGTATATAATAATAGTTATCCTCCTAACACGTACCATTGTAACAATTTTTTTCTTAAAAAGTAAAAAGTCATCTTTTCAGATGAAAAAAGTTTAACTTGTATGATCCAGATGGATACCGATACTACTGGAGGGGTTTAAGATAGGACCCGATTATTCACAAGACGTTTGAGGATGATAAGTATTATTATTTCTCGAGTCCCACTTCGTATCTAAATTATAAGCCGAGCCGTCTTATGAACTTTCTTCATTATGGATCTAACAATTGCTTTGGAACTGTTTAAGACTCGACAAACCGTAATTTTTTAAGCTGATTGCTTGCAAGTTTCGGGTTTTGTAAAAAGGAAGCAATAAAACAACAAATACGATAAATTTTTTCTAAATTTGTGAAAAAGTGAGCACATGGTCCTTATATGCTAAAATGTTGCCCCTTTCTTCTTTGGATAGCAAAGTTCCGCACAGTATTTTAATCAACAAGTTCTGGGAATCACAATTGACGTTTATATTCAGACTGACAACCTCTCTATTGATGTACTTTTAAATGGCTGTCGTATAGTTTTGATATGATTGCAGTAAACCAGAAATGAGTGCTTTTCAACGCTTACTAACTCCTTCAAATCAGTGATTAGAGCTGATAAAGATACTTTGATTAAAGTAGCACAGTTTGTTCTCTGATTCTGTGATTGAGCTTTCATCTGACTGTTATCAACATAAATTGGTCGAGAGTGCATAATAAAATTTATTTGGTGTTGTATAGTTTTGATAAGCACCTTAGCACTCTTAAATAATTTGAGAGAAAACTCTCTTGAAGTTTTTGCAAATTTCTATACAAGATTCCTGTCTTGTCCGTAATGTATTCTAGAAATTTAAAATATAGAGCTCAAAAAGCGCAACAGTATTATCTGATGATTAAGATGCAAACTCCCGTTAAAATTGTTTCAAATTTCTTTGCGGATTTCTCGTCGTGACTGCGGCCTTAATGTGTAGGTATATGTGGAATGGCTTTTAAGTTTTGCACCTAACGACGGAAAAACAGTGGTTAATCAGTGAAAGTGGTTTAACTGTTTTTCAAAGTATTCTCCAAGAAGGTCAAATATTTTCCAATGTGTACGGGAATAAGAAGAAGTCATTGGGTGCCAAGTCGGGGCCGTTAGACAGATGACCCATCAATTCCACGATTTGAATGCTCAAAAATGCTTTTGTTTAAGCTGATGTGTGGGAGCTCGTATTGTCGTGATGGAGGATAACTCCATCCCTTTGGCAGTTGGTGTATATTATGCAACTTATAGTGTGAACATATTGACAACGGCTGCAACGACTAGCTGTCAAATTAGGAACGATTCTATACCGATGACAAAACGCTGCGGCATTAGACCAAATTCGCTCCAAAAGAAATACATGTAAAACAATTTGACAGATGCGGCAAAGTTGCTGTCGTCGTCAATGCGTTCAAACTTTGTTTCTTTAAATAAATTATAGTTGACCAAATAAGAACACAACATATTTTTTCTAATGCGAAAAGCACTCGGCGTAAAAACCCTATATATATTTTTTTATTTACTTGATCACACTCTTTTCTTATTCACATACACTCTGTACTGGTCATATAAAGACTTCTACTGTACAGGACAGCTCCTTGTCTTGACTTGTCGTTAGATCTGAGATGGCCGTAACGATAAATTAATCGATACGGTACAGATGGTTTTGAACCGACGTGAACAATTTCTTCCGGGTTTTGCTCACTTTGAAAAACCCAAACTGTAGATCGCTGCTTAGTTTCGGGCTAGTAGCTTCATGATTTGCCACCTGTTGCGATGTCGTAGACGAGTTTCAACACCAACCCCGCTGTATTTTTCTATCATTTCATTGCACGAATCGACACGAACCTTTTTAGGTAAACGTAAAATTATGGGGTATCCATCGTTTACAATTTTTTTGTTAAATGGAGTTTATATACACAGCTTGACGAAGAGAAAAGTCAAAAAAACAAAATATGAATTTTGAGACCATTTCAAAAAATTCACTTTTTCTTTTGGAAAAATGGTAAAAAAACAATGCCAATAAAATACGTGTGTTAATTTTCGTCAAAATCTGTTAAAAATTCGATGAGCTACATTACACCGAAAAAGAAGGTTTTAAGAAAAACACGTTTAAAGTTAGCGCTTAAAGCACGGTACAGCAAAAAGCGTCTCACTTAAAAGCGTTACTGACACATCAACTTTTTCAAATCGGCTTGTTAAAATAAAACAATTAAAAAATATTTTAATGTTATAATTTTAAAGCACTCAAATAGAAAAGTATAATTTTAAATTAAGAAAAAATGATATAACTGCCTACTATGAATTTGTATTTTTATAATTATTTAAGGTTAACCTTCCAACGTATTTTTATCATAAAAAAAAGTTGCATCAATTCTTCTACATTTACTTACCTACATTTCCGATGCAAAGACTAGAACTTTCATAAATTTCAAAATAAGGTAGTAAGATTTGACAATTCTAACTCTGTTTATGCCGTTACACTTTTTCGACTCCCACCCATCCTTTTTTATTTTGTGATAAATTCTTAAGTTCCAATTTCCATTCTAAAGAACAGAGGCAGACCTTTTTGTGAGTAGCTCTGATATAATCTATCTATATTTTCATACCTATATATTCTTAATTTACCGATATGTTTTAAATACTTAGACGACCTTCAAAAATTTTGTAGTTTGGAGGCGATTTTATATATATTGAAGAGCAGTTATTTTCAATGCATACATCGTTTACCTATAGTATGGTCAATGTATGGTCATAGTGTGGTCATGTATAGTAAGGTCAATTCTTTAATATGTGGACTTATAAGAAATATTTGTCGGTTTAAAAAAAAAAAAAAAATGAAATGGCCATTTCAGCCCTCGAAAGGACTTTGGCCGAGCTTCTTATGATCAATTGTGTTGTGTGTGTTGTGAAATGTTTGAACACAAATGATCGAGAACTGGACCTACAAATTATATGCCGACTCCGAAAGGCTTATGTTCTCAAGAAGCTTTTCATGGCATTTTTTTCTCCTGAGGTTTGCCATTGTATGCAGAGAGGTGACGGCCGAACAGAAAAATTAATTCAATTGAAAAAACTTTCTGTGTTAGATGGGGGGATTCGAACCTGGGGTCTCTGGCGTATGAGTCACACACTCTACCCACTACGCCACGGCCGCCACACATCTTTCGGTTTACCTATTAAAAAAAAGCAATTTAACTTATTAGTACAGTAATATTTAGTAACTCCCGATGTGCAGATTTAACTATTCGTAATTTTCAACTGCTAAGTTGATTAGGACAACATTATCTTCTTCGTATACCCTATACGAATACTTATATTTACTTATACAATATATATATTGTATATATTGTAACCAAACAATATATATATTGTGTACGTATATATTGTATACGTATACAATATTTTTAAATATTTTTATATAAAATATTAAACAATACAAGAGTTATTGAACTATTTACATAACTAAGGAAAAAATAACAAGATACAACACAAAAAAAAACCCCCGCCCACTTTCTCAATTGTTTCTCATATTTTTATGTACGCAGGACACGAATATAAAATAATTTTTTCCGGGACACTTCCAGTTTGGTCTCCAATGGAATTCTAAATTTAAAGAGTTTATTTCTTTAAAAAATTGTTTGATGTAGAAAATCTTATCCTATCATAACAAATTTTGTGTCAAATTAATGAAAAAAGTAAGAATCTTAAAAAATACCAAGTAAAAATTTTATTGTAAAAGGATTTGACAAATTCCCTTTTTAGTTGAAAATCTATAATATCCTTCAAGTTTGTAGCCCACACCGAAAAAAGAAGCAATAGATAAATCACCTCAAACGGCTTGGGTAAAGAGAATTGTATGGGAATTATAAACTTACGCTTATTCACCTAAGCAACTTATTGTTTAATACATTGCTTTGAAAGCACATACTTCGATACCTTGCCAAAAAAATTTTTGATTCACCTAAGCCCAAAATACGAAAATACAAAATTAAAAAACAACTGGCATGGATGGCTTAAGAATAGTTTTGAGCTATTTTCTGCAAAAAAAAATCATAGCTGCGTCATTAGACATACGAGAGAAGGATAGATTTGATAATTTATTGATTTTTTTTGTAATAAAACCAATTTCAAAATAAAAACAAACATAAAGTAAATTAAAAAACACATGTTAATATTCACACCAGTAAATTTCATTACATTTCATCAACAAAAAGAAAAGAAAATAAGAAAGAAAATGTCTTTAGCCGCCGTTCTGAATCGAACCTGGAATTTTTGGTGCCAGTCCCTTCAACTACCCTTCTACTACTTGCTGACAAAACTACAGCTATGTTAACAGATGATGTATTAACAGATGCAGTATGTCGCAGTATTCTGTTGATAGCCATACAACAACAATCTTTTAATAGATTATTGTGTTATGCTGCAGCATAGCTTCAGTTGTAATTAATATTGAATAAATCATTCCACGTAACGAGGGAGTTTGGGTCAATGCGTGGTGCAGTGACTTTATACACAGTGGTATCGGTTGGTTGTGGGTTCGAATTTCAACGGCATGCAAAGATAAAATTTTTGTATTTGATATTTAATTTAATTTAATGTTCTTGTTATAATAGACGTCAAGCAGCAAGAAAAGCCGAGAAGTCATTAATTTCTAAGAAAAAAACGGTTGTTGATAAAAGAAAATTTATGTTGTTGCAAATTTCAGTCAAGCAACTCACAGAACGAGAGGGCGGCAGCTTCAAAAAAAAAAAAAGAATATAAAAAAACCAAAATCCGAAAAACGTTATATTTTTGAAATTCAATTTTTTTTAAAAAAGTAGCGTATAAAAATTTACCAAATACTTGGTAAACTTATCACCCAAATAAAAACTGGCAAGTCAACATGTAAAACTTAGGCGTTTTGATGAAGTACTTGGGAGGCTGAAAACTGCCAAAGTCATCTTATGAATTATACTAGGCTTTTTTCAATTTAACATAAGCTTTTTTCTCGGTGCAATTTAAAAAGAAAAAATTTGATAAAAAATCATTGCTTGTTTTATCCGCTTTTAAATTTTGTGTTAATTGCTCTTTTGGTTAATTTATAATTGTTTTTTTAATTTTTTTTTTTAAATTTTATTTCAACGAAATCATTGTATTGATTTTTTTTTATCAATTGTCGACTACTATCTTAATATTCTTTTCTGCCCTGTAATCAGCAACTTACAGATTGCGGCCTAGCTAGCAACGGTAACATTAAGAAAACATTTTTTTGGTCTTTTGTTGTGCATTGCAGTGCAAACTTTACCAATTTCTTCAGGATCTCTAAGTGAAGCAATTGCAAAAAAGTTAAATTAGTCAAGAAGAGTAGTAAAAAAAAACAAAAAAAAAAAACCAAAAACCATTAAAATATCCTCCAATTTTAATAGAAGAACCGTTTCTTTTGTGTTTTTTTGGGAAGCTATGGTCTTTCTTTATAAAAATTCGATTATATCGACTGTCTGTGTATACATTCAAAACCCATTTTGCATTGAGTGTATTTTTAAATCGGTTGCAAAGTTCAAGACTTTAATAATTCCTTAATGTTTAAAAAATGAAGTCACACGTTTTTAGTAAAAAGAATACTTAAGCTGCGGACCAAATACTCAAAAAAAAAAAGAACTACCCCGTTAGGCAATTTTAGCTCGGTTACTCTCTAAGCCCGAGTAGGTTCTCCCTAAGCCCGAGTAGAAAGCAACGTTTTCTCTACTTAAACTAATATATTAAAACTGTGTAATAATACAATATTTGATTTCGATATTTATAAGCACTTTAAGCAATGTGCAAAAAGCATGGCTAAGTTTTAAAGCTGTAAAAGAAAACTAATAAATTTAATGTGATATTTTAAACAATTTTTCAAGGGCAGGTACTTCTTCAATTTTCAAAATCCTGTGGAGGCTAAATTATATGTGTACCGAAAAAAATGATTATATATTCGTGATATGTACACAAAAATATAAGAAACCATTGGAAAAGTGGGTGTGGTTTTTGAAATTAGCCAAATTGTTGTACAGTGAATTGGAAAAAAATATTACAGGAAATATTTTAATAGTAAGCAAATTACATATTTTTGAAGAACTGACTGAAGGGTAAGATAAAATTAGGTTTTCATTGACAGATTGTAGTAGGATCAAGATTATGATTTTATTTACAATTTTTTTCCATAAATAAATAAAATTCGAAGTGTTTTCTTCAACTAGCCACAATTCAGACGATTAATCTAAGAATATCATGATGACATATGACATGATTTAATTTTGGAACCTTTTTTCTCAAATGTCCAGTGGCCCAGTCCGCCTTTGGGCATAAAGTGTATCACGGTATCATATTTAAATTAAGAGATATAAGCGGAAACACCTCGATTATACGTGATTGTTTTTAAATATAAAGTGAAAATAAATTGAAAAAATCAATTATTAGCAATGATTTAGTTTTTTTAAAACGGTTTGCATAATTTATATTTTTTGGAAAGGTTTCTGGTCATAACAAAAATCATAACTTCTGAACATGTTCGGAGCACTATTTTTTCTCCCAATTCTTGCGTATTCATAAAAGTTGTGTGTGGCCCGGCGGCATTCTCGTGATGAAAGACAATGTCTTTACTAGTGTACAGTTACTGGCGCTTTACTCTAATTGTGCGCTTTAATGAATTGTTATAGGTCATAGAATCTCAAAATAAGTATGTACTTAACTTTAACTTGTCGGGTCCAAAACTATTATAAGCTTGATAAATTGAAAAAATCTGTCGTTTTTGTGATTTTTAACTAAATACTGAATTTGGCATTTTCTCTAATTTCTAAAAAAATCCTAAAATCATAGATTGGTCAAGATATAATTTTATGAGCCGCCATACAGGTACTATTAAGTGTAAACTTATCAAGTACTGAGGTTTCATAGATTCTCAGTGCATTCCAAAAATCTGAAATCACTCACATCGTGTTAATAGAGTTATAGATTTAACAATTTCTACCAATATAAACGCACCGATAACGTACCGTAATTGCCTCTAATTTCTAGAATCTTTAATTTAATATTCAACAAACGACTAGCGGCATTAAAATGCGTAACAACTCGTCGTTGGTCCTTTAAGTGGGGTCAGTCGATTGTTGCTTGCAGTTCAATAACAGGCTGAATTCACTGACACCATGTTACACTTTTATCAATTTCAGGGCTGCTACGAACGGTGTAGCAAGCCAATATTAACAAAAACAATTGCAAATACAACAACATCAACGACATAAAAACTCCAAATTTAAAAAAAAAAGAAGTAGCACCGGCAACCAGCAAAATATATTAAATGTATTCGGCACTTTGTGCTGACAGAGAGAAGCTATCGTCGAAACAAGCCATTAATTTAAATCAGTTTCCACACCACATAACTGTAAAACGAAAACTCAAAAAACCCAACTGTTGTGGCGCAGCAATAAACATTACAACTCGGTGTTGCATCAGGCACGGAAAAAAAATTTGTTCACTCGAAATATGGTGAGGATTTTAGAAGTAGATAACTTTAACAATCAAAAAATCGAGCTGTAAACATACGATACAAGTATGTATAAAGTATACTCGTATAAGTATAATTATAGAACCTGAAATTATAATTTCCGAAAAAAAATATCGTCGCTTTCAGAATTCCAGAATTATTGTTCATGATTAAAAATGTTTGAATACATTTCTGTTTAGCATTAAAATACTTGATTTTTTTTTATTTTTGAATATAATTATTTTCGGTGTAACCAGCAATTTCATTCAATTCTCGTTTGGTTCTCACGAAGTGTTGATAATAAACGATGTTACTGTTTTACACGCCGCATCAGGGTTGTATATTTAAGTAGGTGGTCTATACACCAGCAACAACGCACTTCATATGCAGTGTGTGTGAGCTGTTTTTAGTAAACATTTAAAAACATTCACTAACCTGCTTTTGGGGGCTGACGAGTTGAATTGTGGAGGAAATTCAGGCTATAAGCCGAAAACTACGGCTGTTGGGCTGCAACAAATATTAAAACAGTGGCAGCACCAGCTGACTGACCCTCCCATCATATAAAACAACAACAACATCAGCTAGCGCACTCAAAGAATTCCAATTGTTTTAAGAATGAGTTAAAATGATTACAGACCAACATTCATATTCATCCTACTAATAGATTCACATGCAAACATACATAAATGTTATCATGCCGCACACATTCAAAAAGTATCGAGGGAGCAAGGATCTCGTCCATTTCATACAATATTATTTATGAACGACTTTTCGAAGTTTTCAGTTAGCGAGCAATCCGTTTCTCTGTCTGTTCGTCTGTCTGTTCTTTCGGATCGTTGGCCGTAAACAATTTATATGTTTTTAAGACCGATTTGTGTAAATTCGTAATACGGAAAGCATTTAAGTAATGCGGCAACGTATAAGGCAGACTAGTTGACCTCTATTTGGAATACATACAAATGTGCCTATTTTGAAAGTAATTTAAAGTTAAATTTTCGAGCTTATTACGTTAACATTCAGTTGTGCTGCGAAAAAGGATTTCAAGTGATTACATTGTATTCATTAAACATGGCGTTGGTTATCCATTTGTTTATATAATGTTTATTCTGTAGAGCTGTAGCAAAGCATTGAATTGTATAACACTCTAACCGGAAAGGTTGAAATAATGGGAGAAAATACACCAGAATATTTGTTTCTGGCAAATTTTAGTGGCTGGAATACAAATTCACTGGCTGATTATCAATTCGACCGTACAGGTGAAAAAAGTTCGAAAAGTCCATTTACAGAATGCAAGAGAGTTCTTATAAAAAGTCTATAACAAAAAGAAAATATCTTTCTCTATTCAACCATGCAAAAAAAAAAAAAAAAAAATATAAATATTGCACACATCAATACATAATTTTTTTATAAACTCTTGGTTTTGATAATTTGCAAGCATGTAATCCAATACAATGCCAAAAATCACTTTTTATCTATTTATTTATTTATTTATTTATTTAATTATTAAGAAACAATTGTACACGTGAGACTGTAAGTCACTTAGACTACATCAACGGTGGAAAAATCATTCGAAAATAATTGTAAATAATTTTAAATTAGATAATTAGGTTAAAGCTTAAATGCTAAAAAATATACCCCCCTTAATTAAACACAGAAGCAATTAATTTATGGAACATTAATATTTCAAAATAATATGTATATTATTTAAATAAATTCAACATATTCCAGAGTTTCACAACGCTAACAAAAACATTCTAGATGATATAATGGATTTCAATTCGGGAACTATAAGATTAAGTGTACGACTAGACAACGAAAAACGTAAATTTCTAAACAGGTATTCGGGACAACGTGTATTAACTAGTTTGTGCAAAAAGAGCAGGTGCGATAATTTAGATAATTCGTGAGATCACAGTTTATAATTCTTGAGGCAAACTCTGATATGTGGTCCAGTTTCCTTTTGCTAAAAACATGTCTTTCACAGTTATGAATCACAAATTGCAACTTTCTTGTCGGGGATTTAGTTTTAATGACTGTTAACTAACATATTTTGAACGAATAAAACTGGCACTATTTTGTAGCTTGGCATATTCTCATTATCTGTTAAAAAATTCAAGACCACAATATTAAGATATCAAAATTACACTGAAAATTACATTGAAAACGCGATAGTTACCTAAGGGGAGACTTGCTGGTCAGAGGGTTAAAATAACAAAGGAACTACGATTGTATTTTATGAGGAAAGTTTGTTAATGTTATTTTTAATAAGTTTAAGGAAATACTAAGTCTAATTTCAAATTCGGAATCTTAGGTGACTGCCTTGTGTCGAAAATTTCAATTTTCATAGAGACAGAACATGTTCTGATAAGCATAATTAACCTTAATTTTTTTTTCAATTTAAAAGTGTTAAAATACCAGAAAAGTGGCAACAGAAAAAATCAAAGCTTAAAGGCTAAATGTATGAAATCTAAAAAACTTTAAATTATAACACGTTTATTAAATAACACAAGTAAACACGTCTGGCGTTAAAACACCAAAAAAAAAAAAAATGTCTAGAGTTAGGTGATTTTGTTTTTATATTAAGGACTATTTTTACCTTTGAACCAAGGATTTTATAGAAGCTTCCTATGTTTCTGTTGAATTGTTAAGTAGTCCAGTTATTACTTCTTATAGCATTACAATAAAAATCTATCACATACTTTTAGGCATCACAAAGAAATTTGGTTTTTTTCATAGAGAATTAATTCAGGGTTTTTTTAAAAAATACACAATGTTTAAAAAAAAAATAAGACCTTATTGCACATCTACAGAGCAAAACCTTTCAATTGCTGCCGTATTTATTGAAATCGCGTCTACAGTACAGATTTGATAGTCATCACAAAAAATGCGCTTGCGTAATAATATAATGATGATAATATGTTATTTAAAGCCGGTTTAAAGTTACGCAGCCTCTAAAAGGGGTTATTAATAAGGCTGTTAGGGCCAGTTTTTCAGTACGAGTATAAACTTAAGTCAAATTAAACCGAGTTTAAATCACTAAAATTGGACGTTCAAAGTCGGTTTAACTAGATATTTTAGCATTCGTAGAATTGACTTAACTATCATGTGACGTGTCTCTTTTTTGCCTAAACTGAGTTTAAACGTTAAATTTTGGTGAGTTAAACACGGTTTAGTTTGACTAGACTTGAAACCAGGGATGATATTTGGGGGCTTTTGGGGCTTTTTTGAGCCCTTTTTGATTTCGTAAGCCCCAAAGCCCTTTCGATTCATTTTAGGCCCTTTTTCTGAAATTCTACTGAAAAATATCAAGAAGTATGTCATCGAGGTACAAATTTTAAATTTGTAATAAAATCGTTCTCAGTAAAATAAGTTCTGTTGAATGTTTTGAAATTAAAGCTTCAAAAAAACCCAAAAACTTAAACAATTCTCCCCAATTTTGCTTTTTTAAGCTATATACGCCTACGCAGGTACGATTTTGGTAGGCTACAATTGTAAAAATCTATTAAAACTGAAGAACATTTTTAAAAAACTGACTTTCTTATATTTTGTATAAAGCCACCATGTTAGCATTATGAAGAATAACCAATTTTTGTATTATTGAATGTCTCTACACGAAATCTTCTTACAAACATTTGGTATCTACTATAATGGAGGAAGTATGAAAATTCCTGCACACTCTCCAAAAGAATGTCTACATTTTTGAACCGATTTTAGTTTTAATATTATCCTAAAGTAATTCTGTAGCGTCAATTTTCAAAGAATTTTTGTCGATTTTATTTTATTTTATCTGCACCAAAAATAACTTCCGACGTATTTTACGCTCTTTCAGATTATGGCATCAGAATGTATCTTAAATAAATGCTTAAGACGTAATAAACAATTATTTGCATAAAAAAGTGATTTTTTCCACCAAAAAAAGTTTAGATCTAAATAAATCGGAAATAGAAAAGTGTTTTCGAGTCATAAGTTTTAAGAAATATAAGGTTTGGAAAAAATTTAGCATAGCAGTTTCAAAATTGCAGATGAAAATTCTTTAATTTCAAAAAATTAAGACTGCGATGGAATATTTTTTGTCACCTTATTCGAAGTGATTTAACTAATTTTGTTGTTCAAGGCTCTATATTCCAAAATTGTATAACATTTATGAAATTATTCTTTTTTCAATTTAGTTATTTCTGAATATATTTTTTTGGTAGAACTGATATTGTTTTGGTATCATGCCCATTTCGTCCCGCATCATTGATTTGACTTTTTAAAAGTCTTAACGCATATCTTTCCTCATATATTTCTGACATTATTATGTATATAACAAAGGACTCAAAAAATACTCCTAAGGCCTTTTCCACATGGAGCAATTGAAAAACAACGCAACATCAACAAATGTTGTTGTTGTACAACCCATGTAAGTACACCGGAACCTTCAGATGAAGCATCTTTTTTACAACGAGTTGGCAGCACGCTTGCGATAAGTTTTATGCAACACAGCTAGCTGCAATTTATATCAGCGACTTGTGCTTTTCTTGATAACTTAAAACAATTGTGTGGTACTTCAAGTTGAGAAAAGTATCAATTAAATTCAGAAAATTGTGTTTTATGTTTATTGTTTTGAATACAGGAAGCAGCAATAAGCGAGAAGTTAACAAATTTATATTTGTTATAGAAGAAGTAGCTGCAATGAGAGATTAATGTTGCGTTGTGCGTGACTTGCTCATCTGAAAGCATAGGTTGCAATAATGGTTGGAATTGTAGTGGCTTGCAACTTTCTAAGCAATTATCTATGTTGGAGTTGGGTTACTTTTCCGTTTCTCCGTGTGGAAAAGGCCTAAGACTCTTTAACGATGAATATATCGATCCAATTTGCGGTTTTCTGTGGAAATGCTTTTCTATTTTTATTTGTATTTTTAACTTATTAAATAAATGGCTTTGTCAAAATAAGTTTGAAGAAATTAACTGATATGGATAATTTGTTGGCATATTCTTGACTTTTGCAATCAATGCACATTACACAATGCACCTTCATGCTAAGGTGCAATGGGACCTTTATGTATGAAATAAAATCTATTAAAAAAAAACAATTATACTACATCTCTTTGATCCACAATTTTTGATTCTGAGAGCTGATCGTTTAAATTAAGTGTACTATTTTTGTGGCAAACCAAAAACTTCCCCGCTTAGGTTGAAACAGTGAAAGCAAAAAAAAAAAAAAAAAAAAACACGAAAACATGAAAACTGAACTTCTATTTGTTTTAATTTCCCGAAACACTTAAATCGAAATCTATTGGAATATTTCGAAAGGCTAAATAATCAAATAGAAAGTTTTTAATCTTGAATTACCACTTAAGGCCCCATTCTTGGCAAAAATGCCCTATTTTTGTATAAATTTTGGCCCTTTTACAACTAAGCCAATATCATCCCTGCTTGAAACTCATACTGAAAAATTAGCCCTTAGTGGTTTATTTTTTTTTAGAGTTTTATCATTTTAGAAATCGTAAATTAAATATCGTATACACCGGGTGTCGGAATTGGAGTTCGAATATTTACGGTGATGAAAGGAGAGGTTAAGTCGAGTTGAGCAGAAATCATATGTAAGGGGGTCTATTTTCATACCCTTAGGACTTACAGGTTTAATAAGTATTTAACGACATTGATTCACATTATTGTTTCTAGCAGACAAATTAATCCACGGAAAACTTATAGCACACAAACGTAAGCACACATTTTAAAGGCAATCAAATAATATTTCTAACGGTGTATCAACCAACCTACTGTACTTACCGTATGTCTAAATTGTTTTTTGGGAATGTATTAAGAATGATTGCCACAATACGGCAATGTTTTCAAAACTTCAAAAATGGTTAGTGGCCAAGAAAATTAAAATTTGCACAAACCACAGCACAAAGAAGATCAATTCAAGATCTCTAAACTATATCAGCTATATTTTTTGTAGGATTAACGATTTTACCGATATACATATCCGAATGACAAATTTTGATTTTTTTTTTTTAGTTTCCCACTGTGTATAAATTATTTTTTAAGTTCTATAGCCATGCAAAAATTTTGAAAAAATTCGGAATCGTCAAAATCAATTTTTGGACAAAAGCGTCTGATTTGACATGGAATCGCCGATATACAGATTACGCCTTGCGCATGGCGACTAGTGTTGTGACGTCAGTTGTGAAAGTCAAACTTAAAGAGAACACAAACAAAAAAAATGAGTTGCGCAAAAAGCAAATTTCATTTTTGCTCACTTGAAAGCATAACCCTTTACTTTTGACCCTTTATTTCCCCAAAGTGAAAATACTAATTAGCACTATAAGCCCTAAGGGAGTGAAAATAGACCCTCCCATCCATACGATATTTTGCTCTACGTCCTCTTGCTTACTTACTTACTTAGGTGGCCGTAACAATCCGTGTTCGGGTTTCAGCCGACCTCATCAGCTCTCGCTAGGCGTCTCTGCTTTAGGCGAGCCTTCTCCAATCGGATACACCAAGTGCGGTTAGGGCTTCCTCGGACTGGTCCATCCATCGAAGGCATGGTCTCTCTCGTCGTCGTTGATCAGCGACCCTCGCCTCGAGCCCTTTTTTCGCTGGAGCTTCGTCGTCCATACGATGGACATGACCCAGTCAGCGTAGTCGCTGCACAGTTATACGCCGAACTACGTCAATTTTTTTGTAGAACTCATACAGCTCGTGGTTCACTCGGATGCGATAGTCAAATTTCTCTCGAGTCGGATAGTCAACTTTTCTCTCAAACACCCCCCGAAGCGGCTGCGTCAGTTTGCGAAACTACCCATGCCTCAACGCCATAAAGCAGCACAGGTAGAACGAGCGTCTTGTAGAGTGTTAGTTTTGTCGATCGAGGGAGGGCTCTGGAACTTAGTTGTTTACTGAGCCCGTAGTAGCACCTATTAGCAGTTATTGTTCTTCGCTTTATATCCAGGCTGATTTCGTTTTTGGTATTAATGGCGGTGCCAAGGTAAACGAACTCCTTGACTACTTCAAAGTTATAGCTGCCGGATGAAACATGGGAGTCTAAACGCCGAGCTTCCTTGTTTGTAGACAGCATATATTTTGTTTTGCCCTCATTTATCGTCAAACCCACTTTGGCTGATTCCTTTTCGATAGCGGCGAAAGCAGCGGTAACATCTCTTTTGGTTCTGCCGACAATATCAATATCATCAGCGTACGAAAGGCGCTGGACACCTTTGTAGAAAATGGTGACATTACGATGCACACCGGCCTTACGTACGATCCCCTCCATGATGATGTTGAAGAGATCGCACGACAGTGGATCGCCATGTAACCTCTTTCGGTATTGAAGGTTTCGGAGAGGTCATTTCCTTCCTTGACGGAGCTGCGTGTGTTGCTCAACGTCATTCTGCAAGTCTATTCAACTTTGCAGGTATACCGAACTCAGACATTGTTGCGTATAGGCAGTCCCTTCTCAGGCTATCAAACGCAGCTTTAAAATCGACAAAGAGATGATGTGTGTCAATTTGATTTTCGTGGGTTTTTTTCCCAGGATTTGTCGTAGCGTGAAAATCTGGTCTATGGTGGACTTACCAGGTCGAAAGCCACTCTGATAAGGTCCAATCAGTGTTTTTGTAATCGGCTTTAATCTTTCACACAGTACGCTTGAAAGAACCTTATATGCGATGGAGATAAGGCTGATACCTCTATAACTTGCGCAGATTGTTGGGTCTCCTTTCTTAAGTATAGGGCACAGTACGCTGAGGTTCCAATCATCGGGCATGCTTTCTGCTAGCCATATTTTGCTGATGAGCTGATGCATGCGCCTTATCAATTCATCGCCGCCGGTTTTAAATAATTCAGCTGACAGGCCATCAGCACCCGCTGCTTTATTGTTTTTGAGTCGCTGGATAGCAACTCGAACCTCTTCATGGCTAGGTGGTGGTACTTCCACTCCGTCATCGTTGATTGGTAGCTCTGAACTCCGCTCTCCATGGGCGGCATTGGTGTAATCGTCGCCAGTAAGTAAATTGGAGACATGCCGTCTCCACAATCTCAGCACACACTGTGTATCCGTATTCAGATCTCCATTTCCGTCTCAACAAGTGGATGCTCCGGGCTTGAAACCTTGGGTTAGACGCTTAATCTGTTGATAGAATTTTCGTGCATCCTTCTTGCCTACGTCCTCTTTCACCTCTGTTATTATTCGCTCTCCACTTCCGGTCACCTTGTGTGTTTTATATCCCAAGAGTGATATATAAAACATTATAAGTATTACAATATTATCAACATATGTTATAAGCCCATGAAAATAAGTCGAAAATAGCCGTTGTGCGTAAAAATGCAAGTGAAATTTTCTTACCGGTACTATCTTTATTTATAAAGAAATATGAATAACATATAAGTTGTGAAAGTTCCATTACAAAATTCCAAGTTTGCTCAAAAAGTTTTTTAATATTCAGCTTTAATCAAAGTTTAGCGGAAATTTTAGCTATAATGAAATTGTTCATTAGCTAATTTTACACAAAAAAAGATTCTTTACAAAATTTCAGTAGGATCAGTAGTTTTGAAGTATACGGCTGAGAAAAATTAAGCATTTATGATATAGTCATTACCCATCCCACATTACAATACAAGACGATTTTTTTTTTTTTAATAGTTTCCTTTGTAGACTTACTTCATGAGTTATTGTTCATGGGAATATTTAATTTATTAACCGTACAGTAGTCGCGTACCTAAACGTGATATGATCGGTACTGCGGTCTACATATGTTCACCAAAAACGTACTTTATATATAAGAAGAAGTTATTTGTTTCAATGAATTGGTATGTACGAGTTCATTGGTTCAATGAATCTCTGTTCTTTAATTTACGAACTTTTTCTCACAGACAAAGAATCGATTCTTTAAATCAAGGAAATCGTTCTTACTTTCAAAGAAAAGATTCATTAAACTGTAAAAGCCTTGAAACGAATCAACTCGAACATTAATTAAAAGAATGCATTTTTTGGGGGTAAGAAAAGGTTAATTAAATCATAGAACTTTTTCTTTGAACCAATAAACAGAGATTCATTGAATCACAGAATTATTTCTTGGACCAATTCTTTGATTTTTTGGATCAGTGTATGCCATTTTAAAACTAAAATATGCAGTGTTAATAAGACAATATTTATAAATACATTTTTGCAAAAACTCAGTTAATATAAATATTGAGAAAAATATCCTCACCTTTTCCCATTTTCTGCAATTTATGACTTTTTATCTCAACTATTTGACAAAAAACGTTGTCGATGTTGCTGAAATCCTAAACTCGTAAAATGGCAATAATAAAGGATTTTGCTGATGTCACTTTATGAAACGCACCATTTTTACTCAAATTAGTTCATTTTCAAACTTGAATGCACAAGAAACTATGAAAAACACCATTGAAGATCAATGCAATGTGCACAATATTGATAATTTTTATTGAATCACCTTTAGTTACGTCATTTTGTTTTGGAGGTAAGCGCTTATTACTTTCATTTGATTGCAAACTTTTAACTGGTAATTTTTATCATATACAATGTATGAAAGGTGCGTTATATTGCGTGTCTTAACTACAAAATGGTTAAAGCTCAATAATACCACCTTGTTCAAAAAGAAAGGTTCATTCACAATGTGAACCGGACTTAACTGTCCGATTCGAACAAATTTTTTTTAAGTAGGTTGTCACATGTGTCTATGAAAGGGCTGCCAAATATCAGCGTCTCTCGTTGACATTTGGTAAAGTGACAGTGTTTTGTATGTATAGCCATCAGAGCGTTCACCGATTTTTACATAACCTCCTTTTTGCTGGTGAAACGTGTTCCTCGAAGCGGTTTTTTGACGCGATCGAACAGAAAAAAATCACACGGGGCTGGATGGTTATCGTGTCGTTTTTGGCCAAAAAGTCACAAATAAGATGAGCTCTTTCGGTACCAACTTCGCAGCGACACGTCTCATGCACAATTCATTCTTCAAAATGTTCTAAACGGATCCAATTGAAATACCGACGTCCTCTGCTATCTCCCTAGTGATCAATTTGCGATTTTTTACCAACATTTCTTTGATTTTTTCAACGTTTGCTTCGGTAGTCGAACGCGATGGCCGCCCCGTACGAGAGTCGTCTTCTACTTCATCTTGGCCACTCACAAATTGGTTAAACCACTTCTTTGCCTTCTGATACGATAGAGCAGAGTCACCATAACATTTCAACAACATTTTACGCGTATCAGCGCAGTTGAAACCATTTTTCACACAAAATTTGATACAAACTCGTTGCTCAATTTTTTTCTTCCATCGTAAAAATCGAAGACACGAAAAAAGTTGTTGTAAACAAAACACTGTCACTTTATCAAATGTCAACGAGAGACGCTGATATTTGGCAGCTTTGTCATAGACACATGTGGCAACCTACTAAAAAAAATTTTTCGAATCGGACAGTTAAGTCCGGTTCACAGTGTGAATGAACCCTTCTTTTTGAACAAGGTGGTATTAGACTTATGCCAACTTCAGCATCAGATATAAGATAAATTTAATTTCTGTATATCACAATACGTGAACATGAAGTATTAGTCCAAAGAGCAAAGTGTTATACGAACGGGTTGTCAATATTTATACTATATGTATTTTGTTTGTTTCTATTTTATTCATATACATTTAAGAATCAATTAAAATTTTATATGACCAAATAGCTCACAGGCAACGCTTCTGGTCTTTTGAACCAAAGGAATGTGGATTAAATATAACTCAGAGCCAAAAGTTTTTCTTGACAAAAAAATAAATTGTTTAAAAAAATTCAATTAATATTCGTTTTATTTTACAACTTTTTATTCTTATAATTATATCCAGAGTTGCCAGAAAAAATATCTATTTAGGGCTAGAATCTCTTGAAAAAAGGGCTAGAAAGCTATAAATAAAAAATGTTCGGGCTAAAAAAGAGCTAGATTTAAAATTCATTAATTCTATAAGTTTTTTAGCTCTTAGGGTACAATATGCAGTTTTCATTCTAGAGCTTAATCGCTGAGCTTAATGACCGTATTTTGTAAAATGCAAGCGATCACATCACTTGGGGTTTTTGGCTGTTAATTCCATTTTCATATGAAGTAAAATAAACTCTCTTTCTCTCAATGAAATTTTCTTATGACATTTGTTGCCAGACAAAAAACCCAAGTAAGATGATCGTTTGCGTTTTACAAAAAATGCCCATAAAGCTTATAAAAACGAAAAAAATAAAAAATAGATACATTGCGTATTCATTAATTACTTTCACTGGTTAAAAAAAAGCAATTCATGTACATTCAATGCGACTATTTTTTCCTCATAGACTATGTTCCGTTAAGCTCTAAAATTATATTAAAAATTTTATGGATAGGTTTTCAAAATATGAGTTTTGGTTTTTTTTTTGGTTTTTTTTTCGGAGTAAGAGTTGTAGAGTTGCACAAGATGCCATTATAAAAGTAATTTAATTTTTTACAATCGTTTAAAGCATTATTTTTCAATCAATTTCCAAAATAAAGGACTAAACTTGAATTTTTTGGCAAAAATTAAAATCTATAATTGATTTTATCACCCTGCAAAAATAGTAAAACATTTATTAAATATATAAAAAAATATACTTATAGGCATAGAACTTTGAAATGGAATAAAACTAGGATAAATTTTTAAAATTGACTTGAAATTAACTTTATTCAAAAGATAATCTTTTGGCATTATAATTTAAATATGATTTCTGGCATATGACCGCCACGGCTGGCTCGGACGTAATCTAATGTGAAGATCCAATTTTCAAACACTTTTCCAAACATTTGTGTCCATATATCGGCAATTACGTGGCGAATGTTGGCCTGCTGTAGACTAGCGACTTCACATATTCCCACAGAAAATAGTCTAGCGGCGTTAAGTCTCACGATCTTGGAGGCCAATTCACGGTTCCGGAACGTGAAACGTTTCCCTCATTAAATCAATTGTGGCTGTGTGTTGAAACCACAGCTCCTGCACATCATGGTTGTTCAATTGAGGAACGTAAAAGTAAGTAATCATGGCTCTATAGCAGTCACCATTGAATGTAACGTTCTGGCAAGTATCGTTTTTAAAGAAGTACGAACCAATGATTACACCAGCCCATAAAGCACACCAAACAGTCAGTTTTTCTGGATGTAACGGTGTCTGAACATACACTTGAGGATTATCTTCACTCCAAATACCGCAGTTTTGTTTATTGACGTAGCCATTCAACCAAAAGTGAGCTCCATCGCTAAACAAAATTCTCTTATGAAAATCGGGATCGACGACAGTCTTGTTTTGGGTCCATTCACCGAATCTATGCCTTGCTAGGTGATCGTGTGGCTTCAGTTCTTGCACGTGTTGGATTTTGTAAGCACGCAAACCAAGATCTTTCCGCAAAATATTCCATAAAGTGGATGAACACATATCCAATTCCTGTGCACGATGGCGGATAGACTGATTCGGGTCTTCCTCTACGTTACGCTCTACAGCAGCAATTTATTTTCAAAATAAATGTGCACAATTTAGAAGCGTTGTTCAGGCGTCAGTCTATTCATGTTGGAATGCCAAACCAAACTAAACACAAATCACTGGACAGCTGATAAAATGGCCGCCAGTTAAAACAGAGTTGCCTTTACCACATCTTTAAAAAGCAAATGAGTTATTGATGTAGAAAATCTATAGATATATACCGGAGTTATGAGCAATTGAGTGATGGTATCAAAATTCGACTTTTACTTTGTTAACATTGAAGTTATATTGAAGTTAAATAATGCCTCTTCTTCTTCGGAAGAAGTATCATAATTATTATTACAGTCATATATACCTGTTTTGGTCTTAATTTTTAAGAGATCACTCGTTACTGGGAAATCGTGGCAGCATTTATTTACCCTTTTGAGGCCACTCCTTATGGTAAGCACAGTGAGTTCTCTCCATTTTCGAATAACTATGCCGCCATAACAATTAGAAATTAAACTTTTGTAACAATCGATTCATTTGCGCTCTGGTTTCCATTGACAATTATTATCGTTTTGTTTGCTTGAGTTGCCAAACAAAAAAAAAAAAACATTTAAAATGCTCTATTGGAACCATGAAATGTTTAAAATTAAGTTATAATTTTTGGAGCGAAAAAGGGATGTTTCAAATTCAGAAGGTCTAAAAAAAGCTAGAGGCTAAAAGCAATTTTTTGGGGCAATTTAAAAAAAAATTGTGCTAAATCTAGCCCCAAAAGCACCAAAATGGCACGCGGATTATATCTTTTATGTTTTCTGAAATTCAAACAATTTTTTATTTAAATTTTCATATAAAAAAACGGCCAATTTTTGTTTGGGTCAAAATTCCAGTTGCGGTTGGGCACTAATCAAAAGTTAACAACAAGGATTTTTTTTTTTTTTTTGTGTAAGAATCTTAGAATAGTTTGCGAAAAACCAAAAAATGAAACACTAAAATCTACGTACAATGGGACAAACTTTAAATTCCTTCATTTTATATATAATGAAGCTATTATTTCGAGCATTACCTTAATTAATGATAATTTAACTGGCCTATTATAAACACTTTTATTACAAAAAGTTGAAAATTCACAAATTTCTGTGAGAGGAACTTATTTCTCAGTTTCTTATTTCTCCTAACAGATCCATTCTGTGCATTACCGCTAATAGTAAAATTGTTACCGAAATTCGCTACCGGCCTTAGTTATCGGTATTCGGTGCACTTGGTAACGATGTAAGACGTCGTAAGCTGGTTTAAGAAGAAATAAAGCTCTTTCCCTGCATCTGGCTGTTTTTTTTTTTATGCCACCTTAGGAGGTGGTAACAATATTCACTGGTAAAGCTTGCATGCAGAATAACAAAAAGGTGTGAAAGTTACCAAAAGGTGAACTCCTTCGATAATAAGATTAACGTTACCGCGACAGAATCGATCTGCAAAGGCTCGCTTTTTTGAGTCGTGAGATTGAAATGGTTTAATTTTTTTTAAATGTTCTGAAAAATCGAATTAAAAACGAATATGTCGGAAGGCTTGCACGTTTTCATTATAAGGTAAGTTATTTTTTTGACAAAATATTTATCATATATAAAAGCGAAAATATTTTCATAACTTATAAGCAGAGCATTTAACAGTTTTTCATAAAGATAAGAGGCGAACTTCTAATCTCAACGAATAAATGTTTTCAAAGTCGTCTTAAGATGGTTTTTCAACCGCTTACGAAATGTTTCTTTGTTGCTTATTTTCATAAAAAAAATTAAGGTTTTCTATTTGACTACTAAAATTCCGCTCTTTCAGCCAAATCAGCTATTAATATTTTCATATACATTAAGTACTTTTTACAACTTCAGCGCTTTAGTAACCAGTACTTATTTCAAATTGTGATTGATTCATCTGTAATATTTTTGTAAAATTTAAGTAGTCATTTCCTTCTGTCCAGTACCATCTAAATATCTACAGTTGAATGCCATAAATTGTTATTTAAATTGAGTATACAAATTTGTCCTATCATCATCTTAAGTACCTGCTTATAAATTCAATTTAAATCACTTTCAAAAACTGCAACAAATTGACAAATCATCGCAAGAAGTCAACTTTTAAACTTTGATCCTTTGAATTTGAATAAACGAAAAGGACACGGATATAAAAAAAAAATACTTAAACAAGTAAACAAGATAAATCAAAAACCATCGTAAACAGGCAAAAGGAAAAACAAAATACAAACAGAAAAAAAACCAAGCACCAACCACCACCTACCGTCGCAATATTTAAATTCATGTTGTATGTAGTCTGCCTCCCCTGTTGTTTGCTAAAGATGGTCATAAATTCGAATAATTTTCACTTCTTCCCTTTTCGGCATCTTCATGTAATTTCAGTGAATTTAACTGAATAACGCAATTTTAATACTTATGGCTATGAGTACCGTTATTATTTGAACATAAAATTCCATAAACTGATTTTCGAATTTGCCATAGAGACAGGATATGGCAGGGAGTAAAGAGAGAAAGTGAATCCTTTACTGACACACCGTATTGCCATACATAGTGTTGCCAGATTTTGATTTAGAGATCATTACCGTTTTGTCTGTGAATTGTAAGAAGTTTTTCCAGTTTTTCTCTTAACATTTTCACTTTTCCCCCCTCCACTTTTCAAAAGAGTGTATAAGAAAAAATCAATAGGACAATCAATAAGGACAAAAACAAAAATACGTCTGTCTAATATTTAACTTGGATTTTTAGTTAACACTAAATTTATCAATTAACTAGCATAAAAAATAGAGCTGTCGAATATTCGGTTTATTGAATAACACGAAAATAAGTTTAAACACTCGGTTTCAGGAATATTTGAAAGAAAAAGCGGTTAAGCGGTTTTGAGTGATGTACATGAATTTGAATAAAAATCTAACAAAACTCATATCAAAAATTTCAAAATAATATAAGATGGTAAAAGTATAAGTAATTCATAAAAATTCAATGAATAAAACATTAAATTGAAAGCATAAGTAATAAAAATATAATTACAAATAGACTGATTATGAAAAAATACAAGGTAAATTTTTATTGGAATCGCACTGAGTTGTATTAAGTTTATTTATTTATTTATTTATTAATATTATTTCTTTAAAGTTTAAAATAATTTTAAAAGAGAATCTTTTGTTTTGTTCGCTTTCTATTCTATTATATTCTATTTCTATTCAATAAATATTTTGCTTAAATTCAAAATTTGGCAATTAGAGCATTATATAAAATGCATTTTTTGATATGATTTCAAAATGATTTTGATATTCCCTTATTTAATGTTTATTGAGAGGTAAATTCCTTAGAAC
This sequence comes from Coremacera marginata, assembly GCA_914767935.1. NCBI lineage: Eukaryota > Metazoa > Arthropoda > Insecta > Diptera > Sciomyzidae > Coremacera > Coremacera marginata. The sequence continues at coordinate 138,615,149 of OU612045.1, forward strand.
ACGTACAAACTAATTTCGTCAAAATTGTAATATAATTATTTCTACAAGAGTTTCTAATAGAGGCATGAAAATTTCCGATTAATGCATGCAGCTCAGTATGAATAAATGTAATTATCTATCTTTTCTTAAAACATACCTAACGATGAGTTATTTATAGTTTATCTAAATTGTTTTATATTCTTTATTGTATTTAATGTCTAACAATCTCCTTGTCAATAATCTTATTTAATTGAATTCTTTAAATTACACCCCAAAAATATCCTCATTTGATAGGCATCAAAAAATGTTTTTACATGGAATACAGTAATAAGAAATTAAACATCAATTTAAGCGAAAACTTAAAAAAAAAATAGTATAGCAATATTCGAAAATGTTATTATATATGAAGGTGACCAGTTTTGTTCAGGAGGAAAAAAGTTTTTTCGACATTCATATTGGGAAAACCGTATTCAAGGTCTTAAATCCAAAAGGATTTCGAAATCGGTTTGACCGTCTGCCCGCGGTTTTGATTTGAAAAAAAAAAAACTTCTTTGTCAAAAATCATCGGTTTTTTTGCTGTAACTTTTTATGAATAAGAAATATTTACTCAAAACTAAGGCGCAAATTAAAGGTCTTCGATACCCCGAAGTTGTAGGCAGGAAAAATATAAGAATCGGGAATTTTTTTAGTGCAACTTTTTTTAGTATTCAAATTACGGACAAAACTTTTGTGTGTGTTTTACAAAAATCACTAAAAATCTGTTATTTTGTTTTTTATTTGTCGATTTCAGAAAATATATTAGTCTTAAAGAAGACTTGGTGAAACCTTTTGATTTACCAAAATTACCTGGCTTCGCACGTGCCCGTTATTTGTTTTTTCTATTTTCACTAAAGTGTTTGTCTTATATAAGATTAATTTATTAAACAGCCCAAATTATCAAAAGTCACTAAAATTGTTTTTCTCATTAAGGCCAGCAATACATGAAAATTTTTTTGGGTGTCGAAATTATAAAACATCAGTAAATTACTTCAAAAACATCTTGAAAATATACTGTTAAAATTTGAAAGCGAAATTCGCAACCCTTTGAAAGTTATAGCCATCGAAAGGTTGGAAGCGCACTGTTGGTTTTTGTACACTTACTTTCGTATACATCTTCTTTCTCTCTAGCTTTTAACGTAATCTATTGCCAAGTATGTATATATTTAGGTTTATGCATGGCAGAATTGCAATGTAGCTATATGGCACTGGAATTCCAGATTAAGTTACGGATTTGACAAGTAACAAAAAAACCTACAATTTTTCTTCATCAGAACTTTGAACATGTTTTTCTCAAAACTGCATTTTTATAAATGGTGTGCATCGGAACTCGCACAAATTTTAATCAATTTTGCACACATATACTTGACAATATTGCCGCAAATATGACAGAGCCTGATTTTTGAAAACAAAAAAAATTGTATGTAAAAAATGTTTAGTTGTCTTTTCAAAAATGTTACGATACTATTTTTTAACGCCATTTTTGAAAAAACAATTTTCAAAAATCTGGTTCTAGCATATTCAAGAGAATGTAACGCAAATATAAAAAAAAAATGTTTGCTTTGTTCATATGAATAACGTCGACGCTAAGATGGACGCCAACTCTGAGTTCTGTCTTTACACTTTACACTATAACTAATATACATACACACTTTTTGCAATCAAAAACATTTTTTTGTATTCTTAAGACATGCCTAAATATACCCTGAAACTTTCAAATAAATCGCTTCAATAATTTACTCTTCAGAAATTTTTATTTTTAAACCTTGATTTCGTGTATTGCTGGCCTTAATGAAAAAATCATCTTTTTTTATAAGTCGATAGATTACATCAAGCCTTCTTCAAAAATACAATATTTTTCGAAATTCGCTCAAAAAATAGCGGATTTAGAGCAATTTTGTGAAACATACACAAACATTTTGTTCAAAATCTGAAAACTGTTTCATTTTCCTGTTATCACTGTTTTAAATTCTTGATTCTAATAATCTTTCTATCCATCACATCAGGGCTTTGAATATCTTTAATTTCCACCCTTGTTTTGTGCCGATCTTTCGCCTTGATAGAAAGTTACGGCAAAAATGATTTTTGGCTAAAACTTGGTTTTTTTTTCAAATCGAAATCACTGGCACACAGTCAGGCCGATTTCGAAATTCCTTTGGACTTAAGATTGAAAAATTATTTAAAATAATAATTTGACAACTCTAATAAAGAGTAAGAAAACTGCTGCCTTTAACATAGTTGTTATGTTCCTAGCCCTACAGTTAAATTTAATATTTTTATTTTATTTAATTAACTACCTACTTTTTTCTTCTTATAATATTCCACCTATAATAGCAAACTACAGACAAATCTTGTCCGTGTGACTTATATTGAAATTTTTAAAGAAATATTTTGATTCAATAAGTATTGAACCGACAGAGCAGTTCAATAATTCCAAAATAAAATATGTCAGAATGCAATAAATAAGTCTCAATGAAATAAAAAAAAAAATTATGAAATAACTTCCATGCCAGAAAATGAAAAAAGTCACAAAATAAATTAAATAACTCCCGAACGAAAAATTAAATAAGTCCAACTTTTTGGGAATTATTCTTAATGAAATAAGTTCCAAAACAATGAAATAACTTTCAAATGATGTGAAAATTAATAATTAATAACTTTAAAAAATTAAGGAATTATTTTCTTCCGAATTTATTATTATTGTTATAAATTTTATATCATAGAATATAATAATTTAATATATTGTTATTATATTATAAAAGAATGAAATTAGTCCACTCGTCTTTACGTGGAGAAAAAAAAAATGGTCGTACGCGAACCGCAACATGCATGTTTCTCCGTCCCCCTTCGTCCCCCTCCCCCCCGCGGTTATCATACCTCTTCATAATACTTCATAATAATAAATTCTGGACAACATTTAAAAAACTTATTTAAACTACTCTTCTTATCACTTAGATTACATTTACAAAAAACGGTGATAAAAAATATAGCACAAAGGCAAATTATAATCTTAATTAAATTAAAGAAAAATTAAATAATTTCCAAAAGTGTATGAACCCTAATTACCAAACGAAAATGAAACTTATCATGGGGTGTTGTTTATTTTCTGAAATTTGAGAATAATTTTATTATAAAATAACTACCATGAAAAAGTACTAACGCTTATTTCACTGCGTCCTCTACGACTTAGGGTACTTTTCAACATTTGTTTTAAGAGGGTCAAACTAAACAATAAAAAGACGTTACAGAATTAAAATATTTTACAAAAATATTCCTCATACATTTTAACTATATCTGGCTCAGATAATTTTAAGATATGTTTAAACAACACAGTACAACACATGATTTTGGGTCTCAATTCTGAGAAATGCACGTGAAAGTAGCCCCAAAAAGAAGAAGTTCTGCATCATTCGTTTTGTCAAGTTACATGCCATAATAATTTAATATTGATTTCAAGTTAGTAAGTATCGTATAGGGGAATTTGTCACGTTTTAGGCTCTTTTGTTTGACATATCTCGAGAAACACTAGTCCGATTTAGCTAAAACAAATTTAAAAAAATTAAGAATTACAATTCCTTTAATCTGTTTATATTACGTTTCCCTACATAAACAACAGTTTCGCAGTTATAAATAAATGTATGAAGAAAAAAATATTTTTTGCCTGAAAATTAAAATTTTTTTTTTTAAATTCGTAAAAAGTCCAAAACTGAAAAAAGTGTCAAGTCCTATTACTTTCATGTAAAGCCACATAACCTATGAACAAAATGAGACATAGATCATAAAAATCAATGCACGCGTTTCGCTTTTATGCACAATAAAGTAAAGGTATGAATTTCAAAAATTTGCTCTACAAAATTCTTTGGAAAAAACGTTGATGACTTTTTTATGATTCTCAGAATTAAAAAAGAAATAAGTAATAAGCAAAAGGTTATACCATTTTTAATTAATTCTCAATTAATTCTAATTTTTTTTAAATTTATTTCAGCTAAATCGGACTAGTGGTTCTCGAGTTATGTCAAACAAAGGAGCCTAAAACGTGACAAATTCCTCTATAAGATACTTACTAACTTGAAATCGATACTAAATTATTATGGCATGTAACTTGACAAAACGAATGATGCAGAACTTGTTCTTTTTGGGGCTACTTTCACGTGCAGTTCTCAGAATTGAGTCCCAAATCAATGAGCTGAAAAATGTTATACTGTGTAATAGAAGATATGAAAACAAATTTTTTTTACTTTGTGGAGAAATGAAATTTTTCACACAAGAACTCATTTCCCGTTTTTACTATTGTGTTGCCCGTTTTCTATTTTGGATTGAAAATTCCCGTAAAATGGGGAAAATATCATCTTCTGGCAATACTGCTCAGAAAGGATATTTGCAAATTCCTGCAACATAACGCAGTGTATAATAATTTTAGAAACATCAAAAGCAACAACTACAACAGCAACAACAACACAAGCGGAAACATCAATAATTGAAGAATGTCCAGGGCAATAATTGCCAGTACAGTCGACCGATTTCGACCAATGCTGTGTGAGCTTAAGTGAGTTATAATTGAATCCACTAAAATATATTTATTATCTTGGCGTAATAAAAGAGATAGTCAAGAGGGTTATCTTCATTTTAAGGCACCTAGTTGGAGGTTACTCACTTTATTCTTAGGGCAAGGAATCCCAACTTATCTAAAATTAAAGTTAATATTTCCCATTTGAATTATTTCGAAAGTCTTACCAGTCAAGTTCTAAATCCAACAAGCCTTAAAAATTCTTGGAATCTCATTATAGTCAAACTTCTGACAAAACCAAAACTGCAATCCTCAAATGTAGTTCCTTTGAACAGAAAAAAGTAAGCAAACAATTTTATTTGCCTTCCTCTTCATTTTTGTACCTTGTTTTTCAGGAATTTCTCAACTTTCTCCGAGAAAAAAAATAGTTGAAAGAGTTTTTCTTTTGACTACATAAAGTAAAATTATGAATGTTAAATGTTGTAAATGTGTTGGATGTAAAAATAGAGATAAAAGACCTTGCCGAGCTATAATACATTTTATTGTTTTTTTTTTATGAAGCACAAATAAGATTGAGGATAATGTCGGAATGTGTTTCGATATTAAATTCATAAATTTTTTGCTCAGTAATTTCTGAATTTTTAGTTTCGAAAAGAGATTGGATAACCATTTGTTGTGAATTTGTATTTTTGTATATCCTTTTAAACATCAAATTTGAAAGAATTTAAAAAAAATGTTAATATGAGAACAGGTAAGAAATGAGAACTAATATTGCAAACGAGTAACTTTAAGTGACTGTGATTTCTTTGTTTTAACTTACTATGTACTGTTTAGTATGTCGGAAATTGATGCATACATATAAACAAAAATGCATCAGAGTGTGTTGGTGTGGTATCTGTATATATTTGTCTGCCATTTTAAAATAACTCCAGAATGTTTGTTTTAATTTCAGAGTAGAAAATGTTAACTTTTTTGTTAACCCAATAATTTGTATCTTTTCTTTACATCAAGTGCCACGTTAGGGGTGTTTCAATCAGGGGCGTACTAAGGACAAACATTTTGGAGGTTTTTAATTTTTGAAGAGTAGCTTTTTACGCCTGAGTAAAATCTGAAAAACTTTCGACAGATTTTTTTCTTAGAAATTCGATGGTTTCTTCATTGCTTGCGTTCATTGCAACAAAAAAATTTAACACTTTAATTTAAATATTAATAATATTCTCTTGCCTCTCGTGGGGATTTGAACTCGAACCAAATGATTACGAGTTCTATACGCTATTCACCAGGCGCATAGTTGCTGATTCAATGCTAAGTACATATAACAGAAGCTATGCTGCAATAGATCGTCACAGTCTATAAATAGAAGGAGGATTATGTATTGGCTTACTACAACTACTAATAAAAATTTACTTCTACTAGCCACAAGATGTCACCAACCACAAAAATTGTTTTGTTTTTTCTTATGTGAATGCGCGAAGGAGAACACCGATTGGCTAGTTTTGTAGGATAGCCAATACACAATTCTCCATAAATTAATAGATTATGCTGCTATGCAGCAATATCTTCTGTTTTACTTTAATATTCAATCAACAGCTCAGGGTAACAAAGCTTTTTTGAATTGGTGGATAGTGTACTAAACTCTTAATCAGTGGGTACGGGTTCGATCCCTACGGCAGGTAAGGAAATGTTTTTTAATAGTTTGATATCAAATTTTTTTGTTGTGATGGACGCAAGCAAAAAAGAAACATCAATTCTAATATTAGAAAAGAGTCTTGGAATAACGAAATGCAATAAAATTTACTGGAGTGAATAATAGTGTGTGTTTCTAAATTTATTAATTTTTGAATTTAAAAGTTAATTTATAAAAAATAAAAAATATTAAGCTTTCAAATCTATGTAACTGCGAAAAAGCTTTGCTTCTCTCGTGTGCCCAACGACGCACCTGTGGTTTTATTTATAGACTTGTTGAAATATTTTTTATATAATATTTAAACATAAGAGGATAATATCCATTCTTCTTTTTATTTTTGCAGTTGATTTCAAATGTCTTCTGTTTTCACTTCTACATTTCTGTAAACATTGAGCTTCGAAGCGTCGAAAACAAACCTTTTTCTGAAGCGACAGACACCTGCAAGTTTGCGCAATCAAATATTTCAGTTTAAATATTAAAATTTTAAAACTATTTTTGTAGTTATGACTCTTTTTACAAACTTCAACGTTTATTTTTAAAATATTTATGTAAAATATTTCATATATATTTCAATATATTAGAGTTATTCAAATATTCCAAACATTGGGTTTAATAAAGCAAGCCCGAAAGTTAAAAAATAAATGTAGGTTTAATAGAAACAGAAAAATTTATTATTAAAATTTAATTTTTTAATATCTTTTACAACTGTTGGGGTGAAAAAGTGAATGCCTATTTTGTGCTAACCTTCGATAGAGAAAAATAGACCCTCTTTAATTTTTTTTTTTTTTACATTTACATTATGTTGTACACTTTTCTATTCACAATATTCCAAAATTTAAAAGAGATTTCTCAACGGATGTTCCACTTTAAGTCGTGTCCAGCAGCTCCCAAAACTTACGCCCGATGAACTTACACAAAAAAAAAAAAATAAATGCAAAAAAAAAAGCCGACATTTTTGAAGCATTGAATTTTGAAAAAATTGACCGAGTTTGAAATGGCAATTGAGCCCGAAAGAAGGAAATTACACCCAAATGGTTTGGACATAAGGCCCGAAAGAAAATTAAAATTGCGCCCTAAATTTTCAGCAGTTTTTCGGGATTTATTTCCAAATTCTTTGGCCATAATTTCCGTGATTCAGATTCAATGTAAGATTATCAAAATATAAAAGAACAGATTTGAGTAGAATGATTTACTTCATTCTATTTGTTTTTGATATTATTCCGTGAGCAAGGGGTCCATGGACATTATGTCCGTGTAAGGTCCAAATGGTGATTTTTTTATGATAACATTATGTGCTCTTTTACGGAATATTGCTTTTTTACCTTCCGACCAAGAACGAACCATTTTATCATAACGAATTTGAAATATCTGAACTTGTTGGTAAACAAAAATACGGGCGTTTTTCTAAAAATGCCCGATTTTTTGCTGTCCAAAATTCCAAGCTTATTTTTCGGGCCTTTCTTCTTTTTAAAATATTTGGAAAAAGACCCGACTTTTATTGGCACAAAAAGAAATGTTGAGCATTTTTTCCTAGGAATTAATGCCTAATTTTGTCTCGAAAATGTCGTCCTTGTTGGCATTTTTTACGGGGGTAAGTTCTAGGAGCCGTGTCCTGCGTAGACACGGGCACGATTCCGTGTGCGGTGCGTTTTCGGTACGCACCGCGTTTATTTACAGAACATACGGAAAGTGGCCAATTACAACACGATAATTCGTTAATGCTTCGGCAAGTAAGATTTTTATATTTTATTTTAACAGTTTATTAAGATTAAGAATATTGTTAAAAGAAAAAAGAAAAGCGAATTTTCATCTTCTTTCAATTATTGTCCGCATGGGCTCCCAGAACTTACATCGGTCGTAAGTAAACTTACGCCGAAAAAAATAAATTGCAAAAAAGTCCGAAATTTTTGAAGCATTGAATTTTAAAAAAAAAACCCTCGAATTTGAAATGGTAATTGAGCACGACAAAAAAATTATGCTCGAATGTTTTGGACATAAGGCCCGAAAGAGAATGGAAACTACTACCGAAATTTTTAACGAAAACCGCAACGCACTTCTCGTGCCTATGCGGGGCACTGCGTTATAGTGCAAACTTAATTTTTGTTTGCATTTTGTGCGGAATTTTGATAGTTTTTAACCGACTTCTAAAAAGGTGAGGTTCCCTAGTTTGTTGGTTTTTTGTTTCAATGCATTTGCATCTATAATTCCTAAAGCGCTTGCCCGTTTTCCGTAATTTTTTGTGAACAGTTAGTGACCATGAACACAGAGGTATGCATATAATGGGCGGAATTCGACGAAAAGGTGTGGCAATATTAGAAAACACTGTATCTCGAATAATATTGGCACAAGGGTACTGAAATTTGGTACAGGGGTAGGCACAATTATTATAAAAAAAACTACAGTCAAGAAATTGGGCGTTATTCGATTAGGGCAATAAAAATCGTTACAATAATAGATAGAATTGTTAGAAAACATGATGAAGAAAGTGGTCAGAATTCGACAAAAGGCGTGCCACTATTTGAAAAACACTGTATCTCAGTTGATATTGACGCTAGGGTACTAAAATTCATTACAAGGTTGGATAGAGTTTTTACAAAAAACTGTCAAGAAAGTGGACTGGATTCGAAAATTTATCATTTTCTCTAAAAAGGAAGAAATAAAAAAAGGCTTCAAAATCAGTGGAATTTAAAATATAGTTTCAAATTATTTTTTATTAAAATCTTGGTCAAATTTGAAAATTTATTTATATGCATTATTGTATTCGAACTCTTATTATTTTAATGTTCCTTTTTTATTTTATTATCATAAATATAATGGTTTCCTTATGAATATAAAAGCTTTGAAGTCGGTTTACTTGTGTTTGCTTATTTGACGTTATGCAGCTTCGGTAAAAGTTTTGCACACATAAACATTCACACTGTACTAAATATGCTGCAGGTGTGTTACAGCTGCACAAATAATGTGTGGAACACTTTGTTTACCGATCCAATACGAACGAGATTTAAGTCCCGAAGTTAAGATCATCGATTAACAGGCGCACTTCCCAACAAACAAAAGTTCTCGTTATCGTGTTCGAAAACGTTAATTTTGTAAAAGTCTGATTATATAAGCGCCGACTTTTAAAGCTTTATATTCGAAAAGAAATTAATATATTTATGATAATAAAACTAGTTAGAAAAAATTGAAATAAAAAGATTTCCAATATAATAATACTTGAAAATAAATTTCCAAATTTGACCAAGAAATTAATAGGAAAATTAATTTAAAACTATGTTTTACTTTATATTGATTTTGAAGTTGGTTTTTTTTTTTTTTTTAAAAAAAGTTTAAGTTTTATAAATCACTAAAATAGATTCTGTTGAGAAACTACCTTGATATTTTGAAATATTGATTTCAAAGTCGTAAAAGTTGTATATTCTATCAAAAAAGTACCGGGAAGTGGTCATTTGAAAAGCCCGCATAAAGAGCTTGTAAAAAATTCCCTTTGTCGCTAAGTTTGCACAACTGTCCTCTATCCTGACGTAAGGTTTGAGCGTGATCTGTTTGTTGCACAGTCCAAAATATATATATTTCACGAAATTAAAACAATTTCACATGAAGCGGACAACTAAAAAAAATCTAGCTATCAGATTTTGTTCTTTTTTGGTTGTAGTTTTCAAATCACAGGTTTTGTGAAATCAGCTTAAATCTAGGTGTGCTTTTTTCGAAAATGATTTCTCAGTTGAAAAAATATTTTTAAAATCAGTTCATACAATCCAATTCAGTGAATGATCATTTTTTTAATCATGGTATCAAATTTTCATAAGAAGAAGTAAGTTTTAGTTTTTTTAAGCTTGGACATTTTGGACATTTAGTTTAGTAATAATTAAAAAAAATTCGATGTTAAAATATTAAAATTTAAATTTTTTAATTTTTATTTTCTTTTGCAAATAATTTCAAATCCAAATCCGCGACTTAATAAATTTCCCATAAAAATGATTATTTGATTCCTTTTATTAAAAGTTATGCTGCTAAGTTATAGTTTTCAAAACTTTAATATTTTGATTAAGGATGATTTTACTTCTATAACTTCCATATTTGTGTAAACAAATATTGGTCCTGTGCAAAGCCTAGTATTCGAACTACGGGTTTTGTTAAATCATCTAAAATTTGCATATGACGTTTTTTGAAGAAGATTTGTCAGTTGAAAAACATTTTTATAAAAACAGGCTGTTGTTTCTTATTAGGAATGGGATGCTTTTTTCAATCATGGTATCAAATTTTCGGAAAAAACATTGAAGAATTGAATTTTTTAAGCTCCAGCATATAAAAAATTATATATTATTATTTCGAAAAATTCAGAAAATGTCGAAGCCTAAAACATTTTGCTCTTAAACTAAATTTAACTTTTAAACTAATTTTATATTTTCTTTTCATATAACTTAAATCGATGAAATTTTTTTCGAAAAAAACTAATATTTTAGCCTTTTACGATTTCACGAAAACCGAACTACGCTTTAGACAGTGCTAAGGAACTTGTGCACAAGCTACGGGACCAATAGAGGTGTAAGATAGCCAAAAAGAAACAAAATCTAAAGCATACAATTTTTTGCTTATTCTATTCATGTGAAACGCCCTATAAATATATCGTCGTCCGGGAATTCATGTGCTCTACGCGCAAAAAACACATTTTGAGTAAATCGAAGCTAAAGTTTGAATGTATTTTTTTCATGGGATTTTTAAAGTGTCGCAAAATTTATGTAAAAATTACAATACCAAAAACATATTTCCAAATCCTCGATCTCAAGCATAAAAGGACATTTTCTAACGATAAAAAAGTCCACTTTGCTCTATACGCCATTTCAAACGTATTTTGATGTGAACCCATACAAGTAGAGCAAGGTAGCATTAATAAAAAATTTCACATATTTAAAATTTTTGGTCCTCCGCGAAATATTCATTTACAAAAACAACAAAAGAAAGCGATATTCGTAAGGGTTTTTAAGAAATATCGTAAAAAAAATTTTTCTTTTACAAAAAACAAAATCTATTTTGGTAAATTCATAACAACCTTTTCATAACTTTTATGTTATGTGTTTAATAACTCTAATAATTTTTCAATTATTAAGAATTTTATTTTTGGAGCACTAGGTCTATGTTGCTTTCTGAAGAAAACAACCAACAACACTCTGTATTATGTATTATGTACAAGTAAACTTAAACTTGTAACTAAAACTAGACTCTTAAGTAGGTTTAATATAAAAATAATTAAGAAGTTTTCTGGACACCCGCCCATCCCGAAAACTTTTTCTTACTTTCTAACACTCTTAATATTTTCTTACAGCTGATTTGCAAATTGCTTTCAAATTCAGCACACGCACAACAAGGGTTAGAAGGGTGTATTCGGATATTCTTGACAAGATGTTTTGTTAATAATAATAATGAAAATAATTTCAATCAAGCTATGTACGCAAATACTTCGCCATTCTTAACTTACCTCTTATTTTCATCAAGGTCTACTTTTCACTTTTTTAACAATTAAAAATAATAAAAATAAAACAAAAAATAGTTAATTAAAATATAATAACTAGTCACAACTATGTTAGTTAAATGTACGTATGCAAAGTGGTTTTCGTTAATCAAGAACAAAATTGTGTACTGAAATTTTGCTCTATACGCCATTGAATAGGGTGTATGGGGCAAGAAGTCACCAAAAAATTTCTGTTTAAAGGGATATAGATTTGAATATTTTGGTATCAAAAACCCGGTATGGTACCATTAACTCAACATTGTCAAAATGGCGCATGGAGCACATGAATCCCCGGACGACGATATGCTGTTGGTTCATACCTCCAACAGATGGACTAATTTATTTTTCATGCTCAATTTTAATTTTAATTTTGATTTAAGTTGTTTTTACACTACTTTTTTGTTAGGTTTAAAAATGTAAATATTTATTTAGAATTGAATAAATTTTGTTTTTTCTTTTGTTTTTTCTTGAATTATTTACCATTGAAAACTCGCATTTTGGACATTTCTTAAAAAATTATACTCGAAAACTAAATGCTGGATACTCAAAATTATCATTAAAAAAAATCCAAAAAACTCGAATGATCTCTTTTGTAATTATTTGAAAAAGGACGCATTTAAGAACAATCTAAGAAGGAAACGGTTTTGCTTGGAAAAGTTCCCATAGCTTTTAATTTTTTACTGGTACTTTTTTTATCTATTTTTTTATTATCAAAATTTACGGCACCCCCCAAAAAAAATCCTGGCTAAGAGCCCACCGAAACTATTTAAAATTTCTTATGAAATTGTATTCTGCAACAGCTTTCTTGCAATTGAAAAGAATATATTGCTAACTTCATAAAAACATATCGTGAAACAAAACAAATTAATAATAATTTCTAATTTCTATGCGATAGAACCACACAAGAGTGATCTAATTGAGGAAAAACATTTATTTTTAATAAAAAAAAAAAAAAACAGTTACAGCTAAGTTTGTTTTTAGCTGATATAAAAGGATAAAACAAAGAAAATACTTCTCCAGTGACTGCTCCCGTCAAAAGTTATTTTATCATAAAGTCGAGTATTAGAATTTAACAAAGTGGAATGTGAAAATACTTGTCGCACAAAAAGTTTTAATATTTAATTGAATTAACTTTAGAACTTTAACAGTTGCGAGCAGATTTAAAGCAGGACTACTTCTACTTTATTTTCTATGAACAATTCTTATCATTCTACTGAACCTTAGTCACTTATGGGAAAATTCCATGTCTTATAGTATTATTTTTTCTATAATACTAGAATACGGCAGGCTCAATTTCCTTTCATAAACTTATTTTAAGTGTTTTCAGAATAACTGTCCTTATTTTGTGAAGGGATTAATATAGGTTTTTTTTTTCTTCCCTTAGGTAAAGTGTTTCATTTTCCCTCTTTTATGAGACAAACAAATTTTTCTACTCTGTTCTCATTTAATTTTATGACATAAGTTCTCAAGGATTAAAAACGAACATAAGCGGATAACGGATTTCAAACAAATTATGACAGATGCTAAATAAAGACATAAATATGTCTGTCCATCTGTCTGGGTGTCTCGTTTGGCCTGAGCATGCCAACATTTACTATCGCACGCTTTTGTTGTTTTTTTTCTGTTTTTATTTTTATTCATATCTAGCTAGTTTTATTTCTTTTATTATTTTTCTTTTTTTGCTTTTTGCTGCAGATGCAACAAACTTCATAAATGTGGACGCAAATGAATTAAAAACAAATCCATTAGAACTGCAAGCAAAGTATTAAGTGTAACGAAACGTTGAACCAGCAGAGTTGGGCAACAAAAACTTTTTTGTACGGTAAGCGCACGAAGAGTGGCAAAAATTGTTGACCCACTTGAGCAAACTTTAAAATCTTCGAAAACTCTGTGCAAACGAGTAGGAAAATATTTATCTGAAGGATGCTGAAGACTAAATTACCTGTGTAGTCGGCGGTGCAAGATGGGCGTCTAAGCAGAGGAAGCGGCGTGTCTTTGAATGTAGTTGCTGCTGTTGTTGAAGATGTGGTGGAGTTTATGGTCTATGATAATAAATTGGGCGGCTTTTGCAGGCGTTTTGTCTATTATTGTTGTTGTTGTTGTTGTTGTGGTTATATTTTTTAGTGTGTTACACATTCACAAACTATGCTCATTTTAAGCACTTGTTACGGCTACAGATTGCTGCAGATAGTTGCTGCTTTAGCTACGTTCTAGATACATTAGCAGTGGTCGTTAGCTATCTCAAAGATATGCAAAAAATTGCAAACATTTAAAAGCACAAACTTTTTGATTCTTCTTTTAATTTTTTTATCTCGACATTTTTTACGAAAAAAGTTATAGCAAAGCTAAGCAAAATGTGCACATACACACGCATGCACGCACTCACACAAGGACACCGACTGCAATTGCAATGAATGCTGTTTGCTTCCGTTTCCAGGTTTTTCTCTTTATTTCTATTTGGTTTGGTACGCTTTAATTTTGTCGGAATTTTTTACTCGATCTCACTCTTTTCGAACTTTTTTAATTTTTGTTGTTGTTTTGGTTTTTCCGCACGTTCGTATCTTTGCAAATTTATTTTTTATCGTTGAACAAATGGCAAAATAATTGAAAGAATGCTAGTAAGTGAAGAGCAGTTGAATCCGCATCCACTCGACATGGACCCGTTAGCGGCAAGGAATGGAAGAAGGTGTAGAAGAGGAGTTTCAAGGAATTTCCCGAACCACCCCGACAAACCGCAGGAAATAATTTCAATTTCAGTTGAAATGCAGAAATTTGCTTAACCGAAAAACTTGAAAACTCGCAAACAAACAAAAACGCATTTATTATGCTTGACTGAAGTAGTGAGGCGTGGGGCGTGGGGCGTGTAGCAGGAGGACACCCCGGGAGCAGCCGTCAAGTTTAAGCATTAACTAAATACGTCTGCCTCTTCCTGTTCCAGTACCAGTTCTCAATGGCAAACAAACGTAGTGTTCCAACCCTTGGTTGGTGTCAAATTCTGCAGTTCCCGCCCTCTGAGTTACTAGCGATTTTTTTCGCTTATGCCAAATGTTGCAGCGTCCAATTGTTCGACGGACTCACTGTAACGTGCACACTCGCTTTCGCCACAATTGAAGTTGAAAAATATGCTGAGTTTTGCTACGAATTAATTATTTTTCATTACTCATGCAACCGTTCATTATTCAAACAGTTAAACGCACAAAAGTTTTAGTGTTGGCTGCGCGTGTTAATCTAGCTCGAAGAACCGTATTTCTTACAGTGTATGACTTGAGAAAAATTACGGTCTACAGAATAGGAAAAATGCAAAATAGAATTTGTTGTTCGTTTAAAATTATTACTTGTATTAAAATTTAAATTATTTATTATTTTCTTCTTTTTTTCTTTGTCTTTTTAAACCAAACCGTTCACACCAATCGCCCAACCGTAACGCGTGAAATTCTTTTTGTAACTGAAACTAATTCGAACATCATCAACAATAATAAGAAAGTAGCAGCAGCAGAAATGTCCTCGGCAATAACTACAACAAGAACAATATGACAACAACAGCATGAACCCAAAGTCGAACTTCAATTGTCGCTCGTTATGTCGACGAGGCGGTTATTATACTTCGGCTCAAAAGCCGAAGTAAAAGTGTGAATTTGTGGTGCAGTAATTGGTGGATGGGTGCTCGGGTGGCTTCAAAGGAACTAACGAATGAGCAACACAAACAGAGAGTAATGAGTCCACTTAGCATCCACCACGTGGTACCCACATCCAATAAGCAATGCAAGGAGCGTAAGCATGCATACTAATCCTTTTCTCTACAGCATATCCTTGCTCTGTGGACTCCATTCGTAGTTGGCGCTTCCATTTTCAATTGAGCTCTTTCGTCCTTCGGGTACTGCGCATGCGCCCCTTTGTCGAAATTCGAATTTAAGCCATCTGCTAGTTGATTGTCGAGCTGATAACAACACATCATATAAAATAATGTTTTTGTTATGATTGCTCTTAGTTGATGCATGACTGCTGCTGCTGTGAAATGTTATGAGATAATGTGTCAAAATATGATAATCTTTAAATTAATTTATGTAATAGAGCTGAATGGTTTAAATTTTATGTTAATTCTCAAAGGGGGATATGTTGAGAGCCTATCGCACCTGGTCTGACCTCATAATTTCGTCACAATTTATTTATTTAATATTTTTTAAAGTTAAAGTGTTAAAAATTGGTTGTGCCGACATTCATTGGATTTTTTATGGCCATTTGCCTTGTTGGAAATTAAAAACAAAATCCTCACACCGTCATAAGAGATTTCGCACCCAGCTTATAATATTTATATCGGACTAATCATTTAAAACAATATTTATCAGTCATGTCATTTGGCTCGCAACCTTTTTCAGCTGGCGACCCACCGTTCCTTATCGGAATACCTCCACGGTCCATCAGTCCATGGCGGAGTAAAAACTCTCAATAGTATCGTATCTCTTATTGATATGTTCCGTCAATTAAATTATAATCGGAACATATTTGGACAAGAAATCAGTTTTTCTATGCAGTCGAATATTTGTCTTTTTTTATTTTGGTTTCTGCAAATTTGCAATGAAGTCTTTTTTTGTTGCTCTGTAAGGAAAACCTTTTGATGTGCATCTACGGCTTGCAGAACCATCTGATTGTCGCTTTTTATGGTGGTAACTTTATCATTGAAGCCTGTGATCAAATTCATTACCCTTTCGGCGGGATCGATCAAACAATTTTATGAAAAATTTGACCATGTGAACAGAGTTAAATGCAAATAAAGCTTTTCTAACATTAACAAGAACACCAACAAGTGGCGATACATTATAACTTGGTTGTTCGACAACTGTGAAAATTGTTGTTTGTTTTAGTTTTTTTTATAACTCTTTCCAGGTCCGTAGCCTCTTTCTTAGGGTCGAGAAAGTAAAAAAAAAATAACACATATGAAACTATTAAATTATTAAAGATAATGTTGTAAATTTACTTTAAGATGCAACAGTTTCAACATTTTTAACGCAAATTAAAGAAACTTTACTTAATCAATGAACAATTTTTTGGCCAAATGAAACATTAACTTTGCTTATAAAAGTCATAATCATCATATTTAAATTCAACTGCAAGAAGTTTGTATATTAAAGAACCATTTTCAATTACGGATTTTGATGCTCAAAAATGCCCTGATATTTTGAAAAATATATATTCGAAATTATACCTAGAACGAATATAAATTTATGAATTGTAGAAAATTATGTCGGCATTTTTTATGCAATATCTAAGCTTATTGGAACAAAAACCTTTTAGAAAGCATTCGTTTGAATGGATTTTTTTTTAAAGTTTGAAAAGCTGTATAATGCAAAAAATACATGAACCATGAAATTTAACACGCAAAGCGAATGACAAAAACAGTTTTCCCATTCTCTTTTCAAGCTTTTTTGGTATATAAGACATTTTAGATCTCCAACTTGTCACAACAATTTAGGCCTATGCGAAGTTTTTTCCAAATTACAGGCTTCAGAAAATCACCTAAAATCTAAATATGCGTTTTTTCGAAAAAAATTCTCACTAAAACATAATTTTTAAACATTTTATGGAGTCCAATTCTATGGAGATTTGATGATTTTTTTTAATCATGTAACCAAATTTTCATAAGAAAAACTAACAATTACATTTTTTTAAACTTCGGCATTTTTAAGAACAATTCAGAATTTGAAAAAATTTTATTTTTTATTTTTCGTAATTTTCCATGTAATCAAGTAATTTCAATTTAAATCCACGACTGAACAAATTCATGAATATCCAAAAAAAGTTACAGTTTATTTCTTTTTATAAAAATTTATCCAGCTTGTTTTTTTCATTGTTTTCAAACAAAAGTCTTCTTTTGTCATGTGACAATGTAAAAAATATATTGGCTATAAGATATTAGTTCCATGCAATGACCAGTTTTCGACAAGGGTTTTGAAAAATAATCTTAAATTTAAAAATGACTTTTATTGTGGTCGATTCCTCAGCTCAAAATATTTTATAGAAATATATTGCTATTGCTATTCGGAATTGGATGGTTCTTTCAATCATGATTTCAAATTTTTATGAGAAAAGGCAACAGAAATATTTAAAGAAAGGTATATCCAAATACTTTGTGTATAAGTATCAATAAGGGATCAATAGAGGCATAAGGTAGCCAAAAAGAAACCAAATCTAAAGACTATTATAATTTTATGGTTCTTCTGTTGATAAAAGTATTAGTCAAACTTTGTGATAGTTATTTGAACGACAATTAAAAATTCTTAATTTTGACCATTTCTAAAAAATTAAAGGCAATATTCAAAAACTCAGTACTCAAAATTAATTTGATCAATAAATTCTTGTCATCTCTTTATGGTCATTTAAAAACAGGCATTTTCACGAAGAGTCTTAAAAAAAAGGTTTTGCTTGGAAAAATTTCCATTTCTTGCTATTAATTTTTTTCTGGTATCTACTTACAAACTTTTTTTCCAAAATCCCCCTAGGGTAAATCCTGGCTACGACCCTGACTCTTTCATTATCGCTTTGAACGTGAAGTTGTATTAGCTATTTTTGACGACTGCTATAGAGTCATTTAGAGTCAATTTACGCTTCAGTTGAGCAACAAAACTGTTCTTTGAAGCTGATACACTTGTTGAAGGTGTATTTTATACCTGATGCGTTCATTTTATTAAATGTGTTTTCTGATCGATGAAAAATTAAAGCAATATTTGCAATAAAATTAAATCAAACTAAATCGTTAACAATTTCTAATATACTACTGTTATACAGAACTTAAAAGTAATAATTTATTGGTGTAAAAATACTTAGATAGTTTGGTAACTAAATATATTTTAGTTTTTGAAATTCATCAAATAAAACTCGTTATTCCAAGAACTTCACATAAAAATTGGAATTTCTATTCATGTCCTCTGCTTTAACTTGTCTCTCACTGGTTTTTGGCCGAATACTCCGGTTTCTGATTTGAGAAAATTATTCTCCGCAGCCTACATTTTTTTTTTTTTTACCAAAATCCAATAAAAAATTTTGCATTTACAATAAAAGTTTCACATCCAAAAAGAAGTTTGTCAAATACGATCAACCAAAAAATTAATTATTTAAAACAAATTTTAAAGTATTCAACGAACATTTTCAATACATGTAGTATTATTTTATTGTACACATGGTTGTATGAGATCAATATCACTGTGCGACAGTCCAAAATACCTGGGAGATAATGCTATTTTTCTGGTAGGTCTTGTCGAGCTAAAGAATGTTCTATACTTGAAATTTGCCGGACACCGCCAAAATCTAGACTTACGGTAAACAAACCGATTTTGCCTATAATTTACCTGATTGTCAACCGATTTTAAAAATTTAACCAGATCCTAAAAAACGATACTTGATCCTTTCTAGCAATATATATACTGTTTGGGACAACTTGAGAAAGCTGAGTGTATTTAAAATTTTCAATGTTAAAGCAAAGAAACATATACAGTGGGTGGCCAAATCAATAGGGACAACCTTTAAAATGTGAATTTATCGTTATCGAAAGGTAGTTAAAAATGCAACTTTGAATTTTTAACATCTTTAAGGTTGTCTTTATTAATCGGTCATCCACTGTATAACAATGGTTAAGCACACAAAAGTGATAAGTGATAAATTTTTAAAATTCTAGAAACGCTTTCTTTTATTAGGCGATTTTTTTTGTACATCAGACGACAGAACTGAGCAGATACTGATCAAACCGACCATAACCTGCACACAGAGAATTATATCCACTGTCGCAACCGAATTGGTGCCCTACCGACTTAGTCGATTGTTGATAACTTTTAAAAAATAATCAACGCAACTACGTAGTTTCCCATAGCCTTGACTGTGGCAATCCGTTGTAAGCACTGCGCTCACGGTTTTCTGAACGAACCCCTTCATCCTTTCAACTTCCATTCAGTTAAATGAACGATCTTGTTAATTGTTTTAACCTTAACTCAATTGTGTGAACGGAGAAGTAAGTCATGTTAACCTACATTCGATTGTATGAATGGACATGTTATCCGTTTTGACTCCCACTCGGTTGTATGAACCGACCTGCCAATTATTTTGACTAAAATTTGGTTATTTTGACTAACCCATTGATCGTTTCGACCTACACATGATAATTGACTGTAGATCATTTTGTAGGTTAAGCAATCTACACACAGTATTTCACAGTAATCATTTTTCTAAAAATAAAATCACACTAAAATAAAACACTGATGCAATAATAAATGCGTTTATGAAGTCAGCCATATACACAAGAAAATTAATTATTACCCAGGGCGCAGACGTGACTATCCTCATTTTTGAATTTTGAGATAGTGCCTCAGACATATAAAAAAATTAATAGTCCCAAACAGCGAATGTATTGCCATTAAAACATAAGGAAATATTTTAAGTGTGAAAATAGTTAATGGTTTCCACATTAGGAACTAAAAAGGTTTCAACTTTTTTTATTCGATAAGCAAAAAAATTAGTATCAACGAATGAAGTCTCCAGTAATTGATAACAAATTAAATACGGGGCGCCAGAAGTTACTATATGTTGTACTAAACCAAACATCGGTCCGTCATTGTCATATAAAGCAACCATAAACCATAAAATCCATTCATTACTTTTGAAGATATAACTGTTTTTTAACTCACAACGCGCAAATTTTTTATAAAAATTTTTCATGTTTCAGTTATTTCGTAAAAGAGTGAACCATCAAGTGTACATTATACGTATAATGCATAGTATGTAAAATAAAAATCGCGCGGTTTTTTATAAAAATTTTTCGTGTTTTCGTTATTTCGTAAAAGCGTGAACCATCAAGTGTGCCTAATATGTAATATGTGTTATCTTCAAAAGTAATGCACAGAATTTTATGGTTAATAACACTTTTTATGGTTGATAAAACAAACACTTTCAAATCGCGGTGCCCAGGAAATTGTAATCGTGCCGAGTTCCTGAATGCATTTATGCAAAGCATCAGTGACCTTTTTCTTTGAATTCGTGCTTAGCAGATTCACCGAAACTGCGAAACTAAAACGTGCTTAAAAATAATAACCTAGTTGCGCAGTTTTGGTAAATCAACTAAGCACCAATTAATAGAAAGTCAATAAATCTTTGCATAAATCTTTGCATAAGGAACTCAGCCTTTTTTTATGCATATGTAGATAGAAAGCAATTTTATTTAACTTACCTAATGATTGTTTCTCTTACAAGTTATTAAAAAAAACGACACTACAAAAACTCCATCCGGACACGTTAACAACTTTGAGAAATGAAATGCAAGCGTCTTGCGATTAAGGTCGGCTTACACAACTTCGTGTTTTTGACGTATGTCTGTTTCACTCGCTAAGTCGGATGGTTTGACAAACTTGAAGTTGCAAGGTTGGCTGTTGAGATTGACGCAACTAAAGGGTGCGATTGATTTAATAAAATTCAAAACTCGATTGAAGCGTAAAAATAATGCTATTGACATAACTTACAATGTGGTTGTTACAATGACTAGTATTGTTTGCTTGTCTGCAATAGCTTCAGTTAGTTATTTCAGACACATTACGTTCCTTGTAGTGGCAAGGAGAGTTGAAATAAATACATTTACGCGGTTCAAGCAACTAACATGCCATATTTTCATTTCAACTGAAGAAACATTTGGAAATGAGCGGGTTGCGAAGGAACGATCATTCGCGCCAACTAACAATCAATTGTGCTTATTTCATTCGAGTTACATTAACCAAATATCAGTTGTAGCAATTTTCTTCCGATTACCGCAAATAATATTCATTTCCCGCAACCTTATGCCTATAAATTCATTTTCTGAGTGTGAGCTGACAACATCAGATCAAACAAATATTGGTCTGATTTGGTAATGAAACATTTTGTGTGAAAGCTTGTCTCTGCTTTGTATCTCTGCTGTCAATTGTAATTAATTAGATAAAAAACTAAATTTTATAAAAATACTACCTTTTCTGGACTGGTGATCGCCATTTCTTGCTTCTTTTATTTCGATTTTTTTATTTTTTGATTATAAACAACTACCGATTGCTTTGTGCTCAGTTAAAATTTTCTGAGCTCGTCAACAGCATCTGAGCAACACTCAGGTTGAAGCCTGACATGAAAAGAAACGCATATATTGAACACAGTTGCGTCAGAGGTACAAAAGAAACGCAGATCTGTTTTTGACAGTTGTTGCTCAGTTCGGATATACAAAAGAAAATCGCCTATTATTAACTGAAATGTTCTGAAATATAAAAACAAAAAAAAACATGTTTAGAAATTTAATAATTTTCACTTATCACTTTCCTGAGAATAAAAGAGAAAAAGGAACCTTGTTTGAAACATTTTTCACTTTTTGTAAATTAAAGTCAATTTAAATATATGCTCTACAGATATTTTTTGGCTGATCATACAAAGTGCGGATTATTTCCAGTATTAATTAATTCTTTGGAAGGCATTCTATAATGAATGGTATTTGTATCTTGAATGAAAAAAAATATAAAAACTTCAAAGAAATAAGTGGACATTTTGAATCATTTGACGATCTCATATTTTTAGCAAATTCTTAAGATCTCAACCTTTTCACTTTTCGTCTACTGCCTTGTCACCTGTCTGGGAGTTTCTTCAGAGACACAAAGTTTGGCAACTTATACGTATTCTTTACTGTCTTAACGAACTGTCTCGAGTAGAGTTTCTTTGCCGGAATGAACTGGGAAAAAATTCCCGGGAAAAATTTTCATTTTTGTTCCTTAAATTTTGTCCGGGACTCCCAGGACTCCTGTCAAATCTGAGAAAAAACAATGTATAAAGTTTTAATTTTGTTCTAGCAAATACCCAGCAAGTCATAGTTGACGACTTTGTCAAAATTCCGACTACTTCTTAACTATTTCGAGCTGTCTTAAAGAAATCGTTACAATTGCGTTACGCAAATATCGGATCAGTTTCACTTTTTATACAAATTTATATAGAATTTTGCTATGCGACTGTTTGTAAGACATATTAAAATGCTTAGAAAGAAAAAATTCCTTTTTTCGAACTGTCTGAACGAAATCGTAACTTTTTCGTAACGTTTCCGTTCACATTCGTATAACGAATATATATATAATTACGATATTTCGTTATTAAGTCGTCAAAGTTAAGTCGTTAATTAATTAAGTCGTTATTAAGTCGTACAAAATCGGATTTCGTTAGGAAATCGTAAAGAATATCGTATGAAGGGGTTGACACGACTTCGTAACGAAATGTCTAAAACTCGATTTCGTAACGAGTCTCAACGAAAACGTTACGAAAAAGTTATGATTTCGTTTAGATAGTTCGAAAGAAAGGAAATTTTACTCTGTTAGCATTTTAATATGTCATACAAACAGTCGCATAACGAAATTCTATATAAATTCGTATAGAAAGTGAAACTGTTCTGATATTTGCGTAACGAAATTGTAACGATTTCTTTAAGACAGCTCGAAATAGTTACGAATTAGTCAGAATTTCGACAAAGTCGTCAACTATGGTTTACTGGATAACTACAAGGTTATCAACTCTACCAATAGTTTGCTAACAATAAGATCAAATCGAACAGAACTTTTGAAAATGCGTTGTCAACAATTAAGCCAGCATCAATAGAAAGCGTGGGTTTCAGCCGCCCGGTTCTGAGGTTGATTTCGCCGCCCCTTATTAAGATCTTCAAATTCAAGTCTCTGAAATATGCAGTAATTCTAAAGAACTTTTCGGCAAAATCAATTATTATTATTGTGTGTTATATAAATTACAAATTAAAATAGTCATATTAGGCTGCCTCAAAAAAAAAAATTAGTTAGTTAAGTTATCTTTGGTTCAACGCCAAAAATTGTAAATTCTTCGATGCAGTTAAGAAGAACTTTTTCAAAACTATAATTTCTGACCGTTTTTTTTTTAACAACCACACCAGCCGAACTTTTTACGAAAAACATGGTTTTTGGAGGTTATTTAAAAATGGCTTAGCTCCACTGGCGGTTATCGTGACAGCCAAAATATTTTGGGAATCGTCATAAAATAGACCAAAATTCATTTCTAGTTGGCGGCATCGACACTCTTTTTTTTCTATGGGAGTCGAGGCGCCTTAATGTATATATTTTTACAATATCATAATAATATTTATAACAAAAATTCGAAGACGTATGCTTACTTACATCGATATAACAGGTTTTTACACTGAATCATTGTCCGTTGCCGATCGAGAAGATTATGATTTTAGTAAATTGAATACAAAATGCACCTTTCGAATTGAATATAAAGTGCCTTGAATATAAAATTCAATTTGAAAAATTCGATTTTCAGTATTTTTACGAAAATTTTCAAAATAAATTAAAATAAGTTGAACACTGCAAAATAAGTTAAAATGAAAACAATTTTTTTATTTCAAAATTCTAGGTTTGCCAAGATACCATTTTCTTGTCTAAAAGTTAAAAAATAATTACAAAACTTAACAAATTCAATCGGAGAAGATCTTAATATAATTTTTTTTTCAAATTTTTCCTTACTTTAAGACAAGAAAATTGTATCTTGGCAATTCTGGCATTCCCAAATTGAAAAAATAATCTTTGTCATAACTTGTCTTACAGTGCAAATTTGAATACATGTTTTACCCTAAAACCAGGCACTGCTCAATTGGCAAACCTGGATCCAAAAATTTTTTAAAAAAAGTATGTAGTCACTTTCCTACGCCATTATTAGCTGCGTAATGAAGACAATGATGGCGATGTTAGCATATGTCGGCAAACTAGACGCGGTCTTCTTTTTCAACTCTTTTTATCCATTTATGCGTTATTGAATGCATACTGGCATTTTATTTTTATTTATATATATGATATATAAGAGTATATGAAATTTTTTTTTACATGTGATTTTGTCCACCCCTTAAAGTGACGCCCGGGGCGGACTGGGGCGGACTGAGAAAGCGAAAGGGTTATTTTTTGTCACGGGAAATTTCGTTTCAAAAACCCGGAATGGTTCTGGCCAAACCATAAATGTCTTGGAATCATTAAAATTTTATTTTTTAAGCAAATAAAAATAAAATTATTCTTTATCGAATATATTATTTCATCTATAAGACAAGACTTGAGGACTTGTGCTAGAGGTACTGAGGTTCTGTTGAGCAGATAAGTTTTCGTAACAGTCAACACTTGTGATTGAAAAATTTATTAAAGTATTTTTTATTTGTCTAAGTCAGTTCTTTTTTTATTGTTGTCGGCTAGCAAAAAAAAAGATTATATAAACCAAACATAAAGATGTTGTCAAATTTTAAAATATGCACAACTGTGAGCAGATTTTTGACGTACGTGTACATTTTTTGGAAAGTGCCCAAGTCCTCAACTGTACTGGCAAGTGCACCGAATCCTGGCCATTTCAGCCGTTGAAAGGACTTTGATCAATTGTGTTGTGCGTGTTGTGAAATGTTTAAACACTTTAATCGAGAACTGGACCTACAAGTCTTATGCCGTCTCTGAACGGCTTAAGAAGCTTTTCATGACAGTTTTTACTCTCTGAGGTTTGCCATTGTGTGGAGAAAGGTGACGGACGAACAGAAAAATTAATTCAATTGAAAAAAAATTCTGTGTCAGATGGGATTTGAACCTGGGTCCTCTGGCGTATGGGCCACGCACTCTACCCACTACGCCACGGCCACCACACCCAATCCTGAATACCCCTATTATATCATTCTTTAAAAAAAATGTTTCATAAAAAATTAATTTTTTTGTATATCTTGTACGTATTATATCTTGTAAGTATTTTCGTAGCAATACAGGATGCAAGAAAAATTATCCCGGGAATTCCCGAGAAATTAAAAAAATCCCGTTCTCCCGGGAATTCAGAAGCTCTAGTCTTGAGTTAGTGTAGAGTAAGAAACATTTAAAAAAATTTTTTTCGTCACTGCGGAAATTAACCAAAATGAAATAAAATTTCTTCTTTTACGATTTCACATCGTTAAAAAAATTTACCAGTTTTGGTAAAATTTTTACAATCTGGTAATGCTGATTCTGCGGTGTTCTTAAAAATGCCATATATTTTTTGTATTTTTTCAGTGTGTTGCTTATAAATCAGAAAACTATTTGACCAAATAATTGAAAACATTATGTGAAGTATTATCAATGCCTTTAATTAAACGTGGTCTGTGCAACCGGCAGATTTATTAAAACGAAGATGACCTGTACACGGAGTTAATTGTCAAACCAATAATTACTTCAGCGTTTCGTTGAAGGACATGATTGCTGCAATCATATTACAAACATTATATGATCCTATCAGAACATGATTATGCGTATAGCAATATTATTTTTTGTGACCTTGTTTTCAGTTAAATGTATTTTTATCTCTACTTAAAGATACACGGATAAAAATAATTCCTTGTGTGCGATACATCCACTTAAATGTTGGAAAATTCTTCAAACATTTTTCGTTAACCGTAAGAAAATCTATTATATGAACTTTTCTTTATGGAATTGTTATAAAGCGAGACCAAAAATATCTTGTTTGAGTTTTGAGTCAGAGGAAATATCTTACCCCTATAGGAAGTAGTTGAGTATTTTGTTTTTTTTTTTAAGTGTTTTCTTTCAATATTGTAACTAACGAGTTGATCGTAAAATTTAAGAGATTAGAATGCATAAGAAAGATTTTTGAAAAATTGCAAAAAAGCGAAGCACATTTTTGGCATGTTAGAATTGCTTCATAAAAAATCTCAGCATCCACATGAATTTTAAACATGTTTATGCTATTAAATATTTTTTATAAAAATATCCTAGAGATAATTTTTCACCCCAGAAAAATGTGATATTTATTCAGCAGTTTCCTGCAGCTTCTAGCACATACTTACATAATTTGAATTTTTTTCTAACAAAGCATGTGAAAAGTTATACATGTCATCATCACCACTATCATCATCAATGACATCGTCATTATTCTAGCAATTTGCTCAAAAATATAAGTATTTTAAGGTTGATCTGTTCTCTAGAGCCCTTTTTTTTTTAATGATAATGGTGTAATGGTTGCAGGAGTAGCCCACATTCCGTGACGTTGTTGCACTTTTTGGAATTTTCACATGCGGAATTTTGAAGTTTTCGCTTTCTTTTTTTTTATTTTGTGTCATATTTTCAGCTAAAGTATTTTTATACAGTTACTGTCGAATGTCATGCATAAGAGGATGTACAAAATATTTGCCACTCACGTTTATCACATCAAGCATCCGCCTACATGTTCGCAGCTGCCTTGAAATCTCAGCACTTCCATGGGGTGGATATTTTTTTCTTTTCAAGTTACCAACACGTTGGCACTGAGTGAAGCATAGAGATACTTCTACACACAAATACACTTACCTATACAAATGTAGTTAATAATAATACGCTGGCTC
This sequence comes from Coremacera marginata, assembly GCA_914767935.1. Lineage (NCBI taxonomy): Eukaryota > Metazoa > Arthropoda > Insecta > Diptera > Sciomyzidae > Coremacera > Coremacera marginata. Next base: position 138,642,258 of record OU612045.1, read on the forward strand.
AAATATTCCAAGCAACAACCATCTAGCCGGCAGCGGTAACTACCAGAAAAAGCGAAGCACAGCCCAACCTCAAACATTCAAGAATTTTCTGAATAAAATTGCAGCTCAAGAATCTTATAGTTAAATATTTCGTTTACTCTTCACTGTTGTGAATAAAATAGCTGAAATAACTTATTTATGGCGCACAATGGGCGAACTAGTGCAGAGAAAGGGAGAGAGGGGGTGTGGCAAGATACTATTGAAGTGCATAGCAAATGAATTTGCTAGTGCTTGCTTCTCACTCACCTGTCCCTAACTATCTATTCATACAACTAAATATTCGAGCAAATATTATAATATTTGCATAGTTATGAGTGGTGGTGGTGGTGGTGGTGGTGTTGGTTTGTATGTGTTGATGGATTCAGATAGGTGGATGTGTGAATATTTCTGATCTATATACGACCATTCGAAATTTTTTTTCTCTGCGACATGTTTTGCAGATTTTATACTCGGAAATGTGCTTCATGTTACACTTCCATTCTGTATTATGGTTGCTGACAACCTTGACTGAAAAAGAACAGCATAAAAAAGAGCGCTCATAGATAATACATTTTTTAGCATAAAATAACATGCGCTTGATTTTGTAGAAAATCTGTTTAGTTCAGTTAAGTGCGTTTACCTTGTTTTAAAATTATGATATTTAAATTCTCTGATTTAGGTCTTAGCACATAACACAAATTATCAACATCTATTATAATTATACAAAAACGATGATAAAACAAAATATTAAATCAGAAAGCACCGGGACTGGATGGTCAATTGGTTATCACTAAGGTCCGACCAAAGTCGAACATGCATGGGTGATCGAATTATTAGAGCCATGGTAAAAAAGTCAATGTTTTTGAATCAAACGAGTTTTACGAATAGAAGTCAAGTAATAAAACATTACAAAAATTAACAGTTACTTTATATAACTTAAGATAATACATTTAGCAAAATATAAAGATCCATATTTGTAAAAACCATACCCAGCAAAATATTGAGGTCAATATTTGGTACTTTCGCCTATTTCTGCATTAACTGTAGCGATTTGTTTGGGTTTAATTTAATTGATTTCGGTGTTTGTTGGTCACAAATTCCTTAAAAATTGTACGCTTCATTCAGTTCTTAAAGGATCTTTATGGGGGTTGAGATCCGAAGAATTTTCAGGCAAATCAAGATCACGGACTTTTCTGTCATTAAGAATTTTGTGGCTCTCTTAGGCTTATGCCAGGGGCAGAATCTAGCGTGTATATATTAATTCTTCATTTAGGAACCATTCCTGAGCTTGGGGTAGCATTTTTGTCTTCAAATCCTCCCAAGTAAATCAGTTGTTGAAGCAAATATATATAAAACTTTAAATTCACGAATTGGGTTTTTACATTTTTACAGTCTTCTATTCCACTTTTCGTGTTTTCTGGCCCAATTTAGACATTATAGCTTCTTTGCCGGTCTAAGAAATTGCTTCATTTCAGGTCGGTGACATGCGAAGTCCAAGTCCTTTATGCGTTGACGAGCTGTCATGGGATATATTTGAATCCCAGCATCCTACATCACTGTCGTGAGAGCCGTAAGAGATGCACTCCTGTTTTCCAAGTAAATCGAACTCCTGTTTTTCAAGCACAACAAATTGCTTAGTGATCGCCAGTATGGCTTTCGAAGGGCTCGCTCTACTGGGATGACTTTCCTCACCGAAAAATGCAACCAATACTTACTTACTTACTTAGATGGCCGTGACAACCCGTGTCCGGATTTCGACCGACCTCATCAGCTCTCGCCAGGCGCCTCTGCTTTGCGCGCGCCTTCTCCAATCGGATACACCAAGCGCGGTTAGGGCTTCCTCAGCCTGGTCCATCCATCGGAGGCATGGTCTCCCTCGTCGTCGTTGACCAGCGACCCTCGCCTCGAGCACCTTTTTCGCTGGAGCTTCGTCGTCCATACGATGGACATGACCCAGCCAGCGTAGGCGCTGCACAGTTATACGCCGAACTACGTCAATGTCTCCGTAGAGCTCATACAGCTCGTGGTTCATTCGGATGCGATAGTCATCGCCGACTCGAACAGGACCGAAGATTTTGCAAAGAACTTTTCTCTCGAACACCCCCAGAGCGGCTGCGTCAGTTTGCGAAACTACCCATGCCTCAGCGCCATAAAGCAGAACAGGTAGAACGAGCGTCTTGTAGAGTGTTAGTTTTGTCGATCGAGAGAGGGCTCTGGAACTTAGTTGCTTACTGAGCCCGTAGTAGCACCTATTAGCAATTATTGTTCTTCGCTTTATCTCCAGGCTGATTTCGTTGTTAGTGTTAATGGCGGTGCCAAGGTAAACGAACTCCTTGACTACTTCAAAGTTATAGCTGCCGGATGAAACGTGGGAGTCTAAACGCCGCGCTCCCTTGTTTGTAGACAGCATATACTTTGTTTTACCCTCATTTATCGTCAAACCCACTTTTGCTGATTCCTTTTCGATAGCGGCGAAAGCAGCGGTAACATCTCTCTTGGTTCTACCAACAATATCAATATCATCAGCGTACGCAAGGAGCTGGACACCTTTATAGAAAATGGTGCCATTACGATGCACACCGGCCTTTCGTACGATCCCCTCCATGATGATGTTGAAGAGATCGCAAGACAGTGGATCGCCTTGCCTGAAACCTCTTTCGGTATTGAAGGTTTCAGAGAGGTCATTTCCTACCTTGACGGAGCTGCGTGTGTTGCTCAACGTCATTCTGCAAAGTCTAATCAACTTTGCAGGTATACCGAACTCAGACATTGTTGCGTATAGGCAATCCCTTCTCGGGCTATCGAACGCAGCTTTAAAATCGACAAAGAGATGGTGTGTGTCAATTTGATTTTCGTGGGTTTTCTCCAGGATTTGTCGTAGCGTGAAAATCTGGTCTATGGTGGACTTACCAGGTCGAAAGCCACACTGATAAGGTCCAATCAGTGTTTTTGTAATCGGCTTTAATCTTTCACACAGTACGCTTGAGAGAACCTTATATGCGATGGAAATAAGACTGATACCTCTATAACTAGCGCAGATTGTAGGGTCTCCTTTCTTAAGTATAGGGCACAGTACACTGAGGTTCCAATCGTCGGGCATGCTTTCTTCTAGCCATATTTTGCTGATGAGCTGATGCATGCGCCTTATCAATTCATCGCCGCCGGTTTTAAACAATTCAGCTGACAGGCCGTCAGCACCCGCTGCTTTATTGTTTTTGAGTCGTTGGATAGCAACTCGAACCTCTTCATGGCTAGGTGGTGATACTTCCACTCCGTCATCGTCGATTGGTGGCACTGCACTGCGCTCTCCATGGGCGGCATTGGTGGAATCGTCGCCAGTAAGTAAATTGGAGAAGTGCTGTCTCCACAATCTAAGCACACACTGTGTATCCGTATTCAGATCTCCATTTTCGTCTCTGCAAGTGGATGCTCCGGGCTTGAAACCTTGGGTTAGACGCTTAACCTGTTGATAGAATTTTCGTGCATCCTTCTTGCCCTGGTATACCTCTAGTTCCTCACGCTCACGCTTTTCCTGCTCTCTTTTCTTGCGTCTGAAAAGGCGCCTCTCTTCCTTCCTCTTTTCGCGGTAGTTTTCTCGCACGGCTCGCGTTGCAGCTGACTGCAGCGTTTTTCTGTATGCGGCGTTTTTTACTGCAGTCGCGATGCGACACTCCTGATCGTACCATTGGTTCCGAGGTTGCGGGCGCCGGAAACCAATGACTTCTTCAGCGACAGCGCGCATGGAGTGGGATATATGCGCCCAAAGTCCACCGGCGTCGTCGAGTCCAGAGGTTGGTTGGTTGAGCTTAACCGAGAGTTGAGCGGAGTAGGCTTCGGCAGTCCGTTGTAATTGCAGCTTAGCGACATCTAGCTTTCGTTGCATTCCTGTGCGTATGTTCTTTGCATTGCATAATCGCATGCGGATCTTGGCTGCAACAAGATAATGGTCGGAGTCAATGTTGACCCCCCGAAATGTACGCACATCTAGAACACTAGAGGCATGCCTTCCGTCGATTACAATATGATCAATTTGGTTTCGCGTTTTTTGATCAGGGGACAGCCAGGTGGCCTTGTGGATGTCGAGGTGCTTAAATCTGGTGCTACTAACTACCATGTTTCGTGCCGCGGCGAAGTCGATCAGTCTTAGACCGTTGTTCGTAGAGGTCTCGTGAAGACTGAACTGACCGACAGTGGGGCCAAAGATGCCTTCCCTTCCGACTTTCGCATTAAAATCGCCGAGGACTATTTTCACGTCATGAACCGGAAGGTGGTCATATACGTCCTCAAGACTAGCGTAGAAAGCGTCTTTGACGGCTTCGTCCTTTTCCTCCGTCGGGGCGTGCGCGCAAATAGGGCTTATGTAGAAAAATTTTGCCTTGATGCGGATCGTGGCCAATCTTTCGTTCACAGGTGTAAACCGGGAAACAAGGTGGCGTAGTTTCCGGCTAACAACGAATCCACATCCGAATTCGCGCTTCTCCGCATGGCAGCTGTAGTAGATATCGCAGTGTGCTTGTTTAGAGCAGCCTTGCCCTTTCCATCGCATTTCCTGGATGGCGGTGATGTCAGCCTTTATTGTTTTGAGGGCTTCCGCCAGTTGGATAATGGCACCTTCCCTTTAAAGGGTTCGGACATTCCAGGTGCATATCCGTAAATCATTGTCCGTTTTTCGTTTGCGGTGGTCGTCAACGTAATTGGGGTTCTTATCCGAGGCTGGTTTAGTTTTCATTGGGCAGTAGTAATGTGGCGGGACCCAAACCCTGCGCACATTCCATGTTTAAGGTCTATGGATCGACCCGCCGCTCAAATTAGCCGTCAAACTGACGGATGCCAGTTTGCCGTTGCCCAGGGAACACCACTTGGAGGTTTGAGTCGACTTGAGACGATTTCGACATGGATAATGCTGGCCTCGCCAGGTTGAGGCGGTCAGACACGTTGCCATGTGAAGGTTCGCCCCCTGTTCCCCAAATGCAACCAATGCGTTCACTTATTTGGTGAGAGCAAGGTTGTTGCTCTGGATATTTCAAAGGCGTTTGCCCGAGCGTAGCAAAAAGCGCTCGTGTCAAAACCAATTGCATATAGTGTCTTATGGACCAAATAATCCGTGTTGTTGTCAACGGTATTTCGTCAAATGAGCATGCCACCAATGCAGAAGTACCGCAGGGTTCAGTTCTATCGCCAACTTTGTTCGTGGTTTTTATCAAAGACCTTCTGCCTTTGACCTACAACCAAATTCATTAATTTGCAGACGGCAGCAGTATTTGTCATTCATATTCCTTCAAAAAACGCCCTGATTTTTTGGAGATTGAGAGAAAAAGCTAAATTATCAATGACACACTTCTCAATGACTGGAAAAAAATTTCCAAATGGTCAGCTCTTGATAATAGAGTAAAGTGTAATATTAACAAGACTCAGTGTTGCCTGTTAAACTACAAACGAATGAACTTTCCCTTACCACCCCTGAATATGAACGGTGTAGATCTTGTGGAGTCAGATGCTCTTGACGTTCTGGGCATATCGATACAATCCGATCTCTGTTCGAATAATCACATTTTCGATGTGTCGAAAGAAGTGGCCAAGTGCCTAGGTTTTTTAAAACGGTGCAAGAAATACTTAATTTCATCTGATCTTTGCGTGATCTATACCTGAAAATGGAGTGCAATTCGCACATTTGGGCAGGTGCTTCAAAATCATATTTGGAGCTTCTAGATCGAACTCAATTTCGTGTGATATATTTGATGAAAATATTTCGTCTTCTCTTAGCTCTCTTGGGCATCGACTTTTTTTCTGTACAGGTAAGACCATGGAAAGTGTTCAAGGGAGATACATGGCCTGACGCCACCAGCTCGTGTGTTTCCTAGGTCCACTCGAGCAGCTCTACAAGCCCATCCCCTTAGTATTGATTCTTTGCCCAATAGAACATCGCATTACCTAGATAATTCGTTCTTTGGTCGCACAGTGAAATTATAGATCAATCTCCCTGCAAGCGAGCCTCCAGCTGTATAAATTCAAAACAAATCTTCACCGACACTATTCCATTTTTCAACCCTCCTACTAACTATCACCCGTCTTCCGAATCAACTCAATCATTTAAAGGGGGCATCCCCTGTTGGAAAAATTAAAAAAAAATCTCATTAATTCTTCTTCTTTCATCCCGAGAGGTCATACATTTTTTCAGTGCGAAATATTTTTTATTGCTAAGCTTTTTTTATTCAGTCCACTGATGCTCGTGAAACAATAGCAACCGACGCTTTTTTCTTTGCGAGTGTTCAGTATGCCTTAGGAGCTCTTTTATCTACGAAATTTTATTTGAAGGCAGGTGTATAGCCTTTTTCATACTAAAAATTTTATGTTTTATAGACAATTAAAAAACTTTTAAAACATGCTGCAAAGTCCTCTTCCGGTATAGCCTTCAATTCCTTCTTCTTTTCGGTTTCTATCTCTTCTATCGGTCCGAAACGGTGTCCACAGAGCAGTCTCTTGAGTTTAGCGAATAGCCAGAAGTCACGTGGTGCTAAATCAGGCGAATATACGGTGGTTGCTGAACGATATGGGTCGAGTTTTTGGCGAAATTATCACGAATTACGAGTGCAGTGTGAGATCGTGCATTATCGTGATGCAAAAACCAAGAATGGTCTCTCCACAAATCCTGTCTTTTTTGACGCACACCATTACGCAAACGACGCATATCACCCAAGTAATATTCTTTGTTGACAGTTTGGCCGGTTGAAATGAATTCGTAATGCACCATACCACGATAATCGGAGAAAACTGTCAACATGACCTTGATTTTTGACTTGCTTTGACGTTTCGGTCTCTGCTCATCTTTGGCACAGTATTCACTCGATTGATATCCGTCATCTCCAGTTATGTATGACGCGTTTAATTTTGTCTGGATAGTCGGAATGCAATGTTTCGCACACATCAACGCGGTGCTGTTTTTCCATGAAATTGAGCGTTTTTGGCACCAAACGAGATTTCACTTTTCTAAGGCCCAAACGGTCACTCAAAATAGTTTTCACTGATCCATCTGATATTCCAACAAGGCCAGTAAGGTCCCGGACTGTCAATCGGCGATTTTAGAGCATCAATTCTTTGATTATGTTGATTATGTTGCATTATGAAGCAGGGTCAGTTGCCCTCTTCCCCTAGAGCTCAGCCAAAAAATTTATATTAGTATATTATATATGTTACATAATCATAAAAAATTTTTAGAATTTGGAATGAATTCAGTAAAAAAATATAAAATTACTTTCTTTTATTTTATTTGCAATATGTACCATAATTAAAGACATGAATGAATGAAGGCGATATGTCGCATTTTCGGATTTTTGTGTTCTAGTATGGATGAAGGCCATATGTGTATAAAAGCTATTTTTAAACTTAAAACAACCATGTTTGTGGCTATTTTAGAAATAAACTACTTCACAAAGTTTGATTAAATATAGATTTCAGTACAAATGTAAAACTTTCAACTCGATTTTTTCGAAACTAAATAATTGCGACCTATCCCCTTCATTCATTCATGTCCTCAATTATAAAAAAGTATCAAGTCACTGACTTGTACTTTATTGGGATATAATAATGCATATTAGCTTAGCTTATAAACCGGATTTTAAAATGGAAATATCAGCAAAAGTATTAAAAATAATCGGCATAAAATCATTTGTTTAGTTGAACAATTTTTATAAGTTGAATTAAGCTTAGCATACACATTTTTGTAGTATATTTTACTTTCTTTATCTTTAAATTTTCAACCCTTTCAAACCTTTTTATTAATAAAAAAATATCCTTATTTTAAAATTTGCATCACAGAGCAACTACCAATACTGAACGTATTGAGATCATATTAAAATCATATACAGTGTTGTCCATATTCGAAGCGCCCATTTCAAAAAATCGATTGTAGTGCGGCTTGTGTGTGGTGGCGCGCCGTCTTGTTCAAACCAGTAGTGCCTGATACGCTTTCGACGAACGATTGGCATGAAAAAATTGTTTATCCTATCGCGATAACGCTGCTGATCGACAGTAACTCTGTGGCCATTATCATCTTCGAAAACGAACGGCCCAATGAGCATTTTAGCACAAACGCCGCACCAAACAGTGACTTTTGCATCGTGAAGAGGTACCTCTTGAATCTCTTGTGGATTTTCAGTTTCATACAAACGATAAATTGTTTTCTTGGAAGGCGCACTTTTCACTTTATTTCTTTTTTTGAAAGCACGTTGAGTTTTCACTATTGACTTGCTTTGTTGAATGTAAATTTCAACAATTTTAGAGCGTACGCGTGGCGTGTACTGTTCCATTGTAAATATTTGCTTGGAATGACGCTTCAAACGCGGTATGTCATTAGTCGATTTGGCATCACTGCAAAAAGTTACAGTGTTGCCAGATGGGCGCTTCGAATATTGACAACCCTGTATAAAATGCATTGCACACTAGAGAATCCCAATTAGGTGTTTTATAATTAATTTAAATATACGTATTTTATATCAGTCAGTGTCAGTGTCAGGTCAGAAATATTTTGAAATTGCATTGTGATTTCACACTTTCTTATATACATACATGACATTTTTAATATTTTTTATACAAGTCATGAACATTTTACTTTTTAGAGTTACACTCTCAAGCCTATTCCCCTCATATCTGTAGGTTCTTGTCATACCTGAGCCTTCTAGAATATTCCAATCACACGAATAAAAAAAAAAAAAACGAAATGGCCATTTCAGCCCTTGAAAGGACTTTGGCCGAGCTTCTTATGATCAACTGTGTTATGTGTGTTGTGGAATGTTTGAACACAAATGATCGAGAACTGGACCTACATGTTTTACGCCGACTCCGAACGGCTTATGTTCTCAAGAAGCTTTTCATGGCAGTTTTTACTCTCTGAGGTTTGCCATTGTCTGCGGAGAGGTGACGGCCGAACAAAAAAATTAATTCAATTGAAAAAATTTTCTAAGTCAGATGGATTCGAACATGGGTTCTCTGGCGTAAGAGTCACACACTCTACCCACTACGCCACGGCCGCCACTACACGAATGCTTTCTTAAAAAAATCGAGCATCCACAGACAAATAGCATAAACTGAGTTCATTGAATTAGGTGATTCATGACATCTTTAAATATGTGCTTATACAGATCTGAATTTTTTATTATATGCTTGAAATCTTGATAGTCATTTATACAATTTTTCATTTACAGACTTATTCCTGAAAATCTACAATTGTAAACCAGTATTTTGAATATTTTTTTTGTGTTTGTTGTAATTTTCTTAATTTCAAAACAAAAATTTGAATCTTAAAAATAATAAATTCTGATAAATTGTCAGCTGCTTTTTATATATTGACAATTTCATTGACAAATTTTATTTATTGAGCTTCAAATTTTGTTTGAAATCAAAAACTTACAACAAACATACAGAAATATGAAAAATACTGGTTTACAGTTGTAGATTTTCTAGACTAGGTCTGTTAAGCACTTACTTAACCAAAAAAGCTAAAATAGTGATATTTGCTTTTGCCAAATATTATAAAAAAGCATTACATAGCAAAAAATGTTGTTAAAAAATATTTCCGAACTGATGCAAGAAAACTGGGATGATTTTTCCCTTGAGCCCATCTTTCAAAATATATTGAATATTCTTATGTCAGCAAGCATGTGTCAAACTAGCGGCGGACTGGCCATACTGGAGGATCTGGAAAATTCCTGAAGGGAGAAAATTACATAGCATTTGTTAGTATTCTTGATATTTTTTTCATATAAGGATGGACCCTAAAGCTCTTGTCTTCACAAAAAAACTAAAGGAGGTTCTGAGAAAATACGGCTAAAAATGCAACAAAAACATTAAGAAATAGCAAAAGCATCGAAAGAAGATGAAAGTGTTAAAATTGCTACTGTATAAAATAGTAGAAGGAACATGCACCAATTTGTGGAAGAGCATGCAAAAACTTCTTGACATTTAAACTCTTCTGAAGCTTATTTATATTTTTTAAGAGACATCAACATTGAAAACTTAAGCTGCTTCAATCAAATATCTAAAGTAAAGACTTTAGCTCAAGTAAATACAAATAGGCGTGATATTTTTAAAAGAATTATTAACATTATATAAATAATATGCAAAATATGAATTAGCTTCATAGAAAATGAACAGGAGGCAGCTTATACGTTACTAGATGAGTTCATTGATCATGGACATTTTTTAGAATTGGTTGGTTTAATAAGTAAATATGATGTTTGTCTCAAAGAATATGTTAAAGAGTCAATAGTCAAGTAAGCTATTAACAATTTATAAAAGAAGAGGATCCTTAATTTATATATTGTTAAAGGCATGTTATTTATATTTTATTTCCCCTTTTTTCCCCGTTTTAGCCGGGTAAAATGCCATTTGTCGTTTTATAAGCCTGCATGATTTTTTTTTTTAAAATATTCGGTCAATTTTATATTTTGGAATTTTGGCTTATATTGACAAAGGCTATCGAGCTATCGCTTGATCCATTTGTGTTTTTATTTGAAATGTATCTTCTTCAGAACATGCTGCACCATTATTTATGACTGGAAAATTTCTTTTTCCTGAACTTTAAAAGTATCTTAAAACTTTTTGAATATAAAAGTAATGAACAATAATGCCTTAAGGTGAAAGAGCTGGTCAAGTCATTTTTTTCCAGGTTAAACTTTAGGCCCTAGTCCGTCACTGTGTCGATCACTCGGTGTGCTCTCATATTATAAAAATTTTGATTTTTGTCCTAATAGTTGATTAAATCTCAAACAGTGGAACGGTGTAAATTGCGACAATGTTCATTAAATTTTTACTAAACATCTCAGAAAACAGAATTTGAATTGTCATATTTTTCGAGGAGTATTCCTAAATAATTACCAAATACGTGAACTTTCTACGTAAGTCTTTTCCCCCCTAGGCAAAATCCTGCTGACGCCCATGTGTGTAGCTCATCAGTTGATGTTGATGGTCGTCCTGGCCGTGCCTCGTTTTCAACGTTTTCTCGACACTCATAAACTATTCTAGTTTTCGATAGAGCTTGCTCACCGAAGGCCTTCTGCAACATTTTCAACGTTTTGGCAGCAGAAATTTAATTCCGCACGTAAAATTTAATGGAACTGCGTTGTTGAATAGTTTCAAACATTTTAAAAAACGAAAAATTCACATTTAGCTATTTAAAAAATCACTCGTTACTTAAACACTAATGAATATTTTGACGTGTAATTTGACACAGATGTCAGTAACAGTAGTGCTACCTTGAAAATAAAAGCATTTGTTCCTTTCAGAATTCCCAAAATATTTTAATTCAAATTTCCCGGTAATATATACAAATTTTATATCAAACGGATTACATTAAAAAGCTACACATAATGGCATCGACTTGGCAGAAATAAATTTTATTGTAATTATGTTGTTGTAATTTTAAAAAGTATGTAGTCGATATCATGAAGACCCACTACCGCAGTTGTTTCATTTTCACCCATGATAAATTTAAAAAAAAAAAAAAGCAAATTGAAGTTACCATTTTTGACATTTATGTTTTATTCCATACAAACTACGTGGTTTTTACTTGATTGTCTCACTGTAAACCGGAACAAAACTAGTTACATTTGTTATTGTTTTTATTTATTTTTATTTTAACTTTTTTCACTTAAAATTAGAATGAACCCTTTTTATTTAAACAGTACATCACTTATACTTTTAATCTTTTGTAAGTTGTTTTTATTGTGAAAAAATATGAACTAAAAATTGCAATATTTATTTCCTTTTATATGCTATCAGCAAAAATTGTTTCAATTAAACAAAATTATTAATTAATTTCTGAAATTTATGTTTTTTAAGTTATTTTTACTTTTTTAAAAAAGAGTATCATTTCAAAATAGGTATATTTGAAAAAATTTTCCAATATCAAGGGTATCCGAAGTATATCGACATTTAATAAAAATAAACACCACGTGGTATGAAAATAGATTTTTTGTAATAACTTGATAACTTGGAAGAGATTAAAATCTTAAAATATTACTACATTAAAAATTTACATCTCATATTAAACTTATTAAAATTTTTTGACCACGTGCTTGCAACAGTTCTAAAACAATTATTTTAAAATGTTTTTTAATAATAAAAAAGAAAACATGTTTTCTTTTATGCTTTTAGTTGAAAATTATTTCAAAGTTCATCCTCTTTGCATTCAAAACTTTCCCTCAATGAGACAAGCGTCTCGCATATGTACCACAATCAACACACTCGCACTATAGTATTCATACATATTTGCACTTTGGTTTCCTATGAATCCTTTGTAATGTGACTTTAAGGACTTTTTGATTTCTTTGACGAAAACTTCTTATTTGACAGAAGTTTGACAAAGTTGCGCTCTTGCATAGAGTGCCTCCCTCATGAGCGATGCTGAAAACAAGTCAGCTTCTGAAAGGCTTTAATTTACTGAGAAAGAGATATTTTGTTAATTTAGTACACTTGAAAAAAAAATCGTCTAAAACAGCTGTGAACTTTGTAAGAGCCGAATAAAATTGCTTTGAATTAAAAGTTGCTGTCAGAAATATTACTGTTAACAAATTCATATAAATTAACATACATAGATAATTTTTTTCTTTAAATCTGTAAGCAATATAAAATTGTTACAAGTAGTTTTATTAGCATTTTTTTCCGTGTGCTATTTCCTTTTGGAGTAATGTACTCGGGGTGAATTTTGTTAGTTGACATCAAGCACATAAATGTTTTGCATGCTTTTCCAGAGATGGGCAACGTAATATTCCATAAAATTGAATGAAAAGCAGTATTAGTAGTAAAAGCAAAATATAACATTATTTAAGGCCTAGCGCTACTACCTATCCAACAAAGTCTTTCCATAACTCTGGCTTTATTTAGTTTCTCGAATTTCGTAGAACAAGGAATACTTCATGAGCTTGGCATAAAGCTCATATGCCATTTTCTCTCCAATAAAGTTTATTTATGACGAACGAACGAACGAAAAACAAAAACGGCCATTTCAGCCCTTAAAAGGTCTTTGACCGAGCTTCTTATGATCAATTGTGTTGTGAAATGTTTGAACACAAATGATAGAGAACTGGACCTACCAGCTTTATGCCGACTCCGAACGGCTTATGTTCTCAAGAAGCTTTTCATAGCAGTTTTTTACTCTCTGAGGTTTGCCATTGTCTGCAGAGAGGTGATGGTCGAACAGAAAATTAATTCAATTGAAAAAACTTTTTAAAAAATTCATGTTTTTCATTTTGAAAAAACCAGGATTCGCACCTGGGTTCTCTGACGTATGAGCCACACACTCTACCCACTACGCCACGGCCGCCACGTTTATTTATAACAGTTTATTTCAATCTTCTTTCAAAACTGTTTCCTCTTTTCATTTTGTATCCGCCTTTGAGATAATCTATAAAAATAATTAACTTGTTGGTCAAACATTAATATGTGTTCGAGCTTGAATGTGCACGAATGTACGCGAATTTTGCAAAATTTTCTTTTATATATAAAAAGTATAAAAAAAACACAGGTGCGTCGTTGGACACACGAGAGAAGCGAAGCTTTTTCGCAGTTACATAGATTTGATAGCTTAATAATTTTTTCTTTTCAATAAATTAACTTTTAAATTCAATAATTTAAAATATCAAAATATATTACATATATACAGAAAACATATTTACTGCTTATTTTTTATTGTTGAATGTCAAATTTCCACGCCAATTACATATACGGGCATATAATGCCAGCGACTCTCCATTTTAACTCTCCTCACATGGTTGTGAACTTGGCTGCACTAAACAAATTTTTTCCTTCAACAGCTTACTGCGTAGCGAAAAATCTGTCGAAAATTTTTCAGATTTCACTCCAAGCAAATCACAGAACGAGGATTTAAAAACTTCGCTTCAAAAATATATATTAAAGAACGCACACGAAACAAAATTTAACGAACATTTTAGATACCTTGCCGATTTAATGCATGCGTTTGTTAATTCCATATTTATTGATATCATCTATTTTTTTGGCGCTTAAAACATAGAGTGTAATTTATTATCTAGAGATTGCATCAACTCTGCTAACAGTGTTAACAGAGTTATTTCACTTAAAAACATGAAGAAAAAAACTCTGTTAACCTCTGTTAACACATGCCAGAGATTTAGCAGAGTTGATGCAATCTCTACATAATAATTTATACTCTATGCCAACAACACCACAAACGCATTCACAATACAAACACACCGATGCTGGAGACATTTGCCTTGTGGCAAATAAAAGCAAATTTTTGTAGCATAGCAAATACACAATCCTCTATCTATTGATAGATGGTGACGATCTACTACAGCATAGCTTCTGTTATAACTAAGATTAAATTAACAACATTTTTCCACAGGTCTTTGTGGCCTACTGGGTAGTGTGCTGGGTTAACGTTAAAAAGGGCACGGGTTCGAACCCCACGAGAAACAAAACATATTTTTAGTATTTAATATTAAAGTATTAAATTTTCTTGTTGTAATAAGCGCTAGCAACAAAGAAACCATCAAAATTCCAAGAAAAAATCTGTCGAAAATTTTTCAGATTTCATCACTCTAAGCAAATCACAGAACGAGGAGTAAAAAGCTTCGCTTCAAAATTGGTAAACACCAAAGTAACAATTTCACCTGCCATAGCCTTGCGTAAATCAATATTGAATAATCCTTAAAAAAAGTTTTTTACAAGGTCTATGCAAGGAGAATAGGCGTATGAAACTAATTCCTTTATTCAAGAGCTTGTATAAAGTTTTATGTATGCTTTATATAGGGCTATTATTAAACGCTTATTCAGGAACTCAATAAGATTTTAATTAAGGTATTATTACGCCTATTTTTACAAGTCTACAATTTTTTCATATTAGAACAGAAATCTTGCACATTTTAAAAATGTTTATATATATACTATGGTCACTTAGCGTGGATTGAACTTGGAAGCTTTGTATCGGCAGTCGCACATACTATCGACTTATCTATTTAGAATTTGCATGAATTACGTTGAAGCTTAATTACTATTTTCTTTGAATTTCCTTAAGTAAAACTTTATAAAATCCTCAACTGAAATAATTTCATATCAGCACTTAATTTGCCTGCAGTAGCCCTGTGGTCCAAGCAAACAGATTATCAGCCAAGAGCTCCGTGGTTCGACGTCGGGAACAGAGAAGTTATTTTTTCTATAATTGAAATAAAAAACGTGTAATGACAATTTTATTTAGATATATTTTTTTAAGATAGAGATTTACGTGAGTAAAATAAATTTATCATAAAGCTTCTTGATTACTTTCTAAAATGTATCATTGAAAAAAGCTTATGTATATAAGAAATTATACAAGAAAATATTTCTTACAAAGCTTTTACAATGCTCTTTCAAACAAAGCTTGAATAATTACTTCTATACAAGGTCTTTTCTGATTGAGTTCGAATAACTTAAAATATTTAGGTAAACTGGTTATCTGGCATGCCTAATCATCCCATCACAATTTTGTCAAAAAGGAGGACTTTCCTTCCAAATTTTATCAAAAAGGAGTTTTTTTAATGTCATTTTAGTTAGAGAACTGCATTTTCCTCAAATTCATCTGCGTTAAATGTTTGTTCGTCATTGGTTACATTATATTTCGATTTTTAACAAAATTCGGCGAAGCATATCCAGTTGCGATTGAATGATCGAATAGAATTGTGGGCACGAACTTAGGGTATGCAATTATTAGACATTATTAAAAAACCGGTTTCGAATAGTATAATATTTACAAAAACCTACTCTCGGATTATTCGAAGAGGAAAAAACGGTTTCATTTAAATTAAACAAGTTTTAAGTTTTTTTTTTATAATTTATGTAGTTTTTAGTTGTTAAGTTTTTAGTTGTAGTTTAGTTTGTGGCGGCCGTGGCGTAGTGGGTAGAGTGTGTGACTCTTACGCCAGAGAACCCAGGTTTGAATGCTCCATCCAACACAGAAAGTTTTTTCAATTGAATTAATTTTTCTGTTCGGCCGTCACCTCCCTGCAGACAATGGCAAACCTCAGAGAGTACAAACTGCCATGAAAGCTTCTTGAGAACATAAGCCGCTCGGAGTCGGCGTAAAACATGTAGGTCCAGTTCTCGATCATTTATGTGCAAACATTTCACATCACACACAACACAATTGATCATAAGAAGCTCGGTCAAAGTCCTTTTAAGGGCTGAAATGGCCATTTCGTTTCTTTTTTTTTTTATGTAGTTTTTATATACGTAACAAAAATAGCAATTCATTAAAAAAAAATGTACTCTTGCAATATTAATCTTATATACAACATTTTACTCTGATCAGCATTTTTAACACAGGTTTAGCATGTTTTAATGATTCTTTATATTTCGAATGAGGAAATTTTGACTATTTTCTTTTGATCATTTGTTGGGAGCTTTAATTTTTTTTAAAGTAGCAGAATACTAGAAACTTGCTTCGTTGCCTTATTCGGCATAGTTGTCGCTCTCACCTACGAGAAAGTCCGAGGCATTTATTTCGCTCTCATAAAATAGTTTGTTATAAAAGTTGTTATAAATAATAAACAGGATCGCTCAAAGGTATTAAAAAAGTTGTTTTAAGAATTTTAGTATTTAGTATTTTTTAATGAGTCCTTGGAAGTATTCCTAACAGACTAAAACAATATTTCTTAAAGTATATGGGACTTAAATAAACTTAAATTAATATAGTTAACAAAAAGTTATTGCAAAAGCCTTAGCAAGGCCGACTTTAAATCAGCTTTATTCATACAAAAATCAATGGAACTATCTTTGCAAATCTTATTTAGCATTAAAAGAGTCCTATAAATGGGCTCATTGATGGGATAGTTTGATCTGTGATATTTAATGTAAAAATAGTCTGATGAGCGCGAAGATCTAGATGGTATATTAAAGGCTTTAAACTCAAGAAGCAAAGAACAGTCAATATTACTATTAGTGATATCATAAATAAACATTATACTTTCGAGTCTTTCGAGTTTTATTAGCTAACGCCGAGAAGTATAAGAGGAAATAGGCTCGGTGAAAGCAACCGATCTTAAGGCATACTTAAGAAATTTCTTTTGTACACGCTCCAAACGATTTATGTGAACACCATAATAAGGGTTCCAAATGAGTGATGCATAATCTAAGTTAGATCTAACAAATGAACTATATAGAGCTGTTTTAAAGTATATGGGTCAAGAAAAGTGGAACGATTTCGTTTAATAAAAGCAAGAAGAGAATAAGCCATCGGAATTATGCGATTTATATTGCCGATAAAGCGAAAACGAGAGTCAAAGAAAACAACAAGATCACGGATTTCATTAACTTTAAGTAAAACCACATCATTAATGTAGTACGAAAACATTAAAGGTGTGTTACTGTTCGAGACAGTCATACTGCAGCATTTGTTCAAATTCAAAGTAAGATGATTATTTTTGAACCAAGTTAAGAAATTATTCAATTCAGTTTGAAGAACTTGACATTCTGAATAATGGTTTATTTTATAATAGACTTTCAAATCATCAGCGTACAACAAAAAGCAAGCTGAAGGAAAACAATATGAGATATCATTTATAAATAAAATTAAAAGTAACGGACCAAGGATGCTGCCCTGTGGAACTCCAGATGTTACCAAAATAGGCTTAGAATTGACATTCAATGGAAACACAAGAGACCCTATTAAACAAATAAGATTTAAACCAAAAAAGATACGCTGAATGATAGCCATACATGGACAATTTCGAAATGAAAAGATTATGTGGAACTTTGTCAAAAGCTTTAGAAATATCTGAAAAAATTTTGGCAACTTGGCTTCCATCTTCAAAAGAGTTAGTGCGATATTTTGTAAAAATGCTTAAGTTAGTTCTAGTTGACATCCCAGTAACAAATCCATGCTGGTAAGGACAAATAATATTCTTTACCCCAAAGAAAGCTTTCTCTTTCACAATTTTTTTGAAAACTTTAGAAATATTTTATTTCGTTGAGATTGGAAATTTTGACTTTTTTTTCGGTTTTCGAATAAGTCGTAAAATTGCATTTTTCTTAAACCCTACACGAACTTTTAAAATTCACTTTAATGGTCAGAATGGCCTTTAGTGTGCTGACTTGTAGTTGAGTTTTCTCTGTCGTCCACGTTGATTCATCGCAGCAAAAACTCTTTCAGCAGAAGCATTTGAACTGGGTAAGCATAGAATGTACTCAATTATTCTACGCAATTCCTTGAAGTCACAATTTTTAGTTTCCAAATTGATGAATATTTCAACCCATCACTGCATTACTGGAATCTTCTCGTTTTCTAGTGTTGAAGTTTGCTTTGCGAACAATAGTTTTTGACGAAGTCAAACTCCTTGTACCCACAATGTAACATTATCGTCACAAAGTCTCCAAAAATGTGTCCCATATGAAATATATGTAAATTAAAAGTAACAATTGGCACTCGTCGCTTGTTGCGCTTAATGGGTTCAGTCTTTAATCGTTGAAAAATTTGTGTTAAATTTGAAAACAGGATGATTAAAGAATAAAAGAAGGATTCAGGGCGGAAAAGAAGGTTCGAAAATTTTCGAAATGTTTAGCTTAAAAAGGAGAATAATCTTCCCAAAAGGAGGATAGATGGGATGGCCAGGCATGCCCGATATAAAGAACATATTTTCCATTTGGAGATCTCGTTATTAAATTTATTTGTTTAAATGGCTCCTTAATCTAATAATTCCTATCTACAAATTGCAAGGGATTCCTTAATTTAAAAATAACTCCTGCTTACTTAACTTTGGTTATGGCCCCCGCATTACAAACAATGCCCATTCCTGGCTCTGCATGCAATAGCTCTTAAAAAGACACACAATCGAATTGAAACATGAAAGTAACTTTTACCCAAGAGCTGCAAATATTTTTAATACCAACTTAACGACCACCGAACGGAAGGATGCATCATAGTCAATATTGAGTAGTTGTCAATGCGTGTGTGTGTGTGAGTGAGTTCATAAAAGTTGCGTCTATGAAAAAACGCAAATAAAACTATTATATATATTACATAAAACACATTCACTTGTAGCTAAATGGTTCCTTTTTGAAGTCGGTTCCAAGTCGCATCAGCTGTCTGTTGATACCGCGTGCTTAAAAAGGACTTTGTCAAAAAAAAAAATCACAATTTTACTCAAATATTATATATGATAAATTTTGATTAAATTTCAAGCCATTTAAGGCTAAAAGCCAACGATAGTCCTTTATACCGATTTTCTTGGTTGCCCAAATCCTGTTTGATGTATTGCATTGGCTGACAGTGTGCTACCATAAGCGAGCGCAAGGACATAAACACCTCCTTCTCTTCCCCTCTGTATCTCTCTCTCTCTCTCTCTCTAGCACGCTTGCTTCCCATCAACTATACCTATTCTGAAGTACCGCTTATCAATAGACTGAACAGTGGCAGCACATTGATAAATCTTTGGTAATTAAGTTCAATCTACTAATAAATCGGTTTAACCTTCAGCTGCTACATGCAACAACAACTACGACAAGCAATTTAACGAGTTGAGCGTTGAAGCAGTGCTTCAGAACACACTGTCGTTGTTGTTGTTCTAGTTGCTTTTGGTGGAAGCAGCTCATTTCATTATCTCTAAATTCTTCGATGCTCGAACCAATTAAGTTTGGATTAAAACATTATCCATTGCCAAATGTTCGCGCACTCGCCCTGGAATCCTTGATTATTTCCTCCTATCCGCGAATATGTGGCCGCTGTAAGAACGGATTCAGTGCGATTTATATGAATGCCTTAGCTTAGATTCCTATGCGTCTTGATGATGAATCTCTTCGAATAACCTTAAGAATTGGTTATTTCAATAAACTTTTTTCATCTGGAATGATTTATTTCTTAAGTCAAGCCATATTAATAAAATATGGCAGCCCTAACTTATGTATGCTTCCACTGTGACTGTGGTGAACCACTGATTTATATTTTGAAGTCAATTTTCAGCTAAAGAATAGACTCGAACTGAAAATTTATAGAATTAAAAATTAAATTTAAATTACTTGGGTTTGAAGAAATCTACTGCAAAAAAATTTATTACAAAAACAAATACGACGTAGTATATGCTATAACATATTTTTTTATTATTATTTCGTAACATTATTTCTTACAGACTATTATAGAAAAAACATATTTACAAAATAGTATTTAGAAAAATGTTCACAAGATTTTTAGTTACAGTAAAGACTACTGGCCGTATTTTTTGAAACGCAAGCGATCAACTCACTTGGGATTTTTTATCTGGCCATTCTATTTTTATATGAAGTAAAATAAACCCTCTTTCTATCTGGAATTTTGAAATGAAACTTATTGACAGACAAAAAACTCCAAGTGAGTTGATCGCTTGCGTTTTACAAAATATGGCCATAATTTGTGATTGGAAATAATGATACTGAACATATTCAATGCTCTGAAAATAGGCACATTTGCAGCATAGTTAGTGCGACATAAGGGAACAAATACAAAATTTCCAAATAGAAGGGAACAACATTTTTTAGCGTACTAGCAGGAACATCAAAATTAATGATTTTAAATAGTTCTGGACTACGTATATCTACTACGCCAGATATGATATCATGGATAAAAGGAAGAGACACAATATTTCTACTAATGTCCAGAGACGTAGACCAATTAATTGACAACGGGCACTATATGATAAAATAGAACCTTAAAAGTTCTAAGAAAGTTAAGGGAGCGCAAAGCAAACCTATTGAAGGATTTCTGTACACGTTCAAGTCTCAATTTATGCATCTCATAAAATGGATTCCAAGCAACTGATGCATACAAGGAGTTCTTAAAAGTTCCTGGACTTTTATAAAAATAGCAAAAATTTTTGGCGATATCTATTAGATCCTTTCTACGTTAGATAGGAACATCTTTTATGAACACTCTGTCAACATTCCATAGCATTTGGAAAAATGTAAGCTGAGATATAGCGTTTTTTTTGTTAGTGTGTTTATGTTGCCTTTCGGAATATGAGCATTAGGCTAAGCCCATATTTTTTTTTAAATTTTAATACGCAATAGGTATCAAAAGTTGCATATTTTTGCCCTGATTTAAAATACACTTACCATTTTTGAAATGAATATCACCTTTGGCCCTCTACCAGAGCTTTTCTGCCTGAAATTTTAGGCTGGGCCAATATATTTTTTTAATTTTATCACGCAATAGGTATCAAAAGTTGCTTTTTTTTTCGCTGATTTAAAATACGCTTACCATTTTTAAAATGAATATAACTTTTGGTCCTCTACCAGAGCTTTTCTCATTGAAATTTTTCTTCCACACAAAATGTATATATTATAGCAAAATTTCGCACACATTTGCAGTCAACTTACTCATTGGAGTAACTAAATTCAATAATCAATATGAAAAACACAGTTTTTGCAGAATCCGATATGTTTTGTTTTCGAGGCGTATGAGGGATTTTTTTCATATCATGGTTTATTTCGTTTAATTATTTTGTTTGTTTTGTTTAATTTTAAGCAAAGATAATATTAATGATGATTTCCGAACTAAGAAGTCTAAAAGTATTAAGAAAAAGTTCGCAAACAGACACTCTGTATACCTCTGTTATTATGTGAAATGCAGTGGAAAAACAAAAAAAAGCTCTGGTAGGGGGCCGAAAATTATATGAAAATAAAATATAGTTAGCTTATTTAGAAACTACGTAAAAATACGCATCTTCTGAATCCTATTGTGTTTAAAAAAAAAAATGTTTCGTATAGCATCGGCCCACCCTAATGAGACATTGAACAAAAAATTAATATTACGTTTTGTTTTAAACTTGGTATAAGTTCTACCGAAACTCAACAAATTATAAAACAAGTTTGTGGTGATGATTTTCTATCCCATACAATGATAAACGAATGGTTTACGCAATTCAAGTAAAATCGGGGAGTCTTGGATGACGACGAAGGTGCGTTTGTTCCAGAGAAGCCGTGAACGAAAGAAACATCGATAAATTTAATGATTTATCAAAAATGAGTCAAAATATTTGCACCAAATATTTTCGCACCATCGATTTAGCGCATTCTTATTGAGCATTTGAGTCTATCAATGGTACGTACACGTTTTGTTCCGCACAAGTTGACTGACCAAGACAAATTCAACTTTGGATTCAATATTCAAAAGACATTGCAGATGGCTGGTCATTCTTCCACCACCCTTGCCACCTCGTATTTGTTTGCTTCAGTAAAGTTGGCAGAGTGCTTCTTCTGTTTATTTGGGACAGCAGAAATTTCCCCACCATCCTGTGGTGTTTCTCATTAACTTATCGTATTAATTTTAACATAAAATTAATTTAATAATCGTACGAGCATTAACCGTAAATCAATTTAATAATGATAAGTTAATGAAATATCTACGCCTACCATACATGTTGTTTTTTTAAAACTTACCTTTAGTCATGGTAAAAGAAAATATGGCAGCATCGTGGGTAATTATGCTCTCTTTCTTAGCTACGATGATTGTTTAAATCAATGTAAATAATTTACTGTCACTTTCCAAACTGTATCACTTGGCAAATGCGATGTGAAAGCATTTTTCATTGAGCAAGCCATTTTTTCCTTGAAGAGATTTGTAAATTTGTTGCCTTGGGTCAGAGTGAGAGCTCAAATCAAGCTGTATCATCTGCGAAGATAAGGGTTAAAAATCATAGTATGATAAAATTAAGCACACAGCTAGATTTTGCAAGAAATGGTCACGCTTAGACAGCGAGGTCAGTTTATATTAGATAAAACTCGGTACACAGCTAGGTATAGTCTGAAAAAATCAAATGTTGTCAGGAATAGACGACAGGCAAGGAGCAGAGAGCCGGTGACGCTAAAATCCGCTTGTATGCATAGAAAAAGAGATGATCCCTTAACAAAATTTAGTACTTATTAACCTCCAGCATTCTTAAAAATCCACATTTTGACTTATGGACTATTTGTTCAAACTATTGAAATTTAAACATTAGCGTCAAGAGCGAGCAGTAAGGTATTATTTTTCCATTATATTATTTGCTATTATATTTGAAAACTATCAGGTCCTCACTCGAGAGTCGCACCTTAAGAACTTACTTACTTACTTACTTACTTAGGTGGCCGTGACAACCCGTGTCCGGATTTCGACCGACCTCATCAGCTCTCGCCAGGCGCCTCTGTTTTGCGCGCGCCTTCTCCAATCGGATACACCAAGTGCGGTTAGGGCTTCCTCAGCCTGGTCCATCCATCGGAGGCATGGTCTCCCTCGTCGTCGTTGACCAGCGACCCTCGCTTCGAGCACCTTTTTCGCTGGAGCTTCGTCGTCCATACGATGGACATGACCCAGCCAGCGTAGTCGCTGCACAGTTATACGCCGAACTACGTCAATGTCTCCGTAGAGCTCATACAGCTCGTGGTTCATTCGGATGCGATAGTCATCGCCGACTCGAACAGGACCGAAGATTTTGCGAAGAACTTTTCTCTCGAACACCCCCAGAGCGGCTGCGTCAGTTTGCGAAACTACCCATGCCTCAGCGCCATAAAGCAGCACAGGTAGAACGAGCGTCTTGTAGAGTGTTAGTTTTGTCGATCGAGAGAGGGCTCTGGAACTTAGTTGCTTACTGAGCCCGTAGTAGCACCTATTAGCAATTATTGTTCTTCGCTTTATCTCCAGGCTGATTTCGTTGTTAGTATTAATGGCGGTGCAAAGGTATACAAACTCCTTGACTACTTCAAAGTTATAGCTGCCGGATGAAACGTGGGAGTCTAAACGCCGAGCTCCCTTGTTTGTAGACAGCATATACTTTGTTTTACCCTCATTTATCGTCAAACCCACTTTGGCTGATTCCTTTTCGATAGCGGCGAAAGCAGCGGTAACATCTCTCTTGGTTCTGCCAACAATATCAATATCATCAGCGTAAGCAAGGAGCTGGACACCTTTATAGAAAATGGTGCCATTACGATGCACACCGGCCTTTCGTACGATCCCCTCCATGATGATGTTGAAGAGATCGCAAGACAGTGGATCGCCTTGCCTGAAACCTCTTTCGGTATTGAAGGTTTCGGAGAGGTCATTTCCTACCTTGACGGAGCTGCGTGTGTTGCTCAACGTCATTCTGCAAAGTCTAATCAACTTTGCAGGTATACCGAACTCAGACATTGTTGCGTATAGGCAATCCCTTCTCGGGCTATCGAACGCAGCTTTAAAGTCGACAAAGAGATGGTGTGTGTCAATTTGATTTTCGTGGGTTTTCTCCAGGATTTGTCGTAGCGTGAAAATCTGGTCTATGGTAGACTTACCAGGTCGAAAGCCACACTGATAAGGTCCAATCAGTGTTTTTGTAATTGGCTTTAATATTTCACACAGTACGCTTGAGAGAACCTTATATGCGATGGAAATAAGACTGATACCTCTATAACTTGCGCAGATTGTAGGGTCTCCTTTCTTAAGTATAGGGCACAGTACACTGAGGTTCCAATCGTCGGGCATGCTTTCTGCTAGCCATATTTTGCTGATGAGCTGATGCATGCGCCTTATCAATTCATCGCCGCCGGTTTTAAACAATTCAGCTGACAGGCCGTCAGCACCCGCTGCTTTATTGTTTTTGAGTCGTTGGATAGCAACTCGAACCTCTTCATGGCTAGGTGGTGATACTTCCACTCCGTCATCGTCGATTGGTGGCACTGCACTGTGCTCTCGATGGGCGGCATTGGTGGAATCGTCGCCATTAAGTAAATTGGAGAAGTGCTGTCTCCACAATCTAAGCACACACTGTGTATCCGTATTCAGATCTCCATTTTCGTCTCTACAAGTGGATGCTCCGGGCTTGAAACCTTGGGTTAGACGCTTAACCTGTTGATAGAATTTTCGTGCATCCTTCTTGCCCTGGTATACCTCTAGTTCCTCACGCTCACGCTTTTCCTGCTCTCTTTTCTTGCGTCTGAAAAGGCGCCTCTCTTCCTTCCTCTTTTCGCGGTAGTTTTCTCGCACGGCTCGCGTTGCAGCTGACTGCAGCGTTTTTCTATAAGCGGCGTTTTTTACTGCAGTCGCAATGCGACACTCCTGATCATACCATTGGTTCCGAGGTTGCGGGCGCCGGAAACCAATGACTTCTTCAGCGGCAGCGCGCATGGAGTGGGATATATGCGCCCAAAGTCCGCCGGCGTCGTCGAGTCCAGAGGTTGGTTGGTTGAGCTTAACCGAGAGTTGAGCGGAGTAGGCTTCGGCAGTCCGTTGTAATTGCAGCTTAGCGACATCTAGCTTTCGTTGCATTCCTGTGCGTATGTTCTTGGCATTGCATAATCGCATGCGGATCTTGGCTGCAACAAGATAATGGTCGGAGTCAATGTTGACCCCCCGAAATGTACGCACATCTAGAACACTAGAGGCATGCCTTCCGTCGATTACAACATGATCAATTTGGTTTCGCGTTTTTTGATCCGGGGACAGCCAGGTGGCCTTGTGGATGTCGAGGTGCTTAAATCTGGTGCTACTAACTACCATGTTTCGTGCCGCGGCGAAGTCGATCAGTCTTAGACCGTTGTTTGTGGAGGTCTCGTGAAGACTGAACTGACCGACAGTGGGGCCAAAGATGCCTTCCCTTCCGACTTTCGCATTAAAATCGCCGAGGACTATTTTCACGTCATGGACCGGAAGGTGGTCATATACGTCCTCAAGACTAGCGTAGAAAGCGTCCTTGACGGCTTCGTCCTTTTCCTCCGTCGGGGCGTGCGCGCAAATAAGGCTTATGTAGAAAAATTTTGCCTTGATGCGGATCGTGGCCAATCTTTCGTTCACAGGTGTGAACCGGGAAACAAGGTGGCGTAGTTTCCGGCTAACGACGAATCCACATCCGAATTCGCGCTTCTCCGCATGGCAGCTGTAGTAGATATCGCAGTGTGCTTGTTTAGAGCAGCCTTGCCCTTTCCATCGCATTTCCTGGATGGCGGTGATGTCAGATTGTATTGTTTTGAGGGCTTCCGCCAGTTGGATAATGGCACCTTCCCTATAAAGGGTCCGGACATTCCAGGTGCATATCCGTAAATCATTGTCCGTTTTTCGTTTGCGGTGGTCGTCAACGTAATTGGGGTTCTTATCCGAGGCTGGTTTAGTTTTCATTGGGCAGACCTTAAGAACTAACCCATTTAAAATTGAGAAGCTTTAAAACCACTCTCGGCAAAACTACGGCTTTCTGAATTTTATATTACCGTCCTACAAAAACTAATTCAAACCAAGTCGATTAATTTTTTTAAAAAACTGGGTACAGATTTGATGAATTTCTTTCACCAGATTGTGTATAAAAATTAATGTTTTCGCTTACCAATATCAATATTATATCAAAATATCGGGAAATTTGTGACAGAGCCGAAATTATTTCAAAGTTTGAATACCGTAAAATTATAGTAAAAATATAAACTTTATGGGGAGGGTTTTGAACTAAATATTTTCTTAAATTATTTTTGTGATCATTGAACAAAACTGATATCTATTAAATTCACCTTAAATTCATAAAAATAAATTTGTTGAGGTTAGTAAAAGCCTATTTTTCAATAGGTTGTGTATTTGAGCAAAACGTATCGTCCAAAAAATTAAATTATTTTGATATTTTTAATTATTATTTTTTTTTATTTTATTTTACATTATTTTTTTATAATTTTACATAAAAATAATAATTTTACATTATTTTTTACTTAATGTGACCTCATAAAATAATTAAAAACAAAAAATATTGAGTTCAAATCGCCCTCCCTCCGCCACAAAAAAATTTTTAATTTTTATTATAACTTTAGTGTTTTCTAATTTTGAAAAATTTGTTTGTTTTGCGAGCAAAATTTGGTAGCTACAGCCTTAATGTGAGATGGTTTCAAAATTCAAGTTAATTACTCGTAATTCATCACTTATGTAAAAGTCACTTATGCTTTAAAGTCTGAAATAACGCCAATTCAAAAACGTAGGGGTGGGGGAATTTAAGGATTTAGTTAAGAATATAATTTCATTTTCACTCTCGAATATTTTTTAGTTTTAACATTTATTATGCGAATTTTATTTTTCGCTCTGAAATTTGAAAGCGAATTTATTTTTTTCGCTTAGAAATAAAACTAATTTATTTAATTTTATTTTTAACTCAACATAACATTTATTTTTGAGTTTTATGTTTTCGCTCTGACATAAAACGTATTTTTTAAGTTTAATTTTTTACTCACGAAATAAAGCTTACTAATAATCCCGTGTGGCGTTAAAACACTAAAATAAATATATCTAGTGATAGGTATTTTTGTTTTTATATTAAGAACTATTTTTTCCTTTGAACCAAAGATTTTATAGAAACTTTCAGTGATTCTGTTCAATTGTTAAGTAGCTCAGTTATTACTTTTCATATCATTAAAATCAAAATCTATCAAATACTTTTAGGCATCACAAAGGAGTTTGGGTTTTTCATAGAAAATTGCTTTAACTTGTTTTAAAAAATACAAAATATTTAAGAAAAAATAAAACCTTATTGCACTTCTCCAGAGCAAGAACTATCAATTGCTACCCTATTTATGAAAATCGCGTCGGCAGTACAGATTTGATAGTCATCACAAAAAAAAATGCGTAATAATATAAAGTTAATATAAACCAAAATGTCGAACAAAATTAGTTTTACACTTATTTTAATAGAAGGCAAAAATACTCAATATTTTCAGTTTTTGCCAAAAAATTTCGAAGAAATGCCAATTTACGTTCACGTTAATTTACGTTTTGGCCCCAAACCTTAATATTTTAACCTTAATAAGTTGTATCTACACAAAATTAAGGTATCATAAAAATAAAAGATGCCGCACTTTTTGTTTGTTTTTTATTTATTTTATGTACACAATTTTTTTTCATAAAAAATAGAATTTGAGTCATGAACTTCTGACATTACGTGTTGTACATATTCATTATATCTTGGGTTTAACCCTAATAATATAGATCATTTATATCGGTAAGATGGTTTTGATGATTTTTTAAATTAAAATAAGCAAATTATTTTCTCTATAGATGCGAAAAATGATGCAGATACGGCTTTTCTCAATGTTTTTAATTGAATAAAATCGGAGAAAAAACAAGAAAAAAAGCGGCAAGTACAGTGTTTTATGTCACAGTTTTTGAATTATTGGTTAATTCTTTTAAATAACCTTCTAGTTTATATTGTCCTGGGCTTCTTTTTTCTGAAGAATACAATTTTTATAATTATTTCAGCACATTTTCATAAAATATTGCCTTTTTATTGTGAGGCGTTTTGCTTCGCTTTTTGAAAATTTTTGTAACAGCAGTATTTATAAGCGAAAAAATTAAACATAAAACTTAAAATTATTTTGTGATTCAAAAACTAGAATGCTAAGGCTAAAAAAATAACTGTAACTGTGTGAGTAAAACTAATTATACATTAAAAAAAGTTTTTTTTTTCTTAGCGAAATAATAACACTCACTCACTCATTTCAAGGTTGCACTCAAGGTGAGTGCAACTCATTTCAAGGTGAAGCAACAAGGATCACATTGATGTACTTGGCACTCATTTCAATTGCCCGTTATATATGGTATTATTGTTTTCTTTAAAGTTTTTAAAATAACAGTTATTTTCGGTACCTGTTTTTTAAACTCATCTGATTACGATTTCCAATCTAAGTATTAGTTTGTTGGATAATTTTCTATTTAGTGTCTATGTGAAGTTTCATATTTTGGCATTTTATCATTCCTGATCGCACTGTTTGGGTAAAAGTCAATAGCAAAGTCTTCAGCTGAAATTTAAAATCAAAAATAGACTTATATAAAATGCTGATGAAATGTTTAGTCATGATTTGCTCCAGCTGCCAAAGTCTTGTATGACTGTCCTTCCAAAAATCACGAAAATCGATCGATGCTACCAACAACAACAACAAATTACGAAAGAAATTAAATTTATTCCACTAACAATTTGATATAATGCCTCCGGACACACTCGGTTTTAGTAGTTTCGGCCAAAACAAAAATAAGGGACGACATGGAATCAATGTCACACAAAAGTTCCAATATTGCTTTTCAAACTACCAGGAGTGCCGGCGGCGACTTTTGCATCACCAAATGCATAAATTACACGAGTTATCAATGTTTAACATTGAAAAATCATTTGCTTGGATGAGCTTTCATTAAGTAGCTGCGTCTTCTGCTCAATCTTCAGTGTCATGTCATTCACTCCTACCTCCCCCCTCCCTCCCCCAATGGCTTACACCTTCCGTACTGGGCTCATAACTTTGTTAGCTGCCATTCAAGCTACGCTCTAAATCAATTTGCGGCTAAGTTGGTGGCAATCATTTTGCAACTTGCACGACCACAAAAGGAATCGTTGTGAAAATTTTTCCACTTCCACAGCGGAAATTCAATTTTCTGCCAATGATAAACATTTTACACAAAAACATAGTCAGGCACACACACAGAGAGGCAAACACAGATGCAGACAGACATACAGACACACACAATATCAATTTAATCCATTCGTATAATAATCCAATCCACGATTCTATTTCAAAGTTTGTTTATGATGCTGTTTTGGTGCCCAACAAACCAACAACCACGAGCTGGGTGTAGAGTGGGACAAGCCTGATAGCAGTTTCGAGTGCTGTCTGTCTAACAATGTATCGTATATGCAATGCCTGAGTTTTGGATTAGAGGTTGCAGATTGGTTGTCAGAGTTAAAATACGTGACCATTTCATGAAACATAACACCAACGAAGAGATAATTTTGTGAAATGTTTGGAAAATGGTGAAAAAAAAAATTGTTTCCCTGTCAAAGCTTAGCTATGGGTTAAAGATTGGGTTGTATTTGCTCAATCAGAAATACATTAATTAACGGATTCAAACAGTATTAAAATTCCACATTGGAATTAATGCAGAGATTACAAATAGCAGAATGATGATGTACAGGAACTTTTGTGAAGATAGCACAAAATCTTCAGCCCAACATTTTGCTCAATATGCTGCAAATCATATCTGAATATTGAATTTACCACAAGTACAATATTGGGTTTTTAATAAATTTTTCACAAAAAAATTAAATATGCAAATTTGTCTCTTTTTTCCAAAATTGCTATCAATAGTCATTCATACTGAAAAATGCCATGGAAATTAAATACTCAATTAATGAAAATGTCCTAATTTGAGAAAACTGTCAAAATTAGAATACGATTTGCTTGATTTGAAGGTGCATAATATTAGAAAAATTATAATTATTATTAATAAGTAAAAAGTTTTGATCTATCTTCGAAAAAGAGCTTACTTTTAAAAAAAAAAAAATTAGAAGAACTCTAAACTGCTTTATCATAATTTGTACCGCATGTATGTATTTCGAAGTAATTTACTCATAATATTGACGAAACAAATGGAATATAAACAGCTAACTGGATCACAGCGATAATTACGCAAGACTTCTGATGAGTTGGTGTAGCGGCCTACGAAACAGTCTGTCCAGTCTGCTGTGTGATTACTACTCTATACAGGATATTATTGTTGTTGTTGGTTGTTTACTTCAGAAAGCAACGTAGACATTAAGCTCGAAAAATATAATTCTTAAAAATTGAAAAATTATGAGAGTTATAATATATAACTTCTATAAAAAAACATTTAAAAAATTATATAATTCATTATATAATACTAAAAATATAATAAATAAATTTAACAGAGTATAGAAAACAGATCAGAATCAGATTTAAAAAACATAGAAAAATGGGAAACATTTAAAAGAGCGATCTGGTTGCCCTATGTCAAGCAACTAAGTAAAAAACTTAAATATAGTTTGCAAAAGCTGCCATTTCTAACGATGGATTTTATATGATAAGGTAAACGTTCCGATAATATTATGACGTTAATGACAAAAGTCTAGTCGAAAAATTTACTGTTTGGTACTACATGCATTATTATATTACCGACTGGCAAAATTGTTGCTTATCAAAAAAGATAAGGTAGAAGAAGTTTTTAATTGAATAAGCTTATGTAGGAAAATACAGCTCTGGGCGATAAGGCAGCTACAGTCAAAAAAAAAAAATCAACAAAAAACTTTTGTTGGACGTATATTGATAAAAATTTGTCAAATCAACCTAGGTTTTTGTCAATATAAACAAATATTATATAATAAATTTTCAACCTAGGTTTTTGTCAATATGAACAATTTTTATCAAATTGACAAAAACCTAGGTTGATTTGATAATTTTTTGTAAATATACTTCCAACAAAATTTTTTCGTTGCTTTTTTTTTTGAATGTAGTTATGTACTACATGGATCAAAAACTTTTAAAATAATTGAAACAAGAAAACATTTTTTTTAGCTAGATTCAGTTTTATTTTCCAACATAAATTCCTTTTAAGCCAATACGGCGTGTCCAACGATTACCTTAATTTTGTATTCCCTCCGAAAAGAAACCTTTGGAAGCATTCCAAAATAGGCCTTAGCTTCAGCTATGAGTTCCTCATTTGAGTAAAATTGCTAACCGCTGGTAAACCATCTCTTCAGGTTTGAAAGCAGTTTGAAGTCGCTGGAGTCCAAATCTTGTGACTGAGGTACCAGTTCAAACACGATTTTGTGTAATTTTGCTTGCGCTACTATCGATGAATGAGCAGGCGCATTTTTATGATGACAGAGGATTTTTTTTCAAATGCGGCCGTTTTTCTCCGATATCAATTTTCAAACGGTTCAATAATGATGAACAATATCCGCTAATTATGGTTTTATCTTTTTCAAGATAGTCAGTGAATATTATCATCAAAAACTAGTAAGGAATGGAGCTTCGGCAGGGTACCGAAGATAAAATACCCCCCGCGGCCATACTGAAGTATATCTGAAGTCTTAAGACGTCTATAAAATTTTTCTGTATTATCTGCAAAAATGTTTGTGTCATAGCTTAATTTAATTTTACAATTAGCTGCCACATAGAGTAATTTGTAAACAGAGTAAAATGCCGCACCCACTTTTCTAGTATAAAGACTCCACATTTTACCGAAGAATATATGTATGGGTTGGATAAACGACGTGGGTGGAACTTGGGTACATACAGATGCGATGTTTTCATTCAGTTTTATATATTTACAAAAGTTTTTGAATTTTGATGACGTCACTTTGTATTGAAGATAGGCGTGGTTTTCATCTGATTTTGTCAAATATCAAAGATTGGCTTATGTTAAATATCAAAGTTTGTATGAAAAATTTCAAGACATTTCTGTAATTTTTGCAGGTTTTAAGCAATTTAACGATTTCAATAAAGCCACTTTGTATGGGAGGTAGGCGTGGTTTTCATCCGATTTGGCCAAATATCATAGTGATAGTCTATACTATATATAAAAGCCTATGTGCAAAATTCCAAGACATTTCTGCAATTTGAGCAGATTTTTAAGGGATTTTACGGCTAATATAAAGCTACTTTGTATGGGAGGTAGGCGTGGTTTTTATCTCATTCTTCCAAATTTCATTGTCAGGATTCATATTGAAGACCAAAGCTTATATGCAAAATTTCAAGACTTTTCATTAATGTTTGTGGATTTTGAGGAGATGTTACGGTTAAAATAAAGTCACTTTGTATAGGAGGTAAGCGTGGTTTTCATCCGATTTTGCTCATTCTTGAACTTGTTCTTCCTTTTTTTAAAAAAAAGCTTATGTTTTGAATTTCATTACGATAGCTTTAAAATTACGGCTGTAATCGTGTCGACAGACGGACAGACGGACACACGGAAATCGACTCGGGAGGTGATGCTGATCAAAAATATATATACTTGTCTATACCTGCCACGCTTCCTTATTGGCGTTACAAACGGAATGACAAAATTAATATACCCCTTACACAGTACGCGTTGGGGTATAAATATGGAGCATAACCTTTCTGGACCATTGTTGCATCATTGAATGTTTTGGAGCACTTTTATACGGAGAGACCCATTGATTCGACTGTTGCATGGGCTCTAGTGTGTAGAAATGGATCCATATTTCATATCATTGGCTATGAATCGCCGCAAAAACTTTGCAATTGTAAATATATATTCTAAATAATAGTAAAAATAAATGGCTGGAATTTTGACAGACGTCGAATGAAGGATGAAGTTTGTTATGAATGTTTCACAATAGTGCATACTAACGTAATCTTTTAGGACTGTTCCAAACTTTTTGATCCATCTAGTAGATCGCAGCAAAAATAATATTCTTAAACTATGATATATGATAAAATTTTCGAATGCCGTATGCATAATTCGTTGCGTGATTGAAAAACTTTTTGGTTTATATTAAAGAGCGTGATCAAATCTAATTTGATGACAATTCACAACAGGAAGAACGATTTCCACAGGTGCTAGCCCTGTGCCCTATACTATGTCAAATCGAGTTAATGAAGTTTAATCGAAATCAAGTTATCAAATGCAGTTTTGATGAAATAATGTGTGTACAATTGTTGTACGTGCAATGTATACATGTCAAGTTCTATAAGAGTTTACTTGACAAAACTCTTAGCTCATGGCGAGTAGAATTCAAAGAAAACAAGTAAATATCAAGCAACTTGACTGCATTCCCAAATGTAAAATAAAATAAATTTCAAAATAAGTTTTTGTAGTCATAAATTGCAATAATATTAAGTTAAACATTGGCATAATACGTGTATAAACATCAATACTGCTAAATTCGCTGGGTGAGATTCTCTTTCATTTTCTTTTTTTCTGCTAAAAAGTCATGATTTTTGATATGCTTCTTCGCTATGCTACTAAAGTTAATAAAACTTAATCAACTCCATTGCTTGCAACTTTTCTGGCACTTATTTATGCTACTTTCTTTCAATTTGTTGGCAGCACATATAAATATACTATAGTATAGCAACTTTTCGCATATATTTTCTCACACATGTCGTACTCGACGTTCTCATGCTCTAGCTTACGGAAATTTTATAGAAATCCAAAAGAATTGGCTTCATTATGGCGTGTTTTGCGCCCATGGCAATTCCTTTAAACGAATTAAAAGTTTTTCTCCTCCAGAGTGGATTTCGCTGACTGCCAAATGATGAGAAGCCGCAACGCAGCTGAGTCCGGACCATGTTTACAGCTGGAGTGTGGCTGTTGTTGTTTTTGTTTTTATTGTTATTTTTTACTTGTGGTCCGTTGTGTATGTTAAGGCAGGTCTTGCGTCCCCTTTTCGACACATACGAGTAACCAAATAAATTTTCACAAATAATCATAATTTGGTGAATACGATACGATGATACGGGAATGAGTCTTTGCATGGCACAGAGCACGTACAAGGATCCATAATATCTAATTTACTCGGCTTATTTTATTTCCTCTGCAAGACACTTAACAACAACAGTAAACAAATTCTAGTGCGAGCCAGAATAAAAAACATAAAAAGGCTACAATCGGATGGAATAATAATCAAATCGTAGGCAAACTGGTAAAAAGTGGCAGTTGGTCGGGGCAGTTGTTCTGGGAATGTGGTAATTTAGTACAATGGTAGAATTCCTATATAAATGAAAACAAGTCTTTCCACTTTGTTGTGAGCAAAGTTATAGATTCGAAGTTAGTTTCGACATTCACAAATTTATTAACAAAGTCTTCTTTAATGGTATTTTGTTTGATTTTCTTCAGTGGACTTGAATCAAGATTTACAGGTGGTGAGTCAATTCATATTGTTATTGTATAAGCTCGACAAGACTTGGATGATATTTCTTTGGAGAGAGGAAACTCTGAATGATTTAGAATTTGTTACTTTCTTAAGGCCTTTTAGGTTTACATGATATTGCTTGTAGGTGTGAGCTATTGGTCACATCCAGCCCTCAAAACAATAAAGGCAGACATCATCGCCATCCAGAAAATGCGATGGAACGGCAAGGCTGCTTTCAAAAAGCAGAATGCGATATCTACTACAGCTGTCATGCGGAGGAGCGCGAACTCGGATGTAGATTCATCGTTAGCCGGAAACTACGCCACCTTATTTCCCAGTTTACACCTGTGAAGGAAAGATTGGCCACGATCCGCATCAAGGCAACATTTTTCTACATCAGCCTTATTTGCGCCCTAAGGAGGAAAAGGACGAAATCGTCAATGACGCTTTCTAAGCTATTCTTGAATACGTATACGGCCACCTTCCGGACCATGACGTGAAAATAGTCCTCGGCAATTTAAGTGCGAAAGGCGGAAGAGAAGGCATCATGAGACCTCCACGAACAACGGTCTAAGACTGGTCGACTTTGTCTCGGCTTTGACTTTGTCAAATCACGTTAGCTTGTAGCACCAGATTTAAGCACCTCGACATCCACAAGGTCACCTGGCTGTCCACGGATCAAAAAACGCGAAACCAAATTGACCATGTTGAAATCGACGGATGTGCGGACGAATGTGTTCTAGATGTGCGAAAGTGTCGGGGGGGTCAATATTGAATCCGACCACTATTTTGTTGCAGCCAAGATCCACATTCGATTATACATTGCGAAGAACATACGTACAGAAATGCAACGAAGTCGCTAAGCTGCAATTACAACGGACTGCCGAGGCCTACTCCGCTCAACTCTCGGATAAGCTCAACCAACCAACCTCTGAAGCCGGCGGAGTTTGAGCGCATATATTCCACTCCATACACACTGCCGCTGAAGAAGTCATTGGTTTCCGGCGCCCGGAACCTCGAAACCAATGGTTTGATCGCTTATATATGATCGCTTATAGAGCGATATAGAGCTTATGAAGCTGCAGTCAGCTGCAACGCGAGCCGTGCGAGAAAACTACCATGAAAGGAGGAAGAAAGAGAGGCACCTATTCAGAAGAAAAAAAGAGCAGGAAAAGCGTGAGCGTGAGGAACTTGAGGTATACCAGGGCAAGAAGGATGCACGAAAGTTCTATCAACAAGTTAAGCGTCTAACCCAAGGTTTCAAGCCTGGAGCATCCACTTGTAGAGATGAAATTGGAGATCTGGCTACAGATACGCAGTGTGCACTGGGATTGTGGAGACTTCACTTTTCCTATCCACCAAAGCCGCCCATTTAGAAAGCAGTTCAGCACCACCAATCAATGATGATGGAGTGGAACTACCACCAACTAGACATGAAGAGGTTGGAGTTGCTATCCAATGACTCAAAAATGCTGACGGCGTATCAGCCGAATTGTTTAAAACCGGCGGTAATGAATTGATAAGGCGCATGCATCAGCTTATCAGCAAAATATGGCTAGCGGAAAGCATGTCCGACGATTAGAATCTCATGTTTTATTTTCATTAAAGAAAATTAAGGAAATAAAGAAGTGAAAGATTAAAGCCGATTACAAAAACACTGATTGGACCTTATCAGTGTGGCTTTCAACCTGGAAAATCCTCCATAGACCAGACTTTCACGCTGCGACAAATCCTGGAAAAAACCGACGAAAACCAAATTAGCCAAATAGGAAATGACCTTTTAGAAACCTTCAATACCGATAGAGGTTTCAGACAAGGCGATCCACTGTCCTGCGACATCTTCAACATCATCATGGGGGGATCGTACGAAAGGCCGGTGTGCATCATAATGGCACCATTATCTACGAATGTGTCCAGCTCCTTGCGTACTCTGATGATATTGATATTGTCGGCAGAACCAAGAGGGATGTTACCGCTGCTTTCACTGCTATCGAAAAGGAATCAGCCTCCCACGTTTCACCCGGCAGCAATAATTTTGAAGTAGACAAGGAGTTTATATACCTTGGCACCGCCATTAATAACAATGCTGTTAGCCTGGAGATAAAGCACAGAACAACAATTGCTAATAAGTGCTACTAAACTCTGCAAACACTCTACAACAAAACTAACACTCTACAACACGCTCGTTCTACCTGTGCTTCTTTTTGGCGCTGAGGCCATAAAGAAGTTCCGCAAACTGACGCAGCTACTCTGGGGGTGTTCGAAAGAAAAGTTCTTCGCAAAATCGTCGGTTCTGTTCGAATCGGCGATGACTATAGCATCCGAATGAAGCACGAGCTGTATGAGATCTGCAAAGACATTGTAGACGTAGTTTGGCGTATAACTGTGCAGCTATTACGCTGGCTGGGTCATGTCCATCGTATGGATACGAAGCTCCAGCGAAAAAGGCACTCGAGGAGAGGGTCGTTGGGCGACGACGACGAGAAAGACCATACCTCCGATGGATGGACCAGCCCGAAGAGGCTCTAACCAAACATGGTGTATCCGATTGGAGAAGGCGCGCGCAAAGTAGAGGCACCTGGCACGCGCTGATGAGGTCGACCAAACACATTTTGTTATGGCCACCTAAGTAAGTTTATAAACAGAATCTTTTGACTAAAGAACAAAAGAATTCTAACAATTTTCATAGTCATTCTAATTTTTGAACATTTATAGCGTATTCGGTGTTTATTTCATTTTGTATAAAAAACATTTTTAATACACTTAGTATTAGGCTTAAGCCTCTAACGAACAAGTTTGAGATAATGCGAAAAAAGACACCAGAATATCTGTTTCTGGCTAATGTTGGTATAAGGAACACAAGCCCGATGGCAGATTGTGAATTCGATTGACAAGTAAAACGTTAGATGAGAAAAACATCCGCAAAAAAGTCACAAAATGCAATATAGTTATCAAAAAACTATTATGTTTCCATCAAAATTGTCGACAATAAAAATATATGTCACTGTTCAACCAGCAAAAAAAAATCATTAATATTGAACACTTCAAAGAATATACTTTTCCTATTTATTTGTCAAAAAACACAAAAAGTCACTTTTAAATGACTGTTATAAAGCACTTATCTGAGAAAACTGACACTATGTTGTAGCTTAGTTAATTTGTAATGAGTTGTCAAAAAACGGCAAGCTCGAAAAAATAAAACGTCAAAATTACATTGAAAAAAGCTATAGCTTCCTCAGGACAACCTCGACTGATAGAGGGTTTAGATATTTTTTACTGTGTTCCATATTAAATCTAAACTATGGAAATAATTAAAATAATCTGAACAGATAAACCTATAAGTTCTGTTATATCACACAATTTAAATGCATGTTTTTTCTAGCATCTTTTAAGCCATCTTCGTCACACTTCATTTATCTCTTTACACTGGATAATCTACAATTATAAAGCACTTAACACACTTTCACACAAAACATAAATTGTATTCTTTACACATACATTTAAATGATTTATTCTTTCTCAGGAAAGTCTTTTTTTCTCATTAAGCAGCGCCATTCTTTTGTTTCTTAGCGTACAAATGAAAATTTAGTATGCGACGAGCACAATGCGACACAAACATGTCGGACCTAGTCTAAGCCATACGAATAGACGCATCTTAAGATTTACACACAAATACACACATTAAATCTAAAAAAAACCACCTTCAGACACAGTCTGTGTCTGGTTCGGCCTCTGTGTTGGTGATAGTCCTGGTTCAGACTAAGACTCACGCTGAATTAAATTGTGTTAGTGGTAAATCAAGCCAAGGAGTGCACATGCACCATTAAAGGAAATTATTTATGGGGTCCTTGAGGAGCTTTTTCTTCAAGCTGCTCAACTCCTTGAGCAACTGCTCAACCAGCTAAAGGCTTTCTTGGCGTATATTTTATAAGAAGTGTGACAAGATTCCGCAAGCAGGCAGAAACGAATGTTAGCTCTCGACTGCGACTTTATATTAAGAGGATGAGGGCAGCGTATGAGTTAATTCAATGCCGCCGATATATGCCTCAATGCATGGCTGTCTAGTGTTGTTTTTGTCGTCGCTGTGCACTTGACAAAAGGACTTTCCTCAGCTGCTCACATACTGCTCGCTTATATACGACTGAGCCATGCGTCTCTGTGCGCTGCTGCGGACACTCTTATTCTTATGCC
Organism: Coremacera marginata; assembly: GCA_914767935.1. NCBI lineage: Eukaryota > Metazoa > Arthropoda > Insecta > Diptera > Sciomyzidae > Coremacera > Coremacera marginata. The sequence continues at coordinate 138,681,071 of OU612045.1, forward strand.
ACAGCATCCGGTCCTAGAGTCAAGCTGAAAATGCTGCTGCAGCATGCAGCTTGCATGCATGTCGAGTACCAACTGCAATAAGCAGTTCCAATGAAAGTCACACAAAGAACCAGCGAAAGCAAAAGCCAAACAAGTGGTACCCGAAGCGATGGTGGGTGGATGGCCGCTGGTTTTGTGTTGGTGGTACTGGTAGCTGCAATAATATTATTCAATCCACGCAAAGTGACCGTAAATTCAATTTGAGAATAATGTGGGTTTATTTTCACATATTCCATGAACTGTGAGCAAATTTTAAACTTTTAAGTGTGAATACAAATTGATGGCTGCAGCAGCAACTCTGGGCACGAAGAAGAACGATGCACGATGTTTTCGTTGCGGGTGGGTTTAACCGCGGGATGATTGGGCGTATAGCAGAACAAGCTGCTGGTTCTTTGTTAAAAGTTGTTATATTTTTCAAGAAAAGGATTGCGTTATCAGGAAAAAAGCAGTATGAATATATATGTTTGTAGGTTGGTGTGTTTAATTTCAGCCGGAAAAGCGTGAAATCCTTTATATTCTCTTGAAATGTTTCGACAGCTTAAAAGACTTTTATTGAAAATATCATAATATTTGAGTTCTGTTGAAACTAGTTGAGTTGAAAATAAATAAAAAGTTTTAAAAACGGCAGCAAACTTCCTATCCGTTCATTCATTTATTACATTTAACTGTTTTAAATAGGAGCTTTCAGTGGCGCAGTTACACGAGGTGAATGAATTAATAATGTGCATGCCTTTTGAATTAAAAGAAATATGTTTTGCTTATAATTGATTAAAAAGAAAAGGTTTTATTTTTAAACTGTTGTAAATTTTATTTGGAAAATTATGCACAATCCACAAATATTTGGAAAAATGCATTTTACATATCAATTAAACCGACTAAAGTTATGTAAGTAATTTATATGCATTTATGTTTTAAGAAGCAATATGAAATATGTAAAATAATAAAAATAGTCCGTTTTACATCCAAATGTACCAGCGCAAGTCTGAAAAACGCTGAGTGAAATATTACCTTCCAACATTCTTCAAACGAATAATTGGCTCTTCTTGCGCATAAAACCAAAAATTTCTCCATTACCAGAGCTGCAAGCTATTTACAAAATGGTGAATCAGGGAATAACGAAATAAGAATTCAATTCAATGAATGCAAAATTGATTCACAAACAACATTTTAATTCGCATTCAATTTTAAAAAATTGAATAATTATTCATTTTCGTTATTTAGAATAATGAACAAATTTTTTTATTCATAAACGCTATTCACAAAGAATGCGAATCACACAGAATTTGAGAGTTTTCAATTACTTTTTTTATCCATTATTGATTTTTTATTCATTATTCGTTATTTATTTCTTATTCATTATTAATTTCTTAATCATTTTTCATTATTCAATTGTTATTCATTATTTATTTTTTATACAAGGCTTCGGTTTGAATGAATAAAAAATGAATAATGAATAACAAATAAGGGTGTGTGCCAATAGGCTATTTTTACAACGAGGTGAGGTGTGGAGGAAAAATTTACATAGTGGGGAAAATATTTTAAATTTTTGTTGTGCTAATTGGGAATGTTAAAATTTTGACATATAATATTGAAACTTGAAAGCATTGGTTGATTCATTGCATAAATTAATAATGGATCGTTCTTTCGCAATTCTTTCTGCAACAATGGGATTATTTTTTGAATACGCTGAAAAACTTGAAATTTTAAGCAACATGCTCCTATTTTTAGCTGATGAAAGAGAAAGGATCAGACCGCGGGTAAGTTCTTCTACGATATTCGGCAGAGTATCGTATTTTCTATATAAAGGTATGATTTATGGAATTTTATATTTGAGACCACGAGCTACTACAGATACAATGGCAATGATGAACATAAATTACTTTTATTTACACATTACCCCCAAGTTCAAAGTCTTCAAATACAAAAATCGCGGCGATTTGTACATAAAACGTGAATTTGAATCCTCTGTATTCGTTCAACATGCAGATTGTAACTTGGCGACCTACTTACCACCATGCTTCATTCGTATTGGCATTTTTTCCAGTAAAGAATTGATCCATTTCAATTCTTTTTTCAATGATCGCCATTCGGTCACAATTGCTCCCTGTGAAAGTAAAACAAACATGAAGCCAGACATGAAGGAACCTTCAAACGTCGATGGCAGATATCGTCGGCGCATTAGCTCAGGACTTACGTGTTATATAGTTATTTTTTTGCTTTCTTTGTTGTGGTTCCATCTTGTTAATGCACAAAAAAAAAACAAAAATTTGCTGCTGCTGGTTCTGGTGCTGATGGTCGACGCGTTTGTGTTGTGATCTGCCATAAGAAGAGTTTTTCTTATCTGCAAAATATCAGAAATTTAATTAAAATTAAATATTTACCAATTAGATTTAAGAACAATCAAATATCAATGTCTTTTTCGCTTCTTAATAAACAGTTGCTTGAAATTAATATGAAATTTAAATATTTTTGTTTGTATTTCCTATTGTCAAAATTTATCCCCTAGGGCTACTACAAATTTTGAAAGGTGGAATTCACCTCAAAACTGTCGAAATTTACGCAGTCTGTTGTAAAAATAGCCAATAAGCACACACCCTAAGTAATGAATAACAAATGAATAATGAATAAAAATGCATAATGAATAACACATTAGTAATGAATAACAAATGAATAATGAATAACAATTGAATAATGAATAAAAAATTATTAATGAATAAAAAAAGAAAAATTGATAATTCTTCTGAAATCTTTTGTGATTTGCATTTTTTATAAATTCATATGAATAAAAAAATTGATTCATTATTCTCAATAACGAAAATGAATATTTGAAATAAATAATTAATTTGCAAATAATTGAAAACCTTCTCGAAGGACGTTGGGCTTATCCGAGTTAATACGAAGACTTATCATTGTAAAACGTCACTTCGAAAAAAAAACGAAATGCCCATTTCAGCCTTGGAAGGACTTTGGCCGAGCGTCGTATGATAAATTGTGGTGGGCATGTTGTGAACTGTTTGAACACAAATGATCGAGAACTGGACCTGGACTGGACAAGTTTTATGCCGACTCCGAACGGCTTTTCATGACAGTTTTTACTCTGAGGTTTGCCATTGTCTGCAGAGAGGTGACGCCCGAACAGAAAAAATTAACTCAATTGAAAAAATTTTCTGTGTCAGGTGGAAATTAAACCAGGGTTCTCTGGCGTATGGGCCACGCAATCTATCCACTTATCTTAGTCTAAATAGGCCAAACGAAACACTGTGCGACGTAAGGCTAGTGTAGATATGTACGGGCTTCTGTACTAGATTGCATTTTAGTCCGACATGGAAAATAAAAGGAGTATATAGTAGTTGTAGCCAAACTTTACATATTTTATGCCGGAATCGCTTCATACTGTACATTGAAAATAGTCATTCAGTTATGTAAACTCATATCGTCGAAAATATCGTGGCCAACAACACGGTTGCCAGTTTGGTATAATTGTACCAAAATTGGTACATTTATTTTTACTTGGTACATTGGTACGTAATTTTTTGATTTAGTGCATTTTGTTAAAGCTTAGAAATTTCTCAGCTTTCTACAAAAATCAAAATTTGGTAGCAATGTTGAAAAAATGTGTGAAGAATTTATTGAACATTTTACAATTTTATTTTATAGGGATGTTCCCTCCCAACCAAAGACTGATTACTGCTAGTACAATTTTCTTGGGTACAAAACAAAAATGAGAGTGCATTTTGTATCGCTTGCGAGAAAGCTTTAGTGAACCACCTGTAAAACTTGTGCAGACATGCAAAAAACACTTTGAATTATGACACTTTGCATTATGAAAATAGTGCAAAGAAAAAAAAAATCAGATCAGGATGATTATTAATGAAAGCCGACAGTACATCGTTAGATAAGCCAGTCCGCTAGACCGAGCTCACTCTTAAAATGTTCTGCATTATACACAATCTACCATTTCTTCTAATAGACTTCCATCCAAATTTGTTGTTGGAACTCATATGCTGTCCAGATACACAAATTGCAAAACCTCTAAAATGTGGTAGAACCAATCACACAGTTGACGGAAATCTTGTGCAATAAGGCTAAATCGAATATTATAAATGCGCTGAAACTACAAAATTTTCTATGATTGTGGATAACAACAGACTTGTCCAGCCGGAAATTTTGGCCATAGTCGTAAGATATTTTAATATTTAGTTGCAGAGTCTATTTATCAAGCCATCAAATTATATTTTTTTTTAATTATTTTAAAAAACTTGGTGCATTTTTTTTCTATTCGGTACATTTTTTTGTAGAATTTGGTACAAAAAAAAATAGACGAGTGGCAACCGTGGCCAACAATCACCATCTGACAACTCTATTCGTGTTGAATTTTGCTGAGTACAGGACATTGGGAGATCGTTCGCGTGCCGTTTATCAATTCGCAAGACGTTCCAGTGAATTGGTTGAATTTTGGATTTTGGCGTCAGTGGAACCACTTTGCGGCACATGTTGAAGGATGATTTCCCTTTTTTTTCGTATAATGTGCAATTGACTCAAAGAATATTGACGATAGATCGGGCAACTATCACGCCTACCTCCCAAACAATCGGAGCAGTATTTTTGGAATAACTTTGGTTGTATGTATGCTATAATAATAAAATTCGGTTTCTTAGTTCATCTAACAATTAAAATATGTTTGGCCAAAAATGGGAGTAATCGGTCAACTGCCACGCCTACCTCCCATATAGCTGGAACAGTATTATAGGCATAAGCTTGGTTAAATGTTTTCTATACTTAATTTTTTGATTTTTCAGAAAACTAAATAAATAAAATATTTAGAGTTTTGCAGTACAATTTATTATTCTGAATCTGAATTAGAATTTTCTGTAAGGAATTTTCGTCCCTTATGAAGTTTCACTACATCATCTGTTAAATTGGACCGTTTATATTTTGGTGGTTGTCGCAAAGAATTTATAAATGGATCGGAAGAAATTAATGCTAGCTTGTTTGTTTACATTGCTTCGTTTTTAAACATGTGTACGCTTTGTTGTTGCCCAAAATGTGAAAAGCAACAAATTATTTATACATTATTATATAGTACAGAAGGTAGAGCAACGAAATTTTAAAGATAAATATGTATATTTAACTATCGTTATTAAATAAGCAAAAAAAAAAATGTAATTTTGGCCAAGTAGTTCTCACTTGCGTTACATAAGAAACTTAGAACCAAAATAGTATATTGATATTAATTTGGTTTGTACAATTTGTTTGTTGTAATAATCCCTGCAAACGTTGACTTAATGCAGTTTTATTTGTACAAATTATCCTAATTAATACCAAATGTATAAAAGATTGAAATTATCAGGTATAAGATGATATGGAGATTTCTTTCTGTTCCGCAATGAAATCGCAATGGAATTTTTTTTAAATTTACTTTTCAAACACTAAATATTTACATAATTATAATTTCTAGGGTGATGAATGCTGAACATTATAAAATATATCTTACTGAAAATGATTTTAAAATATTTTTATGAAAAAAAAAGCAATTTCTTCTATGAATTTTTTTTATTGTTTTGGCCGTTATTTTTATTTTGCTCATATAATTAAATTAAACTTTAATCAAGTATTACAACACAATTTAAAATATTGCAAAATAATTCTTACTTAAAAAGTTACGCTTACTTGAATTTGGTATACTTCTAGAGCGTTGCATTAAATTTTTTTGTCGTTGATTAAAAGTTCTAAATATCATGATTTTTAAAAAAAATTCAAAAGTAATTTTGACTTGGTGATATTGTTTTTGAATTATATAAATATATTTATTTGGGAAAAAATGGCCTCTCAAAATGGAAAATTCAAATATTTATTTTATGGATTTTTGGCGCGCTAAAATTAAAAAAGCCATTCTGTGCGTCGCCTAGAATACGGCGAAACAGTCGCACGAATGGTTGACACTGAACCTGGTTTTTGGAAGCAAATTTTGATAACCATAGAGGCCCATTTCACACTCTCTGGCAAATTTGCCGCTTCTGGGGAACGAAGAATCCACACGAGATCCATGAAGCACCATTTTATGACGAAAAAGTAACTGTTTGGGCCTGCATTTGAGCCAAAACCATCATAGGGCGTTTTTTCTTCAGAGAAGGTGAAACAGTTGATGGAAATCGTTATCTGTAGAACACTGCCCATAAATGTGTGAAAAGGGTCTGGACAGTTACTGGTTCAACAAGATGGTGAACCATATCGCACTGCAAATCGAGCAATGCAGTTTCTGCCACGAAAATTCCCTGGAAGTGTGATGTCAAAAAACGGCGACATTGATTGTCTGGCCAGATATATAGATTTGACCACTCCGGACTCATTTTTGTAGGGGTTATTTGGACAGCAAGACTTAGACCATTCCTGCTAAAATCAAACATTCCTGCTGAAATCATCGCTATATCCCCGAGATGCTCGAAAAAGTGATGGATAACGCAGCAAAAGAGCACATTTTGCTTTGACCAATAGAGACGGTTACTTGATTGATGTTGTACTCAAAAAATCGTACAAATAAATTGTACAGAACCAAATTAAATAAAACTGACTCAAATAAGGAAATCGGTTGTTTCTTTTAAGTTATTCAATATTCACAAACCGGCATAAAAGATGGCGCACCATGTAGTTTTTCTGATATCTAGGGGGAAGTTATCCGCCTCCCCTATATACGCCCATGAAGTCTTTTTATCTTTTTTTTAAAGAAAGGAGTGCGAATTTAAGCGAATATTGCCAGTTTCAGAACGCTGCTTTTGACTTATTTGAGTGAAATACTGTAGTTAGTTTGTATAACAATAAATGTCACTCCTTGGAGTTGAAGTCAATGAAAATATTTATAAAATCCGTTTTCTTTTTATGCAAATCACGTTAATCTTAAGTGACAGCGAGTGCGTGGGATCGTGCGTATGTATGTCACTCACTCGTTCACATTCAACGTACATCATACTGACATCAGCCCCACCCGGTTTGAGACAACAAATGACGAAAATACCGTGGCCCAAAGTATGCTAATGTTTCAGCATCAACAAATTTCAACAACGGTTTTATGCTTTTTTACATACAAATAAAACACGTCAACGCATCTCCATCAGCAGGCAGCTTGTCTTCCTGCATGTCTTACCTGTGCTAAGCCGGTGAAGCGTCGTTTAATGTCCCTCGAGCAGTAACAGCAGTAGAAGTTTACAAATTCGCTTGCAAATGTATGCCGAATGGTTTAAATACTTGCTTAAAATTATCCTTGAAATTCCTTTTATTTTTTGGCCTTTTCATGACTAGAATCAACTTCAAAAGGAACGATGGCGAGCACACACAAAGCAGCAGCCTCAGCTGAACACACAGACACCCACTCGTGTACACCGACATGCCTCTGTAATAGCAAAACATCACCACAAACGGAATTCCAACTCTGATAAAATCCTTTTATGAAAAAATTCCTGCGAATCCCTGAACTAGAGTATGTTTACATTTTTGTTTTGTTTTTCTTTTTGTTTTTGAAATTAATGTAAAAATGTTTCGACTCACAGAAATATTTAAAATTCATGCAAAAAATTGATATAAAAATACAGTTAAGTCGTTTTTATATCAACATTTGATTTTTTGACCAATTCGAAAATTTAGGAAATAGAAACCAAAAGATTTTTTTTTGCTTGAAGCTCTGAAATTATGAAATTTTATGAGTCGATAAGCTAATGCTTTATTATTTCATAGATCATTACGCCTGAAATGATCCATGCTAGAAGTCCAATTTTGACCCTCTTTTTCTAGCATAGTTCGAATTTGATAATTTCGAACCTAACATGTACGAGCTGAATCTGATTCAAACAAGGGACATATTGAAAGATGAGTTCGATGAGCAATTCATCTCATACTTCGGACCTATGAGTTGGCCGCCTAAACTATTTTTTATGAGAGTGTATGAAGTCACTTGTCTATGCCGATAACCCATCTTCAATTGCAGCCTTATATTACGTTTACATTGCAGCTTAAACTCGAGATTTGGCTGAAAAAGTTTTCGTAACCTCTTAATTGTTTACTGTCTGTTGGGAAGTTAAGTCTGACGTTTTCCGAAGTCAACTTGCGACATTTTCTGATTTCGGAATTTTTTAATCGGACATTCCCTTTTGGTGTTTACGAAAAAAAACTTTAGCACAGTTGTTGCGATCAACGCTATACTTCAAACGCTTTCAGATTTTAAAGTACTTTATTTTATTTTAATTTATTAGTTTTAAATTCATGTTCATATATTTTAATATATATTCAATTAAGCTATGTAGTTTATATTATTTAGTATTGAATTTGTAAGTGAAAGTACTTTAAAATTCCTGTAATAAAGGAATGTCAAATTAGAAATTTATAAAAAGAAAATATTAATATAAAATATAATATTAATGAAGTCTTACTTTTTTAGTCTTGAATTACAAATATAAGATTGAATTTTTTGTGTGCGTTGCACTCAGCATCAAACAGGAAAAGACCTAATTTTGGCTATGCAGTTATGCTTGCATCGTGGTATTTGTTTTTATTCAGCTCGCTGAATTGCTTGCGTCAAATTGGTTGAGATTAGCGTTGCCAACAACAGTGTTGCATTACAAAATTTGAAAATTTTGGTGGTGATTTCGATGAAACCTCTAAGTTTACAAGGTTTGAATTTATATGCGGAACCATAGAGGTTAGTAAGCGGTTTCAGTACCTAACCTCAATTTTGGACTTAACCAGCTGCAATGTAAACGTAGTATTTGAAAATAGCATTCCAGGTTGAAGAAATGATTCAAATTTGAGCGTATCGCATGAATCACTTAAGACGTAGTCAAAGCAAATGCAAAGCAGCACATGCAACATAGATAAGCAGCCAGCACATAGCAAAAAAAAAGTCGTGATTGTGCAAAACATGATAAAACGTAGCACTCGTCAAACAATTTCACAACAGCTGTTTCGTCAAATCGTCAAACGTATGGAGAATACACAGATTACGGATAAAAGTTTTTCATTAAATAAATTAATAATAATACATTAATATACATTAAAATACATTAATAATAATTAAATAAACAAAACTGTCGTGGGTTGTGTTGATAAAATTTCAATTTCTAAATTTGTTAAAAATATATTTAACATTAAAAAATCAAGTGGAAGTGAGGCGCTGGGCTGTTCGTCCCATAAACAAATATTGGACACCGAACGGATACGTCTTGGCTTCACTTGCTCGTTATGAAAGCTTAAAGGTCCAAACAAAGGCTAAGTTTCTATGTGGGACGATCCATTTCCATAGGGTGCATTCATACGCTTGCACTCCTTGCTAAAACGCTCGCGAAAAGACGTCCACCTCTTTCTGCAGTCCTCCTCTACACAAATTAATTATTTAACTAGTGATAACGCCCCGAAATTTGGGTGCACTTACCTACTTCGCTTTGGAAATCCACTTTTATCTTCTTTCAACTTTTGTAACTTTCTAATGTCTGGCATTTATAATAATGGTTTTTAAATTTCGCATTTTTTTTTTTATGACAACCCAACCGAAAGTTGTTAATTGTGTGCCCCTCAAAATGGATTCATTAAATGGATTTGCTGTTGGTTTCTGAAAATTAAGAGTACAAAATTTGTTAAAAAAAATCTATCAAATTTAGCAACTGTAGCTAGTTTTTTTATACCTTTCACATGAACAGGTCAGGGTATATTCATTTTGTGCAAACATTTGTAACACACAGATGGAAGCGTGGCCGGTATAGAAATAGATGTAGATGTGCGTGATCCCGTGTGTAGATATAGCCCTGTCCGTCCGTCTGCATGTTGTCCAAGGTCAAAGAATGAGGAGTTGATATAATTGAATGAATGTTGGTACACATGTTAATTTAGGGGTCAATGGATCTGACCTACTGAACATTTTTGTAATACGCTTATAAGTTATGCTCTTGCAAAAAAAAGCAAGAGAGCGAAAGTACGTACTTGTACTGTATTTATTAACTTGAGATAGAGAGCCCGACACCGTATCTTGCTAAGCAGAATAGAGTTTCTACCTGTATTGAGAATGAGTTAATTTTTTTTTAATATTTTCCGGTCAAAGTTTACAGTGCAAAATACTGTATCTTATTGCCAATAGTATATTAAACTAATTTATGCAAAATATGTATGTTTTGCTATGAAATCAATCATTTACCGGCTTTTATAAGCAAAACAACCCCATGAACATAATTTTTGTGTCAGCTGCTGGTAACCTTTTTCAACAAATAAGCAAATAACTTTATCTGTCAATTGAAATTAAGTTATCTGTCAAATTGCTTATTAAAAATTAATGTGGGCAAAAACATAAAAACCTTTATGAAAAAAACAGACAGAAACAGAAAGGTTTCAACTACTTATTTTTATTCCTTGACAGAGTTAATCAATTTAATGACCAATTAAGCTAAAATATTAAAAACTAGTAAGGATAGAGCTTCGGCAGGGTACCGATGCTGAAATACCCCCCTCGCGGTCATATTGAAATATATTCAAAGTCTGTAGCCAGAACATACACCATGGCATTCAGTTTTATATATTAACGAAAGTTACCCTATTTTGATGACGTCACTTTATACAGGAGGTAGGCGTGGTTTTGATCCGCTTTTGCCAAATATCATAGAGATGGTTCATATCATATCAAAGGTAATGTGCAAAATTTCAAGACGTTTCTTTAATTTTTGTGGATTTTTAAGAGACTACGTTGAAAACAAAGCCACTTTGTTTGGGAAGTGGGCGTGGTTTTCATGCGATTTTGCCATATATCATAGAGATGGTTTATTGTAGCAAAATTTTAAAACATTTCTTTAATTTTTGCAGGTTTTTAAGAAATTTTACAGATAATATAAAGCCAATTTGTATGGGAGGTAGGCGTGGTTTTCATCCGATTTTGCAAAATTTCATAGCCAAATTGATGATCAAAGCTTGCGTGCAAAATTTCAAGGCATTTCTTTAATTTTTTTGGATTTTAAAGACATTTTACGGTTAAAATAAAGTCACTTTGTATGGGAGGTAGGCGTGGTTTTCATCCGATTTAGCTCATTTTTGAACTTGATCTTCCTTTTTTGAATAAAATGTAGTAATTTTAAAGCTGAGCGTTTCAATTTAATCGCGATAGCTTTAAAATTACGGCTGTAATCGTGTTGACAGACGGACACACCGAAATCGACTCAGGAGGTGATGCTGATCAAAAATATCCTTCTTGGCGTTACAAACGGAATGACAAAGTTAATATACCCCTTACGCAGTACGTGTTGGGGTATAAAAAGACACAGTTTTGATATATATTTAGATATATTTGGTGATGAATTTGTTGTCTTGTTCATTTTTATTTTGGTTAAATATTAATTTGATTGAATTTTATTTTTAATAAATTCAAATAAATATTTCGGAATAATATGAATTTATCATTTTTCCTGCAGTAAAGAATTTTAATTGAAAATTTAAATTTGAACAAACAAAATATATTTTTAATATGTAAAATATGTAAATAAAATTAGTTCAATAAATAATTCGAATTTATTATATTTTAAAAATAAATTCAGTTTTAATAGCATAACTACCATATTCAGTCTCCGTATATGTAAACTTGCACAGCAGTGATATAATTTTTTGTATTATGTATGTATTAGTTATTGTATTAATCTTACTAAAGATTATATAACAAAAACAATAGCAAACTACAAAAACGAAAGAAATAAATGGGCATTTCCATCGTAACTCATGCGACATGCGTACGACATAAAGTTTCGTTTTCTCGGAAGTTTATGTTATTAATGTAAAAAAATTTCTTATGTACATATGCCTTAGAAGAAATAATAGAAGAAATTTCCGTTAAGAAAATTTGTAATCAAAGAAGAGAGAAAAAAGCTTAAGAAGAGTAACTAACATCTTAGTTCGGCCATGGTCAAGGCTTACTAGGTGTCATGTCCTATATATTCAGTAGACGAGAGTTTTAATATTATGTTAGTTAAGACATTAAAATTTTCAGAATGCGAAGTTAATATATATTAGTATTTTGCTAGATAGAAAAATTGAATTTCGAAACACATTAAATTTTTTGTTTTTTGGTTGACATTTTTGTGGAAATGCCCATATATATATGCCAATATTTCATACATACGTATTGATCACAACAACACAAGCAGTTACTGGAAAATATTCGTAAAACGATTCTTGGTTTATATAATTATATGTAGTAGCGCTGCGTTTTTAAAACATCAAACTTATTTAATTAATTATGTATCCATCGCTTCTTTGTATTGAAACGTCTTATTTTTTATGTGTATCAGGCGGACAAAGCGACCCCACCCCAAATTCATTGGAGTCTGCCAGCATTTTAGCAGCGCAAGTATTTTTATACTTAAAGCTCAATTTTATCAATGACCGATATTAGAGACTGGCTTACGATTTGAACAAATCGTTCCGTCTTTTGCGAGTGACACAAGAGTTCTGATGGAAGTTTTTTTAAGTAAAAGGAATAGGTAATATGTTTTTGAAGCTCTTTACCATTAATTTTAATAATTTCATCAGAATCATAAAATTAAAGCAATTCCTGTTGAGGATGAAATTGGATGCATGGTGACTCTGTAAGTTGTTTTGCTTCACTCCAATGGACTAAATTGGCCAGCGAATCACATTCAGCCTTTATTTTTGGCTCACAGATTTGTCGAAGTGCTGCGGTAGCACAAGCACATACGCCGCCATTCGTACTGTTCTGCTCTCATCTGTTATAATCGATAAAATAATATTTTCATGATGTGCAAAAAGTCCGTTTATTTGCATAGAGCACTTTACAATTCCTGCACATCGTCTGGCAAGTGACGCGTCCATTGAATGTACTTGATTAAGTGACGGCTTCCGTGAATTGCGTGGGGTTTATTTTTCACTAAAAGCCAAAAAGGTGCATAAACTTTCATTATTAATAGTGCTAGCTTTCTTAAGTGTTCCGATGCGACAGGCTTAGTAAAGTAAAGGCAAAGAACTATTGATACTGTTGTTAACCGGCGCTACCAATTGAGCTGGCCTGGTTTAAGGCTATCTAAATTATTACCACACACTTCGCTATGCACTGCTCGAGCCATATCGAACAAATACTTCTAATCTGCGCGGAGATCCCATCCGTCAATATTTTCTGGCATTCCGCCCATTTCAATTGGGTCAAAATTGATGGCGACCTTATAATAAATAAAACAATTAAATTAAAAAATTACTAATGGAACACAAAATCTGATTTTGGATTTAAGAAATGATTCGGAAAGATGTTGATTAATACTATTTAAACAATTTTGGACAAAAGATGTATTGGGTGCTGTAATGATAATTAATGCCTTTCAGAATTAATTTTTCGATTAGCCAGTTTTGGGAACCTGTGGCTTTTCCTAGCACTTCCTTTAGCAATGCAATTCATTAAAATGGTAAAGACAGACAAGCCACTGCAAATGTCGGTGTAACTGCCATTCAAACGTGCAAATTGCACCATTATTTTAGTATGTGTTGGTTCTAGTTCCATCACAGCTAACAGCAATCCGGTTATCCAACGAAAAATTTTCTGATTACAAAAAATATATGTCTGACGCAAGTCCTGCACCACTACCAGGGTCGCATTAAGCTGGGTGCATGGTAGGCAACTGCTCCCGGGCGGCAAAATTTATAAAAAAACCAAAACTAATATATATAAAAAAAAAATTTTAAAACAGAATTATAATGTATTCCTACTAATATTTTACAAATGATTTCAATCGAATATTTCTGCGTAACCACTTTGTCATAGCTTTGTAGTAAAAATTTTATAATTATAAGTATTGTGTTGAAACTGTTAAGTTGAAAATATCTTTCTTACTAACAGTACTGGACTTATTCCTAGGCCCTTGAGGCTCCGTCCTAGGGCGGCAACATTTTAGGGGCGGCAAAATGTTTAAGGCTGAACTAGTATTTTCGTAACTAGTTTATAAAGCGGTGAAAACAAATCAATAAACTTGTTTGATGCGTGCTCTAAATTTTTATGCGGCCAAATGTTTGAGGCAAACTAACCAGCAAAAACGTCGCTCACATGGTATAAACAAATGATTTGTAGAAAACTCAAGCAATCGATTAGGTTTTGAGTTACAGAAAGTTTACTTTAACATAGGCATGTCATTGGCGGTAGTTAAAAAAAAGCCAATCAATTAAGTAATGCAATTAATTTATTTGGTCTTTCTAACTTAATATAAGGTCTAATTAAATAGAATATTAGGGTATTGAATTGCAAAATTTTTAAAATGTTTTGCTGAGTTTATTTAGAGGGCGGAACAGTTTTGACAGCCACAAAATCTTAAAGATGGTTTAACAATTTCGTAGCTTTAAGAAAAAAAACAATAAAGGGATTCAAGTCACTGCATGGGTTTGCGTTTTGCGTACTTTTATTATACACAATAGGCATCAAATTTGGTGCGTAAAGTTTTACGCAAATCGTTTCGTAAAGTTCATATAACACGCAATGACATTGCGTAAAAACTTACGAGATACGCAGTAACGCAGCTCATACGCAGTGAAATAAATCCCTTTAATAACTTTAGTTTCGGCTTCGAAAAAAAGTTTTGCGGCAACGTTTCGAGCGCAAACTATGTTTAAATAAAATTTACTTTAAATAGGGAGGTTTAGAGCCAATATAAGATAGTGCTGTGTAAACAAAAAATTTGTATCTTTTAAGGACAAAACACTTTGCTTAGATAAATGATTATCAAACTATATATAATGAATTACAATAAATAGTGTTTTCGTTGAATTTACCCATTTTCATATAATAGTTGAGCTTAAAACTAAAAAATAGATCTCAAAAACTTAAAATAAAAATCCAATAATACATTGTAAACGTTTCTTATAGTTTTAAACTTTTGCACTTAACGCAATGATGGGCATTCCCTTCTGCGCAAGCAGAGATCTTCAGTTACATTAGTACTTTTAGTATTTTTAATAATGAACTGAAAAAAAACAATTAATTTATTATCTAAATATCCGAATGATTTCAAAGATACACTCTGTAAACTCTAAGATAGTTAGTTAATTAAGTGAGGAGGGAGCAAGTCACCTAGTTACTGCGGCCTCAAAGGCCTATTGTAACAAACCTCTATAAGTTATAGTTCATCCTTAATCGTTAAGTGCGTTAGGAACCGAGCGATATCCTTGGGTGAACTATCCGCTATTAGATGCGGTTCTAGGTACAATGCACCTAAGTAACGAAGACGGGTCCTGATTAGACCGTTACAGTGACACAAGATGTGCTCTGCTGTTTCTTCATCTTCATTACATAGTCTACACAGATCTTCCTGGACTATACCCATGGTTGATAAGTGTTTATTTACAATGTCCAGTTAGAAAACCTGTGACAAGTCTGATAGATCTTCCACTTAGAGTCAGAAATTGTTTCGTTATTTGGAGCGAAGTGGTTGGCATGAATGTTTTCGCCTGTCTGTTACCTTCAGTTTCCCTCCAGTAATGAAGTGCCTCTCTGTTTAGCCACATTTTAATGTTATGGCGCATATTGCCCCATGGTATCCCTCAGAATGGTTCTGGGCCTTTGAAGAACCTTGCAGCCCCTTTCCTGGCTAGTTCGTCCGCGGTTTCGTTACCTAAATAGCCGCTATGACCTGGTACTCAAATGAGATGGACTCTGTTATGGGTAGATACCTTGATAAGTAGCTGTAGGCAATCCCATACGAGTTTGGACGTGATTTTATATGCGCTAAATGCAAGTAGAGCTGCTTTACTATCAGAGTGAATGTAAATGTTTTTGTTCCTAGTGAGACTGTTTACATACTCTCTTAGGCAGATCTTAATGGCGTGGACTTCAGCTTGGAAGACTGAATTACCTGTGCCCATGCTGGCATATATAGATTTTCCCTGCCTTAAGCCAAAAACTCCAGCTCCCACTCCTTCATCTGTCTTTGAGACGTCAGTATACGAAGCTTGAAAGTCATCAGTGAACCGTGGCCTCTCTTTTTCCCATGTGGTTCTGTTTGGGAAGGAGACTTGGAAGTTTTTGTAGAAGTTGAATTTTGGAAGGCAGAGATCGCAGGGTAATAACCTTAGATTCTCGTCCTTGGTTATTTCGTCTAACAGCGCTGAGTAAGTATTACTTGGTATAATAAACTCTAAGATAACTCGATCATTAAAAAAGTTTCCTTTCAGTATTATTGGAAGTTCTACATCAAAAAGAAATATTTTGCATTTACTTTACTCGTAGCTCTGCGATGTAAAGGGTGTCCCGAAACTCACTCACATTCGGGCAATACTAATTTTATGACAAGCGTAGAGTACTTAATCTGTGACTGTGAACAGCAAGTACAGAGGTTAAGTACAAACTGTGTTAATGCACTAAAAAAATAGTGAGAATTTTGCGTAGACGGTTCGAAAAACCCGCACACTTCTCTGTCATCAGACCGATAAATTTTAATCAATAAATTTGAGTTCACTGGCTCTGTTGTGTAGGCGAAAAGGAGTGGCCATCTCCATTCCGCCAATATGGCAGCGATCAGCGTTGCCAATGACAAAACAACAGGAAATCCAACTGGCCGTTGAAATGTTGTTATGTTTTAACGAATTTAATTCATTTTTAAGAAACTTGTTTTTTCGAATTAAAAAACAAATAAATTGAAAAATATACGGCTGAGTAGGAAATTGTTTTTCTCTCAATTGAAGTAAGAAAAAAATATAGAAAACAAAATGCTAGGTGTTCAAAAATCTTTTACCTGAGCCCATCTCAAAATGGGACGGGCATTTACTGTTGATTGCACATGCATTTTGCTTAAGGTGACGTGACACCTTAAAAAAAATTTTTTTTTAATGGTTTAAAATGCGTATAAGTTGAAAAAAAACTAAGATATAATTTTGAAAAATCACACATATATTTCGAGGTAAAAACACTAAAAAAAATTTTTTTTTTTAATTTTTTTTTAATCACATATGTGGCTACTGGAATTTTTTTAAAAAAACTTTAAGAAAAATCATTGCGGGCGTGATAAAATAAAAACCACTCTACTGACCGTACAGAAATTTCAATATGTTGGAATTCTGGATCAAGTAGGCCATTGGTGTAAATTTCTTGATAAATAGGGGGGGAAAATGTGTAACATGCCTAGTTGTAAGCCAGAAATACAAGCAGATTGCGTGAAATCTAACTGAATTTATGTAATTTAACGAAAAAAAAGAATAATTTTTACGCTTTCCACAAGTACTCATAATATTAATAGTTTTCCTGCTAATCATTTTTTAAACTTTTTCTTCAATAAATGGCAATTTTATTTGTTAAATACCTGTTTTATTATAAAGATTCTAAATCACATCTTTCTATTTCTTTTTTGTGTTCATGCCCAAGTCCGCCTCTAGGCGGAGCCGACATTTTCACCTCTAATAAATTAACGAAGTATCAAAATTAAAAAGAACTTCAGATTCGTTTTTCCCTTCCCCAAATTAGTCTTATCTGATTTTTGGTGCATTAGATGGTTAAAGAATATGAAGAACACGTATCTTCGTTACCCTCGCTAAAGGTATTACTAAATGTAAAGACGCAGATTATAGGTGAAATATAAGAAATAAAAAATAACTAACAAATTAAGCTCAAACTAACCAAAAGTGCTTTGTTACATGAGTTTTTCCCAAAATTAGAAATGAGAAAATTAAAAAAAGGCGCCAACATTTTCTCTGCCCTGTGGCGACATCTAGTCTTAATGCGGCCCTGACCCTACCATCAATTGTTGTGAAATACCCAAGGCAAGATGACGCTGGTTCTTTTGCCATTGTTATATGCTCTTTTAAAACTTTTAGTTGCGGGCCTTACTATTCACAACGACTTGTTCCAAAGACCATTCTCTTTTGCCATAAAAAAAAAATGCCTTCAAGCGTTTCCCTGCATTTAGGGTCTTTCTTAGCGTTGTCTCTAGCTTAAGTGCGTTCTCTTTGGATCTTGTGCTGGTCAATGATGACGCCAACAATTTTTAATCTTTCAAGAGCGTTGTTGCCAATAACGCGACGAAACGATTTGACACATTAGCTCAATCCAAAGCAGCACAAAAAGTCGGCAGAGATATTTTTAACACTGGTACATCCAACAGATCAATCTTGTCATCTTCAGACGGTGGCGATTCCAGCTCGTCTTCATCAATATCAGAAACATAAGTCGTTAACGATCCTGCACTTCTTTCAAATTCCATAAATTGTACTAGAGCACAGACTCTTGGAGAATGTATTTCTGGTGTGGTATCCAGGGTTAACAACCTATTATTGCATTGATCAATGTAAAACTTCCAGCTCTGCAGAGACATTTTTTTCTCTCCAGTAGATTTACACGGTGCTTTCAATATGGGAGCGCATTTGCACTTGCAAATAAAAAACAACTCATTCCAGTCATTTTCATTATAACTCCCCAGGTTTCTTCGACAATTTTTTAGTCATTTTTGTAAGTTTTCTGGAATTGCCCATCTATTAATAACCGGAATTGTGGCTCTAGTCCATACATTAACAATTTCTTTTAAGGCATCTTTATAAAATTTCGACAGTCCAAGGTGCATTTTTTTTTTTAATGCGCAAAAACAACAAATACTTAACAACATCACAGTCCGTAGATAATTTAGACGAATTTAATTTACCCGAAGCGAAAAACATCTTGAGTTCAATTTATTTTTCTTTACTCAATAAAAATTATTAGTTCACAATATAGCACAACAATAAGGTACTGCAGGACTGACCTTTTGCTATTTATTTTAAATACTTACCAAAATTGTCAAGTTCATACAAAATGTGCCAACATTTTTGATGATTTTCCATTTTTTCATATAAATTGGCAGTTTTCGTCGGTAAAAGTGAGTGATGCGATAACCCTATTAGTTGAATTGACTTTTAAGTTCATGTGCACAGCGCTAATTTATCATTGCTTACATTATTTCTGCGCAAGTGTTCGTTGCAAAATATAATATTTTTTTTTAATATTTTAGCTTAAATGGTACTTAACTTACACTGTTTACGAATAAAAAGAAGTAGTTAAAAGCTTTCCAACGATATCTTCATAATAAAAAATAATAAAGTTATTAAAACTTTAATGAAAATAACATAAAAATATATTAAAAAAATGCATGAAAATCGTATATATATATATTTGGTTCAAATGAAAAAAATTTGAAATTTGTTGATGCAGTTTGGAAGAACTTTTTCAGAACTATTATTTCTGACAATTTGTTTTATTTTAACAACCACACCAACCGGAATTTTTACGAGAAACATGATTTTTGGAGTTTATTTAAAAATGATTTAGCTCACTGGCGGTTATTGTTACAGCCAAAATATTTTAGGAATTGTCATAAAATAGACCACAGTGCATTTTTAGTCGCTGGCGTCCACACCTTTTTTTTCTATGGAGGTCGAGTTGAATTAAAATGGGCAATTTCTATTTTTAACCAACACAAAAATTTAACTTTTAATTTAACTTCTAGAGTTTTAAATTGCTACAAGTGGCGGTTTTTGAGTTAATGCATATTTGTGTTCTTTGATCGATTTTTTAATTAAAATAGTTTTTGAGGCATTCTGGTTTTTTGGAGTTTTTCTCATTAATTGTTCATTATTTTGAGAATCGGTATAGAATGATCATTATGATATAATTTTTATAAAATCATTTTTGAGACTTTTTACTTTATAAAACGACTTTCTTTTCTAAAATGACTTTTATTATACAAGTTAATGCAATAAAAAATAAGTTCGCAACAAATACAAATTAATGTAACAAAATTGTGAGTGGGTTATAGAAAATAAATTTGCATAATTCATCTCTTATATAAGTTAAAGTTCCACCCCCGTAGTGGTTTTGATGTTCTGATGAACGTATTGTGGGTAGGCTTACATCGATTTCAGTTCGCTACAATCTGTCTTGAGTCTCATCTTTGCTATCGTCCCAGTCTGTGTTATTGGAAGGATAGTAAGATATTTAAGTGGTTTGTAAAATACGCTATCGTGCTACCAATATTCCAAAAGGATTTTCTATTGTGTGTCGGGCCCTGGACATTCTTTAGTTGAATGCTTCTTTTTCTAAAGGCAAGTGTTGTCCATGATATGGTCTCATAATATGGAGGCTTAAAGGAAAAGCTGTATCATCAAAAAAAAATACGGTAGAACAACCACAGCTCCTGGCTAATTTTTTTTTTGTTTTTGCTGGAATTGATATTTAGTTGGCGATTTAATGTTCTTTTTCCGAAATTGCTGACTTGAAGTATGCCTAGAGTATAATATGTAAGCATGCAAATTACTTGATATTATTAAAGCTTTGAGATCCACACCAAGTCCGTCACTTTAAGAACCATACGCCCCAACATCTATGTGAGTGAACCGGTATTTGGCGTCACATGCAAAGTTTTCCACGAAACATCAGCTGATTCGAATTTTTTGTGTCGAACTGTCTCCTTCCCGAGCTTAAATGACCATGCAAGTGTTTGCATAGAAAGACCCTGCAACAAATACCTGTTGAAATAAATATAAATAAATAATAGTTGCACAAAACCAAAAGGCGTCTTTACCGCCAATGGTGTAAATAAACTCATTAACAGGATATACATGTTGGGAGACATCCTTGTCTAAATGACGGATTGTTGAAGGTCGACTCCTTTCATTCGCAAAAAAGTTGTATGAAAAAAGTCGTGCTCGATTCTATTGCGGTTAGTTTTCCGCATCCAACACGATATTTTTCTTTTCTTTAAACTTTCCTCCATTTCCTCTAATAGTAGCTAACACTTTAGGTCAAAAGGCCATAGCTTGTAACAATTTAATAATTTCGATTGTTTATTCATTTCTTGATATTGAAATCCAGCTAATTCAGTTTTTGTTAAGTTTTTCTTTGATAGCTGACATTTTGTTAAGCATGAAATGCGACTTTTGTACTTGTACTTTGTACTTGTATTTAAGCATACTTCGTTTACATTTCTCTTAAGCTTATATTTGCTTACGCATAACTTGGTTGGGCATTTACTTTTGGTTTGTGCTTTTTACTGAAAACTACGCGGCAATACTGATTCAAACGTAGTTAAAAACGTTAAGGATACCCCTTCAGGAGTTTTTAAAGTTGACATAACGTTTCACGTCCTCAAACGTTTTAAGATTTATATTATAGATTTTTGAAGTGAAAACTTCTTTAGTCACATTGAGCACTTTTTGGTAGAGAGAAAAACTGTAGGATCGTGATATCATCACGCTTTTAGCTGTTCATTTCTGCTTCATTGTACAGCATTTCTTATGCCGTGGATATGCTAGGCAATCATGTTTGATAAGCATTTTTTTTATAACCGAGTCAATTACCGAAGCGATTACCAACCGGTTACCGAGCCAATTACCGATTACCAAAGCAATTACCAACCAAGTTCCGAACAAATTACCGATTGCCAAAGCGATTACCAACCGGTTACCGAATCGGTTACCGATTCCCACCCATCACCGACCTAATTACCGATTATCTAAGCGATTACTAAGCGCTATCAATAGATTACCAATTACTGAAGCAATTATCAACCGATTGCCGGAGTGATTGCCAACCGATTACCGAATCAATTACCAATTACCTAAGCGATTACTAAGCGTTATCAATCGATTACAAACCGATTACCGGAGTGGTTACCAACCGATTACCGGAGCGATTACCAATCAATTACCAATTACCGAAGCGCTTACCGAAGCGATTACCAACCGAATACCGAAGCAATAATCAACTGACTACCGAAGCGACTACCAGCCGATTACTAAATCGATTACCAACCCAGTACCGATTACCGAAGCGATTACCACCCGATTAATAAAGCGATTACCAACCCATTACCGTTTACCTGAGCAATTACCAATTGCCGAAGCGATTACCAACCGATTACCGAGGCAATTACCGATTACCGAACTCAAAACTTAGCGAACATGTCTGATTTGCCGACTTTAGCTACTTCGGAAATTAATAACAGCTATGTTATTTCATAGCTGTTCATTAAGTTTTCACTTCGGTCGGCAGTTCACCCACTGCCTACTTTTTTTTATAGTTTTTCAAATTATCAACTTATTGAAACTAGTTTTTTACCACTTGAATTGTAAGTAACAGTTTTTTCCAAAAAATAATTTGCACGAGAGAAGAGGTTTGATGCAAACATACAGGTACTATGCTTCAGAGGCAATTTTCAATACAAGTTCCAAACAAAACCTTTTCCATTGAGTTCATAAATCACTTAGATCATGAATAATTTCCCAAAATTATAACCAATATTGCTAAGTATAAAAATAAGTTGTGTATCATCTTACTGACCTTTGAATCATCCTTTAACTTAATCCTTCTTATAAAATAAATTTTAAGAAACAATGACACCTGTAGTCAACCCAACTGATAAATGCGTTCTTAATTGTCTCCAAAGTGCTCTTCATCGATAAGGAATAATCTATCTATCTTTCAACTTGAACTTACATCTAGTTAGAGTCAAAGGTGAAATACTTCAGCTTCGCAAGTTCAAATGCCGTGCGTTCGACGAACAAAGAAGCGGATCAAAGTAAAGGAGAAAACGTTTCAATTGTCATTGAGTGGATTATGAAGAAAATAAATGAAGGAGGTTGTTTGCGGGAAGAAAAGTGTTATACAGGGTGCGACTTAGAACACAATCGACATACAGTCTGAGGGTAGGATTTATTAGATGTGCGCTTAAAGGAGTAACGGCAGCTTGGAAACGAACGATTAGCCCGTGCAAGTTATAGTCTGCTTGTTGTTGTTGTAGTTGTTAGTGTGCGTCACTTTGCACGATTTGTGAAACATAAATACAAAAACAATACAAAGTACTCACGGCACTGTGACTGGGAATTCAACTTCGATTGAGTGAATGTGAAGGGATTAATTTTTTACGAGTGCCCTTTATTTCCACTTTTTTTATACAATTTTTTCTTTTTTTTTTACGTTAAACGATTTGTTTTGTCTTTGTTTCTGAGATTGTTTTTTTTTAATGTTGTTGCTGTTACTGCCACTAACATTTTTCTGGTTGAGCTGGCAATGCCGTAGCCGAAAAACAAACATTTTTTTCTCGCTACTTGAACATGGAAAATCGGCTTTATTCTCATTGTTGTCGCGATGTATTCGTGCTCTTTGAAACAACAATGAATGCTGTGATGTCTAGTACCGTGGCACAACCAATTTTTTTTGGGCACCATGGTGGATGTGTGTGTGTGTGTGTTGGCTTGTGTCTGTGCTCGGTTTGTCTTAAGTGAAGTTGCGAAGATATCGAGTGCTGCAGGCAGTTGGTGCGGAAGATAATAGCTGCAGAGATTGATGCCATTTGTTGACTTAACCCACCGTCGTACAGTGTAACGCGTGTGGACAAAATTAGCTAAAGAAAAAAAAGGCGCAAATTTCATAGTTTTGTATGTATTTAAGAGGATTTTGCGATATCTTTTCAGTTGTGGAAATCCTGATTTTCACTTGGCGCCTTGTAAATTTAACAAAATTTCAATGTTTATAATTCGCACTGAATATTTTACAAAATCGCAGAAATTCAAGTATATTTTATATGCAAATATAATTGACAATTTCTATTGTAAAATGAAATAGTTAAAATCAAGGTTGTTTTATAAGGTTGTCGCAAGGGAGAGAGCGAGTACCCATAATTGTCAAATCGAAGTTGACAGCTCATAGAAAATCTGCAAGTGCTCTCTTTTATCATCCATTTTTCTTTCGTAGTCATTCGCAAAATTGGATGGTTTTGACAATTATGGGTACTGAGAAGAGAGTTCGATCAGCCCTGCGACAACCTTATAAATCAACCTTGGTTAAAATAATAAATAATATATTTTCATATGTCAAAAAAAGTGCCTAGGGATCAAAAAAACCGAATATTTGTGTACATACACTAAGAGAAATAACGAATATTGAATTTATCCGCACCCGTCAAAAATTGTATTTTCTACATTTACGTGTATAATTCAAATGTTTTCCTTACAACACTTTTTTGGGGCGTATTTAAATTCGTTTAAGCAAACTTTGATTTGATTTTAGCTAAACTTGCTCTTATTAGTTATTAAGAACATTATTTCTCAATTGAGTTGTGTGCACACTGGTTGACGTGTTTGCCTTGTATGCCCAGGTTCAAATCTGGCTGGCGGCGCATTGTTTTTCGTTTTTGTTTTGTTTTAAAAATTTGCTGTTATTGGTTACTCAGTTATTATAAATCAAATTGTACAGATAAATTGTTTTTCATTCCTTTGTTTTGTTTTGTTTTGTTTTGTTTTGTTTTGTTTTGTTTTGTTTTGTTTTGTTTTGTTTTGTTTTGTTTTGTTTTGTTTTGTTTTGTTTTGTTTTGTTTTGTTTTGTTTTGTTTTGTTTTGTTTTGTTTTGTTTTGTTTTGTTTTGTTTTGTTTTGTTTTGTTTTGTTTTGTTTTGTTTTGTTTTGTTTTGTTTTGTTTTGTTTTGTTTTGTTTTGTTTTGTTTTGTTTTGTTTTGTTTTGTTTTGTTTTGTTTTGTTTTGTTTTGTTTTGTTTTGTTTTGTTTTGTTTTGTTTTGTTTTGTTTTGTTTTGTTTTGTTTTGTTTTGTTTTGTTTTGTTTTGTTTTGTTTTGTTTTGTTTTGTTTTGTTTTGTTTTGTTTTGTTTTGTTTTGTTTTGTTTTGTTTTGTTTTGTTTTTTGTTTTGTTTTGTTTTGTTTTGTTTTGTTTTGTTTTGTTTTGTTTTGTTTTGTTTTGTTTTGTTTTGTTTTGTTTTGTTTTGTTTTGTTTTGTTTTGTTTTGTTTTGTTTTGTTTTGTTTTGTTTTGTTTTGTTTTGTTTTGTTTTGTTTTGTTTTGTTTTGTTTTGTTTTGTTTTGTTTTGTTTTGTTTTGTTTTGTTTTGTTTTGTTTTGTTTTGTTTTGTTTTGTTTTGTTTTGTTTTGTTTTGTTTTGTTTTGTTTTGTTTTGTTTTGTTTTGTTTTGTTTTGTTTTGTTTTGTTTTGTTTTGTTTTGTTTTGTTTTGTTTTGTTTTGTTTTGTTTTGTTTTGTTTTGTTTTGTTTTGTTTTGTTTTGTTTTGTTTTGTTTTGTTTTGTTTTGTTTTGTTTTGTTTTGTTTTGTTTTGTTTTGTTTTGTTTTGTTTTGTTTTGTTTTGTTTTGTTTTGTTTTGTTTTGTTTTGTTTTGTTTTGTTTTGTTTTGTTTTGTTTTGTTTTGTTTTGTTTTGTTTTGTTTTGTTTTGTTTTGTTTTGTTTTGTTTTGTTTTGTTTTGTTTTGTTTTGTTTTGTTTTGTTTTGTTTTGTTTTGTTTTGTTTTGTTTTGTTTTGTTTTGTTTTGTTTTGTTTTGTTTTGTTTTGTTTTGTTTTGTTTTGTTTTGTTTGAAATATTTACATATTTTTTTTTATACATATGCGTCAAAGATTCAAAAACGACCTGATTTTTCGATATATTAAAAACGTTTTTGGATAAACTTTATATTTTTTCCCTCAGTACACTGTATTTTTTGTTTATTAAAATTAAATGTACACTTAATTTTGTTATTTTCAAGTATGTCTTAATTAAAGTTTTTCTGAACACATTTATGACCACTTTTCTAAAGCATCATTTGACGAAAATGAGCACCAATTGCGCACCAAAAAAACTGTCCAAAAGATTGTTTTAACTTTTTGTAATTAACAGTTGGAATCGCGTGCATTACTTTATTATGAAATAAAAGACGCAATAATAAGTTAAGAACGACAAGACCGACAACGATAAGAACGACAATGGTGCTGAGCTAAATTTGGATAAACTGAACAGTAATGTGCTTTTTTACAGAAAATATTTGAAGTTCAGAAAGATCAGAATTTCAAAGAAAAAAAATTCTGAATGGTTGAACTGAATCACACTCGGAAAATATCAAGTTAAGCCACTAATAAATATCTTTTAGCTGGGTTGATTCTATCATCAGAACCGTCGATTAAATCTTAGCGAAAAATATATGCTAGAAAACATCACAGTGATGAAAATATAATGTAATATAATCTTCCTCTCAATATATCCAAATATAGTTTCCAGTAGTTTATCGGATAAAATTCAAAGTGAATAGTTTTTAATTTTTTTTATTGTTGTGTTTATCAAACAATAAACACAACAATTATACAAACATAAAAACTTGCACAAAAAATTAAGATTCTATCATTTGATTTCTTAGCATTTTTTTATTTTCTTAAGTTAAAAGGAATGTTCTGATAGATAGAAAAAATTGTACATATGTAATATACATCGAAAAATATTTTGTTTATAAAAAATTAATTAAAAGTTACGGTCTTTTCTTTTAAAATCAATTAATGAGTTATATGATTTCGCCCCAGATTTAGTTTTTAATAAGGTTTAGTGGGCGTGTCTCTTGTATAATAGCAACCATTTTTTTGCATGTCGATATTTTCGTCAAATAGTCTTTATAACCATGTTGTTTTGCTACTGCGGGAGGTTGGCGTGACCAAATACGCCCATTTTTTGACGAACGAGTTTCGTCTTTAGTTTTAAAGATAAGTTTATTGTCGTTTCTATTCTCGATGCTATTCATACCTAATTTTTCATTAGATTACTATGGGAGGTGGGCGTGTCTATACTATAATCATGTTGATTTTTGTTGTAGTAGTAAATATTTCTATAATAGTGCTAAGATTATTATTATTATTATTAACACTATTTCTATAATAGTGTTATAGATGTGCTAAGAGTTCGTTACTATTGCTAGATTAACACAAGAGCTATGATTACTTTTGTATTTGGTTTATGTGCTAGGTGGGCGTGGTTCAGAAAAAAAATGAAAAGTTTGCAGTTAGCTACCCTAAAAACAGTCTCCTTCTATTTTTGTCCATGCGTTGCATGAAGATGTTACACTGTGCGTCGTCTGTACTCAAACCAACATCCCCACCCTGTTTTCCTTCATTTGGTTTTGCTGTTTCCATATTTGTTGAACACACACATTATCGTGCATTACTGCGTTTGATACTGCAAAGAAATGACTAAACAAATAGCAATAAAAACAAAGGGAATGACTTAAAATTAGGTCCTTTGGCAGATGGTGCAAGTATGCGTTGTTCAACTGTTTATTGAGAGTTTAGAATTTTCCTTATTTGCATATCTCACCAAACTACAAAAGGTGCACTCAAAATTTCCAAGTTTCTTACATTTTAATATAAAACCATATTTCTATTTTTTACGAAAATTTGTCTTTTTCGTCTTATTTCTCTTTAATGTAATGTCTATGAATTTTTCTTAAAAAACAAATGCCTATCTAGAAAATTTGAAATTATGCCCCTTTTACAATTATATTGCAATATATTATGATTTGCAGAGGTTAACTCGACATATATATACTATATATATATTGAAATTTATTATATGGTGTAAAGATATGGCAAAATTGTACAAATTGTGTTATTGAAAAAATGTCATTTTATAATTCAAAAATAACTGTAAGTAAAGATTATTAGTTTCTGCTGCACTAAGTAGTGTAATCTAAATAGTGAACCGTTGTAATTATGACCTGAAACTGCAAGGGCTTATGTATTTCCGCAAAGCGTGGAATTCACCCAAAAAGACAATCCGATCGTAAACACCTAAAAATATACCGCCATGAAACGTTAGACAGATCTAATATCAAAAAAAAAACGAATTGGGTTTTTGAAAGGACTTGATAGGACTTTGACCAAGCTTCTTGTGTTGTGCGCGTTGTGAAATTTTTGCACATAAATGATCGAGAACTGGACCTACAGTTTTATGCCGACTTCAAACGGCTCATGTTCTGAATAAGCCGTTTTTACTCTCTGAGGCTTGCCATTGCCTGCAGAGAGGTGACGGTCGAACAGAAATATTAATTCAATTGCAAAAACATTCTGTGTCAGATTGGATTTGAACCGCAGTACTTTGACATACGAGCTCACCTCACCGTACTGCAGACAATAGCACAAAGAATAAATAATGTCATATTTTCATGAAAAAAAATGCTTATTGAGAAAGCCCAAATTCTCGATCATTTGTGTACAAATATTTAATAACCCAGAGGCAAATGAAGAAATAACGTAACTGACTATTTCTTAAATACAATGCAGCTACGAGGCCTCCTACGCCTGTACACAGTTTTCTATCATGTTGCATTTGTTTGGACATGAACGCTCAAACACTGATGACATCTGCCTTACACATTAAGCTACGATGGGAGTAGGTATGCTGCTTACGACGCACACGATAAAAGAGAACACAAAATAATTAAATGGAACTCTCTCCAATGCTAAAAGCACAATGAAAACGAATGAGAACACACCGAAAAAAAAACGAATACATTTTTTGTCTTTTTCGCTAGCATTTCAGAATTAATGTTCGATAAACCTGTATTTATTTTTTATATTAAAGTTTTATTCAGGTTCAAACATAAGCAATAATAATTTTTTGCAAAACATTTTGTTAAATAACCACAATGTATCTTCCAAGGATAACAAAATAGGAAACTTCTGTGGGGAATCCGAATTCACCTAAAGTAAAACACACGTACGAGAAAAATCCGTTTACCACGAATTTCTTAACACTCACCTGACTGTTTTTGCTTCACTGTTCATAAATTCATTCTGCTTCATAAATTCATTCTAAGTTGAATTTATCAGTTGCTAATTATGTTACTTAAGAGTTATTTGTTAAGTGCATTAATTATTATCAAATATGCTAAAAATATTTGTTGTTGTACTGTAGCTTCATGTTAAATGAACTTTTATACATAAAAAAAACACATTATTTCTTTCAGAAAAGTAAACAATTTCTACATAGAATCTTCGGGTTAAAAATATCAGCTGAGCAAACTTATGAATGAAATAAATTTTTCCCATTCCATTGGCAGTAGTAGAGTTGCCAATTTTCCTTTTTTCAGGCTAGCTTTTAATTGGGAAAACAAGAACTTAAGATATCGATAAGGTGTAGTAGCGGTCTGTTTAGTCACTAAATTAATTAAACTTGGATTAGTTGTTATAAGCTACACATAATTATCTTTTATTAATGTACAACAATGATCATAGAAGATCAATTGGATATCGGGAAGTTAAAATATAGAAGTTTATAAAACTTAATTTTTTCGTAGTCCTAATTTTAACAAATAACATGCTAAAAATCATAAAATCATTTAGAATACAATATTTTCTTATTACTTGCCCAAGGATATATTCTTGATTGCTCATATTTTCCTTTTCTGTATGAGAGAAAATAGTGTTAAAAGGTCGGAGTTAAAAGGTTTGCGGACTAAGCCGTATTTTATTTCATCCGAAAATTATACAATAAAATACTTAAAGAAATTAATAAAATAATAATAATAACCTCTAAATGTTAAAAAAATGTGTTGCTTTAAGCTGCAATGACTAGTCAAAATAAGAAATTTGTAATCAGAAATGTAAACGGTGACAGATTTAAAATTTTTCTTTGTTACATTAAATATTTTTTTTTCAGCTTCTTTATTTTTTATGTAATATATTTCTGTTTGCTTAAAAGTTGTTTTGCCCTTTTTTAATTGTACATTTGTATACAGATAACATTTAAATATATTGTTTCTATTTCCATTTTTCTTTTTAATAGTTTTCTTAAAATTTTTTCCCACTTAATAATTTATAATTTTTTATATTTTTTAGGTGAGCTTTACTATTTTTTTTTATTTTGAGGATATTTTTATGAACCATTATTATGTGAACAAAATTAAATTCAAATTTTTATGTTGTTTTTCAAGTAGTGCCTTGACACCACATCAATTGCATACATAAAACAACTACGCAATAAACACTTTGCCCACAAATTTAAATTTAATAATTTTATGTTTTAAAAAATGTCAATTTTTAATTCTCAAAAATGCTTTTGTATATAAACTCAAATTAATTAAAAAATAGAATTGTTCCCAGTTTTCCCAGAAAGCTTTCCAAGATTAAATATTTCTACATTATTTTCCTACTGATAAGCATTCCTACTGACATCTTAAAGCAATTGCCTAGGCAGTAAGGTTTACTACTTCCCTTCAAAAAATAAGCAAAACTGTAAGGCCTTAAATATTGGAATGGCTGAAATTGATATATCTAATTATTTACATTACTTTTTGCCTTACTCTGAAATGTAGAAATGTTTTGACAGATATCGTATAATTATTTTTTGTTTTCGCATACAATTTTTTTTTTTTATATATTAAATAAGCAATTCATGTAAACTTACATATTTAACTACAAGTTAATGTCACATGCTAAATTCGCCCACGTTATTAAGACAGCAGCAACAGCCAGCCATCAGACAGTCAACAATAACCAGCCATCTGTAATATGAGCGCTGTACGTGACGAACCAGCGAACAGTTGCTCGCGTATAACTTGAAGCAGTGAGAAAATGTAGACACTGCATATTCTCAAGATTTCAATTTATTAAGTATTTCATGGAATCCAAAATAATATTCTTCTTCTTATTGTAAAATTGGTATCTATGGTTGTTGTCAAAAAATTATTGTTTAGTTCCAAATTTGATGTTATGATAAACAGTTGAGCATAGCTCAAAAAAATTAAATAACAATAAAGAACTCCAGATCTCGGAAAACCCGATCTGTTAACTGGCGCCCAACGTGATTGAATCTTACAAGTAAATGCAAAAAGCATTGAAAAGTGATTAAATAAAATAAATTCAAAAGCACTAAAAGTTCTCCAAAAAAGTTTTAAAAAAATATTAACTTTATGAATCAAACAAGTAAATGCAAAAAGTATTGAAAAGTGACTTAATAAAATGAATTCAGAAGCACTAAGAATTCTTTAACGAAGTTTGTAAGAAAAATATAAACTTTATGAATCAAAGAAGTAAATGCGAGAGACATTGAAAAGTGACTTAATAAAATAAATGCAAGAAGCATTAAAATTTTTAAAGTGTTTAAGAAAAATTAAGCAATTAAATGCCAAAAGCAATTAAAGACATATACTAAAATCAGAAGAAAAACAATTCATTACATCTTTCAAAGAGAAAAGGCGAAGCAACCAAGGAAACGAATTAACCAAAAAAAAGCAGCATCCCAAAGCAGCAGAGGACCAATCTTTTGTAAACATTCCTGTATTCAAAATTTATTAAGATGAATATAATAATTTTTATGTAAGTACGAATCAGAGTCTTCATGTATAAAAAAATATATAATAAATAAACAAAAAATTTTTGTGTGAAAGTGATTGATTTCAAGTATTTAAAGTCTCCGGTTTATTTTATTTGTGTGATTATTGCAAAAAAATATCAGTGTGGGATTTTTGTTTTTTAACAGTTAATTTTCTGTTTCGAAATTTTTTGTTTTTCCTCTTCTCCCTTTCGTCTCAATTAAATTTAAAAAAAAATGGAAGTAACTAGAGAACAAGTACTTACCATAGTTAATGCAGCTGTGGAGGCATTGAATGGTCGCCTTACAGCACAGCTGGAAGGCATTACAAACGCTATTAGCCAATTGAGCTTACCAAGTGTGGAGTCATATGCTCCAGTTACTATTTTACCAAATGTACAAAACAAAAGTACAACTTTAGATCTTATTAAATCTGTACCAGAATTTAACGGAAATGCTTCAGCATATCCAGCTTGGCGAGAAGCAACGCATTTCGCCATGAATTATTATAAGGAAGGTTCGGAACACTACTACATAGCAATGGGAATATTTAGGAACAAAATTACCGGTTCTGCTAACGCAACGCTTTCCTCCTTTAATACAATTCTTAATTTTAAGGCCATAATTGCAAGGCTAGATCAATGTTACTCGGACAGAAGACCAATTCATGTCCTGGAAAACGAACTAAGCATTCTTCGCCAAGGCAACCGTTCTCTTATTGACTATTATGACAACGTGGACAAGCAACTGACTTTAATACTGGACAAAAATAAGATGACACATAGTAATAACGAAGACGTAGTTACTGTACTTAATGAACGCGCGCGAGAAAACGCCCTTCGAGTTTTTATCTCTGGTTTGCGGCGACCATTGTGCGATATTTTGTTTTCAGCAAAGCCAGCTGATCTACCTTCGGCTTTGGCAACCGCTCAAGAGTTGGAAACAAATCAAAGAAGACATGATTTTGCCAAAACATTTGCTGCGGGCAATTTAATCAAAAGTAATAGACCACAACAACAATTACTACCTCCAAAAAACCTTAATTACAACTCTCACCCATCTTATAGACCAAAGCAGTCAGGGGATAAACCTATACCAATGGAAATTGACCCAGGCTCGTCTGGTTTCAGAAAAAATAACAATAATTCAAGCAATAGGCTGCCACAGCAACAACAATACCAACAACAATATCAATCGCAACAGTACGATTGCCATAATCGCGCTGTTAAGCGAGAACGAGAACAAATTTCCTCCGGACGCACTAATACGATGCAACAAAAAATGCAAAGAATCAATTGCATGCTGGGAGAGCCTTTGAATGACCCTGATGTTGAAGATTCTGTTTATGATGAGGAAAATGGAGGAAGTGTCTATGAAAATGACGAACAGACTGAAACCGAAGAAATAAATTTTTTAGGCTAACGTCGCTCTTGCCCTTCATAACAAAAAAAAACAAAAATGGTCAAGAGCTTCGTATTTTAATAGATACCGGGGCATCCAAGAATTACATTAAGCCACATAGTTTTTTAAACAATATTAAAGCAGTCGTGAAACCTTTTAAAGTAAGCTCCGTTAATGGAACGAACATTATAGAACAGGAATGTAAAGTAAACATTTTGAACCAAACAGCAACCTTTTATCTATTACCCGCTCTTAAAAACTTCGACGGTATTGTAGGTTACGATTTTCTCAGAAACATTGAGGCCTTAATAGACGTAAAAAAAGGTATTCTTTACCACAAAACTGGCAAAGAATTTTTGTCGCATCAAAACTATCAAGAAATTAACTCAATTGACCTAAATTTCAATTTAGTTCCACCACATCTGCTCAATCGTCTTCAATCTATAATTTCATTAAATGCAAATGCCTTTGCAGACCCCAATAGAGCTCTACCTTATAACACTGTGGTGCAAGCTTCCATCAAAACCAAAACAGAAAACCCAATTTACACAAGAGGTTACCCTTACCCAATTTCAGCGGCCGAATTTGTCAATGAAGAAATAAAATCTTTACGGCGCGATGGTATAATCCAAAAATCAAACTCTCCATTCAACTCCCCTATACACGTAGTTAACAAAAAGGGAACTGACGTAAACGGTAAACAAAAATTACGATTGGTAATTGACTTCCGAAAAATAAACGAATGTACGATCTCCGACAAATACCCCATACCAGATACATCTGTAATACTAGCTAATCTAGGCAAATCGAAATTTTTCACCACCCTCGATTTGAAATCTGGTTTCCATCAAATCATACTTGCCCAAGCCGATAGACAAAAAACAGCCTTCAATGTTAACAATGGCAAATACGAATTTTGTCGCTTGCCTTTTGGACTGAAAAATGCACCTAGCATTTTTCAACGGGCAATAGACGACATCCTAAGGGAAGACATAGGAAAGATATGTCATGTTTACATTGACGACATCATAATTTACTCCCCAGATGAAAATGCACACTTACAGCACATAAATAAAATACTTCAGAAACTCGAAAAAGCAGGAATGAGAGTCTCACCCGAAAAATCCAAATTTTTTCAAACAGAAGTAGAATTTCTTGGATTTCTTGTCTCCGAAAACGGTATAAAAACATGCCCCGATAAGGTTCACGCTATCCTTAACTACGAAAAACCCAAAACATTAAAATCACTGCGTTCATTCCTTGGGTTATCAGGGTATTACAGACGATTTATTAGGGACTATGCTCAAATAGCAAAGCCTCTTACAAGGTACCTCCGCGGTGAAAATGGTCATATTGGAACCAAACACTCGAAACACAAAAAAATAGAATTTGACGAAGAAGCATGTCTTGCCTTTGAAAAATTAAAAATATCCTGGCCTCTGAAGATGTTCTTTTAGCACACCCAGACTATACTAAGCCATTCGAATTAACAACAGACGCTTCAAGTGTAGCATTGGGAGCAGTGCTGTCACAAGAGGGTAGACCCATTACAATGATTTCACGCACACTTGCGAAAGCAGAAGAAAACTACGCAACTAATGAGCGGGAGTTATTAGCTATAGTATGGGCTCTACAGGCTTTAAGGCATTATCTGTATGGAATAACAAATATTCATATTTTTACCGACCACCAACCCCTGACTTTCGCGATTTCCGATCGCAACCCAAATTCCAAAATTAAAGGATGGCGCGCGCTTATTGAAGAATTTGCACCCACCTTCCACTACAAACCAGGAAAAGAAAAAGAGGTCGCTGATGCTTTGAGCAGGCAATACCTTAACGCAATGACGGACATCTCGGTCGACTCAACAGTACACAGTGAACTTTCTTCGTCGCAAGTTATCAAGACAATTAAATTCCCAATAAACCAGTTTAAAAACCAGTTTATCCTATCTCGAACAACCCACAGCTTTAAAGGTACAAAAATAATATTTCGAAAATTTATCCGACACACCATAAATTTTGCCACTACTGACACCTTAATAAAATACCTAACGGACACCATCAACCCTAATACCATTAACGCCATTCATTGTGATTTACAAACTTTGGCATTCATCCAAGACAAATTAGTGACAGCATTTCCTTCGGTGAAGTTTATCCATACGGAGCGTCTAGTTATCGATATTATAAATAAAGATGACCAATTAGAAACAGCAATTACAGAGCATAATCGCGCGCACAGATCGTTACAAGAGAACTTCCAGCAAATAATTAGTGAATATTATTTCCCGGGGATAAAAAAAATGCTTAAAGGCATCATTGCAAACTGTAAAATTTGCTTGGAAAATAAGTACCAACGGAAACCCCAAAATATAGCAATCGCAGAAACTCCCAGTCCGAATTTTCCAGGAGAAATTTTACATATGGACATTTTCATTACAGGTAAACAGCATTTCTTAACTTGTGTGGACAAGTTCTCGAAATTTACTGTGGCAATACCCATTACCTCTCGATCCTCTTTAGATATCAAAGCAGCTCTTTTCCAAATTCTTTTGAATTTTAAAAATACAAGACTTCTAGTTTCGGATAACGAAAAAGCATTTCAATCCAACATTATATCCACATTTCTTAGAGATCACTTCAACATAGAACAATATTTCGTGGCCCCAATGCACAGCAAGAGCAATGGACAAGTTGAAAGAATACACTCAACGCTGCTAGAAATAGCCCGTTGCCTTAAATCGCAGTATGATGTAACAGATACAATGGAATTAATTCTATTAGCAACGCTTAAATATAACAACACTATCCATTCCGTTACAGGCAAAAAACCCATAGATATACTCCACAGTTATTCGGAAGACGAACTAAAAATAATACAGAATAAATTAATTACGGCTCAGCAAAAAACAGTGCGTAGATCTAACGAAAAAAGTATTAATAAAACCTACCAACCTGGAGATAAAGTTTTTATTCGCAGAAATAGACGATTAGGAAACAAACTTGACAAAGTTTTTGTAGAAGGCATTATACAAGAAGATTTGGGTACAACAGTACTAATCAATGGGAAAAGGGTGCACAAAAATAATTTAAGATAACATTTTGTTGTTTTTTTTTTCACTCTTCTCTTTTCTAAATATTTTTTTTTTTTCTCTTTCTCTTTTTCTTTTTCTTTCTAGGGTTATACATCTATTCCGACTGACTGCAACCCGAATAACTGACTACTCATCTGCACATTTTATAGCACTAACTAAGGGAAAAGTAGCAGTGTTTGACGAATACACCTACCTTATTCACGAGACAAACCTGACGGACTATCAGCAGATTATTACACAAACAGAGGACACACTGATACAAGTCGGAAACAATTCGCAATATCTGCAAACTATAGACTCACAATTACAAGAAATAGATCGAATAATAAGTGCAATTCGTGTAAATAGAAGATTTGCTAGATCAATAGACTTCTTAGGCTCAGCACTTAAGTTCATAGCCGGTACTCCTGATCATGAGGATTGGGAATTGCTAGTTACGAAACAGAAAATTTTTATAGAAAACAGCAACAGACAAACAAGAATTAATTCGATGATACAAGACAAAATCAATGAATTGACTGGGAGAATCAATATCCTCCAAAAGGGGCATATAACTAACGATGTTCTTCGAAACAGGGAAGAGTTATTGTTGGAATTCATCGCAAACCGAAATATAGCCATCATAAATCACTTAAACAATGTTGTCTTGTCCATAGTTCTTGCAAGAGATAACATAATTAATCCGCTCATATTAGACAATATTGAAATCAATCATTTAACCGACTCTGAAACCGTACCTCTTAGTATTAGTAATATTTTAAGAGTTGCTACTGTAAAAGTATTACAAAACAATGAACTTATTATTTATATTGTGAAAACTCCTAAGCTTATCCAATTTTGTGACTTTATAAAAATTTTTCCTGTAAGTCATGATAGAACTATTGTTAAATTAGATATTAATGAAGCAGCTAATTGTTATGGCATAACTCGACCAGTTAAAAATTGCACCGATATATCAGTCGCCCAAATTTGCCAACCGACAACATCACCATGTTTGCAGCAACTATTGAATAACAACTCGGCAGCATGCCCAACAGAGACCACATATCACTTACCATTAGTCCAAGAAATCGATGAAGGAATCATTATCTTGAATGAAGTCGTTAATACTACCATCACTGATCAGCAAAATTTAACGATTTCGGGAACATTCCTATTGACGTTTACTTCAGCATCCGTAAAAATTAACGGATCAACCTTCACAACTAAACTGAATTCTA
This sequence comes from Coremacera marginata, assembly GCA_914767935.1. NCBI lineage: Eukaryota > Metazoa > Arthropoda > Insecta > Diptera > Sciomyzidae > Coremacera > Coremacera marginata. The sequence continues at coordinate 138,717,917 of OU612045.1, forward strand.
CATTTTCACAACCACATCCTCCAAAAACCATGGACATGAAGTTTCTACAGCACGAATTGAAGTTATCCTTGCCGTATCTTCACAAACTTCATTTAGATAACACAAACCACATCGCATCAATTAATGAAGACGTACAATCGCACAAAACATATTGGTTAATAATGATCTTTGTGACGACCATTGGTATGATCAGCATACTAGTAACTTTTCTCGTTAAACAATACAGGAAGAGGAAATTATCAGCAAACGCAGAGCAGGACCTTAGGGAAATTCTAAACAGAATCAGTGATCAAAACAGGGACGTTTTGAATTTAACAGAGGGAGGAGTTAATGTCACATGCTAAATTCGCCCACGTTATTAAGACAGCAGCAACAGCCAGCCATCAGACAGTCAACAATAACCAGCCATCTGTAATATGAGCGCTGTACGTGACGAACCAGCGAACAGTTGCTCGCGTATAACTTGAAGCAGTGAGAAAATGTAGACACTGCATATTCTCAAGATTTCAATTTATTAAGTATTTCATGGAATCCAAAATAATATTCTTCTTCTTATTGTAAAATTGGTATCTATGGTTGTTGTCAAAAAATTATTGTTTAGTTCCAAATTTGATGTTATGATAAACAGTTGAGCATAGCTCAAAAAAATTAAATAACAATAAAGAACTCCAGATCTCGGAAAACCCGATCTGTTAACTTACATAAAACATATCTTTGGTATATTTTCAATGCATTTTTTCTAACAATTTCAATATTTCTATGCACAAAAAGGGTGTGTGCCTGATTGTCGAAAAAATAAACTTTGACAAAGTTTTATCATTTTCCAAAAAAAAGTCGATGAAACATATGGAATGAATCAAAACACATCGCATAGCATTACTCACTAGCTTACAACGACCTTACTATGGAATGTGCATTACGTTTCTAATATTTTGTAATGTAGAAATAATGCATCGTTTGGTAAGATCCTTACAAACGGCACAACTGGGTAGGTCTTTCACAACTTGAAATACAAAGTTGTAACATCCTATTGCTTATTTGCTTATAACAACCTTTTGTTGTTTTGCATACAAAAGTGGAATACTACATAAAAGCTCAGATATGACTTTATTGCCTATGTATTCTTGAAGTTGTATCTTTAAAGTATTTCCGAATGACATAAACTAGTACAACAAAGAAATGCAACAGGGTGCTCACAAATAGATGAATAAAAAATTTTGTTCTATTTGAATATAACATGCTGATATACGACAACTTGTGAAGAACCTGATTATTATTGATCTATTCTATAATGCTTGTTAAAGCAGTCAATCATTAAGGTCTTCATATCAAGCTACATTGACATTAGAAATTTCAGGATTCGCGAATATTTGAAGCTAAACAAACCCCATTAGATGGATAAATATTAAACTTCCAACATTTTTATATGCTTCGTTGACCATGAGTTTATGGATGAACAATCAATATATATGAACTCAAGTTTCAGCAAGTTCTGCAAATGTTTGTTTGTCTTTATTATAGTGCATTTGTCTAACAACTATTAAAACAAACCACTCAAATACACACACATTGTATAAATATGACAACCTCAAACAAACATCCGCAATGCCAGTGGCGTTGAAATGTGCTTCGTTGAGCTGTGTGTATTTTATCAATTGAAAAAAATCATTCGACTATTTTATGTTTACCTCTGATATTGGCTTTGATTTACTGTTAAATTTTATGCAATCGATGTGGTTAGTTCAAGAATAAAATTCTTAAAGGCATAGAGAACTTATTAGGGGTATTCACACTGACTCGTGTAGTTGGGTATGGGTAGATTGAGTACTTTTGATAATTGCCAGCACCCTAAATTGCAATTGAGTACTTTGTAGAATACTTTTGGGTAGAGCTGCATTTTTGTTTTATCTGCCCGAATTATGTCGGAAATATTCACAAATTTTTTATGCAGCTAATATTTCACAAATTTTAATGTAGCATATGTTTTTATCATTGACAGAAAATAATTGTTATTCTATATTTCACAGCAGAAAAAGTTGGAGAATTTAAACCCATAAAAATATTCGTTATGAATAACTTTCATTTTTAAAAAAATTTTTTTTTTGGTTGCCGCATAACATTAATTTTTGAGGAATACATTTTTAGGTTGACTAATAACAGTTATTTTCTGAAATGAAATTTTTTGGTTATTGCTGTAGAAAATCATGAAAAAGTTGCCTATTTTTTTGAAATTAACTCTTTGGGAAGGGAGTCTTTAAGGGAACTGGAAATGGAAGGGTCTTTGAATGAAGATGTAGATAACAATACAAGTAGAAAGGTGAAAGCTACGTATAATGAAATTGATAATTTCAAAACATTGATGCTAACCTTCTTGAGTATTGCAGTAACCACAAATATGTACTACCAATTTCATGACAAATACTTGCATTGTTCATGCAGCACCAGCAACTCAAGTTACTGTGGAGCGGTCTTTCTCAGCTTTAAAGCTTATTTTATGTGATCTCCGATGCAATATTGCACAAGAGCCTTTGAAACAAATTACGTTTGCAAAATTGTCGGTACACTGTGCTGTGCAATTCGTTTTCGACAAACTTCCGATACCTTCACCAACACAAACGGAAAAAAGTAGTCACTGAATACAACTTTCCGAAAATTATCGCAAACAGAACTTTGCGACATCGAATATCGGCCGAATGTGTTACAGAATCCCATTACTGGTGTCGAGTCCGATTAAATTTATTTGTATGAAAAAAAAAGTTAACGTTTTCTCTTTGACACTATTATTTATTTATTTACTATTATTATTTTGGAAGATTACATTAAATTCTAGAGTTGCCAAAGTGATCACCTTTGTGGAAAATCCGCGAAGCTTATTAAATATTTTTTAAATATCTCAAAAAAAAACGGTGAATATCTCAAAAACAGATCCGATGATTTTCAAATAGTTAAAATTTTTAGAATCAGCGGATCAAAATACTTTTAAAAACTAAAGAAAAATATTAAAAGGCTTGGGGCACATGGCTGTAGACTAGTGTTTTGTATATTTTGATAAAAAAACTCGCCTTTTTATGTAAAAAGAGTTCAAGTTTATTTTGTTTCCTGATAAAAAAAAGATTTAGGTAGTATGGCGGTCGGAATACGAAAAATTTGAAAAATTTTCGGCTTTTTGAATTATTGCTCTCAATTGAGTTTAACTATATATTTCTCTAAAAAGGTTTTAATCTATATATAAATAGGCGTAGGCAAAACAGTTAAGAACCATTTTCCCCTGTGTTTCTCAACTGGTTTTGGTGATTTTTTTTTAATGAATCAGAGTAGGCAGAAGGAGTGCATGGAATAGTTTTTAAAGATTAATGCTAGATGGAAAACCTGGCCTCGCACGGGGGTGGTATGGCATTCAGGGTGTTTCTCAATCGATTTTGATGAGTTTTTTTTTAATGAAAAAATGCTAGCTGGAATACCCGTCACCGCGTGGGTATTTTAAGTGAATCTAAGATCTACATTTAATTACTACGAATTATACTATTACGTTGCTGCTACAAAAATAAAAGTCCTTTATAATGGAGCATTTTTTTAAAATAAATTAACTCTCAATTTAATACTACTGCACAATTTTTCATATGCAATGAAGATTTCTAACTTTATCTATATTTAGCCAATTTTTTCCAGCAATGCCTTTGTATCGGAAAATATTTTAATTTGTAAAACAAACAAAAACCTCCTTCCAAAAGATATCCTACCGACTTTACCAAAATAATTTAAATAGACTATAAAAGAAACAACACAAGCAAATTTTTGGTACCATTCTTACGCCACTCTCTTCAGTTCACTCTGACTGTCCAATATTTGCTCTATTTCCAAATTACTACGAAAATATTTAAATAAGATTAAAAAATTACATCAACATATTTGAATATTTCTTGCAAGAATCAGAGGAATATAAAATAAACTCATGTTTGTGTAAAATCTCCAAAGTGAGCAACATGAATGGAAACATAAAGATGCACAGACTCTCATACAAACAAGCATATGTGAAATTTAATCAGCCTAACAGAGAGTCTCTTTTTGCAACAAATCAAATAAGTGAGTGATTTCCATGTGGCAGCCGGTTTTAGCTAATAAGCCCCTGAGGCGAGCCCAACTCTACCTCATCCGACACCACTGCCACATACAATTTACACCTCAAATCACCGCATATGCGTTGCTGCATAAATTCCATTTCATATAAAACAAGCAAAGCCACTATCCGAGAAATGGGGTGAGGTAGTAGTGGGGCCTCGAGCAGCAAACAATTTGTAATTGGCCTGTGAGTGTTCAGTAGAAGATATAGAGACTAGAATCATCTCTTTAGAGTTCCATCCATTCTATCGTACCAGGACAACATACTAGCTTCCACAAATGAATGCATGACTGAATGAAAGGTTTTCCATTTTCACTGCAAAAACGAAGTGAAGTGAAGTTCGTCCCTCCCCCCTTCCCCCACCTCACTCTCTCTCTAAAAAGCAGCCATATGTAAACCAAAGAATTTCAATTTTCTTGCAATGCATTGCGGTGCGAAGGGGCTGCATCTAGCTAGTACTGAATGTGGTGGAGATTAGTTGCTATCAGTTTCTGGCAGACATAAATTAACAGCAAAACGAAAGTGCTTGTGCTATACCACCACCTCCCCCAACACCACTTCCCCATACCTTCGCAACCACTCAAAGGCCTTCATTAAATGATGAATTTAATAGTTTTTAGAAGACTATAGTCATAAAACTCATTCAATAAAGTATGTGAAGTGTTGATTGTTATTTGATGAGGAGACTGGCTGGCTTCCTTTTGCATGAATTTAGAATTGGCTTTGAAAATGTTATCCACAAATGTATACATCTTACAAATAAAAACCAACAGATTTTCCTCCAAGTACATATTTTTACATTTACAACAAGCAATCAAAACTTGTAAGGATGAGTTTACTCTTGTTAAGGTAAAGCTTAAAAAAGGTTGTTGCTCACAATCAATTATTTTTGGGATGTTTTTTGTTCATTTACGATGATCAAGAAGTATGAGTCCGGTATGAGGAAATAAGGAATGCAGATCATTTTTTTGAAGCGAAGCTTTTTACTCCTCGTTCTGTGATTTGCTTAGAGTGAAATCTGAAAAATTTCCGACAGATTTTTTCTTGGAATTTTTAATGGTTTCTCTGTTGCTAGCGCTTATTACAACAAGACAATTTAATACTTTAATATTAAATACTAAAAATATGTTTTGGTTCCCTCGGGGATCGAACCCGTGCCCTTTTTAACAATAGCCAAGCACACTGCCCACTAGGCTACAAAGACCTGTGAGAAGATGTTGTTAATTTAATCTTAGTTATAACAGAAGCTATGCTGCAGTAGATCGTCACCATCTATCAATAGATAGAGGATTGTTATTTGCTATGCTACAAAAATTTGCTCTTACTTGCCACAAGGTGTCTCCAGCATCGGTGTTTTTGTATTGTGAATGCGTTTGTGGTGTTGTTGGCATAGAGTATAAATAATTATGAGATTGCATCAACTCTGCTAAATCTATGGTATGTGTTAACAGAGCTTAACAGAGTGTTTTTTCTTCATGTTTTTAAGTGAAATAACTCTGTAAACTACAGAGTTGATACAATCTCTAGATAATAAATTACACTCTATGTTTTAAGCGTCAAAAAAATAGATATCAATAAATATGGAATTAACAAACGCATGCATGAAATCGGCAAGGTATCTAAAATGTTTGTTAAATTTTGTTTCGTGTTCGTTCTTTAATATATATTTTTGAAGCGAAGTTTTTTAATCCTCGTTCTGTGATTTGCTTTGAGTGAAATCTGAAAAATTTTTCGACAGATTTTTCGCTACGCATTAAGCTGTTGAAAAAATTTGTTCATTGCAGCCAAGTTCACAACCATGTGTGGAGAGTTAAAATGGAGAGTCGCTGGTATTATATGCCCGTATATGTAATTGGCGTGGAAATTCGAGATTCAACAATAAAAAACAAGCAGTAAATATGTTTTCTGTATATATGTAATAAATTTTTTGTTATTTTAAATTTTTGAATTTAAAAGTTAATTTATTAAAAAGAAAAACATTCAATCTATGCTATCACAGCTATCAAATCTATGTAACTGCGAAAAAGCTTCGCTTCTCTCGTGTGTCCAACGACGCACCTGTGTTTTTTTTAGTTTCTCTGTATCAGTGTTTGTTCCACTATTGCTTTGGCTATCACTGGCCGATATTGATCTCCTTTTTTTTTTTGTTTGGAAATAATTTAGTGTTCTAGTGTTTTCATTTATTAGTTTTTATTATAACTCCTGTTTTCAGTTAATTTCTTTTGATGGTTTTACAGTTTGATTGTATTGACTTTTCCTCCTTATTTTCACTTTTTTCCTAGCTTTTAATATTATTTTTATCATAGCTTTTAGATTCACTACACTTTAATATAATATAATAGATAGCTACGCTTTTAAAAATTATTTTTTATGTTACGAGTATATGAATCAGAGAACTGCACAAGCCTATTCATTTGCAATTTCAAGTACTTGCTAAATTTATGAATACAAGCGCGCTTGAACTTGATAATTTTCAATCAAGTTCAAGTATACTTGAAATTAGTCAAGTCGACGTCAACTTTTTGCCCGAATTTATGAACGCGTGATCAACGACACGAAGTGAAAACAAGCGGCAGCAGACTTGAAACGTACGTTATAGTATGTTCACACTAAGGCCGAAAAGCCGCTTTTCGAACAATAATGGCTTTTCAGCTGAAAAGCTTCATGATATTAAGTTTTTCGCCATAGAAGAACTGTCAAATGAAAAGCTGATATTTGTTTGCTTTTCAGCGAAAAAGTCTGAAAAGTTAGAAAACAACCCTGGTTCGGAAGTCTGTTCGTTGAAGTAAAGTCAAAATCTATTACAAAAATCCAAGTTGTCACTGATATTTGACATTTCGTCTGTCTGTTTTCATTTGTTGTGATTTATAGACAAACTTTTTCCCAATTAGAAAACAACCCGGAAATTGAAAATAAATAATAAACGGAGCGCGTGAAGTAGAGTGACCTTCATGAGGCGATATTTGTTTGCTAAGCCAAGCACAATGAAACAAATCGCTATAATAACAAACATATGGCTACTGTCTGTCAAATGAAAAGCTGCTTTTCAAGTGTGAACACCTTTTTCTGAAAAGAGGTTTTTCAGCTGAAAAGCGGCTTTTCAACCTGTGTGTGAACATGCTATTATAGAGATTGAAAAGCTTGAATTTATTTGTGAATTTTCAACTAGCTCAACTTACTTGCTTAAGAAAAGTAAGTAAACATTTTTAAAAAATTATTGAAAGTAATGATTTTTTTAAATGTGATTTAATGTTACTGAAGGCAGAGTTAAAGAAAAATTTATTGGGCACAAGGGTGTACCCAAATAAATAGTTTTAAAAATATTTTGTGAAAAATATGGGTCGCTGATAAGGGTGGTCCTTAAAAATGATTTTTTTGTGCGTTATGTTTTTAAAAAATGTGTTGTGCTGTCAATCGGACCTATTATTTGGATTCTGATGTCAGAATGTAAAAGGTTTTTTTGACACTAGGGTGGACCCTACAATTTTTTTTTTTTGTGTTCCTGCAAGATTTTGTTTTATTTTTAAATAAAGCCGGACCAATTCTTTTAAGTCTGGTGTAAGGACAATAAAAAATTTTTTGACAGTAGGGTGGACCCTAAAAATACATTTTTTATAATGTTGACAGAATTCGCCAGTTTTTATAATGCAATCGGATAAATTATTTAGAATCTCATGTCAGAACATAAAAAGTTTATTTGGACACTAGGGTGGACCCCAAAAAAAAATTTTTTGCGATTATGTAGTTGGACCAATTATTTAGAATCTCATGTCAGAACATAAAAAGTTTATTTGGACACTAGGGTGGACCCTAAAAATATTTTTTTGTGATTTTAACAGATTTCGCCAGTTTTTGCAATGTAGTCGGACCAATTATTTAGAATCTCCATTTGGACACCCTAGGGTCAAAAACTTTTGTGTTCTGACTTGAGATTCTAAATAATTGGTCCAACTACATTACAAAAACTGGCGAAATCTGTCAAAATCACAAAAAAAAAAATTTAAGTGTCCACCCTAGTGTCCAGATAAACTTTTTATGTTCTGACATGAGATTTTAAATAATTTATCCGACTGCATTGCAAAAACTGGCGAAATCTGTCAAAATCACAAAAAAAGTATTTTTAGGGTCCACCCTAGTTTCAAAAAATTTTTTAGTGTTCTTATACCAGATTTAAAATAATTGGTCAGACTTAATTGAAAAATATGACAAAAACTTACAGAAACAAAAAAAAATGTTTAGGGTCCACCCTAGTGTCCAAATAAACTTTAAACGTTCCGACATCAGATTCTTAAAAATTGGTCCAACTATATTGGAAAAACGGGCAAAATCACAAAAAAAGTATTTTTAGGGTCCAAACAAAATACCAAACAATTTTTCCAAACAACTTTTTATATTCTGACATCAGAATCGCAATCAGCGACCCCCAAGACAACAAACTTTCCCAATTTCAGCTATTTGAACTATTTGAATACTTGCAAGCCTATAAGCTTTTGCCGAACATTTCAATCTTTCCAAGTATATTGCCGAACATTTCAAGCGCTTCAAGTTTGTGTGCGCAGCAGAGCAAAAACTCTTGCGCTTGATTGGTTTGATACGAAGCTTGCTTTGCTTGGTTGTTTCAAGTTCAAACCAAGCGAATTTTCAAGTACTTGAAAAAGCTTGATTTTTCAAGTACTTGATGCAGGTCTCTGATATGAATCAAGTTCGGAAATCCAGAATCAAGCTCCATTTTCAAAAGTTCGAGATCCAGTATATTTTCTTAATTTAGCCTCAAAATTCTTAAATTCTTGTTTATTTTGCATAGCCAGTCCGCGTTTTGTAGTCTTGTGGTTTTTATTTGTAAGTTTATCTCGTCATCTGGGTAATTTAGACAATAGGGACGATTTAAATATTCCTTTTGTTGAGACGAAAAGATACACTTTTTTCATTTGAAAGTTTGTATATATTGCGACCATGCCTCTTCAGCTTTCAAATTTTGAGAGTTCGTTTTGTTTTGCTAGTGATGGTAAACTATGTTGCTTGATATTCACCCAATAAAAATAATCAGCTGCCGAACCAAGGTCGAACATGTATAGAATATAATTACTAGAGCCTCTTGTGCTATAAACTTGGTCGAATACCTGCTGAACTCAGGCCACTCTCAAAGTGAAAAGACCTATCGGCTAACAGTTGAATGGATCCAAGGCCGTACATGACATAAATTAAAAAAAAAATATAAAAACGATCCAATTATCAATTTTGCCTAATAGTCTAAGAGCTATGGAACAATTTGAATTTAATACAATCAGAAAATCATAACCTGAAAGGGACGGCGCACAGTGAGCCAGAGCAAATCAAAAAGCGCGCATAGCTTATGTATGCAAAAAGTTTATATAAAATCTAGCCGATTATGTCCTAAAATGAGTATTTTTAGATTTTTGGAAGCAATTGTTAACAAATTATTATCCAAATAACAGCTCCAGTTGATGATAACAATTGCAGTGGGATAACATTCATTGCTAGAAGACTGTTGCCTAAGTTATCGAAAATTGCAGCTTGGCGATATTTCTTTATTATTAATTTTATATTTTTAATTAATTTTTTTCTTTTATTACTGTTTCTGTGTTTAACTAATATTTACGTATACTTCCCCTTACATTCAGTTTCATTTCATGATACCGTACTACTTCTTTGTATCAAAGTAATATTTATTTTTCGCTGTTTAAGAAATAATAGTGGTATTCACACCGGATTCGTTAGTTTGGTAGTTGCTACTTGTTATTTTTTTTTTTTTTGCATGCACTTTGTTTTTGTAAAGGTATCGAACTAAAACAAAGCGCATGTTAAAAAAATAACAAGTACCAACTCACAAACTAACGAGTCCGGTGTGAATACCACTAATGTTTACTAAGTCGTCTGAAACGGGTATTTTTTGTTGCAGCAGACTTACAACATAACTTTTTAAGGTCTTTGCCTTTGCATGATTAACGTACATTTTCACGTCTTACGTTGTACAAACAAGCATTTTGAAAATTGTAGGTGCCTAGAATAAAACGTACCAAACATTCAACTTCCGCAAAGTTCCGCAAACTATTTTAGAATTTTTTAGTTTTCAAATTCTCCGCCCTACATCACTGTGCCAATATCTCTTTGTTCCTAGGTGTTTAAAAGAAGTTCTAGCTCTCCAAAATTAATGGTTTTTTTTCCATGTCCTCATTTAAAGTTAACTAATGCCCTGTTTAGGTAAAACAAACGATACGTGTATTTCACGAACGCATCGTCAAACAGGCGAAAATGAGCTGTTTTGAATCCATGTATAAAGAATGTCAGACACATACGAACTCAGTGTGAAGTTGGGTCTTTGTAAGAAAAAAAATCCGAACGAAACGTCAAAATTTGATGAGAGCAAAATTATTGTCGTTATGGAAATGGATGTTGCTGCTAAAAAAACGTAAATTTTGTTTTATAAGTATGTATATTTAAGAAAAAATGATCAATTCTAATCTTCTCAGTACAAAGAAACAACAACTATCACTATCACTTTTGTCCTCATAAAAATTGTAGAAGGCAATTGCCGTAAACATTTTTTGCATAAATTGTCACTTAAAAGTCACTTGAGAGAAAAGCACTCTTTTTCTGACTTTGCTCGAACTGTCAAAGTAGCTGTTAGCTAAAAACTGTACAGATTCAGGTTTTTGTTTTTCTTGATTTCCTTTTATCCATTCTGACAGTTCGACCGAGCTTCTCTCAAGTGACTTAACCTGTATTAATGAACCTTGTCTCAAACTTTCGCAATCAATTTAAAAACAGTTTAATTTCCTCCAAAAGTCAACAACCAAAACATCTGATGCAAAAAGTATTGCCACCTATTAAAAAATGCTAGTAGTAAGCATACAATTTTCAAGATTTTTGTCAGTATTTGAGAAACGTAAGCAACGTAATGTTGGACGATGACGCAAGAAAAAAATACAAAGACCCAATTTCACGTCGGAAAACGAACGAATCTTGTCACGAAAGCTTCGTTTTACCTAAACAGGGCATAAGTTAACTTAAGTTAACTAACACATGTTTTTCTAATACATTTACATATCGAAATAACATACCATAAGCTTTAATCTCCATTCCTTTGGTTTTTAAAATCAGCTTCAAATTATACCACAATTTAGTTAATTTGTAGCAAAAGAAATCAATAATTTACATAGCCAAATTTTAATCGCAGACAAACTTTGCAAAAAAGAGTTGTTAACCTCCTTTTCGATACTTTAAAAATAAGGTTTATGCCAATGAATCTCACTATTTTCCCCATTGTGCTATGTGACAATATTTTTTCATTCGATGAACATAATACTTAGCTTAATACACTTAGGCTCTTCTTAGTGGAAATAATACGTTTGGAATAACAACTAAAATCAAGGGATGTTATAGAATGTGTGGAATAGAAGCTTAACTTTAAATAGGATTAAAAAAAAATTATTCGTATGTAACTACAGCTAAACACGATTTAGGATGAAAAAATTGTAAAATTGTATTGCATCATGAATTAAGCTACTTGTAAATTCCTATGATTTTGTGTAAGAATCTTAATATAGTTTAAAAAAAAAAAAAACGAATTTGCCATTTCAGCCCTTGAAATTACTTTGGCCGAGCTTTTTATGTTTCACACAGATAATTATATCCACTGTCGCAACCGAATTGGTGCCCTACCGACTGTTGATAACTTTTAAAAAGTAATCAACACAACTACGTAGTTTCCCATAGCCTTGACTGTGGCGTGGCATTCCGTTGTAAGCACTGCGCTCACGGTTTTCTGAAAGAACCCCTTCATCCTTTCAACTTCCATTCAGTTAAATGAACGATCTTGTTAATTGTTTCAACCTCAACTCAATTGTGTGAACGGAGAAGTAAGTCATTTTAACCTACATTCGATTGTATGAATGGACATGTTATCCGTTTTGACTCCCACTCGGTTGTATGAACCGACCTGCCAATTATTTTGACTAAAATTTGGTTATTTTGACTAACCCATTGATCGTTTCGACCTACACATGATTATTGGCTGTATATCATTTTGTAGGGCAAGCAATCTACACACAGTATTTCACAGTAATCATTTTTCTAAAAATAAAATCACACTAAAATAAAACACTGATGCAATAATAAATGCGTTTATGAAGTCAACCATATACATAAGAAAATGAATTATTACCCAGAGCGCAGACGTGACTATCCTCATTTTTGAATTTTGAGATAGTGCCTCAGACATATAAAAAAATTAATAGTCCCAAACAGCGAATGTATTGCCATTAAAACATAAGGAAATATTTTAAGTGTGAAATTAGTTAATGGTTTCCACATTAAGAACTAAAAAGGTTTCAACTTTTTTTATTCGATTAGCAAAAAAATTAGTATCAAAGAATGAAGTCTCCAGTAATTGATAACAAATTAAATACTGTGCGCCAGAAGTTACTATATGTTGTACTAAACCAAACATCGGTTCGTCATTGTCATATAAAGCAACCATAAACCATAAAATCCATGCATTACTTTTGAAGATATAACTGTTTTTCAACTCATAACGCGCAAATTTTTTATAAAAATTTTTCATGTTTCAGTTATTTCGTAAAAGAGTGAACCATCAAGTGTACATTATACGTAAAATGCATAGTATGTAAAATAAAAATCGCGCGGTTTCTTATAAAAATATTTCGTGTCTTGGTTATTTCGTAAAAGGGTGAACCGTCAAGTGTGCCTAATATGTGATATGTGTTATCTTCAAAAGTAATGCACAGAATTTTATGGTTAATAACACTTTTTATGGTTGATAAAACAAACACTTTCAAATTGCGGCACCCAGGAAATTGTACTCGTGCCGAGTTCCTGAATGCATTTATGCAAAGCATCAGTGAGATTTTTCTTTGAATTCGTGCTTAGCAGATTCAGAGAAACTGCGAAACTAAAACGTGCTTAAAAATAATAACCTAGTTGCGCAGTTTTGGTGAATCAACTAAGCACCAATTAATAGAAAGTCAATAAATCTTTGCATAAATGCATTAAGGAACTCAGCCTTTTTTTATGCATATGTAGATAGAAAGCAATTTTATTTAACTTACCTAATGATTGTTCCTCTTATAAGTTATTCAAAAAAACTACACTACAAAAACTCCATCCGGACACGTTAACAACTTTGAGAAATGAAATGCAAGCGTCTTGCGATTAAGGTCGGCTTACACAACTTCGTGTTTGTGAACGTATGTCTGTTTCACTCGCTAAGTCGGATGGTTTGACAAACTTGCAGTTACAAGGTTGGCTGTTGAGATTGACGCAACTAATTTATGCGATTGATTTAATAAAATTCAAAACTCGATTGAAGCGTAAAAATAATGCTATTGACATAACTTACAATGTGGTTGTTACAATGGCTAGTATTGTTCGCTTGTCTGCAATAGCTTCAGTTAGTTATTTCAGACACATTACGTTCCTTGTAGTGGCAAGGAGAGTTGAAATAAATACATTTACGCGGTTCAAGCAACTAACATGCCATATTTTCATTTCAACTGAACAAACATTTGGAAATGAGCGGGTTGCGAAGGAACGATCATTCGCGCCAACTAACAATCAATTGTGCTTATTTCATTCGAGTTACATTAACCAAATATCAGTTCTAGCAATTTTCTTCCGATTACCGCAAATAATATTCATTTCCCGCAACCTTATGCCTATAAATTAATTTTCTGAGTGTATGTTCAATTGCGTTGTATATGTTGTGAAATGTTGACCACTAAGCCCCCTCTCAACATATTGATCTCAACATTCAATTTAAATTAAACTCTCACATCTATTTCTTTATGAACTGCATCTTAAGAAATAATGATCTATGCAGTTATTCAATTACAAAAACAACAATTTTACTTCTATAACAATTTTTGTAATCGTAATAAAGAAATCTTTTGATCACGTCTGCAGTAGTTGCAATTGTAATTTTTTATAAAAAACGATTACTGTCATTGTAATAAACATAACATAACGATTATAATTTTGAATTGTAATTGTAATATACCTGTAATCAATTAAGAAAGTAATCGATTATATCCCAACTCTTGGAAGAACTAAATACTGAAAGTGTGGATTGCTGTATACACCTTGCCAGTGGCGTAAGTATTTACTTACTTTATATATATACTTTAAATATATCTATTTAGCAGATCGACCGATTATTAAAATCGGATTATTAAAACATTTAAGGCTTAACAAATTTTAATTGAAAAAATTATTTATTTAAATTTTTTGTGCAAAACTTTTCTTAGTCGTACCTTTTGTAGTATCAAAGATATCGAAATATTGAAAATTTTGTGTAGTATGAACCTTTGCAATCCTGTCCGTATTATTCCTTCATGTATTTCCAATAAATTTCTTTTAACTGATGGATAAATTTAACTGATGTAAAACATTTTAGTATTTTACAATATCGTTGATAATTTTGAAAATATTTAAAAAATATATTATAGGTAGCTTATCCTCTGAAAAGTGGGCGTGGCTATAGTAAGGACACGCCTTTACAGTAAGTAATATACTCAAAGTTATAAATCACGCCTTTTACAGCAAGGATATACCGAAAATTTAGGGTGCTGTAAAATTACCACGCCCCTCGTCCAACACCCACAAAATGTTAACAGTGGCTAATTTGAGGCCAAATACCGACCTCAATATAAACCAATGATTCTAAAGCTATTCGATATCAAAACTTTGGGCTATGTTTAAAATGCCACACCCCTTTAACAATCGGCATCAGACTTCACAGGAACACTCTCAAGACTTTGCTACCGAAAAAAAAAACGAAATGGCCATTTCAGCCCTTGACAGGACTTTGACCGAGCTTCTTATGATCAATTGTGTTGTGTGTGATGTGAAATGTTTGCACACAAATGATCGAGAACTGGACCTACATGTTTTACGCCGACTCCGAACGGCTTATGTTCTCAAGAAGCTTTTCATGGCAGTTTTTACTCTCTGAGGTTTGCCATTGTCTGCAGAGAGGTGACGGCCGAACAGAAAAATTAATTCGATTGAAAAAACTGTCTGTGTCCGATGGAGGATTCGAACCCGGGTTCTTTGGCGTAAGAGTCACACACTCTACCCACTACGCCACGGCCGCCAATACCCTTACCCTGTAGGAAAATCAACTAATTGAAAAGTAATTGAAAAAGCAGTTTTTTTTTCAACCACAACTAGTTGAAATTCTGACTTTTTTCCATAGAACGAACTAACATATTTTGTATGGTGATGTCCGCTAAATAAGTCTATTGCAGTGTCGGGCAAAACAATACATAAACATGCAAGCTTGTGTCTGTGTCCATGAGAGAGCGACAGCGCTGGTTTTATTTACACTGTAAATAAAATGCATTTTTTTTATGTTTTATTTATATAATTGTAATTATTATGATTTATAATTATAATTATTATTATCATTTTTTATTATTTTAATTATTATTATTATAATTATTATAATTATTATTATCATTATTATTATCATTATCATTATTATTGTTATCATTATCATTATTATTATTATTATCATTATTATTATTATTATTATTATTTATCATTATTATTATTATTTATTATTTTATTATCATCATCATCATCATCATCATCATCATCATCATCATCATCATCATCATCATCATCATCATCATCATCATCATCATCATCATCATCATCATCATTATCATTATTATTATTATTATTATTATTATTATTATTATAATTATTATTATCATTATTATTATTATTATTATTATTATTATTATTATTATTATTATTATTATTATTTTTATAGTAACTTTTCAAATTCTATTATATCGTCTATATTTATGTTGCCTTCATAACTTTTAATGCGCAGTAAATCTGAGATATGTTCATCTGATAAACGGTTTCTAAATTTATGTTGGATAATTTTGAGGGTTGAAAATCCAACCTCGCAATCGTATGAGGAACTGAACATAGAATATATTTTGAAGATTTCATGTTTAATATTTGGATATGTTTCCTCTCTTACCTGTTTCCAAAAATGTTGACCCATTTCCAAGGGAAGGCTTATATCATTGCGCAGCATTGTTAGCTCTGCGTGTATTTCTGTTGGTTGGTCGTTAATTTTGCAAATTAAAGGATTATTATGCAATTCAATTGCGGTTTTAATTATCTGAAAATCTTGAAATCTTTTGTTATAATTTATTAATAACTCTTCAACAATCCTTGTATAGTCTATTAATTTATTAAAATTTAAATTATCTGACCATATTATCCTGGTTTTATCCAAATTGGACAGATCATTATTTTTTAATTGAATTATTAAAATATTTAGTTTGCGCTCAAAGTGTTCTACAATAGGCACTAGCTCAAAAATATGTCTGTTTTTACCCTGCAGTGACAGATTTAATTGATTTAATAAAAGAGTAAGGTCGCATAAAAAGGCTAAGTCTAATAAAAAATCTTTATTCTTAAGATTTGAAATTAAATCATCCGATTTTGAAAAGAAATTTTGTTCCAAAAACAGTAAAACTTCATTCCTCAAATCAAAAAGGCGTTGCAAGCTCCTACCACGGCTAAGCCAACGAACCTCTGTGAACAAAATTAAATCACCAAACTCGGCATCAAGTTCATCGAGAAAATCTTTAAATTTTCTGTGCCGTAGTGCATTATGCCCCACTCGAATTGCATTAATAATTTTGATGGCTATTTCCATTACATAGGAAAGGTTTAACTCTTTCGAAAAAAGCGACTGCTGATGGATAATGCAATGAAAAGCTGGAATTTTTATATTATTTTTCATTAACCAACCTATCAGCCCTTGATTTTTTCCAGTCATCACTCTGGCTCCATCAGTACAAATCGCAGTCAACTTTTTTTTGTTAAAAAGTGAAAAAACATTTTGTTGTAGTATTTTAAAGAGGTTTTCGCCTGTAACATGCCCATGCATTGAAACAACGGAGAGTATTTCCTCTGTTGTTTGTAAGTTTTCATCAACTGACTTAACACATATGATTAATACGCTTAAGTTATTTATGTCCGTGCTCTCGTCAAGACATATAGAAAAAAATTTGCAGTTTAATAACCTTTGCTTAGTGGTAAAATATAAATATTTACAAATAACTTCCGTTCGGCGAGTTATTGTTCGTCTGGATAAACGTATTTGTTCTACAATTTGTTGCATTTCATTTCCTTGCTCCCCAAAAAAACTGAAAACAACCTGACTTAATTCTTTAAAAAACATACCATCTTCATACGGTCGGCATTTTTTTGCCAAGGCCAATGACACAGCATAGGATGCCTTTTTAAATTGTAATGAAGAAATATTATGATGAATATAAGAATTATTTATATTTTGATTAAAATCATCAGCAATAAACCTTAAAAAATATTTAGCTTTTAATTCGAAAAGCTTTAGTTTTCGTTCTTCTCCTAAAATTAAATTGAATTGTGCGTGACAAACCGAGTAATGCCTTTGCACATACATCAATACGGAACGAGAAACAGTGCGTTCGCATATAAGACATTGCGCTACAGCGTTTGTATTTTCTATAAAAAAGAAATCTAGCATCCATTTATCATTAAACATTTTTCTCTCTGTAGTTGCGAAGCGAGCAGAAGCGAGTTCTTGCCTTCTTGAATGCTTAGCGTCAACTGACATGATTTGAATAGCAAAATTAAGCTCACAGCTTCTCATAAGCACGAACCAAAGTCATAACTCGGCTACTGTTCGTACGCCACACGAAATTTTTATTGTGTACATGTGAAAACATTGACGTCGGCAGCAAATCTAGCTCAATCACATGTGAATAGGTTTTTCAATTTTGCCCGACACTGCCTTAAACCTTTATCTTAAGGGCTATGAAAACATAAATTCCGCTTTGTTCCGCCTTTTTTGCAAAAATCCATTTCGAATATACCTCTAAATCAATAAATTGCTTGAAATTCCAAACTCAACTCTATAAATGTAAATGAAGGCGGCAATATGGACACTTTTTATTGAGTTATTGTTTGTTTTTGTTTTATATTGTCTCTGTTTACCGTTATTTCACATAGTAAACGTCTTTTCCTTTTTTTTTCAACTTTTCTTACCAAGTTTCGTTAAGATCGATGAACTTTTGTTTGTACCTCCCATACAAAATCATGTAAAAAATTAATATAGTTTCAAGGGAGGTACCCCTAAAAACTAATCGATTTGGAACATTTAAACGTCTTTTACTTTATATTCATAGCCTTCTGGCCAAGTTTCATTAAGATCGGTCAACTTTAATGTCTACCTCCGATACAAAATTATGTGAAAATTTAATATAGCTCTAAGGGAGGTACCCCTAAGGACTGACTGATTTCAACTATTTTTGGTATTTTTCTTAGATGGTTTGAGATTACTAAGTATACAAAATTTCATTATCATAGGAGCACTCCTTGATTTCCTAATTTGTATGAGGACAAATCACTGTGCGCCGTGCTGTGTTACCACCATTACTGCTACCACATCCTCCAGTTTTGAGCTTGTCTATACCTAGACCTATTTCACCAAAACCTTTCTGCATAGTTTTTTGCTACTACTTCCTTATCTGTTGTATCTCTTATATGCCATTTCGTCACCAGCAGTTTATATCCAAGGGCTCGTTCATAAACTGCGTTACCAATTTCTTGTTTTTTTTATCTCCCTCTCCCCCTCCGTTACTTTTCGTAGTACATTTCAAATCCCCCCTATAAAGTAACGTAACATATGAAAAACAATGCGCTACCACTCGTCAACAGTTAACCTTCAATTTAGATGGTCAAACATGAAGATGTACGGAAGACAATTTTTTTACAATATCTGGAACCCCCCTCCGTTACTTATCGTAGTGATTTTCAAAACCCGTCCCCCGCCCCTAAATTTGTAAAGTTGGTTATAAACGACCCCAATATGGACGGCTAATTCAAAAAAATGTATCCAGCAATGCCATAATTCAGTTAGTTTTCCTTTGGCTGACATTTTTTAGATGTAAAATTTTTTATTTTCACGAAGTCCAACGGAGTCGCACCACAAATAGGGCAAGTTTGATTATATTTTGTATCAGTTAGAACATTCAACACCTTATTATCTATAACAGTTAAATTCAATTGAAATTCAATTCAGCTCAAATCAGCTTCTTCTTTTAAAATGACTTCTTTCGTCTCTTTTATCAGTATTATAATTTTAGTGGCCTGCAGAATCTTAATGACTGTGGTGTTATTATCATTATTATATTTTGGTTATTATCTGGTAACCAGTCCAGAGCTGTGATGGGCTAAAACTGGTAGTAGCTGGGGCGTAGGCTACGAGGTCTGACCAAGGACTTTAAAACTGGTACCACGGGAGTCAGAATGCCCTTGGAAAATTTGTCAGTCTGACTTTAGGGAACGGCCCTTCGGGGAGTATTGTAGTGGCTGTGGTTTATCACCCATATCGCGGGTAGAGCTATCCAGCTCGGTGTAGGTTTGCATTCTCAAACCGGGTGCCATACCCTTTAGTATGGAAGAGGTTTTAGATAGGCCTCCACCCCCACCAAGGATTGCGAAGTGTCATCACAGCATGGAGCACATTTGGTACCTTGGAATCCTCAAAGGGGCGTTGACCGACGCAATATTTCGATCCCAATGTTATGGAACAATGTGAAATTAGGCCTACACGGCAGGTGTTCACATTAAACACAACATATCTTGTGGTGTTCGATATAATAAATTATGAAAAATTTAATAACAACTTAAAAATTCGTCCAAATTGAATAATGAGATTTTAATGTTGAATAGATCTTTTAAGGCTCTTCCTAAAATTTTTCGTACATTAAATGCAAATATTACTCAGAAATTGTTGTCATAAATACAACTTAAAAGATATAATAAATTGAATATTTATAAATTATCCGAATAATTAATCAAATAAATTCAAAGTTGGAAGCAAGAATGAAAAGCAAGTGAGAAAACAAAAAAATAAAAAATTTGAACGAAATTTTTGTTCGAAATTTGGACAAAACTAAAATTTCTTCCTCACTCTCTGAGCTTTCAGTAGTAGAATGTGTTGAAATTTAAAACTTTTATGTTAGTTTAAAAATCCGCCTAGGCTACAGTAGCAGATATTAGCATCGCGAACTTGCAGAGTATATTCTATGTCAAAAGAGTTATAATTTGCGCGTTCGAACAATTCGGGACTCTGCAGGACTCAAAACTTCTGCTTTATTAAAGTTCGTGAAAAAACACTATATGGGTTTATATATTATATAGTTTATGGACAAAACTATAATTTTATATGGGTTTTAAAAAATAAATTTCAAAATTATTATTTTTATCGGCCTTGCTGAAGGTGTATCCATAGTAAAAAAATGTTTTGAGGCTTGGTAACCATTTAGGTAACCAAAAATGCTCGAAAATGTTCAAAAAGTCGACTTTTAATTTGTTTGCTATGCGCGTTTTTTGATATGTTCTGGCCCATTGTGCGGCGCGGTTGCAATATCGCCTTTTTTATTGAAGAAAGTATAAAAAAGGGTCCAGACTAACATTTTCGCACAAAGCTACAATTTTAATATGTTTTAGTTTTTTCATTACTATGTACGAAAAAAATCGCCTAGCAGGTTTTAGAAGGGCACAAGCACCTGCCAGGCTTGGGGTTTTATTTGTAAAAAAAGATCTCAGACTAATATGTTTGCACAAAGCTATAATTATAATATGTCTTAAGATTACCATTATTATTTACGAAAACAAACGCCTAGCAGGTTTTGGAGCGGCACAAATAACTGTCAGGGCTGGGTTGAAATAATACGGCAAAAGCAGTAAATTAAATTTTGCGTGAAACGGATTTTCATTAATATATGTTCTATTAAAGTAAATAAAGAATGTGGTTTTGAGTTTTTTTTTTTTTTTTTTGTTGTAATTTAAGAAAAAAATTGTACAGATTTTACAGAAAGTACTTAAAACTTAAGACCTTTTTTAAAAAACATATCTAAAATATAAATAGTCATTTAATGGGAGCGTTTATAAAGATTTGATTTAGTTAAATAAATTGTATTTCATACAACAAAAATTTCAATAAAATTGATCGAACTAAACCGAAGAAATTCACTTCCAAAATTAATACTTTCTCTATGATTCTATCAAATCCGAACGCAACTCTATATATAAGGCGGCAAGACTTTTTATCGAGTTATTGTTTATTTCTGTTTTGTATTGTTGCTGTTACCGTTGTTAGGGTAAGGAAAAAATAACAAACAACAATCAAAAACACCAGAAGTATTTTTTTTTTATTTGGAGGGAAGAACAACTTTAAGGAGAAAACCAGATAGCTCAACCCAGTAAAAATATGAATATGTTATGAAATATGAATAAAAAATATGAATATGTTATGATATTTAAAAACATCCTTTTGCTTAAAATAAATATAAATAAAAGACACACAAGCAAAAAGATATACAAAATGTACAAAAAATTCAAAATAGAAAAGGAGATTAAAGTAAATATAGTCCATTAAAAAGTTGTAAAACATAGTTTTACTCGTAGCTTCAGTTTCAAAATTTTTATTGCTGAAATTTAATGTTATACATCAAAATATAATTTGAAAATACCTCTAAATAATGACTGTTCAAATTTGGTTTGTACCTCTCATACAAAATCATGTACAAAATTTAGGTTCAAGGGAAGTACCCCTAAAAACTAATCGATTTAAATAATTTAAAGTTTACATCTTTCACTTTATATTCAAAGCCTTCTGACCAAGTTTCATTAAGATCGGTCAACTTTTGTGTCTACCTCCCATACAAAATTATGTAAAAATTTAATATAGATCCAAGGGAGGTACCTCTAAGGACTGACTGATTTCATTCATATGTGATATTTTTCTTAGATAGCTTAGATAACTTACTAAGTATACAAAATTTTATTATCATAGGAGCACTCCTTCCATTCATTTCCAAATTTGTATGAGCGCAGAGCACTTGCGGTATTACTTGCCACTCAGCCAATGACACAATGCACGTATTGCAAACAAAATTGGAAGGGAAGATTGTGATGTGATGTCAATTGGACACCGAAGTCTTGTGATTTAACGCCCATAGACTTCTTTCTTCGAGGTTTCCTAGGTATGGTCTATGCCAGTAAGCCCCGAACGATTCCGGAGCTAAAACAGGAAACTCATATGGCCATTGTAGCTATTAATCCAGAATTGTGCCAGAATGTCATGAGCAATTTCATGAAAAGGACTCGCGTGTGCAAGCAAAGTCGAGGCGATCACTTGATCGATATTATGTTCCATCAATTATCTCCAGTTCTAGACTTTATAGTTCAATAAAAACAATGCGTTTTATTAAAAAATTAAAATTTCAGTGACTTTTGGGTGATACCCTTTAATTAAGAAAATGTCATATTAAGGGGTGAAAGTTAAACATAATTACGAATTCAAAGAACATTATATTTTATACAACATATGTTTTATTAGTATTAACTTTTAATTCATTAAGTGCCTTGACATTCTAAAAACATAAGCTTGGCCTGTAACTGCCCCCCAGGGGTCAATTGTTCAAATTCCAGTCAGGCCATGATTCCACACTTCTGACTTTCTTTATTTTTATTCTATTTATTTTATTTTATTTTCACACCAATATTCACAAGCTAACAGTTGTAATTAATGGCAAGAAAATATTTGGTAAGGATCGCTAATGAACTAAAATTGACTGAGGTAAAGACGCAGATTCAACTACCTCAGATTCAAATTAAATAGTTTATACAGCCTAATGTTTATCCTAAACCTTCTTCTTTTAATATCTTTAAAATGGATTATAGATATTTATTATAGATATATATATATATCTGGTCAGAAAAGGATTATAGATATTTTTTTATTACTGTGAAATTTTAACTGAATTTACTTGGAACTGTCTACTTTATACTTAAAAAAATAAATAATAACATTAAATTTCTTGTACAGAATATTTTTTTCAGTGTTCACAAACATTCTCGTAATATTCAAGTACTGTGCCTATTTTTAATATGCAGCTTTTTCTATTAACCATTCATTAAGCTGTACCACTTTTGCAGCATTTCCTTCGAAATATATTTATTTCAACGTTTAATTAAGGAAATAAACTTTGACATTTTTATGTACGAGTCAAGCACTTGCATGCAACTTTTGTGTGCTTTTGCAAAACTTTAACCATCAAATTTCAACATCGAAAGCATTGTTGTAATTGCTTTTTGAAAATTCCCAAGAACAACAAATTGGTAGAAATCAAAAATTAATGTCCGCAAAGTAAAGAAATACCATTTCATTTCAAAATAATCATTTCCAAACGCTTTCACAGATTTTAATAAACTTGCGATAAACTTTGGAAGTTTTCAAACTTTTATGTTCATTAAAAACGCGAATTAATAGCGCAAGAAAATTATAAACCGTTCGAATGGCACTCCAAATAAATGTGCTGGGAAGGGGAATGTGAAATAAAAACTCCGAATTACGAGATCAATTAAAACAACGACAACTGCTGCTGAGAGGCAGCAATGAAATCCTTCAGCTTTCATGTCAAATTAATTATTTTGTTGTAATATGGAAGAAAGTTGCTTGCAACTGAATCGAATAAGTGGCTAAAGCAAAATAGCAGACTGGGGTCTAAGCATTTTTTTTTTCAAGTTTCTTATTTGTAACCTTGTAAATAGAGTGAAGCTTTATTTTGATAAACTCTCTTCAGATATGCCAAATCCATCGAATTTTATTGTTTTTGAAAGTTTTTTTTTTCTATTTATGTAATAAGTAGGTTTTACGATAAGAATTATTCAAAAACTGTTTCTTTTTTAACAAAAATTGCGATTGACAAAATCCTCAGCCAATTTCGAACAAATTTTGCATACCTTTAAAAATTAAATTGGTAGAGCAATCTATAAAATTTTGAAAAATGATATTGTTTAACGAAAATCGACCTAGGTTCCAAAAATATATGACTTAAAAATTTAAAAATTACACAGCGGAATACTAAAAAAGTTGCAGAGTTCTCGACCATAAACTTTAAATGCATTTCGGACGCAAATTTCCGAAATGGTATGGTAGCAGTAATAGGCAAAAATCTGAACGTTGTTTTTCTGATAATTTGACTATATCTTTTTTAAAAATGGCTTAAAAATGATTCGATTTTCATCAAAAATATATTTGCTTTTATTAAAGCTATTTCGGTATTAAATTTTTTTTGCATAAAATTTTGCTTTACCTTTTGTAGTTTTGAAGATATTGACTTTCAAAGTTATAAAATTTTGAAAACTTGATAGGGTATGGATATCTGAAACCCTTTATCTTTCCTTAATCCTTCATGTGTATCCAAAATTTTTTTATCTGATAGTTAAAATTTCGGGAATTTAAATAAATATTTCGATTTTAACTATTAAAATCAGATATATTTTTGATACAAAGAAAGTTTTTTAAATTAATTTACTATGAAAGAGAAAGTATGAAATTAGAAATAAATACGTGCTCTATGAAAATGTATCAATTGTGTTTGGTGCTTAGTTGAAAAAAATCTTTAAAATTCAGTGAGCCGATGGTATGGAAAAAAAAATCATCACGATCACTGTTATTTTTGTCTTGTTAAAATAAATGGCAACAGCAGAAACAATACGAGTTCGTGAATATATCCTTACATAGATTCAGCTCGAAAACGAATAAACTCACAAGCAATATGCCTGTGAGCGACATCCATCTTTCAACCATCTACCTGATATTTGAATAATAAACTGACTCTACACTTGATGAAGTTTGGTGTTGATTGGGCAAGGGGGCGTGGTTCCTCCATTTTTGCTTCCTCCAAATTTGCTCTTTCGCCAACAAAACAAAAAAATAATTTATACATCAGTCGGTTTTAATTATACAAAACTAAAATTTAGTATTTTTGCTCATATGGATGTACACGATTTGATACTCAAACTTGGTATTATATATTAATGTTGCCACTAACACTTTTACCGCCCACAAATTATATATATCAGACGGTTTTTAAAGTAGAATACTAAAATTTGGTATTACATTCATATTGTCACTGTCAGAAACTGTATCGTTATAATTTCTGAGTTGTACACATTTTGATAGTTAACCTTGGTGTGTAGGTGTAATGGGGCCAAGTGACGGTCACTATTTACTATATACATATATGTGGTGACTCAATACCACCACAAAATAACACGATACCCTATAGGAACAAACTAACTTGTTTTTAAAAACAACTAATTAAAAAACTAATTTAAAATAAACTAGTATATGAAGTACTTTGAATTATATTAAGGCGGCATCCATTTCAATTCGAAATAGTTTTTATTGCATTATATATGAAGTAATTGAAATACTACTTAAAAACATGTGGTTGATAAACTACTTTGAATTATATTAAGGCGGCAACTACTCTTATTTTGACATGTTTTAATTGCAAATTTTTATTAGATTACAAGTTTATATATATTTAACCATGTTATTTCATCAAATATTATTAACTTTAAACCATCAGTGTTTTTTTTTATTTTAATTTCCGATTAAAACTTTAATTTTAGAACAATTTTTGAAGCGAAGCTTTTTACTCCTCTTTCTGTGATTTGCTTGGAGTGATATCTGAAAAATGTTCGACAGTTTTTTTTCTTCGAATTTTATGGTTTCTTATTGCTTGCGTTTATTACAACAAGAAAATTAAATACTTTAATATTAAAAATAATGCTTTGCCCCCGTGGGGACTCGAACTCGCACCCAGTTGATCACGAGTTCTATGCGCTATCCACCAGGCGACCAAGCTGGGTTAAAAACGCTTGTTGATTCAATGTTAAGTATAACAGAAGCTATGCTGCAGTAGATCGTTACAATCTATCAATAGATAGAGGATTATGTATTGGCTTATGCCAATAAGATGTCATCAATATGCTTATGCCAATAAGATGTTTTCTTGATGTGAATGCGCAAAGGAAAACTGTAAACGTGTTACCACTACAATATAAAAATCTTTATTATTGAAGAAACTTAAACAATTATTACATTAAATCCAAAGGAAGTTTATTAAAAAAATGATAAAGTGCGGAAGCCAGCTATATACAGTTAAAAAACACTATTGCTTTTCGTCTCTCTATCCATTCTTTTCTCTCTTTTTCGTTCATTCCAACCAATACACTAGCACTGCCATATCGATCAATGCAGTGCAGCCACAAAACACCGATGCTGGTGACATCTTGTAGCAAGTAGAAGCAAATTTGTTGTAAAAACGAAAACAAAGTTCATCTTAAGAAGTACATTGAGTTTTTTGACAGTGTACAGGCAGCGGAATTCTTTTTCGCTGATAGTACACTGTTGAAGGAAAAAATTTGTTCAGTGCAGCCAAGTTCACAACCATGTGTGGAGAGATAAAATAGAGAGTCGCTGGCATTATATGCCCGTATGTATTGGTAATTGGCGATTCAACAATAAAAAAATAAGCAGTAAGTATATTTTGTGTATATATGTAATTTATTTTGTTATTTTAAATTTTTGAATTTAAAAGTTAATTTATTAAAAAGAAAAAATTATTAAGCTATCAAATCTATGTAACTGCGAAAAAGCTTCGCTTCTCTCGTGTGTCCAACGACGTACCAGTGTTTTTTTTTTCTTATTTGAGTATCAAGAACACATAGGACACTACCTTGCAAAATACTAAAAAATTAGACAAGTTTTAAATTATGCCGTGCCTACATTTCCAATTTTTAAGGCGGTCTTCTCATTGAGCAACTTTTTTTTTTTTACTTTTTTTGCATTTATTTATAGCTTGGGTAGTTGTGAATATGCTCCTAAAAGGATTTTTAGAAATTCGAAATACTTTAGAAGATACAGCCTTTTTTGTGAAGCAAGGTCTTCGTCAAAATGAGCTATAAAAAAATTACTTCAAACTTTAAACGCGTTTATCTCGAACCCACGTTTTTCGAACTGGCGGCCATGATATCTCCAGTTCAACTGAACCGATTTTCATGAAACAAAGTGGAATCGACGCAGAATTGTCACCATTCTCGGGTGAACCTCAACCATAATTTTAAAAATTTTTTACTATTTTTTTTTACACTAAACTACAAAAAAAAAACCCGAAATTGAAATTTTTTTTGAATGGCCGCCATTTTGTCAAAAAAAATCACAAAATTAAGCTTGAGGTTCACCCGATAATTACATCTATACTGATTATAACCCCGTTTTTTTTTTCATTTCAGACGCTCCGGAGACCCGGAATCGTGGCCGCCGTGACGACACCTTTTTTTTTCACCACCAACTTTGAAGTCTCATTACTTTTTGAACAGCCCACGTATCGAGGCAAAAAAAATTTGGATATCCAAAATATTTTGGATTTAGCTTAATGGGAGTATTGTCTTTCGAATGATACCACATTCGCACAATTCCAAGAGCACAATTTTTTTTTTTTTATTTCCACTGCACAAAGCCGCAAAGCGGCACGCTTTTGGCAATGATGTATCATTTTCCAATATAACTGGAGTTGATGGACAATTAATTCATAATTTTAAAATTATTTTGATTTGTTTATCATGACATCTCCCTCTAACTTTAAAACAATTCGAAGAATTTTGTTGAACAACTGAAAAAATTATCTTTGAAAAATGTCTTTAGGTACGAATGTTGGCTACCGTGCATATGTTGCTTGTGCACTCGCTTTTCAGAAAAAATTTCATAACTATAGGTGCTTACATAAGTAGAAAATATTTGTGTTTATGCCAAAAAAAAAGTGGAAAAAACCCCTGCATAGTCATACAAAATGTTAAAGGGTTTATTTTATAAGGAAATAATTTTTAATTCTTCATTTTACATTCTTTACAGAAAGAAAAGTAATAATATAAAATTATTATAACTAAGCCACGGCTTGAAGTGAAAGTCTAAGTCTACTTTAGAAACTTTTTTTAGTTACTGAAACCAAACGAGTTAGGTTGTTATTCCAAAATCATAAGAGCAGCAAGCTGACTTTAGCTGTTTGGTTTCATATCACCAAACATTGAATTTTTAAACTGCAACCATAAAAATTTGCGTACTACACCGAGAAAAAAGCTTATGTTAAATTGGAAAAAAAAACCAAGTACAATTTATAAGATGACTTTGGCAGTTTTCATCCACCCAAGTCCTTTATCAAAACGCTTAAGTTTTACATGTTGACTTGCCAATTTTTATTGGGTGATAAATCAACCAAGTATTTGGTAATTTTTTATACACTACTTGAAAAAAAAATTTAATTTCAAATATATAACTTTTTTTCGGGTTTTGGTTTTTTTTTATTTTCCTTTTTTTTTTTGAAGTTGCCGCCTCTCGTTCTGTGTTTTGCTTCACTGAAATAGGCAACTACACAAAATTTTTCTTTTATCGACACCGTTTTTCTTAGAAATTAATGACTCTTCTCGGCTTTTCTTGCTGCTTGACGTCTATTATAACAAGAACATTAAATTAAATTAAATTAAATATCATATACAAAAATTTAACCTTCGCATGCCGTTGAAATTCGAACCCACAACCAACCGATACCACTGTGTATGAAGTCACTACACTACGCATTGAGCCAAACTCTTTCGTTACGCGGAGTGATTTATTCAATATTAATTACAACTGAAGCTATGCTGCAGCTATCTCAACAGAATGCTGCGACATACTAAATCTGTTAATACAGCATCTGTTAACAACTGTGAATCAAATATTTTTTTGGCAGGGTATGTGCTTTCAAAGCAATGTATTAAGCAATAAATTGCTTAGGTGAATTAACGTAGCTACAGTTATGGCAGCAAACAGAAGCAAGGCTGCTTGGATCAGTTGGTAGAGCGATGGACTGGCACCAAAAGTTCCAGAGTTCAATTCCGCACGGCGGGCAAAGAATTTTTTTTTTTGCCTTTTTTTGCATGAATGCTTAAGCCATCCATGCAATTTGTTTTTTAATTTTGTATTTTTTGTATTTTTGTAATTGTAATCAGAAAGTAGTTTCGCTTTTATAGCCTGATTTTTATATTGAAATTACTTTTAATGGTACTCATTATAATATACATTTTAGCACAATTCTTGCAAATACCTAAAAGAAAGATTTAATAATTTTGTTTGAATTTAAATATTTAAAGCTTTCTGAGATCGAGCGAGGTCTCCGTCATTTGTCTCAATAAGTAATAATTTAAAACTTTATCACCAATATTACTGCACAAACCATCCATGAATAATTTGTTTAAAAGTTTTCAACTAAGCTGGCGCACTTTGATGTCATGCAATTGGATTTGAGAGCATGTAAGCTGCTAAATTTATTATCATTCCCACTTCCCCCTCCTCTCTGATTCTGTATAAAGTATTCTTAGATAGACAATTTACTTTTAAACGAAATAAATTAATTGAGCTAAGTCACCATCATTTTTTAATTTTGCTTCACTTACTGACAATAACTGACTGGTGCATGAATTCAGAGAAAACGGCCTATTTTATTGATAAAAATCTTTGGCTATAGTATTTAATAGTTTTTCCCTTTTTTACATTAAAAGTTGTAATATTTATTCTAGGATTATCCATAAAGAAAGCCAGAAAATGTTCCAATTCGCGAAGCAGCTTCAAATCTGACAATTTCACGACTCTACAGTTTTTAAATGTGTTCCCCTGTCAGATCTTTTTGTGCTGTAAATCTTTCTTATTTTACTACCCTCACAAAGATGCGTCGTTAAGTCCGCTTGATTTTGACTTTTAATTGTGAATCTTAAGCCTGTTAATCCATGCTTAACGCTTAAGAAGACAGAACTTTTTTTTAACATCTTTAGCTCAATGACGCTACCAAGAAATAATTAACTCGATAACGAAATTTCGGCGCTTCTGAAATTGTGGAGCACACTTTATCAAACGTATGCCCCCACCTTTTCCCCCAACAGCTTGTCGTTCATTTTTGGGTTCCTCATTATTTGAGTAAGTCTTTTGTCGCACATGACTTAAGCTTTTCCGCATCATTCCAACACTTAATCCGGATTAAACTGAAATCTCGCTATTAAGCCATGTTCGTTCGCTTTGTGCGCAGCAGTGAAATCCAACTTGCTGGGGGTTCCGCCACGCTGAACAAATTCGAATTCCATAGAATAATCGTTGCGTACGCATAGCTGATAAAAAGACAATTACAGCGATATAGTAAAAACAACAGAGGCAAAAACAACAAACGGCAACTTAAAATCAGATCCGTTTGTTGACTTCAACTTCTTGCAAACACAATCTATTGTTGTGGGTGGAGCTGGATTTGTCGGAGAAACAGTTAAAATTCTCGAAACAGATTTAAGAAGATTCCCAAGCAGATCTAAGGAATAAGAATAAATGTTGTAGTTGTGGAATGGCCGTTAAAGTGTGAAAGGGGTGAGAAGAAGTGAGTGGGTTGTAAAAATGTTGCAAATTATTAGCAACACCATCATTGAGAGAGAACTCATTTTGGTGTCAAAAAAGTTAATCAAGCAACATTCCGATTTACCGAAGATTTCTGGTAGGTGGTGAAAATATTTATGGAATGGAGAAATGTATTTTTACATAAGTACAAGTTGATGATGGTGATGATACTTAAAACCTTCTTTGGATTTGTCCAAATCATTTTTAGTATTAGTAGAAATAGTTTCAGATTTGCTAGATGTATACAGAGGATGTTATTCCTCCTTCTCCTTCATGTTAAGCTTCACAGTGTCTCTTAAAAATACCAAGAATGTCAATGCATTAAAATGAATCAAAAGATATTGAGCAATGTCATGTAAGCAGCTGTAAGTTGTCGATGAACTCAAACTATTGGAGCGAATTTAATGGGAAAAATGATGCTGTCGTTGCTGCTGCTCTTTGCTATGTTGGCGGTTCTGATTAATCTTGCAGTCGAATGGATTATTGTGAGCTTATTTTTATCCTAGGGTACACAATGCTTTTGGTATTCTTGGCGTCAGAATAATATCACTAGAAATGTAGCTCCAAGAATTCGCGACTTAATTGTTTCTTTTACATTATTTCGCTTGACGTTAATTTAATTATAGCGGCAATTAAAAGACTACTTAAGTCATCTTCAATAGAAGAATCTTCTTTAATTTATGAGTGGAATTAACTTCATGATTTAAAAAATTAACCAAATTGCTTGAATATTTTAATAGCTTAGAACAATTTGAAAGTTTGGAAGAAAGAATTGTAAGAAACGCAGGAATATCTTTAAAAAATGCCTAAGAAAGAAATAAAACACCGGGCAAAACTGTTGACAGGTTTGAGGGCTTGGTCAAAGGTGGTTCACGCTATCCACTAGTCGATAACATCCTCTAAATATCGACTATAAAAATTTTCTTGACCTTTTTTGGGTGGTTCTGGAATAGTCTTCCCTCACTAACATACATGGTGTGCTACAGGGTGACAAATTTTGTTTTACTGATCAAGTGAAGACACTTGAGAGATATATCATCAATTTAAACATATATAAAGTAATGAAATTTCGCAAAAATATAACCTTTACATTAGTGTTCCAAAAAAGTTGAAGCTGTTTTTTATGTGGTACCCTTTTAATTTTTTTGTATAATGTTGAAATAAATGTAAATAAAATTTGGTGTACCTAGGACTACGGGAACCAGTGACGACTTGCATCGATACATGTCGTTGATAATATGGAAAAAAGTGCTAATTTTTCAAAAACCCCAAATAACTTTTGTTTAAGTGCAAATTTTAAAAAAGCTGGCTCACAGCTCGTTTTCTATTTAATATTTCTTCAAAATAAGCTATCAAACATGAAAATTTGACAAAAACTACTAGAGTTATGATTTTTTAAATCGTTACAAATATTTCATAATCTTTCCGATATCGGAATTCGCTTTCGTTGCGAAATCGTAAGGAAAATCATATGAAGGGGTTGACACGACTTCGTATCGAAATATCGTAATGATTTCGTAACGAATCATAACGAAAATGTGACGAAAAAGTAACGATTTTGTTTATACAGTTTCCAATAAATTAAATTTCACTCTGTTTGCACTTCAATATATCGTATATAAGATTTTAATTGTTTTTTGGATGCCTTTTGGCCACTTTTTTTTTTAAATAAGCCCACAAATTTTCAATTGGGTTAATATCTGGGCTTTGGGCTGGCGCATCAAACACTTTTTTACAATTGTAAAGGAGCCACGTCCTTACCATATGCGCCTTATGTTTTGGATCGTTATCCTGATAAAATTTGAACAGAGGCTTATTGCCGTCTCTTAGCCCAAATTTATTAGCACTATTGATTAAATTACATTTTAAAATACTTAAATATTGCTGTGCATCTATCGTGTTTTCAACAAAAGCTAAATCACCGACTCCCTTACTTGAAATAAAGCCGCATACCATCACCGATAGTTTTCCAAATTTCACAGTTGGAATGGTGTTTTGTTTTTCCAATGCCTTCAACGGTTTTCGCCAGACTTTATTTGGCCCATCGTTGCAATACAGCATTATTTTCGTTTCGTCACAAAATATGACATCATCCCAGTAGTTAACAGGTTGGTCCATGTACATCTCAGCAAAAGACAATCGTTTTTGAATGTTCGCCTTTGACGGCAATGGTTTTTTTCGCGCCACTATTGATGAGTATTTATTTCTTTTTAATACCTGCCGTACAGTTTCGTGCGAAACCACAACATCAAGTTCTCTCGTCGAAATCTGTGGGTTTCCAGCTACCATACTTGTTAAATGGCGTTTTGATATTTGGTGGTCGAACATTGGAAGACTTAAGCTCCAGTCTATTTTCATTTTTCACGCGGTTTAAAATATTATATAATGGTTTTTTAGCCAAGGAAAACATGTCTACTAATTCTTTGACAGTTTTTCCTATGGAGTGGTTATAGTAAACCAACTGCATAACATCAAACGATGTTCTTTTACCAGGCATCAGGATTTTAAAATAACTACACAATAACCGTTCAATTAGAATAACAAACGATGACTAAAGCACTATTATTGATATTATACGACGAAAAATTGTATGTTGCACAAAAAAACATCGAATCCGATAATAGTAAATAAAATACGCATCGCGAAATTCGTGAAAAAACAGTAAGTGTAAACAATTACTTGACAGTCAAATTATCGGATTATTTTTGTTTTATTTTCTTTTTTTTTGTTGTTATCATGCACTGAATTTGTTTGTATTTGGTTGTTAACACACAATTTAAATAAAAAATATAAGAAAATAACAAAAAATATTAAGTTTTGGTATTTCTTATAAGAATAAAGATAAAATTATGCTTTCTTTTCATAGTGTAAACAATTACTTGACATACTGTATATGAAATTTGACATGTGAACACTAATCAAATTCTTGGTCAAATCGTTTAACGAAAATCAAAATATTTTGATTTTTCGGTTGTTTGACCAACGATTCGATGAAAAATTTGACGTGTGAACACTCGTCAAATTTTCTAGTTCGATTTCGTCACTTAACAAAAGACTTCAACGTGAACACTTCAGCTTCAAATGGAGGACGAAGAAAACTTTAAAAAATAAGGCATATGGAGTGCTGCTTAAAAAACTGCAGGAAAAGGCACCCAAGGCGACAATTGAAGCCTTAAGAAAAGAAATTAATTGCTTCAGAATCGCACATCGTCGGGAACTGGAATAGGTTCGATCCAGTGAAAGGTCGGGAGCATCAGCAGAAGAAGTGTGTGAACCAACCTTCAAGCACTTTCCACAATTGGATTTTCTACGCGTCCAGGAAGAACAGCTGGTGGGTGTATCATATATATTTTCAGAGGATGAAAATATTGATCCAGACTCTGAATTGGTAAATCGTCATGTACCTAGCCATGTGCAACAAGCCAAATGTTTATATATATATATAGTCTTCATTGAAATATCGAAGTCCGACAGCTAACTTAAGACAGTAAAAGCATTTCCATTCATTTTTAAACCCATTTCCATTAAATTTTAATTCAATTAAATTTCCCATTTTAAAAGCATTTCCATTCATTTTTATATTTGTTATATACACCATCACTATATTTGGCAAAATGGGATGAAAACCACGCCTTCCTCCAATTTTGATAATAATGACAGTTTATTCTGATAACAATGGGAAACAATTTCATAAAAATTTCACCTTAGTTTGAGAAACAACCGAAGGTTTGAAGGCAGGTGGTGTTATGTGGCATGTTGAGAGAAAATCTTCTGGGAGAAAAATAATGCGTGTTCGCAATACAAACCAGTCCTCTAAGGAGGGGAAGGGGGAAACCTGGGCGCAGTAAATGATGAGTTGAAAATTGTATAGAAGTTGTAACTAGTGTCCGACATAGTTGTATAGAAGTTATAATTAGTTTCGGCTGTTCGACCTCAATATGGACAAAACTGAAGAGTCTAAATATCATATCTTACATATATACGAACATTATTAAAAAAAAATTATTGAAAAATTCAATTTATCATATTGTTAATTAATCTTATCGATCAAATTTTTCTTGGAGAGTTCTAATGTTTTAAAGAAATTTGAAAGTAAAAGAAAATAAAAAATTCCTACCCCATAAATGCTGCCATGCGTAATTTTTTTCTCTTAATATTACTTTATTCAAAGTATGTAATTTATGTATTTCCAATTGAAATCCGTTTCCAATCCACTTCCTAGGTGGATTTCTCCTGTGTTTCTCATCCGATTTTTAAGATGTTTTTTTTTTTAATGATGCAGAAGGAGTGCACCGAATAGTTTTTAAAGAAATTTACCTGCTGTGAACAGCTAAAATATAAGCTGAATATAAAAGTGAAATTATGAATGACACTTCACTTATTGTTATATCATATCCACGTAGAAGATCGCACAAAAAGAAGAAAAAAAGCAACTTTTGGCATTGTTTCGTAAGTTTTGTTTTTTTATACTGTGGTGTGCGTTTGATTATATTCGCACATGCGCAAAAAAAGAGGGAATGCCAAATTTTTATGAAAAACATTTGTTTTTGACATTAATATTGTACCGAATTAACAGAGAATGTATGCAAAAAGGTCGAATTTCAGTCACTGGCGAACTCTAGTAATAAAAATGCAATAATAGGATTCAATAGAAGGTAATTGCAACAATAAAGTAAAGGGTTAATCATTATAAATTTAGTACATTTTCTAGTTGGTATAATGAACAACTTATTATTTAAAATAGAAGTAATACAAAGATAAGCATTGAATGGAAAACGGTTTTTCTTTGTCGAAGTGGTCAGCCTATAGCTTGTGCAGCATTTGTTTGATATACTTTGAATTAATAGGCGGCTGTTACTTTGCCACCCATTGCAGATCGAGCTTCAGCGTTACTGCTAGTTGGAGCGCTTGTGTCTGTACATGTTTTCATCTGGGCGTAGTGCTTGTGGGTATTTATTCAAGGAAATCTTTAGACAACACTTCCCTGGGTGGTGCTATTGGACCCTCATCCATCGTACTTACGCTCTAGTATGATTGTCCATTTGAGATCTAACGTTCTGTCAAAATTAAAAAAAATGTTTATTTTTTTAAGCTTAAAGCGTGGAATAAACTTTTTATTCAATCTTACCTGCAGGTGGCGGTCCTGGTGGCGGGCTTTTATACAAAACATCCAGCAATGTATAAATGTATGCATGTATGTATGTATGTATGTATGTATGTATGTATTAACTTCATTTAAATGT
Organism: Coremacera marginata; assembly: GCA_914767935.1. Taxonomy (NCBI): domain Eukaryota; kingdom Metazoa; phylum Arthropoda; class Insecta; order Diptera; family Sciomyzidae; genus Coremacera; species Coremacera marginata. The sequence continues at coordinate 138,753,666 of OU612045.1, forward strand.
AGGGAATGTTTGCCCAGAAAGCGATCCACAAGTTTTAAAATATTCGCAAAATTTATTTCGAATTCCTCTTGCAGTATTTGGGTTATTGCTTCTTTCACTCGTATTAAGACTTTGATTAGAGCAACTTTATTTTGAGGGATATCGGGGTTACGTATACATATATATGAAGAACTTGTATTTCTTAAGAAGTTGTGTTGAAAGCAAATTGCCAGCACACGTTTAGTGGTTTTTTCCGGAATCAAATTAATTGTAGTCAACAAAATTCGAAATCTTGACTTTATTATACCGAATGTGTTTTCAACAACTATTCGTGCGCATGATAGCCGATAGTTGAAATATTCTCCTTCTTTACTCAATCCAGTGTGCCTATATGGCTTTATGAAATTTAAATGAAGAGCAAAAGCGTCATCTGCAACAAAATCGAATGGAAGCTCATTATTGAAGTCTGTAATTTTTCTCGGCATCAGCACTCCTAGTTTTCCGTCTTTGTGCATCCGACTAAATTTTGTATTTGAAAAAACGCTTCCTTCAGATACTCTTCGATTAGCGCTAACATCAATCAATATAAACTCATAGTTGGTTTTTACAAGCGCCATCAATACAATGCTGTATGTCTTTTTGTAATTAAAGACGTTAGCTCCAGAGTCTTTTGGCTTCAAATTATTGACATGTTTTCCATCAATTGCCCCTATGTAGTTTGGAAAATTCCGTAGTTTATTGAAACCCTTCTCTACACTCATCCATTCCTCTTCCTTTTGCGGCAACTGAAAACAAAGGTTTTTTTCAGATCAAGAACACGCATTAAATACTTTAAAAACTTTACAATAAATTGCATTTCTGAATATTTGCTTTCAAAATTAATTTTTATAAATAACTACTTATTTTTTTACAGAGTCCAACACCTCACAAGAAACCCTCAGAGCCATCACCAAAACTGTTGATAAAGCAGAGAAATTAACTTTTTTCGAAAGCTCTTTCAAAAATGGGCCACAGTGCTCTTTGACTCATTCCACAAACAACTATTGGCGAAGCAGAATTGTTTCAGATAACATGCAATTGTTTTGTCTCACTTTCACTTACATCCGCCCTTGGGCGGATACCTTTCACATGCATACGAAAGCTTTCAATTAAAAAAGCTTTTTACAAGAGGTGAGAACTTATCACACTGAATAAAATTATACGATCGTCCTCGTGCGCACTTCATTCTATTAAAATGCGGCTGCTCGCTTCTGCGTTGTCTTATTGAACACGTCCAGTGTTGTGACCAGAAGTTTTTTGTAGAAATATTCATATTGTTAAAAAAATATACGCTAAATATTCCACTTACAATTTTTATATTCCACAAAAATATTCCACTTTCAATTTAAAAGATACATATAAAAAAAATTGATTATAGATATAAAAGAAACACAAAAACATGTTTAAAAACATCTATTGTATTTGTTGATTATTATCAGATTTTACAATTTAGAGCAATCAAAATTTATAAAACATTTACTAATAATACTAATAAAATAATATTCATAAGATACTAACAAATATACATTTGTACTTTACAAGTCTTTTCAAGGATTATGTTCTCTTAAAAATAGTTAAGTATATTTTTTCTCACAGAACAAACTTATTTCTTAAAACACAATCAAATAGGTGTATTAAATATCGTCACTTTTAATCTAAAAAGCCGTAGCAACAATTTTAATTTTTTATAGGAGAAGCCAATATCGTTTTAAAATTGGACATATTTCCGATTGGAAATATATTCAAAAATTGCTATTTTATAAACGAAATTAAGAAGACTGGACTACTTTTAAATCTAATGTATGTGCTTCTTCAAATTGTTTTTGGCTTCTCCTATGAAAAACTAAAAATGTTATGTTTTTTTAGATTAAAATTACAATGTACAAAATTAAAATAAAGGCACATCCTCGAGATCAATACTTAAATTGTTGCTTGTATTATTATCAAAGAAATTTGTAGTCTTAAATTTCTTTATTAAACTATCAATTATTTGGAAGAAATCGCAACGTTTTTTTTTAATATGAAGCCATGTTCAAACACGAAAAATCAAACTCTTTTATTTTATGTTTTGCAAGGTGGTTTGGAGAAGAAAAAATGTAAAATGTCCATAGCAAAAAAAAATCATTTAGTAATCAAATATTATTTATTATAAAAGTGGACTATAATATTCCACTATGGTTACACTGAACACGACAAAAACTGCATTCCCGTGGTCATTGCAATACCCGTTGCATTGAACACGGGAATGCAGCTAACATATCATTAGAGCATGGTATTATGATTTACAAGGTAGGAGTGACAGTTTTGTTGGCGATTTGGAGTTGTCAAAAACGCATTGAAATAGAGAAAACGAATAAGCAGCATAACGAAAAGTTATAAAATGAAAAGTTAAACTTTGTATTGATTTCGACAACTCTCGATCGCCGCTCGTGAGAAAATAGGTAGTTGTCAAGGCTACCTGGTAATAATTATATCATGCATTAGCACGTTTGTTCGTTCATTCGATACGATCAGTCGTTGTACGAACATCATGCTGTTAAGTTGTAGGCGTGTGCTTAACTGTTCTGAAGACGGAACGGACATGGAACGTTTCCTTTAGAGAGCGGAACTAGTTCATTTAAACATGTCCGCGGAACTATCTAGTTCCTTTGTTTATTTGATCTGCTTCAGCTGCTTGTTTGTTGAACGTCTCTTTTATAGAGCGGTACTAATTCATGGAAACATGTCCGCAGAACTATCTAGTTCCTTTTTTTATTTGTTCTGTTTGATTCTGCTGGTTGTTTGTTGACCTGTAGAGAAAATTTGTAATACTCTAAGTATAATTTCAACACAACGCTCTGACAAGTCTTAAACAAAATTGATCACAAGTTGTTGTTCTTTTCAGTGTTTTTATTTCAAAATAAAGAAATTAAGGAAAATATTAATAATTTATTTAAAAAACAAAACTAAAAATTTGCTAAAAAATTTCATATTGTTCAAATATTAAGTAACAAATTTGTAGCATAAGAAAATATGATATATATAAAAATTATCTGATAGTTCCGCGGAAAGTTTCGTGAACAGTTCCGCGGACATGCTTAATTTAAAACATAATAAGCATAAATTATATTTAAAATGCTTTTGTTTCTTTTACTCTAATACAGGGAACTGTCGGAACTGATAGTTCCGCGGACATGCTTATTTTACAACTTAATAAGCAGTTCAGTATCAGTTCCGGCAGTTCTCTGTATTAGAGTTAAAGTAACAAAAGTATTTTAAATATAATTTCATGATTGTTCTCTTTCTTATGTTACAAGCAAAAATAAACAGAACGATGCACACAACAAGAATAACGAATCTCTCACAAGCCTAATAGCCTAATAGTTTTACTTGTTGTCGCTCAAACAATGAGTCTAAGCAGTAAAGTGTGTGCGGTAAGTGCGAAAGAGTTGTAAACTATTGTTGCTCATAAGAAAAAAAAAATTCGTTTCAGTCGGAACTGTTTGGACATGCTAAAATCGAACACAATCGAACGATTGGAACTATGTCCGGGAGTGAACATAGTTCCATGAACTTTGCATGTCCGGAACAACCCAACTCTATTAAGTTGCGGCCGCTCGATTCTGCGTTGCCTAAGGTTGCTAACATAGCAGTGATCTGCAGCGGATAGCTTTTTTGCGACTCCGAGTGTATCCGAAAAAAATAAGTACAAAAACCGACTCAACCCTTAGCACACGCAACTCAACTCATACTCTCTTCTACGATGCGGCGGCTAAAATAAATATGAGTATCATGGTAGAATAAAAGACGGTACACGCATTTCGGACTACGCTCTCTTGCTCATAGCCAAAATTGCCAAAGTCAGCTATTTTGGGAATGAAAACAAAAGAAAATGAATACAAATTTAATTTCTCCAATTGGATTTTTATTGTGTTGTGATAAAGAATTTGATTCGTTAATTTAAATCATTAAATTTGATAAACATTTAATTACTCGAATTGAATTATATTGTGTTGTGCTACAAAAAGTAGAAATATTTCATTTAAATTTCATAAAAATGAAATGCGTGTTGTGTTCAAAATAACTCAACAAAGAAAATGGACCGTATTTTCGTGTTCCGGCTGAAGATCCCAGGTGCCAACGGTGGAACATGGCATGTTCGAGGACTTTTGCAAAAGGCGCCCGTGTTTGCTACGAACACTTTCATTTGAGCGATTTTGCGCAACCTCTAGGATCCAACTTGCCTGCTCGGCTTAACGTAGGTGCAGTGCCGTTCCTTGTGCATTGTGGCGTAGATATTGCTGAGAGCTCTCCAGCAGAAGACATTTCGATATTTGGTGTCAACTTTGATCGGGTGAACTGCTGCACGCAAACTAAGTAAAGCTTTGTCTATTCATCCAGGAATAAAAGTTTACTCTGTCAGTAGTCTAAGCATAAAATATTGATTTAATGTTATTTATCTGTATATAAGTTCCTGCTGAGATCTCGGAAGGCAACTTTATTTTGGTGACTCAATTAAAACAGCAAGTAAAGGATTTGGAGGTTGAGCTGGCCAAGAGAAAGGCAGAGTTAGAGGAAGCCAAACAGTTTAATTCAGGTATCAGCTCAGTTTTCACTGCAGGGCAGATAAGAAAAATGCAGCATCCGGAAGAGGCACATATTCACTGGGACTCGAAGGATATTCCAAACGCAGTTTGCCTTCACGCATCTGGGCCGAAAGCCTACAACCATCTGTATAAGCAAGGCTTTCCTCTACCGCATGTTTCCACACTTCAGAGATGGGCGCAGAAAGTGGAAATAAGCGAAGGAATTCTGCGCATTGCCATAAACTGCATGCGAAACAACACAGATTTATCCATTGCCTATAAGTTGACTGATGAACATCTTTCAACTCGAGGACCAGGTAAATGAAAAATAGAAATCAATCTTTGTTTACAACTAATAATATATGTAATAAAATCCTCAGGTCGGCAAAAAGTCAAGCTAGCTGTGCAACTTTTTTCCCATACGACAGCTTGTGTCATACACTGGTGCTACGCAAATGGAAAAGAGGTGTATAAGCCAGAAGAAACTGCAAAGTTCATAGAGTTAATGAACAATTGGTTTGATGTTCTAAATTAAAAAATGACCACATGCAATTGTCCTGAAAAGGTATGTAAAAACATTATTCTCTTATATTAATATATATATCGTTACCTTAATATAGAAAGGCCCAACTCATTTTTTTTTAAAATAGGTTTTTTGCAGATTTCTGTAGATCACCTTATAAAACACCTATGATAAAAATATTTTTGCGCTACGATCGAAAATAACATAAATACAAGCATTTAAAAAAGGGCCCTAACTCAGTTCAATAATTTTTTGAAAAAAAAAGCCCCAACTCATTTCGTAGTATGTAGGCGTTGAATTTTTTGACTGGCTTAAAAAGTTAGTTTCATATTGCGCAGGTTAGTTTGTGTTAGTATTTTACTGATATCGACAATATGGACGAAAGGTCTGACACTGATGAGGAAATATTAGATGATGGCACTAGTCAAAGACGAAGAAGAGCAAACAAATCTGAGTGGCAGCAAAATGTCAGTAAAACAAACCGTATGAAAGGTAAGCAATATACGAGTGCATCGAAGAAAGGAGTTTGCCAAAAGCCTGCAAGGCAACTGGGAGTACGTTGTTCGTCACGCTTTTGTGAAAAAAGCACCTCAAGGCATTGTTCAGCTTTTACAGAGGAAATGCGAAAAGAAATTTTCAAATTGTTTTGGGAGATGTCCTGGAACCAAAAGCGGTCATATGTAACAAACCTTGTAAACCTTATGGAGAAAAAGCAGAAATGCGCGGAAAATTCAATACGTTCTAAATCAGTACTATATTTTTTGAGACATAATTCAAGCCGTTTACAAGTATGCCGACAAATGTTTCTTTCAACATTGGGATTGAACGAGAAGATGGTTCGTAACTGGATTAATAAAAGTGGAAATTACGGCACACAAATCAGTCCCGAAAAAGCCTCAACCCTGCGCATCCAATCTAAACGAAACTCAGTAACTGGTCGGCGCAATGCGGAAAAACGAGACTTTCTACAAAAATGGCTAGATGAGCTACCAAAATTAGAGTCACACTATTGTAGAAAGAAAACTAAAAAGTTGTAACTGGAAACGAGTTTTTCCTCTTATCAGGAGGTCTACAGACTTTATTCAGAAGAATGTAGTTTAAATAATGAAAACGCAGATATGAAAGTATCATACCCCATTTTCAGTGAGGTGTTGAAGGATCTAAATTTAGCTATATTTAAACCAAAAAAAGATGAATGTGATGTTTGCGTTTCATATAAAGCCAATAACTTATCTTTAGAAGACTATGAACAACATCGACAAGATATTGAAAAAATGAGAGAAGAAAAGCGAAACGACGTTAAAAATGTGGAGTCCGGACTATGTGCGCTGTTTTGCATGGATATGCAAGCCGTAAAGTTAGTGCCCCAACTGAACGCGAGTGCGTCCTATTATAAAATGAAATTGCAGGTGCACAACTTTACCATTTACAACGTTATCACACACGAATCGTTCAATTATGTATGGGATGAAACAGATGGCAATCTCGTAGCTTCAGTTTTTGCAACGTGCATCGTTAAGCATTTTGAAAATTTTCTTACTCGATGTCCAAAAGTTCACCACATAATCTTATACTCAGATGGCTGTTTTTATCAAAATAGAAACGTTACGTTATCCAATGCATTATTGGTCTTCTGTGAAAAACACGAAATAACAATTGAGCAAAAATATTTGATAAGTGGCCATACTCAAATGGAGTGCGATGCAACTCATTCTCTTATAGAAAGAAAAATGAGCAAAAAACAAATAAATTTGCCTTCACAGTTTGTAGAAATCATCAGACAGGCTCGAAAGTATCCATTTCCTCTACAAGCTTACCACTTAAGCTACGATTATTTCTTAGATTATGATAGTATTCCAAAGCGGTACTCATCGATTCGACCCGGTAAGATATTTGTTTACATACAAGAAATATTAATCATTTATTTTCAACAATAGGCAGAAACAGTGGCGATCCTACTGTGAATATGTTGCGCGCCTTAGCATATGACTCCTCTGGGTCGTTGTATTACAAAATAGATATAAGTGAAGAGTACGAACTTCTTCCACAGCGGTCCAAGAAAAATATAGAAGACATTGCTCCCAGGAGCCTACATGCTGGAAGAATTGCAATTACAAAAAAAAATGGGATCACTTGCAAGATCTGAAAAAGTTCATTCCTTACGATTGCCATCATTTTTATAATAATTTAGTTTACAACATGTAATACTTTTCTTGTTTTATTCTACTTAATTTAATAGCTACTTTAATTATTTTTTTGCATAAAATAGCGTTTAGAAAGAAATACTCAATATGTTTTGTTTTACACTTATACATTAGGCGACAATTGAAAGTATAAATGTGAAATAAAAGTACTAATAATGCTTAAAATACAAATATTGGTAAAATACTGACAAAATTTATTTTTAAATCAATAAAAGCGTATTCAGAAAGGGTAAAAGAGTTATTTAACAGAATAAATTATATACATTTATTCACATTTTGAAGCATTGAGATAATTAACAATAATATGGACCCGACAAATGAAAGTATAAACTTAAAACTTTTTCCTTTTAGCAAATAATACATATTATTTTTTTTTTTTTTTTAATAATCTGTGTTTCCACCTTTATTTTTGATGACAGCACGGAGTCGGTTTGGTATGCTGCGTACCAAATTAAATAGTGTCTCGTGAGGAATTTTGGTCCATTGTTCCTGCATCTCTGCCCAAAAATTGTTGAGGTTCGTTCTGCTTTGAGCAGATATTTTTGTATCGAGAATCGACCACAAGTGCTCAATGGGATTCAAATCGGGTGATTGGGCCGGCCACTCCAACTTTTGAATCCCATTGCTCTCAAAAAACATCTTGGCAATGCGTGAGGTGTTTTTGGGATCGTTGTCCTGTTGGAAAACAAACGATCCTAAATCCATTTTTTCGGCGGATCGCTCTAGGTTTTGTTGCAGTTGTATTTGTTGTTGTATCAATTTTTACCAAGTTGCCGACACCGTTCGCAGAGAAACAACCCCATACCATTAGGGATCCTCCACCATGTTTTACGGTATGCTGAATAAAATTTGGTTTGAGGCGATCTGACTGCTTACACCATACACGTTTTCGTTTCTTCGCATTTTTTAACTCAAACTTGGACTCATCAGACCAAATTATAGTGTCCCAGAATGTATTTGGTTTTTCAATATATTTCTTTGCAAAGACAAGGCGTTTTTTTCTGTTGATCTTTGATATCATAGGTCTTTTTTTAGCTGCCAAGTTTTTTAAACCCATTGATCGAAGTTTCCTTTGAATTGTCCTTTCAGATACGCTTAAACTGAGCTCTTCTTTCAACTCTCGAGCAGAAGAATCTGGCTTAACAGCTACTCTTCGTCCAAGTAATCGTACCTCATGTGCCGATATTTTTGAATGACGTCCTCCTCCGTAGAGGGTTTCGCATGTACCAGTTTTTTTAAACTTCTCAAAAATTTCTTCTATTGAAATTTTATACTTTCTACCTATACGAGTATCAGCATAAGTTTCACCACTTCTCTGTCTGCCACAATAAGTTTTCGTATTTCTTCATTTTTCCTCATTTTGTTAAAAAAACTGCAATTTAATTTTGAGAATTATATGTGAAATATTTCCAATTTATAAAAATTTTACTTAAAAGATTTGTTTGTTGCTTAATTTTTATTTTAAAACACCAAAGCTTGACTTTTCCAGAAATTATACTTTCAATTGTCGCACATCAATTTGAAAATGGACTACTTTCTTTACTTTATCAACCACAAATGGCTTGCAAAAAACATGAAACGCCTAAATAGATAACGGTAATTATTTATTCTTTATCCTCATTCTTCGAATTGAAATTATTAAGCTGCAAAATGACTTTAACGCCTACTGATGCAAATTTATACTTTCAATTGGCGCCTAGTGTATATAATAAAAAGCCCTAACTCACTATAATTTTCAAGAAATTCACTCACAATAAGCCCTATCTAACACAATTTCATGGGAATTACAAAATTAAAAAAAATTCTTACAGCATAAAATTACTTATAGTTTTTAATAAAAAACTGCGTTTGAATAAAATTCGAAAATACAGAGCTTTATTTGTTATAAAGTTTTTTCCTTCTCCTGTAAAGTAACAAAAATTGAGATAGGGCCTTTCTATATTAAGGTAGCGATATGTATTGTTTAATAATTGTAATAATACAAAATAACAAAGAAATTATTTTTGATTGAAATATAGAAGCCCTATGGAAATGGCTAACAATACCAAGACGACATCTTGATGAAAGTGGATGCATTTATGGAATGCATACTTACAAACAGGAAAACCCAGAAAAACCTTTTCAGAGAGGTGTCATAATGACCAATTCAGCTCTTCGACTCCTGCGCGTTTACTTAGACGAAAAATACAACATGGGTTAAATTGTGATATACCGCCTTAATCAGAAAATACTCGAACATTTCTTTGGAGCAATAAGGAGCAAAGGTGGTTTGAATGACCATCCAAGCCCATTATCTTTAAGATACCGTCTGCGGAAATATGTCCTAGGTAAGTTTTGTATGTTGCAATGATTTTGTAAAAGTTTTCATTAGCAAAATTTGTCATAAATTTGTACTAAGTTTTTTTAAAGGTAACCACTTCGCTTGGACAATTAGGATTACGACATTAGGACTAAAACTTTACATTTAAATTTAATTAAAATAAGATTTAAAATAAAAAAGACAAAAAGAATAATAAATATTCTGAATATTATAACCATACTAATTATAAGACTAATAATAACTATAAAAATAAGGCTAATAAAAGGAACAATTAAAAGACCTAATATTAACTCTTAAAATAAGACTAAAAATAATAGTAATTATAAGTCTAGTATTAATAAGACTAATAATAGGAATAATTATTATATTAAAAACAAGAGTAATAATAAGATTTCGAATAAGCCGAAATAAGACTTATATTAAGAATGGTAAGAATGATAAAAGAAAATGTCTATATCATTGGAAAAATTTAGAATGAGATTCTTATAATTAATATAATATTGTACAAAAACGACGTGGAACATAATTATAATATGTTTATGTGTGAGTGGCTGAACGTATCTTCCAATATGTCCCATTCGGAAACCTTTCTTGAATCAAGTATAGAGCCCACATTCCAAGATTTCAAGGAAAACTTTGAATTTCGATATTCACAACAACTTTCACAATGTAGCGCGTCAACAGGTGACAACGAAAATGTTGACGAATATCTTCCACAATTTGCAGATCTAGATTCTTGCTTAATCATCTGCATGTTAGTGCGCTGGAGTTCATGGGCGGATATATAATCAAAAAGCTAAATTTGCTTGAATGCGAGGACAACAGTAGCACAACATTTACTTATGTTGATCAAGTCTCAAAAGGTGGTTTGCGAAAACCTTCGCAAGCTTTCCAAAATAACTTTGACAAAATAACAGACTTAGAAGCAATTTGTGTTAAGTTGAATGGTGATAAGAATATCAACAATAAGAACTTCCGGTTAATTATGATGAGCCACAGCGATGACGTACCACTGTCTGAATCCGTAAAGAAATTTTTCTTTAAATGCAAAATGCATTTTCGCATCAAAAGATTAAACAACCGGCTTCATTTACAAAAAGCAAAGCAACGCATCATGGGAGGTAAAAAATATGTTACAATTTTGATCTAGGTATGTTAAACCGGATTGTTACAACCAAAAAATATAGTTATGCTAATTTCCTTTTTGTACTTTCTAGTTGCTCGCAATCCATTTATCTGCAATTATGGAACAGGCCTACCGGGGAAATCATATAAAAAAACGCACCTTGCATTCTACCTTAAAGGTGGTGGGGGAAAGATTGTACATGCTTACAGTGATTCAGCACTTACTTTCCAAGTGACTACAAAAAAGTCACTACGAAATCCTTTGGAGTCTGCTGAAATCTTTTAATTATTAAAACAAGTTAAGAACAAGATAACTATTGAAATCAATATTTATAATTCAAATTTTGTTTTTAAAAAATTATTGCACCTTAAAATATTATTTAATAAAGTACCGATTAAAATATCTAACCAATTTATCCTTGATCAATTAAAAAATTCTGTTTTTGTTCTGCCACATCTTGTGTTGCGTAGCTTTTAAAGTAACTGATGGCTTGAAGTAAGTTGATTTATTCTATTTTGAACGGTTTTTAGATGTATGTCGTTAAAATTTATTCTTACTCAGTTTATAACAATTCGTCCTATGGGTTCAGTTGTGTTATTTTAATTATTGGAAGTTAAAACTGGTAATCTACTTAAATTGGCCGTAAAAAGTTGATAAGACAAAATTTGAATTATGCCATAGATCATTTAAAGACAAGGGTTTGATAGTCTTGATATGGAAATGCATAAAAATTACTATTTTATAAAAAGTTTTTTGTTTACAGTTTTTGTATTATTCTGTATTATACTGTTGCATGTTGTAATATGTGTCTTAAGATTTAAAACTTAAGCAGTTTGTAAAATAAATAGAAATCTTAAGAAAACAAATTAAATAATTAAATGAACATTGCGAAAAAGTCTGTGTCTACATTATTTTTAAAGTTTCAAGCGCCGATGCGATGCGTTCAATTTCGCTCTCCGATTTTTGCAATTTTTTCGTGTTGGCTGCTTGCACATCAGCGGGCACTTTAGTCGCATATTCATTCATCAATGCACATGGCCTGACTCAACCTCTTAACAGTTTTCATAAGCTGTTCATGTTTCTTGAGAAATTTGGTGATTTCTTTATCGGCTTCGATGAGGCCCTTTAACAACAAATGCACTTCACACTGACCGCTGCCGGTTAAAATGGCGCAACCAGCAGGTGCAGGAAATGCACTTCTTTCTCAACTTGTTCATTGCGCCAAGGTGTGTTTTCTGAATTCGGAAGAGTAAAGTAAAGTTAATAATGGGAGAAATAGAGGGGGGAGAGGGGAAACTAACCTGGATAGGCAGCCACACAAATACTGGGCGTTTTATTCAAACGTGGTAAGCGCTGGTACAACTCTTCCGATATGAAAGCCATGAAAGGCGACAAGATTCTCAGGGACAAGTCCAAATAGGCAAATAAGGATTTACGCACCGAAGCCATCTGTTCAGCTGTGCCATTCTGGAATACGGGCTTCAAACACTCCAGGTAAACATCACACAAATCGTGTAGCCAAAAGTGGTAGCAGGCACTGGTGGCAGCTGCAAAGTCATAAGACTCAAAGGCAGCATTGCATGTTTCGATTGCTGCAGCTAGACGTGATAAAATCCAAACATCCATATTATTCTCCTGGCCGGAAAACACGATATCTGACGAGTATTTTTCGCTGCCAGCAAAGTACATGAGCGCAAATTTGGTGGCATTCCACAACTTGTTGCAGAGAAATCATAGCCGAGAACACAATTGATGTCCAGATTGATATCACGCGCCTGTGTTATGTGGGCGCAAAACGCAAAGCATCTGCACCACACTCTGGAATGCCATTGGGAAAATCTTGCTTCTATCCAGCTTTGGCCTTTTCAATTTCTTTTGGATCCAAATTTTATCCAAGCATAGTTGAGCATAACATCGATAACATTGCCGAGTGATTTGGACATTTTGCGACCGTGCGCATCGCGTACCAATGGATGCAAATAGATCTCTTTGACTGACAGTTTGCCCAAAAGTTTCTGACCGAAAAATACCATGCGAGCTACCCAGAAGAAGAGAATATCATGGCCAGTTTCTAGCAACGAGGTTGGATAGAAAGTTTTACTTAAAATTACGTTTTGATTGCATAAAACTTACCATTGTGGCTTGATGATGGGCTCAACAACATCCTTGGAGCGACTGCAGAAAGGTAAAACCATTGGATTGTTGGCAGTTTCACGATACAGGCCCAACTCTTTCAGCTTCTCTATGATACGCTTGCGGCAGACAAAACGCTTCATGCCCGTAAGCTCACCACAATCACAAATGATGTCGCCATCATCATTAAATATTGTTATAAATGGAAAATTGTAACACTTGCCTACTTCATAATCATAGGCATCATGAGCTGGAGTTATCTTGACTGCGTCTGTGCCAAAGTTAATATCAACAAAATCATCGCAAGCGATAGGGAGCTTGCATGCGCTAAAGGGGTGCTTAACGAATTTGCCATGCAGATGCTTGTAGCGTTCATCCTGTGGATGCAACGCTGCAGCAGTATCACGCAGCTTTGTCTCAATACGTGTAGTGGCTATAATGATCTCATCACTGTCCACAACTTTGTAAAGCCTGTATGATACTTCATTTTTTTTGCTCAATTTATGTCATTGAAAATTAAAACTGGAGCAGTTCAAATAGTACGAATGTATGGATTCAATTGGTGTGAGTGAGTACGCATATAGTACGAATTGGAGAAAAATTTGTGGGACGGACTGTATTTTTTTTGCATTTCTTTTTGCAGTTTCTTTCAATTCGTTCTTCGTTAAGTTTCGATCTAACCGGGAAATTCATATCTTCTCTGATAGTCAGGCTGCGATAAAATCGTTGGAACAAGTAGTCACAAACTCTAAAGTAGCCAAAGAATGCCGTGCTTCATTAAGGGAAATGTCGAACTATTTCAGCATCAACCTAATATGGGTACCTGGGCATAAAGGCATAAAAGGTAATGAAAAGGCAGATGAGCTCGGTATCCCGTTAGCGACTCTCAAGTTGCTAATCAGTAACAATATCATATTGAAAGCCAACACTAGGTGGGCTGAGCTCTCGACATGCAAAGCATCAAGGCTTATCTGGGCCACACTAGATCTCGGGCGATCGAGAGCCCTCCTCTCGCTGGCGAGACCAGAACTAGCCACAATAGTGGCTGTCATCATAGGGCACTTCTTGATAGGCAGATATGCCTACAGATTAGGAGTTATCTCAAATGATTTCTGTAGAAGCTTCAGAGGCGAGGAAGAAACCATCTCCCATCTTCTGTGCTCCTGTCCTGCGCTAGCCAGAAGAAGGGACAAATATCTTCTTTCATGAGCTTGACGACCTGTCAACGACTGATGTCAGGCGCCTAAAAGGGTTCATCAGGAGCTCAAGTTGGTTCCATTATTAATAAAAGCTTGTGTGCAGCGGTATCACAATGGACCTATCTGGTCTAAGTGAGCTGGTGTATGTATTTCATTTGTGTAACTTTTGGAGTCGCTGTGATGTGTGTAACTAATATTAATTTATTAAATGCAGCTGCTCTTCAAAACACCAGAAATAAAAAATTAACAACGTTTATCCCTTTCTTACAAAATATGTTTGTCCTACCCACGCGCCACTTGTTTTCAGATTTTAAAATTGGACAAAAAAATGAAGTATCGTACGGGCTTACGCAAACTTAATCAACACGCCAAATTCAACCTTGATGAGTAAAAATTTTGTAAAGTATTTTGAACTTAAAATTTTAAATCACAATCAATGATATGAAAAAAGGAATGAAATCAATTTTTCAAATTATTGATTGTGATTTGAAATTTCAAGTCCCAATCAATGATTTTAAATCATAAATTATTGCATTATTTTACAGCTCTGCTTCCGAGTGATTGTATACAGAGACGCTTAAATTGTATCGTAATTTTTTCGTTTTTATTTCTTTTCGGTCTTGTGTCATGGTATATTTATTTATTTGCAAAAATTCCAAAAAAAAAAATTAAAAGACAATATCGGCAGAAAATTGGTAAAATTTTGAGTCGACTGAACATAATAAAAATCCGAAAATGAGAAAATAACGACGTGGAAGCGTCCAGCGCATCGCATAAAAAAATTAAACTGACTACTACAGAAAATGTAGGGCAAGATTTGGAGAAACATTGCTGTGATAGACTTCCTTTTAGTATTTTCAACTATTTTTACATTAGTGAAGTGCACAAATTATGATGGCAAAATGTTCGCACATGCAAATCGGAAGGGTTAGCAGTCAAAATTAAAGTGACATGTGAAAAGTGCAAAGAGCCTCGATATGTTCCATCTAGTGAAAGACTAAAAACAGACTCAAAGAAATCACATTAAAAAATAAATCATCGTTTTGTTTTTGTCATGCGTGCATTAGGCCTTGGCTTATATGGGTACAATAAATTTTGCGGTTTGATGAATTTAGCGGAGTCCTTTTTATCAAAAAGTAACTAGTAACAAAAAGTAACAATTAAAAACTAGTTTAAATAAGCTAGATACCTGCGAATTCGAAGAATGACACGAAGAACACGTCAACAGCGGAAACTGCAACTGTACAGATGCTGAATCGCTCTTTGCAAAATTTTGGAGTGAGGTATAAAAATTATATAGGAAATGGCGACTCCAAAACCTACAGTGGTTTGGTAAATGCTAAACAGTATGGTGAATATTTCACGATAAATAAGAAAGAATGCATTGGACATGTTTAGAAAAGAATGGGCACTCGTTTACGTGAATTAGTAACAACAACTGTGGTCGATAGCGAAACTAAAACAGGACAAACAATTAAAAAGAAAAGTCTCGCTAGAAAAGGAAAACGCACTGCAAAAATTATTGACAAATTCACCGTATATTATGGACTGGCCATCCGACACAATCACGATTGTGTAGAAAAAATGGAATTTGGGCAACATACTTTCATTATAGCTCGACAGACGAGAAACCACAGCACGACAAATGCCCGAGCGTTGAGGAATCTTGGTGTAAATGGCAAAAAGCGGCAGCTGCAAACCACTGGATTCATTCAAACACAGCTACAGTGCCCTTCCTTCAGATGTTACAGAAGCCATAAAGCCAATCTACGAATAATGATGATTCTGTGTAAGAATAAAAAATAATACCCTTTTATTGATTTTTATAATTTTCGAAAAAAAAACTTTAATAGATTTTCTGGAAAACAATATTTTTGAAGTCGGTGAACACGATGCCGTAAAATCTAATTGACTAATCATTTTCAAATTTTTTAGACTACACATAAGTAGAAAGCTACACATAAATCAACAGGTAATGCCAAAGCGGTTGTTTTGTTTCTTTTTTTTTTCTATTTTAAAATAATAAATAAATATTTTAAAATAATAATAATGAAATAAAATAAACTCAATTTTTCAGCAACAATCGCGTTTTTGACTTCAAAATACTACAAAAAAAAAAAACATTTAAAAAAACTCTTCGGTATTAACTCGCGAAACATCTAAGTTTTTAAACTAATTATGAATTTCTTTTTCAGATGATCCGCTAACCTTTAATCGTGTTCACCGCAAAACAACTTTTTTTCTAGGCGCCTCCGGAGAATCGCTGCCACGGATTTATTTCTCGATAATTTTTAATTTTTTTTTTCGAATATACTTAAGAAGTCGAACTATAACATGTACACTGGCGATCAAAACTGAGTGCATGTTTTAAATATTTTTACTTACAGTAGCATAACGTTTTAAGTTATTGACGGATTTCAGTGAAATTTTCAGTAATTAAACTTTATTAAATAAACAATAAAACATAGCAAGCAGAAGTAACATAAAATTGCAAAAACAAGGGAATTGCAGCAAAAATATATGGCAACCCTATTCACTCAGTTTTGATCTCTTTGCATAACTGAAAGCGTAGAAGGCTACGCGTTTCCAAAGAAATGGAAATGTTCCGTTAGGTAAATGTAATCACATTTTTTTAGCTTGTAGTATTATGCAGTGATCTTATGTTTTATTGTGTGCGGTAATTTTCGAGAATAAAGTCGCGTTAAAGTAAATTAATTAAAAAATGAGAAAAATCGCATTAGATGTTGAAAATAGCATAGTTACTATGACTAAAAGTGGAAATTCGTCACGTGTTATTGCTCAAAAATTAAAAGTAAGTCAACGCACCCGTAATAGCTGTCCAAAAACGACGAAATGTTGCTCCTGTACCGAATGCTGGAGGCCGACCTAGGCTTTTAAATGACTCAGATGCCCGTTTGATGTTACGCCAAATGCGAAACAAAAGATCCAAAACACCTAAACAGGCTGCTTTAGCAATAAATAAGAATGTAAGTGCACCAACTGCTCGTAGAGCTCTTCACAGAATTGGATACGTGTCAGCAGTTAAGAAGAAAAAGCCAGCTCTATCTGATAAAAACATAAAAGCCCGACTGAAATTCTGCAAAAGTCACGAAAATTGGACAGTGGAAGATTGAAAACGGGTAGTTTGGTCCGATGAAACAAAAATAAATCGTTTTCAAAGTGATGGAAAAGAATAATTTTGGCATAGACCTAATGAACGCCTTCAAAAACATCATGTAAAACAAACCGTCAAACATGGTGGTGGTAGCTTAATGGTTTGGGGGTGTTTCACTTGGTGGCATTTGGGGCCATTGGTTAGAATTGAAGGAATAATGCGCAAGGAAGACTATCTCCGTATTCTCAAAACAAACTTGCCGGACTTTGTCGATAAAAGCGCCTACCCTGAGAATGAAGTGGTTTTCCAGCAAGACGGGGACCCAAAACATACTGCGAAAATTGTGCAGCGCTGGCTTCTAGAGCAAAAGTTTGAAGTAATGCAGTGGCCACCACAAAGTCCAGACCTCAACCCCATCGAAAATTTGTGGGCTGTGGTCAAAAGACGATTGGGGCAGTATGAACGAGCGCCAACAAACATGGACGAACTTTGGGGGCGAGTAAAATTAGAATGGGAAAATATTCCAAGCCAAATAATAGAAAATTTAGTTGAGAGCATGCCTAGGCGTATGAAACAAGTAATTAAAAACAAAGGATTGTGGCTTCCCTACTGATATCTAACTTATACTAGCTAACCAATAAGAAGTTCAGAACTGAGTGTATACAGTTGCCTTATGTTTTTCTGTGAATTTGTTAATTTTCGTTAAGTCAAGTTTTTACTGGATACTAAGTTTTATTGTGAAGATAATAAAGATTACTCCCTGGAGATTTCAAAATAATCCGTCTATTATTTATAATTTTGTGACACCGTAAGTAAAAATATGCTGAAGATGCACTCAGTTTTGATCGCCAGTGTATATGAAATAAATACACCAACATTATTCATGTCAGCAAAAAAAATAATTATGAAAACATGCCTTTTTTTCGGCTTTAAAACAGTATCATCGCCTTAATTAACTTACATAAAACAAAAATTTGTGATTTCCCGACTTGGAGAATACTTGTTGTTAAAATATTCCGGTTTTTTCATCGTGTGGACGAAGAAAAAAAAGTATAAGATGACGCTTCAGCCCATGGCGCATCTTGAGCAGCGCT
Source organism: Coremacera marginata (assembly GCA_914767935.1). NCBI lineage: Eukaryota > Metazoa > Arthropoda > Insecta > Diptera > Sciomyzidae > Coremacera > Coremacera marginata. Next base: position 138,771,963 of record OU612045.1, read on the forward strand.
TTTCAGGAAATCTCTCTCCAGCAAGCGTTCGTCAGTAAAATTATAAGTGATTTAATGTACGAGGGTGCTTTAGGCCGACTCATCGAAAGTACGCAACTGTTGGTCACTCCTCAACTCCGGAGAATTCCTCAATTAAAAATGCACAATTCAACAGATTATACCAGATCCAGCTCGCCCTTCAAAGCCCGGCTACATTTAGAAAAATTTCACCAGTTAATATCAAATTGTTTCATCCTCAGCTGCAAACGCATGCGTTTAGATATTTTCCCTATGTACCTGGCACACAATATGATTATAACATTGATTATACATCATCACCACCTTTACAAATAGAAAACATTGACCTCCAATCCAATATGTACACTTTGGCAAAAGAATTATTTGATGATCCCGACTTTTCCTAAGAGGCATAAATCAAGTTTAATGAAACTGCTAAAATTTCAAAAAGTTGTTCGGTAATAGTTCCATTTTACAGTACCAATTACGGTTTTTGAGTACCATTTACGATTTCAATTTTATTTCAAGTTAAATATTAATAATATGAAATTATAGTTGCATTTATTCAGAAAAAAACCATTGCTTGGATAAAAATTTGAATTGCCAAAATTTAGTGTTCTAAACATGTCGTTGGACTTAAAGATTCTGGTAATTTAATAAACGAAAAGCATTTTATGGTATCTCATTTGCCTTCTCTTTTATTAAGCATAGCAAAAAATAAGTCTTTAATTATTTGTAAAATTTACGAAATTGCAAATGTAATCAAAAAACCTTTAACATTCAAACTGAAAGAAATCTTCATAAAATCCAAGTATCAAATTTGAATTTATTTTAATTAATATTTAAACATTTAAATGAAAAGTATTTTATTTTTTAAATGTTCTAATTTCAAAGAAACTAAATTATAATGTTTTATCATGTGTACTTAATATGTTAAAACTCTTAAATAAAAAATTGAGTTATTACAAAAACGACAGAAATTTTGTTTAAAAATTATTGAAATAATATTTAGTATATGAATCAATTATATTTTTGGTTAAAAAACGCAATGGAAACATTGTTAATGCTAATTTGGAAGGACCACCTCCTATAGTTCATTTAGAACGATTACCCTATCTCAAAACATAAATAAATGTTATTATTACTACTTATTTTATTATCTTAAGGAATCTATTGGGACTTTATATTTGTATTGAGATTCTAAACCATTTGCGAGTGACATTTTCTTTTGTACATTTGGACTTAAGAGACTCAAATGCATTTCATAAAACCAAGGAAAAGAAATATTCTTGTCTGAGCCATAAAGTAAAATTATGCCTGACTTATTAAGTCCACAATTTACCTGAATAAACTTGAGTAAAGCTTTGGCCAAAATTTCACATGTTTCAATAATGATGACGCAAATTGTTGATTTCGCAATGTAGTTGGCTTTTACCCAGTGGCCAGGCATCTAAGTGTTAATGATAGCCTCTCATGTGGAGAAATTGCATCTCTCATAAGAGTATTTTGGCGCTGAATAAGGGGTGTTACCTTTTCCAAAAGTTCGCCATACCCCGTGGCGTCCATTCTGAGAAAATTTCTATAGTCATCTGGACAAGTTTCTTCCAGTCACCTTAGCAAGCGCGTGTGCGTATATTTCGGTCTTTCCTGAACCCACTCTTTTACCCACAATCGTCTCTAGCCTCTTTTTTTAATTTCAGCTTCTTCTTCATCTTCCAACAAAATATCAGCGACAAGTGCTGCAACTACTTGTTTCGTCATCGCGATGTTTTTACTCGATGTGCAAAAAAATAAATGAAATTTGACGAAAAAAATTGATAATATGAACACTTACGTGGTCAAATAGTATAACCAACGATTTGACGAAAAATTTGATAGTGTGAACGGTCTTATTGAGTAAGAAACGTGACAAGTGATTCGCAATGCTGCCAAATTTTGACGAAAAATAGCGGCTATAAGTGTTTTTTTAGGTAAGTGTATGTAGCAATGCCAAAAAACGCAACTAATGTTGATTTATTATTTTTGCCTAGATTAAAGCATAAATTTGGAAATTTCTTCATTAAAAATTATCATTTTTCATTTTGAAAAATTATTTTCACTCAAAAGCCATAACTATTACTTTCTATGCGCTGTTACATACCGAAATGCTACATTTCTTAATAACAAAGGAATTTTTTATTTTATAAGCAAATGTTTATGTCATGGAAATATTTTTTGACATATTAAACTAAATTTTGGAATAATCAAAAAATTCCCAAATATACTTATTTCATTCGCTTTCCATATAGAAGTGCATATAGGGGTCTTCTCCTTTTAATGGTTCTTTTTGATGATAAATGAGGATCTGATGAAATCAAAAGGTGAGTGATCAAATCCTTATTTGTATTTTCAGGAGAGTTCTTCCTCGTATGGCTTAGACTAGAGTTGGGAAAAATCAGCACTTTGTCGAGTAATTGCAGAATTACAGAGTAAAACCCGTGCGAATAATCGAAAAGTTAATTTTTTAATTAATAAGATTTTAGATTTTATGTATATTTAAAATAAGTAAATAGCAAATATCAAGAACAATAAAAAAATTTTTTTACACTTAACATGTTTGATTAGTCATATTCCTGATTAATCGAATAATCAATCAAATAATTAAGAATAATTCTTATTAATCGGCTAATCAAGGATTTGATTAATCAGAAAAACTGGTTAAACGATTAAACAGTTAATTTGGAATCTGATTTATCAAAAAATGAATTAAAGCATTCAATGTCGCTATAATGTAAGTACTTTTTTCTACTGGGCTATTGAACATACCAGCTTGTTCCTCTCTTGAATACCGGAGAGTGATAATTAACCCTATGTTTCTAATAAAATTTAAATTTAGCTCACGGCGAAATAGTTTCAGTAGCATAAAATTAAATGATGTTTAGTGTAATAAAGGTGTTGATAATTAATTTTAAAAAAGTTTTTATTACATGCATAATATGCTATGCAATGCACACGTTATACCAGTATTTATAGTAATATAAATATAATTGCTCTTAATAGGCTTCAAAATATTGCAATAGTTGATTAAATGTTTTGCATGTTAAGTGTTAAACAACTACTCAGCGCAAAGTCAGCCGTTCTTTCCTCTTAGTTTGTAGGCAAGGGCTATAAAGTGCACCGCTGCTGCCCATCCCTAGCTTAGACGAACATATCGAAGACGTTTGTTGGAAGCCCTCAATGCTTCTTCTGTTAAATTAACTGCAAAAATTAAAAAATTTTTAGAAGTTATTATTTTTTTCCCATAAATTATGAATGTCACCTGTGTGTAAATAAAAATATTTTAAAACTTCACATCCATGCACTAAAACTTTGTGGACAGAACTGGGCATATAGTAGCAACTCTAACACCCTCAGTACAAGTTCCCGGTATCAATAGGAAACTTATTAAATTCCTCTGCTTATACTAAGCTGTCACATGACAAAATCCGCAAAACTAATAAAAAGTTATAATGAAGTTTTTATTCAGGCCAATAATATCCGCTAGATATTCGAAATATTCGCTTGGATTAAGGGTTGGCTTTCAAGAGGTGCAGTCTTACAGATCGTCTTACAGACTGAATATGCGCGTTACCGGTAATAATAATCTTGTTCCCAAAATTCGTTACCGACCTTAGTAATCAGTACTCTGTACACGGGTTAACGCTGTCAAACGTCTTAAGCTCATTTTAGAAGATATAAAGCTGTTTCCTTGCATAGGGCTTTTTGGTGAATTTTTGGCTATGGTGAATTTCTTCGGTAATAAGACTGACGTTACCGCGCAGAGGCGCAACCACAATTTCTTCTAGATCAACGACCACGGGAATGCAGCTAATGATAACGTTTATAAAGTTTTTATAAAAACTGTTTTATAAGTATTAAAAATAACTAAAAATTTAAAAAATTGTGATCAATTGTTTGCTTTTTACAAAAAAACAAGTCAGTTAAAAGATCATTGTGATTAAGATTAACAAAATAAACCAAAACTAAATTTTCAAATTCAGCTTACGCTTACTTTCAGCGAGTTTATCCAAAATAAAATCCACTGATGGCTTTATATCTCTGTACAGATTAAGCAATGTGAGACCGTTTAATCTATCTTGCAACATCGTGTTTCTTAAATAAGTTTTGAGTCGGCAAAGTACTGAAAATGTTCGTTCTCTTCACACGAAGTGTGAATCAAATTTCAAGTCATCTAAATGCAATCCAATTAGTTTTTCAAAAGCTCCTAAAGCGCTATATTCAACGATTTTGTAGCGTCAGGAAAAAGTATTGAAATGAATGTGGAAATAGATGTTTTAAAAATCTAACTATTAGGTTTGAGATAAATCAAACGCTTGTCAGAAAATTTTGACAGAGACAGAGCCAACTGCTGATTAGTGTCAAATCATTTTTCATTCTGTTGGCTTTATGCTTACAGTATAATAAATAAATTCTGTACAATATTATATTGTGAAGTAACAAATTGAATCTGTGGTAATTTAATAATAAAGTATTAATACTTCAACCACAGCTTTATCTAGGCAACTAAACGCCCTTTCACCCTAGTCGGTCATTCAATGGGTGGCGCCATTGCAGTGTTGTTTTCCATAGTTTATGCACTTTTATATTAAATACACGTATATTGTTAAAAATAAACAACAAACACAAATTTCACAAACTTCGTTTTTCAAATGGGTTTTGCTGAAAATTAACCATAACCTGTGTTTGACAGAACAAGGGACATTTTTGGTGAGAGAGATACGCTACCAAATAGAATGACAAAATATGCTGCCACATTGTTTCTCACATCATGCTCAAATCGAAGAATTGTCAACAATACTTCTAGTGGTCAGAATAACAACTAAAAAAATTCATTCACATGCATTCTGAACGAATAAAACATGGGCAGTTTAAAAGATTACGGTTCAACGACAATAGATTTGAAATTTATATTTTGGGTTTTAATTCTTTTGATAAAAACTTGTGATTACTTTTCGTGTGAGTCACTTTAATTGTGTCCTATTTCTCTTTTTGCTACGATAATTTTGGAGGGTGTAAACCTTGGTTACGCTACTATTACCGCGACAGAATCGATATGTAAATGACAGTATTATCTAACTAGCGATATCAAATTTGTTAGATCTTGGCACAGAAAAAATTTTGATTTATTCCTACTAGACCAGTGTTTCCCAACCTTATTTCACTCATGCCCCACTACAACACCTCAAAGATTTTGAATGCCCCCCTATTCTCAAAAAATATTATATTAAATATATATGAAATCATTAGTGGAAGAAGGGGATATGTCGCAAAATTTTTATTTCGAGAAAATTGCGTTCAAAGTTACAAAAATTAATGAAATTGTATGAAAGTGTATGGAAATCATTGAACGTAGCTTCTTAAATAGGTAAACACTTGGTTGTTTTAAAATTTTATATTTATGCACATACGCCTTTTTCAACTCACGTCTTCATATATAAATAAAACGGGAAAAAGTAATACTGATTTATATATGACTTTATTGAAAAGATAAATCAATGCGATGATTGCGCTTTATGTTGGCTCATTAGTATTTTGATATTTGGTATAAATTTTGTTAATTTTAACCGTAAATCACCACGTTTGGTGATTTCTAGGCGATTTCTTTTTTTTGTGACCAAATCGTTTACTGCACTAAAGCCGCATTCCACTAAATATGATGATGGGAATGGCAACAGCAATTTTCGAGCAAAACACGTTGCATTTGCATACTTTTCCAATGTCTCGTCGCAAAGACATGCCATTGTCCCTTTTACATCAAATAAAGATTTAATTGATTCATCATTTTGCATTTCACAGAGTTCTTCTTGGTATTGTGTGGTGACATCATTTAAATTTGCAAGCATTGGCTGAGTTATCCAACATGGAAAGTTAATTTATTTTAAATCAGAAAATCTTTCGTTCAAATCACAGGCCATCTTACACAGGTGATCTGCAATAATAATAACAGCAGCATCAGTTACATCACACTTACTTAGCCAGTAAAACTGATCAAATTTTTTGGCTGAGACATTCTTTTCACACAATTGAAGAAATGTAATGAAGCCAAATATTTTCGCCTTCGCATCAACAAGTGTCTTACTAGCTCCTTGCAGTTGTTTGTTCAACATATTTAGCTTTTCAAATATATCAGTTAAATAACTTACAAATGCTTGGCCATCAACTGTTTGTAAATGTTCCATTTCAGGTTTGTCATTCAAAAACTCTTTTAGAATAGGGAAGAGTTCCATGAATCTTTTCAAACAATTCCCCTGTGACAGCCATCTCACCTTGGTGTGAAGCAATAGTCTTACAAAGTCGGCATTTTTATTCTCACAAAACTGTTTGAAGAGACGTTCACATTTGGCATTTGCTTTTATAGAGTTTATACATTTTATTACTGAGTTCAAAATCTCATTTAAAACAGGTGAAAGTACTTTGGAAACTAAATTTTCTCTATGAATGACACAATGCACACGCAACATTTCAGGATTGTCATCCTTCATTAATTTTAAACACCCATTTTTCTTGCCCATCATAACAGGAGCACCGTCTGCAGCACAAGATATAATATTTTTTATTGGTATTTGTGCTTCAAATAAATAATTTTTAAGTGTCTTGTATATATCAACGGCAGTAGTAGTAGTTTCCAATGATTCACAAAACAACATTTCTTCAATGAATTCACCGTTTTCAATATATCTTACGTAAGCCATTAATACAGCCTGACTGTCTCTTATAGTTGACTCATCCATCTGTATTGAGAATTTTTTGATCTTAACTTTTCAACAAGTTGCGTTTCAACATTTTTAGCCATCTCATCTATTCTTCTGCTTACAGTGTTATTGCTTAGTGGCATTGATTTAACATCTTTGTCATCTTTGTCCAGAACTGTTTCGAGAAAAGTTGATATTGCTGGTTTAACTAAATCCTCCCCAATAGTATGATTTTTACCCGATTTTGCTATTAATAGAGAAATTTCGTAACTAGCTTCAAGAGTACGAGTTTGAATAGCAGTTTGTGCAGAAAATATTGAATCTATTGTCGATCTTTTCTCAAATTTCTCCTTTAGAGATTGAAATTGGTCCAAATCATAACTTACATAAGTTGCATGTTTTGCCTTTAAATGTGCTTCGAGACGGCCTTTTTTCATAGACTCGTTGCTTAAACACTGTTTGCACAACAAACAGAATGGTAAACGTACATCATTTGGAGCAGATATGAAACCAAACTTCAAAAACTCATCGGAATACTGACGAACTTTTTTTTTTGCTGCGCTGCTCATTTTTTATAATATGGGGTTATTTAACAACTGAAATATAAAAAAAACTCTATAAGCCATTTTTTCCTACACAATTTAGACTTGCAAAAGACTAAATAATATACAGTCAATGACTAAAAATAAAATACAGCACTTAAATAGCGGATGCAACAACATATAATAAAAACATAAAGCAAAAGCTATAGTCGGTGTCTACCGACTATGAAATACCCTACATCGTCTTAACCATGCTTTAAAAGTGGGCGGACCTCGCCCAAATTTGGTTAACAGCTTGAAATTGATGTCATATATTCATGTTTCCAATTGTATTTTTCTAGCTTATATAGAAATCCTCTAATTAGGCTTTACCATTATAATTTGTATGGAAGAAGGGCGGATCACGCCCATTTTTTGCACACAATTTGGTTTTGATGTCACGTGCACACATACCAAATTTTGTGTTTGTATCTCTTATACTACCTTATTTATGTGGCTTACTTTATTTATATTTGTATGTTATCAAACTGCATCACTTTCTTTTATTTTATGTTGTTGCATCCGCTATTTAAGTGCTGTATTTAAACTTTAGTCCTTAACTGTATATTAAAAAATTAACACCCATCTTCTATTTTACCTTATAATCGCATATAAGTTTGATTCAGTTTTTTTCACATACACAAACTATTTTTATTTTAAAGAAAAGAATCAAATTGCTGCACTGTTGAAAGAAAACTAATGATTTATTACTTTTAAAATTTCCACACCAGGTTTCCATTCCAACCTAGCCTACTAATTATACATATATAAATTAAAAAATTTCAAAAATAGGCAAATTTTCATATTTTGCCTGTTAAAAAAATTTGAAAATATCAAAGCAGGACATGAAAATTTTTATAGCTTTTGTTTTTAAAAGTTTTCTGTATATGTACGTTTTTACTCACGTACGAGTGATCAGTTGCTTCAGTGTGTGATTTTGCTGCTGCGCACACGCAGCTTTTAAACGTTTTATGCTCTTCAAGCGTAAAGCTTCAAACGAGCTTTAACCTATTTCGGGCATCTGTTCGATTAATCGTAAAGTAAATTCAAGAATTTTTTACTTCATGATATCAAACGATGTAGGAAAGAAAATTGATTATTTTTTTTAAAATGATTATATTGAAATTTTTGCACACACCACCTAACTCTTGTAGTACTGGGGGAGTGGGCTGAAAAGAGCCTTCCAAATAGACATTTTTGTAATATATTTTAAAAATATGTTGATAGAAAAAAAAAACTTATCATGAGGTCTCGTAGCCAGTGGACCAAACCATGTTTTGCAAAAAAAAAAATAAAGTCAATATTAATACACCTGACTAGCAAAGGTAACTAAAAAATTTAGTGTTCGAAAAATCGAAAAAGACTTTTTTTTTGTTGTGAAAATCACCTGTTGCTGATAGATAAGAAATTGACAAGTTATTTATTTCATGCATTCTATAACTATTTTTTTCAGGTTTTTGTAACTATTTTGATTATTATTTATGATTTTGTAAGTTTTTAATTTTTTTTTTTAGTTTATTTAATTTTTTGCTTAACGGAATCGGATTCAGACAGGCCGATTAGCCGACTTAGTTGAGAAATATAAAAAAGCTTATAATAAATCTTGGTCCAAAATGGGCTATTACATACAGAAATGTTATAGTATTGAGTTTGGTGACCACTTATTTATGGGGAATTGATTTAATTACTCTTCGCATATTCTCGACCTTGGCTTACTTTTGTCGTGTGATGTCTTTCAGCATTCATTTAATTTTTTTTAGCGGGCGTATGACCTTAATTAAATTACATCACAGTATATTTACGCAAAAGAAAAATAATACTAAATTATTTCTATATTATTATTTGAAAAATCTGATGAAAATGATGAAACTTAAGAAAATATAATAAAGGGTCTCTATATGAATATGTTTTATAGAAGCCACTAGTAAAATTAAAAAATTCAAGAGTAAAATAAAAAAATTCAAGAGGACAAATTAAAAAACATATGGTTAACAATGGTTTTTGTTTGCAATTTTATAATTGCCCCCTGAAAATATCCTGCGCCCCACATTACATATACACATAACTGAACCGTTATGGTTCAATACAATCCTTTGCTAAGAGTTTGTCAATTTAGTCTTCGATTACATTCAGTATAGAGCGGTTTTATAGATCACGTCATCGTGAATTACTGTCCGATGTGCCGTTATGCTGAATTTTTTTTTTTTTTTGTATCCACTAGACATTTCTCAGTTCCATTTGAAGAAATTTGTCAAATTTCTTATTTCGATTTCATTTATTTTAAAGCCGATTAATGAGTCACGGTTATTTATTTCTATTTTCTTCTTTGTCCACAACAATTATACCTTCTCAAAAAAAATTCCACATCTACACAAAGTTTGAATAATGTGCAAAAGTTTGATAATCATAAGCTTCCAACATAAGCTCCAACCAACAAACTACACAAAACGAATACTATCCACTATCAGAAAAGTTTCACAAGATTGTCCACAAGTAAATGTTTTGTGTTTAATGCTCAAGTAAATTTTAAAAATTCTTTAAAAAATTATCAAAGTTATATCTTGTTAAAAACTTTTTGGTAAAAAGATTTTCTGTAAGCCGCACATAATTTTGTAGTTACAAGAAACAAAAAATAAGTTTCGTGGTCAATAAATTACTTTTAATGGTATTTCGGGTGCACACCAAACTACATGCAATGCACATGTGTACAAATATATATACTACGATGTATGTATGTATAGAAAATATTGAGGATATTTAAAAATTATCACGTGCTCGAGTTTTTTCTTGCTTGTTTTTTTTTTTGCTGCACTTACACCTCGTCATAATGCTGGCAATAAGCTGGAAGCTCTTCTTCGTGAGTGTCGCCAGAGCACCACAAAAAGTTTTAAAACTTCCAACATTGAAGCGTCAAAATCGAAAATTTCCTAAAACAGTAGAATAAAGGTTCAGGCTACGTTGAAACACTTGCTGATTTACTTCGACAAAAAACGTGCCACGCATTAATTCGCAACATACAAATATGACAATGAAAAAACCAATATCGGAGAAGTGTTCCAAGATACACACACCATTGGTGAAAATGAACTGACTTGAAATTGTCGTCGACCTTTTTCACGCATGGTTGTCTTGTCATCGATAGTAAAATGACACAGAAGATATACTTGATAATTTTTCATTCTATATTGTGCTTTGTTTTTCATATTTAACAATGACACTAATTTTTATTGAATAATGTGAAACCACGTTATATTGAAGTTTGCATGACTTGAACATTATCAAAGCGTTCACAATCATAGTAGAATAAAGAAGGTAACATCGTAGCTGATAATGGTTGTAATGTTATCAAAAAATATACGTTTTGAAAAAAGAAATACTTTTAATTGTATTAAAAAAAATTTTTTTGTGTTAAAATTATTAAATTTCAAAATTGTAACAAAGTAGTTTTCTAAGCAAGTTTTAAAAAAGGACCGCTTATTGTATGAAAAGTCGCTTCATACTCGCTTAAATGGGCCAAAATACTTTTCAGTGCCTATGGATCGGCATTCGTAAATAAAACATTATAAAGTTATTATCTTACAACACAAAATATAACCAAAATTTTATATTCATTTGCAAATTGCGGTAACGATGCTGTCTTTCTTAGTAATGCAGTTGCTTTTCATGCAAAATATTTCTGTCCTGGAGTACGGGGCCCATGTTATAAAGACAAGTTTCTCATAATTTCTCCTAGATGACGTTATAGTTGAATATTTTAATCAAAATTGTAAGTTTTGGAAGTTGTTAGAATTCCAAAAGATACCATTTACCTAAAACATTTGATATAAAAAATATTTCAAATTTTGTCTCAAGAAAAAATTACATCTGAACTACCCTGTGTTACCAAATGAAAGCTAACGTTTAAATTAATGCATTACAATTTAATGTACTGTATTTCGTTTCACTTGTTTAAACTCCTAAAATAACCGGTGATCAACGGGCGTGGTGCAAAACCTGAGCAAATAGGTCGCGCGATAGTCATCGGGCTTGGTGCGTGTGTTTATTAAGTGACCGCTGAGTTACCGCCGGAGAAGGGTGATGTATTGCCAATATTTACATTATAATTATTCACAAAGTCAGTTGTTTAGTTATATAATTTCATAGTGATTAAATGTTTGCTGTATGATATGCCATTTAGAGTGAATTGATGAAATAATCAAATATTTACCACTGCGTTACTACTGCTTGTAGTATTGGCAACACATTTGTTTTAGAAACCACAATTTTCATACATTACTTCCATTTTTTTTATTGAAAGAAACTTTTACACTAGATGGCCTGTATATAAATTATAAATATACTATTATAAATATTAATATTAATTATAAATTTATGTAAGTATTTTTATAAATATAAATTGCCAAAAATACAGTAAAGTAATTAAAAACACTACTACAAATGTAAGCATATTATAAAATAAACTATTACCACTCTATAACAACAATGCAAAATAAGTAAACACTAAACGAAATTTAGGCACTGAAAAGTATTTTGGCCCAAAAAAAAAAATTGATGTTTCCATTTTCCATTGACATAGAATTTATTTTGATTATTATTTAAGCGACTATGAAGCGATTTCTTTTTCATCATTGCATATTTTGAACTTACTCTAACTTACAATAAATTTGATTACTTGGAAAATAAACTTATATTACTTCAAAACTTTTTAAAAAAGAATTTACACTAAAAGTCTTGCCCAGTCCGCAGAGTTTTGCAAATTTTGTAATCCAAGTTGGAAAATACTTTTGTTTTTTGTAAAGTCACGCCAGAGCATAGTTTTGTTTAAATCTTTAAATCCGTAAGATCGATTGTTGTAATTGTTTTACTTAATATAGGTCTACTTAATTACAACGCAAATATAAAAAACCTTTTTAAAAATTACACTTTTTCATTATTTTTTTTTTAATATGTTTTCGTTCAAATCGTACGTAACACCAATTTGGAACGCCCATGCGAAGTAATTTTTTAATTTTAAGACTAACAAGCAAAAAATAAACGTATACATAATTTTTTTTGTTGGGTGTGGTTTATATGTGGTGGTATTAAGTCACCACCAAAGCGGGGTCGAAAAGTATTCATTACAATTCACTTCCAATTCCTTGGAATTAGGAATTGGTCATCTCAATTCCTCAGGTATGGAATTGGATGAAAATGGTCAATTCCATTAGAGGGATTGTAACTGGTAATTGAACGTTTCAATTCCTCAGGAATGGAATTGAAAAAATGGTCAATTCCATTAGAGGAATTGTAATTGGTAACACTAGGTGCCAAAATCCAAAAAAATTTCTGTGATCCGCATGCCACTAATTTTTTCTTATGTACCTTCTCAACACGAATATCACAATAAAAAAATTTTCTATGAATAGGTTTTTGAGATATGATTTTTTCAAAAAATTTCCCCTTTTTCCAGAATGTAGTGTCATAAATAGCAAACTATCTCGAAAACGAATAAGCCGATTTAAAAAAAAAAATTAAATCAAGACAATTATATTATCTACAAATGCTTAGAACAAACTTTGTCATTTGGCTCAGTAAATTTGACGGAATTAGAAGAAATTCGGCGAATTTTTTTTTTTAAATCAAGTTGAATAATGTTTCAAAAATCTAAAAAAAATCGAAATCTCAGTTTATCATTTTTTACGTAAAGATAGTTCTTTGAAGAAAAAAAAAACACACTGCCTTTGAGGAAAACTCATGGTAGAATAATGAAGTTATAGGACATTGAGTGAAGGTACCGAAATTCTACATTTTTATGATTTTTTCATTTAATGGCGGTTAATTTAATATAAACACATCTGAAATTAATTTTTAATTAAAAGCTTTTATTTTTAACGAAATATTAAATATCTACATAAATCCTTAATAGGTACAGAATAAAAAGAAACAAAAAAAAAAATATTTACTTAAACAGGAAAGGAAATAAGATACAGATGTTGAATTAGAAAGCGATAAAATAAGTTCAGGAAAGTATTCGAAATTAAATTGTATGCTAATGGTTTTAGAATTATTTTGTGCCTTTTTTGTCGATTGTTTTCAGATATATAAAAAGAGGTTTTATTTGCTTCCACTCAAGCCTTTAACTCAGAGTTAGATATATGAAAAAGAGTACGCTACAAGCAGGTAAAGCTTAAAATGCAGTATGTGTTTGCTAGATTCGCTTGATACGCTAGATTTTTCCCTGCTCTTTTGTTGCTGACGTAAAACAGGTCAAACCGGTTTTCTTTTGTATTTTTTTTTTATTTTTTTAATTGCTTATAGCGTACCCTTTTCGCATACCTACTTTTGAGTGAAAGGCTTGAAGTATATTCGAAGTCTTTAGCTACGACATACACGATGATTTTCAGTTTTATATATTCGAAAGTTTTCCAATTTTGATGACGTCACTTTGTATGGTAGGTAGGCGCGATTTTGTTCCAATTTTGACATATATCATAGGGCTCGTTGATATTATATATCAAAGCTAATGTGCAAAATTTCAAGACATTTCATTAATGTTTGTGGATTTTTAAGAGATTTTAAATATCTTTGAATGAAAATAATTAATTCAAACCTCAGATTTGATAAAATAAATAGCTTATAATTTAATAAGCTTTGAATACACTGTCACTCTGTTGGAGTCTAGCCGGGGGTGTCCTTGAGCACGTTTTGGTCACTTGCAGCCTCATTGATATTCCAGTAACGTCGCTCTTCTTCAAATTCTGGCTTTTCATGAAGGAATCCCCAAGTATTGCTATTATTTCTACACATCCTACAAGAGGTTACCATTTGTGACCACAGCTTATTGGCAATTGATGACTTAATATTTTCTTTGATGAAGGTCAAATACAACATTGTCTCAAAATTTAGTTTTTCACAAAAACAAGCCAGAATAAATACCTTCGATTGTAAGATAAAGTTAAGAACCTTTGGTTACCCAGTTACTGAGTGTGATATAAATCGTTTTCAATAGCCAAACCGACAGCCAAACTTAATTCAGATGAAATCCTATTACGAAGAAACACTGAAGCCTGACAGAAAAAGCACAGAATATTGTGAAATGATGGAAAATGAAGTGAGTTGCCATCCCGGGTTGCTATGCACTTTTTATCTAATTTTTGAACACAAATCGTTTCATCTAACAAAATCCTTAGCTTCATTATTAAACGAATACTTACCATTCGAAAATCTAAAGATTCTATGGGAAGGCGAAGAGAACAAAAATACTATCGAAAGGATGAAATTCAATGAGCTGCTAGTAGGACGACAGAGACCAGACACTGCAGCAACAAATAAAACAAAAATGTTTACATTCACTTCAATACCGATTTCATTAATACCTTTTTGACGCTGACTTGGTAGAAGTTTGAACGCCACTGCGAGGTAGTCAAAGCACATCATGTCGGATTTTAAAAGATTGAATGAACAACTTCAAGATGCACTCAGAGAGTAACGTGTTCCAAGACCTTGCACCGTGGAATGAATGGCAATATTTTATCATCTTTAATTTTAACAAATTTAGAAAAGAATCTTTGCCAATTGGCATCAATTAAGCAGAGATTAAATTAAATTAAGAAGAAACAAAGTTAGAAATAAAAAAAATTGTGTCCATGGATATATTGTCATTCCTCTTTTTCCAACAAAATTAGCCCATCATAATGACAACAACATCGTTTGCCAACAACAGAGCAACATTGAGCAAACAAGTTAAAGTCGATTAAGCAGTTTGAGAGACACTCGGCACACTTCTTCTTCAAAGGATGAATGTTATTATAGAACTTAAAAATTTTTGTCTTACATCTAGAAGACATCTTCTAGAAATAACAGCCACTACCAGCGACAACATGAAACACAACAACAAGTTTACAAGTGGAAGAGATAAGACATAAAATGTAGAAAAGTATTCAATTAAATGCGGATTAGTGACAAAAGACAAAATCAAATTCTGAAGATAGATACCCACTCCTTTTTTCTTTCTTGGCGTTCATCTGGTACTTTTATTGTAGGTACTACGGCTTACCAAAAATGCTTAAGCTATGTATTGTTACATGAAGTTCGGGGGACCAGTTGGTGCCTTGCCTGCCGCTTATGCGCCAAAGTTTCCACCATGCAACAAGAAGGCTCTAGTTAAACGTGGTGCTATTCTTGTCGAATGTTTGTTCTCCCTATCGTGCTACAAAGACGAGTTATGCTTATTGTAAGCATGTATTTTTATTTTTAAATTATTTAGCTTTTTAACTTTGTTGTGCGCTGTAAAGTGAAGGTAGGCTTAATTCGCTTACTTATGCTAATATAAGAAAAAAAAAGATAAAACTTTTTTGTAAATATTTTTCACCGAGTAACAGTACGAGTAACATGGCCCACTTATAATAAACTGGTATTTAAAAGTTTTTTAAATGAGCTCATCTTGTATCACAGCGACTGTATTTTAAATCATTGTAAGAAGTTTTTAATCCTGTAAGTAGGCAAAAGAAAACTCTTGAATTGAAAGCAGTTAAAATGACAGAATTCTATAAAAGATGTTACCAGATGCAGAAATATTGTGGAACAGGACCGACAATGACATTTGGCTAAAATTTTCTATTATAATATAAATAAATTGGAAACGCCAGCATATCCTTAACCCAATAAAGCCTGCTCATAGATCGGCTCGTACGATTTTGATGCAATTCTGAAATGTGTGCCCGGAGGACCATAGAATTTGATTGAAAAAATAAAAAAAGTTTTATCTGAGCACACACCTGAGATATAACATGGGTGAGATTGCAGGTGTGACTGCCAGGAATGTCGAAATATCGCTGTCGATTTTTTAGTTCCATAGAATACAACTTAAGCCTTTTCCACACTTGGTCAACGCAAATCCAACGCAACTTCAACGCTTTTCAACAGCGAAAAAGTTGAAAAGCAATGTAACTATAAACCGATTGCTTTCAGACTTGCTTCAAAAGTCGTGCAACATGTGTAATTATATAATAATTCATGTTTTCGACTTCTTATACTAATTTAATATTTAACACTTGCTCATTTATACTGCAAACTATTTCTTCTTTTTCTAGATTCTATTAATGAAAAAAAGGACTAATTAATTAACTTACTCACCTTGATTAATATAAAGCGTAATGCACTACAAATAATTGAATTCACAAAACAAACAAACTGATGCAACAAGACGCCGATGAAAATTGCGGAAAGCCGCGTTGCGTTGAACAAGTTGAGAGCGTGTCGAGAACTAGTTGCATGCAAGTTGCTTAATCTGAAGTTTTCGGTAAAAATACACAGGCTAGCAACTTGAGATGGAGTTGCGTTGACCAAGTGTGGAAAAGGCCTTAGGCTATCTGGAAAAGGTGCGCGTTTTCCGTTTCTTCCATTTTCCCATTTTTTGTAGCACTTTTCCTTAGAAATTTCCAAAAAAACCGCGATTTTACCCTGTTATGTGTCACCTGTCAAGCTAAAGGTAAACCACGGAAAATTGGACTGTCCCGGTTTTTTTTTTTTTTTTTTGTTTAGGCCCATTTTTTCTCTTTACCATAAAAAAAATTAGCGCACTGTCTTTCATCTAGTCATTAGGCAGTAATGAGTTAAAAACCTAATCAAAAGGAACAGCTGTATTATTAATTTTAAATCGTGCACAAGTGACCAGATGTTTAAGCACTAAGCTCATATCTATGGCACAAGATTTTGAGTCAAAAATTTGTAAACAACGTAAAACATGCTCGAAAAATCAAACACTGCTTTGAATCACATTGGAAATCAGATATTTATAATTCCGCTTTGGTTTTGCACAAGTTGCGCACATTAGTTTTTCAAAGTTAGTGAACTGCAGAGGTCACAGAAACTTACTGATGAGTTGATGCAGTGACCAACGAAGGAATTTTTTGTTGCTAGCAAACTATTTCTTCATGAATATAGTAGTTATTAAGATCAAAACAGAAATTCTTAATTTTTTTTTTAAGAATTACAAATATGCAAATAAAATTAAGAAATACCGAGATTTATTTTTCATAAAATACTATTGTAATGTTTTATTTATCAGGAAAAAACAATGAAGATTAATACAAGGGACCGTAGCTTTTATTAATTTAATTATAAAATCAGTCCCAACAGTTGTTTGGATGGTTGATTTGAGTGGTGATGCATGCAATATCCAATAAGTTCCATTGAGTCGTTTTGGTGCCACAACTCCTTATCCTGTTCAATGACGTGTGTGGTGTAGAAAGGTTAAGGTGTATCCGTTGTAACTATCCAGTTCTGTTTAGGAAGTTAAAGATGTTGATTTTTAAAGCTTTATTGAAAGATGTTGATTTTTAAAGAAAGTTCCTCTAGGTTGGCGAAGAAAGGTTTCCCTGGCATGCTTAATCTACATCTTGCCAATGCTGGGCAATCGCATGGAAAATTGGGCAATCTTTCCATTTCGTTAAGTCGTTGCAGCTGCGACAGTGAGATTGAAGAGGATTCTAGTTCTTTCTGCGTGTACACCAGGGCACCAATACCCCGTGTTGATTGCCGTGACTCTTACTATATCAGTTCGGGATCTTGTTAGCAATTTACGAGTTTTTCCTTGGTTGAATGAAGGCCACGTTTTCCTTGCTTTTGAAGAGGTTGCCAAACTACTCCATCTGCGATTAGCTATGTCAAGGTATTTCGAGAGGACATTTCCCATCACTATGTCAAATTGAATTGAGACTGGTTCCGCCATTATAGTAATGTCAAGCAGTCGACTTAGTCGGGCCAGTTCCTCTATACAACTGCCTTACAAATTTGGTGTTGGATCCTACTGCAGCTAATGCTCTAATAACGGCCTGCCTATCTGAGAGTATTGCTGCGCTTATGTTAGTAGTGTTGACACATCTTATTGAACTACAAGCCTTCTTTATTGTTAAAAGTTCTGATTATAAGTAGCCGCTCCAACTTCGTCACACATCTTGAACACATTGGTTAAAGGTACATAAACAACATCCAAACCACAATAGCACCATTCCGCTCTAGTCCGGTACTCGCTGGTAAATGTTTTAGTGAAGTCAAGGTTCAGAATTTCATAGTCTGTATTGTAATTTGCAACAGTACAAATGATGTATTGGCTGCAAAAAGGGCGTGAGAGCCTTTCTCTTCTCACTTTCTGAGTAATATTATTGATATTTCGATGCAGCATCAACAGGAAGTAATCGCTGCTCCGTGTACAATTATGTAAGTATGGTTGAACATTAGGGAATCATTTACTTTTAGTAAAAATTCATATTTTAACTTCCATTTCGTGAATTATGTGTACTAAGACCTTCTTATTCCAAATATGGAAAAATTAATGGCCGCTCTCAATTGGTTTATAAGTCATATGGCTCGAAAGTTGACAAAATGGACATAAAAAACTTCATTTTTTTTATGGATTACTGAATGATTGATTCCTAGTTGAATAGATAATAGCAACCTTTCTTTTGATACCAATGAGCTAGGTTTTGTAGGAAAATTAATAAAAAGAAATGAATTTTTTTATGTCCATTTTCCCTACTTTCGAGCCCTATGACTTCTAAACCCATTCAGAGCAGCGGGCCGAAATTTGTTCACTATTAGCTTTTTAGATCAAAATACACATAAAACAAAAAAAAAAAAAGGTTAATATTGTATATGAACGTTGTACAATACGGTAGTTGGCTGATTTAGGCGGCCAAAAAACAATGTTTTAAGGTCTGTGTTTTCATATAAAACAAAATTTTTGAAGTGGTAAATAATGTAAAAATAACAGATAATACTTTTTTAAAATAAAATTTAACTAAATTCTATTGAAAAGGATATGTACAATTATGAGTAATAATTTTTGCCTACTTAATCGGTCAAATACCACACTATGCGTTGTTTGATTTATGCTTTTAAAATTATGATGGTCAATTACAGTGGTCCTTATTTTCTCATTTTCGAAAATAACGAATTACGCACCGGGCTTGTTCCTGTCATGTCTCTCTCATTTTATTTAAAAAAAAAAACGAAAATCTTTTCTAAATAATACTACATATGCTACAATAATATCCATCTATCTATATTCTATATATATGTATACAGAGGCGGACAAAATTATTCACACATTGTGCATACTAATACTTCCCGCATTCTGTCTCCCAATCGTTAAACATTACACTAATACTATGTTAATACAAAAGGTTTGTGGGTTCATCATATACCTAAATACAATAATAAATTTTACACAAAAGTGTTCATCTACAGGAAAATTGCATAAAATGTAAAACAAGCCTTACTTGAATGGGGACAAAATTATTCACACAAAGCAAGATTTTTAAATTTGAACGGATTTCTATTTGTAACAAAGTAACGTGTGCTTTTGGAAAATTACCGTTATGAATGCGAGCATTCAAAATTCAACTTATTTCATCATTTTACGTTTTTACTTTGGCGTGTGCATTATAAGAAATTGGTCGCGAGTCAAAGATGGGTCGCAAACAAAAAGAAACAAGTGAAGCTGAAAGAAAAATAATTCTACATCTGCACAATGAAGGTAAATCATGTGCAGAAATCGGTGAAATAGTAGATCGAAGCCGTTTTACTATTTATAGTATAATAAAGCGTTTTAAAGGAAAGGAAAATCTTTAAAGCCGACCACGAACCGGTAGACCACTGATACTAACACCCAGTGATGAGCGGCAAATAATAAGAAAGATTAAAAAGAATCCAAAAATCACTTCAACACAGGTAGCAGCAGAAATTCAAGAAGAAATAAGTAAAGAACTCCACCCAAAAACGGTGCGCAGGGCCTTAAAACGTACCGGTTACAGTTCACGAGTGGCGCGAAAAAAACCTCTTATCAGCAAAGCCAATAAGAAAAAGAGGCTAGAGTTCGCAAAGACATATAGCGACGAGAGTAAGTTCAACATCTTTCAATCGGATGGACGGATTCGAGTCTGGAGAAAACCCAATACTGACCTCGAAAAAAACAATACAATTGGTACAGTGAAACATGGTGGTGGGGGAGTCATGGTGTGGGGCTGTATGTCGGCGGCAGGTGTAGGAAATCTTGTTTTTATTGACGGTATTATGGACAAGACGGTTTACCTCAATATTTTAAAAGAAAATTTGCTAGAGAGTGCGCGAAACCTGAGCCTTGCTAACAACTTTTTTTTCGAACAAGATAATGATCCCAAGCATACTGCCCACGATGTGCGTATGTGGATCATACATCATGTGCCTCACATTCTCCCAACACCGCCACAATCTCCAGACTTAAACCCGATCGAACATTTGTGGGATGAACTCGGGAGGCGTGTTGCTAAAATTAACATAACCAGCAAAGCACAATTGAAACAAGTACTTCAGCAAGAATGGCAGAATTTGGATGAAAGTGTGACAAAAAAATTGGTTCACTCCATGCAAAATAGATTAAATGAAGTTATCAAGCAGAAAGGCATGCCAACTAGATATTAATATTGCACTGAATCAAATATTTTTTTTGTCAAAATGGAATGTGTGAATAATTTTGTCCCTTTCAAATATAAATATTAATATGGTTTGTGTATTTTTTTTTTAAGAAAAATATTTATGTTAACTTTTTAATATTTTTATGCATACAATAAAGAAATAAGTATTTCATAGAATAAAAGTTTTGAATACATTAATTTATTTTTAATATACACCCAATTAAATGAAAAATTGGATGTTGTGTGAATAATTTTGTCCGCCTCTGTATAAAATTGTAAAAAAAAAAAATCTGTACATTGAATATTTTTTTGAAATTCTTTTTGCGATGGACGTTTTGAATGACGCTGAGTCCGAAAATCGCATTTTTAAAATTTTTGTCTGTCTGTCTGTCTGTCTGTCTGTTAAAGCATCACGCGAAAACCACTGGATGGATTTAAATGAAACTTGGTATCTAGGTTCCTTATATCCCCGGTCATAACATAGGCTACTTTTTATCCAGGAAAAAAGCTTGGACCCGGTAGGGGGCGCTGCGATCGGGTTCCAGTCATTCTTTTTTTTAGCTTATCTCCGAAACCGTTCATCCGATTTGCATGAAAATTTGTATGTAGAGGTTTTCGGATACGCCAAGTTTTTTTGACTTATCTACACCGTTCTATCTCGAACACCAGAGGGCGCTGTAGTACAAATATTTTAAAAAACGTCAAAACACTCCTAAACCGTGCATCCGATTTGCATGAAAATTGGTATATAAAGGTTTTCTGATACGGTGTTTTGTTTTTGTGAGTGTTTTGGGCTAATCTTTTTTGTGCTATCTTGAACACCAGAGGGCGCTGTAGTACAAATATTTTAAAAAACTTCAAAAAACTCCTAAGCCGTTTATCAGATATACATGAAAATTGGTATGTAGAGGTTTGCGGGTACTGTGAGTTTTCATGACATATCTACTTTGTTCTATCTTGAACACCAGAGGGCGCTGTATTACAAATATTTTAAATCACGTCAAAAAAGTCCAAAACCGTTCATCCGATTTGCATGAAATTTTGAATGTAGAGGTTCTCGGACACGCTTAGTTTTTTCGACTTATCTACTCTTTTCACTCTCGAACACCAGAGGGCGCTGTAGTACAAATATTTTAAGAAACCTCGACAAACTACTAAGTCGTGTATCCGAATCTCATAAAAATTGGAAAATAGGGGTTTTCTGATACGGTGAGTGTTTTGGACTTATCTTTTTTGTGCTATCTTGAACACCAGAGGGCGCTTTAGTACAAATCTTAGGAAATAGTGAAAAACTCCAAAACTGCTCATCCGATTTGGATGAAAATTTGTAAATAGCGATTTTCAAGTACGGCAAGGTTTCTGGTGCTATCTTTGCTCTTTCTCGAAAGTAGAGGGCGCTGTTGTCCATTTTGTATGTGTCTATTTTATTAAACTGTTCCTTAACGGCTGCACTGATTTTGATGAAATTTTTTGTGTGTGTTTGAGTGGATCCCTGAATGGTTCAGACTAACAATTGTACCCGGTAGGTGGCGCTGCGATCGTGCTTAAAGCATTTTGTTTTTATAGTGTAACTCCGAAACCTTTCATCCGATTTGCATGAAAATTTGAGTATAGAGGTTTTCGTATATGGTGAGTTTTTATGACTTATCTACTCTATTCTATCTTGAACACCAGAGGGCGCTGTGTACAAATATTTAAAAAAGGTTCTAAGCTATTTATCCGATTTTCATGAAAATTGGTATATAAGGGTTTTCTAATATGGTGACTCTTTTGGACTTATCTTTTTTGTACTAAATCGAACACGAGAGGGCGCTGTAGTACAAATTTCTTAAGAAATCGTGAAAAAGTTTCTCCGCTCATCCGATTTGGATGAAAAATTTTACTAAAGGATTTTCGTGTACGGCAACTGTTTTGGCGTTATCTCTTTTGCTCTGTCTCGAAAAATAGTGGGTGCTGTTGCACAATTTGTACATGTGTGTGTTATTAAACTGTTCCTAAACGGCTGAACCGGTTTTGATGAAATTTTTTGTGTGTGCTTAAGTTGATCCCTGGCTGGTTCGGGTTCAGGTGCGATCGGGTTCCACGAATTTTGTTATTATAGTTTGTCTCCGAAACCAGTCATCCGATTTACATGAAAATTTGTATTTAGGGATTTTCGGGTACGGTAGTTTTTATGGCTTATCTATTTTGTTCTATATTGAAGGCCAGAGGGCACAGCAATACAAATGTTTTAAATATATCAAAAAACTCCTATCTGCACATCCGATTTGCGTGAAAATTTTTACATAGGAGTTTTCGGATACGGTGGGTATCTTGGACTTTTTTTCTGCGCTATCTTAAACACCAGATAATGCTGTAGTACAAATCTCTTAAGAAATCATGAAACACTCAAAAACCGCTTATCCGATTTAGAAAAAAATTTGCATATCGGATATATAGGATTTGATTATCGAGTATTAAAAGGGCCTTGGCATTATTTTTTTATTCTATCTCGAAAACTGGAGGGCGCTGTTGTATAAATACCGCAAAAAATCAAAACAACTCATCCTATAAGTGATTTCTATAAGTGGTTTTCGGGTGCGGTGAATCTTTTGGCGCTATGTATTTTGCTATATCTTAAACCCCAGAGGGCGCTGTACTACAAAATTCTGTAAGGCGTAGCAAAGCGCAATGTGTGATAAATATCTTCTTTTTTCTTTATGTGTATTTATATGCAAACTTCTTTTTTCGCTGATCAGCTTATGCCGATTTCTGTGGTATTTTAGTACGCATCAAAATATGAGCGAGTCAGTTGCGTCGTAAGTTGGCGTTGTTTTGACTTTTCAATTTCTATTTTCAGTGCTTATTTAATTTTTGTCCAGTTTCCTGGTGAATTCCCAAGAATTCGTTTTTGCTCTGATTTTTTTCAAAAATGTGCAATCTATCGAATACAATGAAAATATATTTTTGCAAGCGATCGGCGGCACGCACACACAAATCACGATTTCCCTAACTTTTTCTTATAATTTTCAGATGTTGAAGGTACATTTTGCTCATTTCGCCAAAGTTACCGGTTTGAAAGATGCACTCAAAATTCCTTCTAAAGTTTGTGAAAAGTTTTTTCAAATTGACGAATAAAATCAAAAATTATTTATGTCAACTCCCGAGTAAAGCCGGATATTCAGCTAGTAATAAAATAAAATACTTTATTATAATACAATAAACATACATGGAATTAATACGCTATAGTACATTAAAATACAGTGCAATAAAATTGCAATATAATTCAATGCACTACAATATAACATATTATAAACAAAATAAATAAATACATGCAAAATATAACATGACTGAAAATGTGCTTCATTATATAATGCAAAACATAACAAAAAACTACAAATGTGCTACATAAAATCGTGCCAATATAACACAGCACGATATGGTGCAACACAAAATTAATAAAAATATAACTCAAAAACATAACTCAAAGTGCAAAATCTGAAGAGCTGAAACACCTAAAAAAAGTTAAAAGAAAGTCATACCGATAATTAAAGTGATATACGACCTTTTACCTGAGCCTAGCCGTTAAAGCAGGAGCGATAACTTGAAAACGTTTTTTCGCTTACCGTCAAGTAGGCTCTTAGAAGGATTTATCTAATTATAATTACCTAACACAACCAATTAAACTGAATGCTATAAATTCGAAAAAAGCTAAGTCTAATTAAAAATAAGAAGAAAATTAATTCGTGAACAAACACTTTCCTGCAATTATTTGCCCATTCAAACATGATATTCATTTACTCTATCGCTACAAATCACACACACAATTAGAGATCCACACAAAAAACCGTTTCAAGTAATTGCGGCCGATGTTAATGGAACACTTTAGTTATAGCTCTTCCTTCGACGATGTTCATTCGCAGAAATTCGGCGGGAATGAGATGAGGGCAGTCAACAGGCCAAGCGGTATCTTACCATTATAACTGGCAATTGTTTGGAGATTTCATTGGCTGGTGGATGGTTTTATAGTGCGACTCTCATATTGCTTGTCATTTGTAGCTTTTTCACACGTTCAATTCATCGTCTGCTGTCGATCATGGAATGACTAGAAGTGTTTGAAGAAAATCTCTGCTAAATTCCTGCACGGCGAACACTGTTCGAATTCGGTCTGCTGCGGAGAAACAAGTGTAAGGTCCTAATGGGTGCCGTTTTCAAACAAATTCATCAGAGGAAGAACACTTCACGATGATTTGGAATAGCCTGGCTTTGCTTTCGTCGTTGGAATTTCTTCCACGAAGCATTACAAGTTTAATACCGAGGCATTTTTGAGCAAAGCAATGTCCCTGCAAACGGATCGCTTACATTGGTTTCGAAGATATTGAGAAGAAGTAGACACGTCATTCTCCAAATGAATAGCGAAATGCACAACAGTCGGGTGTCGTTCATGTATCAAGAATGAAAACATTCTCCAAATTACCCCATTGCAACTGATGTAACGCCGAATTGAGTTCTTGATCGATTTGACGGAATTTCAATACTCCACATTAATGTGTATTTGAAATGTTTTTGACAGGAGTGATTTATATGGGAAAATCCATCGGTTTTAGACCAAAACATATTTTCCTTTGGCTTTTAACATGAATTATCTTCTACTTCTTGTCTACTACTTCTACTGCTGATGCATGCGCCTTGGGATGCCGACATATGTCGCCGGGAGAAAGTCAATCATCATAAGCGTTTCCTTCAGTGCTAAAAGAATCGCGCATTAGAATGTATTCCTCCGAACGTAACTTTTATTGGTTTAATCGAATCTAACTTAAGCGTTCGGTTTCGATCTTGACATACATATCGACAAAATTTTGTTAAAACAATCTTCTAAAGAGCAATAGATAATTGTCGACTTTCTGTCGGATCATTAACTGATATGAGTAGGAATTCATCGAGCTGACTTTCTAACTCGTTTCCACGCCTGAAAAATGAATAAACCATAATGATTTTAATGATTTAGTAGATAACCACCAACGCTGAAACTCACCGGTGGTTGAATTAATCTGTGGTATTTGAAAGTGGAAACCGTATTCCTGTGGCCACTTCATAAGTGGATATTGCAACGCGTTATATCGGAGACTTCTGCCTTAATCACAATATATCGCTATTCCACATGCTTGCCAATAATGAACACAGCTACCTTATCAATTGTAGGCGCATTGAATTGATGCACGTTACGGCAGTTGGGCGTTTATCGGTTGATGATGATGATGTAATCATCGGAGGGCATTGATTCAAAGGCGGTTTAGAATAATTGGACCAATACATTGTACTCACGGAGTAATCCTTGAAATTGGCCAATAATATCACGCTTCATCGTGGTAAAAATGGCACAACGCTGATCAAGTTCGTCTCTGTAGTTTCCAATGAAAGAAATTCGGTCTTGATTCGGTTGAACAAAAATCCAGCACGATGCGAAAGCATAGCAATGGATGTACACTACATCTAATGTCTTAATATCTAATCGTGAAAGATCTATGTAAACGATTGTGAGATCGTATTAAAAAGCAGTGCGAGGGAACGCGATAGTAGTTCTTCGCCCAACACGCAATTACCATATTAACGCCTATCCCTTCATTCGACTCTGCACTTTCCTGAGAAGTTTGATTCGCACGAAAATTCGCTAAACTGACTGAGCAATACGACTTCATAGTCCAGTATTGATTCTTCTGATTGACGGCAGAAAAAAAGTTCGTTTTTTTGGGAGAAGATTCTAGGTTCGACTCCTGGCAGAATCTCCAGTTTT
This sequence comes from Coremacera marginata, assembly GCA_914767935.1. Classification (NCBI taxonomy): domain Eukaryota; kingdom Metazoa; phylum Arthropoda; class Insecta; order Diptera; family Sciomyzidae; genus Coremacera; species Coremacera marginata. The sequence goes on from OU612045.1 coordinate 138,798,478, forward strand.
GGTATCGAACAAACAATATATTTTTACTTTTATATTTTTTACGTTTTCTTATTTTTTAATTTAATTTTTCTTAACCTCTTTGATAGAATATTTTTTTACAACTCAATAATATTTGAAAATTTTTGATATATAAAAATTATTATTATAACTATACAAGCATGAACAAAACAAAGTGAATTTAATTAAAGTTTATATTTGAAGTAATACAGTCTTTCTATGTTGTAGAGTTTCTATGTGGTGGTATTGAGTCACCACATATATATAAATATGTATTGACTGCAACCAAATTACCAAAATATATGATCGCAAAAGAAGAAGTTTATCGAAAAAGTCAATAAAGGGAACGAATTTCTTTGCAGGTAAGTTATTTCGGCAAGTGGAAGTTCATAAAACACGCACTTTCGATCAAACAATCGAAGAAACGCTAACTGAAATATAAACGATGACGAATTGAATCGAAAAAATATTTATTTTTTTAAAAATGACCGTAAAATTCAGTTGGAATCGAATTGGATCGAAGTTTTCTTTGTTTGTATGCAGCGCTGTAATTGTTGTGCTCTGGTTATCTTCTACTTAAATCTCGTGGGTGACGTATTATTCTCGAAACCGTTTGTATGCGTAATTTTATCTTAGCACATGGTGCTTTTCTTAATATATACAATAAAATTTCTTTCACATTACAAATGTAGTGCAAGCGTTTCTAAATAATATTTAATTTGTCTTATATAAAATTAAGCAATGAAGTAAGTGACTTAAAGTAACATCAGTATAGCAATTTTAGTGTAGTTTAAAGTAAATATATTAACATATAGATTTTGAATGAGCATGTACTACATACAATTTAATAAAATCTAATTCAAAGTAACTATTCAATTCAATAGTAAACGACTCACAGTGTCGCGAGTTCATACAAAAGGTGGCCAAAAATAGAAAGCTTTGTCGTAGAGAGTTGAAATTTGGTACTTTAGAAGATCTTAAATGCATTAAATATTAAATAATTAATAATATTAAATACTTGTTGTTATTGTGTATTGTTGTACATTTTTATAGTATTGTATTTTAATTGTATTTAAAAATGTTGACTTTAAAATTTATTAATCTTTAATTTTCATTCTAATAAGAATCTAATATAAAATACAATTGTGAAATATAAAATATGTGATCCAATAAAATATATAGTAACACCGTCAAATATGAAATAAATTGTGTATAAGAAAAAATAAGACTCACCAAAGTACAGATAAGTTTATTGCTTAAATTAAGAAAAATTTTAATTTTGGCTAAAATCAGATAAAGGACATGCTGACATGGCAACCTTAAACGAAAAATCGGTATAAAATCCGCAATATAAAACTAATTACAATAAAATCCGAGAATATATTAAAATCGGGCAAGGAATACGCCCATCGCTCATATATCCTGACATGAGAATTTCCCGTAGAAGCCGTAAAAAGCTATTAATAACAATACAATTTGGTACAGCTGTTTGTGTAAGCAGCAAACATTACTTCGTAAAAAATTTTTTAAGTCGTTCAGAGTACACGCTCACCGCACTTATAAAAAATTTGAATTTATTATCTTCACTTCTCTTAAGCAATTCCAATATATTTTTGTGTATGGTAGGTAAATAAAAAAAAAAAATAAAAAATACGGTTTCAATTCGGCGAAATATGAGCTACCTGTCATATAAGCTTTGAAAAATAAGTTTTTGCATTTTAAAAACTATTGTCATTAATTAAAGAAAAAATAAAGAATTAAATTAAATCAAATACAATTCACAACATTTTGATAATATCTTATCTATATTGAAATATAAAAACTTACTTCATTTACTTAAATTTTAATTGATGCAGTTAATTTGATGATGTATCAGATAAAACGAATTCAGTGAAATCAATTTGTGATAGTATACTATTTTTCATATTTTCATCTTTAAGTTCTGTCCCTGTTTCTATTTCAAGAAAAGGATATTTTATCATTTTGCTGCTTTCTACTACACGCTTTGCGCTCTGCTGATATAAGCGGCTCAGACGTCAGTAATAAATAGGACAAAAGGTCACTACTAATCGAATCTCTTGAGTTTTTACTGGTCTTTTCTAACCGAAACCTTCGGAATTCCTTGTGTCTGGCCTCGAGTGGGTCTTCAGTAAGAAACCCAATAGGAATACCGATATGATTTATAACATCACACCCATGAACCAGTATTTTATGAACATTGGCACATAATACCATGAGTAATGCTCAACGTAAATTGAATGAGTTTCTGTTATAAGTTTACTTAAACTTTCTTTATTTATTTTTTCTAATGTGCGTAAAATTAAAGTAAAATTTGTTTTCAAACTAAGTTCTATAACTATTTTCTATTTTTTTTTTATTGCATTTGAAATTTTGTAAAAAATTTGTTATTTTTCCATATAAATGCTCATTTTCGCCAAAACATGCTCTAGGAAAAATGTCATAAAATCATTAATTTTCACTTTTTCTAGCAAAAATCTTTACAAATTTGCTTACAACGAGTTATTATAAGTATGTATTACTATTTTTAAGTAAAGTAAAGTAAAAAAAAAAAAAAAAAAAAAAAAACGAATTTTTTTTGTAGTATATAAAACTTTTGATTTTATCTAATTTCTTGGTACCTTATTCTTACATAGGAAGATTTTTTTTTTTACTTTATTTATCTCTCTTTTTTCCACTACAGCTTAAGAAATATATCTCACTTGAAGTTTTGCGTAAATACTGAACTAAAGTTGCAACGGTATTAGAAAATGTTCAGTACTAAACTGTAAAAAACTGAAAGATTTTAAGGCAGCATTTAAAGAGCACAATTTCCACAAATAGAACGATACCGCAAAATCCTATTGAATTCATATAATTATGGCTCTTTTCTATAAATATGCATACTTTTATTTTTAAATTTACGACATTTTTTTTATGAGCTATTTTTGGCACTGTGCGATGTTATTCAATACAATTTAAATCAAAATTGGTGCAAATATTTTATGTACTTTATAAATTACTGTACTTTATAATTTATAATTTTCAGTAAAATAAATTAATAAAAAAAAATATATTTCAGATGAATATATTTTAACACATTTCCACTGAATTGTTTTGCGGCATCATGTATGACCCTCGCCAGGGTCTCGACAGTGGTTCTAACTTTGCCGGCTTTCGAAATAACTATCCGTTACCAAGTTCCAATCATCTTGTGTCATCGAAAGATCTTTGTTTGGTTTTTTCTTATTGACTATGACTTTCAGATTTCGACCGCGGGAACCTCTTCAGTTGTTTGGTCACTTGTGGGGTTCCGCCTTCTCGAAGGAGAATGCATCAAACCTTTCACCAAGATCTTCGTTCTCGAGCCCTTCACAGGCATCAGTATCTAGTGACAGGACTTCCATTGTTGTGCCCGTGTCGAGATACGCTGCAAGGAACTTCGCTGTCTGGGGTGACATTCCGGTTGACATGGTGGTGCCATCGGGACCTGGTGTCGTTGGCCAGGCCCGCCTCACTTAGAAACTCCTCTTGATGGTGGTGGCTACAGGGCTTGCCCAGATTGCGCCATGTTCTGGTGACCGGGCTTGGGACCATTGGCATCGGTGATGGATAAAGTCCGCAAGATCCGCATGAGCATCGCTGCATGTATAGGATATGCTGTCCGGGCCGAATGTGGCATGGTAGGACGTAATGCGTATACCCACAGGAGTTGACCAAGTCCCACAGTACCTGGTTTGAAAACCATCTACCTTTTGGAGGTGTATAGCCTTCATCCTCCTCCTCATTGCTTGCGTTCTCTGGACCATCTTCCTTGCTTGTAGTTTTGACTGGCGTTGTGGTCTTTGCGTCACAATCTCCATTTCCTTCTGAGAATTCGACTTCTTCTAAAATGCCAAGGCTTTCTTCAGTTTCGTTGGGGTATCCTGATGATGTCTCCTCGTTACGATCTTTGTCATATTCGACCGCTTCGTATTTACCTTCATCGGGATTTTTTTCGTCATCGCTTATGAGGATCGGTGTTGTTGGCGTTTGCTGTTGGCCTTTTGTTTGTGGCTGGCTGCAGCGGAGGCACCACGTTATGGCGGTCGTCTTCTTCTGCAGTGCTGCTGCAGTTGTTATCGGCGGCCTCTCCTGTGGTGAGCTGGCTTTTAGGAGAAACGAAGAGCACCCGTCGGTAGCTGGCGTATGAAACAGGCGTTGGTGCACCCCATCAATGAGCATAACTAGGGTTCAATTTCACCTTCGTGCTGCTACTCTCACTGTCGGCGCTGTCGTCCTCGGGCTGTTATTCGTTGTCCTGAGTGAACTCTGCGCGGTTTGCGGCTAGCATATACGCTGGCTCTAGGCTTGAGGATCAGTGGGTTGGTTCGCGTGGCTGCAGTGGGTTCCTTTCGGATCAGAAATACGAACGCGGCGCCTGTGGCCTGTTGGTGTAGGCCGAGTTGCCTCTTGGTCCTTTTGCACCTTTGCTCTTCGGAACAGGCACTTCGCTCCTTATGCCCTTGGAGCCATCGACGCGGTGGAACCGGATGCGTGGAAATATTTGGTGTGTTTTATCCACCCTGTCTTCTCTGTATGGACACAGGGGCCGCATTCCGAGTCATAGCTGTTGTTCTTTTATGAGGTATCGCCAGAATTAGTTCCGATTTTTATTCAAACTGTCAGACCATACACTTTTTATCTTTGCACGTTTTTTAGCTTTGCTAAGGCTAAGTCTCTGTCGGTAGCTTGCGGGCTGGTACTTGAATGTTAGTTCACTTGCATTAGTTGACTGGTCGCTACACGAATGTTCTTGATTGTTTTATTTCAATTTCTTTTAAATTGTTCCTGTTAGGTCGGAATATTTAATGTTGGCAAGTTCATCTTTATTGGTTGATTGGTGCCTTCTGGTGGTGGCGAATACCTGATTTCTTCACATTTAGGCGGGCCGTCTTCGGTGAATTTTCGTGACTCAGACTATCACTGGAGATACGAATGTCTCCACATTATAGGGGCCATTAAAACGTGCTACAAGTTTTGTTGTTTTGCCACACTAATTAACCAACCTTCGGCTTCCAGTCTGTACGCCTCAGGTTGTAGAATCGGATCTGAACTTGCGCCCCCTGTTGCATAGTAAACTAGACTCCGTTGCCCGTGATTAATATCTTAGGCACTACAGACGAGTTGGTCGCCGGTAGCCTTCTGGAGTCGTATTATCTTTACCAATTTAGATAACTTGTCAGTAAACACTATCTAATCTATTCGAAATCTATTCAGACAGTGCTCCAAGGTTCTTGGGGTAGGTTACCTTTTATTGTTGACAGATTTTGTCTCCACATTGATTCTAGCTTATTGGCGCAACATTCCTGACCAATAATACTTTGTGGCTATTCGTATTCCCAGCCTTTGGAATACTTTTCGGGCCAGCTTTTGCCTCGGTGACATGTTTCTCGCACCAGGCGCCTATTTTTTCACCGCTATGTTCAATGGTGCAACCTTGTTTTATTTCTATTAGCTGTCGGGATAGGGCGTCGGCTATAACTTTGTGTTTCCTTTTCTGGTACTGGACGTCATAAGAGTATTGTTGTAGTTCCAGAGTCCACCTTGCGATATGGCCCAACGGGCTCTGAATGGAATTCAGCTATTGGAGCAAGAAGTGGTCTGTAATGACTATGAACGTGTTACCCTCCAGACATGGTCATAGCCAGGATTTTGTTCAGGGAATGAAAATTATTTTTTCATGTGACTGATAAATTAAAAAATGCGTCGGCTGTAAGTTTGTAATAAAAAATAAATTTAGTTTTACTAAATATGAATAAATTCTATGCTTTTTAATTATAAGAAAAAATGTTTTGAATTTCCTACTGTAATAATAAAATTTTTTTCTAATGTTCCGGGAGGGAACTGCCCTACCCGCGCTACGCCCATGCCTCCAGATAAGGCCTTATTTTACGTATTGTCTATACTATTGCCAGGCATTCCTTTTCCGTGGATGTGTAGTTGAGTTAGGCCTTGTTTAAGTGTCTACTAGCGTACGCGATTACCCTCTCTGCTCTGTCGGGGTTCTCAGTGAGTACTCCACAGAAGCCATAGTAGCTGCTAGATCCGTCACTGCTATATTTACACGTTTCATCAACACATAATGCAGAATTGTTGCAAGTGCATTTAGACTTTATATGAAAGCATTGTAAAATTAACATTTAAGATTATAAAGGGTGTTTTTTTAGAGGTATAGATTTTCCTAAGGAGATAGCTGTCAAATCAGTTTTTAAAGTAAACACATATGTTTAGCATTTATGTTCAGTATACTTTGGAAATTTACCATGCAAAGACTTGCACCGGAACAACGTTTACAAATTGTGAAAATTTATTTAAAAAATTCGTGTTCTGTGCAAACTTACAGAGCATTTTACAGCGAAATCATCGTCATCAATGTAGCACATATCTGGCTTAACGGGTACATAAATAACCAAAATTGCCATATTTGGAGTGATAACAATCCTGAAGAGAATCTTCAGGCTACCTTACATTCAAAAAAGGTAACTCTCTGGTATCGTTTGCCCAAAGCATCATTGGTTCATACTTTTCCAAAGTTAATGATGGAGCCAACGTTACTGTCAATAGTGAACGCTAAAGGCAAATGATTCTCGACTTTTTGGTTCACGTCAATATCAATCGTCTAAGTGCTTATTGGTTCCAGCAGAACGGTGCAACAAGTCATACAGCGCGTGAAACCATACTTTATTGAGGCAAAGTTTTGGTAACCGAATCATATCAAGAAATGGGCCTGTCAATTAGACACCTAGGTCATGTGATTTAACTCCGTTAGACTACTTTCTGTGGGGGTATTTCAAGTCATTGGTCTGTGCTGATAAGCCAGGTACGATTGACTAGTTGGAAATCAACATTCGACGCGTTATAAACGAGATCAAGCCTGCTATACTGGAAAAAGTGCTGCTATATTGGACCGACAGGATGGTATTCATAAAACATAGTCGCATTACCCATTTGCTCGGAATTTTATCAAAACACTATAGCCATATAATTTGCGAGCTAATAAAGCAAAAATATTAGCCATTTCATTAATTTTCTTGTGTTTAACTTGAAAAAAAGTTTTATACCTCTAAAAAAAACACCCTTTAGTAAGAATTGATAACAAAAATTTCCAAAAGTTTTCGCATAAAGAAAATTTAAAAATAAATTAATGTATAGCATGTGATTATGATACTATGAAAGATGCAATGTGAAACAATAATAGGAAACACAAACGAAAATAATTTTCGAAATGCTGAAACAACTCAAAAAAAAAAAAAAATCAAAAATAGAAAGACCAACACTAAGGAAAATAATTAGAAAGTTACCCACTTGGTGTCCGGATGCTGCAGAAAAGTTTAACGAATTATTCTGTAATTGCATGTTTGCTTAATGCGGCGCTGTTTCTCTTTTATGAAACCATGTCTGAGTTAGTGAAACTTAAATGATACCAATTAAAAAACTTATGATAACCGATTAAAAGTTAAAAATTATTTAAACAAAGCTAAGTCTGTATTCAAGTTTCAGATTTAAAATAAAATTAAAAAGGGTTTTTATGCGAAATACAAAAAAAAAAACTGCATTTTCTCAATATTTTTTTGAAGACTGGTATTTAGCAGCTCTTTTCATTATTAGCATTCTTCATGTTCACTTCAAAGGTATATTATGGATGATTGTCATGAAATGAAAAGATTTACATGTAACGGTATTGAAATTTGTCTTGTACTGAGATAGAAATTTCAAAATATATTTTTTTTATATTTACATATATTACATAAAAACGAGAAAATCTTACATCTTTAACTACACTTAAGAAAATAACAAATATTAAAATTATCCGCGCCACAGCATAAATTGTATTTTAATATTTAAGTAGTAAATATTTCCCCTACAACACGTTTTTTTTGCGTATTGAAATTTTTGCGTAAATTAAATTTCGCGGCGGGAGCATTGCCTTTCGTTTTTTATTTTGTTTAAAAAATTTGCTATTATTTGCTATTCTGTTATTAAGAACCAAATTTTACAACTGAATTGTGGTGGCCGTGGCATACTGGTTAAGGTGCTGACATTGTAGGCGAGGAAACCCAGGTTCGAGTTCGCGACTGGCGCATTGTTTATTTTTTTTTTTTGTTTTAAAATTTTAAATATGTACGTATTAGTTTTATGCAAATTGGTTCAAAACGACCTTGTTTTTGGACAGTTTTGAGTAAATTTAATATTTATTTTTTACATTGCAACATATATTACAAAAGATATTATATAAATTTTTTTTTTATTACTGCCAAACACCTAAATTTTAGTCTCTATATTGTATCCGCAATATTGTATATTATAAAAAGATCTGGATTAGACGTGCAATGTTGATTTTATATTACCAGAAATTTAAGTATTGTACAAGGTGGGCCATTTAAAGCTTCGGGATATTTTTGGTAATAAGAATAAAAGCAAAAAAATTTATTTGATGTGAATTTTTTTTTTGTTATTTTGAGCCTTGCAAATTTGTTTGGATCATTTGTGGAACATGATGTTTCGTAAATAGTCGCCGCCAGATCGCCGAGCGCAATATGCTCGTTTTTTGGCATTTTCCCATCACTTTTCATAATGTTTAGGGCAGAATGGCGACAATTTCCTGTCGAATATTTCCTTTTAAGGAACTTTAAATATCCTTACAGGAAGAAGTCTGAAGACATAAAGTCGGGCGATCGCGGCGTCCAGCCAAACCACCAAAGGACCCAATAAAGAGACGGTGTAAGCTGTGGTGCCAATTTCTTGGAACTAAAAGTATTCCATGCCCTTATCACTAACAATTGGCATACAAAATCCGTTATCAATGCCCGATAATCACCCCTATTCCAGGATCCGTCGTAACAATGTTACGAATCCAAAGTTACGCTACGAATAAGAAAATTTCGCTATGATAGTATCCGAACGGAACGATGCTTAGCGTTGCCTCATTGAAATTAATCTTCGAATTTTCGAAAACAGCTATTTCTTGTCATTTTTTATAAATATTTAATATTTTCAAAAGTGATTTCAAAAGTTCATTCAAATTAAAAAGAATTTATCATTATGCATTCCATTGCAATTGCGATTACTGCATTACAAGAGGAGGAAACATTACAAAGAAGAGCAATGAAGGTTCAGCGAAGAAAATTGAGAGCAATCCTTTTGATATGAACGATGAAATGTAGTTATTGCTCTTGTGATTCATTTAACTTTATTTTATAATTTTTATATGTTTCTACATATATTATATTTGCATGTTTTTTTTTAGATTTAAGAAAAATTTATAAACGCTGTCTCAGTTTGATTGACTGTTGCAGATTCTAACCCACAGGGCACTGCTCCAACTATACCCGATTTTGAGGTTTCAAGACCTGTTATTTTAACAACAGCTTCCTCCAAATCGCTTAAAATGTGTAATTTATTTGGGCCACCGCCAGTTGCTCTAAACTCCGATTTGTTTTGGGATAACTTCCGCTTAATATAGCATTTATAGTCTAACCAACCCTGCAAAATTAACAAAAAACTTTAATGAAAAACATGAATTGTTTAAAAATGAGAAAGTTTACTTTTTTCCAACTCGTAGCATCTTTTGTTGGCGGCCCCAGATTGTTAAGTTGTACACTTGCATCCTCCCAAAAACTTGTGACATTTTCTTTAGGTTTTTTTTGTAAAACCTTGCGCGATGTCAGGCCTTTCTTGCATCAAATTCACCAGCCGTATATTTTGATTTCGATTTCTTGTTATTTTTTACCTAGATGTATGCATTTATAGAGCATTTGTTTTTTTGAAGCTGATATTATGGTATTTAACTTTAAACAAACTAATTCTTTGTGGTTCCGATGGTACCAAGCATTCGTAAAATAAATGCAAAAAGGACTGTCAAATTTTGATGCGTTCGGATCGTAGAATACAAATGTTACGAATTTCGAACTACGACGCACTATGTAATATTTTGGCATTTGAGCGCTCAAAACTATAAAACGCAAAGTATGGAATCTAAATAATATTTTTTACGATTCTAAATGAAAATTGTACGAGCTTTTCGATTTTGGTAACCATTTTTTTTTTATCTGTGATACATTCTGAGATGTAAGGGCCGGAAGTTTGAACTTTTTTCTCCTCTGCGCAAATGTTTAAAATCAAACATTATTTTTTGACTTTAAAACTGTCTTATAAGCAAACGCTTAAAGATTTTAAGTTACGGTTTTTTTTGTAAGCACTAGTAAGATATTGTTTAGCAGTAAGTTTTAGTTTAGTTATAAATTAACATGTCTGTTGAACGCAGGCTCTGAAATCCAAAAACCTTATTTTGAATGCATTTTTCAACTTTCGGTACACTTTTAAAATTTGGAACGAGTTCGTACAAAAAAATAACTATGGCACAGTAATATTTGGGTATTTCTCTTTCCTACTAAAAAAAAAATGTGGGCCCCCATGATCCCCCTGTCGAACAAACTTTTCAATTTAAGAAAAAATGACATACATTTTTTTTTATTTTCGTGGGAAAAAACTTACAAAAACTTACAGCGACAGTTTATACTACGAAAAATAAAAAGAATATAAAAATATTTCATAATATGCAGTTAACTATGGTTGATGGTAAAGTTGCGCAGGCTATATCTATGGACTGTGTAAATCTTTATTAATTATTATTTCTTTTTTTTTTCATTATAAAGGAAGCAAATCCTCAAGCTCTTGTACTGTGTGTCATGAGACACAAAAACAATTTAGTCAGAAGGATAGAACTGCAGCTTATGATGATATTGAGTCTATGTACGAACTAGGTCTATCACCCCTCCATGCTAGAATAAGGTTTATGGAACATTGCTTAAAGATAGCATATGACATAAAATTTCAAGATTTTAAAAATTCTTCGCCTGATTTCCACATACGAAGTACTAGGGAGCAAACCAAAATCAAAAATGAGTTTAGAGCCGAAGAAAAAAAAAGAATTCAAGAGGAATTTAGAGAAACGACAGGTCTACGTATTGATTTTCCAAAGCAAGGCTTTGGAAATAGTAATGATGGCAATACAGCAAGGCGCTTTTTTAAAAATATTGAAACTACAGCTTCAATTACAAGGCTCAATGCGGACATACTTAGACGTTTCCAAAAGATTTTGAACGCAATAAACTCTCGGCAGCTTCTTGATGCGGAAAAATTTGGAAAGTTTTCATTGGATACCCTTAATTTATATAATAGCATATATGGTGATTGGAAACATCTCACTCCGACAGTACATAAAGTACTATGTCATGGAGAAAATATTATAAAACACCATTATTTTCCAATTGGTGAGCTGTCCGAAGAAGCGCAGGAAGCGAAAAACAAAGATTACAAAAATTTTAGACTAACTAATACAAGAAAAAACAACAGGGAAAATGAAAACATTGATCTGATGACAATGTTGATGATTTCGTCTGATCCCTTGATAACTTCTGTTCGAAGAATTGAAAAAAAGGAACATACTGAAGAGGATAATGTGTTGCTTTTAATAGAAGATCTCCTAAAGGAATAAATTTTTATTTTTTGGTATTTGTCTATTGTATTTTATATATTTTGTTTTAGTTAATTCTGTATAATAATTTATTAAATTTATTAAAAAACTCGTTAAATTTTTTCCTTGATCTGGCAACACTACTAAGACGTCATCAAATGTTCTAAAATTCTTTTTTTTTTGTCTGATTGATTATAAATCGAATTTTTGGACCAATTTTAAGCTTATTTTGAGCTGTATGCACATTTTGGTAGTAGTAACTTTTAAAATACATTGATCACCAAAGAGTTAAAAAAACTTATAAAAACCATAGTTAATACTATAAAAACTTGCAAATTGGTTAGAACTATACTCTTTTTAAACAATAAAATGATAAAAAGTATTAGACAAAAATTTAAATTTTTGTGCTTAGTTTGGGGCAACCCTACTGAGCCCTCGAACGCTAATCTTACAGAAGTTACAGAATTTTGATCACTCAGGGAGAGAAATGTTACACTGTGCGACGTAACGATTCGGATCGCGTAATAGTAATTTTCGGATTCGTAACAAATTCTTATTACGACGGATGCTGGAATAGGGGTGAATGTTTTACAGTGATGGTTTCGGCAGCTCCAACATTGTCATTAAAGAAGAACGGTTTCCGCACAAATTCCAGCCAAAAGAGTCTCGCGTTGATCGTCGAGAGGTTGCTCGTGAACCTATTCAACATATTCCAACCCACTATGATATTATCTACATTGTAAAAAATTGGTGTGGATGAAAACCTATAAGGAGCTAAGCATAAGTATAGATAAGTGCTTTGTACTAAAATGTATTGAAACCTTGAAACAAAAGTATTATTTTAAATATTTTACTTATCAAATTTGTACGCATTGAAATACTGTCTGTAAATTTCCTTTTAAAAAAATTAGAAACAAATAAAGTGCTCTACAGCTATCAGTATCGAAGTTAAATAATGAACAGTGAAAATAAACAAATTTTTTTTTTCTACACTTTTTTTTTATACTGAGCTTGCAGCATTGATTGTAATATTGTGAATAACGGTTACCCAATATTAATGCATATCTAACATTTTCTCTTTCACATCATCCTACTTTGCTGGACAACAGTTTTTATAATGTTTTCATTTGCAATTTTGATTCTGATATTTTTGTGGACGTATTAAGTGACACAAACATTTGTGCAAATTATGCGCCGCATTCGTTGGCATAATCATCATCAGCAGCAGTAGCAGCACTCAGGCAAGCAACAGCTTCAAAATATAAAAACAGCACAAACTACTACTTCCTCTGGCAACAACATAACACAAACAGTAAAACATAAATATTCGTTTCTGTGATAAAATTTTTCATTTCCGTTTCCCGCTTGCAAAAAAAAAACAAAAAAAAAATACTGCAACACACTCGCATCGCATGCAACAAGAAAGTGTTTTAATTAGTGGAATGAATGCGTGAACAAGAATATTTATGCCACAAATTAGCAAATGACAACGAAAAACATTTTAATCAACGCTATGGAATTAAATTCATTGCCACACGCATTCAAAGCAAAGTTGAGGCAAACTTTAAGATAAAATGAACTGCACTGTTGTGTTGAATACTAATGATCGGGAATTATTGAGCTATTCTTATATGATACTTGTTATGTTTTGTTTTTTTTTTTATTTCTGCATATCAATTTTATTATGTAAATATACAATTAATTTCATGGGCTCAAAATAAAAACAATATACATTATTGGTAAACTATGCACCAAAGCTTATGCAAAAATTTAGCTTTATTTGGAAAAATTGTATTTATCGATTGACTCTCTCTTCAAGATGAGATTAAATTGCTTCATTTAAGGCTTTTATATTTGGGCTGTAAACTTAAAACACTAGTGTACAGCAAAAAAAAAACATTATTGCAACCTTTTTTATAGTTTGGGTTGTACTCGGTTTTGTTCGAAGTGGTTTGACTATTTAACCCATAGAGTATATAAGAACTATGAATATGAATATTATTTACATGCAAGTTTCTAAAAAAGTTGTGTTCTTTTACAACAACAAAAAAGCAAAAACAAATATTTATTTTTATATACCTTAAGTTCACAACCAGTGCATTTATTTTTCTTTATAATCAATTCCTTATATAAACCTTCCTTGTGCAACAACTCATAAAAGATAGATACAGATTAGAAATTAAAAGCACATATATTTCTTCATGTAAAAGAAACAACTCTAAAAAAAAAGCTACTCAGCTCCAGTGTGGCCACGAGCTCAAAAAAAGAAGCTAAATCAGCAAAAAAAAAGTCAAAAAAGGCTAAATGACTTGAAAAAGAAAGTTTAAAAAAGTCCGCTTTTTTTCATCCAATTTTAGGTTTTCATTTAATTTTTAACATAAAATTTATTTTAAATACATAGGTACGTACATAGGTATCATGGGTACAAAATTGTGAAAAAGTGAAAAATCTCATGTTTTTATAAATTAAATTTGTAATTCATTATAAAAGATAAACAAAATATGTGTATAGTAAAATCAGCCTTTTTAATTCATTATGTCTATGGTGGAAAAAAGTTAAAGCGATAATACTAAAACAGAACTATTCATAGTTAACTTTGGGGGGTTTCATTATTTTTAAATTCAAAAATGAATTTTAATATATAGTATCGTTTTTTATTATTATTATACTAGAGTATCGTATTACGATTCCAACTAACTGAAGCTAAACTAACTGAATGCAAAAACTTTTTTCGTCAAAAAAACAATAAACAAAAAATCGATTTTGATACGGCCGAATTTCGACTACATGCGATAATTTCCAAATCTACAAGGACAGTATGCAAGTTTAAAACAAATTTTTACTGAAACTACTCAAACTTTTCATCCTAAAACTAAACTAACTCCCGTATTTAGAATCAATAGAATGCTCCAGCATTTATGGAGTGCATCCCGGTTTTTCTAAAAAAAAATCACTTTCCGCCGAACCTATGCCCGGAGTTTAGTTGGTAGTTTCTGCTTAGTAATGTTTTCCAGCAATTCGTAGAGAAAATTTCAATATTTCCAATAACGAAAAATACGCTGTACAAGTAAAAATATTCGAATCGAATGTAGAACTTCCTGTGAAACACATAACCCCCTTGTCTAACCTGATTAGAACGCGATCGTCATAATAGGCCATTTCCTACCTTTTTCTGTTCCCGTACCGAAAAGACGTACGCAGAAGAGAGCGAAAATGATAAATCCAGTCCTTTTCAAATGTTGCTATTTTCTGCTACACAAATTTGGCGAAGCAAAATTCGCAACAATTAGCAAGCGGCCATATTTTGACAGCTAATGCTAAAATATTGCGTCAGCCAATGCCTGCTGAAAATGAGATTTAAAAAAAGAAATAATAAAATATAAAAAAGTGTTAGCAACGCACATTTAAAAGGATGCAAAGTGGTGAGCAGTGTTTTATAAAGAAAATAACTTATTTTCTTTTACAAATATCAGCTACAATAGTAGAAGTTTCTATAGTGCGTTCCCGCACTTTTTGCAATTTTTCACACAATGAGCTCATTTTTAGCTTACTCTCTGCAAATTCTTCATCTTGTGAATTTATGCAAAAAAGTACGGGAACACACCTAATAATTTATACCAAACGACAACCCATGTTGTCCATAAAGCCCATAAAGCCCGTGGACCGTATGCCAAAAATTCGCTGAAGATTCCGGGCTCAGTTCCCACCAGACAGATGAAAGTATTTTCAGTTGAAATTAATTTTTCTGATCGAAAGTCCCCTCTGCAGATAATGGCAAATCTTGAAGAATAAAAAATGCCTTGTAAAGTTATTTGAGAATATGAACAATAGCCGTTCAGAGTTGGCACAAGGCTTGTAAGGCCAATTCTCGATCATTTTTCTATAAACATATCATAACACGCACAACACAAATAATCTTAAGAAGCTCGGTCACAACAAAATTATTGTCTTAAGTCCTCATAAACCTCTTTCATTGAAGAATACAGCGGACATTGGTCTTTTCATTGGTAACCTTAATCGACTTAAAAGAATTAAAGTACAAAAATTACAAATAATTATATGTACCATATTGCTTGTTTTTAATAACATATTAAAGTTTTTTAAGCGCTAAAAAAGGTCATTACTTTCAATCTTGTTCGACTCACAATCAGGTTCCTTTTTACTCAATAATTCACTTGAAGTTTTAATTAACATCAGCTCATTACAAAAACACTTAATCTTAATTATTGCCGAAACAAAGTGTCAGCTTTGCTGAAGCTCATTCAGAGAACAACAACCTCACCCTAAAATCTTATTATGCAAAACGGTTAAATGTTTTCGCTCATTTCGCGCCTGGCGTGGATACCCAGCAAAATTTTCAAGGATCACAAATTACCGCACTTTCAGCGCTCAAAGGCACACTTGTAGCTCTTTTTAATTTGTGCATTCGTGTTGGTTAAATGTTGAGTTCGGGACATAGCGTAGTGAGTGCTGTTATGTTGTTTTATCAAACACCCCTTGATACCTTCAAAATAAACAGTTCTCGGTGTTCACCTACCAATCCGAACTCCCACATTTTCCCACGGTGCGTTGCTCTATTTGTTTATTCATGACGCTGCTTGTCATCGACTGCTGGTGTGTGTATGTCTGGTGTTTGCTTCAGGTCTGGACTGGTCTTGCCTGTCTGCCATCGTGTCTGTTGAGTTCCTCCTGTTGGATTTTCTGTTAGTGGCAAATGAGGTGGCAAAAGCAGGTGGTTCTTGCTGTAGCTCTGTGCTTTTGTATCTGCATCTGTGCGATACTTATCGGTATTCATTGTTCCTTATCAACAAGTCGCCACTTAATTGAATTACCGCTCAACCATGAGACATGAAAACTCAAAAGCCTCCGGGCTTTAGTGCGTTGAAAGCAGTAAAGTGACGCCGCCTTCGAAGAATGGACTACAAAACCAT
The DNA here is from genome assembly GCA_914767935.1 of Coremacera marginata. Taxonomy (NCBI): domain Eukaryota; kingdom Metazoa; phylum Arthropoda; class Insecta; order Diptera; family Sciomyzidae; genus Coremacera; species Coremacera marginata. Next base: position 138,814,921 of record OU612045.1, read on the forward strand.
TAAATTTACATAATTGGTATTGGTAGCAGTTGTCTTCTGATTGATTAATTTAGTAACAATATAATCCTTTTACTATCCGTGATCGTTTATATAATTCTTTTATTTTAAATGTCCATAACATTTCTTACAATAGTTATTATTTGCAGTGCCCATATATATATTATTTTAAAATTATGGTGTCACTTAGGGGTCAGATGAACACCCAACATGTTCCTCTTCAAAAATTTTTGAGAAATTTGTAAATTTGGATGTATTTCTTCTTTCGGTCAGTTTTGTCACAATGTTATTGCTGATGTTCTGTTACAGGACAGCAGAGGTATAAATTCCGGCGTGGTGGGTCAGAAGTTAGACACACGATTAATGAAAGTAGGAGTGAAAAAATAATGTTAAAAGTAAGCAAATGTTTTAACATTTATTTTTTGTATTTAGGTACTCAAATATACTTTTAAAAAAATCATGTAAAAGAATTAAATTTACTTTCACTACTTTCAACAAAAAAAAAAAAACAAAAATATGATTAAAAGAAAATTTAAATCCGAAAACAACTCGGACATTTTTATTTAATGGTAGCTATAAATAATTTTATGAGTGAAAAATATAAAGTTAATATTTTGTCGGCAACCCTTTGTTATTCTTCACAGATTTCAATAGTTTTGGCATTGACTGCACTTTCTGGAGGCCAGGGGATCTACTTTCGACCACTCTTCCTTAAGTGTAGTTTCCAAGTCTTTTTTTATTTCTAATGGTACTAGTTTTTAACTGATTTCCATGTGAGCCACAAATGTTCAATTACGTTAATATCGGGTTATTGTGGAGGAGTTTCAAGTAATTTTCAGTAATTACACATAATCCATAAGCGCATATTAAGTGCCTTGTGCTTAGGATTCTTATCTTGATAAATGTGATAACTGTATTTTATCTCCAATTTTCCGATTTCGGACCAAATTTTAGACGTAGAATTACGTCTCACTGCGCGGCTTGCATGAGGATCTTCCTCGCAAATTCTTTCGAGCACATGCAACCTTTTTGTTCACTATTTGGGGTATACCTACAGCCTTTAGTTTTCAAAGCACAAAGATAAAATATATGCCAAAATATCAGTGATATTGCGAATGAAACTAATATGTGTCACTATTTTAATAAAGCCACAAAATATCAAGATCTTAGAATAAAACATTCACATTTTCGTACGAAAAAAATCATGCTTAAAATGCTTTAGTAGTTGCTCATGCTGTTGGTATGGTTGTTGGTTTGATTCGTGCCAATATCACGATCGGAACTTCGTGTCGAAATGAATCGTTTTACGAATATCTCTCAGTACCTGCTTGTGTTGTTGTTCTTATTAACATGTATGCAAAATTTACATATATATGTATTTGGTGCAGACAAACAAATTTTATTTATATTTCAAATTGTATATTTTTATTTCATATTTTAATTTTTTAACAAACTTTTTATTTTTTATATTTTTTTATTTCATTTTAATTTTCAAACATTTTTGTTCAATAAATTTTCACAACTGATATTTATATATTCTATTTTTGATGTTTTAAAAATAAATACTTAAATCAAAAAACGAAATATAAAGTAAAGTATTTTTTTGAAGTGTTTCCTTATAGATGTGCAACGTGTTACTTTAACAGTTATTAGGGACACCACATTATTTCCCCTCATGAAACTTAATTATGTCAACTGTACTATTGAAGACTTAATTCTATTAATATAAACTGTAACCGTGGAATTATTTCTAATGATTTTAAAATATTTAGGTGTTTGTTCTATAACTTTGAACGGCACATCATAATACTCTTGGAGTTTCTTATGAATGGTGTTATTTCTGACGAAAAAAAATTTCTATAAGGGTCGACACTTAAAAAATTAAACTAAGGTCCATCATTCGAAACATTCACAATAAGTAAAAAAGTTTTAGAGTATCCATTGTAACGAATTTATTGATTCGCAAGTTCGAAACATCGACGAAATCGACACAAACTTTTTTAGCATTTTCAGAGTTACTGGTTTTTTTTTTAAGTTTGAGTGTTGTCTATCAAAAAATGGTAATCCTATTTATGGTAATCGTTGCAAAACCTTTAATTAGATTTGCGAATGGTATGGTACATGAACATTGGTTAAGCACTAATTTCTAGTAAATTGTTGAGTTCGTCATCTATGAAAAAATAACAGAATATTTTAATTGATTACGAAAAAAGTATATTTTAAACGCATAAATCGCATGCGATAAAGCGAGCTCGTGATACCGATCCTGTTACTTTGCTTTTGTGCTAGCCCCCATTCGGGTTGAGTCGGTTCTCTCCAAGAAAAAGCAAGTGCATGATGCGATTACAATTGTTTAAATGGTATTTGTATAAGTTGATCGCAAATAATATTGGGAAAATGATGTTGAATACAATGGTCATTAATGAGGCCCCTGTGGCTTGAAATTTCTGAGCCCGGCGCATCAGTGCGCTTGAATCTGACTCTGAGGTAAGTTCGAACGGGTATTTCAGAAGCCATTCCAAGATATGGTGGCGGCAAGCGAGAAATGAAAATGTATTTTAATCAACTTTTGAATAAGTCGCCTTTTCTTGCCCCATTTGGGATACTGTTGTGTCAAAACATAAGGTGCGGACCTTTTTGGACCTTCAAGTTGATTATATTTAAAAAAGCTTTTTCTATCGTTTTTCCAAGACCATTTTCTATCTTTGGTATCGCCAGTACCTTGAATTCATTCTGAAATGAAATTGCTATGACTTATCGGTTCACTGACGCGTTTCATATGTCGATACCTCCAGTGTTATCTTCGTTTTTTTTATTTCATGGTAGTGTATTGCAACGAGAGAGTTTCCAGTTCGCAAACTTTCTTTTATGATCTAAGCTGTCTGTAAATGTGCTGACCTACGACGCCTTGTAATTTTTGATGTCGATAGATTTACGTTCTGCATATCGATGTCTGCTTCATCAAGTGTTGATGACAGAAATATTATCGTTCGTGTAATGCTTTTATAAAACCGATCGATAGCAGAAACAAGTTCGTCAAAACAATTGTTTTTTGTCAGTTTTTCTTCCTTTGTTCGGTGGTTCATAATCTTATTCCTACGAAGCATAGTCTGAAATTGCAAGGTTATTGTTTCTTGAACGTCTATTCGGACGGACGGAATGCCGAATTTTCCTTTTCGCTTTCACTAAAACGACTTCGCCTGCTCCAGGTCTCCAATCGTTCGTTATTGCTGACATTGTTGGGGTTGCAATCGAGAAACTCCTTTACTATGGCATTTTTATTTGGCTCAGTGCTTTTCTCTCGAACACCCCCAGAGCAGCTGCGTCAGTTTGCGAAACTACCCATGCCTCAGCGCCATAAAGCAGCACAGGTAGAACGAGCGTCTTGTAGAGTGTTAGCTTTGTCGATCGAGAGAGGTCTCTGGAACTTAGTTGCTTACTGAGACCGCAGTAGCACCTATTGGCAATTATTGTTCTTCGCTTTTTAGATGAAACGTGGGAGTCTAGACGCCGCGCTCATTTGCTTGTAGAGAGCATATACTTTGCTCTTTGTTCTGCCGACAATATCAATATCATTAGCGTACGAAAGGAGCTGGACACCTTTGTAGAAAATTGTGCCATTACGATGTATACCGGCCTTTCGCACGATCCCCTCCATGATGATGTTGAAGAGATCGCAAGATAGTGGATCGCCTTGCCTGAAACCTCTTTCGGTATTGAAGGTTTCGGAGAGGTCATTTTCTACCTTGACGGAGCTGCGTGTGTTGCTCAACGTCATTCTGCAAAGTCTTATCAACTTTGCACGTATACCGAACTCAGACATTGTTGCGTATAGGCAATCCATTCTCGGGCTATCGAACGCAGCTTTAAAATCGACAAAGAGATGGTGTGTGGCAATTTGATTTTCATGGGTTTTCTACAGGATTTGACGTAGCGTGAAATCTGATCTATGGGGGACTTTCCAGATCGAAAGCCACACTGATAAGGTCCAATAAGTGTTTTTGTAATCGGCTTTAATCTTTCACACAGTAGGCTTGAGAGAACCTTATATACGATGGAAATAAGACTGATACCTCGATAGTTGGCGCAGATTGTTGGGTCTCCTTTCTTATGCTTAGGGCAAAGTACGCTGAGATTCCAATCGTCGGGCATGCTTTCGGCTAGCCATAGTTTGCTGATGAGCTGATGCATGCGCCTTATCAATTCATCGCCGCCGGTTTTTAACAACTCAGCTGACGAACTGTCAGCACCCGCTGCTTTATTTTTTTTGAGTCGTTGGATAGCAACTCGAACCTCTACATGGCTAGGTGGTGGTACTTCAACTTCTTCATCGTTGATTGGTGGCATTGGCGGAATCGTCGCCTGTAAGTAAATTGGAGAAGTGCTGTCTCCACAATCTGAGCACACACTGTATATCCGTATTCAGATCTCCATTTTCTTGTCTACAAGTGGATGTAAAAAATATTATCATTTCCAAAACTATTAAAATTTTTGTTGTCTTGTTTTAGTTACGAACAAAACGAAAATGTCTATTTCAGTCCTTGAAAGGACTTTGACCGAGCTTTTTATGATCAATTGTGTTATGCGTGTTTATAAATGTTTTAACACAAATGATCGAGAAATGGACCCTTCTTCACGAAATTCGACATCAAAATGGATGGTTTGTGTTTTTTCCATCTATAATTCTTTTTAATTTATAAAAAAAAACCCAAAAACAATAATTTTTCTAGAATCGGGCAGTTTTGACAATTCTTGAACTTTACACTTCAGGCGACGTAAATGGAGGATGACCAAGATTCATCTGATATCAAAAAATATCTCGATGAGCCAAAAATTGCTATATAATAATTTTAAATATGTTTTTTGGTTAAATTTATACTCATCCCAGTAAAAAGTTTTCTAAAATTCTTTGGTGTCACTTTCTACAGTGTAACTCTAGAGTTGTAAATTACTTTAATTCATCAGAATATCTTTGCTTTTCTCCTTCCTTTTGTGATAGTTAAGATTTTGTGTGCTTCCATATTTTAAAGTATGCTTGGTCAGCTTATGCATGCCAAATAGTACAAGGTTTAATGGATTCTTTGCCAGGGAAAATTTTATTAACTTTGTCAACTATTAAAATAAAATATATAAAAAAATAAAATTTCCATTTTTCTTACATCAGGCAAATAAATGTTTAAGATCGAAAACTTTTAAATCTTCTTATTCTGTAACTTGTTACTTCTTGATGTGAACAGTGCTTTAATTGATAACATTTTTCTCATTGTTTTTGAAAAGTTGTAGGAAGTTCTGTGCAAAAAATTGCCTTCATAAAATAACATATTTTCATATTGCTTATAAGTAAAACTGCATTGTTTCAATATCATACAACTGCCGGTTGTTGCATGTAGGTTTGGGTGTCTTCTTTTCAAAATTCAGAACAACAAAATCAAATTGAGAACTATTGTTTTACAACGCTTCAGCATCTTTTCTATCCCAGCTGAAAGCTCGTTTGACAAAGTTAGTCATTTGCTCTCCTTGACTACTGCAACCTCTCCACAACTTTACATCATTGATGCATCCCATCACTCAAAAGTCAGAGTTTTTTTTTTTTGGCTTGAATTAAAAACAAACTGTTTCGACTATTTGCACCATGCGACACATCAGGATCAACAGATTCCAAGCAAGGGTATGCAGAGAAATGCCAAACTAGGCGTGTGCAAAAACAACACAACAAATCGAACGAGTTGCAAGAAATACTACAGAAAATTCAATCGTTACTGTGGACTAGAACTTGATAACTACGTTCTTCCATCCACTATCCGTGCGTTCATTCGTTCATTGCAACAAACATTTTGTCATTGTTTTTCTGAAGTGGAATCCTTTCAAATACTACTATCCCGTGTAATGGCAAAGTTTCTATTTATAACATAGTTTGGGCCCTATTGTTTGTTTGTTTATATATGTGTGTGCGTTTTTGGCCGTATGCCTCCATCACTACCACCGGCTCTCGCCACATGCTCTTGTCTTCTAAGTTTGAATATAATTTTGCATATATAAGAAGTTGTTTTCCTTTGAATATTTTTTGCCGTTGCTTTCATCTAATGTTTTTCTTCCACAATCCTACCCAAATCTCACCCTGATTCACTAAAACACCGTTTCTTGTCGCCGTCTAGGAGTGAATCTCTGTTCTGTGTTTATTTTAAAATAACATCTTGAGCATCTTGTAGCTAGTTGTAGAGCTCTTGAACTATGCACTGAACTGTTGTGAACTGCGAGCTGGATGGCATTCTTTAAGTAACTGTCGCTGAGACTGAAAGAGAATCGAGTTTAGTTGGCAACTCAGTTGTAAAGAGTTTGTAAAACAATCCAAATTACATTTCCATCTAATTCAGTTTAATGGAAGTTGTTCTTCCTGTCGAGCAATGTTGGCTAAATTAAATGACAAAAAAAGATGAGGGAATCCAAAATAAAAGAATTGAAGAAATGTACAACTTTGACGGTTGATGAACGGTGCTTGAAAGAAGAGTTTTTATGTTTTTGAACGCATTTTATTAACGAATGCTGAATATTGTTGCCCTGCAATTTTGACTATCTTTGAAAACAGTTTTGAAATTAAAAACAAATAATCTTATGAAGCACCCTCAATAGGAAGACAGAAAGTTTTCGAGATTTTCATTCTAAAAACGATGGTTTCACCATCAATCTTTGCAATAAGTTACTAATAATAAAAGTAATAGGATAGGAAGGAGTCCCTATCAATTTCTGATATAGTTCTAATATATAATCAGCTGTCCTGATCAGGATGAATATCTAAAAGTACGTCGCGTCTGAAATCAGTACCTTATCAAAATGATAATTTTCTAATAATTTCTTTAATTTATGCTTATCCGTGCTTTATCAGAAAATGCACGGAATAAATACATGAAACGCATGGGTGACGAAATGTGCAGATAATGGCACTTAAATAATTTATGAAGGAGATTTTGCCACTGGGAATGAGGCAATTCTGGCAAAATATAAGCATGATATCTCGGATTTGGAAAATCTCAAAAAAGAACAGGTAAAAAATCCTGTTAAAGTCACACTTAAGACTTAAGGGATTAACATCAAAATTTTTGAGTTACTTAGAAATGGTGGATCGCGGAAATCAAAATTTAAAAATATGCTTATAATTTGAGGATATTTATAATTTAAGGAAAAACATTCAATTTTGTAGACCTTAAAAAAAACTCGATGTCAATCCTTGAAAAATAAGTTGCCTAAGGCCCACAAAAAATTTCAAGTCAATCAACCGATTAGTTTTTGAGTAATCTTGCCAGCCAATTTTTGCTTGGTGTATCAAGGATTTTATGAAGCAATGACTTAAAAATTATTTTTTTTAAAGTCAAATACTTTGAAAATATAGAAAAACTATAAATATCAATATCTTTAACTTATATTTCGCAATCCTTTCAATAAACACACTTAAATTTTCACAAAAAACGGATATAAGCCCTGTTAATAGTAATATTAAATGATCTTGATAACAATTCTGCCTACAATTATTTCTTGTTTGATCCAGCTGATACTCTTTATATGTAGGTATATCATTTAGCTTGATTCAATAACGCCCTCAAATAATAGTTCACAATCGGTTAATTGATACCTATTTTCTCAATCACGGACCAATTTTTTGTAGTCTGTAGTTGCCAATTAATTGGCCACTTGTTCTAAGAGTGCTGTCGCTTCTAAAACTAGGGCAGGACAAAGCCCATATTTAACTAACTCAAACAATTTTACTGAAACAAAAGTCATATGCAAAAGAGCAAATAATATTTGCAACTTCAAATTTCATGTTTTGTAATTCGCGAATTTAGTGCCATCAAAAATTTAAACTTATAACTGACATTTGTTGTTGTTGGTTTTATTTTGTTGTATTTGCATAATATTAATAGGATCAGATACCAGCAATGGGTTGGCTGATTTTAAAATTTCTATCACTGAATAGTTTTTCCCTTCTGCAATAAATTCGTGATAAAGCCCTATTTAAATAAAGGCACAAACACTTTTTTGAGTTTAATCAGTACGTACGAATACTTTTTTGCTAATTGTGGAAATTACTTGCCTCGTAACTTCCACCACTCAAGAGGATTTCATACTGACATCAATTTGTGGTTTTGCCAGTTAATATTGGAACTGTTGAAAAGTCGGGATTGCTTATTGATTTTGACAACTATTAAAAAGAAAATCAAATGCACTAGTTTACGGCCTTTTTATACAAAGTTGTTGTTCCAAGCAGAAAACCGAGTTGAATTCCTTCGCAATTTTTACTCTTATTACTGTTCTTTGTGCAGGCAATTCAGCTTGGAAATTTTTATGTCACAGGTCCAAAACGAAGCTTTGTGGGAGAGTTAAACTTCTTGCGTGTCAATAGCAAACCGCAAACTTGAATCTTTTTTATCGAATACTCCTGCCATGTTGGCCTAATTATTCGAGTTAAAAGACCTAGGGTAATAGTTCATGAAACAAACAACACATTTGCATATACTCCAAAACGGACCCATTTATGCTTTACAAAGTAATTGCACAAGGTAGAATACTGTATTGCAAATGATGGAAAGATTGAAGAGGAATCGCAGTGCTATAACTGCTGTACTTGGCGATCGTTTTGTACTCTTCTGGCCTAACCCAAAATGCTTGAAATAAACGAAGAAGATTGGAAAGATTGAAATTTCTCGCAGTGGCATCGACTGTGCTATCTGGCGGATCGCTTTTTATGATTCGGCCAATTATTAGAACGATAATGGATAACCACTTGAAATTGTCACAACGTTAGCGATAGATGTCTTTGCAGTTTGCCAACTCCACAAGGGAAGTATCTTTGATGCATTCCTGCTTGTCCAAAGCTAGGATAAAGGAGAACGGTTGTGGGTAGGATGCTTAGAGGCGAAACATGATTGCATGTAGTAGTCTAGTAGGCTTGTGCTACTCACGTAAAAGTGTCAAAGCCCACCAAGAGTGACGTCCATCTCGGTAGCAGGGTAAAACGTATATACTGCTTTGAAACAAGCCTGCTAGGGAATAGCAATTGTCCAATAACAACTTGCTAGCACAGGGATAGTCATACCCGTCAAATGAGGATTACCTTATCTATCCATAGCAAAGGGGCTCAATAATGGCTGCATATGGGGGTAGACATGGTGTCATTGACACGGATAGAATTGGTGAATAATAGGCACCCCTTGTCCATGAATTGGGGGTAGCCAGTAAAGTATGTTTTAATTTAAGACTATTGTATACCATGTATGGCGTCATATACCTCGTTTATTCGACGCTTCAAGTCGGTTTGATCACAATCCCTATGAATTAGAACAATTTTATGCCGTGTGTTTATACGCAAGCAGCAAGCGGTTCCACTGAAAATGGCGAAAAAGCTTTTTGAAAATTTTTATTTCTTAAATAACGATGGAAAACAATAATATTTTCAAATTATTTCTTTCTTTATCAATCAATTCTATTAAAACGAAAAGAATTTTGCATATAAAACAGCTATAAAGCGCTTAGCCAAGGCCAAAGCATATGATTTTCCAAACGTTTTAAAAGAACAGTCTGCTTATGCGCTATTTTAAGCCGTATTGAAAAATAAGAACCGAATTGAAGTGAGGTGACGGAACGGTGAGGAAACGGTTCGAAATTCGATTTATGCAAAGGTTTAACCAAAACGATTTGAGTCGAACCGATTTAAAGTGTCGGATAAACAAGGTAATAGACACGGGTTGAAATTATCATATTAGGCTGATCATATCATCTGGTTATGGTAAGTGGATTTAAGATCCATGCCATAACTTAAAGTAGCCAGCCAAGCGGGATTTAGTGCTCAAACTGGATCAACTTCCTATTTGGGCAACCCAAGCTGCTCTTGCGTTATTTTGAGAGCACGCGACGAGTTTACTTAATGATGAAATTAAGAGACCATTCCGCCTTTTTTGACAATTGCGCCAACAATAAACGTTGACCTGATTGCACTCCTTACGGCTAAAATACTTCTTACTAATGCAACGATGTTATTACTATTGTCATTGATAAAGCTCACGAATTTATTTGAAATATCCCAATCTGCAATAACAACATTTAGATAATCGGATAAATTTTTGTGAACGCGTGTCTTTCTTCCACTTCCAATATCTGGTACTCGTCAATCAAATATGCGTTTACATTAGGAAATCCATCCTTGGCGCGAGGGGTCCAGCAGTCTGTATCCAATGCCATGAATTCGCAAAATTGCAACTATTCATTTTATACCATCCTCGAACGTCGTTGAGGCCAAACCATCGTGGAACAATTGCGGGGCATTAAAGCCAGGTTCGACATTTTCCATTCGAGCTTTGAAGTTCAAAAACTTCGAATAAATGTCTTTGCAGCATATTTTTTATATCTTATAGCATGTTCACACACAGGCCGAAAAGCCGCTTTTCAGCTGAAAAACCTCTTTTCAGAAAAAGGTGCTTACACTTGAAAAGCAGCTTTTCATTTGACAGACAGTAGCCATATGTTTGTTATTATAGCGATTTGTTTCGTTGTGGTTGGCTGAGCCCATGTCCCTGGCCATTTCGGAATATATGTGCGTTTTTTTGCGTGCACCGCGGAACTCCTATGCCTTCTCCTCCCACAACTCGACAAATATCACCTCATGAAGGTCACTCCACTTCACGTGCTCCTTGTATTTTTTTTTTTTCATTTCCAAGATTTTTCCTAATTGGGGAGGAAGTTTGTCTATAAATCACAACAAATGAAAACAGATAGACGAAATGTCAAATATCAGTGACAACTTGGATTTTTGTAATAGATTTTGACTTTACTTCAAGGAACAGACTTCCGAACCAGGGTTGTTTTCTAACTTTTCAGAGTTTTTCGCTGAAAAGCAAACAAATATCAGCTTTTCATTTGACAGTTCTTCTATGGCAAAAAACTTAATATCATGCAGCTTTTCAGCTGAAAAGCCATTATTGTTCGAAAAGCGGCTTTTCGGCCTTAGTGTGGATATACTATTAAGGGACTTTTTGAATTTTATTAAAAAATTTATAAGTATCGTGTCGAGAATTTTTCGAAACTATATTTTTGTTGTTTTATGGCAGTGATGAATGCTAGATGAAATATTTTATTGCATTTAGTCACAGTATTTGTAATAACATACAAAAACAATATAAGTTTTGTAATTCATGTAACAAAATAACAATACGGATTTTTAAGCTGCACATTTAAATGACACACATTCCTATGAAGCACATATAACGCTGCATGTTAAAAAGCTTGTGAAAAGAAAATAATAGAACATGACTTTAAGAACAATTTTATTAACTCTATAAGTTCAATTGAATGTTTATGTTTATTAGTGTGCATCGAAAAATGTACATTCAATTTAAGGCACAAATAATGGAATAGAAAGAAAGCGAGGAGGAAGAATACCATAAAATCAAAGAAAAAAATATACTTGCAACAGAATTTCTTTTATATGTAGTTATATATTTATCACATAAACGTACAATTCTATGCTTTTTGCGGACATTTATGTAAAATATAAGAATTTTAATGTGGAAGACAACCATAAAAATATTGAGAATACACATATGAGCAAGGATTTTGTATAATTAATGCGTTGCATGTAATCACCATTTGCTTTCAAAAAACTCTTCAAAGTTAACTAATTAAAGAATTTTAATTTTTATATCTCAACGCGTACTGCGTAAGGGGTATATTAACTTTGTCATTCCGTTTGTAACGCCAATAATGAGGCGTGGCAGGTATAGAAGAGTATATATCTTTTTTATCAGCATCACCTCCTGAGTCGATTTCCGTGTGCCCGTCTGTCGACACAATTACAGCCGTAATTTTAAAGCGATCGCGATGAAATTCAAAATATAAGCATTTTTTAAAAAAAAATTGAGATCAAGTTCGAAAATGAGCCGAATCGGATGAAAACCATGCCTATCTCCCATGCAGAGTGACTTTGTTTTTTCAGTAAAATCTCTTAAAAGGGCACAAAAATGTATACTTATATACTTATGTATTGCACATAAGCTTTGAATTTCAATCTAGACTATGAAATTTGGAAAAATCTGATGAAACCCGTGCCTACCTCCCAAACAAAGGGGCCTTTTTACTAACATAAAATCTCTTAAAAACCCACAAAAATTAAGGAAATTTCTTGAAATTTTGTACATGAGCTTTAATAATCAATATAAGCCATCTCTATAATATTTGCCAAATCTGATGAAAACCACACCTACTTCTCGTACAAAGTGGCTTTATTTTAAACTAAAATCTTTTAGAAATCCACAAAAGTTAAAGAAATATCTTGAAATTTTGTACATGAGCTTTGGTATATAATATGAACCATATCTATGATATTCGGCAAATTCGGATGAAAACCACTCCTACCTCCCACACAAAGTGACGTCATCAAAGAAGGAAAACTTTCGTTAATATAGAACACTAAATGTCATCGTGTCTGCCGTGGCTAAAGACTTCGAATATACATTAATTCGGGGGATTTTTAGATTTGGTACCCTGCCGAAGCTCCATTCCTTACTAGTTTTTTATTTATTTATTATACGTTCTGTGAACAATTAAAATAATGACTGTAATTATTATAATGACTTAAAAGAAAAGCATTTTCTGCCTTATTATGCTAATTACCATTTTTTTTAGGCAAAGCGGTAAGATGAACTAAACACACAGTGCCGGGGTCAGGTTCATTTTTGAAGCTTAAGCCCGCTCTCTCCATAGGGTCCAGAAAGTATGGAAAAAATAATACAAATTAGACTATTTGTATCAAAAGTATTAGTAAAAGTGATTTGCATTAGTATTAAAAACAAAGGTGTTATTTTCTTTTCAAGAAAAATTAAGACAATGTTAGGAATTTACTTGAAGAAGCAGAAGATATAATTTTCAATGCTCTTTATTTATCAATTTCTTTGATGTTGATATTGAATAAAGAGCTTATTAAACTTCTCATCTATTAATAAGCAACCTATTTGCAAAATCTATTTTTTTTATTGTCTTCTCTTATATTTAAACATCTGAAGAATATAGTCACAAAATTTAAAGTCAATCAGAGCAAAACTATCGAGTTAGTGACTTATTAGTCCCCTAAGTAATGTTAGAGGACACTGTAGCTGCGACAGCGAAATTTTAAACGGGGTTTTTTTAAACCACTTTTTAAAAGTCAGTGTTCACTGCCATTTAAAAACTGCATTACTTATTCATTTCAAACTTGGTACTTATTTTCTACATATGAAATATCTCCCACCAACGGTAAGTTTTATAACATTTTTTTAAATTAAGGGAGTCTTCTAATAACAAAATGGAGGAATTTTACATGAAAAATAGCAATTTTCAATTTAAATGACCACCAAAATGTTAAAAATTAAGGAAATAATAATCAGAGAATAATCTTTGATTTCAGATAATTTCCAGATGAGATACAGTGAACACCGCAAATCGTCTTTTTCCAAAGACGTTCTTGAAAAAGCTTTGTTACTGGGTTGTTTTTCAATATTTTTTGCATAAAAGAATTACTGAATGATATTATACTGATACCTTATCATGTACAAAAAGTTTTAATGAATTTGCTCTATCCATACTTAAAAAAAAAAAAAAATCGCAAAAAAGTGTTTTTTTTACACTATAATAAAAAGTGATCTCCAATTGCACATTATGTTACAATCAGAGTTGGGATGTAATCGAATAATTTCATAATTGCAGAAAACATAAAATTGCATACATATAATAACAAAAAAGATTGAGATAACATTAATTTTAAATTAAGGGGGCATAGCAGGTTCAAATAAAAATTAATAATAGTAATAAGAATAATAATTAATAATAATAAATGCAGACATATTTTAATGAAACTTTGAACATATGTTTTTTTGTTCTTATTTTTTTTTTGGCCCCACGTTGTCTTTTAAAAACACACCAAAAATTCAAACACCAAAAATCTCAATTTTACCGAAAATTTACGTTTTTCCCCCAAAAAAATCTGTTGTAACTCAAAAAATTGTGTGCCGATGTTTACATCCGTAGGTCATACTGAGCATTAACATGTGTAGATTAACGTGCTAGATTAGTTTCAGAACGATCGGATAAATACTTTTCTTTTAATCGTGTACGCCAAAATGAAAAACGTTGTTTTGAGAAAATCGCGTTTAAAGTTTGACATTCGCTTAAAAGTACCTTGACTCGCTTCGCTACATATGCTCATAAACATTTTTTAATTAAATTTTTTCAATAATTTTTTGTCGCATGTCATACAAAATATGAGATTTTTCGTGAGATTATTATGTTTCGGCCATATTGAGGCCGAACAGCCTAACTAACAAAAATTTCATGATACCTTATACTGGCCGAAACCGATACCGAATATTCAGTCGGACACTAGTTAAAACTTAATGAACTCAACACAGAACTTATCATATTTCGTGCCATTTAATAAGCAAACAATTCCAGTGAGTGAGTGAGTGATCGATATGTGTCAAAATGTGAAAATATGTTGCCACTTATAGTTAATGTTACAAGTCAGAAACGCACCCACTTTTCGCTACTTAAGGACGTAACATAGCAAGCTACACATATTGGGTGTGATTTTTAAAGTACACGTAAGCAAGTGGATATGAAAGTTTGTGTGCAAGTATGGATGTTTGCTATACAGTTTGTGTGCGTGTGTGATTTTGTCTGTTCAAATGACCATTTAATGCTCAATCAGCTATAATAAATTGTAAACAAAGTGATGTTTGTTGAGTTAATGGTTTCGTCCTGCAGCACACAGAAAAGACCGATGCATTAAAGATAATTCAGTGCACATCAAATACAGGCTGCGGTCCAGTGCATTTTTGTGCATCGTAAAATTAATAGGAAGGTCAATTAGCACTGTGTTTGCTTTCATGGTGATTGAAGTGTGTGGCGCCACCTACTCAGTTACTACTGGTGTTATATTACCGCAAAAAAAAATTATTACGTTACTTTACGTTTTGAAAGACATAAATTCTTTATTTTACAAATACTTTACTAGTCATAAATCATTGTCAACTTATTGAAATAATTTAATTGGCTATTTGTATTTTTTTCTTTTTTAAATTGTGTTGGCCGTGGCATACTGCTTGAGGTGTGTGGCTTGTATGTGATAGAACCCAGGTTGATATTCCATCTGACAAAGAATGTTTTTTCAATTGAATTAATTTTTCTGTTCGAACGTCACCTCTCAGCAGACAATGGCAATCCTCAGGGAGTAAAAACTGCCATGAAAACCTTCTTGAGAACATTAGTCATTCGGAGTTGGCATAAAGCTTGTAGGTCCAGTTTTCCATTATTTTTGTTCAAACATTTCACAACACGTACAACACAATTGATCATAAGACGCTCGGTCAAAGTCCTTCCAAGGGCTGAAATGGCCTCTTCTCTTCTATCTTCGAGTCTCAGCTGTGATATTTCTGATGAGCATTGAATTCAGACTTGTTAGTCCCAAAGTCTTGCCAGAGAATTTTTAGCAGAGGAAGTCATGATGGAAGTGAACACAGAGGACGGCCGTGGCATACCTGTTACGTCTGGTATGCGATAGAACACAGGTTCAAATCCCATCTGACAAACAGAATGTTTTTTTTAAATTGAATTCATTTTTCCGTTCGGTCGTCACCTCTCTACAGGCAAAACTCAGAGAGTAAAAACTCCCATATAAAGCTTGTTGAGAACATGAGCCATTCGAAATCGTCATAAAGTTTGTAGGTCCAGTTATTGATCATTTGTGTTTAAAGATTTTCGGAAAGAAAAGAGTTTGGTCAAAGTCCTTTCAAGGGCTGAAATGGCCATTGAAATTCCTTTTTTTTTTTTTTTTAGAGAATTAAAGTATGTAACGCTATATTTTGCAATTTATATGGGGAAGTCTGATAAATGAACGTGAAGATATTCTAAGCGTGAAGACATACCTCTCCCCCCCCCCCATTTGTTACCAAACGAGGTTTCAGACAAGGTGATTCCTTATCGTGCGACTTTTCAACTTAATCATGGAGAAGACCATTCGAGCTGCTGATCTGAGACAAACCGGCACAATATTCTATGAAAGTGTTATGCTGCTAGCGCATGCCGATGATATTGATATCATTGGTCAGAACAAACGCGAAGTCAGTGCAGCATTCTCCAAATTAGAAAAAGTGTCGAGTCGTATGGGTTTTGCAGTAAACGCAGATAAGACGAAATATCTTCTGTAAACAAACAAACAATCCCACCGTATTGGTACCCACGTCACTGTTGACAACATCTCCTTTGAGGTTGTGAAGCACTTCGTCTACCTCGGTTCCAGAATTAATTCCACAAACGATATCAGTGGAGAGATAAAACGAAGGATAACTCTTGCCAACAGGTGTTTCTTTGGGCTCAGTAGGCAATTGAGAAGCAGAGCCCTCTCTCGACGAACAAAAGTCACATTTTATAAGTCACTAATCATGCCCGTCCTGTTATATGCAGCACAAACCTGAACTTTGAGCAGCTCTGATGAAAAGACTTTGGGAGCGTTCGAGAGAAAGATCCTTCGTAAAATCTACGGACCAATCCGCGTCAACGGCGAGTACCGAATACGATGGAACGATGAGCTGTGTGAGCTATACGCCGACATCGACTTAGTAAAGCGCATAAAAATCGAGCGTCTTCGCTGGCTAGGTCATGTTGAGCGGATGGAAGACGACGCTCCAGCGAAGAAAATATTCGATTCGGTACCCAGCGGCGGACAACGCAGAAAAGGACGACCGCATATCCGTTGGAGGGAACAAGGGGATGACAACATGACGAAACTTGGAGTTTCCTACTGGCGCCAGCAAGCGCAAAACAGAAATGGCTGGCGCAATTTCTTAGAACAGACGGAAACCGACTTACGGTTGTAGGCGCAATCTAAGTAAGTACGTAAGTAATTTAGTAAGTAAAAGTTTGGCGGATCGCTCATATTAAATAAATACTTATACCAGCTGTGAACTAACTCTTGAACAAATAGGCGAATTTCTTGATCGGTGGCTATATTTTCAAGCAAAAATTGCCGAATTTTCGTAAGTGCTCAATATAAGACCAATGCATCCTAGCCTAACAGTGACCATAACAGTGTTTTTTTTTTGTGTGAATGACAAAGGAGCCAGTGTACGTAGGCTGTTTTTTAAGTCTTGTGTATAGGCAAAACTAAGCATTGCCTGATGATTTTTGACAGCCCCATTCAAAAGTTTAACATTTGCTTGCATAAACGTGCGCTTATTGTATTGTTTAAAATTAACATTTTCGTGCGATGATATTTTCTCGACATTCCACTAGGATTGACAAGGAAAGAATGCGTCTATCAAATAAGATCGACTTTTGGTGATGAAGCGTCACACCCAGCGACTGTGAAATGCTGGTCTAATGAGGTCGAGAGTGGTCGTTGCTCTCTAAAATACGAATTTCGTGAAGGTCTTCCAGAACGGCAGTTGTGCCAGAAAACATAAATGGTGTGAGAGAACTGTTGGAAGCTGACTGGCTTGTGACACACAGTGGCATATGTGACATACCGTGAGGTAGAGTAATCCTTGGTCGTTAGTGGGACTAGCATGCATAAGATTTTACATGAGCATTTAGGTGTCAGTAAGATTTGTTTCCCTTAAATACACGTATCCTTTAATTTGACGATTGCTCAAAAAAGGATCATGTCGATTGGTGCAAGAAAATGATAAAAAAATAGAACGAGAGTTGTTCAAACACATCTACGATATCGACGTCATCTTCAAATGGCCATAATTTTTTAGAAAAATCATCGTACGGCACCATTTCAGAGCTCATTTCGAAGTGAGGGAATGGAATTTCATGATAAAATAAGTAGAAAATAATTTCAAAAATATTGTGCAGCCGTTATCTAACCTCAAAAATGGATATTTTTCGTTTACATTACCTCAAATATCTGAAAATCCTTACATGATCAGGCAATTCTGAGCACGGATTCGAATTCTACGCAAAAAATTACTTTGGAAATTACCCTCTCCTGACCAATACAAAAAGCGGCGTAGTGGGTAGTGTGTGACTCTTACGCCAGAGAACCTATGTTCGAATCCTCCATCTGACACAGAAAATTTTTTCAATTGAATTAATTTTTCTGTTCGGCCGTCACCCCTCTGCAGACAATGGCAAACCTCTGAGAGAAAAACCTGCCATTAAAAGCTTTTTGAGAACATAAGCCGTTCGGAGTCGGCGTAAAACATGAAGGTCCAGTTCTCGATCATTTGTGTCCAAACATTTCACATCACACACAACACAATTGATCATAAGAAGCTCGGTCAAAGTCCTTTCAAGGGCTGAGATGGCCATTTCGTTTTTTTTTTTTGGACCAATACAATCTCAATCCCATTGTTTGCAGATCTTTGTTACTGATAGCACATATAGCTATTTCTAATAGTGGAAAATAGGTTTGCTGCAAGTTTTGTAGATAACGATAAATTTTGGGAGCAAAGGACAAGCAAAATATTAGTACTCCATTTAATTAGATAACCAATATTTCTACACACTTACATTTTACCGTTACCGAAATCTACACTGCTACACGCAATTAAGAAGAGAGGAAGACTTTAAATCTGTATATGTTTTCTAATTCTATTCTAATTTTAAATTAAAAAAATTAATATAGGAAATATAGGAAAATATAGGAATATTAAAAATATTCCACTTCCTCCGCTGCATATTTTTGAAAAAAAAAAAATGTTTTCCGAAGGAAAAATATGTCAAAGTGGAATATAATAATCCACTCTGGTCACACTGGTGGCAACTTTATTACTTAAACATAGTACAACTGTTAATGCCAAATGATACAGAATCATTTGCTTGTAGGAAGTCTTCGGAGAATTGAGGAACACCAGCAACCGAAGGAAGATCATCCTCTATCACGGAAATGGGAGCTCAGCTCAAGCAAAAGATCCGACCAGCTCAAGCAAAAGCACTCAAAACGTAGACTTGATGGGTATTTACCTTACAACCTAGACTTGACTGTGAGGCAAATGAAAATTGAAATTGAAATAAAATCATGAAAATTGAATTATGGATCTTGATTTGGATTTTAGTATTTGGTTATATTAATTTGCCTGATAAATGTTAACATTTTTTTTTTTTGTGTGAAGTCTTTTTTTTACGGCGACAGTTTAGAGCCAATTATTTAAATAGTATTGTATAATATTATATGTACAGATTATACAATTTTTTATACAAATGTGTAAATTTTTCAACTTTCTCAACTTTTCAGAACTGATCTACAAAAACTTGGCAGAATAATGTGAAAACATTTTTAAAATACATTTGCACAAATCATCACGTTCTTTACTTGGAACTGTTGTGCTACATTTAAGAAACAATTTTTTCTCCTTAGTTTTTAAGCCAAACGGCACACCAATTAAATTATGTCAGCTTTATCGTGTGCTACATTTTTATAAAATGACTAAAAGTGAATGGGAACTTTCTAAAAGCCTTATTGTTATTATTACTCTTAACAATACGAGTATAATGCAAGGCACTTAGAGACGCCCATCATAGGCCAGGAGCGTAGTCAGTATTTTAAATGGGGAGTTTTGATAAAATATCTATAAGTACAGGAAAAAGTGAAAAACAAGGCTATATAGATTTTTCTAAGCAAAATTGTTTAATTTTAAAACAGTTCTTGATAGTGCCTTTTTTTAATAATCAGAAGAGAGATGATCACACTGGCTTATAAAGCTGATCACTGTACATTCAATGCTTAACAACCCACGTGGTCTGCCGGGTGATCGGAAAATTAATGTCCATGTCCATGAAACGTTAAAAACGTTTTAACAATTAGGCAATTCACAAGGTGTTGTAATATTGTATGTTGTAAGTTAAAGGTTTTCTCATATTCTCACCTTTTAGTGAAGCGATTTTTTTTAAGGCCTGCAATACATAAAATCAAGGTTAACAAATAAACATTTCTCAAGAGTAAATTATTGATGCGATTTATTTAAAAGTTTGAGGGTATATTGAGGCATGTTTTAAGAATACAAGAAAATTTTTATGACTGAAAAAGGTGTATATATATATTAGTCATAGTGTAAAGACAGATCTCAGAATTGGCGTGCTTCCTAGCGTACGACGTTATTCATATGAAACAAAGTGAACATTTTTTTTTATATTTACGTTACATTTTCTTGAATATACCAGAACCACATTTTCGAAAATTTTTTTGAACCGTAAATTTTTTGAAAAGCAACTATACATTTTTTTAATAAAATTTTTTTTTTGTTTTCAAAAATCATATTTTGGCATATTTGCGGCAATATTGTCAAGTATAGGTGTGCAAAATTTCATATTGATTGGTTAAAATTTGTTTGAGCTATGAAGCTCGCCATTTATAAAAATGCAGTATTTTTATAATATAAAAGTATAAATATCAGTATAAATATTTTATTTTTAAAAACTATTATTTTTAAAATAAATTTTAAAAATGCCGAATTTCGAACCAATTTAATTTAATTATGAACATTTATTAGTAGACCTGTTTTCGTTCCCACTTTAAGTACGTATAACTTGAACTTACACGAAAGCGTTTCTTTACACATTCTTCCAGCACGATGGAGAAGAAGAACAAGCAAAATGTCACTCTAGCTCATGGCAGAATTGTAAGGTAGGGCAGACTCGCAGAAGAATAAAGTGCTTGCTCGTTGTCAAAATCTGCTGTTTATCTTGAGTTTATTTATGTTCACGTTTTGCAGTCGATTTTAGGTAAAAATTGTTACAAGTTTTCTTGCAAATTTAAGACTTCTTCCACATTTTATAGTTTTTATTACATTAAGGGTATTCACTTCACTGTTGAAATTTCAGAAATCGGAGATTTCCGACGAGTCGAAGTGAGTGACCGTTTTTAATGTTTCGATTTTTTTTCACATGCATCTGTCAACCTTAAAATCGCCATTGCTGCATTACGTTGGTCAAGCAATGCACGTCAGCAGACAAAGAATCTCCTTGTCGCATGTACATATACCATATATATACTTTATACTTTAATAATTTTTATAAGCGGCTATCAAAACTATAAATCAATTAAATGAATCTAGTTGAATTGCAATTTCGTTCTTAATTGCAGACATTTCACTAGCTTGTAGACGAGATTTGAAAGAATGCTATTCTTCTTATCGAAATTGACATATCCTTTCTTCGCAAATTTCCGACGATTATTTTTCATCAATTCAATTCATCAACTAAGCAAGCTTCGGAAAACCAAAACAACAACAATTGCACTTAAGTTTTCGTAAATTTCAGCATTTCTGAAATTTCAGCGTTGAAGTGAATACCCTTATTGTTTTTATAATATCTTCACTCAAATTATCTCAAGTTTAACACACGCGTCAACACATTTTGCAACTTGGAAACATTAATTTTTACTTCGGTTGCAATTTCTACGAAATTCGTCGTTTCGACAACTAGCCAGCATTTTCATTCTGCACTATTTGTTGACTCGTGAGGACACTAAGCGAATCCCCCTACCTTATAATTCTGCCATGCTCTAAATACTACTTGAAAACTTTTTTCGAGCACGAATCTTGAGCTTCAAACAGCTGATTGTCAAAGTGACAAAATTAAATTTTCAAATTAACAAAAATAAAGTTAAAATAAACAAAATGAAGTCAAATGGAAGTGTTCTAGCTCAAAAGTCAACTCAATTTTTATTTAATTCCACTGTTTAAAAACAGATGTTGTGCTTGCAGCTTACTTGAAGTCGTGTCCGTACTTGTTTACAACTTTTCTCATTTTGACATATAATGAATTTACTCTCTATTTCTCAAGTGAAGTGGCGTCTCTATTTATTTAAAGTAAATACGGAAACAAATAGTAGGTATGTAGGCATTGAAAAAAGTTATGAAATTTCCAATAAGAATGGCTGAATAATATTTTTTTAATAAACATTGTTTCAGTATTTTTTTTTTTTAACATTTTTAAACAGTTTTTAATGTTCATTAAAAAAATTTAGATATAAATATTCGGTGATTCTACAATACCAGTTATTCGGGAACTAGACATCGGCTAGCACCATAATTTTGTACAAAAGTTAAATAGTCGAACACACTGAAAAAGTTATAAAATCTAAGTTAAGTATGTATTTTCTGTATTATAGTACTTTTGAAAATATGAAAAAATCCATTTAAATTAATTTTTTCAAAAGCTACACTAGTAGCTTTTAAGCTTAGAAATTGGATAAAGTATGACAACCTAATTTTCTACAATTTTTTAAATTGTATTCGTTGGAGAAATTCTTTTTCACGGATATCAGAGAATTTTAGAACATTGAAAGCCATAGTTGAAAATGGAACTTTAATATACAAACATCTATATATTAAATATTATTGTGGCCCTTATTGTAATATTTTGCCAAATTTGTCAAACAATTTTATCATTGCTCAAACTAATTTTTTAAAATGAATAAGTTTTTAAAAGTATTGAATATGATAACTTTTATACCTTCACAAAAATGCACATCACTATCATCATTTTTCGTAAAAAGAAAATGTCACTTTTGATTTTAATAGTCTAATTTGTATTATTTTTCGTACTTTATGGACCCTATGGGGGAGGGATTTAAGCCCCTTAAACGAACCTGTCCTAGGCGCAGTGTGTTTAATTAATTTTACAGCTCTGACGTCAGGAAATCGTAATTATCATAATAAGTCCAAAAATGCTTTTCTTATATATGCAGTCATTATATTTAAGATTTTTAATTGCTCATAAAACGCACAAAATATATGTGCAATGAAATTTCTTAAATTAGTACATTTTAAAAAGTTTACTTGAAAGCAAATGTTGATTGCAAGCAAAGCCTTGATTATAAGAAATTCTTGCACATTCATATATTCTCGATATTTTTGTGGTTTTCTTCCACATTAAAATTCTTTGATTGCACATAAATGTCCGCAAAAAGCATAGAATTGTATGTTTCTGAGATAAAAATATAACCACATATAAAAATAGATGCAAGTTTCTTGTATTTTTGTACAAAAAATATGTTGCAAGTATTTTCTTTTTATTTTTTTTGGTATTCTTTTTCAGGGCTGCTATTTTTTTGTGGCAAATCTCATCGTCGGCTTTTTTTTTTTTTGCTATAACTATTTGTAATATTGCCACATAAAGTGATTATTACTCGATTTTAATTAAAATTTTAAATGTGAAACTGCTCAAAAGTCTTCTAGTTACTATAGAAGACACTCTAAAAACTTATTGAAAGGTCACTATTATAACTCTGTGCATGTCCGAAAAGTAAATAATCAAGAAAACATAATTCGAAGACTCTAAATTGAATTGCACTAACCGTTTTTCGATTCTTCGGCCTTACAAGTCGATATCAACGTTGAGTCATGTTGATGCAGTTTTTGTTAGAAAAAACTTTTTGATTGTATTTAGCATCTGCGTCTTCGGGTGGAACACGAACAACTTACTTGGTGAATATTTCTTCAGAATAATTAAACCCTCGAAACACACCCTTCGGATCCAAATTGGCTCCATACATAAAAAAACCCGTTTTAGTAAGTAATCTCTTGGAAGCAATTATATTTTCTTTAAGTATTAGAGCTTAATAAAATTAAAACCTTACCAAAAACAACCAACCTTCTGCCGCGAAAATGATCATAAAATTATTGAAAAAAAAAACACTTATAAAAGGTATGGTTTCAGACACTGATGAAAGTTTCGGCTTAGGCCTTTTCCACCCGCACAGTTGCAGTTACAAGTCAATGCAATTCCAAACATTATTGCAACATATGCCTTCAGATGTGCAAGTCATGAACAATGCAACATGATCTCCCATTGCAGCTTATAATTAAACAAGCTGAATACCGGCACAATGAAAACTAAACCAGCCTCGGATAAGAACCCCAATTACGTTGACGACCACCGCAAACGAAAAACGGACAATGATTTACGGATATGCACCTGGAATGTCCGAACCCTTTATAGGGAAGGGATGGAAAGGGCAAGGCTGCTCTAAACAAGCACACTGTGATATCTACTACAGCTGCCATGCGGAGAGGCGCGAATCTGGATGTGGATTCGTTGTTAGCCGGAAACAACGCCACCTTGTTTCCCGGTTCACACCTGTGAACGAAAAGGACGACGGAGGAAAAGGACGAAGCCGTCAACGACGCTTTCTACGCTAGTCTTGAGGACGTATACGACCACCTTCCGGTCCATGAGTGAAAATAGTCCTCGGCGATTTAAATGCGAAAGTCGGAAGGGAAGGCACCTTTGGCCCCACTGTCGGTCAGTTCAGTCTTCATGAGACCTCCACGAACAACGGTTTAAGATTAATCGACTTCGCCGCGGCGCGAAACATGGTAGTTAATAGCACCAGATTTAAGCACCTCGACATCCACAAGGCCACCTGGCTGTCCCCGGATCAAAAAACGCGAAACCAAATTGATCATGTTGTAATCGACGGAAAGAATGCCTCCAGCGTTCTAGATGTGCATACATTTCGGGGGATCAACATTGACTCCGACCATTATCTTGTTGCAGCTAAGATCCGCATACGATTATGCAATGCGAAGAACATACGCACAGGAATGCAACGAAAGCCAGATGTCGCTAAGCTGCAATTACAACGGACTGCCGAAGCCTACTTCGCTCAACTCTCGGTTAAGCTCAACCAACCAACCTCCACTCCATGCGCGCTGCCGCTGAAAAAGTCATTGGTTTCCGACGCCCCCAACCTCGGAAGCAATGGTATGATCAGGAGTGTCGCATCGCGACTGCAGTAAAAAACGCCGCATATAGAAAAACGCTGCAGTCAGCTGCAACGCGAGTCGTGCGAGAAAACTACCGCGAAAAGAGGAAGGGAGAGAGGCGCCTTTTCAGACGCAAGAAAAGAGAGCAGGAAAAGCGTGAGCGTGAGGAACTAGAGGTATACCGGGGCAAGAAGGATGCATGAAAATTCTATCAACAGGTTAAGCGTCTAACCCAAGGTTTCAAGCCCGGAGCATCCACTTGTAGAGACGAAAATGGAGATCTGAATACGGATACGCAGTGTGTGCAGAGATTGTAGAGACGGCACTTCTCCAATTTACTTACTGGCGACGATTCCACCAATGCCGCCCATGGAGAGCGCAGTTCAGAGCCACCAATCAACGATGACGGAGTGGAAGTACCACCACCTAGCCATGAAGAGGTTCGAGTTGCTATCCAACGACTCAAAAACAACAAAGCAGCGGGTGCTGACGGCCTGTCAGCTGAATTGTTTAAAACCGGCGGCGATGAATTGATAAGGCGCATGCATCAGCTCATCAGCATAATATGGCTAGAAGAAAGCATGCCCGACGATTGGAACCTCAGCGTACTGTGCCCTATACTTAAGAAAGGAGACCCAACAATCTGCGCAAGTTATAGAGGTATCAGTCTTATTTCCATCGCATATAAGGTTCTCTCAAGCGTACTGTGTGAAAGATTAAAGCCGATTACAAAATCACTGATAGGACCTTATCAGTGTGGCTTTCGACCTGGTAAGTCCACCATAGACCAGATTTTCACGCTACGACAAATCCTGGAGAAAACTCACGAAAATCAAATTGACACACACCATCTCTTTGTCGATTTTAAAGCTGCGTTCGATAGCCCGAGAATGGATTGCCTATACGCAACAATGTCTGAGTTCGGTATACCTGCAAAGTTGATTAGACTTTGCAGAATGACGGTGAGCAACACACGCAGCTCCGTCAAGGTAGGAAATGACCTCTCCGAAACCTTCAATACCAAAAGAGGTTTCAGGCAAGGCGATCCACTGCTTTGCGATCACTTTAACATCATCATGGAGGGGATCGTACGAAAGGCCGGTGTGCATCGTAATGGCACCATTCTCTACAAAGGCGTCCAGGTCTTTGCGTACGCTGATGATATTGATATTGTCGGCAGAACCAAGAGAGATGTTACCGCTGCTTTCGCCGCTATCGAAAAGGAATCAGCTAAAGTGGGTTTGACGATAAATGAGGGTAAAACAAAATATATGCTGTCTATAAACAAGGGAGCGCGGCGTCCGCGAAGCAGTCAAGGAGTTTGTATACCTTGGCACCGCCATTAATAACAACAATGAAGTCAGCCTGGAGATAAAGCGAAGAACAATAATTGCTAATAGGTGCTACTACGGGCTCAGTAAGCAACTAAGTTCCAGAGCCCTCTCTCGATCGACAAAACTAACACTCTACAAGACGCTCGTTCTACCTGTGCTGCTTTATGGCGCTGAGGCATGGGTAGTTTCGTAAACTGACGCAGCCGCTCTGGTGGTGTTTTAGAGAAAAGTTCTTCGCACAATCTTCGGTCCTGTTCGAGTCGGCGATGACTATTGTATGAGCTCTACGATGACATTGACGTAGTTTGGCGTATAACTTTGCAGCGACTACGCTGGCTGGGTCATGTCCATCGTATGGACGACGAAGCTCCAGCGAAAAAGGTGCTCGAGGCGAGGGTCACTGGTCAACGACGAAGAGGGAGACCATGCCTCCGAGGGATGGACAAGGCTGAGGAAGGCCTAACCGCACTTGGTGTATCCGATTGGAGAAGGCGCGCGCAAAGCAGAGGCGCCTGGCGAGAGCTGATGAGGTCGGTCAAAACTCGGGCACGGGTTGTTACGACCACCTAAGTAAGTAGGTAAGAATACCCGGCTTAGCTCGGGAGTTGATATAAATAATTTTCGATTTAATTCGTCGAATTGAAAAAAACTTTTCACAAACTTTAGAAGGAATTTTGTGAGCATCTTTCAAACCGGTAACTTCGGCGAAACGAGCAAAATGTAGCTTCAACATCTGAAAATTATGAGAAAAAGTTAGGGAAATCTTGATTTGTGTGTGCGTGCGCCGATCGCTTGCAAAAATATATTTTCAAGTTTTATATTGTATTTGATAGATTGCATATTTTTGACAAAAATCAGAGCAAAAACGAATTCCTGGCAATTCACGTGGAAACTGGACAAAAATGAAATAAGCATTGAAAATAGAAATTGAAATGTCAAAACAACGCCAACTTACGACGCAACTGACTTGCGAATGTGTTGATGTGTACTCAAGCACCACAGAATTCGGCATCAGCTGTCCTGATTTTCGAAAACCGAAAGTGGAAGATAAATACACATAAAGAGAAAAGAAGATATTTATCACCCTTTGCGTTTTACTATGCCTTACTGTATTTTGTAGTACAGCGCCCTGTGGGGTTCAAGATATAGCAAAATACATAGCGCCAAAAGACTCACCGCATCCGAAAACCACTTATAAAAATCGTACTTATAGGATGAGTTGTTTTCAGTTTTTTTTCGACATTTGTACAACAGCGCCCCCTGTTTTTCGAGATAGAATAAAAAAATAACGCCAAAGCCCTTTCCATACTCGATAATCAAATCCTATATATCCGATATACAAAGTTTTATCTAAATCGGATAAGTGGTCTTTGAATGTCTTACGATTTCTTAAGTGATTTGTACTACAGCTCTATCTGGTGTTTAAGATAGCGCAGAAAAAAAAGTTCAAGATACCCACCGTATCCGAAAACTCCTATGTAAAAATTTTCACGCAAATCGGATGTACATCTAAGAGTTTTTTGCGGTTTTTTAACCATTTGTACTGCAATGCCGTCTGATGTTCAATATAGAACAAAATAGATATGTCATAAAAACAACCGTACCCGAAAAGCCCTAAATACATACAAATTTTCATGAAAATCTGATGAATGGCTCGGAGATAAACTATAATAACAAAATTCGTGGAACCCGATCGCAGCGGCACCTACCGGGTCCAATTGCGAAACTGTACCATCCAGAGATTCTCTTAAACACACACAAAAAATGTCATCGAAAGCAGCCGTGTAGGAACAGTTTAATAACATACACACGTACAAATTGTATAACAGCGCCCTCTAGTTTCGAGAAAGAGCAAAAGAGATAACGCCAAAACAGTTGCCCTACGCGAAAATCCTTTAATAAAATTTTTCATCTAAATCGGATGAGCGGCTTTCTACTTTTTCACGATTTCTTACGAACAGCTTAGAAGTTTTTCGACGTTTTTTAAAATATTTGTACACAGCGCCTTCTGGTGTTGACGATAGAACAGGGTAGATAAGTCATAAAAACTCACCGTATCCGAAAACCTCTATATACATTTTTTCATGCAAATCGGATGAACGGTTTCGGAGATAAGCTATAAAAACAAAATGGCTTAAGCACGATCGCAGCGCCACCTACCGGGAACAATTGTGAATCTGAACCATCCAGGGATACACTCAAACACACAAAAAAATTTCATCAAAATCATTGCAGCCGTTAAGGAACAGTTTAATAACATACACACGTAAAAATTGTACAACAGCGCTCTCAGTTTCAAAAAAGAGCAAAAAAGATAGCCCCAAAACCCGTGCCGTACTCGAAAATCGCTATTAACAAATTTTCATCCAAATCCGATGAGCAGTTTTGGGGTATTTCACGATTTCCTAAGATTTGTACTAAAGCGCCCTCTGGCGTTCAAGATGGCACAAAAAAGATAAGCCCAAAACACTCAGCGTATCAGAAAACCCCTATTTTCCAATTTTCATGCAATTCGGATGCACGGTTTAGGAGTTTTTCGAGATTTTTTAAAATATTTGCACTACAGCGTCCTCTGGTGTTCGAGAGAGAAAAGAGTAGATAAGTCAAAACAACTCAGCGTGTCCGAAAACCTCTACATACAAATCGGATGAATGGTTTGGACTTTTTCGACGTTTTTGAAAATATTTGTACTACAGCGCCCTCTGGTGATCAAGATAGAACCTAGTTTATAGGTCATAAAAACTCACCGTTTCCGAAAACCACTATATACCAACTTTCATGCAAGTCGGATAAGCGACTTAGGAGTTTTATGACGTTTTTTAAAATCTTTGTACTACAGCGCCCTCTGGTGTTCAAGATAGAACAGAGTAGATGAGGCATAAAAACTCACCGTATTCAAAAACCTTTATATACAAATTTTCATGCAAATCGGATGACCGGTTTCGGAGATAAGCTAAAAAAAAAATGCCTGGAACCCGATCGCAGCGCCCCCTACCGGGTCCAACCTGTTTTACTAAAAAAAAAAGTAGCCTATATATTGATCGGGGGTATAAGAAACCTAGATGTCAAGTTTCATTTAAATCCATCCAGTGGTTTTCGTGTGATGCTCTAACAGACAGACAGACAGACAGACAGACAAAAATTTTAAAAATGCGATTTTTAGACTCAGCATCGTTCAAAATGTCCATCGCTAAAAGAATTCCAAAAAAATAATTCATGCACATATTTTTTCTTTTTACAATTTTATATATATACAGATAAGTAGCGATATTCTCTACTTGTATAACAAATATAAATTTGTTAACTGCTCGCTCATTGCTGCTTCGTTTATTCAAAATAAAAAACATAAAACACAATTTTTCCGAATATAATTGAAAATTTTCTTACCTTGAAGTACCACACAATTGTTTTAAATTATCAAGAAACACTCAATTCGCTGATATAAATTGCAGGAAGCTGTGTTGCATAAAACTAATCGCAAACGTGCTGCCAACTAGTTGTGAAAAAGTTGCTTCATCTGAAGGTTTCGGTATACTTACATGGGTTCGCAGCAGCACTTGTTGTTGTTGCGTTGTTTTTCAATTGCTCCGTGTGGAAAAGGCCTTAGTTTGTTATGTCTGGGTAATAGCCAAAAAGCGAAACTTTTTATTAACGGTTCAACAGTTTAAAAAATCGATTCCTAGTAAATTTTAACAAATGTGTGTGGAAAATACACACTAAATATCTATCGGTGCAAGATTAGTGAAAATATCGCGGATTTATAACAGCAATATTTTAAGTAACGTGATTTGCTATGTAAATTCGACTTCGTCCATTATTTGTACGTGGTGGTCAACGTAGTTGAATAAATTGAAAAAAGGTGAAGTTTTGAAAATTAATTTCGATGTACCAATGATTTGGACGGTTCCGCAAAGACATATTTCGAACAAATGCTATGCGTGCCTCAACTTTGTTTGGTGATCAATAAACGAGCGTAACTGAGCTTTACGTGAAGACGATAGACTGTGACAAAACAACATTGGCTGTATTCCGCCAAGGCGAGCGCTATTGTAGCGATGGATCATTTTACGCTGGATTTCTCTGAATGTGTTGCTACGTCGAACGTCAGATCTGTTGACAACTGACGTTTGACGTAGTTTGTTCGCTTGTTTTGCTTTATTGAATTTAAAACCTAATTTCTTTCTGCTAAGAGGATTACTTAATGCAAAACGTAGTGCTAGAGATGCTTATGGATGATGGTCTTGATATGGCTATTAAGGAGCACATTTCGGACCTCATTCAACCATTGCAAGGAGCTTTGTTCCAGGAACGTGCACAAAGTAAAGTTCGCAATTGTGGTTATTTTGAAGCAACGATTCCTATCTACACTGATATACAGTTTAAGGAACATTTTCGAATGACGAGATCTACTTTGGAGATAAAATAATTAATATATAGCTTTGGTTTCTTATATTTAATATATTGAATATCCTATTAAGCTGCTGCTAAATGTGATTGGAAACCATATGAATGGGACTATACACCCGAACATGGACATTCCACTGCAAAAGAAGTTCCTTTTTACCATTTGGCTGCTAAGTAAACCAGAGTGCTTCCTCGCAGCAGGTGATCGGTTTGATATACCAACCAGTTCAGGCCATAGAATATTTAAATCGATGGTGCATGTGTTGGCAGAGTTAATACCAAATGATATTAAATGGCCAAGTGCATCAGAGCAAGCTTTATCGTCACAGGTATATACATAAGAGTGGTCCTTGTTTTTTTTTTTTCGAAAGTAACGAATTACGCAGCGGGGTTTTGTTCCTTAACATGACAAAGGTCAATTTTAAAAAAAATCCAAATTTTAAAATAATTCATTGAAATGCCATGGAAATATTTTTAAAACTATACCTAATACAGAAACAAAAAATGGTGCAATTACGTTCAATAATTTGGTAGTTACGGAATTTTTTGCTAAAAGTATGCCTTTTTCACAGCTTACCTCTGTCATGTTAAGGAACAAAACCCCGGTGTGTAATTAAAGATCAGAAAAAAATTTTTCCTCCATACAACTAAGGACCACTCTAATATACATATAAGCTTTTAAAGACTGCTGAACCTATTTCTAATAGTATATGTTAATAGATCTTAGAGGAACGTTCCCATGGAATCTGCAACGTTGTTGGGGCCATTGACGGATACCACATCCCAACCGGTTGGAAATGCAAACGATTTTTTAACCGAAAACAAGTCAATTCTATCATACTGCAAGGTAAATACGCCCGTATATAAAAACATGAATTTTAATTTACTGAAGTTTAAGTATTTCAGAAGTTTGTGATCACGCTGGACGGTTTATGTTTTTATTGGAATGCCAGGCAGAATGCATTAGGCACGTGTGTTTCGGAACAGTGAAGTTTTTAATAAATTGACTGCAGTGACTCCACTTCTTCGGCGCGAGCAGCACTTACTTGGAGATTGTGCGTATCTCTTAATGGTCAACCTGATGACTCCATTCAGAGAAAACGGACACCTTCCCGTCTCACATGTTCGCTATAATATCAGATCGAGTTCAATTTGAGTTTCAATTTCGTTTGTTAAAAGCTGAATTTCGACGACTGAAATACCTCGATATCGCTGATGCAAGCTTCGGTAACAAAATAATCGCTGCCTCTTGTGTGCTTCATAATTTCATTATTGGAAGTGAAAATTTTGAATTAGAAGAAAACAATGAGGCAGTCGAAAATACAACTAACGATGAAGATCAACTTGATGAAATTCAAGATCGACCTCAAGTCCAAGAAGCAGCGACTAAGCGTTTAGAAATTGTTTATAGCTTATAATTTTATATATCGTCGCTTTGCCATCAAAATTAGATGGCCATCAAAAAAATACATATGGATACCTAAAATGCAGAGCATCGTACCCAACATTCCGGAGAAAAACGTTTTGTTACATATTTGGGATAACTCTATGTTCTAACACGTGCTTCCAAACTATTTTATTCCAAACCTTATTACAAGGGCCTTAAAAAAGAAAGAATTTATCGTATCTACCAATTTTCATATAAAATTTAACGGAATTTTTTAGCTTCTTCTGAAAAGTTTGTAATTTGTTGGATACGATGTTTTGGCATTATGAAAATGAAAAAATAGTCTAAAGACTGACCACAATATAAAATTCTTCAGCCTCTAATGTTCTCAGAGCAAGCATGAATCACCATGTAGCAAAAAAATACTTATCAAATGTGCTTTAAGCAGCTAAATCACCTAAATATGTGATATGTAATTTTTTGGCTCCACTGAAAAGTTGCTTTAATTGACATAACTAATTGAGTGCAGCGACGATATTCTTATTTACATAAAAGTCAAAAAATACTTTTCTTATTTAAAATAATATATTTTTTAAATATTTCATTAAAATAGACGTAAATTGTACTTTTAAAGGGCAAATCAATACTGATTACACAGTAATCAGTTCAAAAATATTTTAAATTCTGTTCTTTTTACAAAGCATTTTTAAAAATTCAAATGGCTCTGCATTTAAAATAATTAAAAAACTTAAAATTTATTCCATTTAACAAAGTTTAAATTATATAGAACAATAATAGAAGAAAATATCAATTTCTATCATTTGCATCTAAATAACGTTTTAGAAGTTCATTGCGTTCTTTTTGAAAGATGTTACTTTCCTCAATGGCATTTTCCAATTTGTGTATAGCTGCAACGCGTTCGCTTTCTATTGCAACTAATTTTTTTCGTAAATTATACACTTCCTTTGAATTACGGGATTTTTCAGCACGTTCTGAGTTGGGCGACTGAAGTGCCGCATCTGACTCGTTAGCTACAGTTTCGTTAAACATTTCAGGCGATATAGGGCTGCTTGTAGTGGCAGTAGACAAACAACGAAATTGAACTGTTTGTTCAAAGTTGATTGTGGAATCATTTGAAAAAATATGTTCAAATGTGTCGTAAAATTCCCAACTTATGCGTCTCCTTCCCGTCGAACTTTTTCTATTGTTATCTTTAATAGTTCGGTAGGTTTTTTTCAAGTTTCTCATCTTGCTATCAAGCATGTCCTCGTTGAATCCTTCGCACCCCTTATTCTTCATATCTTCCTTAATTTCCGTCCACAAGCTTCTCTTTTTGCATTTAGGGTCACGAAATTTATCCTTACGTTCCCTATACAACTCTAAAAATAGCTAAATTTTGTTCGATGTCCAGGAACCTAAATGACTTGAAGAGTCACAGAAATCATTGGACGCCATGCCATTTTCATGCTTAGTCATCGACACATCAGCCTCTAAACAACCTTCATTGCTCCGAATGTATGATGCAAACAAATTTGGATCTAAAACAATAATTTGTTTGATTTAATTAACTTTTATAAATACAGAGAAACATACCGCTTTCTAACAGGCAGTGTACGTCCACGGTATCGACCACATTGTATTTAATGCCATCAAAAACGTACTAGGCACTATAAGCTTCTTCCACTGCATTCTCGTAATCCATAAACACGATTAAAATATATAAATCTTTAGGTAATATTTAAAAACATTTAAAATAGCACAAGCCACGAAAATTTGCATTTATTTTAAGGGTTTCATTTGAGTGTTTGCAAATTCATGCAAATTGGCGCGCAAACAGCTGTTAAATGACATAACTTGCAACTGTTGAGTAGAGGTAGCGTAATATATTTCACTACGTAAAATGCACATCGCTCGAGCATAGACAGCTGTCAAAAGTGTAGCCATTCACCCGAATTTTCTTGAGCGCTCGCCTTGGCGGAATGCAGCCATTGCCGAGACTTTTCTTGCGCCGTTAGAAAAACGTTTTGCTACCACCTCTTCATATAAAGCTATGGATAGTTAAAAATTTCAGAAGAACACTACTACCATTGGAAGCGAATGCGTTCAACGAACTACGCAGAATTCTTTCCCTGTTAAGTGGGATGAAAATAAAAGAGGTTCGTGTGTAACCTATATTATACAACTTTATTTCCTAACAGTTTTCGCAGGAATACTTAATTGACCCGCCATTTTTTTTTTTTTAGAAAACAATGATGTACAATGACATTGCACTAAGTTTTAATTTTACCATATAAACTGGTTTTGTTTTTAATTTTTAAATAATGGGAAAACAGTGAGGTTTTATAATAAAGTTTGCCTCAACTCAAGCGACATAGTTTCCCTTAGGAAAATGTGTAATAAAAGAAGAGAGAAAAGAGCTTAAGAAGAGTAACTAACATCTTAGTTCGGCCATGGACGAAGCTTATGAGGTGGCATGTCTTATATCTTCAGTAGACGATGGCTTTAATATTAGTTAAGACAGTAGATACAATATAGCGGTTCTGGGGCAGGAGCAGGAGCCAATGACGTCACGCCCGCACCCAGCGCCATCTAGTGGGGGGCTTTTTGCTCAAATGTGCAAAGGTGTATGTCTTTGCTAAAAGCTATTATGGTGTATGTCTTTGCTAAAAGCTATTATGGTGTATGTCTTTGCTAAAATGTATTAAAAGTAGGCAAGTTTGGTGTATGTCTTTGCTAAAAAGCTATTATGGTGTATGTCTTTGCTAAAAACTATTATGGTGTATGTCTTTGCTTTTAAGCGTTAGTCATAATTTCATACACTACATTATCGGTAGTGGTAGTCAAGCGAGTTCTTATCAGTGTTTGCATGTTTTGTTTTTCTTAACCCTCGAATACCTAATAGCAATGACTCAAATCCTGAGTGACGAGCTTAGCTGAAATGATATGACTTGCTATATGAAAATATATATATTAATATGGATTGAAGCAATTTAGGTACGGCGAAGGTTGAAGGGTTAAAGAATTGTTTATAAATTTATCATAATGGTGCTAAGTATTAGGTGCGAGTATTAGATTTGTATAAGTAGTTTAAGAATTGGATGACAACCATTTGAAACATAGGCGTATATAAATATCCATTCGTCAGCTGGGGGACATCGGGGTAACAAGCCCCCGCGTAATAACCACCGGCCAAGTCACTTACACCCAGCAACTTCTCCGCCGCTGTATTTTATTTTAAGTAAACGAAATACACCGCAACCAAGAAGAGTCAAGAAGTTTCTAGAAGCTTCGAGATGCAGAAACTTCGAGAACATTTTAGAAGCTGACTTATGTCATTGTATGCCGAAGCGAATGGTGTGAGAGAGAAAGGGAGAGAGAGAATTTGATAGTAAGAGAGAGAAAGGGAGATAGCAAATAGCGCGATCCTATACAAATAATACTTCAGAATCAACCTAACCTTAGCCAATGCCATAGGTATAGGGGGGCACCCTTTATATATATATAGGTATATAGGCTACTCTATAGGTATAGACTTAAAAATTTATTCAAATTTTTCTTTATTACTATTATTATTATTATTATTTATATATATATATATATATATAAACAAATTGTATAATTTTATTAATGGAAAAAAGTGATCTTATATTTAATTAATTTTTTCTGATTTCGCTGGTTAGAGGTGAATATTCAATTACTCGATCATGAATTACTAAACAGTGGGCTGAGGTTCTATCTGGAATCGGTTTGTTTGCTTCGGTTTCAAATTCAATTCGTACATCAATAGGTCCAACTTTAACTGCTTCATTTTGGTGTGTTACATCAACAACAATAAGTGGTGCAATAGCCTTAAATCCAACGACATCTAGCAATGGTTTAGGTTCCCGCATATAATAACTTTGTTGAAATTTTGCATACATATCATATAGTACAGCATACTGTCCCATTTCAAAGCGACTATTTAAATCATCATAGGGATATGATTCAGAGTTTATATATACTTTTAAATTAGATATATTACAATGATCAAATATATTTCCTTCCTGTTTACTTTTTTCTCTTTGTAAACCGATTATAAGAAATCGTGGTCTTTCATTTTGCGGTGAAAGCTTAACATTCCATAAAACTTTTGTTTCCTTTGGTAGTATAGGATTCATATGATAGTCCCAACTTCTAAACGCCATTGGTATTAGCAAATTTTCGTTTTTAATTATCTTGTACATTTCCAATTTTGCAAAGTCTGATAATTGTATATGAGGCATTTTCCAAACTATGTCCAGTATTGTTAGCTTTAACTGATCAGTTCCATTTGTAGAATGATATGATCTATCATTATATGTAGAACGTTGAAGGATAAGTTCATGCTTCGAATTTAATATTATTTTATTATAATCTTCAGCAAAACCCAGGAACATTTTCAACGGCACACAACAACTAAAATGAGATTTTTCCAATGTGAAATTTTCATCAGGAACCCAACCTGCGTTTCTTAATGCGCCACTTTCAGCTTTATTCAATGAAACGAAATTTTTCATGGTTGATGAAATTCCAAGATTACGTGTACGATCAACTTCAAAACCATTAATTTCATAACGAATTTCATCAAACAGATATGAAACAAAGTTGTTTTTAAATTTCACACCTGTTGTTACTACATCATTTCCTCCTTCCTGTTTTACTATAAAACCATGAATGTAAATCATACTCTCACTTGGTAAGACAAAGAGATCTTGATTTTGAATGGGTATACGAATCTCATCGTTATTGTTAAACTATTTTTGGTATGGATAGTAACTATGATAGTCTCTTTTTATAATACTCTCATCGTACATAGGTTGTTGAAGTACATTGAGTATTTCATTCATATTGAATTATTGGTTGATTGATTATCGATATTGTGATTGATTGACTAATTATCGATCAGTTTTAGCCGGTAGCTGTAGAACAGTACAGATCAGTTTTAGCAGTTAGCTGTTGAGTGGTATAGACCAGTTTAGCAGTTAGCTGTTGAACAGCACAGATCAGTTTTAGCAGTTAGCTGTTGAATAGTACAGACCAGTTTAGCAGTTTAGTAATAGTTGTTGTTGACTCTTCTCCCAAGATTAAGTCCCAAGGATTTTAAAAATTCTATATTATATCTTGTCAATGGTTTGTTAGATCTTCTTCTTCCTCGTTCAAGTGCTGATGTGGGACTAACTGTAAATTCTCTTTGTATCTTTTTTTTATTATAAATAATCATAATTATAATTCTTCTGGCTTGAAGTGTAGTCTTACGGTAATCTTTTCCCCTCGAAAATTTATAAGGTCGCCGTCTTGATTTAAGATTCTAATCGTTATGTTGTTTACTTGTTGACAGTTGACAGGTAAATAAATGACATTTTGAGGTTTCTCTTTAATTTTATATCCGGGTGGAACATCTAGAGGAAATTCGTGAATAGTGTGAACCAAAGTGCTATTAATATATGATCCATCTGTCAAGTTGCTTTCGATACGTATTGTATTTACATTTGTAATATTCAAAGGTAAGTCAGATTGAAAATATCTAGTTGTACCTGACTGATCTATATTTATATATTTTGTTTTTTCTATATCTTGTAATGGCTCTATAGTAACCACATTGATAAATTCCTCGTACGGTAGCTCATTTTCTATCAATTTTCTTTTACTGAATCCCAACAATTGTCCTACACTGTTTGGTTTTGAAAAATCTATGTCTTCGGAGGAAGTAATTTCAGTTTTTAGGGTGTTATTGTTTCGCTCAATTTTTAAGTAAATTGAATCATCAATGGATTTTATACTTGACTCTAAGAAAGAAGCAATGTCTTTCAGTTCATATGAACCAACTGGAATTGTAATAGTATGTGGTCCGATATGGAATAAATTATTGTAATCATGTACATTTGGTATAGAATTAATAGATACAAAGTCTATAAGTCCACAAACATATCTTGTAGGTAATTCAACCGGAGGAAAATATTTTGCAACAAGAGTTGAAGTGGTTCCGCTTAAAGAGATTGTTATTGACATTATGCGTATTCGTTTTAAACTGATAGTCTATACCTATAGAGTAGCCTATATACCTATATATATATAAAGGGTGCCCCCCTATACCTATGGCATTGGCTAAGGTTAGGTTGATTCTGAAGTATTATTTGTATAGGATCGCGCTATTTGCTATCTCCCTTTCTCTCTCTTACTATCAAATTCTCTCTCTCCCTTTCTCTCTCACACCATTCGCTTCGGCATACAATGACATAAGTCAGCTTCTAAAATGTTCTCGAAGTTTCTGCATCTCGAAGCTTCTAGAAACTTCTTGACTCTTCTTGGTTGCGGTGTATTTCGTTTACTTAAAATAAAATACAGCGGCGGAGAAGTTGCTGGGTGT
This sequence comes from Coremacera marginata, assembly GCA_914767935.1. Classification (NCBI taxonomy): domain Eukaryota; kingdom Metazoa; phylum Arthropoda; class Insecta; order Diptera; family Sciomyzidae; genus Coremacera; species Coremacera marginata. The sequence goes on from OU612045.1 coordinate 138,853,159, forward strand.
AAGTGACTTGGCCGGTGGTTATTACGCGGGGGCTTGTTACCCCGATGTCCCCCAGCTGACGAATGGATATTTATATACGCCTATGTTTCAAATGGTTGTCATCCAATTCTTAAACTACTTATACAAATCTAATACTCGCACCTAATACTTAGCACCATTATGATAAATTTATAAACAATTCTTTAACCCTTCAACCTTCGCCGTACCTAAATTGCTTCAATCCATATTAATATATATATTTTCATATAGCAAGTCATATCATTTCAGCTAAGCTCGTCACTCAGGATTTGAGTCGTTGCTATTAGGTATTCGAGGGTTAAGAAAAACAAAACATGCAAACACTGATAAGAACTCGCTTGACTACCACTACCGATAATGTAGTGTATGAAATTATGACTAACGCTTAAAAGCAAAGACATACACCATAATAGCTTTTAGCAAAGACATACACCATAATAGCTTTTTAGCAAAGACATACACCAAACTTGCCTACTTTTAATACATTTTAGCAAAGACATACACCATAATAGCTTTTAGCAAAGACATACACCATAATAGCTTTTAGCAAAGACATACACCTTTGCACATTTGAGCAAAAAGCCCCCCACTAGATGGCGCTGGGGTGCGGGCGTGACGTCATTGGCTCCTGCTCCTGCCCCAGAACCGCTATATTGTATCTACTTAAGACATTGAAATTTTCAGAATGCAAAGTTCACATATAGCAGTATTTTACTGGATAAAAAATAGAATTTCGAAACACATTAAATTTTTCATGAGTTTATGTTTTAGGTGTCATTGAAAAAAATTGAATAAATTACAAAATTGATCATAAAAAATTTCATTTACTACCCCGAGAAGAAATTTGCACTCAAAGTCACTATCACTTTTCACTTATACACTCACTCCTTAACATCATTGGCAGTCCACTGCCAACAACTCTTACTGACACAGTGAATTTTGACAACCGTAGCCAGTGCGAAATCGAAGTAAGGAAAACAGTGTTGTGTTTTCTCCCTAAGACATTCGAACTTTAAATATGCACTTTTGTTTAATGTCTTGTAGTGAAATATATGCAATTATTTTAATTGCCCTTATTGGACACAAAAAATATATGAATAGGTTGCATTTCATTTTGATAAAATATTGATAAACACATTTTACAACATAGTTACCTCCCAATTTTTATCCCATTTAAGTTTGGTGCTGTGTTGGCATATAAAGCATCACTGAATAAAAGCAAACGAAATAATAAAGTGATCGAAGTGTCAAACGAAACAATGAAAGTGAAGCTAAAACGAAAATAAATTATTAAATTAATTGAACTTTATCGCTCCCGTAAAATATTGTGGAATATGTCCAGTCTCTTGAACAGGCGGAGTGACCTCAAATGCAAGGCAATGGTTGAAATTGCCATAGAAATGGGCTTGAAAAAATACGTGCTCTGCAAGTCGCCTACACATCAGAGAAAAGGAAGATGTTGTACGGAAAAAAGTCTGGTTCAGCTGCAGAATTTATTCATGTGCCGTCAGTGTGGTTCAGTGGAAAGGTTTCTCTTGATAGCTCCATTGTAACTCGGAAGACTTGCGATAATTTAAGCCAGGTTAGTGCAATAAGTGCGAACTAAATTGGATTGCCAGATTTGGAATACCAATGCGACTTTGAAAATTAGAATCTACGCGAATGAGACGCAAACGATATGAGTCAGTTTCTTCTTCTATTTTGAATATTTAACCCTAGAAAGATAACCTGCGTCATAACGACGTATGCTTTTTACATGGTTTGTACTCTCTCTTCAAATAGCATTATCTTTCTAGGGTTAAAAAGCATAATTGAAGATCTATGGAAACTCAAGTGAAAAATATGAAATATTCAAGAACGCTGATGTTGTTTTAAATTTCAATACATTTTAGTACAAAAAATTAGTTCCAACAAAAGATCAAAAATTAAATTTTGAGCCTGAATATCTCAGACTAAATATGGCAGAAAAATTTAAAATACCCCGATGAAAAGCCTGATTAAGTTTCTTTAAGAAAGTTTTTTGTTTGCTCTGCGTTAAGTGGTTTGTATTCCAGAGCATAAAAATAGGATCAAAGTTGTAAAAACACAAAGACCGAAATCACAAAAAATCTGAGGCCAACTAAAAAAGAAAAGTTCATTTTCATAATGAGGGAAGAACGCTTAAACAGTATTAGCTATCAAAGTTCGTGTCGCATAACCACTGTTGACCAGTGTTATTAGTTTATTATAGGTTGTTGCGTCGCATGCTGAAATTCGTCTTGGTGGTGAAGGAAAGACAGTGCAGTTCGATGAGACGTTCTTATTAAATAGAAACTAAAATTGTGGACGCATAACCGACAAATGACGATAGTTGTTCTGGGGATCTATTGTGAGGAGGATGATACCGGGCTGTTTTTTAAGGCCCAGTTTCAATTTATTAGAAAAACTTTAAATTTTTTTTTTATTTAATTGTTTTGAAAAACATCTTAAGACTGTGTAAAAAAATTATTATTATTTTTAAAAATTAAATACGCTGTGAGTGAGCCCACAAAATCAGGTAAGGAACATTTTTTTTTTGCTTTATATTTAATTTATAAGGACCGATTACGTGCACGAAAAATTGGTTTTTTTTTAACTTATGCGGCATTTTTTATTTTTTTTATTTTAAACTTTTTGCCAGTTCACACTTAAGACTTAACTGAAAATGAAAAAAGTTATTTCGATATTTAATAAAATGAAAAAAAATACAGTCATTCAAAAGACCGCGCTTTTTTACTCAAAAAATTGAAACTGGGCCTTAAGGTCAATTCCAAAAGTAAAGCTGAGATGTGGTCTTACCTTACAAAAATACGTAAATTCTTTCACAAGTGTGTTATGCACTGATAGCGCAAAACAATATGCCGGTGTGGAAAAATTGTTCAGTTCGGACACTGTGCATCTGCAAACAAACTACAGCAAAAGAGAGTATGTTCAAAGTGGTAATAGTAACAATACCATAAATCATTTGGAAAACCAAAACAAACTACTGAAAACTTCGATACATTGCCGCAGTTCACCAAAATTGCTTCAATACATGGCTATGCACTTTTACCGCAAAAACTACTTGGAAAAGTTATATAAAGATTGCATCGGATCACAGATTAAGCAGTTTAAAAGAGATGCGAAGAGTGTATATCCTTTAATAGTTGATGGTACGTGAGGAGTTGGGTTGCAGCTCAAGGATCTTGACGTTCCTACGGTCAAGTCTGAAAATATAACACATTTGATTCCCGAAAACTATCCTACAGGAGGAGATAGAAGCATTGGAAGAAGTCGACCAACTAGTAAATGGTGAAGATTTTTATTAAATTTCTTCTGGTGAGGTAACAACTTAAAACGCAAATAAACAGTATTTTTATAATAGCTATACGGTCTGCCATCGTATAATTCTCTAGATATTTAAACTTACCAATTTGTTTTTACTTGAGAATTATATAAAAGATCGCTGATGAAGAAGTGTGGCGTCTTCAGAAATAGTTCTATATTTCTTTTAAGTAACACTTATATTAAATAAAGTCTTAATTTCAAAAACAAATATAAACTTTTATATGCCAAATGAAAGGTGAAGCCTTAGCCTTTAAATATGTAATATATTTTTATTACCTTAATACTGCACATTTTTGAAAAAATAACGGTTTTATCCGTAATCAAAAGCAAAAAAAAATATAAAATAGCCCATAAAATTCAATTGCTAAATATATATAATTTGTAATTTTTCTAACAGACGATTTAATTATCTTTCAAATGACAGGCCAATCTTCTAGATCCATTAGATAACGGTAAAGATATGATATATATATATGTGTTTTAAAACAGTCTTTACAACAAAAAAATATTTTTAAAATCGATAACACAATAAATAGTTGGGATATCGATTTTCTGTTCGGCCAAATATATATTTTTTTTTTTTTGTTCTGAACAAAACCACATTTTCAAATCACGTCGCCCCAGTTATCGTTATCTTGCCGGGATATTTACGTCGTCGTATGTTTATGGCAATGAGCAAGTGCGAATGCAAGATGAGCCGTTGGATCTGGTTATAGCATGTTCTCACGGCAACCTGAATAACGTAATTCGGTTCTCATTCGTAATTCAGGGCTGAATTATGTTCCGAATTAAGTAATTCGCCATACAAGCGAATTACCTCATTTGAAGGTAATCAGTTTGAATTAGCATCCGAATTAGGTAGAAATCGGTTTCATCTCTAATTTTTATCGAAAATTAATCGAAAACCACAAGCAAAACACAAGAAGAAATAGAAACAAGACAAAACAAATAGTCAAATTCTCAGTCAGCAAAGTAAGTATCATTGCTTAAAAAAATAAATAATATAGGTAATAAGCAAATATTTATTTTGCACATTTTTTTCCCATTTGCGTTCTCCACAACAAATCAAATAAAATTAAAATAAAATATACAAAGAACAGTTGTCAAACCAAATTACGATTGCTTCGTGAGAACAGGGTAATTCACATTCGTAATTCATAGGCCGAATTACTTAATTCAGACTGCAGTGAGAACTATGCTATGAGGCATCAGCTCACAGTGTTGCGTCTAGAAAAAGCTAGATGGACAAAACTGAATTTCTCGTTTGATGAAAATAACGGAATATTTTAAAAACAAATATTCTCAAAGTCGGGAAATCACCAATTGTTTTTGTTTTATGTAAGTAAGTTAACAGTTATAGGCAGAGGAAGTGAGAGAAGTGGTTTTGTTGAAATAATAATTGCTGTTCAGTTGAAATGGCGGGTTACAATGGCGGGTAAGTCGAAATGAAATGAATATCAACGAGTTAGGAAATAATTTTATAGTATTTTAATAATAGTTTTACAAAATTGAGTCTTAATAATATTCAATATTCTATTTATATTTCCTTATATTGGGGAGAAGAACTTACTGTTACTAGTTATCACCATTTTTTTTTTATTCTTGTGAAAGTTACATTTTTACTCTTTCTTTGGATACCATTATTTTTCGCACACTTTCGCACTTATATTTTTTTTGCGTTTTTTAGAGTACATCTTTAAATACAAATAAATGGTAACTGTTCTAATAATGGGGAAAATTCTCTTAAAATTGTCAGTCTGTTTAAGCTATTGAGGTTAAAGTATATGCCCCTATCACAGTCAGCGAATCGAATTTTCTACTCGATTCGACTCAGTTGGCGAACTTTCAATTCTGCCGTATCATGGTTTGCGACTTTACTTGTTCGCCGCAGATTCAATGCTGCCAAAGCATAAAACCACAAAAGTAAACAAAGTTACGTCAAAAAATTAAATTTCGAAGAAAACAAATTCAATTCGTTCGTGTTTTTTCTTAAGTAAATAACAAAACAAAAAATTGTAAGCACCTTCGAGTAATTTTTGATTCAATTGTGTAGACGCCAATAGTTTTATCAAGTGATCTTGAGTTTTTAAAATAAGAACATTCATTCCCTGCTCCAATAGCAGCTGCACAATTTCATGGAGCTACTGAGTGTTAGTGTTTTTTATAACGTGCATACGTGTAAAATTATAAAGATTAGGTTAGAAATAAATGTATTTAATATGAAATGATAATAAAAAAAGATAAAATGAATTTTCATTAGAATAAAAGAAATAAATTGCAAGCAAATCCTGCATTCGCCGGCTACTCACAAAGATTTTTCATTCGCCTGCTTTTGACGTTTAGGTCAAATGATATTTGGAAAGTTCGCACACTGTGATACCGCGCCGGCGAATTCGACTAGTTTTTTATTCGACTCGCTGACGATGATAGGGGCAATAATCTTTACGGACGCTCAGAAAGACTCTTACTTACTTAGATGGCGCCTACAACCGTGAAGCGGTTTCCGCCTGTCATAAGAAATTGCGCCACCCATTTCTGTTTTGTGCTTGCTGGCGCCAGTTGGAAGCTCCAAGTCTTGTTGTCCTCTACTTGGTCCTTCCAACGGAGATGCGGTCGTCGTCTTCTGCGTTGACTGCTGCTGGGTACCGAATCGAATATTTTCTTCGCTGGAGCGTCGTCTTTCATCCGCTCAACATGACCTAGCCAGCTAAGACGCTCGATTTTTATGCGCTTTACTATGTCGATGCCGGCGTATAGCTAACACAGCTCATCGTTCCATCGTATTCGGTACTCGCCATTGACGCAGATTGGTCCGTAGATTTTACGATGGATCTTTCTCTCGAGCGCTCCCAAAGTCTTTTCATCAGAGCTGCTCAAAGTCCAGGTCTGTGCTGCATATAACAGGACGGGCATGATTAGTGACTTATAGAGTCTGTCTTTTGTTCGTGAAGAGAGTAGGCTTTGCTTCTCAATTGCCTACTGAGCCCAAAGTAACACCTGTTGGCAAAAGTTATCCTTCGTTTTATCTCTCTACTGATATCGTTGGTGGAGTTAATGCTGGATCCGAAGTAGGCGACGTTCTTCACAACCTCGAACGAGGTATTGTCAACAGTGACGTGGGTTCCAATACGCTGGGACTGTTTGTTTGTTGACACCAGATATTTCGTCTTATCTGCGTATACTGCAAAACCCATACGACTCGACTCTTTTTCTAATTTGGAGATTGCTGCACTGACTTCGCGTGTGTTATGGCCAATGATATCAATATCATCAGCGTACGCTAGCAGCATAACACTCTTGTAGAATATGGTGCCGCTTTGTCTCAGATCAGCAGCTCGAATTATATTCTCCATAATTAGATTAAAAAAGTCGCACGATAAAGAATCACCTTGTCTGAAACCTAGTTTGGGAACAAATGGCGGGGAGAGGTACTTCCCGATTTTAACTGCGCTGCTAGTGTTGCTCAGTGTCATCCTGCATACATGGATTAATTTTGCAGGCATACCAAATTGAGACATGGTGGATTATGGTGATTCCTTGTTGGATTGTCGAAAGCGGCTTTATAGTCGACAGAAAGGTGGTGGGTGTCAATTTCAGGAAGATTCAGTAAAAAAATTAAATAAAAATTTCAACGTTTTGCGCGAAATTGCAAAAAAATGGAACTCTTGTGGAAACTCAAAGGAACGATTTTTGGCTAAAAACTCACGATTGTTGAGGGAAACGCAGGCGGCTGAAGAGGGTTTTGTGTCCACACCATTTATACCACCGCTAGTAATGAACCAAATGAGTCCAAGTAAGTAATAAAATAAAAATTGTCAAGTTATTATGATTTAAAAGTTTCTTACAGTTCTACCAGCAGTCTTCATGCTAATATCAAAAATATTTTACTGCGGGATAAATAAAAAATTGCACAATTCCAGCATCTGCACTAAATGATGTTGGGATAATATATCAGCTGCGATTACTCTTCGCGCAGCTGGGCCCAGGGCATATCGGCATTTACGTTGTACATTACCAGGCCTGTCGACTTTGCACAATTTGGTTCAAAAAGTCGTATCCGAGGTGAACATACTGAACAAATAACTGATTTGCTGAGAGGCGTGAATGAAATTCCGCCGGAAGACAAGCTCTGCATTTTTTCATATGATGAAATGAAGCAAGCTACGTGCTTTAAGTACAGTATTTTTACTGACCGCATCCGAAATCTTTCCAACTATGTTCAAGTTGCAATAGTTCGTGACCTAAAATCTTTGTGGAAACAGCCGGTGTTTATGGTTTCGACCAAAAATAACAAAAGCCTTATTATTTTAACTTTTAACCAAGCTGGTTAAGCTTGGTCAGACATGGGTTTAACAAATCAGGCATTGTGGAGGAAGCTTTATATCTCCATTGGTAAGATTCTTTATGACTTAGTGACTTCTAATATTACATTGAATGAGTGTGTTGAAAAATGGTAAAATATACATTTATCTAAATATGGAAAAGTTATTCGGACTAAACTCGGAGTTAAATATTTTTCCTTTTATTCAACACGCTTAAATTTCTTGCTTTAAAAACTTCAAAATAGTATTATTTCATTGCTTCTGGTAGATCAAGCCTAGTTTCAACATCCATCAATATGTAAAGAAAAAGTGTTTGCTGATGTTCCTTACCTTCTAAAGCTCGTACGGAATCATTTTATCGATAATGGGCTCTTCTTTGAAGGAAAAATAAGAACAGTTCAAACAGTAAAGCAACTTTTTAACATTAATTATATATCATAGGAATCCATTGCTTTTCTCAATCTATCATAGGAAGACAAAAACTCAAGCTTGCGGCGCAACTTATGTCGAACACTGCAGCAAATGCAATAAAGCGGTGTTCTGCAATTGGCCATGACATGTATAACCTCTGTAAGTGCGTGCATTTCATTGAACTCGTAAATGACTGGATCGATGTACTTAATTCTGAATCATCAGCCGCCAACAATATTGAAATGAAGACCATATGTTCCCAACAACACACATAAACTAAACTAACAGGCCAAACACATATAATAATAAAACACTTAACACAAAACTACTTTACTTAAATTTAATTTTTAGATTCAAGCAATTAATTTTTAATCATGAAAATTTGTAAAATTATAATCAGTTTTTGAAAATTTATTGAACAAAAATGTTAAAAGACTTAATGTAAAATAAAATTGTTAAAAATTTTATAAAAATAAAAAGGTTCGTGTGTACGCACCAAACATATGACTTCCTCATTCCTATCAAAGTTTCATTGTTAATCGTATGAGTCAAGTAATGTCGCAAAACATCATAACAAACGGGAGAATATTAGCTGCATATCCATATTATGTTAAAGCAATTGCTTGTCTTTTTGTACGATTATCTCGAAAAAAATTCGGCTTTTAATATTTAATAACCTTCGGGTTACACCAAAATGTTTTGGAAAATTTTTTTGGCAATATAAGAAGAAAAGGATGTCATTATGATCATCCAAGTCTAATGCAGTTCAAGCTGAGTATACGAAAATATTTAATTGGTATGTAAAAGCAAACTTATAAAATTTGCAGCTACTTATCAAAATTTCATTCCATTTATTAATACAGTAATTTCTGGATATAAGCTCCCCGGTTAATGGATTTCCCCTCTTATAAGTTAACAAAATTAGGTCAAGAAAAATCGCCATAAGCATTATACAGGAAAACTCCCGTTTAAAGTATTCCCCGCTTAAAAAATCTACCCGCTTATTAAGTTGCAAATGTGTGAACCATTTGATAAAATTCATACAAAATTCCCCGGATAGAAAAAACTAAACAGTTGACAGCGTTGTGAAATTTTTGTTTTTTGTAACATGGCATCTTTGGTCTTGCATTTGCATACATGTAAAAAATATGTTTATTGAGCTACGGCGGCAAGTGGTCAAGTGCCAAAAAATGTTAGTCTGGGCCCTGTTTTTGGATAAATTTAAGATGTTTTTAAAGTGAAAGTGTAAGAGTGTATTTATTATATAAGCCCAAAAAGGTTCGATAAACGGGTTTTTCTTATAAGATCCAAAACTGCTTTTAAACGGGATTTTCATAAAAGACTTTCCCGGATAAAGTATTTGAATTTTTAGCATTTTGTTCGGCTCTTATATCCGAAAATTACTGTATTCTTTAGCTAGAAACACAGAAATCTTCAAGTCGAAACAAAATGTGTAGGTACACGATACACCATGGCGGGTCTCCTCGAAGAAGCGACAATATCGCAAGCACTGTGCCAAGAATTTCTCAACGATAATTTTAGTGAACCTGTCATTGAGCATGAAATTTCCGAAGTTCAGAAAGATGCTCTCAAATGTATATCCGGGTACATCATCCGAAAGCTTTCCATCAGGAACGAATTCGAGGATACAGACTCTGCTTCTTTTACATGGGTAGATCAGGTGTCGCAAGTTGGTTTTTGTAAATCCAAGTAACAAATCGTTGAGGAAATAAAAAAGTTAAAAAACTTTTTCAATACGTACAACGGGGCAGAAATTTCCCAGTTCGACATTTAGGCGATGTGATGTTCAAAGATGTTCGAAATCTTACACTGCCGGAGAATGTCGTCAAACTTTTGTTTAAATGCAGAATAATTTTTAAAATATTTTCAGCAATCAATAATTCAAAAAGAAATCAATCAACGATTGGGCGAAAATTAGAAAATATGGGCATAAAATGACTGAATTCTTTAAAGGCTATCTGTATCCTATGTAATATGGCTTTTTAAGAAGGATCAGGAGGTTTTTTTTCTACTTACCTATTGTAAAAATAGAAGCCTCTCTGGTATACCGATATTTTTAAAAAAATTTTCAAGTTTAATCTCGTTCAACTTTAAACATGGCCGCTATTGTGAAAATGAATGTGGAATCCAAAATCACTGTTAAGCTCTTTAAAAATGTTGTTGAATTTGTTTTTATTAAGTTTTTAAAAAAGTACATTCGATTTTTGTTTGAGTTTTATGCCTCTAGAAACTGTTCTTATAAAAAATTTCCGAATTTAAGCATTTGATAGTTTATTTGTTTAAAGCTGAAAATTAAAAAAATATAAGATTTGAAATTTAATTTAAAAATTTAAATTTTATCTACGCAGGCTCGTAGATATGGAGGAAGGTTAGAATCTGTGGGTTCGGAATACCAGGGCCATGAAAACATTTCCAAATATCTCAAGTTATTGCCCAATGCGTCTTTTAAATCAAGCATTATATTATTGTTATGTAAATGTATTACTTTTAAAGTAAATGTTTTATAAGAAAATAAAAATATGATTTAGTTCAGTGCTTAATTTTTTAAATTGACCAACAATAACTAGAGATATACATAAACAAGTTGAAATGCACTCTAGAAAAAAAGATATGACTGCAATTCACTGCTTTCTATAAAAAAAATTCTTAAAGTTGCAAAATACCGCGTTTTGAACAAAAAAATGTAATAATTTCTTAATATGCAGAAATTATTTCATAAGCATTTTTTTATGTGTCAGATAAAAGGCCAGAGTGTGTTCATATTACGATTTTTAATTCATCATTTTATGTGTAATAGGAGCTGAGAAATATAAGTTACCACAAATGCCTATATCGCTATAGAAAGTAAAGAAAATATGGCCGCCATTTTGAAAGTAGATCAAAGGAATATATTTTTGAAAGCAGTTCTGAGACCCAAATTCATTGGACAACTTTTAATAAATATATCAAATTTTTCAAAAACGATCGAGCAAGCACTGTTGGATAAGTTGATTTGAACTGACTCGATATAGAAGATTGTTCATCATCAACATTGTCTTTTAAATGTTCCTCTTAAAATTACACTTTGAAATGACAATGACAAAAAAGTACAAATTTTACGTTTAAGTAAAAATTCAGTTTAAATACTACATGGAAAATACGTTATTTTGCATTTCATTTAAATAAATATGTACTGAATATAACTAAAAAATATGGTTAAAATAAATAAGCTCATTTTGAATAGATAAACAAATTCTAATTTGGACGGTGAGGTTGTACGTCTTTCAGTTGTACTACAGAACATTTTAAGTTCAAAAGAAGCGAGTTGAAATTAAAAAAAACACTATTGCTTTTAAAATTGGAAAACACCATATCGATTTGAGAAAATTATAAATGAAATTTAGAATTTTCATTTGTAGGGGAAAGTGGGGAATAGTGGGTCATGGGGGAATAGTGGGTCACGGCTATTGCGCGATCATTAAACAAGTTTAAGAATTTCTAACAATTGGAATTGTTTGGTGTTCGTATAAAATAAGTTTTGATAAGCAATAGACTCGTCGACTTGCATCGCGATCTCTCTTGCAGCACCTTCTTGATAATTTATCAACAAAAGGTTTTATTTAATACTCATACTTTAGTTGTTTTTACAACATTTAAACGGAAATAAACGAAGGTAAATATGCAATTATCTCTCCTTTGCTATGAAAATTTTGATCCGCAAGTGGAATTTTTCATAAGCGCGCAGTTCCGCGCACAGGATAAGCTGAATTAAAAAATTATCATATGGGGAAATGTGGGTCAGTTTTTTTTTGGGGAATAGTGGGTCACGTAAATTTTATTATTTAACAAGGTGAATTCCCATTAATCAAAGCTGAATCACATAATTAACAAAACACGGCAATATTTTGCTAAATTTAAAGTTCGGAAGATGAAGATGTAGACTTCTGCATAATATGCAAAAAAGACATGCCAATGACATTGAACAATAATTCGGTCAATTGCAACAAGTGCGATCGAGCTGTGCATATAAACTGCGCGAATCTAACTACCGTCTTCTTCACATGCAGCAATTGTTATTCTGATTAAAATTGACTTTAATTATCTATTTTTGTTAATTGAATTGCATTCTTTTGTTAGTTTTCACTGTTTAATAAAGAGTATGCGTTTCAATTCTTAATTTTTTTTTGTGACCCACTATTCCCCACCATTTTTGAAAATGTCGAAAAACATGTTTCCGGATGACATACCAAAACTTTTTAACTACTTACAACATTAACAAACAATAAATGCAAAAAGTAAGATAATGAAACGTACTATACTATACATTTTTAAATTTTGAAAAATGTGTATTTTTAAGCGAGTTATAGACCAATATAAAAACGTGACCCACTATTCCCCACTCTCCCCTACTTTAGAAAATTTCAATATGAACTTCAGAAAATTTCAAATGTACTTCATACATTTTCAAATGTGCTTCACAAAATTTCAAATATACTTCAGAAGAACTTTAGAAAGTTCATAATGGTCATCCAAAAATATTAATTGAATTGCAAAACTTCATAAATGTACTTTACAACTTCCATTTATACTTTTTCAAATAACAATAAGTAATGTTTATAACGGCATCGCTTATTGCGAACTATCGGTTATAACGAATAAAAATTCAAGTACCGACTGAAGTTCGTACAAAATAGTACAATTTTCACTGCTTATAACGACATCGATTATAGCGAACTAGTTTCTGAGAAAGAATTAAATTAATCATCGGTTATAATGAATAAGTGTGTTTTTCGACATTTTCCTAACAAATTTGTTTGAGTAAATTACTGACCTCCAAAAAAAAATTTTATCATGCGAAACGAATTGTTTTGCATAATTTTTATTTTGAAGTCGAGAGTTTAATCAGAATAAAGAAAATTTTAATATAAAAAGTTGAAAATTAAAAAAAACAAAAAAGGTATCTTTTACAATTCTCTTAAATCAAATATAAATGAGAATGAAACAATTTTGAAAATGCACTCCTTATGATATCGACTGAATACTGTTAAAAATTACAATGAAATTTATTTCTCCAAAATGGATGCCATCATGTGTGGCTTTAAAATAACTTTCGTTTGATACCAAATTTGTATATATTTTTATGGAAAATAGTGAAATTGTAGCAAAAAACGAAATTTTCGCTGATTTTAAAACGTCATTTTGAAACCGTAAACTATCGATTGAGCACGTATAAAAAAATACGCCGACCTTAGATTTTTGTCCTCTATCACATATCCAAAAATTATTTAAATCGGTGAGTGACACCTGGGGACCTTTCCTTGTTAGAATTTCAATATTTCTTACGGCCAATGAGTTGCAAGAAAAAAGTTTTACAGTATAGAAGAAGTCTCAGTAGAGTGGAGGCATCCATACAGAAATTTGAAAATACAATTGTAAATTAATTTATGTATCAGGAAACCAAATAACAAAACGTTATAGATTTTTTTTCAAATAAATTCAAATATGTGTAAACATTAACGCATTTTGTTGAGTTTTTAATAAAACTCAGAAAGAATGTTAATAAATTACCAAAATAGCAATATCACTTATAACGATCTGTCGCATATAACGAACAAAGCTACCGGTCCCTTGAAGTTCGTTATAAACATTACTTACTGTATTTTAATTGCTGCCTTCGAAGTTGTATCAATGAATTGATGAAAAGGTTCTTTTAAGTTACAGGATGTCAATTATTGGATTTAATCTGTGATGGAAAAATGGATTGAACTGAGACATTATCTATTGAACCTTGCCATCATGTGTAACAACGCTGCATGTTATTCATCACTAGGCTTAATAATCGAGAAAAGCAACATTTTCACGGTTAGGACCATATTCACCTGTGATTAACCCTATAGAAAATATTTGGTCAAAAAATAAAAACTTTGTAAAAGTGCATATGGGACTCCCTCAAACAAGTGGTCTGGAAGTAATTGAGAGGCTAGTTGACCTTGAAAATCCGTGAAGCGATAGTAGAAGATAAATCTAGCACAGTAGCAGTTTTCATACAGACGCGTTGGATCAATTTGAAGTATTCTTGGTATATTGTAACCAGTATCGACTCTAGCCATAATGTATACTTGCACGAGAGTCTCACTGTCGAGAGCCGCAGATTACTACCAGCTACGATTACCTGCAAACGGCCAAAAAAGAAATACTGCAACGCATTTACTCTTCGGGGTGTGATCTGCATCACGCTTCTTAAAGATGCTGAAATTATTAAAATGAACAGCCTCGAGGAGCTACAAAAAAATTGTATGTGCTGGTGATGTAGAGGAGATATCCTCTAGTGCAGCTGCTTTATTTTTATGTAATTTCATATTTCTTATTCGTCTTCTTAATTGCTTTAAGTTCGTTGTTCATGTATATTTATTATTTCATTTTCAAACACTTCTCTTAACTCCCAATGTATGTATGGTATGTGGGAAGAGAAAATATATTTTCAAGTTAAATAATTTAATTTATGTCTTAACGACAAGACTAGAAAGTCTAATAACTAAATATTAAAATTTAATAATATATAATAATTTTTGAAAAACGTATATTTTAACTAAAATCAACCCATTCTTCTTCGTTTGTTTGGTATCGTAAAAAGCTTTTGTGCCTGTCAGCTTTAGAAAAGCTGTTGTCAGTACATTTTTGTGGAACTTATTTTTCTTTTTTTTTTATATTCGACATTTTTACATTTGCACCCTTTAAACTGCAGGAAGTGTGTATTAATTTCAGCAGGATGGTGCCTTATGTCATACAGCGAAAATAACAAAGTACTGGTTGAAGAATAACCATCATCCTGTTATTCCCTGATCTTCCTGTAGTCGAGACCCATCACCAATCGAGTCCTTGTGGTTAAAGATTAAGAGGGATTTGAGACGCAATCCTGCTAGGAGTATAGGAGATTTAAGGACAAAACAAAAGGATATAAAACAAAAGGATACAATACCTCGTCTTACCGCAGCAGTCATGTCAGAAATGGGACACTACACAATGGCATATGGAATAGGCCTTACTATTATGACTCAACTTCCAGATGGACGATCTTTTCTGAATTAAGTCTTATATTTGTTTTTTGCCGTAGTTATATAGTGTTTGTGAAATGCAAATTTTTTTATATTTTTATTTTGTTAAGTTTCGTTCTTAAATGTTGATGTAGAAGTTTTTTTTAATTCACCCTTTTTCAATAATTTTTTTGGAGATTCTTTGAGAAAGTAAAGACAAAAATAAAGGTGTCCGAATTATTCTGATGAGGGGTAGTAGTTTCTTAAGGGTAAAAATATTCTAAAGCACAGGAATTTAAACGAATTTATATTTGGTTATGCTTGCAAAACCCGCTAAAAACCGCTGAGAGAAATTGAAATACCGCCGAATAAAACACTTAGCGGTTTTTTTAGATCTAGCGGGAAAACTGCTAAATTGGCAACATTGCTGTGTTAGAATGCCCAGTCCGGCTTTGTGCTCGCTCTTTCTTTTTATCTGTCTCTCTCATTCTCTCTAATTTGTACCATGGCATAATTAAAGGGTAGGGCCGATTCGCTGAGGGCCCTCACGTGTCAACGAAGAGTGGATAATGAAAAGGTTGTTTTGTTGTCGAAACGACGAATTTCGTAGAAATTGCAAATAAATAAAATAGTTTATGTTTCTAAGTTGCAAACAGAGCGGTCGCGTGTGTTAAATTTGTAATAATTTGAGTGAAAATATGATAAAAACAGTGTAATAAAAACAATAAAATGTGAAATAAGTCTTAAAATTGCAAAAAAACCTGTGGTAGTTTTAACCTAAAAACAACTGCGAAGCGTGAGCATAAAGAAATTCGAGATGAACAACTGATTTTGACATCTAGCCCACTTTATTCTGCTTTCTATTTCATTCCTCTCCGAGTCGGCACTACCTTATAATTCTGCCATGATTTGTACTACATCTTTTAACCTTTCTATACTTGCGCGTGGGTCTCTGAGACCGATTGACCATCATTACTTGTTTTTAATAATCATTAGCTGTTGTTAATTAAATTGTATTTTGTTATTATTAAATACAATATAAATTATAGTATATAAAAAAATAAAAATTAATAATTATCAATTACATTGATTTGAACAGTTCATTTGTCAGTCCGAAAGACAATCGCGCGAGCATAGGAAGGTTGAGGAATTATTTTGAATTATTTAAACTTAATTCTTTTTAAGCACTAATATGGATTACAGTCTTTGATTTTAATTTGCATTTTCTATATTTTAATGTTGTTATATCCATTTGAAATTCGTCATGCAAAATATTTTTTCTAATATGCCAACAACTTTGTTAAATAAATAATAATAATAAACAAAAAAAAAAAAAATCTTGAATCAAATTTGGGTGTTTTTTAATTCAATTGGTTATTCTGGAGTATTCTAATATTCTGAAAACAATTTGTAGAACTCTGAAACTAATTTGGTGTTTTCCGAAATTCAGCTGGCTTTTCTGAAGTACAAATAAAACAATCTGAAATAAATTTAAAGTTTACTGAAATAAACTTGAAATTTTTTGAAATTCAACTGAAGAAGGTGTATTCTACATATCTATCAATATATTTTCATCTTCAATATATTTTCATTTATTTGCACTTTCTTTGGGTGTAGAATTTTATTAAAGTATAAATCCAGTCTTACTCATACTCACCTTTTTACATATGTACAAAATTTCACTAACATTGAAATGAATTTTACAGTTCAAAGATTAGAGGGACGAATAAGCAAACAAAACAGTCAAATCGCCCGTCAGCAAACTATAGATAGCATTGTTATGTGAGGCTGTGAGTTAATTCAGTCATATTTCAAAATTGCATTCCAATGATATAATATTTCTCAGATTTGACTGCAGCACAAGCCTTTGAGTAACGGAGCACTCCAAGGCTGGGCTACCACGTACCACTGCTTTTGGAGGAAACCAAATGAAAAGCAAAACTCATCTAGCTCTTAGGCCGGGCACATCGATTATTCACTGCAATGCACTATGGCCGAAATCGCGATTTTAGCGGCAAAAAAATACTTCCCGACAAGATAGCTTCACCAAATTTGGTGTGTAGACTTCTAATGATAAGAAAGGGTTTTAAAAAAAATGGGTGAGCCACGCCCCCTTTTTCTAAAGAAATGGCAAATAGTAGTTCCCGACAAGCTATCTTCACAAAATTTGGTGCAGAGACTTTTAGTGATAAAAAAAAGGATGTAATAAAAAATGGGCGGACCACGCCCACTACTAAAAGCCAATTATATGCTACCAAGAAATTCATTTATTTCTTAATTCATAAATTTATAATTTTAAAGAACTTGAAAATATTAATGTGTTAGTCTGAAAATAACAAAAGATATATGCCTTAATTATTCACAGTGGCTTTCTTCAATTTCAACCGCTTCTAATTCCAAACAATAATTATTTAACGACTCTAAGCTATCATCAGAATCCGAACTATAACTGCAGCTGGAGGCTTCTTGAGATGTTGAAGGTAATAACAGTTCTGCTGGTAATTCAGGTAATTCATAAAAAGAGCAACGACTTCTCGAGGAAATGGAAGTTTTTTTGAACTATTTGTACGTTCTTGCAAACATAAACTTGAAATGTATGGGTCAGAGCTATCCATAGCTCAATGATACATGTCAAGTGTGTTGTGCATTCTTGAACTCTTTCGAGCGTGACCAGTTCGATCTTTTTTATAATGTTTGTTTCGCGCCTCAGATGCATTTTCTGCAAGGCATCCTACGGGTACTACTGAAGCTACATCTACATCAATTTCAAATTCAGAGGAGAGAGCAATTAAAATTATATGTAAATATTTCAAGAAATCAATATTTACACCAGTAATAGATGCCAAAAGGTCCGTGCGAGAAAACGCTCTTCTAGCTGTGTTGCCGTCGTTGGTGTTGCCGCTGCCATTTGCTTATCGACATGAAGCCCCATTTGATGCAAAAACTCTTTTTGAATTTTTTGTTTCTTTTCGGCTAGGATTATTTTTTCTTCTGTTCCACGAACTTGCCATTTTTTCAAATCTAGCTTATATGAAAGTTTTAAAACAAACTCGAAACTACGAATCCACGCATGCAAAGGGCTTATTCCATATTTCAAAGCGTCGGCCTTTGCTTCAAAGATTGGAGAATCAAAGTTTCTTATAGTTCGGAATTCCTTTGGGCCGGCATGACAGATGGGACATTGCTGTGCACTTTTAGTTTCTGTCAACACATTTAAGACTTTCCCATCTATTAATGTCATATATAAATCATATTTTACTTTAATTTGTTGTCCATTGCTTAGTGTGTACTGTAGTGGCTCCAACTTCTTTATCTGTTTATTTATGTTGCTGTTTTCAGTTAAAATATGCTCTTTTGTTTCTTTGACAAACTCCACTTTTAATGGTCTACAAAAGCGTACTAACTGAGGTGTGCGGTTTACCCAAATATTATCATCTGCTGATGATCTGCCATAGATCAAAAATTTCGGCATTTTTGTACTTGACAGTTTCTAGGAAATCATTAAATTCTTGTTGTTAGGCAAGTTTCGGCAGAAGAAAATAACAAGATATAAAAATAGGGTTTTCCACAAATAAACGACATATATAAAACTCTTTTCCCAACTGTTGCCAAAAAAGTTCTACTCCACGAAATACGATGGAAATATTGATATTTTCACAAAAAACATCACCTGTAAGTAGGTGATTTGATCAAAAATTTTGATCAAAATTTTGATCAAATCAAATACTAAAGGCAAACATTTATTGAAACTTGTTAATTTGAGCTCAAAGTAAATACCTCGAATGTTCAAATCCATATTTTATAAATTTTAAATAGCAAGTATATTTTGCAAAAACACTTTTCACTTTTTTAGATATTTCAATGCTTAGAAACTGAAGAAATTACTTTGAAACATTTGTAAACATTAACAGCTGTTTAAACACAAACAGAGTTGCCAACTACCAACATTTTTTTTGCATTTTTCTATCCAATATGTAAGTAGACGAACACCATAAACAATTTGGAAAAAAACTACATTTAAAAAATTGACTTTTTGCCGCAGAAAAGGCAAATTCGCCTATAGTGCAATGAGCCGTTCGACTTTTTTGAAAATTTGATATTTCACTCCTTGGGCAGCAATCAGTAAGGTAAATAGAACTTCGGAATTTTTTTTATACATTCTGTGTAAATCCAGTAAAAAAATGTGTGAAAACAATAAAAAAAATCAACCCATGATTGCTATTCAAGGTTGTTTTGATCAAAATTTATTGAAAGTTTCTTATAAAATTTTAAAATAAAAATTCTTTTGATGAAAATAAAGTTTTTAAACAAAAATAAACATATATAAAATTAAAACAAAAATATAATTGCACTCAGTCTAAATAAATTTAACCTGACAAATTTTCTAACATCCAAAAATCTGATTTTCAGATTTTGCCCTGCGTTATCGGCGAAGGGTGGCGACCATGCTGACACTTATGTTCGGTTATAATATTTATAAGAGTTAACTTAAAAGAGCTTAGTATATTTTAAGATTGAAAATACTCTCTCATGCTGTAACAAAAATAGTAAATACTAAAGGCTGGCTGTGGTTTCTCATTATTTCCCTATATCTTGACAAATTCCTAATCCCACGACTGACTGAACGCACTGATTTTCGCGGCCATCGAAACGAACAGTACGAGAACGCTGGTTGTAAAGCAAATATCAAAGCCATTTGATCAATTCCCAATGAAGGTATCAATAGTGGGTTGAAAGTGTGAAACGTTGCCACGCTAATACTAATTGGTTGTTTTCCCCATCTGTGGCATTTTGTTTTTCCCCTTGTAAACATCCAGCACTCGATTCTAGTTCGTTTTGAGAACAGGTGAACTGATTTTATTCCGATAAAGTCGTGTGAGGGTTCAAATACTCTCATTGAACCAGTACTAGTAACTAGAACTTTAAATTTCGTTTTTTTTCTTAGAATTTTGCGGTATTGTAATATATCTATAGGTATATATAACGAAGCGTTCATGTCCTGTGAAGTTTCTTGGACATTAGAAGTTTCTATCTTTTGTCCTTTATATAATTATTTTCCGGAACGCGATGTTGTTTAAGGTTGCACGTTCTATTTGTATCTGAATTCTATTCTATTTTTTTTTCAATTGTCGTTCATCAAAATTTTTCAATTTGATTTTTGTCAACGTGCAACCTATGAATACACCCAAACACTCTAAGAATGCTTGACGTTCCGTAGTTAAATATTCACTCTGCGACATATAATCATCAAAATTTTTCAATTTGATTTTTGTTAACGTGCAACCTATGAATACATCCAAACACTCTACGAATGCTTGACGTTCCGTAGTTAAATATACACTCTGCGACATATATATCATCAAATTTGTCTAGTTGATAGTCGATCTGTCCCATTGTCGCAAAATCTCTTATATTTTATCTTATATTTTCATTAATTCCATTCTTTTAATAGTTAATACCCTCACCCGTCTCGGCTGAGCAGGAGACAACTCTATACCGCTGGTCGATTTCTGACATTTCGTTTTGGTATCGGTAAAAGTTTTCGCGTGCGCTGCGCTTTTGGAAAATCAAAATTAAGGTAATTCCCGTGTGATTAATAAATTATTAAAAATTTATTTATAAAAAGGACTTTTTTTGCCTCCTTTTGATTTTAGAAAGTCCCTGACTCCTTTCGGCCCAAAAAAGTACCTTCGGATCAGATTTGATTCACCAAATTTTATATGAGAGGCTGGTGAATACAACATATCAACGTTATCTTGTGTGACGGGTAAACCTAAAGAAATGCTTGTAGTGTATAACTTGTATTTGTATTGTTCTTACTTCTTGTATTGTTCGTACTCTTTGCAGACCAGAGGTTAAATTAAGTCCAAGAAAAACTGATGTGACAGTTTTTGGTCATGACCTAACAAAAAAAAAAAAAAAAATCTGCCAAATGAAAACCCTGGTACGGAAGAACTCTTCACTTAATATCCTATTATTAAATGTATCATATAATTTATAATATTATTTATCAATGGGCATTTCTTTGCTTACGTACGCGAAATTCATATGCATATAACAGCAAAAATAAAATAAAGTAAAAACAATGGATGTAGTTTATATTTCGGTAGTTGTGGAGCCCTAGAGGGCTCGGTTGAGCTTTAAGTTTCATGATATCCGCCTTTATAATGGCTTTTCCTACGCGACAAAAAAAGTAAGAGATTTTGAGGCGCATGTAAAAATATTTAAAACTCTTTTAATTATTTTTTTATAAATGTTAAAAAAAATGTCATCTCAGCCCAAGTACTTTGACCGAGCTTCTTATGATCAATTGTGTTGTGTATGATGTGAAATGTTTGCACACAAATTATCGAGAACTGGACCTACCAGCTTTATGCCGACTCCGAACGGCTTATGTTCTCAAGAAGCTTTTCATAGCAGTTTTTTACTCTCTGAGGTTTGCCATTGCCTGCAGAGAGGTGACGGCCGAACAGAAAAATTAATTCAATTGAAAAAATTTTCTGTGTCAGATGGAGGATTCGAACCTAGGTTCTCTGGCGTAAGAGTCACACACTCTACCAACTACACCACGGCCGTTAAATCATAATTATCTTGATTTTTTTTTTTATAATTGAATAAAGTGTTAAAACGTACGCGACAGATTTTTTCTTAAAAATAACAAAATTTTTTAAGCTATTTTTTTATTAAAAATGAAAGTTAAACTTGAATTCTAATTCAAGAAAAAACACGTTTTTATCAAAATGACATCAAAAATGCTTCAAAAATGGTATTATACATATCACAATGGGGAGGGGTGAGGGAAATAGTGTCGTACGTTACGTCAAAAAAAATGTTTTTCAATTCACTTTTCAAAATTTGAATTGTATTAAAATTTAATTTTATTCTTACGAAATTTATAACTTTACGCTCAAAGTGAACATGAAAATTAGTATTAATATATAAAAACAACAAACAACAATTTTCACAATTGTCGAACATCCATGTTATAACGTATTGCCACTGGTTGGTGTTCTTGTTAACGTCAGAAAAGCTTTGTTTAGCCTTGTTCACATGTTAAAAAATTTGCATGAAATCTTTGAACAAACACAATAGAACAACGTGAAATTTCCATGAAACTTCCATAATAATAAAACTTACAGTAAAAATAACGTGTTCTATGCCTTTTTCATAACAAACTGCTACTAAATTATAAAAAAATCCAAAAAATTTAAAATAGTAAAACTATGACATTACGTCGTGGGGGGAGGGGGGATTCAAGACTTTGTGACGATGTGTAACATAGGGCGGAGGGGGTCAAAAATTGGCCACAAACATTGACGTAATTTATGAGCAGCCCTTTAAGATTTAATTAGATGTTTGTTCTTAGCGTCTATAAATTTGTTTATATATTTTCTTAAGAATTAAAAAATTTATAATAATCAGCACGATAATAATCTTGCTTACGGTACCGGCTGTCATTCATTTTCGCTTACATATAGACTAATGGTATGAATAAATTATGTTTTCGGTAAATGTACGCGACATTGGAACAGAGTCAAAAACATAATAAAAATAACCGTTATTTGACCTCCGAATGCACTCTTTTTATTTTTATATATATTCAGTTGTTGTTGTTGGTAAGTATATTGCAAGCTACAATACAATATTAACTTTTTTCATTTCAGGGAATTACATAAAGAGAAGAACTCATTAAATTTGGCAAAAACTGAGTTTAAGACAAACTTCTTTTTGTTACCACTTTTTTTTTATGCAAATTAAGATCAACTCTTAATACTCTTACATGATAAAATGTAAATATTTTTGGTTCATTATTGGTGATTAAAACAAATTTTTAGTAACATTTCATTTTTCAGCCGCGGTTCACCATTTAAAAGAAATGCCCATATACATTTAAAACGATATTAAGAAAATCCTTGAATATTTATTTTTTGTGTTTTTTGGATTTTAAAATTCTTTGTTTATTATTTTTTTACTATTAATATAATAAAACTAAACTATATATGTGCCTCAGCAGCAAAACATAAGGCTATTTAATCATATTAATAAAAATTACTGTCGCGTCCGAAAAAGTACTTTCTGAAGAGTAAAAAAAGTCCCCTCCGAAATTATTAAATACCATCACTGCGGCGATAACACATTCAGATTAAAACATCACCCTCGCCTAAGTAGCGCAATGATACCACTTTGGCCTTCCCCGAATAGTTGTAAAGAGAAGAAAAGCAAATTCAAACAGCTGATTTTGATATGAACCTTTTTTTTATGGTTGAATTAGTATATGAATATGTTTTCTTAAAGCTTTGTGACAAATCTTTCGCCAAGCATAAATCAAACTATGCTGGATTGCATTAGTTTTCCTCAAAGAAATGAGCTTCTCATCATCCCATTATCAAAGACTCAAACAACAATATTACGGCAAAAATAATTCATTTCCGAAAAAGAAGTGTGAATATTGACATTAAGCGGATTACTTGATGTGTCGAATTTGTTCTAAACAGTTTTGTATTAAGCTGACTCTAAGCTGATATATTTTGCTGTCATTACTGTAGAAATATGTGCTCCATTTGTTTGGTACTAAGGACTGAAATGTTTTGAACACTTGCAACATAAGTGACATGTTGGCCTTCAGGTGGTTCACATGAGAAACTATAGATTACTCTTCAACTAAAAGAAAAAACAAATAAGTCGTTATAACTTCCGTAGCTACATACGCAATTTGAAACACATTTCCCTTTTGAATAGAAAGAAATGTTTCAAAAACGAATATTGCGGATATAATAAAAACTAAATTCAACCAAATTGAAGACTGGCGGCGTTTTAAAATGATTTCATTGTTCGTAAGTTAACAAAGAAGGGCTCATATGAATTTGTTACTTTGTTGCTCAAGGAATAGTGGCAAGGATGTTTTTACTATGCTATCAGCCATTTGCAGGCACATCTTTGAAAACAAAGGCGGAAAATACTTTGTTTGGCACTCGCTGCTGCTGAACAAACTAATGAAATTTTAGCATTCATTTGTTTGCAAATCAAATAACAAGAAAATTTAATTGAAATTTGGATCATTTGTCGGTTTTAGGAAAATATGAAAGTTTTAAAGAATTGAAAATATGCTTATATTTTTTTTAGTATGCACAAAAAACTTTTTAATGTTCTAAAGCTAAGCCAGTTTTCAATTAACTATATTTTTGTACCAGACTAAGTTTAGAATTGACAGTAATGTCTTCTTAAACATATTTTTGGAGCAGACAACGACTAAAGAACATAATTCACTTTAGAGCCCGACATGATGGTTTAAGCCAATCTTTTTTAATTCATTTGGCCCACACTGCAACTGCGCTTGATTTCTTTAGACAGCAACTTTCAATTCGTCGCGTATTGCCAACAATCGCAGCACAAAGTATTCAAAATGAAATGCAGATAACACAAAAAACAAAGAAATTGTACTTAAATAAAATCAGTTTACATGCGCTGCTGTCTACTTCGTCAATTCGGGATTTCGGCTTAAATACATGTTAATACAAAAGATTTTGACAACCTGCCACATTGTCTTTGTTTCCTTTCAGATTTTGTACTAATGTAAGTTGACGACTGGGGAGGAAGGGGCACACATTTTGCTTAAACAGTTGTCTGCTCTCAAGCCAATCTACTCCAATGTGGCTCCACCATTACCGCATTTGCCAGGTCTTATTATATCTACTTAAGCCATTTTGGTCTCTGCATCACAATGCGCATGGAACCTACTGCTTTTGAATTTTTTTATTTTTGCTTATTTGTAATTTTGATTCGTTTCATTTTAGTTAAGTGAATTTAAGTGTAGTGCACTGCAGCGTAAATAACATTTTACCTGAATACCAGATATGCCAATATAACCAAAAAAATCATTTAAAAATTAATATGGTCGATATAACAAAGTTTAAGAGTCGATATAACACGCTCGCTTTTGTGTGCAATCACAAGATTCTATGTTGGAAAAATTATTCTTCGCTTCAACTGTTTCGGCTTAAAGACTTTCAAAACTGTCCCAAAAAATCAATAAAATACCGATAAATATTATTTTTTTATTTTACTGATAAATATTTTATCGGCATTTATATGTAAACATCAATAAAAATTTTTACATTACTCGAAAATATGACTTAGGTCAATGGAAAATTACCTAAGAAACTGTTGTGGTAAAAATGATAAAAAATTCTCTACAAATGTTAAGCTTCGGTACTTGGTGATTATAAATAGTGTTTTTCCATCAGAAAATGTCTTTGTTAGAGTAGAAAAAAGTTGACATATCAACAAAATCCAAGCGCTGCTAATGATATATCAGTAGTTGAAATATGACTTAAAGATTCAGTAGTGGCGTAGCGTCAATTTCACCGCCCCCTGATTAAGATCTTCAAATTCAAGACTCTGAAATATACAGTAATCTTAAAGAAATTTTCGACAAAAACCATCACTATTGTGTATTGCATAAATTACAAATTAAAATAGTCTTGTATGGGTGTCAATTAGGAGGCCTCAAAAAAAAGTTGCCACCATTGCCACTAACTAAAAATGAACCTTGATCTATTTTATGACGACTCCCAAAATAATTTGGCTGTCAAGAAAAACGCCAGTGAGGTAAACGATTTTTAAATAATCCCAAAACAAAAAATCATGTTTTTCGTACAAATTTCGACTGGTGTGGTTGTTAAAAAAAAGCAATGATCAAATGCAATGGTAATAAAAAAGTTCTTCAAAGCTGCATCAAAAAATTTCAAATGTTTACCGTTTTTATTTTGTTTCACTAAAATTCAAATAACTTCATTATTTTTATGCTATCCTCATTTCGAAGATGTCGTTGGAAAGGTTTTGACTGGTTTTTATTTATTCCTGGATAGAGTTCATCAATATAATAATCAATATTATAATTTAAGCAAAATTATTTATCATTTATCATTGCTTACATTATTTTTGCGCAGGTGTTTGTTACAAAATATGTGTTTTTTTTTTTCAATAATTTAGATTATCTTTTATTATGAAATTGCAGAGTTGCCACAATACCATTTTTGTGTCTAAAGGTTAAAAAATTATAACAAAACTTAAAAACTTAGCAAATTTAATCGGAGAAGATCTTAATAGTTTTTCTATAATTTTTTTTTACTGTAAGACAAGAAATTTTTATCTTGGCAATCCTCGAATTCCTAAATTCAAAACCTAATCTTTGTGGCAACTTGTTTTGCAGTGCAATTTGAATGTATATTTTACCCTAAGACCAGGGACTGATATCTTGGAAAGCCTGGGATTCCAAAATTTTTCCAAAAAAAAAATTTAGCAATATGTTCTTAAAATTGATTCGTTCCTTTTCAAAAGTTGTCTTATCCCTCTATTTACTTTTGAAGATATTAGTGTTTTTTTGTTTTAATTAGTATAAGTCGCAGAAGTGTTGATATTTATTGAAGATTAAACTACTAAGTTGCCTTTTGTTTTTTAATGGCAGCACCTATTAACCAAAATTAAAACATAAGAGAGATGTAATAGGAAATAATTTGGATAAGTTATGTTAAGTCACTATGGGTAAGACAAAATTTCGAAATACGAAAGTATAATTTAAAACATTTTTTTTTTTTTTAAGTTTCACAATAATGCTCTTTCTCAGACTAACACGGTTCTTCCAAAGTTTTACGGCTTGCCTAAAATACATAAAGCAAATGTTCCACTCAGGCTTATTGTTTCAGTATAAATTCCCCAAACAATTCACTAGCTAAAATACTTCATAATAAACTTAAAAACATCGTACCCACTCCAACTTCTCATGTGAATAACAGTTTTCAATTAAAAGATAAACTTAAGAAAGCTACGATTCCTAATAATTATATTTTACTGTTTTTGGATGTCAGTGCACTGTTCACTAATGTTCCTTCCGACTTAGTGATTCAGAGTCTTGATAAACGTTATAATCATATAAGTAATGGATGCAACATTCCGTATACCGATGTCATCGAGATAACAAAATTTCTTTTTTACAATACTTTCTTCATGTTCAACAACAAATTTTATCAACAAATCTTTGGCACCCCAATGTGTTCCCCAATTTCCCCATTTTTGCCGATATGTGTATGGAAGATTTGGAAGTTAGCTGGTTAAGACAGCTAAAAGAGAGATATGAATGAAACTTTTTTTTTTATTTTCGGTATGTTGATGATACATTACTTTGTGTTCACAAAAAATTTGTTAACACTGTGATCGATGTGTTTAATTCTTATCATGAGAAACTTCAATTCACACATGAATTGGAAGTGGATGGCAAAATTAACTTTTTGGATTTGACCTTGATTAGAAAAAACATCAATTTAATTACCGATTGGTTCCAGAAACCAACTTCATCTGGCAGACTGTTGAATATTCGTTCTAACCACCCAATTAACCAAAAACGTAATATCATATTTAACCTAATTGATAGAGCAGTTTCCCTTTCACATAAAAGTTTTCATCAGACATCAGACTTGTTCAAAAACTGTGTACCAATAATGGTTACCCTCTAAATTTTATCAATAATTGCATATATGAAAGACTTAATTACATAAAAATTTAAAAGTGGAATTATAGAGAAAATACAAATACACAACATTCATCATATGTTAATAACCCAAAAATGGTTATACCCTATATCAACAATCAATTTTATTCCAAATGTAAGTACACTCTCTCTTCTTAAAATATCTGTATCATCCCTAAAGTTAAAAAACCCTTAAGTAATATTGTAAAGTTGGGCAAAGACCCGACTGAAAAATGGGATAATAAATTGTCTTACAAAAATTGTAGTGCTATTTATTATGGTGCAACAAAAAGAGCTTTAAAAAAACGCATTGACTAGCATAGGCGCAACAAAAATTTGGATCAGGTTATTTATAATCATTGTATTAAGAAAAATCACACTTTTGATTTCGAAGGTGCTAATATCGTTGATGTGGAGCATAATTATAAAAAACGTTTAATAGCTGAAATGATGTTTATAAATAGCGATCAAAATAGTCTTAATAAAAAAGAGGATGTCAATTACCTCAATAATATATATAAGAGAAAAAAAGCGTTAGGCTTACATCACTTTAAACAATGAGTCTTATGGTTGTTTTGGTTTTCCTCTGTTTTGCTTTGTTACATTTATTGTTATTTGACGTTTAACATTCAGTATGATCTTATTATTAATTTTTTGACAAGAATCACTCTGCTGTGAAATTAAAATTAATTATTAAGGTGATTTGGTTAATTATATATATATATTGATTGCCTGGTATTAATTGTGTCTTATATAAATATTTGTACTCTAGCCTGATGAGGTGCATGAATTATGCATGAAACGTTGTAATTAATAAAAAAATAAGAAAAAGTTTAGTTGTCTCTTTTGTTTCAACAACACCGAGCCTAAACTGATTTGCTCCTACAGATCGATATACTCATTAGCTCTATAATTTAAAACATTTATTAAATAGGTCATAAGTCTAGTCTACATTCAATTTTTAAAATATCTGAATTCTAAATTTAAATTTAAGAAATTTGAACCGACAGTATGAGACGATAACGCTGGTTTTATTTTGGATTTTTGGGAATTTTTTTCTTAAAAATAATTTAGAAATTTTCACAACGGTACACTTCTCGAAAAACTTTCATTTCGATCAGGTTATTTTACATAATCGCACAATTTTGTATGCCAATATTAATCATAGTTTCAGATAATATTTTTGCTGCATTTAATGGAAATACTGTCATATTCAGTTTTTTGCAATTAAAAAAAAAACAAAATATAAGATTTTTTTTCGAAAATGAAAAATAAGGATTTTTCGATAAATAAGAAATAAGACTTTTGCATAAAGTAGAAAAAAAATTTATAAATTTCTAAATTAAAAACGAATTCCTACCATATTTTTTTAAGAACTAGGACTCATAAAAAATTACTAGGTTTCATAGCGCAGACATGAAAATTTTGACAAAAAAAAAATCCCATATAAGCTGCGACCAGTCTACTGTCTATCTTTTTGTGTTACTTATGCAGATATTCATAGTTTTTTTAAGTATTCATAAAAATCTTGAACCTTTTGGTGAGTGATACAAAATCAAAAAAAAAAACTTTATTTGACTGTTAATTTCTGCCCGTTTCCCCGTTTATTGTCTACTTAAAATTGTTCCTTTTTAATCGTTGTAATAGATAAAAATTCAAAAGGAATCATCTTATGCGGCAATTCCATATTTGAACGAAAATCAGGAGTGAAACTTAATTCAAGGATGCGCCAGGTTTAAGCAAGTGGCGTTAAATGATATAGAAGAAAGATATAGACGAGTAGAGAGAAGGAGAAAGAGCACATTGATAAAACCACCATCGAAAACCCTGTGATTTTTAAATCGAAATTATATAAAAAATATAAAGAACGTGATTTCAAAAGTCTATCAATAATATTTCATAATTAGAATACAAATTCTGGAAAACTCCATCCTACAATTATCATTTTCTATTGTCACTATCATATTTTCAGGAAAAGAAATCCAAACTCGCATTTAACATACCCAAAAATAGTAACGTCCATGTTATATTTCTACTTTGAGTATTATAGGTGACCACGACTGTAGTAAAAACAAAACAAAACTAAGATGTTGATCGTAGTCACAAACGTAGTCACAATTTATTTTTGGAGTGTAAAGGTTTTAAAATGTAATTTTCCTATGTAAACTTTATTAATTGTTAAATAAAAATAATATTGTTTTAAAAAAAAAACCATCTTCACAATAAAGTGCATATATTTTTAAGTACTGTTCTTAAAAAAGAAATGCATATTTAGTCAGAGTATTTCTCCCGTTTTCACACCTTTCCACAAAAATCAGCTACGTTGCTTGATGTGTTTGAC
The DNA here is from genome assembly GCA_914767935.1 of Coremacera marginata. Classification (NCBI taxonomy): domain Eukaryota; kingdom Metazoa; phylum Arthropoda; class Insecta; order Diptera; family Sciomyzidae; genus Coremacera; species Coremacera marginata. Next base: position 138,883,156 of record OU612045.1, read on the forward strand.
AGAAGTTTGACTGCTTCTTTGTTTTCATTTTGATATGTTCGCCTCATTTGTTGTTTCGTTTGTTGTACTTGCACATTTTCTGTTGTTTTTATTTATGAAGTGTGAAGTTGACGAGCACCGATGACGAGCTACGCAGTAGATTTTTTTTGCCACCAACAAAAAAAGGGTAAATCAGAAACAATCTGCTTTATACAAGGTGGTTCAAAGTTCATCATCCAATTTTGCTTTTGAACAAGTTTTTTCTTCATAAAAAAAATTCGTTTGAGTGATGGAAACCTTTATTTGGACCTTACAATTTTTTCTGTGAAGTGAAAAAGATGATACCGTTAAGTAGCTGCCGCCAGTGTTGATACACATTAGTGCATTTTTCATGACTTTCCTCAAGACTTCCGGTGAAAACTGTTCGCATTCCTGTCGAATATTCTCCTTAAGGTCTGCGATTGCCTGAGGCTTGTTGGCATAAGCTTGCGACTTCAAGTAGCTCCAAACAAAGAAGTCTAGGATATTTAAATTGGGCGATCTTGCTGGCCATGCCAAATCGCCGAGACGGTAGATTACGCGACCAGGAAACTCTTCCTTCACAATCTCCATTGTGGCAAGTGCTGTGTGTGCGGTTGCACTATCTTGTTGAAAGCAGTATCAAGCCGTTTATCATGGTCCTGTAGCGTTCGCCAGTCACAGTAACCGTATTGCCGATGGCGTCCTGAAAAAAAATGCTGCCCAATCACTCCTCCTGCGTGAACGGAGTACCACACAGTGCCTTTGAGTGCAAGTATTGGCTCTTAGTTTATCACACGCCATTTTTTAGTGCCCCAGAAATGAAGATTCTGCTTATTGACGTAACCGTAACGTAAGTGGAAATGTGCCTCGTCGCTCATGGTGATTTTCGGCACGAAATCGTCCTCTTCGCTGTTGTGATTGAGGTTCACACGTGACTGACGGTCAGCAGGCATTTACTTATGCACTGTTTGCACTTTTTACGGGAACATGTGTAAGTCTTTCACAAAAATTCGCTGCAGGGTGCGTCTGGTGGTGTCCAATTGCGTGGTCTGTGCTGGTTGAAGTTTCATCATTTACAGCAATATCGGCAGCCACAGCCGCGATATTCTCTTTCGAACGACCAGTCCGGTGGCGGCCACGTCTTGCAAGGTCTCGTATGGTTTCAGTCTGTTCGAGTCGACCATTCAAGCGCCGGAATGCTTGCCCAGTTGGCTTATATCTAAAATATAAAGATTAAGTTTGAAAATTTGCCTAATTGCATGAGCTTTTAAATATCTTAATGTCTTATAAAAAAGCCTATCTGTCATATAAGTAACGTTACCAAAATTGCAAATCTTCATAAATTCCACAAAAATTAATGAAACTATTGACTTTATATTTTAGATATAAGCCTCAATATAACAAATGTACTCCAAGCTTAAAATTTGGAAAATTTCATGAAAACCATACATATCTCCCGTCATCATATCTTTGGATTCAATTCATAATGGTAGTGGGGATATCTTAACTTCAGCCAAGCCAAAGATATTTTCTTAATAATTTTTTTTTTGCATCTTGTTGTGCGTTATTTGTAGGAATTTTGCAATGATGTTGCTAATTTTAATAAAAAACTTAATGGCAAAGAAAAATATGAAATTCTTACAAACGCATGGGTGCCTGATATATTTTTTAACTTTCCGTCATTTGGCCATCGAAACTTAAAATTCGGGTGCACTTTGTTTATTTTTAGTTTTTTTTTTTAAGGTTATGATGGTTCATGTTCTATGAGTGAGTATTGTGCTGCAGTCATCCAAAAGCTATACCCAGAGGCTCTATGTCCATTGTGCTAACCACAGTTTAAGTTTAGCCATCGCAAGCTCTTGCAAAATACCCGCTATTTGAAACTGTATTGGTTCGATAAAAGAGCCAATCATCTCATCTTTTTCGGCTATCCCCTAAAGCAGGCTCAGTACTAAAATACATAATTCTTAAATCATGTCCGAATTCAAAGCAATTTCGCCATCTGAAATTTTGCGAAACGCGTTGGGTTGATTATTTGGATTAACTGTCTTTATTTGTTGACATATTTCAATTCATTTGCGCTGCTTTGAGGTGCATTTGAGGTGTGACGTATCAGAGCCACATGCTTTGTTGGCTGCAATCCATGTGCCTCAAATTATTATTGCTATGGCGGTACTGAAGCCCATTTTGCTTTGTCTAAAAATCGAAGCCAATTTTTGCAGCAAATAGACTGCGATTTGAGTTGTTGCTTTGATTTTGCAAATATTTTTTTTACTGAAGTAAAGGAGATGCGTGAGGATGCCGAACAATCGTTCAGATCCATTTTTGATAAAGTAAAAACAATTGCCACAGAGGTAGATACAAAAATTCAAATTACGCACTCAGTTAGTCGCAAAACCAACCAAGATAATTACGAAGGCGGACCCGAAGAATATTATTGACGCTTGGTCTTTGTACCGTTTTTGGATAATTTTCTAGAACAATTCCAACAACGATTTTTGAACCATGCAACCAGCAAATGCATTAATTTCAACTAAACACAGATGCAACAGACAGTTCGAATTTTTAAATCGCAATCGCCTAATGATATAGAAGGTTCTGCTGAAGATTTCGTGGCTATGATGAATATGTGGAGAAGGTAAAAAATCTTACTTTATTGCTGTTATTTTTTAAAATGTATGGATTTTTTAATAACATTTTCTTACCAAATATGTATGCATTATTTGAATCAGACATATCTGCCAAAAACATTTATCAAATCTCTTAATATTCGCGATGTAAGAATGTTTGTCACAAACAGTCGATTTCTTAAGATAGGTGCAACGTTGCCTCGAGCTTTAGAGCGAACGTTCGTTATCGTCGTCACGAAGACTAAAAACATAAATAAGAAGTAAAACTGGGGGACAAAAAGCTCAATGGTCTAGCTTTGTTTAATGTTCACAGGGATATAGAAGTGACAATTGAAGGAATTTTAAATTTAGTGGCTCAAAATAAAAGAAAATAGAAATTGTACTTTAAAGTTTCTTCATGAATAATGAAATTTAAAAAGTCAATATATAAAAAACGAAGTCCCCCCCAAAAATGATTCTGGTTGCACCCTTGACATGAGATCACTCTGACATACATCACAGCAAGTTTAGTTTAAATTTTGAGAGCTCACATTGGCAATGTTTATTTAATTCCGATTCAATGTTTAAAAAAATTTTAAACGTTGTTCATGGCAATGTACAAAAATTTCGATAAAACGATTCCATATTTACCGTTATGATCATTAAACTAGCAATTCCGAATACTTATGTGAGATGAAATTCGCTCAATTTGGGCTTATATAATATTTCGTTGTTGTTGTTATAAGAAACATTTTATGTTGCTATAATACTTTCATTTGAAACAAACTTAGGAATAAATTGACATGAAACTCATTGCCTCCTATTTTTTGGAGTGACAGTTTTTTCAGGTGCAAGATGTAAGATCGACAGCACCACTGTATTAGAGAATGCAATGAACTCCTTTAAATTAAGCAACTTTTCTTATCTTGTTCTTGGCTGGCATGACTAAAATTTATGAAGCAGAGAAAAAAATAGTTTTAAATGAATTAAAAACATTAACATTAAATTAATTTTAATTTTTTTCACCTCTATTTCCAACTTTTTTAATTCAATTTGTTTATCATTTTCATACTTTTTAATTTGCAATTCTTTGTTTGAAACTTAACATACATACAGTGGGGAGCACATATGAGTACATGTTTATACTCCGTGCACTTGTTACTCAATAAGAAAAGAAATAACAAAGCAAATCGAAAAATTTTTTTGGCCTTAAATTTCATGTTCAATTGTGAACAAAATGGTAAATAATACAAAACGAAAAACAATATATTCTAAAAAAAAAAATACAAATAAAACGGAAACAACTCACATGTACTCAATTTTGCACCCGGGAGTTTTTAGGTATGCTTTTAGCAAAATATCGACTTTACCGTTAGATTTTCAAGTTATTCTTTGTTTCATGGTCTGCTTTAAAAATTTTAGTTTGTGATTGCGTTTTATTGCCAATTTTTGCAGAACTTTTAAATAAATAAAAAAAATATTTTTAGCAATTTCAAATCTCAATAAAATTATGAAAAAACTATCACAAGACATTGAGGATAGTATTGTATCCATGACAAATAGTGGCTCCTCGTCGCGGATGATAGCTAAGCATCTTAAAATAAGCCAATCAGTGATAATAAGAGTCCAGAAAAGGCAAAATGTTATTCTTAAACCACAAGTTAGAGGCCGTAAAAATATTTTAACGGATGCAGACGCACGTAGAAAAAGAGGAAAAGTTCAGGTTTCAATGAGTTTGGTGTCTCCGGAGTAGTTATTCGGTAATTTCAGGCCCAATATCAGATTCTTCACTAAATTTTGCATACAAATAGATAATTGGTTGTTTTTTTTTCCCCCGCAAAATCCAAATGCATAATTTTTATATTTTTAAATATCATGCAAGATACCCAAAAAAAAATCGGTTTTTCAAGTAGAATCGGGCCGGTTTCGACAATTCTAGAACTTTTAATAGCTCAAATTATTTCAGTCGCAACCATTGCTTATAACTGCAAAGGCAGCATTTTCCATACAACTTTGACCCTGTCTAATGTGTAGTCTATAGTCGAAATTGCTTTGATATGAAGCACATTTAAGAAATTGGTATCAAAATTATTACAACCAACAATTTGGAAAAACGTTTAATTGACGTTTCGCATTTTTAAAATTTTTGTCTGTCTGTCTGTCTGTCTTCCTGTTAAAGCATGACGCGAAAATCACTGGATGGTTTTAAATGAAACTCTACATCTACGTTTCTTATATCCCCGGCTAACATATAGGCTGCTTTTTATTCAGTAAAAAAGGTTGGACCCGGTAGGGGGCGCTGCGATCGGATTCCAGACATTCTTTATTTTTAGCTTATCTCCGAAACCGTTCATCCGATTTGCATGAAAATTTGTATGTAGAGGTTCTCGGATACGCTGAGTTTTTTTGACTTATCTACTCTGTTCTATCTTGAACACCAGAGGGCGCTGTAGTACAAATATTTTCAAAAACTTCGCAAACTCCCAAGCCGTTTATCCGATTTACATAAAAATTGGTATGTAGAGGTTTTCGGATACAATGAGTTTTTACGACTTATATACTCTGTTCTATCTTGAACACCAGAGGGTGCTGTAGTACAAATATTTTTAAAAACGTCAAAAAACTCCTAAGTCGCTTATACGAATTGCATGAATGTTGGTATTTAGAGGTTTTCGGAAACGGTGAGTTTTTATGACTTATAAACTAGGTTCTATCTTGAACAACAGAGGGCGCTGTAGTACAAATATTTGTGGCAGCACTGTTCGCCATCTGTCAACTGTTCTCCTGCAAGAAACTAATTGGCATCTTTGCCATTATTCGTCATTCTTTTATATTCTTTCTTTTCGTTGAATTGATTAACATGTATATTGTAACTTAAGTTGAGTAAAGTAATAAATTATATTAAAATAGTATATCTACTGGATATTACGCTAAAGTGGTGACCCCGACAACAGCTAGAATAAGCTGAAAAGATTTTATTCTTGCTCCTTAAGATTTCGAGCCAATTTTATCGTGCAAACTTACATTTTCTGCACACACACATACATACACACGCTTATCGGCCGGCGCACCAGCATTTCCAGCAGCTTAGCGCAGCGACACAGCGCAGAAATATTCTAGATTATTCTGAAAAGAGGTTATGTCAACTGGCCGATACGAGTTGCGTTCAGGAGTGTTACGTGATTCAAGCGACGAGGAGTTCTTTGAGAGCAACATGGCTCATTTAAATGATGAAGTTAAACAGCAACTGCAGACAGTGCAGAACAGCATCGAATCACTTCAAAATGTGTACGCCCAACCGAATGCACGTGCAAATTGGCAACGCATGCATGTTCCACAATTCAATAAAGAGAGCCCTCAACTTTGGTTCGCTCAACTGGAGCGATCATTCCGACTCAGTGACGTGACATCAGACGCTGACAAGTTTGATTGGGTCACGATTCACCTGGAACACGATGTTATCCTCAGCGTAGAAGATCTCGTTACAAATCCGCCGGAACAAAATCGGTATGACACGCTTAAGTTAAGACTGCTAGCCAAGTTCGCTGAATCTGCGGAAAGCAAGCTGCGACGTTTGCTTCAAGGCGGAGGCACTGCTGGGATGAAACCATCCGAAGTCCTATCGCACATGAAACGCCTTGCTCCTGACCCTGGCAGCGCAGCAGTCATTCGAACCTTATTTTTAGGACAAATGCCGGATTCCATTCGTCCCATGCTCACCGTATGGAAAGAAGATACTCTTGATCAGCTTGCACATATCGCTGACAAGATGCTAGAAGCAGTTAAATCCAACTCGGTTTGTATGTTGACAGCGCAGGTCAACACTCCAGTTGCGCCACCGGCTACAGTTAATTCTGTATCAAGCGATAGCATGTCCCTCACGGAGATTTCGGTTACTCTCAGAGCACTTTCTGAGTCTGTCAAAAAAATTCAAGGTGAGCTTAAATGTCTAAAACAAAGTTCTAATCAGCGGTTTTCTTCCAGAGCTCGGTCCCCAAAAAGCCGCGCATTTGAAACAGCTAATAATACTGAATCAAAGCTATGTTTTTTCCATTTTAAATTTGGCGATAAAGCTCGCAATTGTCGCCCCAATTGCACTCACTCAAATTCGTCAAACTAGAGTTGCTGTCGTCAGTCACGCTGGTCGGCAACAGCAACAACGAAATCAAAACCAGCGAAAACCAATACAACACCAACGAAACCAACTCCAGCCAAAACCAACCCTGCGACATCTTACATGAGACACGACTGCACGTTTTTGATCGCCGAAATCGCATTCGATTTCTCGTTGACTCTGGTTCAGTGGTATCTGTCATACCGCGCGACATGGTCAATATAAAGGTCAAACCCAATGCTTTGCAACTGTATGCGGCCAATCAAACGAGTATTCAGACTTATGGCAACCATATACTTCAACTTGATCTGGGACTACGTCGTGCATTTAACTGGTCATTCATTGTGGCCGACGTGCACACAGCAATAATTGGTGCGGATTTTCTTACGCAATTTAATCTGCTGATTGACTTAAAGCAGCACCGCCTTATGGATACAGCTACTGGTCTGATCACGGGTGGTAATTTAGTAGACACAACCGAATTCGCCGTGTCTACAGTCAACAATGCTGACGATTTTAGAGGCCTATTAACAGAGTTTGTAGAAATTACTAAATCAACTAGCAAAATCAACAGCAACGAAAATACTCGACGCCACAAGGTTGTACACCGCATTGAAGCAAAAGGAAATCCTATCGCTGATCGTGCTCGACGTATTACTGGCGACAAGCTCACAGCTGCCAAAAATGAAATCAATTTTTTACTTGACCAAGGTATTTGTCGGTCATCGAAAAGTCCTTGGGCCAGCCCATTGCATATGGTTGCTAAGAAAAGTGGTGGATGGCGCGCATGCGGTGACCGTAAGCTTAATGCGGCCACTGTTCCCGATCGCTATCCAATTGCGCATATCCATGACTTCTCAGAACAGCTTCAAGGAAAACGCATTTTTTCAACTATCGACCTAGTTCGTGCATACTACCAAATACCGATGGCCGAAGATGACATCGAAAAAACGGCCGTATGCACACCGTTTGGACTTTTTGAATTTATGTTCATGCCTTTTGGTTTGAAGAACGCTACACAAACTTTTCAGCGTTTCATGAACAGCATTTTTAAAGGTATAGATTTTGTATACATTTACATAGACGATATTCTTGTTATGTCTAGCTCGGAAAACGAACATGAAGAACATCTTCGCAGCGTTTTCTCCATTTTACAACAGCATGGTTTGACGATTAACGCCAATAAATGTCACCTTGGAAAAAAAGAAGTAGTTTTTCTCGGCTACGTCATCAATGCCGATGGGTTGCGACCACCCTTGGATCGCATAGCAGCTGTAGCGAATTACAAACAGCCAGACACAGTGTGTGATCTCAGCAGATTTCTTGGTTTCATCAACTACTACCGCCGATGTATTCCTCATGCTTCAGAGCTACAAGCGCAGCTTAATGAATACACTCGCAACATGCGAAAAAACGACAAACGCAAAGTTAACTGGACTCCTGAAGCAATTCAGGCATTTGAAAATTGTAAGCGCAGCTTAGCCGAAGCCACATTAATTGCACATCCTGTACCAGATGCGAAACTAGCTTTAGTGTGTGATGCTTCAGACGCAGCAATTGGCGCAGCGTTAGAGCAATTTTGCAATGATGCTTGGCAGCCACTGGGTTTTTTTTCACGTAAGTTAAGTCAGACTGAGCAACATTATAGCACGTATGATCGCGAGCTCTTAGCTATCTACGACGCCATACGCTATTTTAAACACATGCTGGAGGCTCGAGTTTTTGTAATCAAGACAGATCACAAGCCGCTTATACATGCCTTCAAGCAGAAGCCCGAAAAAGCAACACCTCGCCAACTTCGACATTTAGATTTTATATCTCAGTTTTCAACTGCAATTTTGCACGTATCTGGAACGGCCAACACAGTGGCAGACGCTCTATCTCGCCTTAATGCTATTTCGATGCCTTCTGGCGTAAGTTATCCCGAGCTTTCAGCCGCTCAAGCTGATGATGAGGAGCTTATAACACTGCTTCAAGGAAGTACGTCACTAAAGCTTCAAATTGTTCATTTTGATGATAACTCGATTTACTGTGACGTCTCTACTGGGCACGTGCGTCCTTATGTGCCAAGAAAACTACGCTACAAAATTTTTGCTGTGGTCCATGGTTTATCACACCCTGGCAGCAGAGCCACGCTACAACTTCTGCGCCAAAAGTACGTTTGGCCTTCGATGCGAGGCGATGTAACTTCTTGGGCAAAGACTTGTTTGCCATGTCAGCGTGCCAAAATACATAAACATAACATATTTTTGCCTGAGAAAATCGACATTCCAGACAACCGATTCGATCATGTTCACCTCGACATTGTCATCATGCCACTAGTCAACGGATTTAGGTATTGCTTGACGATGATCGATCGATTTTCACGCTGGCCAGAAGCTATTCCGCTCAGGGACATGTTGGCTGAAACTGTCGCGACGGCGTTTTGGACCAATTGGATTGCCAGATTTGGTTGTCCTAAGACTCTCACAACAGATCAAGGCACTCAGTTCGAGTCGGCATGTTTTAAGGCGCTTGCAAAACTGATTGGATGTCAGCACATTCACACCACCGCCTACCACCCACAATCGAATGGGATGGTAGAACGCTGGCACCGTTCTTTCAAGTCTGCGTTGATGTGCGATCCTGCAACTCCATGGCCAGAGTTATTGCCTACTGTCTTGCTCGGGCTTCGAACATGTTTTAAGGAAGATCTACAGGCATCTACAGCAGATATGTTATACGGCGGCCCAATAAGACTGCCTAATGAATTTTTTGAAGATTTGGACAAGCTTATTGACCCAACTGTTTTCCTCGACAAGTTTCGAGGGCACATGCAAAAAATACGACCAGTTCCAGCTGCTCATCACTCATGCAAGAGAATGTTCATCCTTAAGAATTTGTATGATTGTTCACATGTACTCTTAAGAACAGATGCCGTCCGACAGCCATTAGAACCGCCTTATACAGGTCCATATGAAGTCATAAATCGTCCTACGGATAGAGTTTTCACCTTGAAGATCAACGGAAAAGAGTCAGCGATATCAACAGATAGACTAAAACCCGCTTTTATCATCAAAGATGACTGGTCTACTGGTTTAAAAGAGTCTTCGCAATCGAAACAAGTTCCACGAACGTACGAGAAGAAATATCGTGTGAGATTTCTGAACCAATCGTAGCCTTGTTACTAGAGGGGGAGTACTGTGGCAGCACTGTTCGCCATCTGTCAACTGTTCTCCTGCAAGAAACTAATTGGCATCTTTGCCATTATTCGTCATTCTTTTATATTCTTTCTTTTCGTTGAATTGATTAACATGTATATTGTAACTTAAGTTGAGTAAAGTAATAAACTATATTAAAATAGTATATCTACTGGATATTACGCTAAATATTTTAAAAAAGTCGATAAAGTCCAAAACCGTTACTCCGATTTGCATTAAATTTGGAATGTAGAGGTTCTCGGACACGCTGAGTTTTTTTGACTTATCTACTCTTTTCTCTCTCGAACACCAGAGGGCGCTGTAGTACAAATATTTTGAAAAACCTCGAAAAACTCCTAAGCCGTGCATCCAAATTGCATGAAAATTGGAAAATAGGGGTTTTCTGATACGGTGACTGTTTTGGACTTATCTTTTTTGTGCTATCTTGAAAACCAGAGGGCGCTTTAGCAAAAATATTAGGAAATCGTAAAAAACTCCAAAACTGCTCATCCGATTTGGATAAAAATTTGCAAATAGCGATTTTCGAGAACGGCAAGGGTTTTGGTTCAATCTTTTTTGCTCTTTCTCGAAACTAGAGGGCGCTTTTGTCCAATTTGTACGTGTGTATGTTATTAAACTGTTCCTTAACGGCTGCACTGATTTTGATGAGATTTTTTGTGTGTGTTTGAGTGGATCCCTGGATGGTTCAGATTCATAATTGGATCCGGTAGATGGCGCTGCGATCGTGTTTAAGGCATTTTGTTTTTATAGTTTATCTCCGGAACCGTTCATCCGATTTGCATGAATATTTGTATTAGAAGTTTCGGATACGGTGACTCTTTATGACTTATATACTCTGTAATATCTTGAACACCAGATCTTTTTGTACTATATCGAACACCAGAGGGCGCTGTAGTTCAAATCTCTTAAGAAATTGTGAAAAAGTAGAAAGCCGCTCATCCGATTTCGATGAAAAATTTTATTAAAAAAATTTTCGTGTACGGCAACTGTTTTGGAGTTATCTTTTTTTGCTCTGTCTCGAAAATTAGTGGGCGCTGTTGTACAATTTGTACGTGTGTATGATATTAAACTGTTCCTTAACGGCTGCACTGATTTTGATGAAATTTTTTGAGTGTGTTTGAGTGGATCCCTGGATGGTTCAGATTCAGATTTCGGGTTCCACGAATCTTGTTATTATTGTTTGTCTCCGAAATCATTCATCCGATTTAAATGAAAACTTGTAAATAAGGTTTTTCGGGTACGGTAGTTCTTATGACTATTTTGTTTTATACTCAACACTAGAGGGCACTGCAGTACAAATGTTTTAAAAATCTCGAAAAACTCCTAGCTGTACATCCGATTTGCGTGAACATTTTTACATAGGAGTTTTCGGGTACGGTGGGTATCTTGGACTTTTTTTTCTGCGCTATCTTAAACACCAGATGGTGCTGTAGTACAAATAGCTTAAGAAATCTTGAAACGCCCAAAAACCGCTCATCCGATTTATAGGACTCATCCGATCCGATTTCCGGACTTATAGGATTTGATTATCGAGTATGGAAAGGGCTTTGGTGTAATTTTTTTATTCTCTCTCGAAAACCAGAGAGCGCTGTTGTACAAATACCGCAAAAAACTCAAAAGAACTCATCCGATAAGTATGATTTTTATAAGTGGTTTTCGGGTGCGGTGAGTCTTTTGGAAACCGCTGTACTACAAAATACAGTAAGGCGTAGCAAAGCGCGAAGGGTGATGAATATCTTCTTTATGTGTTTATATTCCAGTTTCTTTTTTTGCAAATCAGGAGAGCTGATGCCGAATTCTGTGGTACTTGAGTACGCATCAACACATGCGCAAGTTAGTTGCGTCGTAAGTTGGCGTTGCTTTGACATTACAATTTCTATTTTCAATGCTTATATAATTTTTGTTCAGTTTCCTCGCGAATTGCCAAAAATTCGTTTTTGCTCTGATTTTTTTCAAAACTGTGCAATCTATCGAATACAATATAAAATTTGAAAATATATTGTTGCAAGCGATCGGCGGCATGAACACACAAATCACGATTTCACTAATTTTTTCTCATAATTTTCAGATGTTGAAGCTATATTTTGTCATTTCGCCAAAGTTACTGTTTTGAAAGATACACAGAAAATTCCTTCTAAAGTTTGTGAAAAGTTTTTTCAAATCGACGAATGAAATCGAAAATTATTTATATCAACTCTCGAGTTAAGCCCGGTATTCAGCTAATATCCAATTAAAATATTTTAAAACTAACAAAAATCATTATTAAGTGCCAGAACTTGAATTCAATGACCTAAGGTGGAATTGTTTAAGGCAAAAGTAAATACTTTGTTATTAAAATAAATCATTACTTTCATCCAGGTAAGGTGGTAATGAAATTTACTATCTTTTTTTTGAATTAATACGAAAACTGTCAACTTTCGATGATCTCGATTCTAACTCAGATTATTTGGTTCTAGTTTTTGCACATAGAGTTAAGTTATAAAATAGTTGCTTATTTTATAAGAAAACCAAAAAAAAAAAAAAAATTAAAGCTTTCATAATTGTTAAAAATGGTTGTGTGTAATTATTTCGGATTTAAGTTAAAATTTTATGATCAGACTTTAATTTTATTGAAGTTGGCTGTGAATTAAACGTCATTAATTGGCCTGTTTAGTTGAAAGATAAAATAACTATTTATTGAGAAGTTTACTTTCATTTTAACGGAACAGTTCCGTTAATTTACTCTTTTAATTTAATAAAAATTCAATCAAGTGAGAAATTTTTTGAAAGAATTTATCGAAATAAAAATGATGTAATTTATACGTGTCCAAAGCACAACCGGAAGCGGAAATTGTTTTGGCTCTAGAGGATAGATACACACATGCTTACAGACTCTAACAAACAAACGAACACACAACTACATGGTCTGTTGAAAAATGTGGCCAACATCCTTTGGTTCTAAATCAAATTGTCACCAACGAAGAGTGAAACGAAATAAAACGAAATTGATTAAGTCGAATTGTTGGTCAAAAACAATCGACTGCGTGCGATACAAGGGAATTCGTTGGCCGTTGGTCACTCTGAGTTCGTAGTTCACCAGCGAAATCTTGTTGTATGTTGAAAATTGAATTGATTGCATTGATTTGTGTCCTTGTCAGTGTCAACAGAACTCTTTGAAGCGGTTTAATCCTATTCGAAAATATATCAACTCGGCAAGTACAACGAACTCTATTATAATAAGTAAAGAAAATGGAATTGTGGAAATTTATTTCAACATTTGAGAAATTTGTAGTTTCTGATAGAAATGTGATAAAGTTTTGTTTTTATTGCGATAAGAATTGAAAGATTGTTTAAACAAACAATTTTGTGATGATTCTCTTGAAAATTATTTTATGTTTTCGAATGAAAACATTTTCAATAATTCAAGGTTGATAAATAAGTTTGAAAGAATATGGTCTTAGTTATGGTCGTTTTCGTTCGGAAATTGTTTTAATTTTGTATGTTTTCGAATTGAAATTTTATATTTTGATAAAAATAATTTCTCACAAAAATTAATACTTTAATCTAAACAAACAATTTTTCTTGCCTTCTCTTGCATTTGCAGTACATTTTAAGTATACATATTGTAAGACAACGTTTTGAAAATATCTAGATTTAGATGCTGTTTATCCCAATATTGATTGTATGGAATCTGGTAAACTTAGCATTTAGTATGCCTCCATGAGTGCTTCATTCGGGACGTTCAGCTCTTACTAGGTTAAACCGAACTAAAACATCTCCATTGTGAAATTTTTATTACTGCCCAACTAAAGTTGATAATTTTTTTTCATTATCTTGTTTCATCATCTTTTGTTAAATCATCTTCCATGCATTAGTCGCTATCACTAAAATGTATACACGCAGTGAGTACAGTCTTCTAATTTTTATCTTCTGAGAAAAGGAAAGCCACCAATACTCAATGTTCAATTCGTGTACATTTTTTGGTGCATACAAAGGGACATATTTTTGATTAACAATTTGCTTAAATAATTTTACTTTACTGAACATACGTATTTTTACATTTTTGTTATTCTAAAAATAAGTACTTAAGTCTAAAATTAAATTTAAGTAAAGTAGTTTTTAATAAAGTGTTTTATTATATGAGTTTGGCGTGTTAGTTAATGTGTGTTATTGGGGACACCACGATTTGCTATCCTTTATTGCTCGTTCAATGTCGGTTAATTTATCTGCATTGTCCATGAATTATATAATTTGATTTAATCTCAGAGTATAAAATCTGTTTCGTTTTTGAAAAGTAAGCTCGAATTATGCTTTTGATTTGGTGGGATCTTATTTTATCTTTGAGTTATATGAGAATGTGAGCATCTGGCAGACCTCACTTTTGCGACTCGGCTGACTATAATTTACATCATTCGTTTATACATTGATTAAGGTAGGATAGTGGTATTTCACGTTAATGTTAACTAGAAGTCTTTTAAAATAAGATTTAAAATTGATTTCATTTAAGTTCTGTTGATAGCATTAATTTTTACAAAAAAGCTGGGAGACAAAAATTACTCAAGACCTTTCGGTACACAATATTTCCCGTTTTTTCCCATGTGGTGCATACTCTGTAACATTTTGTTATTCTCATAATTGTTATGACAGACACATTTGTAGGCGAGATTATTGGAACGTCAAAGTCTGTCCCAAAAAAAAAGTCCTTCTGTTCTTAGCCTATTAATAAAAAAGGATTAACTCTTTTTGAAACATATTTCGTACCTAAATTATATATAAGTATTTCAGATTATTAAAATAATCATAAGTGAAATAATTGACGTGAAAAAAATGTGTTCTCAACAAGAACAGAAGCGGAAAGGAATTATTTGGAAATGCCTTCAAAATCCCCACACCACGTACAAAAAGATCGCTCAGGCAGTTGCCGTGTGTTTAAAAACTGTAAGAAAGACCACAAAACGATACGAAGAGGATGCCCCCTTTATCATGAAAATCAGGGTCAGATAGAAAAAGCAGTCAAACGAACCAAGGGGTGGTTCAAAAAGTTAAACGGCTGTTTTCGAAAAATCCAGGCACTTCGGTACTTAAAGCAGCGGCAAATGCGTGAACGGCAAAATCAGCAGTTCAACGGACTAAACAATTTTACAACTTGAGATGTTATGAAGTCCAAGTGTACTTATGGGTAAAAAAAAAGGCACTGAACATAAAGTGGCTTGAAAAGTATCACGAGTACCTGACCAAATTTTTGCAAACCTCTTCATTAAAGCATAAATAACAACTTGTCAAGAGTTTCCTATGATACCATGTATGCGCTAGAAGATATTCAGGTTCAAAGATCACCAAAATCGGTCATTCGCTTATATCACCGCTCCTCTTTGTAGGACAGAAAATATGCTCAAGACAAAATTGTCAAACATATAATTCTCTACAAAAATGCACTGAACAGTTTTAACGTAAAACAAATTGTTTTTACGCTATGCGACCAGATATGTTTGAACAGCGCAAAGTAGAAATTTCATATTAACTTTGAGCAGAGTCTTTATATGTACTAGTATTGCCTGTGTCCGAAATTGGGCCGTATCAAAATAGGTTTTTCTTTTGTTTTTTTGCTGAACGCACCAACTCAATTGTTAAGTATTGATCAAAATAAACAATTATAAATGTTTTTGCATGTGTTATATGAAGCTTGATCGCATGATCTTGGTGGCCAACTTACCGGTCCATTTCTTGAGATTAATTGTTCTCCGAAGTTTTCCCTCAAAATGGCCAACTTTTTGTTGCCAAAAATGGAAGAACTGAACTTGGTTGACATGTGGTTTCAACAAGATGGCGCTACATGCCACACAGCTCGCGATTCTATGGCCATTTTGAGGGAAAACTTCGGAGAACAATTAATCTCAAGAAATGGACCGGTAAGTTGGCCACCAAGATCATGCGATTTGACGCCTTTAGACTATTTTTTGTGGGGCTACGTCAAGTCTAAAGTCTACAGAAATAAGCCAGCAACTATTCCAGCTTTGGAAGACAACATTTCCGAAGAAATTCGGGCTATTCCGGCCGAAATGCTCGAAAAAGTTGCCCAAAATTGGACTTTCCGAATGGACCACCTAAGACGCAGCCGCGGTCAACATTTAAATGAAATTATCTTCAAAAAGTAAATGTCATGGACCAATCTAACGTTTCAAATAAAGAACCGATGAGATTTTGCAAATTTTATGCGTTTTTTTTAAAAAAAAAGTTATCAAGCTCTTAAAAAATCACCCTTTATATAAAAAGTACTTTATACAAATAATTTTTTTTATTTTGATAATAATTTGCGAACATATAGAGGGCACTAAAAATGACAATAAAAAAGGACATCCAAAACGGCTCGATGGATATGGCCTTTCCCATGTATCTGAAACAAAAAAATCAAATGCGAAAGTTAGAGTGAAAAGTTAAAAAAGGAGACAGCTTTTTGCTCGCTTTTTTGTGTATAAAAAAAAAAAAAAAAAAAAAAAACAGTAGGTACTTCAATTTAGGAGGGATGCTTAAAGGACAAATTTATAAACAAAATGCAATAAGATTCATTGAAATTTAACTAATAGATTTTGAGTAATCTATCGAACCGTTTTAAGAAAACTATTTTCGAGGAAATCGCGTTTAAAGCTTTTATTTTTCGAAATTTTGCATTTATTTTAAAAATTATCGGTTGATAAACTTACTATTATTTAATCTGCAAGGTATCCAGGTATCGTTTTAAAAACATGTATGTATATTCTAAAAAATATAAAGAACACATTTACATGTATATTACAGTCAGCGAAGTAGCTATATGTGCATTAATAACTAGCAAGTAGGCAACAGTGAAGATTTCGGTAAAGGTAAAATGTGAGCACGCAGAAAAATTGGTTATTGTCTAATTAGTTAGGCTGAAGTCAGACGACGATCGTTTGAACGGCATTCCATGATCTATTTTTACTCTCTTTCAAATTTTGATTGCTGGTCGGTCAGACGGCAGCGAATTGATTGGCGTTCAATTTTTCACATTTCATAAATTTCATTACTTTTACTACTCCTTTTTTATATCGTACTATAAAAAAATTGCTCTTACATGACCAGTTGTGCTTGGAAGGTGTTACTGAGCTCATGCATAATGTAATCAATAATGTAGTAGTCATGGTGGAATGAATATAAGGTGTTCTCATCCGGAAAGTCACAAAAAAATAGGTTGCCTTATTTTGACATTTTCATAGAATCATATATCAAACCATGTATGAAACTTGTCAAAATAAGACAGCATCTCAAAAAACGTATTGTAAAGTTTCATGGGATGAGAACACGTTGTTGTCATGTTGTTGTTGTAGTATGTTGTAGTATAAAAGTCAGGCCCATAGACAAGGGGAAGTTTTAGGTGTTCAAACCCCCCTCCCCCCGTAGGGTCCAGAAAGTATAAAGAATTAACACAAATGAGACTATTTAATTCAAAATGTAATTTTTTTTTTAGATAAACTGTGATAATGATGTTAATTTTCTTAAAAACTTCACTTAATTATTGAAAAATTTTTTTGGCCAAGTGAAAGATTAATTTTGCTTATAAGAGTCATAATCATTATATTGGAATTTATCTCCAAGTTGGTATATTAAAAATCAGTTTCAATGCTCAAAAAGTCCCTGATATCCAGTAAAATATATATATAAAAGTTATACCTAGAACGAATATAATTTTGTAAATTGAAGAAAATTAGCTTGACATTTTTTATGCCATATCTACCCAGCAAACCATAGTTGACGACTAATTCCGACTAATTCGTCACTATTTTTAGCTGTCTTAAGGAAATCATTACAATTTCGTTACGCAAATATCGGAACAGTATCACTTTTTATACGAATTTATATAAAATTTTGTTATGCGGCAGCTGGTACGACATATTAAAATGATAACAGTGTAAAATTTCCTTTCTTTCGAACTGTCTGAACAAAATCGTAACTTTTTCGTAACATTTGCGTTAGGACTCGTTACGAAACCATTACGATACTTCGTTGCGAAGTCGTGTCAAACCCTTCATACAATTTTCCTTACGATTTCGCAACGAAATCGGATTTCGAAATCGGAAAGGTTTCGAAATATTCTTAACGAAATCGTAACAAACATTTCACAATCTTTCCGATTTCGGAATCCGATTTTGTTACGAAATCGTAAAGACTATAGACAGTTCGAAAGAAAGGAAAGTTTACTCTGCTTGCATTTCAATATGTTTTACAAACATTCGCATAACGAAACTCTTTATAAATTTTTTTTAAGCTGCATTTTATTTTAGCCCAACATGTTTTTAACGTATTTTTAAATTTAACTATTCAAGATTCATCCCTGACATTTTGGTCCAAAAATATTCCTCGATAAGGTAGAAAAGTGCGGTGAGCAAGATATCTGGAGACTGGTTGATCTGAAAAAAAAGATTTTTTCGGTTTGGCCGATTAATCGTCGATTTTTGAAAAAAAATTAATTTTTGACGAAATGGAGGCATAAAAAGAAAATTGTAATTTTTTGTGCACAAACTTGAAGTCGTTTTAGGTTATAAGTCAAAAAATGTGTATAAAAAAAAAATCTAACGATTAAACGGTCAAGAAGTCTTTACTAAACCGAAAATTTTTTTCAGATGAACAAGTCTCCAGATATGTTCCTCATCACAAATTTAAGGTGATGACCAAAATGTCAGGGCCAAAATGTCAGGGCTTAATCTTGGATAGTTGTACTTCAATAATGTTTTTATCATGCGTTTCTATTGGAGTTTGTTTGTTTTCTGTTTTTTTACGAATTCGGTGCTGGGGCCAACACTAGGTAAAAATGGCTCGCTGAATCCTAACATAAATAGAGGGGTATATCTGCCTCCCCTTTGCAAAATTTTTAAGGTGGGTACAAAACATGTTTTTGACTTGCAACTTGACTTACAGTGGACAGTTAAACACATGTTTCGATGTCTACCCTATAAATGTGCAAAATGAGGGGCTGATAGACGCCTCTATTTGTGCATCTCAGAAATGATTTCCCCCTTAGAAAGCCCCAAAAAATGGTTAATTTTTACCTATATTGCTTTCCCTTCGAGATATGGCAGTTTTTCTATTTTTTTGAAGATTTTTCGATATCTTACGATTTTATATTGTTTCATATCTCGAAGGGGACGCAAAATAGGTAAAATTTTAAAGAGGAAGCATTTTTGAGACACACAAATAGGGGCTTATCTGTCCCCCCATTTGCAATTTGAAATCGTAAAGAATATCGTATGAAGCGGTTGACACGACTTCGTAACGATTTCGTAACGAGTCTTAACGCAAATGTTACGAAAAAGTTACGATTTCGTTCAGCCAATTCGAAAGAAAGGAAAGTTTACTCTGCTTGCATTTCAATATGTTTTACAAGCATTCGCATAACGAAACTCTTTTTAAATTCGTATAAAAAGTGAAACTGTTCCGATATTTGCGTAACGAAATTGTAACGATTTCTTTAAGACAGCTCGAAATAGTTATGAATTCTTCGGAATTTCGACAAAGTCGTCAACTATGGCTTATTGGGCAAGCTTATTAGACCTAAAACTTTTGAAAAAGCAATCATTTGAGTGGGTTTTTTTTTCATTTTTAAAAGTGTAAAAAATATATGAACCTCGAAATTTAACACATTATGGGGTATTCCACGTAAAGCGAATGACTAAACATTTTGATATCTTAAATTTCCAACTTGGCATAAAAATTTAGCCCTGTGCGAAGCCTTTTTCAAATAACAGGTTTCGGAAAATCACTTTAAATCTAAATATGAAAATATTTTTGTAAAACATTTTATACAGTCCAATTTTATAGTGATTTGATGATTTTTTAATCATGTTACCAAATTTTCATAAAAAAATTAACAATTACAGTTTTTTAAGCTTCAGCATTTTAAAAATGTTTATTTTTATTATATTAAAAAATAATTTAGAAAAATTTTGTTTTTAGTGTTTTTAATATGCAAATAATTTAAATATAAATCCACAACTGATTAAATTCTTAAATATTCAAAAAAAGTTACTCTTTCTTTTTATAAAAATGCTGTGCAAAAACCAGTATTCGAATTAAAGTTTTTGAAAAATAATCTGAAATTTAAATGTGACTTTATTGGAGTCCATTCCTCTAATCAAAAAATTTTAATAAAAAAAAAATATATATAGTAATTGTTATTGGAATTGAATCATGAGAAAATGAAACTGTTAAATTTTTAAAGATCTTCAAATATTTTCTTTTGAATTTATTTAAATTGTCGAAATCATTTTCGAGAACAGTAGGGTTCACACAGGTTCAAATAGTTGTACACAAGCTGGGGATCAACAAAAGCGTAAGATAGCCAAAAAGAAACCAAATCTAAAGACTAAAATTTTTTTTTCTCCCGTTCATATGGAATGCCCATAAAAGTTTTAAATACAGCTTCACCAGCTGAACTTATTAAAAAATGTTTGCATATTTCATAGCTGATTTTAATAAACTGCAAGGAATCTAATCTATTTTTACCGTTCACATTAATATTGTTGAATTAGTAAAATTTGTCACAGACATTTTTACTGTTTGTGCTAATTTTCGGAATAATACTTTTTAAAAGATAGTAAACATTCTCAATTTGGACCATTTTTCAACAAACTATAGGCAAAAATCAAAACACTTAGTACTCAAAATTGATTTGTAAAAAAAAATTAAATAAACTCTTCTCATCTATCTTATTGCCATTTAAAAACAGGCATATTCACAAATAGTCTTAAATGAAAACGGATTTGCTTAAAAATTTTCATATCCTTTCTTTCAGTTATTACTGGCGTAGATTTTTTATCAAAAACCCACCCACCCTTTTGAGCTGAACTCGCTCTTTTTTTCTCCTCACTCAGATCATTTGAACATGATGCACTCTTTTTAATGATAGTTATATACAGTGAGAACTGAGTGAGTTTGATTTTGATGCCATCACTTTTTTATCATGCGTTTCTATTGGAGTTTGTTTGTTTTCTGTTCTTTTACGAATTCGGTGCTGGGACCAACACTAGGTAAAAATGGCTCTCTGAATCCGAACACAAATAGAGGGGTCTATCTGTCCCCCCATTTGCAATATTTTTAAGGGGGGTCAAAACATGTGTTTGACTTACAATTTAACTTACAGTGGACAGTTGATGTCCACCCTAAAAATGTGCAAAATGAGGGGCTGCTAGACCCTTCTATTTGTGCGTCTCAGAAATGATTTACCCCTTAGAAAGCCCCAAAAAATGGTTAATTTTTACCTATTTTGCTTTCCCTTCGAGATATGGCACTTTTACAATTTTTTCGAGGATTTTTCAATGTCTTTCGATTTTATGTTGTTTCATATCTCGAAGGGGAAGCAAAATAGGTAAAATCTCACCATTTTTTGGGGGTTACTATAAGAGGAAGACATTTATGAGACACACAAATAGGGGTTTATCTGCCCTCCATTTGCAATCTTTTTAAGGGGTGACCGGAACATATGTTTGACTTACAGTGGACAGTTACACACGTGTTTCGATATTGCCCCTTAAATATTTCCAGAATGGGGAACTGATAAACCCCTCCATTTGTGTGTCTCCAAAATGTTTCGCCCCTTAGAAACCCATAAAAAATGGTTAATTTTTACCTATATTGCTTCTTACTAAGCAAATATCAAAATGATAAGTTTCAAAATACTTATCAATGATGAATTCAAATGATTTTCAGCTCATATAAAGACATTTATATTATTTATACACATCATTTGCAAGCCTCTACGGATGAAAATAGTGACGATGTTCCCACAACGATGAGCGCTCTTTGTACACGGACGAATAACCAATACAATTGTTAGAGGAGTTTATGCGAGAGCGTAGCGTTCAACGAATTGCTCTGAAAAGATTATAAATTGCTTCTGTTTTTATAAATGATAACTCGAAAGAGCGAGAGCGAATTTTGATTGCTCTACACACTCTGCCCGGAGGCCCATTTAAATAAGTTAAAGTGATATTCAATTTTACAAGCAAAAACACAAGGCTTAACATTTTTTTGTGAATATTCTGGAAATATATTGAAATTTCAATAAAAATAAATGAACATAGCAAATTTCCATATTATTAAAGTACAGGGCAATAAAAAGAAATACATTCATTTAATAAGTTAATTTCAAATTAAAGTTATTTCGGTTTTACAACTAAAAAACACAAGGTTTCAAATATCTTTGTGAATATTGTGGAAATATATCGAAAAATACACTAGAGTTCAATAAAAATAAAAAGCATAGGGCAATAAAAATAAATACTTTCATTAAATAAATTCAATTCGAAAATAAATGATATTCGGTTTTACAACTAAAAAACACAATGCTTGAAATTTTTATGTGAATATTTTGTAAATATATCAAAATTTCTTCACTTCATCAATTATCAAATAAAGAATACGAAAGAATTTGATAGCCAAATGTTATTTTATGTAACGCAATCTTCACAAAAAAATTTTAAGCAGTGTGCTTTTTTAGTTGTAACAACGAATAGTTAAAAATATTAAAAATTTGATTTATAATTATGTATATTCGGGGTCAGAAAAGAGATCCTCAATACTGTCGTATTGACTGTGGTGATTGTGTTTCTTCATAAGTTTCGTAAACTTTTCCTGGAATATTCATTGGCTGAGTGTTGGCTATGTGGTCAAATACTGCTTGTGGGCTATGTGATTGAGTGTAGCTGGTGTTGTACAATTGTTGGTTTTGGTTTTCTGGAGTCGAAACATCATATTTGGTCTGCTTTTTATCTGTCTCAACCTCATATGGAATAATGCGTTGCTTTTGTGTTGGAATCTGATGTGGTATAATTTTTATTCGCCTTGGTTGAGGATGTGGATGAAGAGTATTTGGTGGTAAAACATTTTCGAATATTCTCTGAACTGGAGAGTGTGCGGTGGGTTGTAGGGGATTGTTTTGCAGGTTGGCACACCGCCATTTTAAAAATCTGGTGTAGAGCTAGCTCAAATCTGTTGGCTGTCAAAGTAATGTCACATCGCCTACTCACTTTTGATATTCATCCAAAGAAGCAAGTCCCTCTCTGAGTTGTTGTTCCGAACACGGTGTTGAAAATAGTGTCTACAATTGAATTTTCATAGTTTTTTAATTCTCCATAAAGTTATTATTTTCTATCGATTCCGAAAGGTGAGTGGACATATTTTCTTAGTTTTTTATTGCCTTTCAGTGTGCCAAGCGAATAGACGTGAAACACGAAGACAGAGAAAAAAAATGTGGATTTCGAAATTGTCATTTTCCTGCTGGTTGGCACAGTGTAGCATTTGCAGGTTGGCACACCGTGATTGTTCGCCTCGAAATTCTGCAGACGCCATTTTTATGACATATTTCCATTGAAATCGTCAATAGAGTGACAGAGAAGCATTTTACTGAGTTTGGTTAATCGTTTTGTGAAACTTTCTTTTCGATTAGAATGGCTGCTCGCCGAGAAAGAAAAACGGATCACGGTATTAGTGATTTTGACGCGTTGGTGAGAGCAGTGAAAGAAATCAAAATCGAGGAAAAGTCGGCTGGGACAGTTTCGACCGCATACGGCATTCCGAAAACTAGCTTGGCACGCTACGTCAGGAAAATCAACGAAAAATGTCAAGACATTTCACTGCTCGACGAAGCTGAATTACTCGCGTTGGTTCGCCGAAGTGCATCATATTCTACACCATCTCTTGTGAGGACTTTTTAGAATTGATATTTTTTTTTAGGTTTTCGATTCGCAACAGGAGACTGCGTTGCTTGAATACATAGTGAAATGCTGCAAGTTTTACTATGGGCTGAGCATTTCGGAATTGAAGCGATTGGCATACCAATTCGCCCGGAAAACTGAGGTTAACTACCCAGATTCATGTGATGAAAACGAAAAGGCTGGTGCTTAATGGTATTACGGATTCATGATGCGCCACAAAAATCTCACGTTGAGATCACCGGAACAAACCAGCTTGAACCGTGTGAATTCATTTTGCCGCGAAAACATGAATGATTTGTTTCGAAATTTGGATCAAGTATATCTCGAAAATGCGTCCTTCGGTAATGAGCCACACAGAATTTGGAATATGGATAAGACTGGATTCTCAACAGTGCCAACTAAAACCGGTAAAATAATCGCTCTGAGAAGACTCAAAAGAGTTGGACAAATCACGTCGCAAGAACGAGGTTCGATGATAACGATGGCCTTGGCTGTCAATGCTGCGGGATATTCGATGCCGCCGTTTTACCTATTTCCTCGCAAACACATGCAAGCTTATTTCCTTGACAATGCTTCGTATGGCGCAGTTGGATACGCAAATGATTCCGGATGGATGCAACAAGCTGAATTCGAAAAATTTATCGACCACTTCATCAAGTATTCCAATTCGTCGATCGCTTCACCAACACTGCTTCTGCTTGACAATCATGCTTCACACATGTCGGTAGAAGCACTCGACAAATCATTTGCGAACGGAGTAACACTTCTCACGTTTCCACCTCACTGCAGCCATCGAATGCAGCCACTTGACGTTTCTGTATATGGACCAGTGAAAACATATTACAAGTCATTTTGCGGTGCGTGGGCACGAAACAATATCAATAAAAAACTGGAAATCCGTCACATTCCGGGACTTGTCAAAAAGTTTGGACTTGGCATTGACACCAAAAAATATCCAAGCAGGATTCTCTTCGACCGGTATTTGGCCTTTCAATCCGGAAATTTTCACTGACGTGAATTTTGTTTAAGCTGAATTCAGTAATGAAAATAGTTCGGTCATTGCAGAAGAGCCCGACGAAGGGCACATTTGTATGTTGAGTAACCTACCGAAAGTAGCTGCACATGAAATAGTCGTGACTTCGCCAGAACCATCAACGAGCATCTCACGTGAGTCTAGTTTGAGTTCAGCACTGAATGAAATTGGACTGCTGAGAAAAGGATCACCGGAAAAGAAGTCTAATCGTGGTTCAAAAACATTGCGTGCTACTGTCTTGACAGTGCCGCCAAACAAAAAGTGCCGCCGAGAAAAAGCAAGCAGAGAAGCGACGAGAGCTTGATGCGAAAAAAAGCGTCGCCGAGAAAAAACAAGTAAAATCAAAAGCATCGGGAAAAAAGAATCCGGCTAAGCGCGCCAAAAGGGAATCATTATCATCTGAAGAAGAAGATTTTTGCATCATTTGCTTGATGAGCATGCGACGAAAACTCACTCGAGAGAACTCTATAAAATGCAATGTGTGCAAAAGACCTGTTCATTTGAAATTTGCAAATATGCAACACAGCTATTACACATGCAAACATTGCGATTCGGATGTAGACGAAGAATCGGATAAACAATGATTTCTTTTCACTACTTTCTCACTAATATTTAATAAACACAACTTTTCATTAAATAAATGCTTTATATTTGGTGTTTTTACGTCATTTTTGCACTCTTCCATTAGACTCATAGAGGTGTCCCAACCTGCAAAGCAATTTTTTTTAGACCCTATTTTTTACACTTCAGCAAATTGCCCGTAAAAATTAGTTTTTTGTCGCAATCCAAAAATTTTATTCTACGAAACTTTGCTTGGCGTGTCCGCTTTCCAATGATATAATGTAGTCTGCATAATTTCTTTCCGTTAAAAATGTACGGCCTAAAAACGAAACCTGTGCCAACCTGCAAAGCAATCCCCTACTTCAAAAGCGTTCTCACAATTAAATGTAGGTGAAGATGTGTCGGAATGTGCTGATGTAGTTGGGGTCCTTGAAAAAGGGATGCGTATATTTGCGGCTTCAATCTTTTTGTGGGAATATTCATTTAAATTTCCTAACTCCCCGTGATAAAGAACTTCCAAAATGGTTTTATTTTTTGTTGCCCAGCTTGCACTGTACACAGAAGCTTTGTCTTCTTTGATGAGGTTTCTAAACACTGCACAGCTTTAATTAAAAGGTCAATCCTTTACATTTTCAGCTTCTTGTCATAGTTCCTCTTCTTTACTTTGGGTGGGGAATTTGCATCCTATTGAAATTGAAAAAAATTAAAAATATTTTAGTTTTAGTAATTTTATATTATATTTCTTATTTTATATTTTTTACTTAAATAAATAATATATATAAATTTTTTCATTATTATATAATTTTAGTTGCCAAAAAACGAACAAGATTGGATAATGATAGCAGAAGACTTTGGCAGAATGTGGAATTTGCGAAACTGCATTGGCTCCATTGATGGTAAACACATCAACATAGTTAAGCCTTCGGGTTCAGGAGCATACTATTTTAAGTATAAAAAATATACAGTATAGTTCTCATGGCTCTCGAAAATGCTAAATATGAGCTTACCATGGTCGAAGCGGGCGCCAATGGCAGAGTTTCGAATGGTGGAGTT
Organism: Coremacera marginata; assembly: GCA_914767935.1. Classification (NCBI taxonomy): domain Eukaryota; kingdom Metazoa; phylum Arthropoda; class Insecta; order Diptera; family Sciomyzidae; genus Coremacera; species Coremacera marginata. The sequence goes on from OU612045.1 coordinate 138,909,429, forward strand.
TTTTCTGCAACAAAATTTTTTCAATTATATGAACAAGGACAGTTGAATATTCCTAAGCCTACTCGAGTTCCTGAATTTGATAAGGAATTGCCATATGTTTTTGTTGCAGACGACGCTTTTGCCATGAGGGAAGATTTTTTGTAATCGTACAGCAGAACTGGTCTGACAGAAGAAGAGGAACATTTTAATTATCGCTTATCTCGGGCAAGAAATATTGTTGAAAATACCTTTGGTATAATATCATCAAGGTTCAGAGTACTGCTTTCAACCAGCCTTTTGAGCCCGGAAAGAACGACCAAAGTGGTGCTTGCAATATGCTACTTGCATAATTATTTAAAGAAAAGAATTCCGACATCATACCTTAGGAGCACAGATATCAAAAGCCACACCACAACTTCAACAATATCTACTCATCCGAATAATAAGCAGAATAACTTTTCACTAAATGCAAAACAAACTCGAAATAACTTTAAAGATTATTTCAACAAAGTATACAAATGTCCGGTAAATGCAAAATAGATTCAGTTTTGTTTCGTTGGTCGCTACACCAACTCATAAGTAATCTCTGTGGCTTTAGCAGTGCATTATCTTTGAAAATCTAATAGAGATGAGTTGGTGTAGCAACCAACGTAGCTGGTGGTTTGTTCTGTAAAGAACATTATTGTTGTGGCGACCTGTTGCTTCATGGACTACTTGGCATAAAACTCATAGATGCAATTTTTAAAAATTTATATTTTTGAGAATTGCTAAAAACTAAATATGAAATAAAAAATGGTACAATTTAATTTTCATGGAAAATAGATTTTTCTTCAACTGTTATCTTTTCATTGTAATTTTTTAAACTGAACATTGAAGTGCCCCAAAGAAGTTGAAGTTGTTTTTTATGGTATATCCTCATTATTTTTGCGTGTACGTAAAAAATTAAGAGGTTATGCCATAAAAGACACAACTCATACAAAAAAAGAACAACTTTCGTATGCATGAAAAAAATTGGGAGGTATGCCATAAAGAAACAGCTTAGTAGATACAATATGTTTGTTCTGGCGCAGGAGGCTCAGAGGCGCAAGCCGATGACGATGATTTAAAAAAAAAAATATATATGTAAGGACCACTCTAAGGGTACATGTATACATTTTTACTTTTTTCGAGCTTTTTAATATGTATACTTAAACATTGTTAAGGATAATTATGAAGGGACATACGTCAAAGAGTAGGTAAGGGTAACACGTCAAATGTTCTGAGCACAAAAACATTTATATCTTCAAAAATAATGAATAGATTGTAGTCACATAATTTTTCTTTTGATATCTATAACGCTTATCTTTGTAGGAAAAGTAAAGAAAAATTCACAAGTTTTTAGGCTCACTTTCCCAAATGTACCCATCTATAACTTCTAAACTACTGACTACTACTAAACTACTTTTTTTAGCTCCAAATATACATTAAAAAAAAAAAAATTAAAAAAAGACAATTTTCGCTCATCTTTAATTGTTCCGAAAAAAAAATCAAGGTTAAAATCAGACGGCATAACCCACATTTAAAATAAAGCATTAGATCCTAGCAGCGCCGGGTATTATCAGCTAGTTTATTTATATATTTTAGTGTTTACTTACTTCCTCGCTTGCAGTAATATTTTCATCTGCGTCTATATCTATTGAAGATATTCCTGCAACTTGTTCTTCCTGGTCTTTTAAAAACGTCAGCTGCTCAAAATACCAAAGCGAAGGTACATAAATATCATCCGCAGCAGTTCCAATTTTCTCTCTTTGTTGGATTCTTTTGAGTTCCCGTGTATAGCAAGCTCTTAAATTGTTTATTTTTAAGTCCACAGATGCATTCGGTTCTAATTCCTTATATTTAGTAAGGAGGCATTGGTAAGCCTTTTCCTTCAAAACTCTGTTTTTGTAAGTTTTGCTTTTAATTTTCCATATCTCAGGCATATTTTTATATGTTTCAATAAACTCCGTTCAAAAATTTACATTCGAAACACTTGTCATTGCTTTTTTTGTCTAATTCATCAAACAATTACAATTAGTTCAACTAATTCCCATTAGATAATTGAAATTTTTATTCCAATGGTAAAACTAATTGCAATTAGTTGCCATTAGCAAAAAAAATTGGTTTACCTTTACAATTAGGAATCTAATTGAATTCTGCTAATGCAATTAGATATTCAATTACCTCAAATTAGAATCAATTATTTTGATATTTTCAAAAACAAAAAAAAACTAAAATATTCATAATATGAATTTCACACATATATATATTACTTATGTACATATGAAGGCGTGTATGTAACATCAAAATCCTCATCATCACCAGAAAGTTCACTTGCAAATGATATTTCTTCCGACATTGCGACAAATAAATATGTTTTTAAGTTAACAAAAATACCACTTTCATTTAGAATATTAAACAATGCAAACACTTGAAAGTTTGAAATTGAAAGAAATTGCAAAGCACGTTTATTTATTTCCATTTCAAACAATTACCAGTTGATAACAATTAGTCCGCTTTTACATTGGCAATTTTAATTGCCGCAATTGTTGAGTTCGTTGGAGAGAGAGGTAAGAAGAATGGAACAGGGAAAAAAATTGCCCGTACTAAAAGTAGACTTACGGTAATCGAATAACCACATGTTTCCACATACAGTGGCTTACATCATTATTCGTTCACTTCAATAATTCTTTGGAAAAAATTTATTTTTATCAAAATAATTGATTCTAATTCGTGCTAATTGAATATCTAATTGCATTAGCACAAGTCAATTAGATTTCTAATTGTAAAGGTAAACCAATTTTTTTTGCTAATGGCAACTAATTGCAATTAGTTTTACCATTCGAATAAAAATTTCAATTATGTAATGGGAATTAGTTGAACTAATTCTAATTGTTTAATGAATTAGAGAATTTCACTAGGCTTGCGCATTTTAGTTCACTAAAAAGATCGCTCTTTTTAGTTCAGTTGAGTTTACTGAAACGACTTCGTTCATATACTTATTTTAGTTCATTTAGTTCGTTTGCGCTTTTAATTCGTTTCGTGCACTCGTTCATTTTGTTAGTTCGTTAGGTCATTTAGTTCAATAGGTCTTTGAGTTCGTTGGTTGTTTCAGATCGTTAGGTGTGTTCGCTCGTTATATCTTTTAGTTTTTTAGGTCTTTTCGTTCGTTTTGTTAACTCGTTTAGTATCAGGTCTATGAAATGAAAGGAACTATATGAACAAATCAATCATTAACTGTGGACATAGAAGAAATTCTATATAGACAAAATTAAAACAAAAATATTTTTGCGGATAGTAAAAAATTAGGCTTTTTATTTAATTTAATTAATATTTTAGGCATACATTTTACAACTTTAGTTTAATCAACTTCATACTTTTGGTATAGTTCAACTAAAATTAAATTCATATTTTTTAGTTTCTTTTTAATACTTTTTAAAATAATATATTATAAATATTAAATTTATTTTAATTATTTTATATAAAAATATAAATTTTATACATTATATTTAAGAAATTATTATCCATTTAAAAACTGAAATTTAATGAAATTCATAGTCTTTCTGTTTTAAGGTAAAAATAAATATATAAATGTATATAAATGTATATATATATACATATATATATTTATATTTTTTATAAGATTGAAGTGAAATTAAATTTTTACTAAACATTTAGTAATATTTTGAAAGAAATTAATTACAGTAATTGTATTTTGCTTACATCAAATACTAATTTTAACTTCAATATTATTATTTTAATTTTTATGACTATTGTCATATTTAGAGCAACTCTTACAACTATATACACATTTATTACAAGATTATTGTAATTATTAATTAAACAAATAAAATTAAACTTTCGGATTCATGTGTTTGCTGTTTTGTCATTTAAATTAAGTTTATATATTAAATTAAGTACTTAATAATTAAAAAATAAAAATTTATATAAAATAAAAAAGTGAAATTAAAATTTTGAATTCATGTTTTGTGTTGTTCTGCAATTAAAATTAAGTATATATATTAAATTCAGTGTTAAATAATTTTTAAAATAGAAATGAATTCTTTTGAATTCAGATTTAAACTGTACAGGGTGTCCCGCAATTGAGTGCAACTATTTACGGAGCTGAACGGTTATGTCGAGCTGAGCAAAAAATCGTATGGGAGAGGGGGTCTATTTTCACATTCTAAGGACTTACAGGGCTAATTAATAATTCATGACTTTGGTTTACGTTATTGTTTCTAGCAGAAAAACTAACTTACATAAAACCTAGTTTGATAGCTCATTATAAAGCCAATAAAATCACCTTTCTAACGGCATATCAACAACTTAACCGTTACCGAGCTGTGATGGTGTAAAAATTAAATCAATCGGTTGAAACTACCGAATTTCAACTTTGAGTGCAAATTTCTCAGAATTTTGCGTAATAAATGAAATTTTTTTTAAGATCAATTTTGTAATTTATTCAATTTTATTTTCAATGAAACCAAAAACATAAACATATCTTTAAAAACAAAAAAGTTGGCTGTACGAAAAAAATTACACTTTTTTTAATTTCACCAATATATTTCACCATAATTTCAATTAAAATCAACACCGGTGCGACCCAATAACAGTGTTACTTCATATTATTGAACAGTTGAATTGAATTTATTTAACGAAATCTTAACGGTCGTGCAATAGCTTACTACCTACCTCGTAAAAGTCATCAACAAATTTTGCAGAAGAAATACTTCCTTAGCATTTTAAATTGTTTAATATGAAGTTTAATGTATTTAGAACATATTTAAACTAACAAATCAAAAATAACAACTACTGATAATTATGTTTGTATTGAAGACAATGTAAAATAATGATAAAAACTATTAAAGTTGCAGCCCTCAAATTCACCATTTCAATAAAGAATCAAAGACGCAAATTGCATCAGCACGGACTCAAACCATTGTTGAATAAGTTTTCTTCTCGTTCATTTCGATCTGACTCGCTGCAAAATCGATTGAACTAAAAGAACGAGAATCAACGAACTAGTTCATATAGTTCAAGAGAGCGAATAGTTCAATTGAACTAGTTCGGTCGTGAACTACCCAAGCCTAAATTTCACAAAAGAAGGTTAATTAGCAATCATTAGCATTATCTAATCATTATTTAACATCTTTGATCCGTATACACTTCAACGCCAATACTCAAACATGTGAATTCAATTCATCAATCAGCTCACACAAACGATGCCTTCAGCAGTATCATTTTATTTTATTCAACCCCAACACTCGTTCTGTCAAACATGTGAGTTCGATCAGACGAACTCAAACTGACACAAAAGACGCGTTCGCCAGTAGTGTGCTGATTTTATTCAACGCTGAACTTTGTTGAATGAGTTGAGTTGAGTAAGAATTCCAGTGAATGATTTAATCAAGCAAAGAGTGAGTTTTGCAATTTATCCTCAAATGAATGGGTTGGGCTCAGGGACAACACAAGAAGTAACAACTAACCACGCATATACATAGATCTAATCACACAACAGTTTTTAATCTACTTTTGAGTTGAACTTTTGAAAAATTAACATCGAAAATGGTACAGTTGTTAACAAAGGTACTCATGCGGTTTAAAAGAGCAGCAGCCATATTTTACGAGGAGTTGCATAGCCGTTGACCTTATGATTCTATATAACGGTAAAATCACCAACATGAGACCGAAACTAAAATAATTTTCGAAGTGATTGAACAGCAAAAAAAAATTTCCCCTACCATACAACAACAAAAAACAATATTAAGAGTTAATACATTTTTGTAACCAAAACTTGTCCGATTGTTAACTTTTTTAAAACTATCTGCATAAAATTTACTAAAATCCTAATTTATTTCCATTTCACTATATCGTTGTTGCGTAGTTTGTTGCATCCGGTAAAAACCACAATTGCAAAAAAATTAAAAACATTTTTTGACTTTGCATAGCGCTGGAAGCTGAAGAGTTAAGTTTTCGCAAACTCTAATGATGCATCTGATTGAGCGGTAAACTTTACAAAGGAAATATGCCATTCTTATAAGAATTACGGTTTCTTTAATATTTCTCGCATAATAGTCTATTTTATCATATTTATTGAAAAAAAAATTGCATTGGAAAATTAAAACCGAGGAGCTTAGCCAGCTTTTTGTGGATACCAGGAACTTTTACTGATTGTTACAGTTGGTAAGATATGCCCAGTTGTGTTCACAAAGTTTTAATGCATGGATGTTAAGCTGTAAAATATTTCGATTCACCTATACGTGACTAATCTTTAGATTTTGTGAATGAATTAAAAGAATAAATAGTAAAAACTGTTTCGGAAATCGGTATAAGCATTGGAGGATTCACTAAATCATAATTCGTCTAAACCATACGACAAAAAGCTCTCTTGAAAAAACAAATAGGGATTTGACACACCTGCTCATTTCATCAGATCCTTACATATCAGTTAAAAGGAAAATCATGCACAAGAACAAGTTTTATGAAGAAGACTCGTATATGCTTTTTTGAAGCGAAGATTTTTACTCCTCGTTCTGCGATTTGCTTGGAGTGAAATCTGAAAAATATCCACAAGAAAGTTTAATACATTAATATTAATAAATATTAAAAACATTTTTTTGCCCCACGAATTGATCACGAGTTCTATACACTATCCACCAGGCCACCAAACTGTGTTAGAAACGCTTGTTGATTCAATGTTAAGTATAACAAAAGCTATGCTGCAGTAGATCGTTACAATCTTTCAATAAATAGAGGATTATGTATTGGCTTATGCCAATAAGATGTCACCAGCATCGGTTTGTTTTGTTTTTTGTTTTTGATGTGAACGCGCAAAGGAAAATACCGATGCTGGTGACATCTTGTAGCAAGTAGAAGCAAATTTGTTGTAAAAACAAAATTCCCATAAGAGTACATTGAGTTTTTTGACAGCGAACAGGCAGCGGAATTTTTTTGGGTAGGTAGTACGCTGTTGAAGGAAAAAATTTGTGTATATGTAATTGGCGTGGAAATTCGACATTCAACAATAAAAAAAATAAGCAGTAAGTATGTTTTGTGTATGTATGTAATCTATTTTATGTTATTCTAAATTTTTGAATTTAAAAGTTAATTTATTAAAAAGGAAAAACTATTAAACTATCAAATCTATGTAACTGCGAAAAAGCTTCGCTTCTCTCGTGTGTCCAACGACGCACCTGTGTTTTTTTTTATATTGAAAGTGGAAAAAGTGCAGATATTTTAGATATGCTTTTATTTAAAAAGGCATCCTACTATTTTATATGATATTATTATACTATTTAAAAACTTAGTTAATATTTAAATAACTCAGAGACATAAATATTTGTTAACAAATTAAACAAACTTTTTTTAAACAACATATGTAAAATAATGGTACGTAAAACTGTATGGAAGGATTTATTTGTATCTTTTAAATGGAAAATAATATTTCAAGGTGGTTTTCAATTTTAAAAAGTAAAAGCCTTAATCTTAAGGGGGAAATATTTTTCAATAAAATTTGGATACTTAACTTTGTTCTTAAAAAAATAAACCTTAAAATGTTTTTTAAGGTTTGATATTCTCGTTTCACGAAACTCGGAAAAGCTCGGAAGTTTTGAAGCAGAAGTCGTCTGAAAAAAATCGCAATACAAAACATAGTTAAACATACTTATTACATCCCAAATTATAATTTTTTATTTGTTTAGGGTTGGGCAAACGTAGGCAAAATTTTGCACAATAATTATAAAGCTACCTAACTCATAAACACGCAATGCACGCACGATTCCTAAAAATAGGAATTAATTTTATTATCAGTGATTAATGATTAAATAATTTTTTCAATCATTTCAGTATGTTTTCAAATTTAATGTTGTATTTTATTCAAAATTAAGAAAAAACTGCTTTAGAACAAACGAAGCTTTCTGATTGTTCATCATCGTGTTCATCGTCCTTTATATATCTTGGCTTAAACTCAATTTAAAAAAAAACTAAATCCTTTAAATTCTATCCATTACTAGCATAAAAACAGGTTTGCAAAAAAAGCCAAAAAAAAACGGACATTTTAAAAATCAAAAGCTCGGTAACTAATTAAGTCGTAGTCCGATAGTACTCAATAAGTGGCATAAAACTTCATTTCGTTGAATTAAAAATCTAAAATTAACACAAATCGTTTCATTTAAGAATGCTCCACAGATAAATATTGTCCCTTTCCTTCTAGTAAAAAAATTTCTTAACTTTCTGGAATAATATTTAAGTATTCGAACAATTTGCATATGTTATTTTTTACTTACATACAAATGTCACACACGCGCACATAATATATATGCATAAATATTGTTCGTATGCAAGGGTGTATGTATAATTGTATGTGTGATTGCATTTAACTGGCGGAAATTGCAGGCGAGCTTATCAGTTCGAACACAAAATAAAATTTCAAAAAAATAAACATTTTATTTAGTTGGAAGACAGGAAGACATGAGCTGCGATACATAAATAGACAGTTGGAAGGACATTAAGCGAGAACCGTTGAACCGAATGTGCGAAAAGTATGAGCACTAAGAACACTATTAACGCTCTTTTGACACACACACACACACTCACACATTCACATGCTCCCACGCGCACATGGACACTAATGCACACGCATTGACACAAACACCGAAAGTAACTTAATCCTTAGAATATATCCAAGGACCAAGCTACGTTCATTCGTACACATTAAGTAAGAATGTTTTCTGATGTTGGTACTGTTGCTGCTATCATGCAACCATGGCTTAATGTGTGTGTGTGTGTGTGGCAAGTACGGTGTTTTCCTGGCAGTTGTTGGCAACACTGTAACTGTAACAATTTCATTATTGAACCAGAACAACTAACCAACAAGCCCCCCTCCACACTCACACACTGCAGCTAAGCTGGCATCTTAGCAAGACTTCGACATCGACATCCTTTCACAATCGCCCAATGCGAGCAGTCAAAATCCTGTCAATGTTTATACAAACAACCTTTCCGCTGCCGCATCCATCCGGTTGCCTTCATCAGTGCTGAGCTGGTTGCCTAAGACGGAAATAAAATTAAGATGAATATGTCGGATTGGGATTATAATAATATCCTTATGACAGGAAAGGATAAGAGGGGAAATGCGTTCGAATTTTTATTTCCCATATTATGTTGGTTGCAAGGACCAGTGCTTGTGCTGCCTTGAATTTCTCAGCACTTCACATTCTTAGACACATCGCTCCAACACCCTCCATATCCTCGCTCACCCATATTACATGCAGTCTTTACTCATATATTTTCAGTCTTTTTTTGCTATCGGAAATTGAAATGTGGTTATTTTGCTGCTCTTGTTGTTGTGTGTTCCGATCAAGACAGTTCGAATTATTTATTTAATCAGACATGAAATGATATTCATGTGCAAATCCAAAGATTTTCGTTATGAAATGTGTTTTATTTTTTCCATGCTCAATAGCAATGGTAATAAAGCTTAAAAGTGAGCAAAAAGCAGAAAGCAAAAAAGTGAAGAAATATTTAGATTAAGTTTTTGAATCCTTTAAAGTAGAGCAAAGTATTAATAATTTTATACACTGACTTTCATTTATATGGAGCGAGTATATGTTTTAAAGTATTATTTATTTGTTTGGAAAGTAATTTTTTTCCAATTGAGAGGTATAGGTACTTTACACTTAAAGCCCACATGCCTTTATAATTTCGAAAAAATCCAAACTAGTAAGGATGGAGCTTCTGCAGGGTACCGAAGCTAAAATACCCCCCGATGCCATATTGTAGTATATTCGAAGTCTTTAGCCACGACATACACGATGACATTCAGTTTTATATATTAAGGAAAGTTTTGCTATTTTGATGACGTCACTTTGTATGGGAGGTAGGCGCGGTTTTGATCCGATTTTGCCAAATATCATAGAGATGGTGCATAGTATATCAAAGCTTATGTGCAAAATTTTTTACATTTTTACATTTTTAATAAAGCCACTTTATATGGGAAGTGGGCGTGGTTTCCATCCGACTGTTCCATATATCATACAGAAATTTAAAAACGGATGGCTTATATTAAATATCAAAGCTTATGTTTCTTTAATTTGTGCAGATTTTTAAGAGATTTTACGTTAAAAATAAAGCCACTTTGTATGGGAGGTAGGTTTTCATTTGATTTTTCCAAATTTCATAGCCAGGATTAAGATTGAAGAGCAAAGCTAACGTGCCAAATTTCAAGGCATTTCTTAATTTTTGAGGATTTTAAAGACATTTTACGCTTAATATAAAGTCACTTTGTATGGGAGGTAGGCGTGGTTTTCATCCGATTTGGCCCATTTTCGAACTTGATATTCCTTTTTTAAAAATAAACTTATGTTTTGAATTTCATCGTGATAGCTTTAAAATTGCGGCTGTAATCGTGCCGACGGACGGACAAGCGGGTAGACAAACGGACACGCGGAAATCGACTCAGGATTTCTATACCTGGCATGCCTTTTCTTGGCGTTACAAACGGAATGACAAAGTTAATATACCCCTTACGCAGTAAGCGTTGGGGTATAAATATACAGTTAAAAAGAAAAAAGCGAAATATCGACTATTTACGGAGTTATGGTCAAAAAGGGTCCAAGTCCGTAACCGTCACTTTTCAGGTAGTCGAAGCGTTTGGGGCAGAGCAAGGCTTGTCTCACAATAGATTGTAAATTCTTTTCTGTAGTTCTGGGAAGGCTTATTATATATATCGCACTCTATCTACAAAACTGGTACAGCTTTTTACTTTTTAATGTTTAACTATCCGAATAGCTTTCGGGAAAAGGGAAGTTGACGGAAATCGTTGTATAAAAAAAAATCCGAACATATTATGGTTTAAGTTTCGATGAAAAGTTAATTGTGTGGAAGATATTAAACGAGAAATTATGGCTACTTATTATCATATTTTTTTCAATAAAAGATAATCCGCAATATGAAAACTGCCCGAATGGAGCCGAGAGCTGGTGTAAATGGAAGAAAGCTGTTGCTTCAGGCGATGAAATGAAAGAACATCTTCCACCAATTTACTCTGATCTGTCTAAAGTTGATTTATTGGAAAGATGCTTGGGTGGCCATACCCAGAATGCCAACGAAAGTTTCAATATTTCCGAATTTTCGTGAATATTTTCGAAGCTTCTCAATTCAGGAAAGAGTCTCTTCGAAACAAAATCAGCTCGTACAACTCGAAAACAGCAGCAGCTCCAAGATAGTCAGTTTTTCGAGGAGGCCGTAAGGCTATTGTATCAACCCGGAATCGCAGATTGACCCGTAAGTCACTTAAACTTATAGTTATACCGTATCGAAACTTTAAACGTGATTATCTCGAAACTACCTTTTCAAAAATGCTCGTGCTGTAACTCAAAAAGTTGTTGATCGATCAGGCTGACATTTTGACAGGTTTCTCTATAGTAGTACAGAAAGGGTGTAGATATCGACAAGTTTAAAGATATCGTGTGAATAAATAATTTTTTTGGGTGAAAAATGCTGAAAAAATAGCAGAAACTCTGGACCTTCAATTAAACAGCCGATATATATGTTAATTTTTAACTTTTTTACAGATTTGCCCTTACTATTAGCATATCAGTGTCGGAAAAAAATCTCTTGTTTCAGGAAAATTTTGACAGTTGCAGCACTTTTAGATGCCCCGCTGTAGTCGCCCGAGTAGATACTCTGCGGAGCCGCCATTATATAAAAAAAATATATTAAAATGTTTTTTTACAGTTCAAAGGTGTACTAAAAATATAGAAAAATAAAAAAATTATCCAAATATGTTATCAACTTGAAAAAATTCATAAAACATGACTTATTTCACCCTGTCTAAAGGTATTTCTCCCCTTCAGCTACATTGCATTGTCATTATCGGAGCTGTGTAAGATTGCAACCATTTCACGTTTCAAGTCTTTTGATTTTGTTCAAATTTATTGCAATACATAATTCTGAATCGGTACTTCTGACTTGAACATTTCAAGATCGCAATCATCGCAGTTATAATTGATTGCAGTCTCGCATTGATTTATGTGACAATTGATTGCATTCAAGTTTCTTCAAGTCAGCTGGGACTCCAAATCCCTTGATTGATCTCTTTTTTTAATTCATTATTTTAATTATTAGAAAAATGTGAAAAATCTTGACACGCAGAGTGAATATCGCAATTATTGTTATTGATATTTCCCACAAAAAAAAAAGAAAAGAAAACTCATATGCGTCGTCGAACACACGAAAGATGCAAAGCTATTTTACTCCCATATTTAAGTTGATATCTGAAAAACTGGGCGTGGTGGAACGAAACGACAACCGGATTCAGAATCAGCACAAAATTTTGCTAAGTATATTACGTAAAAACGTCTAAATTTGTATTGCTTGAAATGATTATTAAATCAAAATCATTCAATGTGATTGGTGATTTAATTTTTTTCAAGTCCTATTCACGAAATTTAATAAATACTGCAATCAAAAATTTCACCTATTGATTGCGACTTCAAAGAATGAAGCTCCAAATGATTGCAATCTTGCACAGCTCTGGTGACTATATATTCTGACAGCTGATTTAGAAAAGCTTGTTTGTGAAAATTTCTATTTGATTCTGCTGTATAGTTTGAGTTTGGTGTCCTAACAAAGATGTCCAAAAATTTCAAAAGCAAGAAATTATGAAGTATAAAAGATAAACTGACTCAAAGTATTTCGAAAGCCGATATTCATCAAGGTGTCTGGTTGGATTTCATGAAAATTTTTCAGAGTTTTTTTTTTAGAGAATTTAGAGCTGTCAAACCAGTTTTCAAAGTAGACACAAGTGATTGATTTTTATGTTCGGTATTCTTTAGCAATTCACTATGCAAAGACTTACACCGAAACAACGTTTACAAATCGTGGAAATTTATTTCCAAAAATCGCGTTCTGTGCTGGAAATTGCCGGATGACTTCGCACACATTACGTTGCGCATAATCCTCTATCTGAGCAAATTAAACGCAAAACGATGAATCGATGTATGTCTTCGTTTGCTCTTATGGACAATATTCATCCACGACGAGCTCAAAGTGTACATTGGTTCCAAACATGAAATAGACAGCTAAAACTTAATTTTTAGATAAGTTTGAAAAACATTTTTTACTTCAAATATGTATTTAATTATTTTCATTTTTATTGATTCTTAACGCCTCAAAAGTTTGACAAAAATTTAATTAAAAAATAGTCATATTTTAAGACAAGTTCGAACACGTGTTGTTTTGATTGAATAAGTAATTTAAGATGTTGTCTATTTTCATGTATTGGAATGAAAATTAAGTAATCCGATAAAAGAAAGGCTTTAAAAAATATTCATAACCATTTTTTAAAAAAATACAATGAAATGGAAAAAACTAAAGTGTTCTCCTTTTTCCCCCTTTTCCCCCTTCCAATTAGAAAGGTATTGGTTCCTTTGCTGGATATCATATTATACTAATAAAAACAATGTTTTGCCCCATTGTGCCACCGTAGGAAAATTTAAAAAAAAACTAAAATGCGGTAGGAAACTAACTTTTTTTTGTTTTCTTAAAACCATTTATTTTTATCTTTATTTATTTGCTAAGTATGTATATATTAGGGTGGTTCACCAAAAAAAAAAGTTTTTCGTGGATGCAGCTTTTTCCCTTCCTCTTGATCTTTAGAGGCGGCGATTCTTTTTTTTTTGTTTTTCATGCCTTACTTCAGATTCGTGATCAGCATGCTCATGCCGCCATTTTTAATTCCGAATTTTTGACTTCAGATTCGTGATCAGCTGCGTGATTCATATGTACGAGGAAGGCACACGTTGGATGGCTACAACGAGCCCCCCGCATCTCCCGAACTGCTAGCACACTGTCAAACTAGCACGTGCAGTCGTTGCTAACCACGTGTCCGCGGGTCACATGACCAGGTTCGGTGACGTCGGCTGAGGGAAGCAGGCGCCCTGACTTAACGTTTGTGTGAGGTACAAAGGGGCACACTAACTGTGCGCCCTCAAAATATAGAGTCAGGGCAAAATATAGGCAAAATATAGAGTCAGCAGATGCAGGCTGCTTCACTAGCCGGCATCACCTGAGCGGTGATGCATTGCTATACGAGACCATTTTTAAAATTTCGTTTTTTTTGTTTTTAAATTCCGAATGACCGTTTCCGTTCCGCTACAAATTGTGATCAGTGACTCTCAAAACCTATATATCAGCATTTTTATGCAGATTAGACAACTCCCTGAGGTTTTGGCCGTCTTTTTTCGATTTAGAACCAATGTGCATCGCCGCTGTAGAGGTGAATGTAACCGAAGACCCAAATTTATCGATTCATGTTTATATATCGGAATTCATTACAATAGCATCAAAATTACGGCTGTAATCGTGTCGACAGACAGACATAGCTAATCATACATTTATATCATGCAAAACAAACGTAAATTCTGATCCCATGTTATGTGTATTTAGCACCAATTCAAAATTAGTCCTTGTTTAATTCTACAAACATAAAAAAAGAACATAAAGGAACATTTATTATGCAGGTAACAATGTAATAAGAATATGTTTAAATGCTTTATTTTTTATATTTTAACTCAGTTTCATATTTGGCAACTCTTTCATCGGCTTCCATTTTCATCTTATTCAGTTCGACCTCTTTGTCGAACTTTTCTCTTGCAATCTCAAGTTTCCGCTTCTAAATTTCAAAATCCATTTCTTATTGATAATTTTCTAATTTCATTCGCTTTTCCTCTTTTCCGATCTTTATTCTTCTTTTCTTAGTCTCCTTTGTTGTATTTGCCTCCCATTGACAAATTTGTATTTTTCAAATTCTAGGTTTTTCTCCAATAAAACAGCTCGACCAATGTTGACTAATATAGGTTGAGTCACTCGAGAGAAAATCACTCTTTTTCGCCTTTGTTCAAACTATTAAATTACGATGTTAGCTAAAAATTGTACAGTTTCAAGTTTTTTCTCTTGATTTCCTTTCATCCATTCTGACAGCTCGACCAAGCCGATCTCAAGTAACCTAACCCATATTAATCCCTTGATAATTAATCCCCATAATAAACCTTGAGCTCGACTGTTTTGAAGCTCAGCCAATTGTGCAATGGCCATTTTTGGAGGTAATTTTTATAATTTTTCAGCAAATGAACGTGCTGCTTTTTCGCATGACGATTTTTCGGCTGCTGGTGTCGTTGGAGTTGTAGTTGTTGTTGTAACCGAAAGTGGTGGTGGCGGTGCCGTTGTTGCATCGGTTCTGTACTGTTCATATTCAGAATCTACTTTTATGATGTCACAGAACGGTTGCGAGTCGATGTTGTCGGCTATATGAGAAAAGTCGTTGAATTCACTCGACCAAAAATTTCTTTAAGGCACTCGTAGGCTGGCAAATTTTCAACACCTTAGTTGAAAGAACATATCACCTTTTTTTCAATAATTGGCTTCACTTTCTAATTGAATTTCTTATCATAAACATTTCTTAAGCCTGTATGATACTTAATTAAATTGATCATTGAAAATTATAACTAGAGCAGTTCAAATAGCACGAATACATGGATTCAATTGGTGTGAGTGAGTACGCATATGGTACGAATTGGAGAAAAATTTGTAGGACGGACTGTATTTTCTTTGCATTTTTTTTTGCCGTTTCTTTCAATTCGTTCTTCGTTAAGTTTCGATCAAATATTTACTGTGCTGTAAATAATTAGTTTGAGATTTTTAGGGTAAACAAAACTATTTAATATAAATGTATGCTGAATTGGAAGTGATGTGTGTAGCTAATACTAATTTATTTAATGCAGCTGCTCTCAAAAACACCAGATATAAAAAAGTAACAACGTTTATCCTTTTCTTACAAAATATGTCTGTCCTGCCCACAAGCCACTTGTTTTCAGATTTTAAAATTGGACAAAAAAAATTAAGTATCATACGGGCATTAGCCCATGTTCAGCCTAGAGAAGGTCAGCTCCTATGGAATTTTTCCACTCGATGGCTTTTTTAAGATAGAGCATCTTCTACCTTACCCAGTCCCACCAAGCGTATCGGCGATTACTTTTTTATAAAAAAATTGGGCCGTTGGTTTCAGCAATATAGAATTAAATAACATATGATCATATCGAGAAAATGAAAACATATAAATAAAAAAACGAAATGGCCATTTCAGCCCTTGGAAGAACATTGCCATTGAACACAATTATGATCTATTGTGTTGTGCGTGTTGTGAAATGTTTCAACACAAATAATCGAGATTCGAACCTGAGTTCTATTGCATACAAGCCACGCACCTCAACCAGCATGCCATGGCCGCCACAAAACATATGCTTACCTCAAAATTTCCAACCTGATGTCAATAGTTAAAAATAACACAAACTTCGGAATACTGCCATTTTTTTGCGGCTTCTCACTTTCCGTTCAATTTCTATTTTCATTGTTATTTTTGACAATGCCTTTTTTGAGGAAAATAATTAAATTTAAATGTTTTGACAGATAGTGATATGGAATTGAGTTCGTAACCAACATGTTGGTACCAAATATTTGTGTTATATTTAAGAATCTACAAATGGTTTTAATATTTTATTAGTTGCTTGGTACATTTCTGTTTTCATAGATGAAATTATTGAAATATACCATGTGACGGGGTATATTTAATGGATTGCTTTAGATATTAAAAAGCAGTTGGCATTGAGAAGTGTACACAATATACCATTACTATTTATTTGCTGTCAAAAATTCACAAATGTATTCAAGAGCTAAAGCGCACAACAAACTAATTACAGGGTATCACCAAGAATACTATACAGGGTGTCCCGCAATTGAATGCAACTATTTACGGAGCTGAAAGCTTATGTCGAGCTAAGCAAAAAATCGTGTGGGAGAGGGGGGGGGTGGGGGTTTATTTTCACATTCTTAGGAGCTACAGGGTTAATTAATATTTCACGACTTTGGCTAACGTTATTGTTTCTAGCAGAAAAACTAACTTACATAAACCTTATTTTGATAGCTCATTATAAAGGCAATAAAAACACCTTTCTAACGGCATACCAACAA
This sequence comes from Coremacera marginata, assembly GCA_914767935.1. Classification (NCBI taxonomy): domain Eukaryota; kingdom Metazoa; phylum Arthropoda; class Insecta; order Diptera; family Sciomyzidae; genus Coremacera; species Coremacera marginata. The sequence continues at coordinate 138,926,457 of OU612045.1, forward strand.
ACCACACCAACTTAACCGTTATCGAACTATGCTCGTGTGAAGATGAAATCAATCGATCGAAAATCCGTAATTACTTAGTTGCCAACCATAGTTATGCAGTAGATAATATCATTATTTTCTAGCATTAATTAACCCTGTAGCTCCTAACAATGTGAAAATAGAACCCCCCTTCCCATACGATTTTTTGCTCAGTTCGACATAACCATTCAGCTCCGTAAATAGTTGCACTCAATTGCGGGACACCCTGTATAATAGATTCCGCCACGCGCATGCCCGCCATTTTTGTTGTGACGTCAGGCGTGAGCAAGAAGAGAATGGCTGCATTCCGCCAACACTAGCGCTCAAGAAAATTCGGGTGAATGGCTACACTTTTGACAGCGCTGGCAGCTGTCTACGCTCGAGCGATGTGGATTTTACCTAGCGAAATAAATTACGCTACATCTACTCAACAGTTGCAAGTTATGTCATTTAACAGCTGTTTGCGCTCCAATTTGCATGAATTTGATTCATGTCAGCCAATGTCAAACTTACTAAAAAAAGTCTTAGTAAAAATTTTTCATAGGGGGCTTCCACTGGAAAATATTCTCATTTTCTTATACAATCTTGGTTTTTAAAATGAAATTAACATTTATCAAAAAGAGCACCTGTCCAGAAAAAATATATAAATATCTTTTAATACTAACTTTACCATCCGTGTGCACCCTTTCACAAAAAAAGCAGCTACGTTGCTCAATTTTTTTTTTTACATTTTTAATTTTTTTTTTCACAAAATAACCCAGCAAACCATAGTTGACGACTTTGTCGAAATTCCGACTAATTGTAACTATTTCGAGCTGTCTTAAAGAACTCGTTACAATTTCGTTACACAAATATCAGAAGAGTTTCACTTTTTATACGAATTCATATAGAATTGCGTTATGCGACTGTTTGTACGACATATTGAAATGCGAACAGAGTGAAATTTTCTTTCTTTCGAACTGTCTGAACGAAATCGTAACTTTTTCGTAACATTTTTGTTATGACTCGTTACGAAATCTTTACGACAGCTCTGCGCAAAATGGCCTCAGGAAAAATGGCCCCAAAATAAAATATTGCCCCACCACATAAAATTAAATTGGGCCCCGAATTGAAATAAAAAAGGACCCCACATTTTTCTTTGCCAAAATTTCATTTTGAGGAAAAATAGCCCCAAATATTTAACATGTATATTAAGTGTAACATCTACCGTACTTCTACAACAAGAACAATTATAGATGTCCATGTTATCCGCAATGAAAATCGCCTGCAATTTTAGAACGCATTCATTGCATAGCTTCAAATGATATTCTTAAATGTTTCCTTGCGACTCTTTTTTTAAAAAGATTTTCGTTAATTGAACGGAGATAAAAGGGCCACAGGAAAATATTTTTAAAAATATCGCGCTTTTTATAATAAAACTAGCTGAATACCCGGCTTAACTCGGGAGTTGATATAAATAATTTTCGATTTCATTCGTCGATTTGAAAAAACTTTTCACAGACTTTAGAAGGAATTTTGTGTGTATTTTCCAAACCGGTAAATTCGGTGAAATGAGCAAAATATAGCTTCAACATCAATTTGTTTTTCAACATTCAATCGTGATTTGTGTATGCGTGCCGCCGATCGCTTGCAAAAATATATTTTCAAGTTTTATATTGTATTCGATAGATTGCACATTTTTGAAAAAAATCAGAGCAAAAACGAATTTTTGGCAATTCGCGAGGGAACTGGACAAAAATTAAATTAGCATTTGAAATAGAAATTGAAATGTCAAAAAAACGCCAACTAACGTCGCAACTGGCTTGCGCATGTGTTGATGCGTACTCAAATACCACAGAATTCGGCATCAGCTGTCCTGATTTGCGAAAAAAGAAGTGGAATATAAATACACATAAAGACGAAAAGAAGATATTTATCACCGTTCGCGCTTTGCTACGCCTTACTGTATTTTGAAGTCCAGCGCCCTCTGGGGTTCAAGGTATAGCAAAATACATACCGCCAAAAGACTCACCGCACCCGAAAACCACTTATAAAAATCATACTTATCGAATGAGTTGTTTTGAGTTTTTTGCGGTATTTGTACAACAGCGCCCTCTGGTTTTCGAGATAGAATAAAAATATCGCCAAAGCCCTTTCCATACTTGAAAATCAAATCCTATATATCCGATATACAAATTTTTATTTAAATCGGATGAGCGGGTTTTGAGTGTTTCATGATTTCTTAAGTGATTTGTACTACAGCACCATCTGGTGTTTAAGATAGCGCAGAAAAAAAAGTCTAAGATACCCACCGTATCCGAAAACTCCTATGTAAAAATTTTCACGCAAATCGGATGTGCAGCTAGGAGTTTTTGGAGATTTTTAAAACATTTGTACTGCAGTGCACTCTGGTATTCAGTATAGAACAAAAAAGATAAGTCATAAAAACTACCGTACCCGAAAACCCCTAAATACAAATTTTCATGTAATCGGATGAATAGTTTCGGAGATAAACTGAAAAACAAAATGCCTTAAACACGATCACCGGGTTCAATTGTGAATCTGAATTATCCAGGGATCCATTCAAACACACACAAAAAATTTCATCAAAATCAGTGCAGCCGTTAAGGAACAGTTTAATAACATACACACGTACAAATTGTACAACAGCGCGCTCTAGTTTCAAAAAAGAACAAATAAGATAGCACCAGAACCCTTGTCGTACTTGAAAATCGCTATTTACAAAATTTTATCCAAATCGGATGAGCAGTTTTGGAGTTTTTCACGATTTCCTAAGATTTGTACTAAAGCGCCCTCTAGTGTTTAAGATAGCACTAAAAAAAAAAGTCCAAAACACTCACCGCATCAAAAAAGCCCTGTTTTCCAATTTCCATGCAATTTGGATGCACGACTTAGGAGTTTTTCGTGGCTTTTCCAAATATTTGTACTACAGCGCCCTCTTGTGTTCAAGATAGCACAAAAAAAATTAAGTCTAAAACACTCACCGTATCAGAAAACCCCTATACTCCAATTTTCATGTAAGTCGGATGCACGGTGTAGGAGTTCTTCGAGGTTTTTCAAAATATTTGTACTACAGCGCCCTCTGGTGTTCGAGATAGAACAGAGTAGATAAGTTATAAAAACTCACCGTATCCGAGAAACTCTAGTTACAAATTTTCATACAAATCGGATGATCGGTTTCGGAGATAAGCTAAACAAAAAGAATGCCTGGAACACGATCGCAGCGCCCCCTGCAGGGTCCAACCTTTTTTACTGAAAAAAAGTAGCCTATGTTATGACCGGGGTTATAAGGAACGTAGATTTCAAGTTTCATTTAAATCCATCCAGTGGTTTTCGCGTAATGCTTTAACAGACAGATAGACAAAAATTTTAAAAATGCGATTTTCGGACTCAGCGTCATTCAAAACGTCCATCGCAAAAGGAATTTCAAAAAAATATTTAATGTACAGATTTTTTTTTTTACAATTTTAAATATATATAGATAGATTTTTTGCCCTTGTACGAAATGTTGTTTTTTTAACATTACGTTCAAAGGCACACCATTTTATCATAAAAAAAAACACAGGCAAATTTTCATATACGCATAATATGCAAATTAAAAAATTTACCTCTTCCATATATTCAACATAAATGATCAGCAACTGCTTAAAACATATTCGGGGAATAATCTTAAACATTGCATCCCGTTGTGCTAAGGAACATTCTCTCTGACCAAAAGTTACCCCAAAAATATCTAAAATTTGGGGTAATTTTTTATTATGAAAAATAGCCTTATATCAATATAAGGCCCCAAAAAAAAAAGGAAAAATATCCTAAATTTTTCGTGTTGTTGCATTCCATATAAAATTTGTGGCCTTTTTCCATTTTTCGTTTTGTGGCCATTTTGCTTGGAGCCATTTTGCGCAGAGCCCTTTACGACATTTCGGTACCAAGTAGTGTCAACCCCTTTATACGATTTTCTTTACGATTTCGCAGCGAAATCGGAAAGATTTCGAAATATTCTTAACGAAATCGTAACAAATATTTCGCAATCTTTTCGATTTCGGAATTTGATTTCGTTACGAAATAGTAAAGAATATCGTATGAAGGGGTTGACATGACTTCGTAACGATTTCCTAACGAGTCTTAACGAGTCGAAAGAAAGGGAATTTCACTCTGTTCGCATTTCAATATGTCGTACAAGCAGTCGCATAACGAAATTCTATATTAATTCGTAAAAAAAGTGAAACTGTTCCGTGAAAAAAGTGAAAATATTTGCGTAACGAAATTGTAACGATTTCTTTAAGACAGCTCGAAATAGTTACGAATTAGTCGGAATATCGATGATGTAGTCAACTATGGTTTGCTGGGATATTGAAATTTGATATTTTTCTGACAACATTACATTACTTGATTAGATTAATATTCTTATTTTGAAATTTCATTTTGAATGTGTTCGTAACAAGTGTCAAGTGACTCACGCGTGACGTGAACTGCACAGAAGATTTTCATTTCTGCGCACTGATGGCGGAATCTGTTATATATTATTCTTGGGGTATCACCAGTGTGCATGTGCAAAAGAGTACAATTTTAACAGCACGTATCTTTTGTTATTGGAGAGCTCTTTTTTGTTACACTTTTGCTCTTTTGCAAAAGAGCTCTATAAAGAGTTCCGGATCGTGAATACATCTAACATTTCATAGAAAATCTACACAAAACATTTTGTGAAGCAGTCTTATTGTTTATTCGTTCTCCTGAAAAGAAAGCAATTTTGAAATAAGTGGTTTTGTCAAATGTGCAGAGAATTATATAGTTCTAGTTATTTGTGTTATTTTTGAATCGGTACAACAAACGGCTGCCTTATGTCTTAATGAGCTTTTTATTCAGCATAAGCGGCTTGAAATAAGGGGTGTGCCAAAAGTCACTTATATATTATTTTTTAATAAAATGCATTATTTTGTTGTCTGAGTTTTTAGTGAATTATTAAGTAGAGACATGCAGGTTATTGATTTAGTTCTTAGGTCAACTGAACCTTATGCGTATGCGTGCAGATGCAGATGCAGATCTTTTGCCAAAATATTACATTTTTTTTTATCTTAGTCCTCACTTTGCCAAATTGTATTTACAACACTGCCTGGAAAAATACCAAAAATTGCCTTCTAAATCTAATGCAAAACACTTAATGAGAACCCATAAAAATCCATGTCAAAAAAAGTTTTAAAAATCTTAATTCTATTCAAATTCTACCATTCTAAAATCTATTCAAACTCTGAGCCAAACTAGACATTCAAATAACGATAGAGGCACAAAGCGGTTAATTTATTATTTAATCATGACTGAGTGTTGGTCACTACCTGTTGAAATTCACAGAGTCTAGACGGTGGGAATTGAAATGAGTTATTTTAACTAAGTATTCAAACATACAACAAAACAAGTATCATCTCCCACTGAAACACAATCAAGAATAGAAAGTCGAAAGCAAACTGCCAATAATCCGACCATTTCCTTCCATAACACCTCTTTTTTTTTATTAGCAAATGAATACGGGATTTGGGAATAAAATTGGGGATTCCCAGCTGTCTGTTTGCGGTGTGTTAACCTTACAATGTGCTGTGGTGCACAACCGTTGGCTAAAATCCCAGTTTGTCGCACATTACGATGGATGAGGATTAGTTGAGAAAGACTAAGGCAGAGAATAGTATAGAAGGCACATGAAAAATAAAGACAAGCAAATTGAAAACGGAAGTATTTAATACGGTAGTCTTACTGGCTGCCATTTGAGGGTCCCTGCACTGCACAAGGGTTTACTCGGATGTGTATGTGTGTGTGCGAAAGTGTGGTAGATGTTGCTGTGTTTCATCGTTTCAGTGACCATTGGTTAGCAATAAGTAATTTATGAAGGGATTTGCTCGGTTTATTTATTGTTATTTAATTTTTCTATTTTGTTTTTTTTTTATTGAATTCTGTCATTGTAGCAAAATATTTAAATTCACATTTTAGCAATAAAATGTGTATTTACAGTATTTAAAAAAATTATTTTATTTTCGTGATTTTATTTAAAAAAATATGCTGGCATTCATTGTTTTGATTTGAACCTCATAAATTTAATGTTATCGCAGATGTTCTATTTCCTGTTGCATTCCGTTTCATTTTTTTGCCGCCATTTTTCCATATATTGATTTTGCATGCCAGCTGCAGCCATTAAAACTTGCTTTTAAATTTATATATATGTGTATATAAATATTTTTTTTATCCTGTGACACTTTTGTGCTTTTATTTCTTTTGTGTTTTTTTTTTGTTCGCAATATGGAAGAATTTAAGTAAATGTATTTTTAAATATCCGTTTTAACTTTGCGATTGTTTTAACGCACAATCGGACAATTGCATAGTTAATGTTAATTTTTCTCAACCAACATCATTTAAAGTGGCACCATCTGTTGCATACATTTAACTAGCTTGCATTTTAAAGTATTTTTTATAAGATATTGTGATGCAGTGTTAAATAAAGTTAATAAGTATTCAACAAATGATCTTTTATTAAATTCTGTTTCACTTCTTTATACAGCTGAGTAAAGTTCTATCTATTCTATTTCTATCACGTCCGAATATAATTAAAAAATAATTTGGAAATTTATAAAGCAATTTTATTTTGTACGCAGAAAATTTTACAAACAAGCCCTGCACTCGCCAAAGTTATGGAGAGCATAACTAACTTCAACTTGATGAACTATCTGGAACACAATGACCGTCAGTATGGTTTTCGTAGGGCCCGCTCTACTGGCGACCTTATCGCGTTCCTTACTGAAAAACGGAACCAATGCGTTCACTTATTTGTTGAGAGCAGAGTTGTTGCTCTGGATATTTCAAAGGCATTTATCCGAGTGTGGCATAAAGCGCTCGTGTCAAAACTAATTGCATATGGTGTCGGTGGTAATTTTGCTTGGTGGGTAACGTGCTTCCTTATGAATCGAACGATCTAGAGATGAGTCGCTCCGAACATGTATAGTTCACGGAACCATGTTCACAGTCGAACATAGTTCAAATCATTCCTTCGGTCCATTCTTAACACGTCCAAACAGTTCCGGTTGCAATGGTTTTTTTTTTCATATAAACAGCATGAACCGACATCTCTTTCGTACTTGTTACTGCTTAGCCGAGTTGGTTGTAAAAGTGGTGAAATAAAATATATATCACTTCTTCTTTGGTAAAAGTAATTGAAAGAAATGACATAAAACTCCGAGAGAGCTGCTACGTATGAACATGTGTGAAAAATTTTAAATATTTAGGATAAAATTTTATGTAAAGAATGTTGAATAGAGTTCATTATATTTTGCATATGAGTATAGCATTTTTCACGAGCTGATTTTATTATATAAATTTAGATTATATAATAGATTATATTACATTTAGCAGATTATATTATAAATTTAGTACACAAACACATTTTTCCCTTTTACAGATCAAAGGAACCAAATGGCTCCGTGGACACGTTTCCGAGAACTAGTTCCGCTGTACGAGAGAATCATTCCATGATTATTCCGGCTCCGGAACTGTTAAGCACAAGCCTAATTGTGGCTTATGAAAACTATCCACTTGGTCACTCTTGCAACTATTTTCCATGATGCATATTTTGAAACTCCAAACAAATTTACAATAGTTCGGTACGGCTCGGTATTTGCCATATACCAAAGGAAGAGAAATTTCCTTGTCTGCACTTATCCTGGTGTATCCACCTTTGTGCATTAATTTACTTTTAAATTCATAAGATTGCGCGTACAGTCCTGAAAATAGATGAATCTCGTTTTGCATGTATTTATGATTTTAGCACACCAAGTATAAAACTTACCTATTTAACTTTGGGCCGTTGTTCTATGTAGTCTTAAATATTTTTTTAAGTCTTCATCGCTAAAATTTCCTATCGTTTCGTAGAGCGTTTAAATTTGTCCATGGCTTTCATATTCTTCGGCACTATCGCTGTCGTTAAAAATTGACGTAGAACTTGAAGTCTACGATTCCATTGACGTGTTTGCCAGTTTTTGGACAATGTCATTTAACTCCGCGTTGATTTTGAATTCATTGTGACCAGGCGCGGATCCACGGGGGGGGGGGGGAAATTTCCCCCTTTTCCCAAAATCTCATAAATTTCAACAAAAAACTGAAATATGCATGTGTAACCAAGATAAAGCAAAATCAAATGGTACGTTTAAGGCTTAATCTACCCGTGCGCAATAGCCTTTAGAATTGCTAAATAATTAGTGTAGATGCTGGTCAATTGAAACAATTAATAGAAGATATTATTGGAAGATTTGCTAACTTGCTCGGAGAAAAAAGAGAAATGCTGGTTTTGAGATTAAAAGGTGAGCTTTGTCATTGGCAACAAAAATGGAAGGATCTAATATTATCTGGTGCTGGTAAACTACCTGGTTCTGCTTTTGAAGCTCTCCAATGCTGTGATAAGGACATTTATCCAACAATACAGAAGCTCCTCCAAATTTTCTGCACATTACCAGTGACCAATTCAAGCGCTGAACGTTCTTTTTCATCATTACGATGCATCAAAACCTGGCTCCGAACTACAATGCTTGAAAAAAGATTAGTTGGTTTAGCGTTGCTTCATATTCACTACGACATAGTTTTGAATCCAGAGGATGTAGTCGAAAGATTTTCCAAAATTGGTAAACATAGAATTTTACTATAAATTTTTACAAATAATTAATAAGTTATAATTATTTTTAAATATGAATTAAATCAAATCTAAATTGATGTTAAAAATAATAGAAAATATGCATTATTTTACTTCTAATAAAAGTTTTAAAAAAATATATCTATGTGAAAATTATTAAAAAATAATCCCCCCCAAAATTCTTCTCTGGATCCGCCCCTGATTGTGACTAAAGTGCAAGCGTATTCTTGTGTACAAGGAAATATGTTTAATCTATTTGCTCCTCAACAAGTAAAATTGCTTACCTTCTTCAATGTGCTCTATATTATCGTTAACCCTTTTGAAATATTTGTTGCCATACGGCAACAATTTGTTAAACGCCATCTATGCTATAGTAGCGGACCCTTTTTTGGTTTGTTAATATGATAGATATATTAACGGTGTTTTATCATCCTAAATAGATGTTTTCGACGATTTTAATTCAATGAAATGGTTGGAAATTCATAATTTTAAACATCCATTTTTGCAGAATTGATACAAGCGAGTTAAGAGGTTTTTGCAATTGTGATATTTTTAAAGTTGTTTGATAAAAAAACGCAAAAGAAAATTTTACTTAAAAATTGGTAATTATTTATGTATTGTGTTGTTGTTTATGTCTGTTACCATAAGGCAACAAATACTCCCAAAGGAAATATTTTTTTTTATTAGAATTTGTTGCCATATGATAACAATTTATGAATAATACTTATTATTGCTAAAGAAAAACATTTTACTTAGTTTTAAAACAAATCGAAAAAGAAGAACAAAAATATGAAGAAATTTAACGAAAATGAATTGTCAAACATTTGGACTAATTTTGATGTGTCTGATGACGAGCGCCATCTTTTGAAAATATTGGAAAATATTCGTAACGAATCTGAAGAATAAAATGATGGGGAGGTGATTTACAATAAAATCTGAAATTAGAAAAATGTATTATTAGAAATACCTACTTCTGCAGATTGCTGCTGCTGCCTCAAATGTTGAAGTTGCTCAGACTGATATTGATATCGAGTGCGAATTCGAAGAGATAAAAATCAACCATTCTCGCAGCGAAACAATAAGAAAAAAGTTCCATGGGTTACATGATCATGTATTTATCCATAAAAATATGGTGTACAACCATCCCTACCCCGTTTACCTATTTTAAAAAATACTTCACCGATGATCTTGTCAAATCGATAGTGCAAAATACAAATAGGATGGCATTGGCAAAAATGGGCTCAAGTTTGAGCCTAAGGGAGGCTGAGTTGTATAAAATTATTGTTATTTCAATTCCTATGGATTTACTTAACTTTCCAAGAACAAAAATGTACTGGCGCAGAGAGACAGAGATACCTGGTATTAAAGAGTCGATGCCAATTGAACGCTTTCACAGCATTCGAAATGCTCTTTGCTTCAATTATGAAAAGTCATCAGATGTTTTGTGCAAAGTAAGACCATTAATTGATGCAATTTCTAAACGGTGGTGCGGAATTCCCCATGGAGAGTTCCTTTCAGTAGACAAGATGATGGTGGCGTTTAAGGGGCGTACGTCGTTAAAGCAATATATTCCCAGAAAGTCAATTAAGTGGGGCCTTGTTTTAGACTTTGAAATATATTCTGGAAAAAGCACTAAAATAGGCACAGAAAATCTGGGGTTTTGCTCAGATATTGTGGTCAGACTTGCTGAAACTATACCAATAGCATTGAATCAAAAATTTCTTTTTCGACAACTTTTTTCAACGCCCCCTTTGATACAATACCTGCGATATCATGACATTTGGGCCACAGGTACTATGCGTCAAACCAGACCTCATAAAGCTCCATTAAAATCGAATAAGGAGCTCAAAAAGGAGATAAGAGAAACAACTGATCATAGGGTTTCGAATGATATTTTCCTAGTAAAATGGCACGATAACGGTACTGTTCTTGGAGCATCAACTATTTATGGGATCGATCCGAGCGACGTTGTGAGAAGATTTAGCGTTCAACAAAAAAAATTTGTTCATATCTTTCAGCCATGCACAATCAAACAATATAATAAGCACATGGGAGGGGTCGATAAAATGGACTTTTTGATTTCACTTATAAAATTCCGATAAAAAGTAAGAAGTGGACGGTGAAGCTATGGAATCACTTCGATCGATCTTGCCGGGTGCATTTCGTGGCTTGAGTATAAAAAAGATTGTGGATTCCATAAAGTGCCAAAACTCTTGTTTTCTCAACAGTTGCCAAAAAACGTGGCAACCATCAAATACTACACAAGAAGAGGATACCTTCCCGCCAGTAAAGGCTAAATATGAAAGAAAACAACTAGTTGAAATTCTGACTTTTTTCCATAGAAATGGTGATGTCCGCTAAATAAGTCTATTGACTTGTTAAATTAGTTATATTTAAATTATTTTTTTAATTACTTTAAAACAACCAATTGAAAACTATTACTGATGGCCTAAAGTTAATAATATTTGATGAAATAACATGGTTAAATATATATAAACTTGTAATCTAATAAAAATTTGCAATTAAAACATGTCAAATTCAGAGTAGTTGCCACCTTAATATAATTCAAAGTAGTTTACCAATCACTTGTTTTTAAGTAGTATTTCAATTACTTCATATATAATGCAATAAAAACTATTTAGAATTGAAGTGGATGCCGCCTTAATATAATTCAAAGTTGTTCATATACTAGTTTATTTTAAATTAGTTTTTTAATAAGTTGTATTTAAAAAAAAGTTAGTTTGTTCCTATAGGGAAGTGTCAAGTGCATTTGTGTCTTCCGTCGTCTACGAACAACTGTTTCTTCAACTACCACAAAAAAAAAAAAAAATGCGACATGGTTCTTATCAGCATTTTTTACAAGATTCTTTCATGAATTCCTCTATTAATCTTTCTTTTTAATGAATAAAATTATTATTTTTTTGCTAAAACGTAAATATTTTACAAGAATTTTCTTTGCTATTATTATATTTAAATACTGTCCATAATTAAACCTCTGTAGTTAATTGAAACGATGTGATTTAAAGAATATTACCACTGGATGTTTTTGTTGCCATATGGTAACAATTTGAAGCTCCGCCCCAGGATAAGTAGAGAAATGTTGAATACAGATTTTGGCTCAGTAGATCATAAGGAGTAATTGTACAACTTTTCAAAATTTTGCTTTGCGCAACGAATATTTTGCTACGAAAGGGTTAATATAAAAAATATTAACATGTGTTAAATCTGTTGACGCTGTGTTTTTCGTTGTTTGTAAGCCACAACATGAAAAGATTAACTGTTTAAGATTCATAGCGCATTTAATATTTTTAAATTTTTTTTATAATTTTTTGTGACTGAAATTTAATTACAGCTGTGAAATAACTTTGTAGAGTCATTATTGGATAATAGAAATAAACAAAATGTGATCCAGGATGGTTTTTTTACAAAAGTGAAATCTAATCAGATCATAGACCGAAAAAACGCAGCTAATAAAAAAAACCTTTCTATCAAAAATTAAAAAAAAATACTCGAAAAAATAAACAGATCAGAGCACCGCGCCGATTACCTGTTATGGAAAAGGGTGTCTAATGCATTTTAAACAACATTGTTGCTATAAAATATATTTTTGAAGTAAGGTCGTACACGCATGTACGTGATAAAAGATTGTATGCTTGTGTAAGTGACAGAGGCTAAGAGCTTTATTTTAGAGGCCAAAGTTCAAAAACTTTTTTGACGCTTTTGTTCTATGAAGTTGTACATATGATGAGTTTTCTCTGGTTTTACTAAAAAGCTTTCAACTTAAGTTCAAGTTGCATAGAGTGCAAAGCTATGAGCTCATAAAGTTTTCATCGATTTTTTTATGTATTGTTCAAGATAAAATATTTGTATGATAAAGACAGTCGCTATATGAAAGCTCATGCCAAGCATATAAATATATCTGGTCCTTAAACCATTTCAAAAGTTTTTCTCTGGTTGTTAGAGAAGGATGTTATAAGCTTCAATTTAGAGCTTTAAGGATTTAAAGTTTCGATAAAGCTTTAAGGGTGTACTAAAAATATTAAAAGGTTCGTAAATAAAATTGTTTTTACGTAGAGAGCCACCGGATGTTGCAAAAATGTACATATTTAAAACTTGACAGTAACTTGGCTTAAAAAAATTACAAACTTCGGAGTCTTCTCTTCGGAGTAGAAGAGTATATAAATTGTATCAAATTTGAAAATGTTTTTAGATGTGGATTAAAAAGCATTCCATATTAGAAAAAAAATAACGATAACGGGAGGTTGATTTCATTTTGCCTACCTTATTAATTTGCATCAATACCAAAATAGTATATAGACACACTAAAGGCCAGTTTTTCAGTGCTGGTTTTACTCTGTTTGTAGTTTAACCCTGCTAAAATATTGTACTTCTGTGAGACGTATGCTTTTTAAATATTTTGCTCTCTCTTTTCCGATAAGGTTATATGGGCATGGTTTAACTTAGTTTAAACTATAAATTAAAATTTTTAGTAACTTTGAAACGATTTTTAAACAGCCAATATTGGTAGTCGAGATAGGAAAATTTGCCAGAATTTTTGTTATGAAGACAACTTTTGATAAAGGTTATTTCTGTCTTATCCGGATTCTTTTAGGAGTTATAGCTCTAAAATTACTGAATGCGTCAAATCAACATATCGCAAATTTTTTATTCGTCGCGTGTGACAAAGGAACTTTATTCCACATATATTGATGGATTACAAAGAACTAGTAAGAAATGGAGCTAAAATACCCCACGCGGCCGTATTGAAGTATATTTGAAGTTTTTAGCCGTCTGTAAAATGTTAAGGTATAAACTGAAAAGATATTTGTGTCATACGTTTAATTGTGTCATACGTTTTATTTTACCCTTAGCTGCCACATAAAGTTATTTGTAGACTTTACATTATGCTAAAAAATATATGTGCAAAATTTGTTTGGTATGTCCAAATTCTTACCATCGGTGTAAAATAATTTCTTTTAAAAATTAAATTAAAAAAATTTACGCTTAAAGGTGTTGTCGCATGATTTATACTTAGTCTGTTTTTTAAACAAGCACGGAGAGATAACATTTTCAACAGTTTAACAGTGGTTAAACTCAGATCAATTTTGACCGAGGTTTAACTAAACTTAAGTTAAACAAAATTTAAGCCAACTCTGAAAAACTGGCCCTGAAAGTGCGTAAGAGCGATAATATAAAGTATTTTTGAGTTAAATAGAAGCAGGGTTGCCACTCAAACAAAATTTAAGCTACCAAAAACACTAAAACAATCTACCAAATGAAAAAAAATCTACCAAACAAAAAAATCGCTGGAAAATTCACTTAAATACGCTATTTTTTTTAGTCGATTTCTAAAACTTTGTATTTTTAAAGATGACTTTGTAGTCCATCGTTTAATAAAAAAAGCTGATTTTTTTCATTAATATACAAAACAATTTTTGTGATTTTTTGACGCACATTATATAGTGGGAATTTTTTTGGCATAAAGGTTCAGGTTCAACCCATTATTCTGGGCGAACGAAACCCAAACACTACAATTTGCTTGAACTTGACAAGTGCAGGTTCATTTGTTGTTTTTGTTTTGCGAGTAAAGTTTGAAATTGAACCTGAACCGAAAAACGAAAAAAACACGGTTAATATCCAATCCACAACTTTGGAGGCCTTTAGTTTTCACTCTAGTTTTGGGTAGATATTTCGCCATGACAAAAACTTACGGCAAAAAACCGATGATTTTTGAAAAAAAAAAAAATCAAAACTGCTAGCAGACTTCTTCTTGAACACAGCTTTCATTTTGAATAAAGAACTTGCCAAACAAAATTTATAGCATCTTTGTGTAAAACGAACGACACGTCGATTTCGTGCATAAACGAGAACAGCTGTTCCAGTAAAGAACGATAACGTAACCTTAGTATGAAATTGGCTTTGTGTAAGAAAAAAATTACGAAAGAAATGTCAAAATTTGACGATTAGTAAATTGCCATCGTTGTGAACATTTTTAAAATGGAAGTTGCTATGAAGAAAAAGTAAATAGAATATAATTTATTTTCATCTAAGAATACACAAATACTTTCTATATTTTTAGTACAAAGAAAACAACAATTTGGATTGCTAGAAATGGAAAAGAGTCCAGAGCTGGCAAAAGGCACTCCAGTCTTTGGTGCAATCGCCGAAAACGTTTCTAATATTATTTAATTTTCACAGTACATAAATCCTAAAACTGAATTTGCAGCAGAAGTAAACAAACAATTATCCAATTAACAAAATAAACGAAACAGCTGATGAAAAAAATTTTAAATTTTAAATTTTAAGTTTAAGGTTTTTGTCAGTTTTACGCAATATGCTGGACTTTAACGATCCGGTAATAATGTTAAGAGTATTTGAGCAACGTAAGCACCAAGGTGCGCCAAAGGTAATGATTATAGTTTTTATTTCATATCTGTGAGTTTTATATGCAAACAATTTTTAATGTCTTCAAAAATAAAAATAAATCTACCAAAATCAACCAAATTAAAAAGAAATTTACCAAACTACCAAAACCCGATTTGGAGAAAAAAAATCTACCACATTTGGTAGAATTCTACCAAAGCGGCAACGCTGAATAGAAGTCGTAGTTGTACTAATAATTGCCCTTGTAAAATTACCATTCCTAAGGGTTAAGCAGCGTAGGACGTATTTTCGTGGTTATTTAGTCCTTATGAGTCAAATCCCATGGTAAAAAAGTTTTCATTGAAGATTTGAATTACCGTTTTTTTTAAGGTATTTTCGACACATAATTTCATTGAGAAAAAAATGCTTGATAAAGGCTGAGTTCTTCCTAAATGCATTTATGTAAAGAATCAGTGACTTTTTCTTTGAATAAGTGCTGCGCAATTAGATTATTATTTTTAAGCACGCTTTAGTTGAGTAGTTTTTGTGAATCTACTAAGCACCAATTCAAAGAAAAAGTCACTAATGCTTTGCATGAATGCATTTAGGAACTCTGCAAAACTTGAATAATTGGAATTATATGAATATAATATTTACAATGTTATACTTCAATAGCAGTAACGAAAAATTAAGAAGCACATTACGCTATTTGAACTGCAGAATAAAATAAAACAAGCACATTTTTTATCTAAACACATTTCAATGTAGACTTGATGTTGATTATAGCGAAACGACAACATTCATTCTAAGCTACATGCAAATTTGGTACATGATGAGAAGTCAACATGTTTACAATTGTGAATATTTGTCAAATAGTAAATATAGAGTTTATCATTTCTTCATTTGTAGGAAGATTTTAATAAACAGAATGATTTGAAAAAGCGTTTGGAATAACGACTGTTACTAAAATCCTATAGCGTAGTTATAATAGCATCAAAGAACACGATGAGTCTCGAAGTTTTCAACAACGAAATGATAAAAACTAAACTGATAAATCGATCATAAATAGAAAATATGAGCGTCACAGAATTAACCGCAGTGAGTTAAAAATTCCCATTTTTGCATACAAAAAAATATTCCCCGTTTTTTAGTCCGTGCCAGTGGAGTAGATATGGGGAAATCCGCGGGTCCGGATCCCTTCCCCCCAGAGCCGTAGAAACCATTACCAAATAGCTCAAAGCACGAATCCACATACATATACATTGCGAAAAATGATTCTTTTTCTCAAGAAAGTTCTCAAAATTTGATTTCGTTCAGAGTTTAATTTTTCTAAATTGGTCAAAAGCGCAAATCAAAAAATCCAAAAGTGTATTTGTATCATGCACAAGGTGGTAGTAAAATAATGGAGAATAACGAAATTTCCGTTTAATATCTCAAAAACCAAGACAGCTCAAAGCAAAAATGGTTTTGGTCAGTTTAATATCTCAAAAACTAAAAAAGCTCAAATCAAAAATGGTTTTAAGTCAGCTTGGTCAACTATTTCCTTGCAACAAAAAATTTACCCCTACCATCCGACAACAAAAAAAAAAAGAATTTTAAGAGATAATACATAATACAATAACAAAAGTTTATGAATTATTACCAATAATTAAAATTTATTACTGACTCTAACTGGATCTTTTTTACATATAACTCATCCGATTTTAAATTATGTTTTGTTTTCCGTTTTAATATATCGTCTACTTCGTTGGATGCGGTGAAAACAAAAATTTCACAACAAAAAAAAAAAGTTTTGTGACTGCGCTGAAAACTGAAGAGTTAAGTTTTCTCAAATTCTTATGATAGCATTCGATTCACCGGTAATTTTTACATGTGAGATGGTTACTCAAGTTGATTTAAAACTAATTTCATTATCCTTTAAATAATCAAACATGTGACTATAAAAAATTTTAACAAAATAACAGTTTTTGCTTTGAGCTGTTTCAGTTTTTGAGATTACCTCCACCTTTCAAAATTTCTACAGAATTATTAACATAGTAATACAGAACTAGATCGCGAATTTTTTTTACTTTCGTGGTCAGTTGGTTATTAACAGGCCAACTTATTTTATTTGAGGATTTGGGTAATACTCACCCAACAGAAAACCTCCATTATTCAGTTCAGTTTCAAGCTTCCTTTTTACAGAACCGTATTCTGAAATGAAATGAAAAAAATTAAAAAAAAAAAATCGAAATGGCCTATTTCAGCCCTTGAAAGGACTTTGACCGAGCTTCTTATGATCAATTGAGTTATATGTGTTGTGAAATGCTTGACCACAAATGATCGAGAACTGGACCTACAAGTTTTATGCCGACTCCGAACGGCTCATGTTCTCAAGAAGCTTTTCATGGCAGTTTTTACTCTCTGAGGCTTGCCATTGTCTGCAGAGAGGTGATGGTCGAACAGAAAAATTAATTCAATTGAAAAAACTTTCTATCAGGTGGGAATTGAACCAGAGTTCATTGGCGTATGTGCCACACACTCTACCCACTACGCTTCGACCGCCACTGAAACAAAAAAGAAGTCCTTTTTTGTTTCAGGCTGGATAGACATACGTCTGGAATAGTTAAAAAAGCTTTAGTGGCTGAGAGCAGACATACGGTCGCAAAGTGTTAAATTAACAGTGCACTTGAAGTGTCATCATTATCTCATTTTTTAATATATAGTGAAACCTAAAAGGTGTAATATCACTTGTATTATGACTATGAGCTTGTATTAAGATTTTTTCATATCATTACTTCAATTTCTCAGATATTTTTTTTGGTAATATGTTGTCAGATCAATCTTTTTATTATCAAAATGAAAAAAAATTATATTCTTGATAAGATCAATTTAAAAAGCAAAGGTTAACTTGATCTTTCTGTAGTTTTTTTCGGTGAATGACTTAAATATTTTTGCAGATTAAACGCCAAAGAACCCTGGTTCAATTTCCACCTGACAGAAAGTTTTTTCAATTGAATTCATTTTTCTGTTCGACCATCACCTCTCTGCGGACAATGGCAAGCCTCAGAGAGTAAAAACTGTCATGAAAAGCTCCTTGAGTACATGAGGCGTTCGGAGTCGGCATAAAACTTGTAGGTCCAGTTCTCGATCATTTGTGGTCAAACTTTTCCCAACACGCACAGCACAATTGATCGATCATAAGAAGCTCGGTCAAAGTCCTTTCAAGGGCTGAAATGGCCATTTCGTTTTTTTTTCGTTATTATAACTTTGAAAAGAGACCCGCGCGTGAGTTCGATATAATATAAAAATCAAGTTACTAAGTTACTACAGCTGCTATTTTATTATATCATTTATTTTATGTGCTAAAACCGGTATATTTGAGAAGGGGCACATTCCAAAGGATGTTATCAATAATTATTTTGTGTGCATATATAGTGATTTAATTCAGTTTTGACCACTTACGTCTTCGTATTATTTGTTTCGTATAACTTTAAAGTCGTTTTTCTCAAAACTAAGTTTTTCAAAACTGCGGGCAACTTAGCTCAAAAACTACTTGACCGATCCTTACAATATTTGGAAGGACATTTTTTAATAACATTTTGACCAATCTGAATAAAACTGGTTTTTAAAATAATCCTTAAAAATCGTTTTATTCAAAATTTAAAACAAAAAATAAGTAAAAAATGCCATTTTTTTCGAGGTGCGCATAAATTTTTACAAATTTTTTTTTTAAATTCTGTCTCATTCGGAAAGGAGATATTTTCATTACGTTTTAAAATTTAAAAATGTTTTTTCGAGTCAACCTAGGAGCCAGTAGTGCCAAAAGAGGTCTTTTACAGCAATCGTTGTAACCAGCGCCATCTTTGTTTAAAAAAATCATTTATTTTAAACATAAATGCTGTACCAAATTTGAAAATTTTAAAGCTCCAAGCAAATTTCTTCTAATAAAAACTATCATCTCTATATCACTCTTTTTTACTCTCCTCTACATGTACTGCCGGCCTTAAGGGAGTATTCCTGGTTGAAAGGCTGTTTTTGGACCCTCTTTGAAAAACTACTCATTTGAAAACGCAAAGAGTTATTTAAATTCTGTTTTTTTATTTTATTAAGAACATATTAAATAAAAATTTTTTTCCTTTGTACGAGGGCTGTTCAAAAAGATGTCGGCCTTCAAAGTTGGGCGTCAAAAAAAAAAGGTATGCGGCTTGTGACCCGGATAACTCGACTTCGGATCATCTGAAATGGAAAAAGTGAACGGCGTTAGATACAGTACAGATGTCATTCTGGTCCCTATCTCAATTATAATTTTTCGATTATTTTTTACACAATGGCGGTCATTGAAAAATGAAAAACTGATTTTGGGTCTTTTTTTTTTGTAGTTTAGTGTAAAACAAAAATAGTAAAAAATTGTTTAAAATTGTGATTGAAATAGAGACCAGAATGGTGACAATTCTGCGTCGATTGAACTTTGTTTCATCGGTTCAAAACTACGGGCGCAATCTGGGCCGCATGCTCGAAAAACGTGGTTTCGAGATAAACGCGTTTAAGTTTGAAGTTATTTTTTTGCATCAAAAAAAGAAAAATTGAAATGAAAAATTTGAGCATGCAGTTTTAAAAATTTGACAATTCTGCGCCGATTGCACTTAGTTTCATCAAAATTGGTTCAGTAGAACCGGAGAAAAGTGACTTCGAAGTTCAAAAACTTGATTTTGAAAAAACTCAAAGAAAATTTTAGGCAATAAAACATTTTCCTTTTTGTGAAATACTTACATATATCAATCTGCAATGCCAGCCCCATAAAGAACTAATTCCTGCGGGCAGTTCTACCTTCTTTTGATGCGGCCAGAGCTCTGGCTTCGGACCTTTTCAAACGTTCTTTGAGAAAACTGTATAAAACTCCAAAATGCAATTCTCCGTTTTGTTGTCAATGCTTATGTCTTCGTTTCCATTATTTTTAAATTTTATTGCCGATGTACTTGTTAATTTGGTATCCTCATCTCTTTCGTGTCGGTTACCACCAAACTGGCATTTCAAGGGACAAGTTTTCGATTGCTACCAGTGTTTCTTTTATTTATAGAAATTTTTATCAAAACTGTACTTTTCAAAACTGTATGCGCGCGCGCGTCCGGCTTATAACTTAATTCAAAGTGAACTAAACGACCCCAACATTCGAATACCTATCATATCTCCTAAAGCATTTCGAATTTCAAAAAACCCTTTTAGGACCATATCTCCCAGCTATAAAGTCTGAAAAAAATCGAACAAAAATTTTTGCCAACCAGGAATACCTCCAAAGGCACCCGTTTAGATGGTAGGATCTGAAATTTTGAATTCCTCGCCTGTACAGTTTGTAGTTTAGGATCAGATATTGCTCGATATATTTAGTAAACTTAGGAATCCCTTTACGATTTCGATGTGAAAACATGAATCGGAAAGGGTAAAAAAATACGACTTTTAATTGGAAAAATAACTCAATATAGGTATTTCCTGAATTTCAGCATATTCATGTTTATTCGTCTTGGCCGTAGTGAATTGCCACGCTCGTTTTTGGTGAAATTCTTTGCCTGTAGATTGCAAGCTCGTGTATTCTACTAGTTTCTTTTCTGCTTGCATAAGATTAGCAGAGTTAAGTTATCTGCTTTCTTGTTCTCTTTTAAATATTGTTTACTATTATTTTATTTAGAAATAAAACTAATACTTTTATATTTTGATTCTCACAAAATTCACATTTCTTTATTTATCTAAATCATTACTTATTTGCTTATGTTACAAACATCTTCGCTTCACCTTTTCGAATGATATTTTAAATACATTTATGGCTTTCTGAATTCTGTCTCGAATCAATGTTCTTATTACTAGTTAAACAAAATAAAAAAATGGAAAACTAAAAATAATTGATAACATGTTCCTTTTTTAAGTAGGTTTTTTTTTTGTGTGTCTTAATATAAATTAATTCGTTAAGTTATTGACTTGGTTGGTTTCTTTGTAATGTTTGTTTGTTTATTTTTCTTGCACAATAATTTATTTATTTATTGAATTTCTTTTTTTTTTAATCTTGCTAATCTTAAATATGGAGCAATTAACAACATTTATGATTACTCACAATATGATTATCTTAAATACTAAGGGAAGAAATAGTTTGTTTCAAAATTGATATTACGAGCATGTTAATGTTCTTTAGCATTCATTTTTGTTACTCCTGTTGTAGTTGTTGTTGTATAAAAATTGACACTTAGAATAGAGAATGACATTTGGGAATATAGAACGGGTTGTACTTAAAAAGGCTTGAACAGCTGTAATTAGCAAAAATGCTAAGAATCTTATGGATGTCTAGTATTCCTTGATGTACAGAAATAGTGATAATACTTAATAAATAATTATATTTCTTTTAAATTATATGGGGCTTCTGCGGTGTAAATTTAACTATGCAACAATAAGAAAACTGCTTGAATTCTCTATAATAATACTTAAGTGGCTATAAAACTGAAATAAGTTGTGTAATATGTAATTACTTTATAAGTACTCGTATTTACATAATTATTGTAGATTATATAATTGCAAAACTCTTTAATTCAGTCAGAGCTAAAAACAAACGACACTTAATATGAAATTTTATGGTTATTTTTCTTCTTTGTTTTTTGATATATAACAGTAATATTTTGTTTTTGTTTTTGTTTTTGGCAGAAATTGAACAATATCGCTAGGTTTCGGTAATATTTGTAATATTTTTTACTCTTTTGTACGCCGGTGTGGTACACTTTTAAAAAGATTTAACCATAAGTTGGGCTTAATTTGGCTTTTTTTCTTTAAATAAACTATTAAAACAGTCTCGTTTGTTTTATAAATTTCGAGTTTTAGTCTCACGGGTTTGTTTTTTTTTTTTGTTTTGAATTGATTTTTCTTCGTTAAATTTTGAAAATTGACACAACCGCATTCGTTTTTTTTTGTAACGAATATTAGTGATATGCTGCATTCTTCGAATGTTTGATCTAAGGATGTTTTTGGCATGTCTTGAATATCGATTGTTTGGTTTATACTTTGATATGTCTGCTTCATGCTTTTGTACAGCAGTCCTTGTCTATGTTCGAATTTTTACCTCACCCGGTTATTTTTATACCTACTTCTTAACTCTACATCGTGAAAGTTTAAACCATGCCAGTTGTTAAACCTGACCCGATGCTGCCACTTCCTTGCTTTGCTCCCTTGTTGTCCATGGTGACGCAATCACTGAATGCCGATGGTGGACTGAGATTTTTTTCGTTCATGATGTGCTGGAAATCATCTGGCATTGACGTTCCTACGGCCCCAACCACGCCTGAGAATCCATAAGTATTCGCATTGAGCCCGGTTATGCTGGCGACATACGGCTTACTTTTACCAAATTGACCACTTTGCCCCGCCATAGTCGAACCTATGGCCAGAGTATCGGCATTGCTCAGAGTCTCCATGGCACGATAGTCGAAGAAAGTCGACATGTTGTCATTTGGTATGCCGAGCAGATGCAATGGTTCGATACTATGTGGCAGATGATGATGATAGCTGTCAGTATTGGGTGCACCTGCACTGCTCTTGTCACCTGTTAACATCTTGCCTTTACGACGCGGTGTTATAGTTAGAAAGTCACCATAGCTTTTATTTTGACAGGCCGGGATAATGCTGCGCTTTTGATTTTGCACATAACGGTCAGCGGCATGCAGTGGGTCAGCGTTGGCGGTTTGCTTTAAAATTTCGACATATGAACCCGATTGGACAATATGTGCGGCTGTGTTGCCAGATACACATTGCTGTTGCTGGAAATCATGGGAGTCACCGCTGCTACCGCTGTTGGAATTAGTGTCTGAATTTTTTGATCGTATTTTGCCGGATACACTGCTGGACATATTTGTATGGTTGGTTGAATTTTGGGAAGAAGATGTGGATGATGTAGATTGTGTTTGTTGTTGTCGCTGTTGTTGTTGCTGTGACTGTTGCTGATTATGCTGCTGATGTGGTGATTGCGTTGGTTGTTTATGTTGCTTGGGTGGCGGGTCAAAGAGCCGGTAGTCGAAGGGCACGGGGTCCATGCTGCTATTAAAATACAAAATAAGTATGGACATTAATATCGATCTTTAAGCATAATTATAACGCTAATTCCAGGTATTTTTCAATATGTACAGAATAACAATTAAGGAAGAGGTGAAGATATGAAATAAGTGAAAAATGTTTTAGCTTCATTAAGATAACATTCCTAGGTGTGGTACAAACATGCAGAGTTATTGCAAAAAAAAAAAAAAAAGGCACATGCATAAATAAGTTGGAAATATCTAGAAAATTTTTGACACATCAATTTGTTGCTCCTTTTCACTCATCGAATTTTAATTTTTGCAATCGAGCAATGTCGCAATATGTGAAAAAATTACTTTTCTGTCGTTTTCTAGTAGTTTCACTTTTTAAATTCCCTTCGGAAAACTCTAACCTCTTCACTCAGACTGGAATTCAGGCCTGAATTTCAAAATATAATTAGTCCTCCTTTATTCATTCCAGATTTAAAGGCTGGAATTTGGATTTTATTCAAGTTTTATTTTTATAGATATGATTTCTAACCTGAAAGTACAAAAAAATCAGTACTCTTTTTTCAGGCAAGATTTCATATTAGAATTTGAAATAAAATTTTATCTAGTTTTTAAAAAAAATAATACACCTTAAGAGGCAGTCACTTTTATGAAGAAATCAGGGCTGTTTTCGAAGATAGGCCGGCCTTTCAGACCGAATTCCAGTCTAATCAGGCATAACATTTTTTGGTGTGTTCTTTCTAATATTCAAATTTTTAAATAACTTCTGTAGCGGTAATGCATGCTCTAATCTTTTAAAACATTTACCAAAACAATTAAAATGATGAAAAGCCAAAGTTTTGGTCCCTAATGAAAAAATTGCATATAGTCGCTGCACTCCATAAATGCGTTTTCAAGAAATTTTCAAGGGAGTATTATGAATGTCACTTTTGTGTATAAATTTTCAAATTTTGAGCATATGATTTTGTAAGGGCAGTTTCATTCACTCTAAGTTAAATTCTTTAACTGTAAATTAAATTTGACTGACTTATTACTGACTGCCAGTAATTAATTTCACTGATTTTAAATTTAACTGAACTAAATTTTACTAAGTCAGAATGCATTTTGTTCATGCAAGAAAATAGGTAACAAACCTTCCCACGCTTCCTTTATTCTCACAGTTGCAGCTGAAGAGTTTGCAACTGTTCTTAATTCTAACTTGTGGGCCGATAATATTCTCGTTTCTGAATTTAAGCCTAAGAACAGGTCTCGAAGGACAGCTCAAGCCACCTTTCAGACCCAAAAAAACTAAAAAGGCTATTCCTTTACTATCAAAATGTAAGGTGATTACGTTCAAAGACGCGAGACATATTTTTGTCAACTCAGAACTTCTCTGAGGATATTATCGCGTTAACTGAAACTTGACTGAATAAAGGCATTATTGACTTAGAACTGCTTGATAATAGTTTTCAAACTTATAGAAAAGACAGGCACGCTGACAATACTTCTGCTGTCGGTGGTGGAGTCCTATTAGCTGTAAGGAACTTTTCCGTAAGTTACTTTATTAATATTCCCTGCTCTGCTAATATCGAACTCATATGCGTTAAGGTTATATAATGCGTATATTTCGCCAAAGGGTAGTGCAGAGGGGTATGTAAGCCTTGCTGATTGCATAGAGTTTATTATAAATTTACTTGACGTAAATGACGAAATATTGTGACGAAATATTGTTGGGCGATTTCAATCTGCCTGACTTAAAATGGCATCCTTCAGACGATGGTATATATTTTTGTGCATCTAATTCGAAGACACACCAAGAACATATATTTGTTGACAATATATGTTCTGACTTACAACAAGGTAGTTGTATTTATAATCGTCTTGGAAGACTTCTTGACCTGGTCTTAACTACAGACAGTAACAATGTTATTGTTAAGAGGGCCTTTCGTGCTCTGACTACTGTTGATGAATACCATCCACCATTGAGTATTTGGTACAAATCCGACAGGGAAAATATAGTAAATTCGAACTCAATGGACAAAGTTTATGAATTTAATTTTAAAAAAATCTCGTTTAATTCAAAGTAAGCTTAATGTAATTTTAGAATTCTTAAATGAAAATAGCCTTGATAATTCCATTAATTTTTTCTATGCCTAACTTTTTCCATTGTTTTCTCAGTCTGTACCATATAGCCTCAAATTTGCAAAAAATTCTTCGTACCCCTGGTACACAAAGGATTTAAAAGCTCTTAACAAGCAATAACAGGAATAGGGCATGGAAGACATACGTCTGTAGCCTAGACTCAAATGACCTAGAGACTTACAAGTGTTTGTTTCTGGAATTTGAAAATCGCTGAGCCACATTATATCACGAATTCTTTAATGATGTTAAGCTGAGAATATTGTCTGATCCAAGGATATTTTGGGGATTCATAAATACAAAGAAGAAATCCGATGGATTCCCTTCTTCATTCAGAACTCTTAATGGATTTCCTGATGATCCCGTCATAATTTGTGGCCTATTTGCCAATCTTTTAGTGTAATAAGCTCTACTAATAAAGTTAGTTGTGTAATAAGCTCTATGTATACGCATGGTTAGTTGTTACGTCTTGTGTTGTCCCTGAGCCTAACCCATGCGTTGGTGAGTACATTTTTTCTCACATTAACTTGTTTGTGGTCACTTGTATCCATAGCATTGATATTTTTCAATGATTACTGGGTCGTGGCTTTAGATGGGTTAATGCTGAGGAAGTGCGATCTCTATTGTTATTGCATGAATAAACTGACAGTTAAAAGTAACTTCAGAATCAAAATCCTAAGTTAAAAAGTAATTTTTCACCGTCAGTTTAACTAACTGCCAGTGTGAAAACGTCAGTAAAATAAAAATTTTTTCTCAATTAAGAATTACCCAGGGAAATTTTATCGTATTGTCAACACAAATAACAGTTTGTTACATTATTATTGTTTATTGTGTGTTTAATATCTGAAAAATATTTTATTGAAAATATTTAAAATGGGGGAAAAACGTGAACGTTCAACAAATTTCAGTGCAGCCCAAGAAGAGACGCTCCTTAAATGTGTAAAAATATCAACGCGCAAGCTATTAACGAAAAAAAAGAGCTTGGGAAGATGTTGCAATTTATTTTAATTCGCGTTGTCCAGATATGGCGTTAAGTTCCACAAAAATTCAATGTCGATCTTTATGCAAGCGTTAAATTTCGAACTTCCGTACTTATTGACAAATTTTTTCATTTTGACAGATAATCAAATTCAAAAATCTCCTAATTCCTAATCCTAGACCTAATTCTTTGTTCATACTTTAATAAAAAACGGAGGAAAAACTTGTTTAATTTTTTATTCACAATTTTATTTGTACTTTTTTTACTTAGGTGGTCGTAACAATCCGTGTCCGGGTTTCAACCGACCTCATCAGCTCTCGCCAGGCGCCTCTGCTTTGCGCGCGTTTTCTCCAATCGGATGCTTACTGAGCCCGTAGTAGCACCTATTAGCAATTATTGTTCTTCGCTTTATCTCCAGGCTGATTTCGTTGTTGGAATTAATGGCGGTGCCAAGGTAAACGAACTCCTTGACTACTTCAAAGTTATAGCTGCCGGATGAAACGTGGGAGTCTAAGCGCCGAGCTCCCTTGTTTGTAGACAGCATATATTTTGTTTTGCCCTCATTTATCGTCAAACCCACTTTGGCTGATTCCTTTTCGATAGCGGCGAAAGCAGCGGTAACATCTCTCTTGGTTCTGCCGACAATATCAATATCATCAGCGTACGCAAGGAGCTGGACGCCTTTGTAGAAAATGGTGCCATTACGATGCACACCGGCCTTTCGTACGATCCCCTCCATGATGATGTTAAAGAGATCGCAAGACAGTGGATCGCCTTGCCTGAAACCTCTTTCGGTATTGAAGGTTTCGGAGAGGTCATTTCCTACCTTGACGGAGCTGCGTGTGTTGCTCAACGTCATTCTGCAAAGTCTAATCAACTTTGCAGGTATACCGAACTCAGACATTGTTGCGTATAGACAATCCCTTCTCGGGCTATCGAACGCAGCTTTAAAATCGACAAAGAGATGGTGTGTGCCAATTTGATTTTCGTGGGTTTTCTCCAGGATTTGTCGTAGCGTGAAAATCTGATCTATGGTGGACTTACCAGGTCGAAAGCCACACTGATAAGGTCCAATCAGTGTTTTTGTAATCGGCTTTAATCTTTCACACAGTACGCTTGAGAGAACCTTATATGCGATGGAAATAAGACTGATACCTCTATAACTAGCGCAGATTGTAGGGTCTCCTTTCTTAAGTATAGGGCACAGTACACTGAGGTTCCAATAGTCGGGCATGCTTTCTGCTAGCCATATTTTGCTGATGAGCTGATGCATGCGCCTTATCAATTCATCGCCGCCGGTTTTAAACAATTCAGCTGACAGGCCGTCAGCACCCGCTGCTTTATTGTTTTTGAGTCGTTGGATAGCAACTCGAACCTCTTCATGGCTAGGTGGTGGTACTTCCACTCCGTCATTGTTGATTGGTAGCTCTGAACTGCGCTCTCCATGGGCGGCATTGGTGGAATCTTCGCCAGTAAGTAAATTGGAGAAGTGCTGTCTCCACAATCTCAGCAAACACTGTGTATCCGTATTCAGATCTCCATTTTCGTCTCTACAAGTGGATGCTCCGGGCTTGAAACCTTGGGTTAGACGCTTAACCTGTTGATAGAATTTTCGTGCATCCTTCTTGCCCTGGTATGCCTCTAGTTCCTCACGGTCACGCTTTTCCTGCTCTCTTTTCTTGCGTCTGAAAAGGCGCCTCTCTTCCTTCCTCTTTTCGCGGTAGTTTTCTCGCACGGCTCGCGTTGCAGCTGACTGCAGCGTTTTTCTATATGCGGTGTTTTTTACTGCAGTCGCAATGCGACACTCCTGATCATACCATTGGTTCCGAGGTTGCGGGCGCCGGAAACCAATGACTTCTTCAGCGGCAGCGCGCATGGAGTGGGATATATGCGCCCAAAGTCCGCCGGCGTCGTCGGGTCCAGAGGTTGGTTGGGTGAGCTTAACCGAGAGTTGAGCGGAGTAGGCTTCGGCAGACCGTTGTAATTGCAGCTTAGCGACATCTAGCTTTCGTTGCATTCCTGTGAGTATGTTCTTCGCATTGCATAATCGCATGCGGATCTTGGCTGCAACAAGATAATGGTCGGAGTCAATGTTGACCCCCCGAAATGTACGCACATCTAGAACACTAGAGACATGCCTTCCGTCGATTACAACATGATCAATTTGGTTTCGCGTTTTTTGATCCGGGGACAGACAGGTGGCCTTGTGGACGTCGAGGTGCTTAAATCTGGTGCTACTAACTACCATGTTTCGCGCCGCGGCGAAGTCGATCAGTCTTAGACCGTTGTTCGTGGAGGTCTCATGAAGACTGAACTGACCGACAGTGGGGCCAAAGATGCCTTCCCTTCCGACTTTCGCATTAAAATCGCCGAGGACTATTTTCACGTCATGGACCGGAAGTGGTCATATACGTCCTCAAGACTAGCGTAGAAAGCGTCTTTGACGGCTTCGTCCTTTTCCTCCGTCGGGGCGTGCGTGCAAATAAGGCTGATGGAGAAAAATTTTGCCTTGATGCGGATAGTGGCCAATCTTTCGTTGACAGGTATGAACCGGGAAACAAGGTGGCGTAGTTTCCGGCTAACAACGAATCCACATCCAAATTCGCGCCTCTCCGCATGGCAGCTGTAGTAGATATCACAGTGTGCTTGTTTAGAGCAGCCTTGCCCTTTCCATCGCATTTCCTGGATGGCGGTGATGTCAGCCTTTATCGTTTTAAGGGCTTCCGCCAGTTGGATAATGGCACCTTCCCTATAAAGGGTTCGGACATTCCAGGTGCATATCCGTAAATCATTGTCCGTTTTTCGTTTGCGGTGGTCGTCAACGTAATTGGGGTTCTTATCCGAGGCTGGTTTAGTTTTCATTGGGCAGTAGTAATGTGGCGGGACCCAAACCCTGCGCACATTCCATGTTTAAGGTCTATGGAGTAACCCGCCGCTCAAATTAGCCGTCAAACTGACGGATGCCAGTTTGCCGTTGCCCAGGGAACACCACGTGGAGGTTTGAGTCGACTTGAGACGATTTCGACATGGATAATGCTGGCCTCACCAGGTTGAGGCGGTCAGACACGTAGCCATGTGAAGGTTCGCCCCTGTTCCCATTTAAAAGGATGCAAAGTGGAAAACAGCGTATTGTAATGAACAAAATCTTATTATCTTTTGCAAATATCAGCTAAAGTCCTTTGATTATTTGGGCCAATTTCAATATTTATTTTAGATAAATAAGAGGTTTGTGGCCAATGCTTTACTATTGCAATTTTTATTAAAAACAAAAATTCAATTTTATCTCCCAACGTTTCGTCAATTTTTTGTTGACATCTTCAGGGGAATTTTTTTATATTTATTTTTTATAACATTATATAAACACAAAAAATTTTTTAGAAATAAACATTAAACGTTAAAAATTAACACAAAAAATTAAAACTCTTAAGCATCTATTTGTCCAGTGCAACTGCCACAGTAGTTACAGTAGTTAACGTTTCTTAAAAAGTTGCTACTTGTTGCGCAAACCTGTTCCCGTACTTTTTGCAATTTTTTACACAATGAGCGCATATTTAGCTTACTCTCTGCAAATTTTGCATTTTGCGAAGTTCTGCAAAAAAGTTCGGGAGCAGACCTTTTATTTTTGGTGATAGTGGTAATTGCAAGCTTTGATTAAAGAACTTACTGCTTTTAAAAATGCAGTTAATAAATTTTTTACGAAAAGCGAATTAAAAAAATGAATAAACTCTAATCAGCGTATTATAAGGAAATGTAAAGACATAGCTTCTCCACAGATTTGTATGCAGCAGGTTCTTGTGCATACGGCCAATGGTTACCACTGCCATCGGTAGCAACTTTAGGAAGATGGTAGAAAAGTTTGAAGATGAACTGCAGTTCATTATTGATATCATGCAAGAAGCACAGAAGATGTTTCAGAAACAGACCGATTATGTGTTTTGTCGTTTGATGAAATGAAAACAACTGCTGTGTACGAGCATAATCTTTGCTTGCCTTGCAATTATGCGCAAAAGGTAATTGCAAAAGACCTTACATCATCATGGAAGTAGCCAGTTTTTATAAATTTCGATTGCAAAATGTCTAAAAATATGTTGGTAGCCATTGTAAACAGACTGAATAAAGCTGGTTCTATAGTTGTTGCTATGGAATAAAACTGCGTGAAAGTAACTCGGAATATTTCAACAGGTTAGTATATAATAGCAAACAAGTAAGTAATATAAAAAAATGTATAATCCCGTTAATTTTAAATTTATTGTATGCAGTTTTATTTTAGTAGAAAATCCCTGGTTTGAATATCTATTAATCAAAGATGGAAGAATTTTCGTGTTCGGCGATGAGTCTCAGTTGGCAAAACTATTAAGGAACCATTTACTAGATACTGGCTTACTATTTAAAAATTAACTAATTACACCTGTGACAATCAAGCAAGCAATGAATTATACATCCTCTTCCGGTGTGACCATAACATATTAGTTAAGTGAAGAGCATCTGAATGTAAAAGGTAATAGACATGGAAACTACCACATTAGGTCGGTTTCCGTGCGCACCCGACCGTGCTTATTTCCACATTTTCTCCCGTGATTGGAAGTGAAAAAGAAGAACAAGTTAACACAGGTTGAACTTTACTCGAACTTCAATTTGTATGGAAATACACCATACAGATTACATTAATAATAATATAAAATTTTTCATGCCGAATCCAAAGAATTCTAATGGACTAAGACAGCAAAAATCATCGAATTCATATCCATGCCCAAAAGCCACAAAAGATCTTTAAATAAACAAACCCGACTAACTGCACGTGGATATGTAGTCGATCAAAGCCGACAAAGATATTTTAATTGCTATTTAATATTTTGTTAATTTTTAAAATTTTTTAAGATATTTATTATTTATTTTTTAAAATAAAAATATCTGTTTTATTTGTTAATTAATTGAATTATATGTAGTGTCTATCCGAATATTCGGTTTCGGACAGCTTCGGCCCTTTTAACCAGTTTCGTCTATTCGGTTCATTTACTTCAATCAAAGATGTGAGTTCGCTTTAATCAAAATTTTAAATGATGTAAATTAGAACAAAAATGGGACCCAAACTTGACCTAGATTCAGATGGTTCAGATCAATTCGATAACATAAATAAATCGATTCGATAACATAAAAACACGTTCTGAACTTCTAGTTTCTACGTTAATCGATCCAAAAGATTTCAAAAGAATTCTGATGATGATGATGTGGAATTTGTCAACGTTGAAAATAAGTGTAACATGCGGCCTTCGAATTTGTCTGCCAAAAGACTAATTTTCTTTGGGAGTTTCACGATTCAAAAATGTCATTCACGCTTACAAGTACATATGGAATTAATCTATTGAGTGGCAAAGAACAACTTTAGACTTTTTTAAATGAGCCCTTAATTCCAATATTTACGAGTATTGGCACCACATCCCATTTTTCTTATTACAAAAAGTGGCAGTCAGATACTTATCTGGTCCTCCTACTAGTATTAACAGTGAACAACTTTTTAGTGCAGCAGGGCAAATATACCTACTCTGACCGACGAAATAATTTACATAGCTAAGCTTAACTTTAAATACTAAAATGTTCCTTAAAATGTAATTAAAAATGATCACCTTCAAAGTTGAACTTTAATATTCAAACAAAATATATCTTTAGTTTCAGAAAAAATAAAAACAAAATGGCTATTTTAGCACTTGAAAGGACTTTGACAGAGCTTCTTATGAACTATTGTGTTATGCGTGTTTTAAAATGTTTGAACACAAATGATCGGAAACTGGAAATACATGCTTTATGCCGATTTCGAACGGCTTATGTTATCAAAAAGCTTTTCATGGCAGTTTTTACTATCTGAGGTTTGGCATTGTCTGCAGAGAGGTAATGGCCGAACAGAAAAATGAATTCAATTGAAAAACATTCTGTGTCAGATGGGATTTGAACCTGGGTTCTATCGCATACAAGCCACGCACCTCAAGCAGTATGCAACGGAATGGTTTGAAATATCCTCTGAAAATAGCGTTTTTTGTAAAAATATTGGCTGGTGTGGTAGTTAAAAAATAAACAAACGGTCAAAAATAATAGTTGTGAAAAAGTTCTTCCAATCTGCATCAATAAATTTTAAATTATTGCATTCGGACCAAAGATAAGTCAATATTTTTAGTCGAAAAATTTTGGGAATCATCATAACGTAAGCGTAAGTTTTCTATGGAGCGTACATATACGTGGTTATATGTGTATATCACGTAAAGACTCCGAAACCGCTAAGCCAATTTTTATGCCAATTCCTTGAGAGTGTTCCTGTGAAGTCTGGTGCCAATCGTAAAAGGGGCGTGGCACCTTCAATACACTCCAAATTTTCGATATAGAACAGTTTTGGTATTATAGGTCACACATCGTTGGAATTCAGTATTCGACCTCAATTTACACATGCCGTTGCACTGGTAACATTTTATGGGCGTTGGACGAGGGGCGTAGTACTTTTTCAGCACTCCAAATTTTTGGTAAGGCTTTCGAAATAAGTCACACATCAATGAAACTATTTTTCCCAAAAAATTTTTTAATTTTGGCAAAAACAGGAAACTGCCGATAACATCTGTGCTTGTGAGTTTCTCTCAAACCAAATTTTAATAAAATACTAAAAAAGTGTTGTTTACAAATGCAGAAGAATAAAACATAATAAAAAAAGATTTCTTTTAGTTTATTTAGAATTTTATATAAGTGTTTTGGTTAGGTTATAGTCTTTTTTGATATAAGAATTTTTTTTTTTCTTGCTACGATTCTAAATAAAAAGGTTGATTCTATATCATGTGAAATATATGTATAAAGAATATTGCATATTCATGATACTGAAATTTACGATCTGTTTTGAAATCTAAAGTAGCAAACTGTGAAAAATGAAATTGCAGACAGAATTCAGGCAGTGTACTTAAAATGTATTTATACGCTTGCAAGCGTGTACATCTGCAGGTAATGTGCTTGAATAATTTATCTTTATTATTCTGTATTGCCTTTAAATGTTCCTTTTTCAATAAAAAGTAAAATTAGTTTATAATCTTTGCATTTGTGTCGATCTCACATAAATTTTTTTGATTTCCGATTGAATCTCTAGGGTGACTCATAACTAGACCTCGGATTTTGCATATTTGCCTATTTTTGAAGGATTAAGATAGGTTAATTCTGATGACACCATAGTTCGTTTCATTGAAAATAGAGTTCAATAAGTTGTGCTTATTTTAAATTTTTCTGCATATTTGCATGAAATGCATATGCATAATATATGCCAAATATATGCAAACTATGTAAAATATATGCAACATATGCAAAACATATGCAAAATATGCAAAAACTTCCTATGTTAAGCAAATAAAAAAACACTATTAAGGCGATTCAGAGGGCAGTCTACATGGTGAAATTTTATTAATTATTGTCAGATATTAAAGTAGATCAAAAATTTTCTCTAAATTATTAATTAAGAGGCTTTGACGTTTTTTCCAAAAACTTTTGCAAGCGGAAAGCTTCTTTCAATGTCATAGGAAGTAATTGGAGCAAATTTATATTGAATGATGTTTTCCTTTGTGACGGGTTCAAGTCCAGACAAATCTTCATATAGAGATTATTATCCAGATATTAAAATTTGGATTTCTTTTCAAAATGGCTTCGAATTTCCTTTTTAAACCTTTGCTTCCAAGGAAGTAACTATTTCGGCAACTCTCACTTTGTTTTCTTTTTATTTTTTCATATACAGAGCAATTACAATGCATACCCTGTATTTTACAATCGCGCAAACGCATTTCCAAATGCCCGTCTGCAAGGTGTTCGTCGATTAGGATATCTTCTTTGGTTCAGCAACTCTGGCATGGAAGAGTTTTCATTGCAGTATCCATTAAAAAAAATCATGTCTGCGTATTCACGAATTGTCAAGATCATTTTGTAATTGCTTTGTACCCACTCGTATGTGATTTATTTAAAATCATACTTATAAAAATTTCGAATTGTGTCTTACTTTAATTATGTACTAGAAAGAAGTGACGAGTCGTACGAAAATAAAAAATTTTGTATTTAAAGCGGTTATTATAGTATCTTAATTACACTCTCATTCTTTCGATTGTACAACAAAAACATAAAAGTGATAGTAAATCTTGTTTCCTTTTGTTTACATATCAATGTGAGCTATTTTGCTTTACATAGGTATTTTGAGCACAACTTAAAACTCCAAAATCAGATGATCTGTTGGTCGGAGGTAAAAACTTCCTATCAAAAAATTTTAGAGAACACTTGAGAGTATAAAACAACGTTATAAAAAAATACATTTTTTTCTAGATAAATTTTCGCGAAATTGCACTCGAACTAATAACTTTTGTAAAAATAAAATTTTTTTTGAGTTTGATTCCTTTACCTCACAAGGAAACTTCAATTGATTTAAATTTTTACTCAAACTGTTTAAGCTTGCTAAAATAATTTAATTTTCAAAACTGGTCTTAAATCTTACGTAGCTATCATACTTTTAAAGTTATAGCATTTCTTAATAAAACTACGCTGTTTTTAAAAATTTTTCAAATGCAAATGTCTCCCGGCGGAAGCTAGGTTTGGATTTTAGACCCATAGTTTCTTGGGGAAATTTTCTTAGAATTCTTCCTAGAGTACGTTTTTGCTATAAGCTTTTTGACAAAAGCAATTGACCCACCCTACTTTATATACTACATATTCTTCTGCGTTGCTCGCACTTTAATATTTACCGATTGGAATTCAATTTTTTGATGAAATTCGCTTGCATATATTTTGCACATTTGTTGCATACGCTGCATATATTTTGCATAATAAGGCATATTTTTTGCATATTTTTTGCGTATTTTCGATATGCATTACAAATTTGTTAGATTTGAACGATAAAACGTCTAGATACAATGTTTGGTATCAATCTGGTGAAAAATATGCAAATATACAAAATCCGAGGTCTACTCATAACCGGAGACACATTTTTTTTTTTCAAGCAAAGACGCAAGGTTTTAGGTAATCATTCATACTTTTTTATTTTTAACTAAATCGATAGCGTCTTTTTGGAAAAATTTAAGCTAAAAGAAATGCCTTTCGTTTGATTGACAATCGTGGACAAATATTAATAGGCAATTTTATGTCAATTTAAAGAAGCATGGCTCATAACCTGAGACATTCCCCTACTTGTCTAAATTGTGACCAATGTTAAATAATAACAAACTTTTTGTCAAAAAGACCTTTTGGATTTTGTTTTTTTTTTTTAGGGTTTTTTGTTTTAAACGAATTATCAATTCATTCAGAACATTGTTTTCTTCAAAAAAGTTAATTTACCCTACCCTACAAAATGTTGATTTTTCTTCTTTTGCTAATTAAAATTTGTATTCAAATTGGATGCAAATTTTAACAAGTTTGCATTTGCTCCCCATTAATTTTTTGTAGTACTCGTGTTAAAGAAATCCAAAACTATGAAAGTAAAAATTGGTGCACCTATAAGAAAATACTCTTGAAATCGACACACAATAAACTACAAATACATATACAATTAAATTTTCAAAAATGTTTCCATGATAATGGGGTACTTTTGCAAGTAAGTAGTATAATAATACATCTAAAATTTTCTTATAAATCAACACCAATAGAATGTGACAATCTAGCGTCATTTGTATAGAAGAATGTGCTATAAAGAAACAACGTTAAATAGAGCCTGAAGTCGAAGACGCAGAGTTATGCAACTCAATGGGAAGGACACTCAGCTTGTTCTGCTCCTGCTTGCATCAATTAAGCATCAGTTGGAAAGTATTCTAGTAATACACAGATACTAAAAATTGAGAGACTTAAGCAAATTTGTTGGATGTCCTACACTGAGAATTTAATTCGTATTTCAATTGCACAACTCTGTGACTTTGTGTCTCTCAGGCTCAAATTCTAACAATTAAAAAAAAAAACTAAGTCATTGATCGAGTGTAAAAAGATTTCGTAGAGAATAAAAGCGATGTACAGATAGAGAATTTAAACATTTACATATACATAAACGCTTGCCTAGTTGAGAGCGATCGTTTGTGATATCCAACGCTATCGCCACTACTACTGGCGCAAGCGCTACTTCCGCCACTACTACTCTTCAGAATGATCAGAGGACCGGGACTACTGCGTGTATTGCTGGTAGTTGGATTGGGGGTGACGACACGTTCATGCTTTGACGATGAGTGGTGACGAAATGGTGGTGATGGCGAGCGGGGTCGTGCAGGTGGTGATATTATTGGTGATGGTGACGTCGCCAAAGGACGCTTTATTACGTGATGGGCATGGTGCTGGGCAATATTAGACTTAACAATCTGAATGGGAGTTATAGGAATTTGTTTGCTGGTTGTAGGTGGAACTTTAACGCTACTCGGATTACGTTCGGTTGCATGCATGAGGGGCATCATTTTGGAAGGTATAATTGCATGGAAGAAGGATTTATTGGGTTTTGTTGCTGGTTTTAACTTGATGGGAGCTTCGACAGTCACAGTTGGTTTTTCAGAAATGCGTGAGTTCTCTTTCGTGGAATCTTTCTTGCGTATCGGCAATATATTTTCTGCATTGAGATTAGCACATATGTAAATAAAATGGTAACGATATCTGAAGATATGAGTTGGTGGTTGACTGGGTGTTTAGGTGTTGAGTCGGTGAGCAGTGAGGGGTGATTGGTGTGAGATAATGTTCGGGAGTGTTATGATGAACAATGCGGATTATTTAAATGGGTTAATGTGGAGCTAATGAACATGTACTGTTTTTAATAAGCAAAACAGGTACTAACTTACTATGGAGCTGTGGCCTACTAAACACAGAAAGGCGGTCCTTGTTGTTTCCGCTGCCTCGAGGGCTGTGACCATGGGCTAAGAAAAAAATGTATGTTAGCGTTTTCAAAGAAACAAAATATTAAGCTCAATACGAACCATTGCATCCTGATTCATCCATGTGACTAGAGGATTCACGCCCACTGCGACCATCTTCACGCATGCGTTCGCCACTCAGATCGCTGTCACTATTGAGGCTATCATATTCTTCAGACTCCGATTTGATGGCATTCGAGCGACGTTTGTGTCGCTTCTCGGTGTTGGTGTGGCTACATTCCGCGGATGCATTTGGCATGCTTCCGACACCACTTGTTGGTGTATTGGCTAGTTTACCACTCGAACTGCCGCCACCACTGGAGGAGGCTGAACGCTTCACCTTGCTGCCTGAACTGGTCAACGTGTTGTCATCTCCACTGCGTGGATCATACATCATACCTTTCCGATTGAGTGGTATATTGGCCGACTGGTTCTCATGTTCCGGTAGATGAAATGTTGCATATGGATAAATATCCTCCGAGTACTCGGGAATACGTTCTAGTCCAGCAACTGATTCCCGTGGCGACTGTTGACAGGACTTGCGTACTGTACCATAAAACTGTTCACGATGTTGTATATCTTTGCCATCACCGGCATTCGGGCGCATCGAATCAACATCGCGGGAAAAAAACTGCCGAGGATCTGAAAAGAAACATGGTCCTGTTCATTTAAAAAGCTTAGACTGCTGCTCGAGATATTATATAGAACACCGATTTAAAAATTACACTCTAAATAAATTTAAAACTTACAATTCTTGAAGCAGATACATGCTCCTATCAAAGCCAAAATCGTCCCGAATATAGAGGTGATGATCACTGCAATTAAGTGTGCATCTCTGAAGAGCGAACTCACTTCGGGTAGATCACCATGATCCAGTTCCGCTGTGCCACCATTGAAACGAAGCGTCTCAAAATAATACTCTTTGATTGTAGAACCAGCATTATTGTGTGCTGTGACGCGTAGGTTATATGGTGCCCCTGGTTCTAGGTCGCCAATCGTATAGCGTGTCTATAGAGTAGAATTTGGTGTTGGTTACAATATTAAGATGTTTAAAAGAAAACTTCCTTACATGTGTCTCTATTCTGCTAGACACTATAATCCAATCACTGGACACTCCATAACGTTTAAACTCTATGCTGAAGTACTGTATAGGACAACCTCCATCCTGCCAAGTTGAAAGCTCAAGCAGTGCCGATGTTATGTTCGAACGTATCATACTTTGTTTGTGAGGTGCTATGGGCTTATTACCTATAATATGATGGGGGATAAATTTTAAAACTATTTTAACAGAACATGAGGGAATTATGAATTATAAAATGTTCTTAGGAACTATAAGAGCATTAATATGATTAATATTTTTTGAACATAAGTAAAAGAGAATCGAAGTTTTTTACAGGGACCGAAAATAACTGTTCAGGAATTTAAGGAAAAAATCAAAATGTTAGGAGCACTAAAGATGAATTCATTCCAGGCCCGTAGACAAGGGGGGTTTTAGGTGTTCAACCCTCTCCCCCGTCCCCCCTTAGGGTCCAGAAAGTATAAAGAATTATCACAAATGAGTCTATTAAATTCAAAATGTGATTTTTTTTTTAGATAAACTGTGATAATGATGTTAATTTTTTTGAAAACTTAATTATTGAAAAATTTTTTTGGCCAAGTGAAAGATTAATTTTGCTTATAAGAGTCATAATCATTATATTGGAATTCATCTCCAAGGAGTTTGTATATTAAAAATCAGTTTCAATGCTCAAAAAATCCAGTAAAATATATAAATGAAATTATACCTAGAACGAATATAATTTTGTAAATTGAAGAAAATTAGCCTGACATTTTTTATGCCATATCTACCCAGCAAACCATAGTTGACGACTATGTTGAAATTCCAACTAATTCGTAACTATTCGAGTAAAATTTCCTTTTATTTGAACTGTCTGAACGAAATCGTAACTTTTTCGTAACATTTTCGTTAGGACTCGTTACGAAATCGTTGCGATATTTCGTTACGAAGTCGTGTCAACCACTTCATACGATTTTCGTTACGATTTCGCAATGATATCGGATTTCGAAATCGGAAAGATTTCAGCCGTAATTTTAAAGCTATCTCGATGAAATTCAAAATTTAACTTTATTTTTAAAAAAGGAAGATCAAGTTCGAAAATGGGCCAAATTGGATGAAAACCACGCAAGGTGTCTTTATTTAAACCGTAAATGTCTTTAAAATCCACAAATTTTAAAGAAATGCTTTGATCTTCAATTTAAATCCTGGCTAAGAAATTTGGGGAAATCGGATGAAAACCACGCCAACCTCCCATGCAAAGTGACGTCATCAAAATAGAAAAACTTTCGTTAGTATATAAAACTGAATGTCATGGTGTATGTCGTGGCAAAAGACTTTTAACATACTTCAATATGGCCGCGGGGGGTATTTTAGCTTCGGTACCCTGCCGAAACTCCATCCTTATTAGTTTTTTTCTGGTTATTCTATTTGAAATCGCTTGCTTTGTTAGCTTTTCTCTGCTTTATGTTTTATTTGCTATAATTGTTTGTTTTTTGTTACGTATTACGATTTTTTAACAGGCACTGAAATATGAGAAGGGGTCGTAAATTTAGAAATGAATCCGATATAGATGAGTGATCTTAGAAGTTACAGATTTAGATCACATCGAAGATGGTAATTTTAATGATGATGAGCGTACACAATTAATGGTTGATGACAATAAGACAGATTCAATTGATGTTGACATAAGGGATTCATTTATTAACAATAATATTGGGGATGATGATAATGGTGAAGCGGCTCATGTCATAACATACAACAATAGTTTGGCAACTGATCTGGAAACAACAAGTATTGATGCAGTCTCATCTGCAAGTATCGGTGTAGTTTTTCAACGAGCACTGAAATAAACAATCCTTGGGCAAAATTTCTCTCTTTAATCCATGATGGTCAAGTAAACAATAAAGCTAATTAGTTTAAAAATGCAAGGTGGCGAAAGAAAAATTTAATGAAAAAAATGTTTCACGGCAACGACGATGTGTCTAAATTTTCTGATGAATTATCTACACCATAACAGTTATTCAATTTTAAGTTTATGGATAACATTTTTAATCACATTATTAGTCACACGCCTTTATACGCGAATCGAAAAATTAAACCAAACTTTCCAAATTTATAGGTATTCTTTACTACATGGCACTAATCAAATGAATAACGTTCGTGATTACAGGGGGACTGCTCTTTAGATCATAAAAGAAATATTGACGGCAAACCGTTTGGAAAAAATCTGATTATTGCTCCATTTCAAAAACAATCTTGAAGGTCCTGCTCATTTGACACCAGGTCTGATTCTCTGGTGTTTATTCAAACTTCGGCCCATAGTAGATATGCTAAATAGAAACTTTTCAAAGGAGCTAATGGAAGTGGTATTTTCCTTTAAAACCGAACAAATGGGGCTTCAAACTATTTTTACTGTGCGACAAACTTGGCTTTTGTTACACCTTCGAAATGTTCAACGGTGCGGAAAACACACAACCTAGCGAAGCAGATTTTGGAACTTGCGCAAACATTGTTGTTCGTTTGGCCAAAGGCATACCTCGTAATATTAACCATGTGCTCTTGTTCGATAATTTCTATACCACAATCCCTTTGGCTGACTATTTACGAACCCAGAGTATCTACACACTTGACGCTGTTTGTCGCAATCGACCACCAAAATACAAACTACCGAATGAAAACGAATTGAAACGTACGATCGTTGTCGCAGCTCTGAATTTGAAGCAACCATCGCTGGAATTGATATATCCTTGCTGGCATGGAAACATAACAAATTTGTCTACTTTTTGCCATCTTATGTGTGTGAAAAGACATTCGAAGCCTGCTCACACCATTATTGCGCCACCCATTGTTAGAAATGAATCCATTGCTAAAGAATTAAAAAAAAAAAATAAACGAGAAATTGAAATCCTTGTCCAAATGTTGTAAAGGAATGAATCAAGCATATGGATGGTGTCGACTTGCAGGACTTGCAGTTCATGGACAGTAATTAAATCCACTTGTACACCTTGTACTTTCGATTTGACCATGATAAATGCATGTGCCATTTATAATCGAGTGAATAAGACTTGAAAGAATCCACTACCATTCCACTAGCTTTCCACTACCACTACGAGCAGCTTTCCACAGAATCCAAATACCTTGGAATTACCCTTGATAACAAGCTGAGCTGGAAACGCAACATAAAAGAAAGAAGGAAAAAAGCACTGTGTGCTTTATACGCCTGTCAGAGAACCTTTAGAAGGAAATAGGGGCTGCGACCGCACATAATCCATTGGATGTATACAGCGATCGTGAGACCCATTCTAACCTACGGCTCTTTCGTATGGTGAAC
The DNA here is from genome assembly GCA_914767935.1 of Coremacera marginata. Classification (NCBI taxonomy): domain Eukaryota; kingdom Metazoa; phylum Arthropoda; class Insecta; order Diptera; family Sciomyzidae; genus Coremacera; species Coremacera marginata. Next base: position 138,967,895 of record OU612045.1, read on the forward strand.
GATAGCGCACAAAAAGAGATACCTTAGCTCCCTAACAGAAGTTCAAAGGTTAGCGTGCATAGGAGAAGCAGGATCCATGAGATCTACGCCACAGACGGGTTTGGAAATGATGCTAAAGTTTCTCCCCATAGAAAAGTTCCTTAAATGTTCGGCGATCAAAAGCGGGATTCGCCTCAGCGAATAACAAGCCTAGAAGAACAATACATTCGGACATGCATATATTCTAAATTTTTTTCGAACTGAGAGTGTTACAAGCTCCTTGATTGTTGTAGCGTTTTTCAGGCAGAAATATTTGCTATTGAAAAAGCTGCACAGGTCACTCATAGGAAAAATCTTACCCCACAAGGGTAGCAATTTTTGTGGATAGCCAAGCGGCCATCAAAGCACTGAACAGTAAAACGAAGAAGGCTCGAACGATGCAGAACTGTAAACTTGCACCGAACAGCATCTACAATACCCATAATGTCACTCTCTGCTGGGTTCCCGGACATAGCAACATCGAAGGAAACGACGCAGTGGATGAACTGGCAAGGCGTGGAGTAACCGCAAGTACAAACAGAGCTGATACAGATGTGCACATTCCAATAGTCGTCGTCAAAAGGAGTAAGACCTTAAGCCAGAGATATTGCTAACATAAACTGGGCTTCCAGATGGGACTGCAACATATCTCGAACGCTTTGGCCGGAGCTAAATGAGAAGAGAGCAAAAGCCTCTGCTTTTGGTCCAACAAGAAATCCGGATTCTTGTTGGATTTCTAACAGCTCATTGCCAAAAGAATGAGCATAACAGCGCCAGACTTCTGCCGGAGCTACAAAGATATAAAAAGGGATTCGCACCACAAATATAAAAAGGGGTTCGCAATGGACCTATAGGCCCCCGCCTAAGCACCGGTAACTGTATATAACTACTACTATATTTGAAACTAAGCGGGTTTCGAATAGAGGTTGGAGAGGCACTCTGTGGAGATTTTAAAAATGCGCGTGAGTTGCCAGGTAACTGAATTACTTTTTTTTTATAAGTAGTACAAAGCTACGATTTTTTGTTATGATAATTATTTTCTTTAGGTAGAAAACAGTCGTCTATTTAAATCTTTGGAAGCGGAATTGCATCAAAGGTCAAGGAAACCTAATGCAGCACGCATACCAGCTAAGGAAATCCGTAAGGACGCTGTCGGTCACTGGCCAGTATACGCTTGGAAGCATCAACGGTGCAAATTATCATCTTGCGAAAAAAAAATCATTTATTTCATTTCTTCGTTGGGTCTTATGTCATAATGAAATAAACCTCAAATTTTGGAGCTTATTTCATTTTCCATTTGGGTGTCGAAAATAAAGTTGAAAAATAATATATTGATTACAAAATAAAACTTGGAATTACCTATACTGCATAGTGTGGCACAACCTGGTAGTGGCACAACCAGGTAAACTCAGTTAGTGGAAAAGTTACTAGTTTGATTAAAAAAATTAAGTGCACCGAGAAAAATACTATGGAATCAAATGAAAATGCATTCGAATCAAAAAATTTTCGACATGAAACGGCGCCAAAAACAAGTGCCCTTAAATCAGAAGAAAATGCTTTTATATCAAAAGCAAATGCTTCAAAGAGTATAATCATTCTTTCAAGAACAACTGTTTTTGAATTAAAAACCACCTATATTAGAATTGAAAGCAATAGATTTTGATTCAACACATTTGGTTTTCGATAAAAAATATCGGATTTTGAAACAAAATAAACAAAAGGTTAATTTTCGAGGTTTTTAATAACCGATGAGCAGTTAAAATAAGTTATTAAATGTAAAATTATAAAATCCAAACTTACCATGCCAAGAATTGAAACCACGTCATTTGAATGCCAGTATAGCACCTTACTTATTCGGCTATTCGAGTTTGTTGCACATGTGTGGCTAAATTTGCATCTTAATGAAATCAAGCAAGCATTCGTGGACGTGGGTTCGAATTTCGACTCGGCACAAACAAATTTTGTTCTTTGTTTTCATTTTGTTATTTAGGTTTATTTAAGATTTGACTTTATTAAAGTTCGAAATTTGTTTTATTTTTATTCTTTTTCGACCTACTTTTGTTCATATAAAACTTAAAAATAAACACGTATTAACTTAAATGACGTATACATAACAGCAAACAAAAAAAAATATTTTTTTTTTTAAAAAATCATATTTACAAGTCGGCTTCGTTATACATTCGAAACAAATGCGAGATCTCGGATTCGCCATCGCGGACTCGAAACGAATTCGAAACGAGTTCCCAAAAATCCAAATTAGCGAAAACGAGAATTTTTCGGAAAGGCTTTTTCATATAAAAACTTGATCGAATATTCGTTTCGAATGTATACCATAACAAAGCCGACTTTTTAATATGAATTTTTTTTTTTTAAATGTATTTTTTGTTAACTTTCTGTTGTTTATACGTCGGCTTAGCGAATATATTTTTTTTTTTTTAATTTGTATGAAAAAAAGAGAAAAAAATTTTCATAAATTTAAGAAAAAATAAATCGTCTTATATTATACTATTTAGTGTCTGGTTTTTATATAAATAATTTTTTCTACCCGAAAAATTCTCGGATTCGCTTATTTTAATTTTTTCAAATTCGTTTCGAGTGCTCATATTATTCCGAAATATTTATTTCTATTTTTTAAACATAAGGTTGAATTTCATTTATGTTTAACTAACATAAATATAAAAAAGAACAAAACATTTATCACCAAATATATCAAATAAAAAATTCTACTTCTACCCTTAGGAGTACGATACTATCGAAACTGTGTCTTTTTTGATTCAAGAGCTTTTTCTCTTAAGCCAAAAACAAAATTCCTTTGAATTTGTAACATTTCGTTCAAATCAAAAACCTATTCCTTTCAAGTAAATTGTCCGAGTTATTTTTTGGTATATATTTTTAATGTAACCAACATTTTTATTAATTAGAAGCTGTTGTAATGTCTCCTATAAATATTTTTGCTTTTGTAATTTTTTTATTTCTATAAAAATGTATTGAAAAATGCACATAAAAATAATCGAATAAAATAAACAATAGGGCTGTTCACAATCAGATGCAAATGGTCTTGCATCATAGCATTTGCAAAATGGTAGAGTATATTTTTACTTTACACTAACAAAATATACAAAGATGCATTTACTACGCTTGTGTAAATATGCAACACTTAAAACCCATAGTTTGTATTTACCATACATATGTGGTGACCCCACACAAATACAACACCTCAAATCCTCATACACCTTTATCTAAAAATACTTGTTCATTTATATTTAAATTCAATTATAATTATTTGTTTGTTCAAAAAAATGATTGTCAAAAATTTTCATTTTAATTTTCAGTTATAAAAAATTGTTCAATAGAAATGTTTAAGAAATATATTGAAATAAAAAATACATTCGAAAATAAAACATTAACAAATAAAATTTGGTTGAACACCAAACATATGCAATGCTGAACTCTCCCTGTAGGAAAATCAACTAATTTAAAAGTAGTTGATAAAGTAGTTTTTTGTCAACCACAACTAGTTGAAATTCTGACTTTTTTCCATAGAACGAACTAACATATTTTGTATGGTGATGTCCGCTAAATAAGTCAATTGACTTTCGTCTGCATATATTATCAACTACTTGTCAAATTAGTTCTATTAAAATTATTTTTTTAATTACTTTAAAATAACCAATTGAAAACTATTACTGATGGCCTCAAAATAATAATATTTGATGAAATAACATGGTTAAATATATATATAAACTTGTAATCTAATAAAAATTTGCAATTAAAACGTGTCAAAATCAGAGTAGTTGCCGCCTTAATATAATTCAAAGTAGTTTATCAATCACTTGTTTTTAAGTAGTATTTCAATTACTTCATATATAATGCAATAAGAACTATTTAGAATTGAAGTGGATGCCGCCTTAATATAATTCAAAGTAGTTCATATACTGGTTTATTTTAAATTAGTTTTTTAATTAGTTGTTTTTAAAAACAAGTTAGTTTGTTCCTATAGGGCTAAGCTAACAGCTGATTGTCAAAAAAATAAAAATACAAAACAAAGATAAGGAAAATATGTTACTAAAAAAACGAATTAAACGGAAGAATCCCAATAAAAAATTAATTAAATAGTCAGTGAGCTATCAGCCGTTAATTTCATTCTTTGCAACAAGTATTGCAAAGTAAACCGAAAAAGACCGCTCACGATTGATGGAAAATTTTTAAAATTGCATAAATTTGCAATGTCAAATACTCAAGATTGTGAATAGCCCTAATGTTAAAACGTATATATTGAACTTCACTTAAATTAAAAAGAGCACAGTTTCTATGGTATAGTAAGTAGAGACGTGGTTTTTTTTGTTTGATATAGTTGGTGATAGATTTTATGTTGATAAAAAATAAATGCAATTCAATGTTATGTTTAATAACTGGAAATAAATATTTCGAAAAAATATGAATTTATTATATTTTTTGCAGTAAAGAACTTATACATATTTTACATTTAATTGAAAATTTAAATTTTATTAAAAATAAATATCATAAATATTTCGAAATTATAAAATAAATAAAGTAGTAGTAATTGAGTAGCTATGTATGATAACAAAATGAATCAAAAATTTTAATATAATATTAAATTTCCGAAATTATCCAGCAAATCGGGGAATTCCCAACAAGTTGGCATCACTGAATATTATACTGAAAGGAAATATATTTTTGTTGATGCAAAAAGAGAAATCGGAAAACTATTTTTCTTTAACTTTGCTCCATGAAAGTGATTTTAAATCTAACTTCCTTTTAGATATACGTATAACGTCTACAAAAATGTTCTATACACAAACCTTTAGTTTTTGCCGTTTCTATGGCACTTGTAGCACTGGTTCCAATCTTGTTGAATGTCACAATCGTGAATTGATATCGACTGCCACACTGAAGGTTCTCCAGCACATGAGAGTTGGCACGGCGATCTAGTTGTATTTCCTCCCAGTCACCGAATTCCTTGCGGAACGTCAATGTGAATCCATGCAAAGGGGCGCCGCCGATGTCATCGATACGCCAATTTAATGACACCGAGTTGGTTGTACTTTGAGTAACAGCCAATACAGGAGCAGATGGAGCCACTTGTGGGTGTAAGAATAACATTTTTTGTTTATAAAAAAGATTTCTATCTATTCATAAAAAGCACTTACCTTGAACGTAGAGCTGATAGACGATGTGATCCGAACCAATTGCATTTCTTACCACACACGAATAGTTGCCCTCGTGTGAACGCTGAATATTGCGCAAAGTCAACGTATTATCATTGCTCACTTCCAAGCGGAAGTGCTTCTTGGAGCGTGCATTTAATACCTTCCATTCCGAGTTCGGTTTGGGATTCCCCACAAACAGACAGGCTAACTTCATGTCCACTCGCCAGCTAACACTTAATGTCTGGCTAAATGAGATGATGGCTGCCGGTACAGAGGTACTGGGTATTAACTTTATGACTGGTGTGCTGGGACCTTGCCCAACTCTTGTTGAAGCGGTCACCCAAGCCTCGTAGGTTTCACGCGTAGTCAAGTCTTTGACTTCAAAATGGCGATTGTGTGCAGGCAACACTTCCTTGAGTATCTTCAACTCCTGACCCTTGTCTAGGATTCTTATGTAGACATTGTATTTTGTGACAATGCCATTCGGTCTACGCGGTGGTAGCCAACTGATGATTGATGATGATTCGCTGCTGACTACAGACTTGACACGTTCTGGGGCATCGGGTACAGCTTCCTCTGTAGTACAAGAAACCGTAGAACTAACTACGCCTTCACCGGCACGCGTGAAAGCCAGCACCTGGACGCTGTAGTTGGTAAATGGCTGCAGTCCATGCAGCACCGTACTCAACGCTGAAGTAATCTTTGTCTCACGCGTTCCATACTCGGACTCAATATTGCCTGGTTCATAGAGCAGTTTATAGCCTTGTATGATGCCGTGGTTGGACTCCTTTGGTGGTGCCTGCCAGGATATTTGAATATTCTGCGCAGTCAACGCTATGCAGGTAACGCCTTGAGGTGGCGCCGAAGGTACATCTTCTAGGGTGTGACCCAAAGCCACATCACTAGGTGGACCATCGCCCTTGACATTAAAGGCAGACACGGTAACCGCATATTGCGTGTATTTCTCCAGGCCAGTCAGTCTAAAATCATTCAAACCTTCGCCACCCAAACTGCTGACTTTTGTAAAGTTTTGCACGCTGTCTGAGGAGGCATGTTTTTGATAGGCAATGCTGTAGCCTAGTAAATCACCGTTCCACGAATCACGTTCCGGTGGCCGCCAAGTTATGAGAAGCTGTTGGGGACCCAATGGTTCGGCGGAAACATCCAGCGGCCTGCCGCTTGGTACTTCGGCATCTGTTTGAACTAGGAGTATATCGCTTGGAGCACTTGTGCCCAGATGGTTCTCGGCGTAGAGACGGAAATGATATGCTAGTGATGGACGTAGTGCACCGATCTGGGCAGTTGTTTTGTCACCCGGTAACAGTTTTTGATTATTGTGTTCATGCCAGACATCTGCAAATGATTGTTAAAATTATTAAAAATTCCAAGTTTGCTTAATTAAACTCACCTCCGGCTTTTTTGTACTGTAGAATATAGTTCGAGATCGGTTGTGAATCGCGATTATTGCCACCGCCACCTATCATGACAGAGTCTTGATCATTCGGTGACCAAGACAGGGTAACAGAACGACTACCCAGCTCAGTAACGTGGAGATTTACTGGAAAATTTGGTGGTTCCTGTACCTGTAGATGAATTATCGCGCGATCGTGTCCATAAGTATTGCTGGCAATGCACGAGTACTCGCCCCGATCGCTTAGAATGGTTTGTAATATGGTCATTTCGGACACAACACCACGACTCAGCGGATTCTCCTTAATGTGATAACGTATATCATAGGATGGATCTATGCGATTGGCTTTGGCACGCCAAGATATGTCCAATGGTTGGTCACCATCAGCTTCGCAGCGCAATGTTACTCGATCGCCGCGACGAACAGTCATTTGTTTCTTGCCCACTGTGACAGAGGGTCCAACTTTGAGGTGAAAACGTTTTAGTTTCAAATATTTTATAGAAAATCAGGTAGCGCTTTCCTTACCATGCACAGTCAGCTTTATCAGTGTACTAAGACCAGCTCCAATACCATTGCTGGCCTGACATAAATAGCTGCCTTCATGTTCTCGGCCTACTTTAGGTATAATCAGTGAACCATTGTTATAGGTTTCAATGACGGAATGCGAATTTCCGATGCCATTGCTATTACCAGCATAGCTAAGTTCACGATAATCACCCGATTCACCAATCGACTGCTTCCATTGCACTGTTGGCAGAGGAAAACCATCTGCTTTACACGTTATTACCACAGGATTGCCCAGTATTGCATCTTGATCGATGGGTTTGACAATCCATCTTGGGGGCACTACGATTTTGTTTTGAAATATTAAAAAATTGTTTCTTAATTTAGGCCAGATATTAAAGATTTGTGACTAACGGTGCTAAAGTGTTGAATTTTTCATGCATTACATTGACATGCTTTATATGAGTTTCTATAGATTTGCTTCTAGTATATAGGAGGTTCTAGGTTCATTAGAATAAAGGTTTCGTTTAAAAACTTACCAATAGCCTGTAGTACTTAGTTGAAAAAAATGTATGGTATTCGAAATACATGTATATACAGTTTTATAGGGAATAGTTATTATAGGGAAATCTCTTGACCCTAAATAATGGTTGAATAAAACTATTTTAAGAATACTTAATTTTTACATTTAATGCTCATCAACTTCAAGACTTACTTTGTTTTTTCCAATCTTAACAAATATATGATTTAATAGTTCTTTGAAAAAAGGGAAAGCCGTAAAATTATTCAAAATGTCTTGAAATTGAAACTCAAAATTTCTATGGCGATGGAAGAAGAGTCGATGGCGATCCCGGGATCTCGGACTTTTTTAGGTTCCGAAAATTCCGGGGCTAGTCGACGAGAATTTCGGGATTAATTAAGCGAAGAAAACAGCGAAGAAAATATTCGATTCGGTGCCCAGTGGCAGTCAATGCAGAAGAGGAAGCCCACATCTGCGTTGGAAAGGCCAATTGGAGGAGAAACTGACGAAACTTGAAACTTCCAACTGGTGTCAGCAACCGCAAAATAGAAATGACTGGCGCAAATTCTTACACCAGGCCAAGACCGACTAATGGTCGTAAAAGCGACATCTAAGTAAGTAAGTAAGTAACCAACTTTATAATTAAAAAAATTATATATATTTACAATCAGTCATTCCAAGTTAGCCCACCCTGCATTTAATTTCTTCTTGGTATTTTTCTTTTAAGAGATGTTTTTTTCAGCACGTTTTCAATGAAGTGCAGTTTTTTCCCATTTGTTTTTTGTGCTATAAATTAATTTCTAATAAATATTCTTTAGTGTTTTTGGGTCAGGATAGATATTTATTTTTAATTGATACTTGTTGTTTTTATTTTTTGTAACAAGGGAAGAAGAGTCACCGTAATGAATAATACTTAAAAAATAAACACAACTAAAAAAATAAATAAACTAGAAAAATATATTCCCACATAAGCAAGTAATTTTTATATTGATTTTTCTTTCTTTATCTTACTTAGAAAACGAGATGAGCTTCAACTCGTGCGAATTACCTTACAAATTCAAAGGAAGCTTTGAGATCGATCTCACTTATGTTAAGTAACTTGTCACGAGCTCGATCTAATTTTTTTGCATACTATTCTGAGATTTTTTGAGAAAATTCTTGGGGCTCACTGTTTGAGTTTGGTCTCACCAGATCGTTCTCCAAGAACTATCTCATTTTTATGTATCATACCCAATATTGTAAATCGTTTTTTCTTAATGATATTCAAAACAGCATTTTGAAATCCCAAAAAAATTCGATTTTTGGAGTTCGGTAAGAGTTATGTTACATTAGTACAACATTTAAATTTTTTTTTTTTTTTTAATGGATGAGTAAGAAATTTATATTTTTAGTAGATTTGAGAAAAATCAATAACGCTCCGATGAATTTACTCCGATTTGAAAAAACATTATGCATAAATCGTTTTAATGAGTTACTTTAATTTTTGCGACCCTAAAGCACGACTCTTTTTCTTCATACAATTCTGCCCGACTTAATATCAAGTAAACATATTTGTTAAATTTTTTATACATTCTTGCATTAGCATAATTTGCGAAAAAAGATACATACCGTCAGAGAGTCAAATAAAAAACTAGTCGAATTCGCGGAGGCGTTATCGCAGTATGCGAACTTTCCAAATATCATTCGACCTAAACGCCAAAAGCAGGCGAATGAAAAACTTTGTGAGTAGCTGGTATTAAAGATAATGAATTTTATGGTTATGCATTATCATTTCACATTAAATGCATTTATTTTTAAGCTAATCTTTAGAATTTTAGAGTAATATGCGCGTTATAAAAAAACACTAACACTCAGCAGTTCATAAAATTGTGCAGCTGCTATTGGAGCAGGGTATAAGTGTTTATAGGGCATAAATTACTCGAAAATGCTTACAATCTTTTAATTTTACAATTTACTAAAAAAAAACTTTTTTCTTCAAAATTAAATTTTTTTTAGTAACTTTGTGTACTTTTATGTTTTTTTGCTTTGGCAGCATTGAATCTGCGGCGAACAAGTAGACTCGTAAGCTATGATAAGGCAAAATTGAAAGTTCGCCAACTGAGTCTACCCGAGTAGAAAATTCGATGCGCGGACTGTGATAGGGGCGATAAAAAAATGAATGAACGTCTCTGCTAGGTAATCTGAATGTTTGACTTCATCAATCAATGAGTTTTCGATTCGGCATTACTTCATTTCATTGAAAGCTTGGTTTTAAGAGGCAATACCGGTACAAATGGGTGTAACCAGGATATAAACTAGGAAAGGGCAATGCAGGTTTTTTGAACAACATATATTGGTTGAAGTAAAAGTTAGAAATTTAATGTTGTAAAAAGTTCCTTTAACTAATAAAACTTAATTTTGAAGTGAAAATCTTGATTATGAAGATAATAACCAGCAAAGCTAAAGTTTTTAATGACTATTTTTTACATGACAAATGTGTTGCTATAAAATCTCAGGCTTTATGAATTTTATCATAATATTATATTATTTAATTATTTTGGCTTTTCTGATGTCTAAGAGGGAAGCTGTTCCCCCCTTGTTCCGCTTATGTTGGTACGGGTTAATGGACCATACAGTATTTAGTAACAAATTATATACCTCTAAAATATATGTTTAAGCCTCGGAATGTTGGGGTTCAAGAATAGGACTGGAAAAAAAAATGTTGCCCCTATTATGATAATGCTATGAGAATTTACTTATTGAACTGTTTTGTGTAAAATTTAAGGCTCACAAATTCTTTTCTTGACTTTTTCTTTTGGGTGCTTCTATCGTACTTTTCTGAAAATCTAAGGAGCTTCTAAATCTTTAAAAACATAAAGTCCTGTATTTAAAATTAATTCTAACGTTTTATTGAAACTAAGTATAAAATGCAGTAACAGAAAATTGTTGATAACATTAAAAATTTGCTGTCATTAAAGTTTTTCTGTAAGGTGTCATAGATGCCATGAAGCTAAAGAGTTAAAAGTTAGAAGTAAAAAGTAAAACTATTAAAAGTTCTCCGAACTATTGGGCTGCCAATGTATGCAAATGTAAAACATCCTGCTTATCCTTCAATATAATGGTGTATATTTTTCTTTTTTTTTAACTAAAACTCCCAACACTGCAGCACATATGGTATAAATCTTAGTTAAAACTTGAATTTATTGGATATAAAAACTGTCCATCACAAGCCACGTCATGTTAGAGCAGAACAGTAGGAAAATAATTTGCGGCATACGAGTTTGTCGTTGGGCAAAGCCAACAAAAAACGCTTGGCACCACCCACAACTGCTGCCGATTCTACGTCCATGAAGTGAGCTAGAAAAACGACATGAACAAAGTCCAGCTTGATGAACCATTAGTTGTCATTTTGGCTTCTGTGGAAGGCAAGCAGCAGTAGTAGGAGGTACGCTTTAGTATGTGTGTATTTGTGTGTACATATGTTGGCATATCCTTTCGTTCTTGCCCGTTGACTGTAGATACGTATTTACATATCTGTATATATTGTATGTGTTATGTGTAAAGTCGTCACAAGTGTTGATATCGCAATTTTCGCTTTACAATTGGATTGTTTGTGTCCTGCGTCATTTGCCGTTACACATATACACACACACACACACACGTACTTTCACGAACACACACAGAGTGCCTGTGATTTGCAATTTGCATGACAAATTCGCAATTATTTTTCAACATTTCTATATTCTCGTTTCCTCTTTTATCTTTTCTTTTTAGTGCTAGGCAACGTTCAACACTACACAAATTTGAATAAAAAAGTGAGAATTTTGAGGAATGAAAATTAAATTTCTACAAGTAATTTTTTTATGTTGCTGCAAGGTAAATAAATATAAAAATTAATTAATGTTTCTGACCCATATTTGTTGTAGCATGCAATTTGGCCAAAGTTTATTGATAAAAAATATTGTTGTTTGCTTTTTTCCCCAATTTAAAAATATTTAAACGACCGACATGTTGTTGAAAGGTAACAAGTTTAAGCCATTTTACAACATATTGCCTGCACAGTGAAACAGTCAGTAAAAAACTTAAATGAATTGCTTCCCTTTTTTCTACACCATTTTGCTATAGATTACTTTTTGCTTAATAAGCTTTTTTACTTTCCTATCTTGAGATATAAATTTTCTAAAAAATTAAGTCCCTTTTCAGTTATTGAAGTATTTAAAACATCGTGCGTCCACTCCCCGAAATTTTTATAAAGTCACGATAAGTTTTGCGACTTTAACTATAAAAACCTGATTTTAAGTACTAGAAAAAGTACTTTTCTCTGAGCAAGAGTGTTCTAGATAAAATTAAAAAAGCATCACGTGTTTATGTTCAGTGCGTTAAGAGTAAAAACGAAAAATCGTTTGTTTAAAATGCGAAATAAGTATAAGGCCATAGTAGAAAACTTGTATTTAGTTAATTGTTAGTGGTCGTTAGACCACTATAAAATAAAATAACTATATAAATAAATAAATAAATAACTTTTTATTAAATAATAACTATTTATTAATTTTAATTATTTTTTTAAGTTTAAGGAAATAGGAAAAATAAAAGCCTACCATCAGGGCAGCATGCGGGAAAAACGGGAATAACAAACGCCCAGAATGGACACCAGTAGTAACATAAAAGGGAAAAAACAGTGATTCGGCGGGTTGGTATTAAAAAAATTTAGGAGTAGGTGTCTGAGGAGTCCAACAAACAATGAAGAACAATTTAAATCTTTTATATCCTACTAGCCTTTTAACCTACTAGCCGACTCTGAACGGCTTATGTTCTTAAGAAGCTTTACATGGCAGTTTTTACTCTTTGAGGTTTTTTTAATTTGAAAAATTAATTCAATTAAAAAAGAATTCTGTGTCAGATGGGATTCGAACCTGGGTTCTATCGCATACCAGACACGCACCTTAAACAGTGTGCCATGGCCGGGCCACCACAGTGGGGCATAAATCGGCTGTGTTCACTGATAAAAAAAATTCAACTTTAACGGTCCTAATGGTGTTAATAATAAATATTGGCGGGATAAAGAATAAAAAAAAGCAACAGCACAAAATTTTAATGCTGGAATGTCATTGAGGGGAACAACGCCTATTTGCTTTATGTGAACACGATGAGCTCAGAATAATATATTCAATTATTAGATGATGTTCTTGTTCCTTTTTGAGAGGAGATTGCTGGTGCTGAGTTCACATTTCAGAAGGATAATGCAGCGATTCATCGTTATAAGGTAAACAATGCAGTATCCAGAATCCAGTGGCATCCCGATTCTCAACTGATCCACGATCACCCCCATTTAAGTCCGATCGAGATTTTGTGGGCTATATTGTTAGCCAAAGATTTTTATCATGGACGCCAGTAATCGAACGTAATAGAGCATAGAGATAAAATCCACAAAGAGTGACTGAAAATCAAGACAGCAATCATCCACAGTCTAGTTAATTCGATGCCAAGACATATGTAAAGAATATCGTAATAGATTTTATTCCACTTCTTGTTTCACATAAAGTGCCTTTATATATATATGTCGTACCGATATTTTTGTTTTTATTTTACAAGAACTAGAAGAATCTTTCTTTTTATGTTAAAAATATTAAGTTATTTAAAGTATCTTTAAATGAAAAACCACCTTAAGAGTGGAAAAACCTATAATATTTATTTTTATTAAACAACTGTGCGTGTCTTTATATGGCAAATATTTCACAGAGTGTATTATTCATTAACGTTTGTCCCCCTATTCCTATGTACATATGCACTAAGCTTCACACAGAAAATATGGCATTTATCACTTTTTATCTTCCCAGGATGAAATTTTTTATTTCTTGCAGACGAATGATAAGTGGGTCCACCAAGGTTAAAGTTGTTTGTATTATAATGGGACACCTAATGCTATTAGGCACTATTTTACTAAATGTTCCAGAGCAATTTCCATAAATTAGAGTTTCTCATAGAATTTTTAAAATTTTTGCGATCTCTTTTGCGAATCTTTATACATTCAATTTTGGCAACATGAACGAGGTAAGTGCAGTTGATCAATTATTTTTGTGTTTAATAGAGAGTGAAAAAGTGACAATTACTCGGTGGAAAAAAAAAAATTGTATATTACTGATTTCTGATAAACACTGCTTTTTGAGGTTTTTATTTTTCCCAATTTTTTAATTTTCCTTATACCATTTCTAAAGAAAAAAATGTATTGCCTTTAGATAAAGCCTTTTTGAAAGGAATCAAAAATCTTGTAGAAAATTTGTTGCGGAATGGCCATACCTTACTTGAAGTTGCCCGTGGGTGTGCTACAATCAGCATTGTTCGATTAAACTAGAAAACTTGTCACAAAAATGCTCCCAACAAAGATAATGTTTCCTCTCAAGTTCGATAAAACGGAATATAGAAAGGAAACCGAACGTGGTGCCTGTGAAAACGCAGTGCAAATAAATAAACTTTTAAAGAAAATGACGATGTTATCGTCTTCCGAATGAAAACGTGCTTCGACGGATTGCATTTAATTACCGGTCCAAAAATAAAAACCGTTTTTGACCAAGCGCCATAAAAAGCTGAGGAAAAAAAAAACTTGGCTTGAAACATTTTTTTGTTCTACTTACAAATTGCAATACTACACTAAGGAAAATAACAAATATTAAAATTATCTGCGCCCGTACATAAGTTGTATCTTAATATTTACGTGGATAAATCAAATACTTTCCTTAAAACACGTTTTTTTTTTTGCGTAAGAAAAATTCGATTTGATTTTGCTACACTTAATGTTATTAGTTATTGAAAACCAAATTTTTCAATTGAGTTGTTTGAATTTTTGTTTTGTTTGAAAAATTTTAAATATTTACGAATTTGTTTTATGCAACTGCGTTAATGATTTAAAAATTACCTTGTTTTCAGACAAACTGAAAACGTTTTTGGAAAAATTTAATATTTTTTCTCTTCAATGTAGCTCAAACATAAAATAGGTATATTAAACTCTAAAGTTATGGGAGACGAAAATTTTTTCGTCACAAGGTTGCCTTAATTCTAAGTTGGAAAACCAAGAATAAATTAAATAATAATAATTGAATTCGAACAAAAATAAGATGTAAGCAGAGAATAGAGAATGTGAACAGAGAATATCATTAAATTATGTCGCTTTCTTTACTCTTACAACTGGTAAAAACTCACGAATTTTTTTTTTTTACCATTTAAATTTAATGCACTTTTTTAACTTTAAACACTGAAACAATGGCAGAGTTTACAACGTATTAACAAATGTCTCTACTCAATGTAGACGCTTTACTAAAATGTTACAAAAATGTTGGGTAATATAACTTTTCTGGACAAAAGCCTGCCGTCTAGTTTATTCATATAATACTCTACTATAACACTTTATATAAAATAATATTCTGACTATAAATATAACTTGAAAATTAAATCTTTAATCCTACTACACTAAAAATTCGTAACTTTGACTTCTGGGTTCGTAGCTAAATAACATCATTAAAAATTGTTTTTAAATTTTAAATAAATAATTTCAGACTTATCACAAATATATGCTTGTTGGTTAAATTTAACTTTTTGTGGCTACTGTGCGTAAGCAATTAAAAGTTTATAAAGCAAGGTGTTAAATGAAAAAATAAAAATTGCTGATTCAAAGAACCTTTTAATGGAGAGCTTTATAGTAAAACAATTTTGATATTTTTTTTTTGTTTTCGTGTCTAAATTTTTTTATGTGCTGTGGTGCGATGGTGCTCCGTGCTCGTGCGATGGATGCATTTTGTTTTGTTATTTTGTGCTTAACGACCTTGCGTGATGATTTTAATATTGTTTTTTTTTTATTGTTTGAATTTTTTTGCTTATTTATATTTTTATTTTATATTCGTTACGGAAAAATAATTGCACGAAAGGCATGCATTTGTTATAATGACGATCTACAATGTTGTTAGTTTTTAAACTCTTAAAATTGGGTGCTGGTGCATTTTGTTCGATAAGAACTGAAGCACCCAGTGCAATAACCAGATAATTCAACTTTTCGAGAAATATTTTTTTGTAATGCATGGATCTTTGACAGGGTCGAAGCTAAAGTACCCCTCCCTCCGTAGCTGAAAGTAAGTATAGCTGAAATCGGTATCCGTCTATAAAATGTTTATGTATAACACTGGGGAAGGAAATGCCACTTTGTAAAAGTTGCAGGACATACGATAATTTAACATTCCTGTTGATAATAAAGATAACATTCCCAATAACTCAGACCGCAAAATATTATTTCATGGAACTTTTGCAATAGTTCCAACTGGATGTTTTAAGCAACTTATATTAATTCATATCCAATATTCAGAAGGGGATTCATATCCAATATCCAATATAAATCAGAAATTTATAATTCAATTAAAATATATTTGGTATAACGGATAATTTTTTTTGTAAGCTAATGAATCAATTTTGCATATTGTTTGTTTTTATATTGTTTTAAAATTTATTTTTTCGCTAATTTTGTTATTATTGTAATATCGTTAATTTTGGTTATTTTTGTCAATTTTTTCCTGTGTATCTGCGCCTTTTACAAATTATTCATTCTGTAAAAGGCGCATATAAAACTAATTTTACGGTAAAAGTGGGTAAAATGAATTTGTTTTTTTACATTATATATCACTTTTTAATTATGTTCGTATTTCTTTTGTTTTAAAACTTTAATAAACTTTTTTTTTTTTGCATTTTGTAAATTTTATAATTTCAAATTACAAAATATTCATCTGTAAAAGGCGCATATTAAGCTACCAAATCATTGCAGTATAATATTTTCAAAAACATTTGCTCTTTAACATATATTTCCATTCGTTTTTGCTCTCATGAATAAAAAGTAATTAAAATGTTACTCACATTTTTTTAACTATGTAAAAACAAATATCATTAATTTGAACGGAGCGGCTTCATAATCACCGATTATGAAGTTGGACTACGAAAGGCCATAAAGACTGTGTTTTGCACTTCCAAGCTATATGGTTGTTGGTTCCACTTTTGTCAGGCGGTTAGACGGGAATTGAAGGTAAAATTAAAGGGACTTTCCTCTTTTATACGGCAAAATAAAAAGGTGACTCCTTTACCAAAACTTAACAAAAACTTTGTTGCTTCCTTCATTGCCTCCAGCACACATCAGCCGATGATTCGAAATAATTAAATGTGACATCGAAAAATTTGATGATCAATTTAGATTTCAAACATTTCTAAATTATTATGAACGACAGTGGCTATACAAGGTAAATCATTAGCAATTTTACACTTTCCTTCAGTTTTGCTGAAAAATTGCTATATAGATTGGTGGTGAAGAAATTTCTGTGTTCGGAACAAGTACTCGAACGACTTCTTCTTTAGAAGCGTATAACGGAGTATTGGAAAGAACGATGCAGAAAACGGAATTTTTTTTTAAATTTCTGAAAGTGTTTAAATTTCTGAAAGAGGCATTTTCGAAAAGCAGGGAGAGTGATTTGCTAGTCAACAGTGGGAATATAAATAGTAAAGCAAAACGTAAAAGAGTTATTCTAGAACAGGCTGCAAAAATAGACAAAGCATATATGTGTAAGCATGTGTGTGTAAAATGCAAACTGAATAGACGTGTTTTATCTGGCGCCTGAAATTTTAACGTTTTTGTCTGTAAATACGCTGTCAATATCGCCCATGATACAATGATAAGGTAGGCCCGCTGCGTTGAGTGCTCTCACGCGTCAACGAAGAGTGGATAATGAGAAGCAACATTAATGTCAAAACGACGAATTTCGTAAAAATTGCAAATGAAGAAAATATTTTATGTTTCCAAGTTGCAAACAGTGCGGTCGCGGGTGTTAAATTTGTGCTAATTTGAGTGAAAATATTATATAAAAAGTGTAATAAAAACTATAAAATGTGAAAGAAGTCTTAAAATTGCAAAAAAAAACCTGTAACAGTTTTAACCTAAAAACAACTGCGAAATGTGAGCATAAAGAAATTCGACCTTTTTAAAGAAGGTCGATGAACAGTTGATTTTGACATCAATGTAGCTTTATTCTGCTTTCTACTCCATTCCTCTCCGTGATGACCTTACCTTATAATTCTGCCATGCCCTTAAGCAATTGGTATATTCTCTTTCTACTCTTCTGTGTTCTTTCTATATTTTTATGCGCTGTTATTATTTTCTTGTTCTATTCCTTCTGGACAAGTATTTACCTTCTTTTTCACATCTTTTACCTTGTAATGTTTGCAGTTGGTTCGTTTTATGTCTATTATGGCTCATTCTAATACTTTACCTAATGGTGCTGTGAACAACTATAAGACCTTAATTAATGTTCTGTGTAAGCAGCGAAATGGGTTAAATATGATTCATTTTAATGCTCGGAGATTAAACGGTTTAAGACGCGACTATGCAAGATATATATTTGAAAACTCATCTGTGGATGTCGTTTGTGTTTCGAAGTCGTGGTTTAAAAGTGAAATTCCTGACTCGCACTATGATTTTAATGGATACAAACTTTTCCGTAACGACAGGTGTAGCAGAAGAGGTGGTGGTGTTGCTATATATTGTAGGTCTTATCTCAATGTTAAGCTTGTCAATAAATGTAATGAAGTCTGTGAGTTTCTTAATGTTGAGATTCTTGATAGAAATTGCAAAATTTTAGTATCGTGTGTTTATAACCCTCTTCGCTGCCATAACCTAGAACCACTCTTCTCTGATTTAACTAATAAGATTATCGAGTATGACTTTCTCTTTGTTTGTGGCGATTTTAATGTTAATTTATTGCGAAATGACTCAGCTACTGACCAATTCCATTACCTGTCTTCTCTGTGCGGTTTGACAACTACAAATAACAGTATTCCCACTCGTTATATGCGTGACTGTGAACCTAGCCTACTTGATGTCTGCTTAATTTGTAATATTTCACTGCTTCTTAAATTCGATCAAATAACTTTTTTGTCCGATCATGATCTACTTTTTTGCTGCCTCAATATAAATCTAAGTAGAAATGATCCAGTTAGTTTTTCGTACTATGATTACAAATCAATTGATTCATCTGCATTATTTCAAAGCTTAGCTAGCTCGAGATGGGATGAATGCTGGTTTCATGACTCGGTTGACGAGAAATTTCAGGTATTCATGAATAAATTAGATGTTATTTTTGCTTGCCATGTTCCGTTGCGTACTGTTCAAGCTTTGAACAACAGTTGTCCCTGGTTTTCAAATCGTGTACTAGTTGCTATAAGACTTAGGAATAAACTCCACACGAAATGGAAAATAAATCCCTCGAATGCGAACTGGATTAACTTTAAAAGAGCTCGAAATAACGCTACAGCATTAATTAAACAAGCTAAGATTAATTTTTTCAAATCCAAGCTCAACCCGAACCTTGATTCAAAACAGTTATGGCAGAATATCAAAAAATACAGAGTGTACAGTAAGAAATCTAATGACTGCAGCTTAGATCCGATGATCTCAATAATTTCTTTTTGGCAAGTGGAAACCCGATGATGATGATGATGACCTCTGATGAATAGGAACACATTGTTTCCCTCTTTTGAGTTCAAAACTGTTAATGAAGATTATGTGGGTAGGTGCTTAATGATGATTAACTCAAATGCTATTGGAATTGATGGAATGCCTATTAAGTTTATTAAACTAGTAATGCCTTTTGTCTTATCGCCATTAACCCATATAGTAAACCACTGCTTAACTTGTTCCCGATTCCCTGATTTATGGAAGGCAGCCACGGTCTTGCCTGTGGCTAAATCTGCAACTGCTTCTGTACCTAATGATTACAGGCCTATAAGTATATTGCCAGCATTGGGTAAGGTTTTTGAGCGTATCTTGGCCAATCAAATGTACGAATACCTAAACATAAATAAGTTACTGTCTCCTTTGCAGTCTGGGTTTAGAACTGGGCACAGTTGTGCTACAGCTGCGATTAAAATTTTTGATGATATCAGAATTGCTTATGATCAGAACTTTCTGACTTTACTTTGCCTTGTCGATTTTTCGAAGGCATTTGATTCCGTTAATCATACCCTTCTCTGCTACAAGCTAAAAAACTTTTTTAAATTCAGCTCTAGTGCTGTGAATTTGATATCCAGCTACCTTGAGGGTAGGATGCAACGGGTAAATGTTAGTAATAATTATTCATCACTGAAAGCAATTGTAACTGGAGTTCCTCAAGGATCTATCCTGGGACCACTCCTATTCTCTGTGTTTATTAATGATGTCTTTTCTGTTTGTAAATACGCTACTGTTCATGCCTATGCCGACGACATACAACTCTACTTCTCGCGACCTACTGGACTCTTAGAGGACTTGACTTATAGACTGACCTCTGACTTGACATCGTTAAATAATTGGGTTGCTGCAAACTCCCTCCTTATAAATCCTATAAAAACTAAAGTACTGCCTATAGCGAGATGTAACTCCTGCTTTATAGATATTCCACCTCTTTTCCTCGGGCCTGATAAGCTTGAAGTAGTATATAAAGCGAAAAATCTAGGTTTTATAATGAACTCAAAACTGACTTGTACTGACCACATTAACAAAATGATAGGAAAAATATACGGGACGTTACGATATCTACGTACTTCTTCGGATTTTTTGCCAACTGAAACTCGGCGCAGGCTTGTTATGCAATTAAATATGCCACACATTACGTTCTCTGATGTTGTTTATAGTCAACTGGACTCCCAATCTCAGCATAAGCTTTTGGTAGCATTCAATAGCATATTTCGTTAAGGAGTAAGGGTATTCTGGGCTGTGGCTTGTTTGAATATTTGAACATCCGCAACATTCTGTTTCTACACAAGATTATGCATACTCAAAGTCCTCATTATCTTTTTGTCAAACTACAATTTTTTCAGTCGCAAAGGTCAACTAACCTTGTTGTGCCTAGAATTACCTATCTAAACAGTGGAAGATTCTTTTTTATCAGCACCATCAGACTTTGGAATGAATTACTTAATTTTATTAAACAAATAACTGCACGAACCAGCTTTAAAAATGACATCTTTTAATATTTCAATTCTTTAAATCTATAAATATATTCTTCTTTTTCTTTTCACAACTGCTCTTATACCTTGGCTTACCAAATTTTTACTTCACCTTTCTGTTTTCTTTACTTCATCTTTCTGTCGACTTTTTATTATATTATAATTCATCTATAAAAAATTATTACCCTATAAGCGTATAATTTTAACCTTTTGCCATTTCTATTTTGTAGTTTAAGCTTACTTGTTGCTAAATTCAGTAGTTTTAAGTTAATGTAACCTTGCAGAATTAGAATTATTTTAATTTTAAGTTTAATTGTTAAACCGATGTTATACCCATTGTGTACTATAAAATACTAAGTCTTATTGTACCCCAAATCCAATAATAAATAATAATAATAATAATAATAATAATAATAATAATAATAATAATAATAATAATAATAATAATAATAATAATAATAATAATAATAAAAATATGAGCTTCGAAAAGGCGTCATTACTTCATCAGTATTTTTAAATCAATTAGCATATCCCTTGAGCCTTGCAAGCATTTCAAAACATGTAACCAGTGCGTTCTAAGTCTGCAAGCAGAAGCTATTGAAAATTGACTCCAAAAATGTAAATGTTCCAGTGTGTAGAAGTGAAATTGACGACACTTTACAAGTTTTCTTGTAAAAATTATGAAAAAATATACATTTTGAATATTTTGCTTAACCCTTTAATGCCCATTAAAGGGGGCATTACGCCCTCTAGGCGGGGCTTACGCCAATCGATATAAAACCGTAATCTGTGGAAAAATTTAAAATTGTTTTCTTTGGAGTGTAGACGAATATCTTGTAAAAATTATGAAAAAATTAACATTTTTTTCATATGAAATGTAAAATATATGATCATATGATCAAATATATGATCAATATATGATCAATATGATCATGTAAAAATTATGAAAAAATATACATTTTGAATATTTTGCTTAACCCTTTAATGCCCATTAAAGGGGGCATTACGCCCTCTAGGCGGGGCTTACGCCAATCGATATAAAACCGTAATCTGTGGAAAAATTTAAAATTGTTTTCTTTGGAGTGTAGACGAATATCCAAGGCACATTTCAGTGTTTACCGCTTGGCTCCGTTTGCCAATTATTACAATTTGAAATTCAATTTCATCATATATTATTGAATTTAATTCATTTTCAAAAACACTCGATTTTCAGTCAATTTAAAAACATATTAATTGAAGTGATATCGACGTGAAAAATATACTGGTGAGTAGGAAATTCTTCACTTCATAAAAAACCTGTTTTACTGTTAAAAATTTAAATTCCACTTCTCTGCTTATTTTTAGTGTTTATGCCCAAGTCCGCTTCTAGGCTGAGTCGACATTTTTACCTGTAGCAAACAATCAAAGCATCAAAACGAAAAACGAAACTCAGGTTCGTTTTTCTCTGCAACAAATTAGTCTCTACTGATTTTTGGAGCTCAAATAAAAAATCTGGCATTAGAGGGTTAATGCCGTTTATTATGTATATTTTTAAGCAAAGAATTTCTTTATAATTTTCAATACTATTAACTATATACATACGAAGAGTAGTTCAATACTATTAAATGACTCTTCGACCATATTTTCTTTTATCTCCATAAGAGTACATAACAAGATTTTTTATAACATTGAAACTATAATATCGTTTTCCGTTTTCTGGATTTTGCAAATATTCATAAAGTAATATAATTTTCCGCTTATCATTATTGATCTTAAGAGATGTCCATCGTATCAAAGAAATTAGCTGAATTGGGCTTAGACCATTCACAAAACCAAAAGTGGTTGTAATTAATGGAGACTTGTAGGTTTCCTCTTCGAAAAACAAATTAATTATAAATTCTGGAACAGCATGAAAATTAACTATATCCATCTTGTTAGGAAGTCGCCTTCGAGCTTCTAAATGATTTTTTTTCATGCGTTGAATTATTTCCTTTTGGTTCGTAATTTATTTATTTTTTCTACTAGTTCAACTTTTCAAAAAATCATAAAGTGTATGACTGAATTACAGTAGTGACTATAAATTGGGGGTTATTTCATTAATTTTGGGGATCATTTCACTTGAGTTGAAATAAATTTTTTTTTTGGCTATATTTCAGTGGGGCTTATTAAATTTTTCCCGTTGGGTGTTATTTCATAATGAAATAAACCCTAAATTTTGGGCATATTTAATTTCCCATTTTGGTGTTATTTTATTGCGTTTGGCTGCTATTTCATTTTAGGGATTTGGGGCTTATTTCATTTTAGTTGGGGCTTATTTCATTGGGTGTTATTTCATTGGGGATTATTTCATTTGGGAGTTATTTCTGGCAACCGTCATAAGGTAGAATGTTAAACAATCTAAGGGCAGTCGAAGAATAGAACCGCAGAATGTGTTGCAGGCTATGTGATGGGATTGACGAAAGTTTGCGATTAGAAGACCTTAACTCATAATTCAAATCACATCAATCAATAAGTTGCTCAGATCTAGTTATTGAAGAACATTTTTAATACTCGAAATTTTGCTCTTTCGACGAATACACGAACATAAACGAGTGATTTACAGAAAGTAAATTTTATTAGGTAAATGATACAAACGTTGCATTCGCTTGCCAATCGTTTCGCATTATAAATAGTTAGCATTAATAAATGACATCAAAAATATTTTTGACTAAAGAAAAAGGATTTATGTATAATGGATAGCTTACTACAAAACTTATTTCCAATTGAATTGCAAACGCTTAAGGCCCAAACATAATAGGCTCGAGCTGACTGCAGCTACTTTCAAAATTCAACGAACAGCCAGCTCAATTTTTTTTGTCAAACATTTAATTTGCACATAATAAAGTTTAGTTGGCTCGCTTGAACGTCAATGGTTAGCAATCATATATTTTATATATATTAGATAATTTTTTTGCAAACATAAAATAAATTCACTATTTAAAATTCACAAACATAACAATTCACAATTCACAAAAAGAAATATAATTAAAATTTATTTACATTTTATTTGTTTGACAGATACATTCGGAGCATTCGATTTGAATAGCTTTGGCTGCAGCCAGATCAAATTAACGAAACTTGACGAAAAAGCTGACTTGAGCTAATATGGTTTGTACGTATCATTCCTATGTATTCGTATAAAATTTGACATTAGCTGCAGCCAGCTCGAGCCTATTATGTTTGGCCCTTTACATTAATCTTACACTAAGGATTTTTTTTTAAGGGTTTCCTTTTGTTTATTCCACCATTACACGAAAGCCTTTTCCAACCTTTTTCACAAGCTTTTTTCAAGCATGATGCTTCAGCTTGTAAGCTTACTGCAAGCTTGTTTGGTTTATTTAATTATTTACTTTGGCACAATACTTCAATATAAACTACACCTAGATAAACTGTTTGACATGACTCAAACTGTTGGCGTTTTACTACAACCTTATAATATCTAGCCCTCACTTAATTATTACTCAGCCCGCGTTGATTAAACATAAGTTAAGTTTCGTGTTAATTTCGCTTGTTTTCCACTTTTCTAACCTTGCGGCACTTCATGTTCCCACATTGCACTGTATTGTTCAACAGATGCCATTTTATTCCTAGATGTGCAATTATTTTTCCTAACCTCCCCCTAGAGGGCAATCATGTTAAATACTTGTATTTGTTAATTTAATTTATTTCTACGCTGTTATTTGGGGCAAAGTTAGATGTGCGATGTAAATTTTTTTTTTGTTGGTGATTTTTTTATTTATTCTATGGTGCATTTCGTTTATGGTGCATTTCCAGTTGCTAGTGTCTGATTGTTGGTGCAGCATTACATGGCAACTTGTTTACTTTAATTTAATTTACCAGATACGGACAGCACCGTGGTGTACTCTACAGATCCAGCGCGATTCGTAACGCGACACGTATAGTTGCCGTTGTGGCGTGAGCTCACGTTATGTATTGAAATGATGCTGGAGAAGGGCGCATACTCGTTAATGGTCAGAGAAGGATCAGGAGGATGAAAGTGGTGACCGGTCATTTCGGAGTTGCTGCCACCACCACCACTACCACCAGCTGCTCCGGCACCATGGCTTAGGATTGGAATGTTATCCTTTAACCACGTTATGTTGAAGGGCTGATCACCTTGACTACTCGAGCACATCAATTGGGTTCGCATACCTTCGGTGATTTCATCTTCGAAGTTGAAGGGGGAAATGCGTGGGGGAACTAAATATTTGTAGAGGAAAATTTGCAAAATACATATTTATGATTAATACAGTAATTAAATCAGTTATTATAGCCAGCTGTAGGAATCGCTTGTTATATGTAATGGCTTTTGAAATATGTACGTTCCTAGAATAATTATATGTATTTCCTAGCGATTATTTTTATATGTCTAAATAAATATTATAAATGATTATACAAATAATATAGTGCTATTATTAAACTGCGATTAAGTAAAGGAAATAAATAACATGCAGCAAAAAAATGCGAGATATTTCCATGGCAAAGACTACATTGAGCTATATATAGTGTAGGGAGTATCATGGTTGCTTTTGTTATAGCTAAATATAACAAGATAAAAACTCGATATGAAGTACATATTTGTATAGACAGTTATTAAAACTAAATTAATTTTATATGTGATTAAAACATCTAATAAAAAAAGAAAACATTCTACCAAGGATTAAACAAAAAATGGACCAAACGTCTAGAAAAGACGTTATACGAGTATTAAAATCAATAGGAATTTAAATTATAATCAAACATTTACCCCAGAAAAACTATGGTTTACGAAAAAAAAATCCCAATTATAGAAGAGAGGAGTAAGAAAAAGACAAACATTTGTTCACCTACCTACAAATCAATAAAAAAGTTTAAAAAATAGTTGAACCAAGAAAAAAAAATTTGATGGAATTTTATATTTGCTCGAAAGTTTTGTTGTAGGGAATTGTGGAATTATTGTGTAGTCAAATATAAAATCTTATATAGCAAAATTTTCCTCCATCTAGTACTTAAAAAAGTTGTATAACCTTTTTTTCTTCGTGAGGGGACGGTATAGATTACTTTAAATAGTTATTAATATAAAGTTCAGAAGATTTTAAAACTTTGCATTAGGGTCAGAATTTGCGAAATCCCCACGAAAAAAATGTACTTTTCGCCCTTTTTTATAATGTTGATTTATTGCATACCTAACCTTAGTTATGATTTGACCTAAGAAAAATTAAAAAAAAAAAATTATTTTTAAGCAAAATCCCGCAGTTCGCAAACGATCTAACCAATTAAATCAAAACTTTGGTATATGGGCATTTCCAGAAAAAATTCCACCGTGACACGAAAATTAAAAGTTATTAATAAATTATTATTTAGATATTATCTTAGAGAAACATTTAAATTTTAATGATTAAAGCAATTTTAAAATAATCCCATTTACTTTGATGATCAAATCATCTGCACTGTTTCACAAATTTAATATTTCTTTTTAGTAAATGTTCAGTACAAATGTTCAGAACATAATGCTAAAAATAATGGAAAATGGTTGAGGCAAGGAGAGGAAGAATAAATGAAATTTGTTTTTTAATTACTTAATTACATAATTACTTAATTAATTAAGTAACGTCACGCCAGTAACGTCACGGCAGACGACTAAGCCTAATAACAAAAAAAAACGGGGAACGATTTTTAAATTTGATTACTTGGAAAATAAACTTATATTATTTCAACATTTTCTAAAATAGGTTTTATACAAAAAGTCTTGTCCAATTCGCAGAGTTTTGCAAATTTTGTAATCCAAGTCGAAAACTACATCTGTTTTTTGTAACGTCACGCCAGAGCACAGTCTTGCTTATATCTTTAAATCTTTATGATCGATTATTGTAATTTTTTTACTTAATGTACTGCTACTTAATTACTACGCTAATATAAAAAACATTTTTAAAAATATGACTTTTTCATTATTTTTTTTAATATGTTTAAGTACCTACGAATCGTACGTAACGCCAGTTTGGAAATGCCCATATCAAAGATAGTGAAACCGTTTCTAGTTAATTGTTAGGAAATTAATAAAAAAACTATTTTTGCATAGTTAGCGAAATATTTTTTGCACACAATTAATAGTTTTTATTTTTCTGCTTCTTAAAAAAAATCTTAAGACAGTAAAAATTTTGCAACTCATTCATGTAGAATTAAAATCCGCCGAGAAAAGTCTATAGCAGTAACTATTTTACAAATTATGGCGAAAACAACGCTTCACCTCATCTCAAATTTACACTTGATTTACAAAAATCATGCAGCTTATTAGCTTCTGATCAGTGTCCAGGATTTTTATCACTATCAAAAAATCTAACTAATCGTTTAAAGATGAGAAATATTATGGAAATTCATTTCAATGAATGGACATGTACTGACAGGTGAAGTTTTTTGCAATGAAATTCTCATATGCAGTGTGATCAATAAAACTTGGAAATTAAATTCTTTTTAGGTACGAACTTGTTGAAAATGTCACAAAACTTTATATGTTCTTGAAGAATTTAGGGATGGACCTTAAAAATGATTACATTGCTAAATTTCAGGCTCAATATTTGTCAAAAAAAATTTGACAAATAATTTAGTCGCGGTGCATTTATTCAATTAAAAGATGATCGATTATTTGCCACTCATTTTTGCAAGCGACAATGTGACGGGTGTGCAGCTCTTCTGGCCTTTGGAATAATTGATATGTATTGGTTATTTGTTTTTGTGGTTTTTTGGTGGTTCCTTCTAATCCATCACACGCACCTTTTCCGTGCGAAGTTACAAAAAAATACCACTTTGTTTCAATATCAAAATCAGCCTGATAATGTAACATATTTGTGAAATTGAATTTGTTTTTATATTTAGCTGCACACCTGTCAGAAAAAAAAAATATATTTTTTCACATTGTCGCTTTATTGAATAAATGCACCGTGACTGTATCATGCTTGTTATTTTCGGAAATAATAAAGAAACATTCGAGACAAATGTTTGTCTCGTGCTTATAATAAAAAATATAAGGATGAGTTGTCGCTTGATCATCCGACCAATGATAGGACTTAACTGCGTATTAAACCATAAAACTGTAGTTTTCAGAAAAGTCTAGTATAACTAAAAATTCTCTCGCTTCTAAATTATTTTTCAAAGTTGAAAATATTGGGCCTGAACTTTAGCGATGATGTAGAAAGAGTTTAGGTTTTATTGTTCAAACTGTATATGAGAATTTTATTGCAAAAAACTTCACCTGTCAGTTTATGTCAATTTCTTGAAATGAATTTCAAAAATATTTCTTGCCTTTAAACGATTCGTTAGATATTTTAAATTGATAAAAAACCTGGACATCACAAGCTAACAAGCTGCATGATTTTTGTAAATCAAGTGTAAATTTGACATGAGGCGAAGCGTTGTTTTTGCCGTAATTTGTGAAATAGTTGTTGCTCTAGACTTTTCTCGACGGATTTTGATTCTACATGAATGAGTTGTAAAATTTTTATTATTTTAAAATTTTTTAAAGGCGCAGAAGAATAAAAACTATTAAGTTTTTGCAAATAATGTTTTGCAGAACTATGCAAAAGTAGTTTTTTTTTATTAATTCCCTAGCAATTAACTAAAGACCATTTCACTATCTTTGATATAACAAAGTTTTGTTTTAATTGGTTAGATCGCTTGCGAACTGCGGGACTTTGTTTAAAAAGAACTTAGAAAAAACTTTGGTAAAACAATTTTTTTTTTAATTTTTCTTAGGTCAAGTCATAACTAAGGTTAGGTATCCAATAAATCAACATTAAAAAAAATGGGTGAACATTTTTTTCGCTGTCTACTTAATATTGATAATTTATCTAGTCTCTAAATAATAAATCTATAAACTGTGCATTGCATTTAAATATTTATCATACACTAAGATGCTCCCCAGAAAGGATCATATTGCGACTTCTCTGATAAGAACTGAACTAAAATTATTTCGTTCAGGAGCTTGCATACACGATATACGAGTAGAGTCACTTATAAAAAAGTACTTCTTATATAGAACCTAGCCATGAGAAATAAGAAAAATTACGATTTCTTCCAAAATTGGAAGCATCTCAATCTATTTATATGAAGTTAAATTAAAAATAGTGTTTTTCCACATACAAAAATTTAATTCTTTTGGACTAATTTCAGCTATTATAACATAGAATAACGGCTTAAATAGCTCAAGAGGTTTGATAGACAGTTTTACATAAATTCGATGAACATTACAATATGGCCCACTTAGAATTTTTTTCCATCACATCTTATTTCATGCACAACCAGTTTGAAAATACCACCTTGTTCAAAAAGAAAGGTTCATTCACACTGTGAACCGGACTTAACTGTCCGATTCGAAAATTTATTTTTAGTAGTTTCCCACATGTGTCTATGACAAGGCTGACAAATATCATCAGCGTCTCTCGTTGACATTTGGTAAAGTGACAGTGTTTTGTTTACAACAACTTTTTTCGTGTCTTCGATTTTTACGATGAAAGAAAAAATTGAGCGAGAAACGATTATGTATCAAATTTTGTGTGAAAAATGGTTTCAACTGCGCCGATACGCGTAAAATGTTGGTGAAATGTTACGGCGACACTGCTCTATCGTATCAGAAGGCAAACAAGTGGTTTAACCGATTTGTGAGTGGCCAACACGAAGTAGAAGACAACCCTCGTACCGGGCGGCCATCGTGTTCGACTACCGAAGAAAACGTTGAAAAAATCAAAAAAATGTTAGTCAAAAATCGCAAATTGACGATTAGAGAGATAGCAGAGGACGTCGGCATTTCAATTGGATCCGTTCAGAACATTTTGAAGAATGAATTAGGCTTGAGTCGTGTCGCTGCGAAGTTGGTACCGAACTAACTCAATTTCATGCAAAAAAGAGACCGAGTTGCTCTCGGTCGCTTATATAAAAACGCTTATATTCCTTGTACTCAAAATGTATTCAAGTTGATCTTATGTTTTTAAACGATGTTGAATAAGATGGTGTACTCAGTTTTTGCCAATAAATCTCATCATCATCAAATTATTAAAGAACTTTTACTAAACTTAGTGAAAGGTCATAACTAAGACCTTCCTTGCTTCTGCTCTAATATTTGACTATAGACTTTCCTCATATTTACCTGTCTGGCTATAGAAACTACCTTTACGAACAGTGTTGCCGCGGCGATAATAAAAAAAGTATCCACGAAAATGTCAAAAATGTATCCAAATGTATCCACTCCAGAGAAAAAAGTATCCACATATTAAATTCGAAATAAAACTAGCAGAGTATTTTTTACAAAATACGACAAAAAACATGGCTTGTAATAAATAGAATTTTATTGAATTAAGATAATAAAAAAGAAACCAAATTTTTTAAAGTGTGAATTACATATTCATTTATTTCAGTTGAAGACTTACATAAAAGATTTGCAAATAAATTTTATTTAAAAATGTGAGTAAAGAAACAAAAAATTGTTTATCGAATTAAGAACATAAATTTGAGAAGGTTTATTCAGTATTGTATATAAAAAAAAATAACTAGAATTTGTATAACAAAATAACTGATTTTTTTTTTAATGTCTATTATTCTTATCGTTTTTGGTTAGTTTCAAATCTAAAAAAAAATGGGTTCAACGGCAGTAAAGCCGCAAAGTAGACTTATAGTAATCATCACAAAAATTTTACAATTCTTTGTAAAGATTTATTGTAACGCATTTTTCAATTAGTTAATATTACCTCAAAATGCTACAATGTTTTTTTAACTTTTTTGTGGAACTTAAGGGACTGCTACTACGAAACAACTTTATTTTTGGTTTTCTTTAAATTAATTTGGAAAGTTATTTAGAAGATTTAGAAATATGGAAATATTAGTTTCCTTAAACTGTTTTGGATTTAGACCTGAAATATCTTAAGAGATATCATTTTGGAAATCTTATTTTTTCAATTTTTTCATTTGATGACAAAGATCGGTCAATAAAGATCAATTGACAAAGATCAATAAAAATGTATCGAAATTAACACTGAGGCTTAAAAAAAGTATCCATCAATATTTAAATTTAAAAGGTATCCAAATGAATACATTCGTATCCGAACGGCAACACAGTTTACGAAGACAAATAACGATTATTAGTGGTATTCAATGAACGACGTATTTGTGATGTAAACTGCGTATGTGTGGTAAGTTGTATGATCTTACGGCAAATACGATATTTACACCACAAATACGGCGTTAATTGAATACCACTTATATGTTTTTCCAATTTATACTTATCCTGAGTTTTTGATACAATTATGGATAGACAAAAAATGCTTTAATTTTTTTAAGGTTTTGGCTCATTGCACAAAATTGACTGTCGGCTTAGGTATGTCTTATTTTAATCGAAATATAGTTAAATTTATTAAACCATGAGCTAAAATTATAACTAAAAAACCAAATGAAATAAAGGGTTGGTTATAATATGTTTTAATTTTTAACGGATTTTAAAAAGGAGAAGGTTCTCAAGCTCGTCGGTTTCTCTGTTTTTTTTCTTTTGTTTTTTTTTTTTTTTTTTTTTTATAAATGTATGTACATCGATAACTCCGAAACCATATGCCTGATTGCCATAATTTTTGGTGAACAGTTCGATATCATAAACATGGAGGTGTCCATCTAAAAAAGTGGGCGGTATTCGAGAACGGGGCGTGGCAATACTGGAAAAACACTGTATCTCGAATAATGTTGACACTAGTGCACTGAAATGAGTTATAGGGGTAGGCATTATTCTTACGAATAACGGTCAAGAAAGTGGTCGCTTATTCTACAAAAGGGCGTGGCAATATTAGAAAAACACTATATCTATATATATAAAATTGTAAAAAAAAAAATCTGTACATTAAAAATTTTTTTTGAAATTTGAAATATGACGCTGAGTCCAAAAATCGCATTTTTAAAATTTTTGTCTGTCTGTCTGTCTGTTAAAGCATCACGCGAAAACCACTGGATGGATTTTAATGAAATGTGACACCTAGGTTCCTTATATCCCCGGTCAACATATAGGCTACTTTTTATCCAGGAAAAAAGGTTCGACCCGGTAGGGGGCGCTGCGATCGGGTTCCAGGCATTCTAAATAGCGATTTTCGAGTACGGCAAGGGTTTTGGTGCTATCTTTTTTGCTCTTTCTCGAAACTAGAGGGCGCTGTTGTCCAATTTGTACGTGTGTACGTTATAAAACTGGTCCTTAACGGCTGCACTGATTTTGATGAAATTTTTTGTGTGTGTTCAAGTGGATCCCTGGATGGTTCAGATTCGTAATTGGACCCGGTAGGTGGCGCTGTGATCGAGTTCCACGAATTTTGTTATTATAGCTCATCTCCGAAACCGTTCATCCGATTTACATGAAAATTTGTATATAGAGGTTTTCGGATACGGTGAGTTTTTATGACTTATCTACTCTAATCTATCTTGAACACCAGAGGGCGCTGTAGTACAAATATTTTAAAAAACTTCTAAGCTGCTTATCTGATTTTCATGAAAATTAGTATATAGGGTTTCTAATATGGTGACTATTTTGGACTTATGTTTTTTGTACTATTGGGGGTTGGAATTAATTTTAAAGGTTTTTTTTCGGTTTTTGAGCATTTATTTAGAAACAACGGTACAATGTATTTTATTCAAAGTATTGTCCATCGTTAGCTACAACATTTTCCCATCTTTCTGGCAGCATATGGACTCCGCGCCGGAAGAACGACTCGTCTTTTGAGGCAATCCACGAATCGACCCATTTTTTGGTATCCTCGTAAGAAGTGAAGCGCTGCTCAGCCAAGCCATGCGTCATCGATCTGAATAGGTGGTAGTCGGAAGGGGCTATGTCTGGGCTATAAGGCGGGTGGGGTAGCACATCCCAATTCAGCGCCTCCAACGTTTCCTTGACGGTTCTTGCAACATGTGGCCGTGCGTTGTCATGTTGAAAAACCACTTTGTCGTGTCTTTTGCCATATTCCGGCCGTTTAACCTTTAATGCTCGGCTCAATTGCATCAATTGTTGTTGGTAGCGTTCCCCAGTGATGGTTTCGTTAGGTTTTAGCAGCTCATAGTACACGACACCCTTCTGATCCCACCAAATACACAGCATAAGCTTGGCGCCATGAATATTCGGCTTGGCCGTCGATGTTGATGCATGGCCGGGTGGTCCCCACGATTTTTTTCGCTTAGGATTATCGTAATGGATCCACTTTTCATCGCCAGTGACAATACGATGCAAAAAACTCTTCCTTTTATGCCGTTGAAGCAGTTGTTCGCACATGCAAAATCGCCGTTCAACGTCTCTCGGCTTCAACTCGTACGGCACCCAATTTCCTTGCTTTTGAATCATTCCCATGGCCTTCAGGCGTTTGCCGACCGTTGATAAGTCGACTCCCAATGATTCTGACAATTCTTGAAGGGTTTGACACGGGTCTTCATCGAGCAAAGCCTCCAATTCCTCATCTTCAAACTTTTTCGGCTGGCCCGGACGCTCTTTGTCTTCCGTATCAAAATCACCACTTTTAAACCGACGGAACCAGTACTCCAGAAATCGATGGAGCATAGTCCCCGTAAGCCTCAGTAAGCGTGCGTTGTGCTTCAACCGCTTTTTTCTTCAAATGGAAGCACAAAAGTAAACCTTCCCGCAAATTGCGTTTTGTTGGAACGAAAGTCGACATGTTCACAGAGAAAAAAATATGTTATTTACACTTCAGTGGAATGACACATACTGAAAAATGAAGCTTAGACAATGTGCTTTGAAATGAATATAGTAACAGGTGTGCCCGATGCGATCTATTGATAGTTACGCCATCTCTTAGAAAACCTTTAAAACTAATTCCAACCCCCAATATATCGAACACCAGAGGGCGCTGTAGTAGAAATATCTTAAGAAATCGTGAAAATGTAGAAAGCAGCTCATCCGATTTGGATGAAATTTTTTATTAAAGGATTTTCGAGTACGGCAACTATTTTGACGTTATCTCTTTTGCTCTGTCTCGAAAAGTAGAGAGCGCTGTTGTACATTTTGTACGTGTGTGGTATTAAACTGTTCCTCAACGGCTGCACCGATTTTGATGAAATCTTTTGTGTGTGGTTAAGTGGTTCAGATTCGCAATTGGACCCGGTAGGTGGCGCTGCGATCGGGTTCCACGAATTTTGTTATTATAGTTTGTCTCTGAAACCATTCGTCCGATTTACATGAAAAT
This sequence comes from Coremacera marginata, assembly GCA_914767935.1. Lineage (NCBI taxonomy): Eukaryota > Metazoa > Arthropoda > Insecta > Diptera > Sciomyzidae > Coremacera > Coremacera marginata. The sequence continues at coordinate 139,001,708 of OU612045.1, forward strand.
TTGTATTTAGGGGTTTTCGGGTACGGTTATGACTTATCTATTTTGTTCTGTATTGAACCCCAGAGACCACAACAGTACAATTGTTTTAAAAGTCTTGAAAAACTCCTACCCTTACATTCGATTTGCGTGAACATTGGTACATAGGAGTTTCGGATACGGTGGGTATGTTGGACTTTTTTTCTGCGCCATCTTAAATACCAGATGTTGCTGTAGTACAAATCACTTAAGAAATTGTGAAACACTCAAAAACCGCTCATCCGATTTAAATAAAAATTTGTATATCGGATATATAGGATTTGATTTTCAAGTATAGAAAGGGCTTTGGTGTTATTTTTTATTATATCTCGAAAATCAGAGGGCGCTGTTTTACAAATACCGCAAAAAACTCAAAACAACTCTTCCGATAAGTATGATTTTTATAAGTGCTTTTCGAACCCCAGAGGGCGCTGTACTACAAAATACAGTAAGGCGTAGCAAAGCGCGAAGGGTGATAAGTATCTTCTTTTCTTCTTTAGGTGTATTTATATTCCACTTTCTGTTTTCGCAAATCAGACAGCTGATGCCGAATTCTGTGGTAGTTGCGTCGTAAGTTGGCGTTGTCTTGAGATTTCATATTCTATTTTCAATGCTTATTTAATTTTTGTCCAGTTTCCTCGCGAATTGCCAAAAATTCGTTTTTGCTCTGATTTTTTTTTTAAATCTGCAATGTATCGAATACAATATAAAATTTGAAAATATATTTTTGCAAGCGATCGGCGGCACTTACACACATCACGATTTCCCTAACTTTTTCAGATATTGAAGCTACATTTTTCTCATTTCGACAAAGTTACCGGTTTGAAAGATTCACACAAAATTCCGTCTAAAGTTTGTGAAAAGTTTTTTCAAATCGACGAATGGAATTGAAAATTATTTATATCATCTCCCGAGTTAAGCCGGGTATTCAGCTAGTCTCGAATAAAATTGACACTAGGGTAATAAAATTCGTTACAAGAGTGGGTTTAATTTAAATTTAAGAAACAGATAGTTGAAATAACCAACAAACTTTCAGAATTTAATAGAACAAATGTTTTAAGAACAACTGTATTTATGTAGTTTATAAACGTTTTACGAAAATTTATCATGTTCTCTAAAAAGGAAGAAATAAAAACTTTTTTTAAACCGACTACAAAATCAATACATAGTAAAAAATAATTTGAAAATAACTTTTACTTTTAATTTCTTAGTCATATTTGATAATTTATTTAAACATATTATTACATTGAAAAACTTATTATTTTAATTTTTTCTAATATGTTTTATTATCATAAATACATTAATTTCTTTATGAATTCAAAAGCTTTGAAGTTAGTGCTTCTGATTATAAGTCTGATTATATTAGCGCCGACCATAAAAGCTTTATATTCATAAAGAAATTAATATTTCACAGTCAATCGGAAAAGAAATCTGAATAATAATGATTGCAGTAATATGCTGCCTTCACTCGCTTTCGAGCTATCAACTGACGATTCTCACGAAGAAGACTATGCATTCACTTCATCTTCTAGGTTTGAAACCATAGACTAATTTAAAATTTGTATATTTATAAACCACCTATACAAAAAAAAAAAAAATATAAAAAATAAATTGCCTCCCACCCTGGCTGATATCTTGGCTACGCCCATACTACAGCTGCCACTCTTTTTATTGATAAAGGTGTGGAGAATTTTTGCGATAGTCACGGTTGACCATCAATCTCAGTCGTTTTTCATTTCTTTGACGATTTGATGAAGTAGTCTTCATTCTTTATATTAGGTTTTGTTTTATATTAGGTCGCTTAGGAAGAAATTTATATAAAAACTAGCTTAAGCCCGGCGAGCTTCGCTGCGCTCCGCACTAACCCTCTGAAAAATGGGCATATAGTGAGGCCACGCGCTTATCAAATTATTTCCATCTATTGTTGTGTGTCTGTTTGTTTGATGGATATTTAATTAGTGTCTATATTTGTATATACAGTGACTGATTGTATATACAGAGACTGCCGCTTAGATAAAAATTTTTTTCTTGTGTGGGCGGAGCCACACCCCTTTGTCCAATGCATGTCCAGGTATTCTAAAAGAAAGACATTACCAAGTGTCAACTCCATTCTGAGTTTCAATGCTCTGTGACTTACTTCCAAAGCTATTCGATATAAAAAATTTGGCTTATATGGGGGGAGCCACACCCACTTGTGCAATGCCCGTCCAAGTATTCTATTAGAAAGACATCACATGTGACTTTTAATTAAAAAACTATTCGATATAAAAATATTGGCTTGTATGGGAGTAGCCACGCCCGTTTTGCGTAGGTGGGTAAAAAGTACTTAACAACCTATTCTCATACCTACCAAATATACAAAGAAAATTTTATTAAAATCAGTCAATCCGTTTGAGAGGAGTTCGGCCACAAACATTGTGACATGAGATTTTATATTATCTCTTAGATTATTTTCAAGGCTATTAAAATACTGGTGAATAAAAATCAATTAACGATTAGTTAATTGCAAAACAAAACATAAATAAAATTTTTTTTTTGTTTATTTTTATTTTATATAATTTGAATTCCACTATTTCACATTTTCCCTGCATTCATTATTGTGGTTAATTAGCAACTTTGTGCAATGTTTGCCCTTTATACTGAAAATATCTCGCTAGAAATACATACTAAAAATAAATATTATAAATTTTCATGCATTTTAAAAATATGATAGAGCTTTGTGTTTAATAAAAAGTTGCAATAACAAAAAATGCATTCACATAAAAACGATGGTAATAAAAATGTTGCAAACACTACAACAATATAATGTAAAAACAACACTGAGGCATAAAACAACAACACTAAAAACAACAACAACATTTGAGGCATATACCATTAACTCTTAGCTGTGCGGAGTGCGTTACAGTGGCGGCATCATTTTGGACGCGGCACGTATAGGTGCCACTCTGAGCTCGTGTCACACTCGTGATGCTGAGGGCGCTGGTGAAATCATCATTTTGGCGAATTGTCACTAGGCCACCGCCTACACCACCACTACGACCATCGTCATTCGTCAGCAATGCGGGATCATTGCGCTGCGATGACGTCATTGATGACTGCTGATGTAGGCCACCAACTGCAGAGTCACCGGTACCACTAAGCCCACCGCTAACACCGAGGCCGCCGCTAATTCCAAGATGCGTCAACATCGCATTTGTACTCGGATTCAAATGTAAAAGCATATCGTTCGATTGCGCACTGCTCGATGGTGGCTGCAGCGGTTGTCCGTCCTTCAGCCAGGTGAATGTGAGCGGTAGGTCACCGGTGCCAATGACACATTGAATGCTTGTGCGGTCGCCGACATTCAAATCGCGTGCGAATGAAAATGGTGTAATCTTTGGTGGAACTGTTTGCATAGAATTGAACGCGTTGGTAATTTTAAATTTTTTGGTGTTTTTGGTTTTTTTAAATTTTTCTTTTTATACTTATTTAAATGCTATTCAAATCGACATGATTTTTATATAGAATTTTATGGAAATAAATTAAAATCGATTCTGCCGCTCCTCTCTATGTCTGTGTGTGTGTGCGCAGTGTGGAGAGGGTCAGCAAACTCAGTTGCATTGTTATTATCACCGCCGCTTTGGCGGTGAAGTGCTAACAACGCGTTCATTAAGGGCGGAAATCCATCACATTGTGGTGAGGGGGGATTTTTTTTCATACTATTTAAGTTGAGTGAATGTGTGCTACGCGGTCGACCTCCCAAGCGGATGTTGGCTGCATAGGTCGTTAATACAACATTCAACGTTTGTTGGTCGGTTGGCAATCCAGTTAAATCGCAGTTACCACAAAAATTGTTAAAAAGCTATTTTCATTCTTAAATTGTCAAAATTATTAATTAACATTCAACAGACATTTGCGGTGTATGTGATGTTTGCGGTTGGCGTGTACAACGATTTAAATTGCTTTCAACACAGGGTGGCTACGATTTTTTTTTTTATTAGTTATTAATTTTTATTTATTATTTAAATGCAAGTAGACTGTGAATATGAATTGACTAGGAATGAGAATAAATTGAGCCTGCACTCTAAAAACTGATTAAAAAATAAGATTCAATCCACAAGAAATGAAGGAAGTTTAAGGCATATATTGGCGTTTAAATAAATAAAAAACTTAAAACTTTTTTAATGCTATAGTTTTTCTCTCTTTCAACGTATTCACTGTCGCTAGTTCTGCATTTTTCTCGTTTTGTAGCGATATTTTAGGCTATTTCTGTCAGTTTTTGCTTAGATTGTTTGCACGGTGATGATATTGGTCGTATTTTGGAATAGATACATAACATTCGTCAGTTTGTTTTGATCATCACATGAAATAGCATAAGTTCCTGTGATTCTATTTCAAAATTACGTTTCTTTTAAACATTTTTTTTAATATTAATTAACAAAATTACAAATATTTCATGATAGAAGTGTTACATTTTCTCTTACAATTATTAAATTCGCGTTCTTCTTAATGGAGTGCATAAAAAAAACGATAGAAATAAACGCATTCCCCAGCGGGAAATTTACGAAGTACTCCAATATTTCATATATGAAAGGCAGTACACTTGTGCTATGTTATGCATATATGAATTTGAACGTGAAGTTGTATATGGCAGAAGGAAGCTCGACTACTTGTTAACATACTTTGTAATCAAGAATGTAGCCACTGTGCTTGAAATCTGTTTAATTTGTTTAAATTATGTTTTCGTAAACATTAATCTTAAGTCAGAATATGATGACAAGAAATATCGAATCATACATCAATGAAATAACCGAATAGTATTGATTAAGTGTATTATAATAATAATATTGTATATATTATTACATAAAATAAAATATATTATTATATATTATTATATAATTACAATAATAGTAGAATAATATTACGAGGTAGATTTAAGAGGTTTTCGAGGGTTGATGCGAAGTGAAAGTCAGGTGAGTATATTAAAATAAAAACTTTTGATTAGGAATATATCAGTTATATAAAAAAACTTCTAAACTGAACCAAAATCGTACATAAAATCAAGGAAAAAGTTCTTTGCTTTAATGAATTGGTTCCATGTACGAGTTCATTGGTTCAATGAATCTCTGTTCTTTAATTTTATGAACTTTTTCTTACAGCCAAAGAATCGATTCTTTAAATCAAGGAATAGTTCTTACTTTCAAAGAACAGATTCATTAGCCTGTAAATACATTGAAATAAATTAACTCGTACATTAATTTGAAGAATGCAATCTTTGGGGGTAGGAAAAAGTTATTTAAATCAGAGAACTTTTTCTTTGAAGCACAGAACAGGGATTCATTGAATCAACTAATTGTTTATTGGACTAATACTTTGATTTTTTGGTTATTGGAAATCAATATATTGATTTCTATCTGATCACTATCTTAAAAGCTCTTAAAAGGTCTTTAGTAGAGAAAAAGTATTAAAACACTGCGTTACAAAAATGATCTTTTGTCCTGCCTTATAAACCAAATATACCTTTTCGGAAAGAGGGGGAGGGGGGGTGGTAAAAATACACGTGCAACTTGGTTTTTAATGTACACGTCAGAATTTTAATTTTTCTCAGTTTTAAGTTCTGTGGTGCCCCACGGTGAGATGACTCTATACATTTGTTGGAAAAAATAAAAGGAGTTGTATAGTATAATTATAATAATGTATAGTTGTATAGTATAAGTATAATGACATGCTGAGTCCAATAATCGGTTTCTTGTACCGGTTTTTGTTGGTTAGTAAATTGGTTTTTTGTACTGAATAATTTTGTTAATACTTAAATACTTTGTGAAACATGAGCCTAATAATGATCTTCTTGATGACATCAAACTTAAAAGGCCCAGTCTGTATTCATGTGATGGAAGGTCACCATAATCACGGAGGTAATACATGTCTCTCAGCAAGTATAGTAAGAATTGTTTTTCAAAAGCTTCGATTCTTTCGCTATAAGAATTGAAAGATGGATTCCAAATTATGGAGGCATATTCAAGTATTGGCTACTCTAATGCACAGTATAAGAATGTAGTGATCCAAATAATCTTGAATTCTTCTATAAAACCGAGTTGTATGCTGGCCCTTGACAAAATTTTATTGCATTAAAAATCTTTTCCTGCGTAAAATGTAGATATATTATCAACTACAATATTTGAGCTTCGGGAAGAAACTTTAAATTGGGTAGTAGATTGGCAATTAGAACCCTTTAAAATTATCGAATTGACATTACCTTTAACCATAGTCGATGCATAGCCACTAAATGTACGCTTCATGTTAACAAAGTTAAAGAATTTTCGATTATTGGATATTTTTCCCACCGATAAGGTTCGTATACAACTTATACGCTTCTTCTAACTTGATAAAGAACTCTTTTGATAGCTCGTCATATCTTAGCTTGAGTTCATCACTTACCTTATCAGTGTTTATGAGAAGTTTGTGAATTTTATTTCTTTGATTCCTTAAAAATCTGAGATTTTTATCTGTTTCATTATGTATGCTGTTTCACATGAGCCACGAGGAGTGCACACGACACAAATGTAATGTACTTACGTTTTCAGGAAAAAATAGCAAACTCCAGCAATTGCTTGAATTAGAATCTTTTTTATATTGCAAATATGTTTATCTATGAGCAAAATGGCAGATGGATGAAAAAACTTAGTCAAAAAGAGAAGAGAAGTTTTGTAATAAAGTTTACATGATCAGATATAAGAAAGATGTGATAACTCAAAAAATATTTTAGGATCATGTAAATGCAGGGTGGTACTCAGCCGTTAAAATGTCAGAACAGGTATGATTTAATTTCATGGCTTGCGCAACTATTTTATCCTTTTTATACTCATAGATGGCTAGAAAAAAATACGGCTTGTGCATCTGTTTTATTCTTTTTATACCTAACATGGGGAGAAAGAAATTCGACGTCATTATTAACATTCTAAATGTAAAGTCTATGTGAGTTTCTGTCAAAATTGGAATTGGAAAATAAAATTACTCAATATTGACACCAACTAAGCAATTAGAACAATAAGATTGGGAATAATATTAATTGGGAATAATACTAATATTATAATTAGGAAGTTATTTTTAGCAAAGGTTGGGCGAAAGTTTTGCGAACTTTTTCGAGTTGGTATTTTTTCTTTAGTACATTTTTTATTTCGAACTTAGAGTTTCCTTGAGAAGTTAAAAAAAATAGTAAGTTTCTGCAAAAAAGCAAATAATTATGAAACCTTTTTTATACTAACACTCGTCAATTTATTAATTTTTGAATCAAAAATGGACTTTTTGTTATTAACGAGAACAAAAAATTAACCATAAATTATACTTTTATTTTAAATTATACTTAAATATTGTAAATTATACTTAAATAAGATGTTCACGGAATTATATACGCTTATTTTTTATTTAAAATATGCTCGGAAATTAATTATTAATACCTTTTTTGCAAACGTGTTTGAAAATTAACCATAAAGGATCAGTCTTATTTTCTTCTTTTTTGATTTTATTATCAACACGTTACGTTGATTGTTTTCAACCATTATAATGTTCGACTGATAATTCTTATTTCACTTGTCACTCGAGAAAGTCTTGTATCACAGAGTCCAAACTCCAGCAAAAGCAATGATATTTGCGTATGCCGAAACGTACTTACTTTTCCACCAGAAAAGTTTCATAAATTACTTAAAAAAAATAATTTATTTTCATTGGGCCAAATTTATCTATAACTTTTATAATAACTCGAAAAAGATATCGAGTTGGACAGAATTTTTGAAGTGAAACTTTTATAGCCGCCGCACTGAAACAATTCGCCGCACTGGTTGTATAAAAACGAAAAAATGGCTATTTAAAAATTATTCATATATTTACTTTCACCGAGGATTGGAACTCACTACGCTTGGATCCAGAGTCGGCTGTTCTCACCACTGAGCCACGGAGACATATCTATTTGAGTAGCTCATACTTATGTTAAATTTTACAATAAGTAGTTCTTTTCATTCTTTTGTTATTGAATTGAGTTTTTCGTTCAATACTCTGAATGTACATAACGGTCTAAAAATTTGAATCTGAACGTAGATTTCAGATTTCAGAAGTATTTCATAAAATCAGTTTTGATAAATTCATAAAGCAATTTTCGAAGTTGGCCTTGAATTGATTTATTTGGAAACAGCACATGCTGCAATATTAACGAATGCAACTTTGAATTTAAAATTTGTTTTATTCTTAGATCTGTGAATTTTCATATAAATACCATGACTTTCATATAATTCAAATGCAGTTTTTAGCACACATTTATATCGAAATTAAAAAAAATCGCATCGTGCAGTGTTTGAATACCCATCCTAATAGTTACAAGTTCTTCCATTATTAACTAAGTTACCGGACTACCTACTCTGCTTTTAAATAAATTAAAGAATCTTGGTGAATAAGCCAGATTTGCAGAATATTCTTTAACTCATCTGCATTGGTTTCGTCAACATTAAAAAACAATCTCTTGTGTTTCTTGTCGAAAATTCTTCAACGCGTCCGGCTTGTGTTCGTTTATTAAAAAATTTGTCGTAAACTCTTCAATCTTTCTGCTTTGTGTTCGTTCACGTTTTTCCTACCAAGGCTTATATTTCGGGGTAATTTTTTGGTTAAATGTTACAATATATATAATTTTAAAAACGTAGTGCATTAATGGACTGCATGACTTATAATATATATCAAAGATTACAAATCGGAAATAATCTGATCCATAACAACATGTAAAATAAAATCAAAGAAAATAATTTTTTTTTTCAAAGAAAAGATTTTTTTTTTCATATATCTGTTTTGTTTGTTGACGAAACTTCCGCAACGATTCAGTAATATTTTCATGCACGAAAAATCTCAACATTTGCGTATTGCGTTCATGGGAATTTTATATGGGATTTTCGTCAATGAAATGTATGGCCCAATCACCACGTTTCAAAGGTTTGTGTTCCTTTCTGTAGTTAAAATTTTGTGCTTTTTTAATTAAAAATATTCACAATTATACTTTTATAGTTTTTGTTTTTTTAGAAAAACTGAAAATAAATTATATAAATAAAGCTCGAGTTATAATCGATTAATGATTATTTAAGATAAGCAATACATTTTTTTGTCATGAACCCTATGAAATAAATTGAAAGATGTATGCTATGCTTGTTCTCGGGTTAGTTCGTACAAGGGAGACAAAGATGCGATGGTAGCACGTTCAACTTGCAGCCGAATTGTGCGCGGTTCGATGGGAGTACGGAAAGGGAAAAATGCATTATCCCGTCACAGGTTTATCGACAAAATTTTTCTTTTATATATTTACAAATAAAAATATAATTAACAAAAAAAATAAAACAGCAAGATCTGGTGTCACGAAGTGAAAAATAAATTCAATCGTATTCTGTGCGTGGATATTGAAGTTTTCAGTAACTGTCAATAAACAAAATGCACAATTGATATTTTCCATGATATCGCCATGTTGAGGATACTAGTTGGCTTTATGAAAAAAAAACAGTTCTTTAACTAATACTGGCAGGAAGGCAGACTGCTTGTTATCAATTTGGTTGCACTGAAGGAGTTAATAAAAGGAATGTTAATAAAATAAATTAGCAATCTTCCTATAAAGTCCATTTTTGGGTAAAAGTTTCACTTCTACCGTGCGTGGCGGCCACACACATCTTTTTTTTAAGATTCTATTTGCTTGATAAGCTTTTAGTTAAGCTAGGTTTTCTTAGTTTCTTAAGTTTAAGTTTCACTCTTTTCATTTAAGTTTCAAATAGACAGAGATATAGATACGAGGAAGTAAAATAAGTAGCTTTAAGATTAATTTTCAATATATTTTTAACACTTTGAACCCGCAGATTTTTTAGTTTAGTTTAGTTTAGTTTAGTTTAGTTTAGTTTAGTTTATTTGAAAGTCTATGGAATCACATCCTTACAGACTTTTAAGATATTTTAAGGTATATTATTATTAACAGTTAACTTAACGCAATCGTTTAAGTCTCAGTGAAATTTCTTTAGAAATAGTGAAAAGAAAAAACAGTTTTAAGTTTTAAAGATATGATCTCCTTTATAAAGAGTGGAAATAAAATTAATTTGTGTTGATTTTTTGACTACTTCTTCAAAAAATATAACCATATAGATATTATAACATACTTTCCCTAACCTTTGTTAAGGGAATTAATTAAAACCATCGAATAATTAAGAGTTTTCTTTGTATAAGTCAAACTAAAATATGTCAGAATATACGAGTACGTAAAAAAAGTTTGATATACTTTACGAGCTAATAAGTAACATTTTTCTGCGTCCATATGTTACATAAGCCTAATTATAACTTGGCAACTCTCATTTTCCCAACATTCATAAAAATTAATTTATCATGTTTTGCAAAATTACTCCTCTTATATTAATGTTTTTTTTTATTGCTATTCATTCACCCTGTTTACTTCCAGCTGCTTAGCTGCCTGCTAATGAATTGCGCAAACATCACATGACCGCAAACCAATCGACCGCTAAACATGTTTAGGCAAGGACAACCGCGTGGCACACAGTACAATGCCCCATAATGAAGATTCTCCACGAGTCCAGGTTCAACTGTGAGCGACCGCCGCACCGTTTCGCTGCGAGCGTGCGTGCGAGCGGATGCAAAAAGTGTAGCGAATAAGGTGCGTTCGTTAAAAAAAGGTGCACGTTAAGGGGTGGGTGGGTGGTACGTTCAACGATGATGCTGAATGGGGGTGAATTGAGTGCAAGAGTGCGTGAGCTGCATGCGTGCATTTAGCTGGCTTTGATGATGCAGAGGCGTGCGTGCGTTAGTGCGTGATGTGTTAAAGTGTAAAAGAGAAACATAATAAATTCAGTGCAAAAAAGTGAAAATCGCATAAGTAACAAAAGAGAAAAAAAAGGAGTGCTTGCTTTAAAATCGAAAAATATTACAATTTATAAAATATGCTTGTGTGGCATTTCCTTGTTTTTTCCCAATTCAGTGCATCAGGTACAAAGTGCAGAATATTTTACATATTATTTTCTTAAATATTGTTTGTTTTACATTCAATGCATTTGGGCAAAGTAAACTTTTTATGTTGCAAAATTAGACGTTTTGTTTTTGTAATTTTTATTTTTGTTTTTGCTTTATTAACATTCAGCATTCAAGTCACATACATGAGTTTCAAAGGCAATTCAACCAAATGTTTGAATAAAAATAAAACAAATGAAATCAAATTCACATAAAGTAACTTTTTTTTTTGTTATCCTTTCATTTGTAGTGAACGAAAAATGATGTGCAAAAGCATAAAAAAGAAACAAAATAAAAGTAGTAGAATAATGAAAGCAGCTTAAAGTAGGTGTGAGCAGATAGAAAAATAACGCATGAAAGCAAATTTTTTTCTTTTTTTTATATAGTTTCAATTGAAATTAAATAAAATGAAACGTGCATTTGTTCGAAAATTGAAATTAATTCGTTTTTGCTGACATTTTAGGTTATGTTAAATTTTAATTAGAAAACAATATTATTGAAAAAATTTCCAGGAAACAAAGCAAAATGGACAGAGATTGAATAACAAAAACAAAATTGATGGTTCTGTAAAATGTTTGCATTAGTTTGTGCTCAACTTGCTCACATGTTCGTTGGAGCAAATCTGATAAAATCACCTTGAAAATAAAATATTTTAAAAATAATTATGCAGTTATTTGGTACACAGAAAATGCTTCCATATTGGCATTTATTCAGTTGAAGCTAAATTTGTGTTATTTTAGAGCTAATATTTTCAAATTTATAAATATAAAATAGTACATATAGAATTTAAGACAAAATATTTTTTTTTATCTGCATTTCGTTCACTTCTCCTTGGTCCGATTTGAGCAAAAAATCCTGGGATTTAATATTTAAAATACTCTTACGTCTGAGAAGTTAAGGATCTTGTGGTTGGGTGCCCTATTTTTTAAGGCATTGGCTCGAAAAGGATTTTGGATCCTTTGGAGAGAAGATTGTCATAGATTTGGCTAACTCTAGATTACGACAGTGGGACTTTTTGGGCTTTATTGGCTCCAATGACCGGCTTTAGGGCTTGTCTGCATTCCAAGTGGCTTAATATTGACTTTTGTGGAATTTATGAAATCCTACGATATAATTGGATAATTTTGTGGTGTATTTGGGTCAATGAACTAACTGAGTCTTAGTCATATTATTAGTCTTAGTCGTAGTCTTATTTTTAGTCTTAGTCATAGTTTTAATATTGGTTTTGGTTGAGGCTTAGTCGTAGTCTTAGCCTACAAATCTTAGTCTTAGTCTTACTCTTAGGCTTAGTGTTATTTTTGGCCTTAGTCTTAGTATTGGTTTTGTTCTTAGTGTTGCTTTTGCTTTTAGTTTTACTCTTAGGCTTAGTTTTATTCTTAGACTAAATCTTTGTCTTTGTCTTTGTCTTTGTCTTTGTCTTTGTCTTTGTCTTTGTCTTTGTCTTCGTCTTTGTCTTTGTCTTTGTCTTTGTCTATGTCTTTGTTTTTGTCTTTGTCTTTGTCTTTGTCTTTGTCTTTGTCTTTGTCTTTGTCTTTGTCTTTGTCTTTGTCTTTGTTTTTGTCTTTGTCTTTGTCTTTGTCTTTGTCTTTGTCTTTGTCTTTGTCTTTGTCTTTGTCTTTGTCTTTGTCTTTGTCTTTGTCTTTGTCTTTGTCTTTGTCTTTGTCTTTGTCTTTGTCTTTGTCTTTGTCTTTGTCTTTGTCTTTGTCTTTGTCTTTGTCTTTGTCTTTGTCTTTGTCTTTGTCTTTGTCTTTGTCTTTGTCTTTGTCTTTGTCTTTGTCTTTGTCTTTGTCTTTGTCTTTGTCTTTGTCTTTGTCTTTGTCTTTGTCTTTGTCTTTGTCTTTGTCTTTGTCTTTGTCTTTGTCTTTGTCTTTGTCTTTGTCTTTGTCTTTGTCTTTGTCTTTGTCTTTGTCTTTGTCTTTGTCTTTGTCTTTGTCTTTGTCTTTGTCTTTGTCTTTGTCTTTGTCTTTGTCTTTGTCTTTGTCTTTGTCTTTGTCTTTGTCTTTGTCTTTGTCTTTGTCTTTGTCTTTGTCTTTGTCTTTGTCTTTGTCTTTGTCTTTGTCTTTGTCTTTGTCTTTGTCTTTGTCTTTGTCTTTGTCTTTGTCTTTGTCTTTGTCTTTGTCTTTGTCTTTGTCTTTGTCTTTGTCTTTGTCTTTGTCTTTGTCTTTGTCTTTGTCTTTGTCTTTGTCTTTGTCTTTGTCTTTGTCTTTGTCTTTGTCTTTGTCTTTGTCTTTGTCTTTGTCTTTGTCTTTGTCTTTGTCTTTGTCTTTGTCTTTGTCTTTGTCTTTGTCTTTGTCTTTGTCTTTGTCTTTGTCTTTGTCTTTGTCTTTGTCTTTGTCTTTGTCTTTGTCTTTGTCTTTGTCTTTGTCTTTGTCTTTGTCTTTGTCTTTGTCTTTGTCTTTGTCGTTGTCGTTGTCGTTGTCGTTGTCGTTGTCGTTGTCGTTGTCGTTGTCGTTGTCGTTGTCGTTGTCGTTGTCGTTGTCGTTGTCGTTGTCGTTGTCGTTGTCGTTGTCGTTGTCGTTGTCGTTGTCGTTGTCGTTGTCGTTGTCGTTGTCGTTGTCGTTGTCGTTGTCGTTGTCGTTGTCGTTGTCGTTGTCGTTGTCGTTGTCGTTGTCGTTGTCGTTGTCGTTGTCGTTGTCGTTGTCGTTGTCGTTGTCTTTGTCTTTGTCTTTGTCTTTGTCTTTGTCTTTGTCTTTGTCTTTGTCTTTGTCTTTGTCTTTGTCTTTGTCTTTGTCTTTGTCTTTGTCTTTGTCTTTGTCTTTGTCTTTGTCTTTGTCTTTGTCTTTGTCTTTGTCTTTGTCTTTGTCTTTGTCTTTGTCTTTGTCTTTGTCTTTGTCTTTGTCTTTGTCTTTGTCTTTGTCTTTGTCTTTGTCTTTGTCTTTGTCTTTGTCTTTGTCTTTGTCTTTGTCTTTGTCTTTGTCTTTGTCTTTGTCTTTGTCTTTGTCTTTGTCTTTGTCTTTGTCTTTGTCTTTGTCTTTGTCTTTGTCTTTGTCTTTGTCTTTGTCTTTGTCTTTGTCTTTGTCTTTGTCTTTGTCTTTGTCTTTGTCTTTGTCTTTGTCTTTGTCTTTGTCTTTGTCTTTGTCTTTGTCTTTGTCTTTGTCTTTGTCTTTGTCTTTGTCTTTGTCTTTGTCTTTGTCTTTGTCTTTGTCTTTGTCTTTGTCTTTGTCTTTGTCTTTGTCTTTGTCTTTGTCTTTGTCTTTGTCTTTGTCTTTGTCTTTGTCTTTGTCTTTGTCTTTGTCTTTGTCTTTGTCTTTGTCTTTGTCTTTGTCTTTGTCTTTGTCTTTGTCTTTGTCTTTGTCTTTGTCTTTGTCTTTGTCTTTGTCTTTGTCTTTGTCTTTGTCTTTGTCTTTGTCTTTGTCTTTGTCTTTGTCTTTGTCTTTGTCTTTGTCTTTGTCTTTGTCTTTGTCTTTGTCTTTGTCTTTGTCTTTGTCTTTGTCTTTGTCTTTGTCTTTGTCTTTGTCTTTGTCTTTGTCTTTGTCTTTGTCTTTGTCTTTGTCTTTGTCTTTGTCTTTGTCTTTGTCTTTGTCTTTGTCTTTGTCTTTGTCTTTGTCTTTGTCTTTGTCTTTGTCTTTGTCTTTGTCTTTGTCTTTGTCTTTGTCTTTGTGCTTGTCTTTGTCTTTGTTTCTTTGTCTGTCTCTGTCTTTCTCTGTCTCTGTCTTTCTCTTTGTCTTTGTGTTTGTCTTCGACTTCATCTTCGTCTTCGTTTTCGTTTTCGTCTTTGTCTGTGTCCTTGTCTTTATATCTATCTTTGTCTTTGTCTATGTCTTTATCTTTTATGTTCATTAATATAATGGCTTGTTGAAGATTCTTTTCCAACTTGAAAGGGTAAGTTTAGCTTCTCAACTTTTGATCCCAAAAATCAGGATATTTTTTATTGATAACCTTAGAATTTTCTTTGGAGTAGAATTATATGAAAATTATTGCCTTGCCTTGACACTTTTATCAAAATTTATCAATTTATCAGTATCGAAAGAAACTCTTCATCTTTTTGGAATACCTTAAACATGCTAACTTTAATGTATTACTTAGCAATCACGTACGGTGCTATTCTTATCGATATTGATCTACCCGTTCTAAGCCATATTGTACTGATCAATCTTGGTCAATCATCTCCTGTAAATATTACTGAGCTGACTTCTCATTGATGTATTGTTCTTTGAACTGAAAGTAGGTAACTTTCTGTAATACAATAAGAGAATCTGTTTTAAAGTTTTATTAAGGTTGCCACTTTTATTATATTTATAATTCATTTCAATGATTACATTGAAATTAAGTTGTAGTTGGTGTGTTGCACTTTGAATCTGTTGTCTGAACTAAGAAGGAAGTGATCAGATAAGCTGTTCATTAAAAATTTCTTCAATACTTTCTTAGTTTTATTTATTTTTTTTTTGCCAAATCTTTATGGTTAAATATTTTATGTTTGTCATAATAAACATAGTTTCCAAGTTAACCTTATAATTGAAAATTTTTTCATGCCACTTCGAGTTCGTAGTTTTTTAACTTTGTTCAATTTTAAAACTTTGCTTTAATATATGTGTAGCCTTAGCCTCATAAATATTCCACACACATTTTTGCAAAAAATTTAACTTAAGTAATCAAATATAAACATATATTCTGTGTACCACACAACTGTCAAAATAAAAAGAGGCAAAATCCCAAAAATTATTTTGAATGTCAAAGAGCATTAAATTCTTACCCAACACTTTGACATCCACCGAACGTTGCGACGTGTAGTTGTGTTTGTTACGCGCAGTGCATGTGTAGGTACCCTGATCGGCAGTGCGTTGAACATTCTCGATAAGAAGCGTACCATTCTGAACACGCTGTCATATATTTGTGGGTAGCCGGACGCCATCTGTAACAGGATTAAAGTTTTTGACAAAATGAAAAAAAACCTCAAAATGAAAAAAGAGAAGAAAACAACAAAAAGTAAGAGACACCTGCATACCTTTCTCTATGGTGATAGTATCGATGGGATATCCTGCGACAGGGCATTTGAGAAAAAATGTTTTGCCAGCTACTGCAGATAGTTTTGGCATGGGGCGTACATATGGCATGCCTGTTACAATTTTTTGCGAGTTTAGGTGAGGAGCTTAAAAAAATTGATAACTTACCATAAATATTTAAACGAGCTGCATGCGATGTTTCGCCGGCGCGCGATATTGCTTTGCACTCATACTCGCCGCCATCCTCTGATTTGACAGCTGAAATGTTAACGTGGCTGATAACGTCACCGAACATGGTGACGTATTGGCCGATCATAAGGCGATCATTCTGAAAGAAGTTAAATAAAGCGCCGTTGTTAAAGAAAATTTAAGTACACATTATTTATTTTTTTTTTAAACATTAGATTTCAATGAAATCCCTACAAAATACAAAGTTTTTAATACCGAAACATTCAAAAATTGTGCCTCATTCGTAACTTAATTTGCGTTGTCCGACTTAGCCCCATGGGGTGTCTGGCTTCTATTTTTGTTGTTTTGTTTTCGAGATGATAACTTTCGACGCTATTAGCGCCAATAAACGCTGCAGTATATAGCACTGGGAACAACCTTTTAAATGATATACTTTGGCAAAAAATATGATTTTTTTTTTTTTGGTAATTCCATTTTAACTTCAGTCTCACCATAAATAAAAATTTAAAGCTGCCAAATTAGACATAGATAAATATTTCGAGGTTTTAAGCTAAAATTATTTAAAACATAAACATATTTTAAAGTATAAGTACAAAAAAAGAAAATTTACGGTTGTAAACATACTTATTTTTTTTAAAAAAGTGCGAAATCAGACCTATACTGTAGTTAAAAAAATCTGCCCATTACAGCCCTAGAAAGGATTTCAATCGAACTTCTTATAAAAATTTTTGTTGTGCGTGTTACATTTATTATATGTTTTTACACAAATGAACGAGACCTACAAGTTTTATGCCCACTCCAAACGGTCCATGTTTTTAAGAAGCTTCACATTTCATGTTTTACTTTCAGAGGTTTGCCATTGTCTGTAGAAAGGTGACGACGGATCAGAAATATTAATTTCAATTGAAAAAACATTCAGAGTCTGATGGGATTTCAACCC
The DNA here is from genome assembly GCA_914767935.1 of Coremacera marginata. Taxonomy (NCBI): domain Eukaryota; kingdom Metazoa; phylum Arthropoda; class Insecta; order Diptera; family Sciomyzidae; genus Coremacera; species Coremacera marginata. Next base: position 139,018,805 of record OU612045.1, read on the forward strand.
GGGATTTTCCGCCGTTCTTTGGTATACTGTCCAAGCACTTAACGGTTCGGCCACGACGGTCATTATAGTTATTGTTTGCTATTATTCCATAGAATTTCTATAGCATTTCTCATTTCGTTAGCTTAATATGTAAAGGTGCTGTGTCAACATTTTGAGATTTTCCAGAAGAGACAAAAAACTCAATAGCTTTTGTAATACACCTTTTCCTCTCAAACTTAAATGTAGTTACCTTAATTGCATCTCTGTTCAATATAAAGATATTGCAAAAAACAAGAAAAAACTGTACTGTTTTCTTTTTGGTTGTTTTATGAGTTAACTTTTAAAAAATTTTATTCGGACTTAGCACGTTTACTTGTAATATCTCCCCGCATTATAAAAAAATAATAAGAGCCAATTTAAGGTTCAAACGTTAATAGGAACTTGTTTATTGTAGGGATGCTCGATATTTGTCGATGCATCAAATAATCGCCGATGCATCGAATACGATGTACTGAAAACCACTACCTGCATTTTCAACTTTTTAGCATGGCAAGGAAATCAAAATTTTGTGTAACTCAACGATTGTGACACATTAAAAATCTACCAAATCAAATTTTGGAAGCAATAATGGCAGCCCGAGTGGTTCATGGGTACTTTATGGCAACTTAGAATCCCCTTTTCAACGAAATTAAAAAAAAATTAAAAAACCAAAACCAAAAGCAGGAAAAAAATATTTTAGAAATCAATTCTTTTTTAAAAAGCAGTGTATACAAAATTACCAAATACTTGGTTATTTTATTACACAAATAAAATTTGGCAAGTCAACATGTAAAACTTAGGCGTTGATGTACTTAGGAGGCTGAAAACTGCCGAAGCCATCTTATAAATTCTACTAGGTTTTTTTTTTTCAATTTAACATAAGCTTTTTTCTCGGTGTAAGCAAAAATATTGGGACATTTAAGAAATTAATAAATAAATCCCCTCATTTCTACCAACAAGTAATTTAATTTCAATTAATTCTTTATTTTCAATTCCACTCAAAATCAATGCAATGTATCGGAAACATCGATGTTTTTAGCTGATACATCGCAAAACATCGATGTGAGTTCACGATGAATTGCATCAGAAAAAACATCGATGTATTTTGTTATGTGAGCATCTCTAGTTTATTGTCACATAAATAAATCTGCTAACTTCAGTCTTACTTCGTTGCATATATAAGAATATAAGCAATTATAGAACAACTTTAATAATATGTAACCTGTACTACAACTCATAATTTTTCAGTCTTACTTCGTTGCAGCAAGTCAAAATAATATATTAAAAAATTAATTAATCAACATTTATCACAAATCATAATTCGCAGTCAATTTTAAACATTGTAAGTCTTCGAATTTCCTAGCCGTTATTTATTTTCTTTTTTGGTAAATTGCACCATTCTTATGCAATTACTTTCTTATTTGTTCTTTGGGATAAAATTTTCCATAAATTAGTGTAGCGTAATTTAAAAAAAATTCTCGATTTGGTGTGTATCGTACTGAACGTATGCCTTGAACGTTTTTGGCATTACTTTACCAAGTCCAAGACGAGTACTTCTACAAATTTAAATTTTGTTAAGTTTTTTAAAAAGTCATGGTGCAAGTAAGTGACATCGTATGGTTCAGGCTTAAGGTGAGCTGCTTTACATTTTCTAATATATGCAGAAGGAACATCAACATTTTTATTCCTCTTAGCTCGCTCTATGATAGAGTGAACATCCCTATAAAATATTATTTTAATTGCGTTTTTATTATCACTAAGGCTTGGAAGGATTTTGCTTTCAATAAAGTAAAACCAAATACTTGCAAATTGAAAGCAAATTGAAAGCAAATTGAAACCAAATATCCCGCATTGAACTTTTTTTTTGTGCAAAGAAGCCCAGATTTCTGGTATCAAATATTGAATAAAACAACGGTATCGAAAGTGGTCTGACGTTGTGAGTTATACACCAATCTTTATTGCAAAAGTCATACAGCATTTTTTTCAAACGCCATTCTGGCAAAAGATATTTTTTTTGAGTAACAGCATGCCAGTATTGAGATTCCATTACTGATAGAGAATAAAAAAGAAAAATGCATGCCTTTTTTCTCTTTAGAATAGTTTAGTTGAACTCTCCTAATGGAATTATTGTGTTCAACTAAAGGCTTCTTCACCCAATTAAGTACAGAGCGTCTACCTATACTCAAGGTATTAAAAAATAAATGTTCTGCACACGCGCAAGTTTTCATTATTTACTTTTAGGTGGTATTATAAAGTTGGGACTCCTCGGAATTCGCTAGGATTTCTATGATTTCTAGGCTGGGAAGGCTTACATGAGTGAACTAATGTATTCACATGCACTTTTTTTGCTTTCACTTCATCTGTCAAAAGTTTTTAAATATTTGCTGTCTTTGAGCATCAGTCACCCATGCGCATTAAATGGTAGCAGTACTACTTTTTTTTGTACTTTCTTTAATTTGTCTATATTTCCACACGTTTCGTTCCTTTCGTGTTCTCCAATACAGTTAGCCACATTCTCGTAGCTTTTTGTTTTTTTGCCAATAGCTATGCATCGTTTTCCACCTGCACTCTCTTTTTTTCGCTTTGTGGTTCTTACAGGTAATTAAAGGAATCGTCGAATTCACTATTCCAACAACACCATCATCAGGTTCCATGCCAAAAGAGCCTTTAGCGAAGCACTGAAGTGATTGTGCTCCAACATTCTTGTCGTCGAAATGCATGGAAATCTTTTAATAATATAATTTTTTTTTAATTATTCAGTAAAATTGAGTATTAAAAGTCATTTGTCACCTTTTATGTTTAAAATAAACAATCAAATTATATAGTTTCTCAAATAATGAGCACAAAAAAAAAAAAAAATAAGCAGCGATGTTATTACTTGATCACGTGGTAAGTGATTTAGTGCGCGCTTTTTGACCCCTTCGGAATTACCACTTTTTCACATCATTGCCAATCAGAGATTAAAACCGATATAAGTAGACACATTATTTTTCCAAAACGATGTTTTTTTTTTACTTAGTTTTTAAACTGCATTAAAATCGCATATTTCATTAAAAGTTAACTTTACACATTAAGCTAACGATTTAATATTTGATTGCGTTTATATAATTGGTAGTTAAAATTAGTCTTATAACAAATTTTAAACTTATAACTTATAGCGGACGTCATTTTATGAATGCGGAACTTAAGTAAGCCTGAATTGAGGATGCGGATACAGATGCGGATACAGATGCGGATATTTAAAAACAGAATTTTTTATTAGTCTTATATTAATTATTAGTTTTTGCCATGTCAAAGGAACTTATTCTTAAAAGAGAAAATTTTTAGAAAATTTGAAGAAAATAATAATATTCTATAAAAATATAAAGTGCAAATAAAAGAAAAGAAGCTTATCTGTCAAATTTAAAAATGTGGATATGGTGTTGCGAATATGGATACCGATTCAGATATTAAAATGTCTAAAATGACGATAGGGATGTAAAATTTTTGCAGATGCTCCACGGATGCAAATGTGGATGCTAAGCTCCGTACTGTGATCTAATCTTTCAAAATTACCAAACATAAAACATAATCAAATATAATAAAATTGAAGACAATCATTTAAAAAAAAAGATATTCCTTAAATAGGTATTTCATGAAACCTTAAAAATTATATATTTTCATATATTTGTTGTTAAATAATTTTAATTTTAAAGCATTCCTAGTTTTTTGATACATTGCTTGATGGACGTTGCCTGTTAAATATTGACTCTAGTAAAATATTTTAAAATTGTACAACAATTTTCACCGGGCGTATGAGTGATTTTTATTTAAAACTCACCTAAAGGAAAAGTTTATCATGCGTGTGTCATGTAGTATCTATGAAACTTAAATAAATTCCTTTGTCACAGTTGTTACACACATGCATACACCCAGGCAAGCACATAGTCAAAGCTCATACATACGCCTACATAGATTGCAAAAGTAGCAAAAAGAAAACAACAAACAAAACCTGCTGAACAAGCAAACAATTCGTTGGCTCAACAACAAAACAAACACAGTAAAGTAAGCAATAACAAAATTCAACAACAGTGGGCCATATAAAAGCACACACCCAGCAAAAAATAGAAGCAAAAAGTGATTACCTGCAATCTTAAGTGGTATTGAGTAAACCATGATTATTTTTCCATTAACATTTACATATATAGCTAAAGCAATTGTCAGTCAGTGTCATTAAAGGTAGAAAAATAGAAAGGTAGAGACAAAAAGCTCTGAACATGACAAAACATGATGTAATAGGATTTGAGATGAGCATTCGAAGTAGTTTATTGAGGAAAATCAAAATGTTTTTGTCAATAACAGATGTAGCTGAAGAATTTCATTCGGTTAATAGTTTTACTAATAAATTTTTTTTTTTGTAAGAATCTCAACTTTCAGTATTCCAATCTTTATTGAAAAATAGCATGTAATATATTCAATGACAATGAAAATTCACTCTCGTTGAGTCGAAGAAATATTCACTAAATGTTATTCTTTCCATGTTTTGCGTTGTGTTAATGTATAAAGTAAAGTGTGAATGTATGAGTTAAATTTTTTCCTCCCAGACATGTGTAAAATAAATACTAAACAAATACATTATTCTACACATACAGATGTAGAGAGTCGTTTGCATTCGTTTATTTTGAGCACCTACGCTGTGTGCGCACTATGATTTCCCATGCAACGCATAGCATCGCACAACAACGCAATGCTTCCTAGTCCCAGTTCAGGCAAAACCGCTTCAACGATATCATCGTCAGTTTTTGCAGCATGCAGCAGCCGTCTAACTCTAACAATTCTTCCATACAAAACATCAACAAACACCGAAAAGTTTTTTTATAATGCTTCCCAGAGGAAGTCCTTGTTGCCTTTTAAGCCATCCGGTAAAAGAAGCAATTTGGATGCCCTACACAAGCAATTATCCATACGAAAAAGTAAATGCGATTTTAATATTACGCCCAAATTTGAGAAAATCTTGATCTAAACTCAGGATTTAAGCAAAAATATTTTGCGTTAAAAATTTTATAATATAAAAATGATGGCTACACTAATTTAAGTGTAGGGTACCATGTGGCTATTCTAAGTGTGCTTAGTCTTTACCATGTTATGTATTTTTTTGCTGGCATTAATTTTTTTTATTCGCTTCCATATGGGTTCGCTGCAGCTGCCGCTTCTGGTGCAATTATTAGTTTTGGAAGTGCGAGTATGCAAAGTTTTACTTAAAGCGCTTTTTATAAAATGGCAAATATTCCGTCAACTACTACTTCTACAACAGCAACAACAAAACAATGCAACCTGCAGCAGGCAGACAACAACTGCCACCAACTGAGCATTTTCTGTTTTAGGTTCAACCTATGCTGTTTGGCATTCGTTTAACTGTTGTAGTTAGTTGGTTGTGCTTGATGGTTTTAATTTGTGTGCTGCTCCGTTTAAGCCATTGAAAGCCAGTGCAAGAGTTGATCCACCGCGCCCAGTATCAGATTCTCTTGCTATAATAACATTGGCAATGTTTTCGTCAGTCAGCCTGTTGGCTATAGAGCCAGGCACTCAGATGTTTTGTTTGTTGAGTTTTTCATCCAACATGAGAGTGGAGTGCGTGCGTTTGGTTATTATTTTGCGGATTGTCCTTCGTACTTATGACAAACTCAAGTATTACGCGAGTTGAGCACCATTTTTCTATAATAATTTTTAACGTGCAACTCTACAAGGGTGTGGAACCTGCAAAATTGGTTTAACATTTCTAAAAAATCAAGGATTTTTTGCTTAGTTTTTATTTTTCCAACTAGATTCTATTTCATAAAAATAGACTTCATAACATTTTCAGGATACATACGCTAAGCACTTTACGATTTAAGCTACGCTTTTGAAATTTTTAATATGTATACTTATTATTAAACTACATTAAAAAAATACTATTATTTGTATCTGGCCTCACAAATTTTTGTTACAATTAGTTCTTGGAAGGCCTGAAAAATTAAATATTTAAACCCCAACGCGTATTGCGTAAAGGGTATATTAAATGTGTCATTCCGTTTGTAACGGAAATAATCAGGTGTGGCAGGTATAGAAAAGGTATATATTTTTGATCAGTATCACCATCTGACTGGATTTCCGTGTGTTCGTCTGTTTGTCTGTCAACACGATTACAGCCGTAATTTTAAAGTTATCGCAATGAAATTCAAAATATAAGTTGATTTTTAAATGCCTACTCCCCATACAAAGTGACTTTATTTTAACGGTAAAATCTCTTTAAAATCTGCAAAAATCTTTACAGAGCAATCTTAAGCTTTGCATTAACCCTCAATATTAAATATGGAAAAATCTAATTGAAACTCCCCCTACCTTTTACACGAAGTGACGTCATCAAAGTATAAAAACCTTCGTAAATACATAAAATTAAATCTTATCGTGCCTGTATGTACCCAAATTTCACACACATCGTTGGTTTGACTTATACCAAAATTGCACATGTATGCTTCGGCAGTAGCGCAACTTAAGGCGGAGTTTTGGGGCTTAAACCTCCCCAAAATTATCGTTTCAAAAAGAGAAATAGCACAGAATTAAAGCGACTCACACGAAAAGTAATCACAAGTTTTTATCAAAAGAATGATAACCCAAAATATAAATTTCCATGATTCAACTATCCATGTTTTATTCGTTCAGAATACATGTGTTTAAATTTTTTTTAGTTGTAATTCTGACCACTTGGGGTATTGTTGACAATTCTTCGATTTGAGCATGGTGTGAGAAACAAGGTGGTAGCGTACCTCTCCAGGGTTTAAAAATTAGCGAACATTTTCATAGTTTCTTCTTTGCTTTCTTTCATTGCTTTCGACTATGAAAATAAAAAATACAAACAGCAACATCGAGAGACCGGTTTTCGCAGCTGCGTCTGTTTTGCTGCTTTCATTTTTGAACATTCACGAAGCGATAGCAACAGCAAGCGAACGAATTTCGAAGTCGTGTCTGCTATGCTGCTTTAATTTTTGAACATTTACAAATTGATAGCAACAGAAGCTGATCGGATTTTAAATTCGTCTACTTGCTGCTGCTGTCTCTTTCGAATATGTTTCAAGCAAGAGGCACAACATCAGCATATATTTTGGCTAGCGGTGCTGTGTGCTATAGGCAGCATTGTACTGTTACTTTTTGCAGTCGCTGCTGCTATCGTTTGTAAAATTTTTTAGCAGCTGCTGCAGAGAATATGGTATACACGGTATTGCAAGTGGCTAATACGCGGTATTGCACGCCTAACGACGATATATTCTTTAGCACAATGAGCAGTCATGAGTTTAGAAAGAGTCAGGACTAGACAGAAGAGCGTGGCACTTTAATGTTTGAACATCTACACTGATTTTCCAACTTCAACAAAATTTTGCACACACGAGTGTGGCCCCAGAAGTACCCGACCTGACGTATAGATAGCGGTTGTTGCTTCAAAAAATTTCTATACTTAAATACTAATCTCATAAAGCTTAAGTTTTAAGACGCTACGTTGTTTAGTATTTATTTGGCAGCCATCATAAGTGAACGCTCTCAGTGAATTTGTAAAAATGGAAGAAAATTGGTCATTGCATTATGTGATACCTTCATTTGAAGGTCTCAGTTCAACCAATATCAAAGCAGTAAAATATTGGATGGCAGAGCTTAAACGAGCCCGTACGCGCTGCCAACACTAACATCGCAGTGGCCGACCAACTGAGGTGACTACGCCAGAAATGGTAAAGCCTGTATGATACTTCATTAAATTGATCATTGAAAATGATAACTAGAGCAGTTCAAATAGTACGAATGCATAGATTCAATTGGTGTGAGAGAGTAAACATATAGTACAAATTGGAGAAAAACATGTGCGACGGACTGTATTTTCATTGCATTGTTTTTGCCGTTTCTTCCATTTCGTTCGTCGTTAAGTTTCGATTAAATATTTACTGTGAAATATTTTGCAGTTAATAATTAATTTGAAGTGATGTGTGCAGCTAAAATTAATTTATTAAATGCAGCTGCTCTTAAAAACACCAGATATAAAAAAAGTAACAACGTTTATCCTTTTCTTACAAAATATGTCTATCCTGCCCACGCGCCACGTTCAAGTTTTAAAATTGGACAAAAAATTAGGTATCATACGGGCTTAAAGAAAATCGACAAAATGGTATTGGATGACCGTCGATTGAAAGTGCGCGAGCTAGCAGACATAGTAGGCATTTCAAAAAGTGCTGTACATTTAATTTTGACTGAATATTTGGAAACTGAAATTTTTCTATATGAGAAAGCTGTGCGCAAGATGGGTGCCGCGTTTGCTCACAATATAGCAAAAACAGCGTCGTGAGGATGTTTGAATCGATTGATTGGATATGTTCCACAGCAATAAAGCCGAGTTTTTGCGTCAATTCATAACCATGGATGATACATGGGCTTATCACTTCACACCTGAGAGTCAAAACAATGAACTCAAGGGGGGGAATCGGCTCCAAAAAAAAAAAGAACGAGGAGAAGACCTCCATCTGCAGGCAAGGTCATGGTGTCAGTTTTTTGGCATGCGCGTGGGATAATTTCATTGTTTATCTTCAAAAAGGAGTGATATAATCAAGAAAAGCGGCCGCGAAAAAGAAAGTGTTGTTTCATCAATACATTGCACCAGTTTACACATCCAGCAGTTCATACTATCGCGGTGGCCAAAATGAATTAAAGTTCGAATTACTTCCTCACACACCCTATTCGCTATATTTAGCCCTTAGACTATTTTCTTTTCCCAACATGCAAAAATGGCCCGGCGGTAAAAGATTTGCCAACAATGAAGAGGTGAAATCTGCGTTTTATGGCTATTTTGAGTCTCGACGGTTTTCACTTTGAACAGGATATCGGAGCTATTGAACACCGCTGGAAAAAGTGTGTCGAGCTGAAAGGAGACTATGTTGAAAAATAAAAATATTTTTTCAAATTTATTGTGTTTTCTTTGTTAGGTTCAAACAAATTTTTCACAATAGTTTTTGGAATAATGTGGAGTACTGATTCCAGAAAAGTAGGAAGAATAAGACTTGGAGTTTGGCGGATTCCCTTTAACCGAACTATTTCTGCAACATTTTTACGACTTCCGACCTTATCTCTGTAAATGTCTGCACCATGGTATAAATATATTGAATAGGAGTTGGTAGGATCTGTACCAAGCAATATGCAAAACGTAGGCATGACTAGAAAAGGGGAGTAGAAATATTCTTTCTAAAAAATTCAAAAAGTTGAATTGACAAGAAGCACGGGGTAGCAAACTACTCTAAATGCTACACTAAATGGTAAAACTAATTAAGCGTGTGGCATAAATATATTTGTCGATTATACGTCAACGCATTAAATACGGATAAAGTCTTCGATATTCTTCCGATTGCATCCAAAAGAGTATAAAGCATCCACCAGCTGTAATGATTTGGAGCAGCATTTCTCGGAGGGGTCCGGGCCAATTTAGTTTGTGCAGCAAACAATGAACAGCGAGGAGTACATTAAAGTCCTTAATGATGTATTTTTACCGTATTTGGCTAGTCTGAATCATTTTTCTACACCACATACAGTTATGCAGGATGGCCCCGCTTGCCATACCTCTAAAACGATAACAAAATTTAAGGTTTTCCTTGGGCAGGCAATTATTCGGATACGAATCCTATTAAGAATTGTTGGTCATATCGCAAAACTAAAATTTATGCTCGCCAAAATACTACCGTTCAAATTTATAAACAAAGCATTAAAAACGATGATATATCGAAAACGACTCCAATTTAAGAAAAATGATAAAAAATGTATGTCAAGTATGACTGAAAGAAATAAAGCATTAATTAAATGTAAAGGAAATGTGACCAAGCACTAAATTAATGTGTTTTATATTTAGTACATAAAAAAAATATATATCTTTAAAACTAAATTTAAAAAAAAATGCGTTTTTTTAAGTTAACCCACTCAAAACTAAACATAAAAGTAGTGTTTAAACAAGATTTTGTAGTTATTCTAATTTTTTGGCAGGATACTGTAGTTAAATACGGCCGCGGAGTGGTATTTTAGCCTCGACCCTGCCGAAGCTCCATTCCTTACATATTTTATATTAATTTTGAATTTTAAAAACCAAATTTAATTAAAAAGAATGACTATGATTAAAAATTTAAACAAAAACTGAAAACTCCGAATGTTTTCACAGCTTTTGTTCGCATCGTACATTTTGCATATACTTAAAGTTTTTTATGCATCTACATCCTCTCCAGTGAATGAATGGGAGGGTGCATTAAGTGAAGGCCTCCTCACATTTGTTAGTTTGCAGTGCCAATCATTTTATTGCTATGCGTTGCATTTCAACCAAAAAGTTTCGAAACTCATACATACAAACATAATACAAACGTTCATCACAAAAATGTCAAGATTTGAAAATACAACTCACATTGGGTAGCGGAAAACCATCCAAATTCCAGACAATTTTTGGTGTTGGATTGCCAGTGGCGCTGCACTTGAGCGAGACAGATGGGCCCGGCTGCATGGTTTGCTCAATAAATTTGTATATGAGCTGCGGAGCGACCTCTGTGAGATAAAAAATTGTAAGCAAAAAAAAAGAAATTTAATTTCAAAACGTCCGGTCGTTGAGACAGACCAAAGCACTCTTTGTCACCCACTTACCACCCAGTCGCAGCTCGGCTGTGCCTTGTGTGGACTCGTGGTCATTCTTCACGAAGCATTGATACATGCCCTTGTCTTCTTTTGTTATCGATGTAATGCGTATGTGTTCCTTCGAGAGTAAACGCACTCGTGAGCCCGAACGCAGTGGCTGGCCGTCCTTAAGCCAGGATATGCTCTGCTTTGGGAAACCGGAAATGCTACAAATCTAAAATGAAAAATGACAGCAGACAGATAAGGATGGAGTGAGAGTGTTGAAGAAAAATAGAGAAAGGTAGGGTTAACAGTTAGTGCATGGGAACAAAAGACTACATTCAACACCATTCTATGTACGCACACCACCCATTTTTTACTCACCAAGTCCGCCGTTTTGCCTAGATTTACAGTCTGTACTGATGGCTGTATACTGGCTGTTAGCTGAGAAGTGACGGACATTTGCACCTCAAGCGTTTCACTGCCCTCTGAGTTGGTGGCGATGCAGTAGAAGGCTCCGCTGTCCGATTTTTCGACTGCGGTTATGATGAAGGTGCCATCCTTGATTTTGGCGCGTCCTGTTGCCAGTAAGTGTTGGATGGACTCCTCGTTGTTGGGACGTTTGGTATGCCATCTAAAGCCAGTGTGCATTAAAAAAACGAAGAGGAAAACGAAGAAGAAAACAAAAATGATAAATTTGCAATTGTACGAAAACTAAGAGAAAAACATAGATTTGCCAGAAATTGAAATGGAATAAATTATTCGGTTTTCGATTGCCATAAAATGTGGAATTCAAATTTTACTCTTCTGTGGTGATGCTTTCCGCACTAAGTTTGCCGAAAGTAAACGTTTATTTTCGGTTTTTTCTTTTGTAGTTCTTTTAGTTTTTTATTCAGAAAATAGTTTATAAATTTTTATAGAATTGAAAGGAAATGACAAAAACAAAATGCAGTTTGAAGTCTTGGGTATTAAAAGGAAATAGAAGACACATTTTCAGGCAACTAAGAAGAACTTAGTTATACTCTACAGTTGCAGTGTGAAATGTAAGGATCGTTGATATATTTTTGACTATAACGATTTAGAGATTTTTTTTAAAAATATCAGCTCTTTGCTTTTGCACATAAAAAACCTTGAATTTTTCTTGGATTGGCCAATATAAGATTTCTGTATTTAATTCCATGCGAAGAATATTGAATTATTTTTAAACACAAAATACATTTAGCCCGCTTGCGAAACACGCCGAAAGCATTGCCGACAGAAAAAGGAAAAACTCCATCGCAAAAGTCGACGCTATCAAAGGGAAAATTCAGTTACGTTTTTCGACAAATGCAACGCAAACTTTGAATTAACTATAAATTTTATCAAATTATTTTTCAAATGTCAATAAAATGTGCAAGAATGAAGTTCTATTGATTTATTCACTATTCATTATCTTATCTAAAATATCTAAAATATAGTATTTAATTGATTTGTTGGCGATAAAAGCGGGTGTGACTATTTCTTCTTTGCCTAAATAATTAAATTTGTCAAAAAAAAGAACAACATATTTGGTTCAAAATTACGGACAGCAGAGGGAAACATACGCTTTTTGCCTTTATATAAAATTTATAACTCAGAAATTGTAATGATTTATGATAGTGGGTGTAGTGCGACCACGTAAATTTTCAGTAAATTTGCTGACAGTAACCATATGAAAAAAATTAACAAATCTTAGTCTAATACGACCAAAACCGTCTGAAATACACAATTTTGATTGATTTGTGTAAATACATTAAGGTTTGACAGTGTTTGGCGTTGCGCCGTGGGAAATGATTTTCACGAGCCCGAGCATGATGATGATCCAGTCCTTGATAAAGATCAAACGAATTTGTGAGCATGGGATCTATGACAGAAAGAGGAATGGAGTGCTGTGGACGATAGCTTATACGAGTACTTCGTTGTGATACATAGCAAATGCAGAATGAATGAAAGGTTAAAGTGACGCAATACTTCATGTAAATGACTTCATGTGAATGAACGACTGATAAATTATTTTCTAATGACTGTTAATATTCCACTTCCTTGGAATTTGGAATTGGTAATTGATCATCTCAATTCCTCAGAAATGGAATTAGAAAAAAAATCGTCAATTCTATTACAGGAACCGTAATTGGTAATTGAATATCTCAATCCCTCACGGATCAAATGACAATTACAGTAACCTCCAATTACAATTCCTCTAATGGAATTTAATGGGCTTCTTCTGCACTTATAACCCAGTTATCTTAACAGTTAACCGATTCTAGATGTTGTAACAGTTTTAGAAACGACACAGTTTCTTCAAAAATTAATATTCAGAAATAACGTTATTTTACGAGTGAAATGAGCGTTTGCTATTGAAAATCGGCTGAGAATTTATTAAATGGAGTTTTTAAGAAAACAAAAAAATTGTACACACCCTTTTGCATTGTGTCAATGAAGTTTTATGCGTTTGGCTTGTGCGCAATGCAACACAAGCTCCGAAAATTAGATGAAGTTGTTAAAACTTAATTTCTGAAAGAATGTTGACAAGCTGATTTAACCCATTATGGACTGACTCAAATTCCCGTTGAGCTAGAATGATGAATCTTTCTAAAAATGTTTAGTGTGGTCTAACTTAGAAAAAAAAAATCGAAACCTTTAAAAAAAAAATTTTTTAAATGGAGTTGCCACCTCGAGATTTTTAATTTGTAAATTGATCGGTATTAAAAGATATTTTACAAGCAAATTCGAGCATTTTTCACCAATATTGATGTCATGAATTTACACAAAACAACAAAACATATACAAAAACGTATTTCGTTAAGGACCAGCGTTGTGTCAACCGAACTTCATAAAAATTTAAATATAAATCCCAAGAAAGACGATCGTATAAGAATTATATTTTACTTCGACTTTTTTAAGTTTTTTTAAAAGTTTAAAATTAAAGATAAAAAAAAATGGAAAACTCCCAAATTTCACAAGCTTTGAAATGTAAGTAAACGTAATTGTTCAGCCTTGAGCGAAAACAGGTCGATTAGATAAAGTCTTAAAACTTTATATTCTTTTTGGAGATCATGAAAATCTATCACGGTATGACCTCCAGGTTAAGAAAAGTAAACCGTTGCGTATACGCAACGCTGGACAAAAATGAGCTAAAAATGAATGGAGTCGAGTTTTGTTTTTTAATAGATTAATATTTCAAGCCTTTATTGCAGGAATGCATTAAGCTTTTTTAAATCAGTTACCGGATTTCCCAAAACATTGATTTTTATAGAAAAATTATTAGATTTAAAACAACCTCTATTATTTGAGGATAATGGCACGTTGAAGAACGCTTTAAGTATTTATGTATTTAAAAAAAACACATCTCGATGGTAAAGGAAAAAAACGGGTTTTCGGAAACCAGTAACCAGTAACCAGTAAACGGTGTTTGCATTGGAAAGTAGCGTTAAGACATTTGCAATACATATACAATTTCCTACCCATACATACTCACCACAACTGTGAATCAACTTGTAAAAGTTTTTATGTTTTTTTTTATCTCTAAGCAATACTGAATTGAACAACCTTTGTCGCTTTCGTCGCTCAAAAATTTTTTGTTTTTAATTGTTCCCTGGTGCAATTTTTCTTGCTGATATACGAAATATGAATAAGATTTGCATTAGAGCATTCGTCATTTTGTGCCACTGGAACAACATTCGTCGTCAGCCACAATGGCACTCAAAAAGTAATGCATGCATGCCGCTCGAGTTCGTAAACAACGACTGCTGCTAAGCACATTTTGTCAAGATTGCAAATCGATACAAAGGCACCATCAAGGCAATGCAGACATTCGAATCATTCGCTTAAAGCTCGAGTGTGCTGTTGAATGAATTTTTGTTGTTTTCGTACTTTCCGTTTTCAGCAGCGTATTGGTAAATAAACTATTATTGAATGTTTGTCCGTAAAAGAACAACGTTTTTCTGCTTTCAATAAACATTCTTTATGCAGTTAAAAATTTTCCTTGGTGCGAATGGACATAAAAGCATGAAGTTTCCTTGCTTTTTACGAATATTGCTCATGTCTTGCTTCGTTGGCCATTATTGTGTCGTAGGCATTCGTAATCGCTAGCGCATTCGTATCCACAGCAATTGGTACATGTATTCGCGTATTAATTCTGTTGCAGAAGGTACATTCGTAGCTCGTATATTGACGAGACTGTTGGTGCATACTACAAAATAAAATTTTTTTAAAAATCTCGGGTCTCCACGCCTAATCTTAAACCTTGTTCAAAACTGGTCTAACGCTAAGAGATATAGGTCTCTGAAATTTTTTTTTAATTTTTTGCTAATTTTACACTTTTCTCCAGCTTTCAGTTCGCGTCAATTAAATACTTAATATAAAATAAATCAAATATGTTCTTATCTACAAAACACTATCAAAAGCTTTTTCAAAATGTTGCAACAAATTGAGTCATAATTCTTTAAAATTATTGCTTTTTATAGAACATTTTGCAAATGGATGAAATGAGCTCCCAAATCATGGAGAAAGCATATTATATTAAAGTATAAAGCTTAGTTTTGAAGAAGTCGAACTGTTTTTCATGGTAATAGATTTGTATCTTTGAGTCGGTTTATGCATTATGCTTGAGCGATTTATCATTGTGATTAATGATTACCGTATGTTTTAAGTATATGGTAGTGGAATGAACCAGTATCCCAATAGGCAATGAAGCTAGGCTTCTTCTAACAAAGGCGTGCATTTACCGCTACTTTTGGCGGTAAGACGCATGACTTCCTCCCTGCTTCTGCGAGCGCTTCTATGAGGCCTAATTTTTCGCTACCCAGGGCAGTACAACAACTATATTTTTCCTACAAAAACTGGTTCTGCTTATATATCAGGGTTACTTTTTCGTTAAAAGTTAAAATATAAATTAGTTCAAAAATACCGAATAATAATCAACGTCATGACTTAAATATATTCTTATCTGACAAAAATATGTAAAATAAAATAAAATCACAGAATAAATAGGCAGGAGTATGTTACCTCCTAAAAATAAAAGAAATAAAAAAAAATTTTTTTAATTGTTTTGGTTAACCTCTTCTTCAAGCCATTCTAAAGGTAAGCTTACAGTAGGCCTCTTTAAAGCAAGGAGAGTGGAAGGCCTAGAAAATTTGGACATTTCATATAAAAAAATATATGGGCTTTGATATGAGCTTCCATATCTACTACCATTAGAAGCCCTGATAGTAGCGCTTCGAAGCCTTGCTTTTGCCCACTGGGATAGTGCAAGCTAGCCTGGCTACTCTGAGCAGATTTAATAAATTATTTCATTTAATTAAAAAAAAAAACGAAATGGCCATTTCAGCCCTTGAAAGGACTTTGACCGAGCTTCTTATGACCAATTGTGTAGTGTGTGTTGTGAAATGTTTGAACACAAATGATCGAGAACTGGGTCTACATGTTTTATGCCGACTCCTAACGGCTTATGTTTTCAAGGAGCTTTTCATGGCAGGTTTTACTCTCTGAGGTTTACTCTCCATTGTCGGCAGAGAGGTGACGGCCGAACAGAAAAATTAATTCAATTGTAAAAACTTTCTGTGCCAGGTGGGATTCGAACGAGGTTTTTCTGGCGTATGGGCCACACACTCTACCTACTGCATCACGGCCGCCACTAAATTTAATTTAATTATGTGATATTCTATTTAATTAAGTGATAATTTTGAAGAATCTTTTTAAAATTTAATTTTAATAAACAAACAATAGCACAATATCAGAAATAAAAGTTATTTTTTGATCGAAAATATATAACGGTGGCCTTTATTTGAATGTCTTTTTAAAGTCTTTCTTTCTTTTAATTGCTACTTTTTTACTACTGTTTTAGCTATTTCTTCTTCTATATCTACTACTATGTAATTTTAATATTTTCTAATTTCCTACTACCCCCAAAATTTGCTACTAATATTTTCTGTTACTATTTCTACTTCCATATCTACTGCCATTTAATGCTGCTATTTTCGACTATAAGTCGTAGTCCTTATTCAAACCCTTGCCCAAGTCCTTATCCAAATCCTTGCCATAATCTTTGTCAAAATACTTGTCATTTTCCTTGACAAAATACTTGTCCTAATGCTTGACAAATTCCCTGTCCAAATACTCTTCCAAATCCATTTCTAAAATCTTGCCCTTATTGTTGTCAAAATCGTGGTTCAAATCCTTGCCCAAGACAACTTGCATGCATGATAGTGAGTTCAAAGGGTTATACGTCGAAAAATCGAAAAATTGCTATCACAAAATGGTTTTTATTTCTTATCGAAAAAATAACTTTTATTTCTGATTGAAAAAATAACGACCAACAATAATTTTTATTTCTGATCAAAAAAATAATGATTAAAAAATAACTAATATTTTTGATCGAAAAAATAACTAATATTTTTGATCGAAAAAATAACGATCTTTCTGATTGGTTTTGATTAACTTTTATTTCTGATTGGAAAAAGTTTAGTAAAAAAATCATTTCCATAACGGGATCCCTGATTCCCTAGCAACATATTGCTATATTTTATATTATTTTACAATTTTTTATATATTATTCATTAATTTTCAAAATTTTATTTTCTTATAAGGAACTTTTAAAAAAAGAAGAGCTTTGAACCGCTTTTTTAAGGAAAGGGCTTACAGATATAGGAAAGAGTTCAAGCCAAAAAGTATGTACCTTGTTACGATTAACAACTTTGTTAAATGCATCTTGTACACTGAGAAAAAAGCAATATGTAAATCACCTAAGTCGGCTTGGGTAAATAGGGAATTATAAGCTTATGCTTATTCACCTAAGCAATTTATTGTTTAATATATTGCTTTGAAAATACATACTTCGATACCTTGCAAAAAAAAATACTTGATTCAATTAAGCCCAAACTCCAAAACTACAAATTAAAAAAAAACTATCATGGATGGCTTAAGCATAGTTTTGAGCTATTTTCTGCAAAAAAAAAAACACAAGTACGTCGTTAGATACACGAGAGAAGCATAGATTTGATAATTTAATGGGTTTTGTTTTTTTGCTATAAAACCACTTTTAAATTCAAAAATAACATAAAGTAAACTAAAAAACACACGTTAATATTCACACCAGTAAATTTTATTACATTTCATCAACAAAAAGAACAGAAAAAAGAAATAAAAATTCCTTTGCCCACCGTGTGGAATCGAACCTGGAACTTTCGGTGCCAGTCCATCGCTCTACCAACTGATCTAAGCAGCCTTGCAGTAGCCTTGCTGATAAAACTGCAGCTATGTTAACAGATGCTGTATTAGCAGATGCAGTATTCTGTTGATAGCCATAAAATAAAAAAAACCAAAACCCGAAAAAAGTTTTATTTTTGAAATTCAATTTTTTTTTTAAAAATAGCGTATAAAAAATTACCAAATATTTGGTTAATTTATCACCAAAATAAAAATTGGCACATGTAAGACTTATGCGTTTTGATGAAATACTTGGGAGACTGAAAACTGTCAAAGCCATTTTATAAATTATACTAGGTTTTTTCAATTTGACATAAGCTTTTTTATTGTTGTGTGTGTCTTTTGAAATAAGAACTATAAATAAGAATAAGCTAAATGTGATGAAAAGCAATAATTATTTTTAAGGTGTTGAAAATTTTAAACACTTAACATCTTTTTAATTTTTTTTATTCTTATGCCTTAGTACATCGATATACTTACAAATATTTTTTCTGTTTTTTACAAGCAATAAATTCAAACATTTTTGGTAAATATTGGTTAACAGTGGATAAAAAAATTAAATCAGACGTTTCGCTCAAAGCTCTAATAGAATATTTAAATGTGTTTTTATAACTCTAAAAATATAGACAACCCAATGAAAAGGTAATTAAGTCACATTGATTAGTAAATGGTCGATAGATTTTTATGAAGTTTCTAATAAAATTTCGAGTTAATTAATTATATCCCCTATTCTGCATTACTACTACTAATACTAATGCCATCTGGCAGGCGGTAAAAACGCTGTAAATTGTCATTCAATTCCATGAATTAATCTATGTTTTCAAATGATATAGTTAGTTTTTTGAAATTCAATTTTTAGGGTGCAAAAAAAATAAACATTGCTAATGTTCGTGAGACTTTAAAATAAGAAATTCATAAAAAATTATATATCACTGGTCAATTAATTTAACTTTTGTGGCCCTTTTTCTTTCTTTTCAGATGATATACGAATTTGTTTTTTAAATTTCATCAATGAAGTTTTGAACATCCTTCCTAAGCTTCCGTCATTATGCATGTTGAGTTTATTAAATTTTGAGCATTGATGATTTTAATATAATATTGAATGTAAAGAAGTCAAAATTCCAAAATCAAAATTAACAAAAGGGATGTTGAGCTTCCGCCGTTATTTTTATTGTGATAGTTTTTCTTATAGGTGTCTTTGAAATTTTAAGATTTTTCATTTTATTCTGTAACTTGTATCTACATTCTAGAGGAAACTGAACAATACTGAACTACAATGAGTAGGGTGCAAATGTATGCAAACCAATTTGTTGATTTTTTTTTTTTTAGTAGTTTTTGGTTTCGTTTTGTAAATGTTGTTTGCATTTTAATTGGAAGTAGAATTAAAGTGTTTTTGAAATTGCAAAATCTGTTTGGAATATCTTAGAATTGTGTGCAATTAGCAAGTGAAGCAAAAATGTACTTCAATTAAAGTTTCATAAAACGATGCAGGATGTTCCTCTCGATTGTGAGCATCAATATAGAATGTAATATCACAGTAATGTGAGCCGATGTTCTGTACTTCCTGCTGATATATGTACATATATGTTGCAGGAATACAAATTTAAGCCTGCCATAAATAAGCATGTGTAAAGTTTTGATAAAGAATTATTTATGTATAAAAATTATGGAACGTATTAAATGAAAAACAAAAATTCAAGATTAAGTTAAGACTTTTGGTAAAATATGGAAGGTAAGATATGTTAAATTCATTCAGATTCATTGCAGAGAGAGGAATTATTTCAAATAAGAATAGGAATTTCAATAAAAGTTTAATAAGAAAAAAAAAATGAATAAAAAAAAAAAAATTTAAAATGCAATGAAATTAAATTAAGATGTAATTAAATAAGATTAAATGAAATGAAATAAAATTTAATTACAACAGATAACGAAAAAAAAATAACGAAATTCCGTGCACCACCATGGCGTCGGATCACCCTCGTCTACTGAAGGTATAGGACATGTCACCTCGTAAGCTTCGACCATGGCCGAACTAAGATGTTTGACATGGCTTTTCACTTTGGCTGTATTCATTCCCTCAACTATTCCAGTGTTTCCCTCAACTTCGCCTTATATTGCACAGGATCTGTATTCTTGGGAGTCCTGACCTTCTTGCTATTCCGTTGGCGTCGGATTCCGTACTTGAATTCAAACTGAATGGATCTGTGGTCAGGCATGGTTAGCCTATCCACGACCCTCCAGTTTTCTATTCTGTTCAGAATCCTCCTGCAAATGAGGGTTACATCAATGACTTCTGCTCGCCTCGCATCAACGAAAGTCGGCTGTGCTCCTCTATTTGCTACCAACAGATTGTACCTCTCCACAAAGTCTAGCAATTGCTCTCCTCTGTCATTGTTGTTGGTGCATCCCCACACAGTCTTGTGCGCGTTGGCATCACATCCTATCATCACTCCAATGTTCCTTTTCTCACAGTACTTTACCAGATTCTCCACCTCTTTTGAAGGTGGTTGGTCCGGAGAGTCGTAAGCAAGGTACGCTGAAGCTACCATACAAGCACCTGCACCATCTCCGATTCTAACAACAGTGAGATCCGGGGAACATAGGTGTGGTATATGTACAGCTAGTTTACCATGTCTCACCAAGGTACGGGTTCTCCGCCTGCCATCTGTTACCGGTAAGGTTGCCAGGTGGTCGGGATTCGTTGGGATTGTCCAGTTATTGAAGTGCTTGTCCCGTGTCCCGTAATCGGACAATTTGTCCCGGAATATTAAAAAAGCTGACATTGAAAAAAGTTACATTGAAAAAATTTCCTGTACAAAGCAATTGTAGGCTCCCTACAAAATCTCTCTACAAAATCTGAAAATTGATTTCAAGTATGGACCATCGTAAAAGAGTCTCTGGATTTTTTTAGGCTCATTAAATCTGAGTTTCTAATAAGGCTAAATATACATGAATATTGCCTAAATTTCAAGAACTTATTAAATACACCAGATGGTGAAAAATGCTTAAGACAACTCCTGCAAATCAAAAATATGTTAAATAAATATCTTTTTTTAAATGAAGAACAGCAGAACGTATCCGTATAAATCCACTTTGACCATAAGTGACTTTTTTTCGTTTCGGCATTTTCAAGCCTAACCGGATCTTACTTAAAGACCTTTAAGTAATACAAAAAAAAAAAATTACATATATATATTTTAGCAACTCCTGCAAAATTTAAAAAACAAATGAATTTAACGGGGTTTGTTCTGTTGCTCCCCAATTTATACGTTATTTTAATTTTATGAAACATCAATGTTTTATTGTTGTGAGTTGTTTCGTTTTTATTATTTAGTTTAAATTTATGGATGCAGTTTATGTGCATATTACTTATGCTTTAGTTTTACGTTTATGTTTTTCAAATACAAACACTAGTACACAAAGGTGATTTTTGTCCCGACGACTTATAAGAAATCCTGCAATTTTCTTGATTTGTCCCAACAGCAGCCTTTTAGGATCTGGCAAACCTAGTTACCGGTTGGTACAGCGTGGCCTTTCGCTATGAGAGACCTTAACTTCTATTGTGAAGAATCCAAAATTCTTAGTGCAATGCTATATCAATTCCATCCTCCACCAGCAATGTATCATCATTGCTGATGCTGCCCTACTATGGTGTAGATTGAGCTGACACACCACGAGGTTTCCCTGGTACGGGATTTAATGGTTGGGGGAGAGTGCCCACTTACTGGCACCGTAAGGTCTTGAGGTCATGACTTTCGTGTGAAACATAATTTGGCTGAATTCTCGGTTTCGTTTGAAACTTAAATTCAATAGCTAACAAAAATTTTAAACGGAACTCGAAATATACAATTTTGGCAGTCAATTTTGCAAAAGTCTCGAAAATCGACCCTCCAAAAAAGGTGCCGAGGTACTGGCACCCATTTACACTTCGCTGTAAAATATCAAAAATGAAGCTTAAACACTAGTTTATTAATTTTTTTATGTGTTATTTATTCTTTCAGTGACTTATACTGACCATTTGAACTAAAAAAAATTATTTGGAAGGTTTTATTAGCAAATTAAATAGAAATTAATAAAAAAATTAATTGAAAATGGGTGACAATTATGTTTCGCTGAAAAAAGTATCTAAAAGTGGAAAAAAATCACTGTGAAACGACAAATTAACAATTTAAAATCGTTTAGAACACCATTCGCTACCAAAACAATGACCATCGCTAGCTTTCACGATGTTCCGTCAAGGGTACCAGCAGGTGGGCACTGACGCTATTCTGACATGACGCGAAATAATTTTTTTTCATTTCACAATAATAAAGAATAAACTAAGAATTCCACTTATTTTTACCTTTTTATATTAATGCAAAATACTTAAAAATTCACTTAACAAAGATAACCGAATTTTTCGTATTTTTTACTTTTTGAAAACCGTGCGACTACAGCAACACGTACATACAACTCAATGATTTATGAAAAGTGAAAGCTTTTTGAGATGATACTTTGACACTGAGCACAAAATCGCTTTCATCGCCACAGAAGTCTGAACTGATGGGTGCCAGTAGTTGGGCAGTGCCAGTAGGAGGGCACTCTCCCCTAATAATAGAAACATTTCAATGATTTCCACAAAGAATTTAGGTTATAACAATACTTTGGCTCATACTTCCATTTTTAAATCGGGTTTACAAGTTAAGATTGAATGCATCAATGTATTTTCATAAATACAGGAAAATGACTTCATAAAAAAAAAAACGAAATGGCCATTTCAGCCCTTGAAAGGACTTTGACGAGCTTCTTACGATCAATCGAATTGTGTGTGTTGTGAAATGTTTGAACACAAATGATCAAGAACTGGACCTAGTACATGTTTTATGCCGACTCCGAACGGCTTATGTTCTCAAGAAGCTTTTCATGGCAAAGTTTACTCTCTGAGGTTTCCCATTGCCTGCAGGCAAAATTAATTCAATTGAAAAAACTTTCTGAATCAGGTGGCATTCGAACTAGGGTTCTCTGGTGTATGTGCCACACACTCTACCCACTGCGCCACGGCCGTCACACTTTAAATCAGATGCAATAAAATAAAACAAGTTTGACAATGGCAAAGACAATGAAAATAACAATGACAGTAAAATGACAGTGACAATAACAGTGAAAATGGCAATGACAATGAAAATGACAATTATAATGACAAAGACAAAATTGCAATGAAAATGACAACGACAATGACAGTGAGCCAAATGAATAAAAACTAAGCAATAGCCTTTTCTTTAAATACTTATGAATAAGAAGTCAAGCAATTGCTTGTCGTTCAAGAAATAAATACAGACACATGAATTCATTTAAGCCATTACTTGCTATTACTTGGAGACATGGGCGTAGCTAGGATTTTGTTTAGGGGAGGAATATTATTTTTTCATGTGACTGATGAAAAATAAATTAAGCTTTAATAAGTATTAAGAAATTCTATGCTTTTTAATTATAAGAAAAAGTAATTTGAATGTCTTAATTTCATTCCAAAATTTGTATTTTTTTTTAATGTGTCTCCCCCCTGCCCTACCCTCGATACGCCGATGCTGAGATATCTTAAGAAAAAGCAATTGCTTGATTTTTATTGACCAGGGTCAATGACAATGACAATAACAATAAATTAATAACGAAGACTATCTAATGAGAAATGAATGTGAAAAATTCAGCTGTTAAATTTTCAAGATTTTATCAGAACTTTATCAGAATTTCCAGTTAAATAAATTTGATACAATTAAATTCAAAGAAGCTTCAGCAAGAGAAATAAAGTTTCCTTAAGAAAAAATCGTAAAAAATTCAACTTTTTACCAAGGTCAAAATCATCACAAATTTTCTTCAAATTCCATGTGATAAACATATTGAAAAGATTTCTTTGTTTAAGTCCAAAAATAAAAAAACATTAAATTGAGTGTTGTTCATTAAGCATTTGGATAATAGGAATCCTTGGAGAATGTTGAAGTATTCATTTCCCACATCAATGCCCGATTTCTTAAGGCTTCAGCACCATTGTTTAAACAAATATTTCACAGTTGTTCTTGTTTTCAGGTATGTACCCGACCTCAAGTTTCACAACCAAATAGCATTTATTGAATTGACGCACTTGTCACGAGTCGGGCTGAGTCGAGCTGTGCCCAACGCAACACGACGCAACTCAACGCAATTCAATTGAAAATTGTTTGTTTTTTGCTCTAATTCAGCTTCATCCGTCCATTTGCATGGCTACAATAAAAAATTTCCATTTGATGACACATACCTTAACATTCACACACACACACACACACATAAAATCCAACAATTCACAATCAATCTACCGGAAGAAGGTCCTTCTGTCTGTGTGTTGAGTTGTTTTCAACGGTATCGACGGAAACGCAGGGTCGACATTCGTGCGCCATAAAAATTTAAAACAACAAAATAATGTCGTCCTGTGCTGTCTCTATGCTCTTTATGCGTTGCAATAAAAAATGCGAACAGCCACACAAAAAGGTAGCAGAATGTTACAGTTTTTGTCAGGCATGTTATTTTTTATGATACTTTTTTTTTCTCGTCACTTTTTGGTGTGCTATTTTTTGTCACGTAGTGTACAAGAGCTGCCACTAAAACAAACGAGGAAAAAAAACCATTTTGTTTGCCAAACTGGGCACCCTGCGGTTATTGCGAATTAAAACAAAATACGGCAGATTCGTAAATGTTTTGACAGCTGCGGCCTTAATTGAGGTTATATTCGGGTCGCTGCAGTAATGGTGAATTTTAAATTTCCTAAACTCTTAAATACCAATAAAATTTATGTGTTGGATGCAAAATCATCACCCTGTATAAACAATTCATTTGTAGATACTCTTTCAACCGAAAATCAACACTATCGCTAACAAAAGGACTCAACTGAAAGGCTCTATGGAGACCCTTCCTGTCACTTGAGCTCTGTGGGACCTACTTTTTATATTCGTTTTAATGCTTTGTGGAGCAAAAAGGTTGACAAAAATTGTTGGTAAGCTTCCTAAGCTCAACAACTTTGTATTTTATCGAAGTAGAACAATTGATCTACTCTATATTTTAGTACAATAACTGAACAAGATAATTTAGGTTAGTTGCAAAATTGAGTTTTTCAAACAAAACTAACAGTACTCAAAGAAAAATAATCGTCTACTTTAAGTTTGATTAACAAAACTTTTTACAAAACTACCTTTCATATAAGATCGAACTCGAATAACTGTTTGAAATAATCAACTAAGTTTTTAGAAATAAAAAATTAGCTCTCCGCATATTTTAAATATAATATTAGTTGTGTTTTTTTGACATGACTATGCCAGCTTAACAATATTTTTCATACAAAAAATTGCTTAGAAACACTTTTGCCAGATCAAAAAAATGATAGTCTACAAAATTTATTGGCAGCACTGGAAAACAACCATGTTTATGTTATAACAAGAAAAAAAGTAGATGCTGAAGAAAAGTAGATGGACACTGAAAAAAAATTGTGGTTGTTTTCGCTGGTAATGAAAAAATTGAGTTTGAGAGAGCTTCACTTCTCTCCAAACATTTTCAGGCAATCGATAAATTATGTTTATGGTTCGAGGCTGAAAACAATTTCGGCAACAGGCAGAAACAGGTTTTGAACAGAAACCTGAAAAAAATGTTAAGTACAGTTTAACCAAACAGAAAACAAAGTGTAGCATACCATGGACAAGACAAAGGAGAACAGAAAGAGAGATGGCGAAGCTCTCTCAGTAACACGGATTTCAAAATTGTTTGTATTAAGAGATAGTAAATAGCAATACGAATAAAATAAGCCTGGTATGACGGGGTCTATCCTGACACCAGTATTTTTTAAGAACTTATTATTACAGTAAAAATTTATTTATTATTTAACTTACCTCGGAAATTTATTTTAACCAGCGCATTTTATTGTAAATTTTATGTGCTTTTAGAAAAATATTGTATGACAGTTTCCATTGTGGAGAAAAAATTTCACCACTGATATGTTTTTAAAATAGGCAAGACAGACTTTTTTGCCACAATGGAAGCTGTCATACCATTTTTCCTAAAAGCACATTAAATTTACAATAAAATACACTGGTTAAAATTAATTTCCGCGATAAGTGCCGATTTTTACTGTTTAGTAATAAAAAATAATCCTTAAGAATACTAGAATACCACTATAGATCCCGTCATACCGGGCTTATTTTATTCGTATTGCTATTTACTATCTCTTAGTACAAAAAATTTTGAAATCCGTGTAATTGCACTTTTAGGATTGCTGGCTCCCGGACTTTAAATTAATTCTTAAAAATTAAATTTAAAGTGTACAAGCTGAATTTGTAGTGTAGACATTTAAACTTGATATGTAAAAAGAAGCATTTGAAAAAGTTGAATTTTAGGTGTCAATATTTTATTCTTTTTTTTTGTGAAAAGTTAATTTTATGTGTAAACATCCGAATTGATTCGTACAAAATTTAATTTTATTTGTTAAAAGTGGAATTTGATGTGAAAAATTTTAAAATTATAAAATTTTAAGTGTAAACATATGAGTTTTATATATAAAAGCTGCATTTGATTCATATTGAGTTGAATGTGAAAAGAGAAGTGGCAAGTGACGCACCATGCTGCCTAGTTTTGAAAAAAAAATGTTAAGCGGTTAGCGTTTTTTTTCATGAGCGTATATAGCGATGCCAAGAAAATACACTTACGGCCTTATTCTGGTCATTGACAATTGTAAATTAATTTACAATGTAGTCTTTTATATGCAGCTTCTCTTAATAAGGAGTTTGAAAGTTGAAAAAATGTTATATAATAATTTCTTGTCGAGACTTCTTCTGGTGTTGACAATTTCGTTCAGTTTTGGAATTTTCGATATAATTTCAGACTGAGAAATCCTTATGATTGTCATTTAATTTACACTTGTCAATCACCACAAACTCGCATTAGAGAACAGGTTCATCTCTGCCCTAAAGGGAAATTCATTAAAAGAGTTAAAAATCAAACGTCTTCGTCGATTCCAACTCTTTTAAAGGATGACCAAATTTTCGCTGACTCGGTTGATAAAGCGAACCTGTTGGCTGGATTGCTTGCACATAATTCCACAATCTCGGATAGCAGTCAGCCACTGCCCTCTGTCGGGACTAGTTCTTCTTCAATGAAGGAGATATATTTTCGAACGAGAGCAGTCAAAAGAGTCCTTGCAAATCTAAACATAACCTCTGTTCCCGAAGGCATACCACCAATTGTGCTTAAAACGTGTGCTTCTATACTGCCTCGACCATTTAACATCGACAACCTTTTTAACATTTCCTACAGGATAAGAGTATTTCCATCTTGTTGGAAGTTCGCAAATGTCCAGCCGATACCTAAAAAGTGCGATGCCACGAGTCCTGCAAACTACCGACCCATTGCAATATGCTCTACGCTTTCCAAAGTTATAGATAGCGTAATAAACTTCCACCTAATGAACTATCTGGAGCACAACGAATTGCTAAGTGACCGTCAATATGGTTTTCGTAGGGCCCGCTCTACTGGTGACCTTAAGGCGTTCCTTACAGAAAAATGGAATAAATGCGTTCACTTGTTCAGTGAGAGCAGGGTTGTTGCTCTGGATATTTCGAAGACGTTTGACCGAGTGTGGCATAAAGCACTCGTCTCTTAACTAATTGCATACGGTGTCGGTGGTAACTTTGCTCGGTGGATCACGTGCTTCCTTAAGGATAGAACTATCCGTGTCCTAATCGACGGCATTTCGTCCAGTCCGCAGGGTTCAGTTCTATCGCCAACTTTGTTTTTGGTTTTTATCAACGACCTTCTGTCGTTGACTCATAACCCAATTCATTCGTTTGCGGGCGACAGCAGCATTTGTCATTCATATTTTTTCAAAAAACACCCGAGTTCTTTCGAGATTGAGAGTAAGAGACAAAAAAATCTCCGAGTGGGGTCTTTCTAATTGAGTAGAGTTTAATGCATACAAGACCCAGTGTTGCCTGTTAACACACAAACGGATGAACTGTCCCATAGCTCTCTTGAATATGAATGATGTGGATCTTTTGTAGTCAGATGCTCTTGACGTTTTGGGTCGATATAAGCAGACCTTCGTTGAATTGATCACATTTTCCATGTGTCGAAAGAAGCGGCCAAGTGCCTAGGTTTCTTAAAACGGTGCAAGCGATACTTCACCCCATCTGATCTTCGAATGATCTATACGCCTTATATAAGGCCTAAAATGGAGTACCAGGAGCTCCGAGATCTGGATTTGGAGCTTCTGGACCGAATTCAAAGACGTGCGATATATATGATAGGATATGAAAATATTTTATCTCCTTTCAGTTCTCTTGGGCATCGGCGTAATGTTGGTTGCCTAAGCCTTTTGTATATGTTCTACCATGGGAAATGTTCAAGGGAGGTACATGGCCTGACGCCACCAGTTCGTGTATTTTCTAGGTCTACTCGGGCAGCTTTTCAAGCCCATCCCTTAACCATTGCATCGGTGCCCAATAGAACCAGGCATTACCGAGATAATTCGTTTTTTAGTCGTACAGTAGGATTGTGGAGTGTTCCCCGGCAGTTTTGATCTGTGTAAGTTTAAAGCAAATCTTCACCGTCACTACTCCATCTTTCCACCCTCCAACTAACTATCACCTGTTTTCCAAATTAACGCAATGCTTTCGCATTTAAAGGGAGCATCCCCTGAACGTTGGTTTAGTTAAAAAAAAAAAAATATATAATAAGTCTACTAATGTATAATTTTTCAAAAGAAATTCTTTGGAAGTCTTA
Organism: Coremacera marginata; assembly: GCA_914767935.1. NCBI lineage: Eukaryota > Metazoa > Arthropoda > Insecta > Diptera > Sciomyzidae > Coremacera > Coremacera marginata. The sequence goes on from OU612045.1 coordinate 139,047,455, forward strand.
ATGGATATATAGAAACTAAAGTAAAAAGCTTACTTCCGATTACTTTTGGCCAGATATGTCATTTAGAAGTTAACATCAACACCACTTCTTTTTAGGAACACCACGGACCATAGGAGCGATGGGAGTACACCCCTTGAGGACATCCTTTGATTGTAATATCTTTCAGGGTAGTTTTCTCAATGCTTGTTTGAATGACTTTGGTTACTCTTAATCCATCTATTATGGACTGATGGCATATGTAAGTTAAAAAGAGAACGTGGGTGAAATAATATATTGTGTATTTAGAGGTTTCTTTAAAATCGAAGAAGGCGGAAATTTACATATATTTCCTTATCATCCAGGTCATTCAATAACGACTCCACCCTTTGATAAGTATGTTGTTTGTCAAAATTGCAAACATGTAAATATATATATTTTTTTTGGTCACATTTTTAAAGTGAAAACTTTTGCCCTTATGCATAGTATTTTGTTTGGTTTCACGCGAAATTTCACGCAGATCTCCCTACATAAAATGACTGCTGTGAAACAAGCTCGGAAATTTTCACATGTTCGTCAGAGTAGTACTCTGTTTCGCTGCGAAAAATGCTTGTAACATGTTGCTGATGCCCGTATGATACTTGATTTTTTTTGTCCAACTTTAAAATCTGAAAACAAGTGGCGCGTGGGCAGGATAGACAAAGACATATTTTGTAAGAAAAGGATAAACGTTGTTACTTTTTTATATCTGGTGTTTTCAAGAGGAGCTGCATTTAATAAATTAATATTAGCTACACACATCACTTCCAATTCAGCATAAGTTTATATTAAATTGTTTTGTTTACTCTTAAAATGTCAAATTAATTATTAACGGCACAGTAAATATTTGATCGAAGAACGAATTGAAAGAAACAGCAAAAAAAATGCAAAGAATATACAGTCCGTCCTACAAATTTTTCTCCAATTCGTACCATATGCGTACTCATTCAAACCAATTCAATTCATGCATTCGTGCTATTTGAATTGCTCTAGTTATAATTTTCAATGATCAATTTAATTAAGTATCATACGGGCTTGAGCAAGACTTTTTTACAACAATTTAATTGGACTGCCTATTTTGTTTGAAGCGAAAAGTGATAGGATGCCGCAAAACTTCAGTTTTCTTTAAAAAAAAAGATTCAAAGAACAAAGTAATTGAAAAAATTATTTTCGTATTATTTTTTGCATTTTTCTAAATTTAAATATACAAATACAGATTTTGAGAGAAAAAAGAAGGGACAGCTCAATCAGGATGAAAAAAGGTTGCTGTGTTCTACAAAACGGCGAAACCTTATATAGGTCAAGCAATCAAAGGAGCACAACAGCCGAAATGCAGTAAATAATGCTTGGACCAGTATCAGAGCAGAAATAAATAAAAGCGGTAAGTTATTGATTAGCTTACAAATAAATTTTGTAATGTTTCTCTAATTCTAAATTAGAAGAATTCAAGGCCGCAAGGAAAAGCGAGACAGCAAGCGATATGCCAACAAAATTTTAGCATGCCAAGTGATTTCGAATTTGTTGACCTTGAAGATGAGATATTACTTTTTTGAAAATGTTGTAGTCAATATGGAAGTTCCTCTTGAATCTTTTTTTGAATTGCACCAAGTCTGCAAAAAATCATTCAATTATTACTTCAGGGAGCAGATATCAAATAAAATCAGATTTGTGCTTAGGATGCCAAAATTAATAAAAAAAGCTTTGAGCCCCTTAAAACTTCAAAGAATCGTAAAATAAGGGGCATCCTAATATACATACATAAAAATCACGTGCGATAATCGATACATGTTTTCCTATATACATATGTGGTTTATTTGTTTATAAGCACCATCAGCTGAAATTCACTACATATAGTGCAATAATGGAGGTGTATTATAAATCGTTTGATCGTTTGTACACCGCTAGTCATTGGTTTGAACCTGAATATATACGAGGGTGGTTCCAGAACTACCCAACCTGAACTATAGATAGCGGTTGTTGCTTTAAAAGGTTACTATGGTAGAAAGTACTAACCTTATGAAGCTAAAGTTTCAATTTTTAAGACGCTACGTTCTTTAGTATTTGTTTGGCAGCCATCATAAGTGAACGCTTTCAGTGAATTTGTAAACATGGAAAAAAATTGGTCAATACAATACTTTCATTTGAAAGGTCTAAGTCCAACCAATATCAAAGTCGAGCTAGATTCTACTCTGAGGGAGTCTGTTCCTTTGTTTACAACAGTAAAATATTGGGTGGCAGAGTTTAAACGAGGCCGTACGAGCAGCCAAGTCAAACATCGCAGTGGCCGACCAAATGAGGTGACCAAGCCAGAAATGGTAAGGAAAAACCACAAAATGGCATTAGGTGACCGTCGATTGAAAGTACGCGACCCAGCAGGCATGGTAGGTATTTCAAAAAGTGCTTTACGTTGCAAATCCACTGATAATTTGGACAATAGAAAGCTGTGCGTAAGATGGGTGCCGCGTTTCCCGTAGAAAAAGAGCGTTTAACAGTTTTATTTCCTTACGTATTCATTTTCTAGGTAAAAAGAAGAGTCAATATTACTAAGATGTTGCTAGTGAATTTATAAGTGCATACGAAGAAATAGGATGCAAAATGCCAATCAAAATTAACTTTTTGTACTCCCATATACAGTTTTTTATGGAACAGCCTTGGACAGTTTAGTGATGAACAAGGAGAAAGGTTCCACCAAGAGATGGAAGCTATAGTTCAATAAACATGTTAGCAGACTATTGTTGGTCACTAAAACGTTAAACTGATAAGATATATAATCGAAAAAGGTCAAATAAACACTTTTAGAAAAATAAAAATAATACAAACTTTTTGCGTTTTAATATGATTACTAAAAATTCGATAGTGCATTTGTATTTCAGCCGATTGAATTAAATAATAACTTGTTGAACGCAAAATTAAACAGGCTCTTGGAATCCTTCAAAAACTAATGGTGTTACAAAATAAAATTTGTTAACAAAACATTGTTACAGTTGAAGGAATAAATTAAAAACGAAAAATTTTCAAGTGGTTTTACCTGTAACTGTCAATTCATACGGTATTAAAATAGTCGATACACTGTTTTAAAGACCTGGATCCGAATCGCGGCTTTCGTGAACGTACAACTCGTCACGGAATCGTCTTCAACTCGTCATTAAATTGAATTGAATTAACACAATTTTACATGACGAGTTGTACGTTCACGGAAGCGACGATTCGGCTCCTGTTTTTTTCTTTTATCAACGCTTTAATTTTTAAAATCGAGCTAGATATACCGAATTTTCATACTAAACTATGCGTATACCTATCTAAAATCGGGTTTTTGACCACAAATCCCGATTTGGAGGGTATATTAAAAAAACTAAGTACGCAGTTATCTTCTATTCAACCAAACCTACCACCTCTACTATGTGTCGAGCCAAGTTTTTTGAATTTTTCACATTTTGTAACACCGTGTTATTTGATTTATTTGAGTAGGCCAATTGGATTTATTTTTACACCAACTTTTTATTGCTATGAAACAATTATGGGTATAAAATTTAATTTATCTGGATTAATTTTTTTGGGAAATATTAAAAATTACCTAATGCTGGCAATAGTTATATGGGAGGTAGGCGTATTAGTCGGCCGGTTTGGTTTATTTTTACACCAACTATTTTTTACTACAAAATAATTAATACCAGATTACCGATTTCGGTTATATGGGAGATCAGCGTGATAGTCAACTAATTCAGTTATTTGTACACCAACTATTTTCTATGACAAAAAAAAAAACTATGTTTGCAAATTTTTATTGTTCTGGGATAAGTTTTTGGTTAAATATACCATAATACCAATTCCGGTTATATGGGCGGCAGGCGTATTAATCAGCAGATTTGATCAATTTTTACACAAACTCTTTTTTGATATATAATAATTATGGGTATAAAATTTGTTTGATCTGGAATAATTTTTTGGGGAAATATTCAAAATTACCCAATGCTGGCAATAGTTATATGGGAGGTAGGCGCATTAGTCGGCCGAATTGGTTTATTTTTACACCAACTATTTCTTGCTGTAAGGTTATTTTACGTACCAAATTTTATTGATATGGGACCTTTTTTTTGGGAAAATACCAGATTACCGATATCGGCTATATGGGAGATCAGCGTGTTATTCAACCAATGTGGTTAATTTTTACACCAACTATTTTTTGTGACAAAAAAAAAACCATGTATTCCAATTTTTATAGTACTGACTTAGTTTTTTGGGGAAATATAGCAGACTACCGATTCCGGTTAGATGGGAGGTGGGCATTTTATTCATCCCATTTCAAATGAAATTTTTGTCTGAATAGTTTCCTAGTCGTAGAACTTATTTTCACCAAATTTTATGATCCTGCGGCAACTTCTTTGATTTTTGTCCGCTGCTTATATGGAGTCGCGACACTGAGCCACGGCCACTTATCTTGTTCAAGCACACTTTTATTAATGTTCTTTTAATGAAAGCGTTTTAATGTTGTCAACGTAATATATGGTATAATAACGTGTGATAAAAGAATTTAAGGTTATTTAACTCGTAAACTATTAAACCGATTTGTATATATCAATAAAAATAAATAATTCAAGCATTTATTTGCAAAGAAGTAAATGCTTAAAGGCGTCACTTAAACTATCAAATGTAAACTGTTTAAATGCTTTTTTTAATTGAATACAAGAATCCAACAAATTTCCGTTTTTTAGCGGTCAGACTAATGACTCGAAAATTCCATTTTTTCTCTTCTGTGACTATACCCATGTTTTGCCTCATCCCGACCTTCAGAAGTTCATCACCCGCTGAGAATTTTTTAAAGCTAATCGTCTGTGGAATCTCCGAATTAATTTAATTATCTTATTTTTAAATTTAGGCCATCTAATACAATAGTTTTCATAAAATGTATTTAAAACTGGCCACTGAAATAGACTTTATATAGCCGCTGTTCTATTGGCTTAAAGTGGCAGGTGTAGAATAACTAATTATTTTCTATTAAGCCTAAAAACAGTCCCCTAGATTTAATTACATTCTCGCGCTTATCCACTGAATACAGGATTTTAAAAATTATGAAGACACTTCCATTCGGTACTGTTTTAATTTATGTAGCCATATTTCAGCAGTTTACGAGCAGGCGAGCGTATCGAGCAGCTGTTACAGACTTTTATTTACCATCAGGCCGCCGAGTCAATGATGTAGAAGCTTCCTTATAGGGGCGTCACAAAGAAATTTATTTTGTTTTATTTATGTTATTATTTTTTTCTGTTTTTTTTTTGTTCGAGTGCGGGCGTTGATGTGATGTGGACTTTAATGGAATCCCACCATGACAGTAGCCTACATAATTACATTTGCATATCGGAGTAGATTTTAATTTCTTTTCTTTTGTGATTTGCTTTTTTTCTTTTATTGCAATTTTTTTTTTTTGTGTTGGTGGTGTAGTTAAAAATGGTTCATCGTGCTGTAATTAGATTTTTTTTCAGTCTCAGAGTAGGCACTCTAATCAATTTCAGCTGTGGTGGTATTTTAGCTGTAACGTTGAATTTAAATTATTTCCTGGATTGTCAAACCGAGCGAATCTTAATTGGGTTAAATAAGCTACATTGCTGGTTTATTTGGTGGAGTTAACTGAAGATAAGGACATGCAGTTAATTAATGAAAGAAAAGAGTTTATGCAGGGATTTGAAATAAACACGCATGAAATGATTTTAATTTTATTAGGGTTTTCTAAGCCTAGCAATTTTTATTAAGTCAATTAAGAACAGAATTTTTGTAGAATTGTCAAATTAAAGGAAGATGTGTTATTTCAAATTATATGGATTTTGACTAAGATAAAAGATAACTTTTAACCACAAAGTCAAAGATAATTGATCGTAGTGGGAATATTTTAAAAAACATGGACATAACCGTTGAAGTTATAGTAAGAGAAGCAGGAAGCGTTCAATAAATGTGTAATTATTTCAGTTTGTATTCAGTTAAAAATGTAAAAACGAAGAAAATTGATTAAGCTAATTATACTATTGAATAAAATTTCCATTTTAAATTAAAAAAGATCAAAAACAAATCAAGAGGCTCCGAGACGGATTATGTTGACGGTAAAATAATTATCTAATTAGAACGTATACAATAAAATTTGTTAGTGTCGAGTGTTAAAGAAAGTAATTTAAATGAAAATCGACATACAGAAATGTGTCAATGTGAAAAAAGAAATCTAAATTCTAATAATGCGGCCGTTCATGAGCAATATTTACATGGCAATGAATAGCAAAATTAAAACGATGAAATAGGAACTTCTATGGAATCTATGTACTCCTTGGATAAAAATATGTAGTTCATTAAAAAAAAAAAATTTCATTGGGACTATTTATAAACCTAGGCAGGTTCTTGGTATTCTTTTGGCTCTTAATAAATTGGTTCCACTGGGCTTATATGGATAGTTATATACATACAAAGTGTTCCGGAACAAGTGTTGTCTCTTCATTATTTGATTAAAAACTCAAATGTGGTGTAGTTTTATTTTTATGTTTAGAAAGCACAAATACTTAAAAGATTTTATTTGCCAAGCTTACTGAAATACTTAAAAGACTTTATTTGCCACGTTTTATTCGATTTTGCCATCTTCTTCACAAATAACATAGCGTAATCGGGTAGGAAATGAATTGCATGAGTCACGCACCATATGCATAGGAATTTCGTTTCAAGTTTTAACCAAAAGCGACTTCAATCTGGTTAAATTCATTATATTTGTAATATTTAGGTCCTTCGGTTTTGCCTGTATATACCCCTATGATGATGATGCTGACCACGAGTTTCCATCGATGCAATCGAGTACGTTTTTGCGTAACTGCTGTTGTACAACATTTGCGTGATGACTTGGCGCCCATCTTGCTGAAATACCCATCGGTTATTTGCAAACAGTTCTTCTGTTGGTGTTTTTCCAAAATTTCTTCCAGATATTATTTTGCGTTAATTTTTACGGCACTTGAAAAAAAAACCAGCGGAAATTTGGTCTCTCTTGATAATGCATCCCACACTATAATGTTTGGGACATTTTGAAATTGTTGAAGAGCTTTCGAAATTTTTGGGAATGTCCTCCAATGCCACCGAATAAATGCGGTCACTCTGAACGTTAAGGCTTGATTGCAATAGAAACAACTTTTCATCGGAAATAGAAAAGTTGCAATAGAAACAACTTTTCATTTCAAGTTGCGTGCCGTCTCAAAAGCAGTTTCCATCTTTTCTCTCTCTCGTTCATATTTTTCAATGTTATGCCATGCTGCCGAGTTTTCAGCTTCAAGTCTTTCTGCAGAACTCTAACCATTGAATTTCGGCTTATAATATGCTCTGCAGCAATTTGTCTGGCACTGCTTTGACCATTTTGGCGAATTTTCTCTCTTACGAATTTGATTAAACTTCTAGTGCGCACAAATTTTTGTTTTCTACCCGTTTTTGTATTTTAATATCAACAGTACCAGTTTTTAAAAATCTTCGACGCTAGATATATTTGCCATTTATTTTACCAATATTTGATGCTTACGAAGCTTTCGAATTATTTCTATTTGTCTAATAGAGCCCTGCATGAGTATGCTTTTTCGCTTCCCTGAATATATTCTCTTGCTATAGAATAAACAATTTCCTCTATACCTTTTCTGCTTTGCTCATACCTGATCTTACACTCTCTTTGTTTTATTCAGGTATAAGAACCAAAGAGAATAAGAGCACGATGCTTTACTAACAACATCAGGTAGCACATAAAGCAATAAAAAATAACAAAAATATCAGTGCTCATACCCTGAATATTTACCGAATATTTTTTATTCGTTCGTACGTAGAACGAAAAGTATGTTTCTTGTATTGGTACCCAAAAAAGGGTGGTAGATAGGGGCAGGTGTGTTCGGGAGAAATGTTGAGGGGCAAAAAATAATAGGACCATTTCATATATTTCACTCCTCTAGGAGTTCAGCTACGACCGATATAAATTATTTTCGACAGCTTTTGTGTTTATTGTATGAGGAGCCAAAGAAGGGTGGTAGATAGGGGGTAGGTGTGTTCGGGAGAAATGTAGAGGAACAAAAAATAATAGGACCAGCTCATATATTTGACCCCTCTAGGAGCTCAGCTACGGCCGATATAAACTATTTTCGACAGCTTTTGTGTTTTTTGTATCGAAGGTAGCGAATAAGCAACAAAAAATAACACAAATATGCATTCAGAATAACATGAAGCTTATTGCGGGGAAAAACCAACATACCTGATTCTTATTCAGGTCACTGCAGCAGGTTCCTGAGTATTCATATAGTTTATTAAGTACTCAGAAAAATAACTGAAGCAACGCGTAGATCGCAAGCTCACCTCAGTGCAAAAGTGTATGAAAAGAGAACAAATAAAAAGTTATTCTCTTGCGCTAGACGACCTGTTGCTACACGACCTGTTGTTTACATTTATTCGCTTGCAGCCTTGCTTGCCGTGCCTGCTACAGCAGAGAATCAGGGTATAATCAGTTGATGAATATATTCATGCAGGGCTCTATATTGACTAAGACCTTGATTATGCAAGCTTAAAAACAATTGTCTTTTCACGTCCATAGCTAATTTAATACTAAGAATTAATTTTAAGACGTGCACATGTTTGAGGTTAGTACTCAATAAAATAGCAAGCATAACGGGATATATTGCAGTACTTTTACTCAACTAAAAAAAAAAAAACGAAATGGCCATCTCAGCCCTTGAAAGGACTTTGACCGAACTTCTTATGATCAATTGAAATGTTCGCACACAAATGATCGAGAACTGGACCTATATGTTTTACGCGGACTCCGAACGGCTTATGTTCTCAAGAAGCTTTTCATGGCAGTTTTTACTCTCTGAGGTTTGCCATTGTCATTTGCTACAATAACTTTAATATCTTCCTAACTCTTTTGAAATCGGGAAATCTACAAATTTAGAGTTTAATAGAAAAACCCTGATACACAAGGTACAGCAACCTAAGCCTTCTTTTTAACTGAAAATTTTTCACATATTTCACAAATCTTTTACAATACTAATTCACTATAATCTAAATTATTTTTTCCCTAGGCGGTACTAAAACCTAAATTCTTATAATTATTTTTAATACTTTTCTAACAAATAACAAAATCAATAATGAAATTTCAATCAACCTGCAATGATTCGCACATAAATCCTTTCAATGTAAATGAAAAACTTTTCTAATTAAGCTTCAAGTTGACATTCTAGACACACCTTCCGGTACGTCTACTATGTTACGACCTATCTTACCTTAGTAATAAGAGCGACGGGCGATATGTTCATATTTTAGAGCTAAAATCAGATTGTTTGTCTTTACAAATTTTCTTTCAAATCCACTTTCTGAGAGGTTTGCATACTCTCTTCCATATAAGTAATCTTATTGTAACCCATCTCTCCTTGTCCATTAGCTACACCTTGATCTGATATAAAACCTTATAAAGTTTCCTGAAAATTATTATTCTTTAAAAATATTCTGCTAACGACGGTATATAAACTGAATGCAGGGAAGTGACGGCCGAACAGAAAAATAAATTCAATTAAAACAATTTTTTGTCAGATGGAGGATTCGAACCTGGGTGCTCTGGCGTAAGAGTCACACACTCTACCCACTACGCCACGGCCACCACACTCGACTCATACTCAACTACTTTAAAATAAATGGCGCTTAAAACAAAATGAACAGTATCCTGTAGACTTAGGAAATTGTATCCAAGTCGCAATGCTCTGCTCTGTTTTCATTTTTACCCTTCATTATCATGTGCGTCTTATGAACTGCCAACTAATAAGCTTCAAAAACCTCATCTGAATGAGAAGTGCACGATATAAGATTTCATGTATTCACATTTATGACTCTATCAGCTTCGAAAAGAAAGCCTATCGATCAATTAGATCAACATTTTAATTATTTTATTTTTTTTTTCCAAAACGAAAATTCAAAAAGTTTCTTTTAAGTAGTTGAGTAAATATATTCAAAATAAGTGCTCCATAAATGTTTGAAATGGCTTCAATAAGCATAGTTTGGTTTTTTTGAGGTCACTTATTACGTATCTGAAGTCCAAATTCAGACCTTCTTAAATCGGACGTGAACATTTAAAAATCTATAAAAATTTCAAAATAATGGCCAAAAACTTGTCACTAACACAGGGATTTGAAGGATCACTAATCACCAGGACTCGGATTTTGTTGACTAGTCAAGTTTTTTTCTGCTCTAACATAACCGTTCTTAATTTCTAGGTTATGGATATTTTTAACCATTTTTTTTTATTTCATTTTGCGATAGTAAAAAGGTAATTATTTGAGGCATTTTTATGAATTTTTCCATATTAAAGCATTTTTTCTTAAAACTTTTAAGGAATTTAGGAATTTTTAGGAACAGTAAAAAATGTGGTAGATTCTTTTGAAAGGTTTGATATGGCCATTGAAGAGGCTCAAATATTGTTTTTCAGCAATGAAATAAATGGTATAATTTTTAAAATTTTTGAAAAAAAGTTTTTATGCAATCCATACCACAAGCCATAGAAACTTTGGAGTATTATATCATGGTCTTTGGAAAATTTTAAATAGAATTATTTTGATTAAAAGTATAAAAGAAAAGCTCAGCGTTGTGCGCAGCACGGCTGGTGAGAATGTATTTGGAAAGTTTTATGAAGTATTGAAAAAGAAAATTTCAGGTATGAAGCTGAAATATTAAGTGAAAAAATTTTGAAGATATGCACCTGAAAGGATATTTGTATATGACATTCATCTTTTAAATATGCGTCTTTCATCAGAGCTGTAGTGAAAAGTAGTATTTCGATATATAAGACAATACCAACAATAAATAATTGTTTTATTTTGGTAATGTAAATATGTATATTGTTATTTATTGCCACGTTAATAATTAAAAATAGTTAATTAATTTTTGTTTTTAGGGAATTCTAATGAGGATTTTAGGAAATTTTTAACGCTTTTTATGCATTATGCATTATGTCACTTTATTTAGGTAATTTTTGGGTATTTTTGATCAGAATCTAAAGTCTGAATTCGAATTTTTTCATATCGAAGATGTTGAATTCTATATGTCGGATGGGAAAATATATCAAATATTATACATTATGGCGTTATTATGGTGTTTCCACTCTAAAAATACTTCAAACCAAACTTGTTACAGAGTATACTTTGTTTGATTCTGGTTAAAGTTTTGTTAATTTTATAAGAAACGAATTGGAAGTAAATCACAAAAAATTAATAGTTGTGATTTTTAAGCAAAAAACTACAGGAAAATTATTCTTAAATTTAATTTATACTTTAACTTTTCTAAAATTATATTAAAAATTTTGCGTTAATGTATGTCAAAGTTTGATTTCAACTTCTTAAATTGTTTTCCTTTATGAAAATACTTAAATGAACTTTATCTTGTTGAAATGTATATTTTTTTCCCCTACAAACAAGTGTAAGAGGATTATGATACACTTATAAAAGCAGCAGTGGCATTCACTCTTTGATGTTCTTGGCCTGAGTAGATACGTCCTCTTGTAGATATGTAAGAAAAAAAAAAAAAAATACTTTTTTCCAACAATAAAATGCACTTACGGTAGATTTGCACATTAATATTTTTTTAGCAACATACTCAACACCTAATGGAGATGTAAAAACAACATAAAGTTGTGCAGCTCGACATAATTTTACAGTAATGAGAGTTAATGTTTTAAAATTAAGGAATAGGTATTAATTTCGTAGCTAAGATTTTCCATGAGGGAAATGGTATTGGAAATTTTCCAAGTAATACAGTTTATTTTAAAATTATTCTTGAATGTGTCTTTTTTTTACATAACCCAAAAAGAGACCAGCACGGTATATTAACTCTTTTTTTTTATTTTGAGTTCATTAAAATTTTGAAAACTAATGCTTGGTTTTCACTTTGTCATTTGCAATTGCCAGTTGATGTCAATTAAATGATAAATGACAACACGTTGTTATTTTTTCTACCTTTGACTATGTTAAAAAGTTGAATACAACTGACATAGTAAAAACCAGGAAATTAAGTGTTTATTTTCTTCTTATAATTTTGGAATTTTTAATGGTCTTTTAAAAAATATTATTGCGAAAATACATTCTTAATACATTAGTAATACATTCTTTTAAAAAATTAGCAGGATATGATAATTTAAAAAGCCGAAGAAGTTTTGCTGAATTTTTGATTTGACAATTATGATGACTTGCGGCGTTCGAACAGTGTGTACATGGCTCGACCAGTGGCGCTCCTTAATATCTCCAGTTTCCTCATACGCCGTGTCCAGCGTAGACACGGGCACGATTTTACGTGCGGTTCGGTGCGGTTATTTTAATAGAAAGCAAATTATCAAAATTAAGAATATTGAAAAATTGAAAAAAGAAACGTGATTGTCCATTTTGTTCAAGTATTGTTCGCACGAGCAAAAGTAAACAAGTTTGATTTGTTAACAGTGCGTGAGTTACGTTACCACCAACGACGATGGTAACATTAGCACCACCTAAGCCATTGAGACTACAATAACAACAACAAGAGCTACAAGAACCTATCCCACTGAGTTCCACTTGAACCATCGAAGCTACAACAACAACAATAACTAAAACGCACAACTAGCGATAATTGCATATTTTTTAAGTATTTCAATAAATCAGTTGATTTGTTTATTTAGGTTATTCTACATTTCTTTTGTATGTCACATAAATTATTTTTGTTATTTAAGTTATTTCAAGTATCTCTTTTCCGCTATTCAATACTTTGTTGCACTTATTAAAATTTGGGTGACACTTAAATATCGAACTGCATTTTTTGAATGTATGTCATAAACATACATATGGTATTTAAATATATGTATTTCAGCATTTCTTTGGAATGTATGTCATAAGCATACATTCATTACATTGTGGAAAAATATATTTACTTGTATTTATGTATTACACGAAGAAATCGTAAATGGAAAGTTGTAGACGGAAAAGAAGATTTTAATAAAGTTAGATAAGATTTCACACTCAAGAAGAGAAGTTGTTTTAATTTAAACCTCCCACACCATAACTGGCGCAGTCGAAAGTTCTTGCGAACGGTTTTGTGTTAAGTGTTAGGAAATAAAATCGGCGGTTTCCCGAGTTTAAAAGAAAATAACATTGAGATCATCGAAGGATCATCGATCATCAAGCACCAAGGGTACATTGGAGCAGCACAAACCGGAGGATTTCAGTCCTGAATCGCAGAGAGAACCTACTTATACAGAAGATAATATGGCAATAGAACAACTCATACTATTAGGATTAATGTAAGTCAAATATTGAATTTTATTTCATTGTTATAAATGCATAGGAAAATAAAAGAGTTCTTTCCATATTCGAAACCAAGAAGATCTATAAGCTTAGACGCAATACCTGAAAATCTAGAAGTGGTAGATTTTCATAAAATAAAATTGAGTGAAAGTGTGTCAAGTATTTTTCAAAAACCAAATCAAAGTTTAAGTGTTGATATGGCGAGTCCGCCTGCATCTGATATTCTTAACTCGTTAAGGATTCCTGATGTAATCAAGGATCTGCCTCGCTATGATGGCAATCCAAGATTGCTTCATGAGTTCATTACGAACGTAGAGGAGATCTTGCGGCATATTTTGCAATTAGATGGGTCCCCCCAATCAACAATTTTGTTAAGAGCAATTCGCAACAAAATTGAAGGCCCAGCCAACGAAGTACTCAATATGTATGGCACGGCTCTGAATTGGGAGGAAATAAAAAATAACTTAATTTTACACTATTCTGATAAAAGAACAGAAACAACATTAATTCGAGACTTACACTCGTTAAAACAAAGAAATCAAGCTGTAGAAGAATTTTATAGCAGTATCATCGAAATACAAGCTACACTCATAAACAATATTCTTATCCATGAATGTAATAATAACGTTATAGCTGCAAAGAAAACACTTTACGGAGAAATGTGCCTTAATACTTACCTTACGGGCTTAAGAGAACCATTGGGGTCGGTTATAAGAGCTATGAGGCCAGAATCACTCCCAATAGCATTAGATTATAGCATTAAAGAACAAAATATTTACTATAATAAATTTACCTTTAATACCAATTATAAGCCAAATTTTAAACCTCCTTTCCACCAAAACAGGTCTATAAGACACGACAATTTTTCACGACCACAGTACAATACTCAAAATCAACCTAGAAATACACCACAACCAAGCTATCAAAATCAGTTATATAATAGGAATTTTGGGCAGCACCAAAACCAAAATAGAAATCTCTTTTCAAATACTCCAAATCAATATACTTCCAATAACAGGCATTTTGGTCAGCACCAAAGCCAAAACAGCAATTTCACACAAAATTTCAATGCCCACAACCAACACGTACAGAGACAACCTCCACCAGAGCCTATGGACACTAGCTCTGGAAACTCACGTTTTACACAGAGGACAAACAGGACTAACTTTCCTAATACAAGAGAAATGCATAATATAAACTCAACAGAGGAGAACAAACGACAACCCACAATGCAAAAGAATGCAACCTGTCAGCAAAATATGAATGAACGGTACGAAGGCTACGGATTTTATAAAGACGCAAACGAAGACTGTGACGATGACGAAAATTTTCAATATTGCGCCTCGAGCAAGCAACCGGATACTTAGATATAAACAAACACGGTTTCACCCTTCCATACATTAACATTTCTTCACCTTTCGGACGACCTTTAAAATTTCTAATTGACACTGGAGCGTCTTCTTCATTTATAAATCCCGAATTTATAAATAATGCCGACACTGAAATTCGCGAACCAGTCACAATAACAACTGTTTTAAATAAACATAAGATAAACAAACAAACTACATTGCCTACCTTTATTGAATTCAAAGAGACAGGACAGTTAACATTTTTGTTATTTAAATTCCACGGATACTTTGATGGACTGATAGGACTAGACATTTTGACAAAATTAGGAGCTAAGATTGACTTAAGCACAAACAAACTGATTACGAACAATTCT
Source organism: Coremacera marginata (assembly GCA_914767935.1). Lineage (NCBI taxonomy): Eukaryota > Metazoa > Arthropoda > Insecta > Diptera > Sciomyzidae > Coremacera > Coremacera marginata. The sequence continues at coordinate 139,062,497 of OU612045.1, forward strand.
GTTATTAATTTAAAATTCAAACCAAACTTTTCTTCAGGAAAATACCTTATTCCACCCAATTCTAAACAAGTTATTAAAATACCTACAGACATAAAGGACGGCGACGTATATATCAAAACAATACAAATCGAACCAGAACTATTCATCTCCGAAGGCATTTACAAGACTAAAAACTGGTTTAGTGTAGTTGAAATTGTTAACAACAGTAATTCACATAAAACTCTTTTGCTAGAACAACCACTTAAAGTAGAACACTACAATACTGAACATTTTGTTGAAGTAAATAACCTTAGCATAGAATGTAACAGACAAGGAATTGAAGGTGATATAACTGAACTTATTCGATCCTCACATCTTAACACAGAAGAAAAGAAATCACTTTTTAAATTTTGCAAAACGTACGATGACGTATTTTTTAAGGAGGGACAAGACCTGAGCTTTTCAAACACAATTAAACACACAATTGATACTACGGACGACGTACCAATCTACACAAAATCGTATAGGTACCCATACATTCACAAAGGAGAGGTAAAAAATCAAATATCAAGTTTACTAGAACAAAAGATCATACGCCCTAGCTATTCACCCTGGAGTTCACCGGTGTGGGTAGTACCCAAAAAATTGGATGCAAATGGAAAACAAAAATGGCGGTTAGTTATTGATTTTAGAAAACTTAATGAAAAAACCATTTCCGATCGTTATCCCATTCCAAACATCACCGAAATTCTCGACAAATTAGGCAAATGTTTATATTTTTCGACATTAGATTTGGCAAGCGGATTCCACCAAATTGAAATGAACCCTAGAGATATACAGAAAACAGCTTTTACAGTGGAAGAAGGCCACTACGAATTTCTAAGGATGCCATTCGGGCTAAAGAATGCTCCTTCAACCTTCCAAAGAGTTATGGATAACGTACTCAGAGATCTACAAGGGAAAATATGTTTAGTTTATCTAGATGACATTATAGTATTTTCGACATCACTCCAAGAACATTTAGAAAACCTAAAGAAAGTTTTTGACAGACTCCGGGAATCCAACCTAAAAGTTCAACTTAATAAGTCGGAATTTCTACATAAAGAAATTGCGTTTTTAGGTCATATCGTTACAACAGACGGAGTAAAACCGAACCCGGACAAGATTTCAGCAATAAAAAAGTTTCCTTTACCACGCACACAAAAAGAAATAAAATCGTTTTTAGGACTACTAGGTTACTACCGTAAATTCATTAAAGATTTTGCAAGGGTAGTAAAACCACTAACAGAATGCCTAAAAAAAGGTAGAACCATCGTCGCTAACGAAAAATATGTAAAAACCTTTGAAACTTGTAAAAACCTTCTCGTAAATGACCCTATACTCCAATATCCTGACTTTTCGAAGACATTCACATTAACGACAGACGCTAGCAACTTTGCACTAGGAGCCGTCTTATCGCAGGGGCACTTAGGAAGCGACAAACCTATATGCTACGCTAGCAGGACACTAACGGACACGGAAATAAACTACTCGACAATCGAAAAAGAATTACTGGCCATAGTATGGGCCACAAAATACTTCAGACCATACTTGTTTGGACAAAAATTTAGAATTGTTACGGATCATAGACCATTAACTTGGATTATGAACTTAAAAGAACCAAATTCAAAGTTAATTAGGTGGAAACTTAAATTAGAAGAGTTCGATTACGAGATAGTTTACAAAAAAGGGACACTAAACTCAAACGCAGATGCCTTGAGTCGGATAAAAATTGATAATCCAGATACAAAACAACTCGAAATAAATATCAACGATGCCACTACTTCTATTCAAGGTACTTCAGGTTCAACAGTACACTCAGCACAAGAAAACCTTAACGACGGAATACCAATCTCAGAAAAACCTTTAAACGAATTCAATCTTCAAATTATTCTAGACAAATCATGCCAAAAACCATTCTTAACAGTAGAAGTCCCTTTCAAAAATAAACAGAGGAAAAGTATAAGGACACCAGACTTTACAGAAGAAAAACTAATAGACATATTTAAAAAATATTTCGCACCCAATAAGCTAACAGCAGTCTACACAGACGACTTAACCTTTTCCTTAGTACAATCCGTTTACTCCAAATATTTCTCAGCAAATAGAACCTTCAGACTTATAAGATGCAAAGAAATTCTAATAGACATAACCGAAAACGACGAACAAGATAAAATAATTAGCATTTATCACGAAAGCAGTAACCATAGAGGTATTAATGAAACTTTAGCACATCTGAAAAGAGAATACTACTTCCCCTATATGAAATCGAAAATAACACAAACCATAAACAATTGTAATATATGCCAAGAACAGAAATACGACAGACAACCTCAAAAAATCAAATATAGTAAGCCAGAAATTCCCGAAAAACCTCTAGATATCCTGCACATAGACATTTATAGTATAAATCACCAATATGTTCTTACTATGATCGACAAATTCTCAAAATTTGCTTCAGGGTATACACTCCCTAATAGGAATAGTATTTCAATAGTAAAAGCAACAAGACAATTTTTCAGCACCTATGGCATACCCAAGAAAATAGTTTGCGATCAAGGTTCTGAATTTACAGCAAATATTTTCAAAGATTTCTGCAAACAATTCAAAATAGAACTGCATTTCACTTCTTTTCAACAAACTTCCAGTAACTCTCCAGTTGAACGGTTACATTCGACAATGACAGAAATCTACAGAATTATAATTGCAACAAAGAAAGAAAACAAACAAGACGTAGACCATGACGAAACTCTCGCGGAAACTTTTATTACATATAACAACGCCATTCACTCATCCACGAAACACACACCTTTTGAACTTTTCCATGGAAGAACTTTTAAATTCAATAACGAAATATGTTTCAATAACGAACATGAATATTTAAAAAAATTAAATGAATTTCAAGCAGTTTTATACCCAAAGATAAAAAGTAGACTAGAAATTATCACAAATGAAAATATCGATAAATTAAATCAGGTAAGGGAAGATCCAAAAAGTAACGAAATCAACGAAACGGTTTTTAGAAAAGAGTGTCGCAGAAATAAAATGACACCAAGATTCTCAAAGCTTAAAGTTAAGGAAAACAATAGAGTAACAATTATATCTAACAGAAACCAAAAAATCCACAAATCTAGAATAAGAAGAGAAAAAGAAAACAATTTAACAAAACTAATAAAAACCTTTAAAAATTAAATTAGGATAGTAAGCTAGTAATAGTTGTGTACTTACAGGGTTATGACAGGATCTGGACAGAAAATGGAAATTCAAGAACTTAACGAACAACAATCATTACTAACTATCCAAAAAGGCACTGCGAGAACAATAAGAAATTACAACAACCTTATACACATTGTTAACTTAGATCTGTACAAGGACAACGTCAACAGAATAAGCAGTTCAATTACAACACTAGAAAAATTATATAACGATAAAGACATGACGTTAATAACAAAACTTAAATTAAAAGAAGTCCAAAATAAATTAGATTCACTCAGTCCACATTCAAGAAACCGTAGAGGAATAATTAATGGATTAGGCACAGTAGTTAAGTTTATCACTGGCAACATGGACGCAAATGATGCAAAAATATTAAACAAACAAATTGAAGACTTAAGATCCGAACAAACAAATCTTCGACAGGACACTAACAGCCAAATAAAATTAAACTCTATTATGATACAAAGGTTTGAAAATATTACTAATCATATAAACAATCAGCAACTAAAAATAGAAAATTTTGTCAACAAAATTCAAGATCAGAACACAAACAGAATTCGAGTTAATGAAGAAATTCTACTTCAGACTCAACATCTCGCACAAATTAATTACAACATTGACTTATTAAACAATCATTTAGCTAACATTGCAGAAGCAATAGTACTAGCAAGACTTAATATAATATCAAAATTTTTTCTTAATCATGAAGAATTGGATGAAATATATAACACACTTTCAGCTCAATCAATAAATATACAATCTACCAACAATATCTATGAATTACTAGGATTACAAGCTTATTACAACAACACAAATATAATATTTAATGTCCGCATTCCTATCCTATCATATAACAATTATTCCCTAATTCATATTATACCACTCCCCATTAACAAAACAAAAGAAATAGAAATATTACCTTATGCATTATATAACTCTGAGAGCATTCAGTATTTGTCTGAAATTTGTCCGAAAGTAGAAGGAATTTACTATTGTCAAGAAGCAAAACAACAAGAAAATATCACAAAATCAACCTGCCTAGGACGGATTATTCTGCCACAAGAAGGAAAACCAGCTCATTGCGTCACCAACGACATTGGCCAAATATCGAACATTTTACAACCAGAACACAACTACATATTAATGCTGAACACCCAACCAACATTAGTTAACTCGACTTGCAACTTCGCTCCACATCCAGTATCGGGAAATATTTTGCTACACTTCGAAAACTGTCAAGTAGAGATAAACAACATAACATACCAGAGTAACCCAAACATCTACTGGGACGAAATACATCTAATTCCAACTGCACACATACCAATACACACCAATTTCACAGTCGGAAAATTAAACCTCCACAAAATCAACAACTTCAACATCGAGAATAGAATCGCTATAAACAACTTGAAATCTAAAACAAAACGAGAGCTCAATATAACTATCGGAGGAATACTACTCATGGGAACAATAATTTTGTTATTCATCCTATATAGTTCCAGAAGATTTAAACGAAACATTGTTTTTGATCATCCCGCTCCAACCACAAACCAAAGGTTATGGCCGTCGCTTCACACCGGGGGGGGAGGAGTTACGTTACCACCAACGACGATGGTAACATTAGCACCACCTAAGCCATTGAGACTACAATAACAACAACAAGAGCTACAAGAACCTATCCCACTGAGTTCCACTTGAACCATCGAAGCTACAACAACAACAATAACTAAAACGCACAACTAGCGATAATTGCATATTTTTTAAGTATTTCAATAAATCAGTTGATTTGTTTATTTAGGTTATTCTACATTTCTTTTGTATGTCACATAAATTATTTTTGTTATTTAAGTTATTTCAAGTATCTCTTTTCCGCTATTCAATACTTTGTTGCACTTATTAAAATTTGGGTGACACTTAAATATCGAACTGCATTTTTTGAATGTATGTCATAAACATACATATGGTATTTAAATATATGTATTTCAGCATTTCTTTGGAATGTATGTCATAAGCATACATTCATTACATTGTGGAAAAATATATTTACTTGTATTTATGTATTACACGAAGAAATCGTAAATGGAAAGTTGTAGACGGAAAAGAAGATTTTAATAAAGTTAGATAAGATTTCACACTCAAGAAGAGAAGTTGTTTTAATTTAAACCTCCCACACCATAACTCGTGCGCATTTATCGCAAACTCATGCCTACGTTTGACATCTACATTTACTATCATATGTTTGAGTTTGAAATCTGCCCGCATTAAACGTACCGCAACGCACGCAACGCATTTCTTGTATCTACGCTGAACACGGTAATACAGTTTTGTGCACCGGTAAATGAACATCCCGCTAGTCCCGAGCGTGCGAAGCGTTTTGAAAATACCAACTTTTTCATTTCACACAGCGCTATAACAGCGATACGGTTCTCGTTATCTAACCACTCATGTGAAGATATTTCGAATTCGTGGCATAGACTCACTCTTTACAGATTATATTTCATAAGCCATGGGTGCGGTCAATGTTGTAACATTATTTATGTCGCTACTTACTATAATCATGGAAAAATTTCTTATCTCGAGATAAGTTCTTTTGTCAAATGTCAACAGAATTGATTTCATAGAAACTCGAATAAAACATTCTTTTTTAAAAAAGTTATTCATAGTTATTCGTACCAATGGAGTTTCTCAAGGTTGACATTATTCGTTTCATGCAAGAAAATGTTAGTGTTGCTACCATTTTTATCAATGCTTTTCATCTGGAAAAGTTTTCTTGGGACAAATACACTCACCGATAAAATGAAAGGGCAAACTGAAAGATCACAATTTTTCTTATATTGCAATCGCACGGCAATATTATTATAAAATTAAATAAAATAAATATTCTCTAAAAGAACCTCCTTTGATAATTACTTACTGCAAGTGATTTGGCAAAGAATCGATTAACTTTTGAACCATGATCTGTTCAATATTGGTCCATACTGAACTTATAGATTCTTTATTTGCTTAACTTTTTTTAAAAGAAATTTTCATATTAAAAAGTCGGCTTCGTTATGCATTCGAAACCAATACGACAAATCGGATTCGTCATCGCGGACTCGTTTCGAATTCGAAACGAATTCGTAAAAATCCAAGTAGGCGAATCTGAGAATTTTTCCGGTAGACTTTTTCATATGAATATCTTGAAAATATTATGATTGAAATATAATAAAAAAAAAAATGAATGGAAAAGCACAAGTCTTTTTTTTATATAAAATTTATAAAAAAAAAAAAGGCACTCAAATTACCTGCGTATTTACAGCATCTTTAAAAAAAAAAATCGAATTCATTTAAGAATAATAATTTTTTTTTTCTTTCATATACTCTCTCAAGAAAAATTGGTAATTTTACCAAAAAAAGTAGCAATAATCTTGGTTAAAATGGCATAAACAATAGGCAATTGTTAATTTATTGTTAGAAATAAAAATTGAAATTGTCAATTCTTCAGATGACAAATAAAAAGTTATTGAAAACTTATAAAACGGTCGTATGGCTTTCCTGAAAGCTTTCTATATTTTTTATTTATTTAATAATATCAGTATAATAAGAACAAAGTTCTTTTAATAAACAAAGCATTTGGATAACAGGTGTTCTGAGATTAAAAATTTAACATAACTTAAAAACTAGATACAATGGTATAATTTGAAATTAAAATATACATTTTAGAGATAGCTGACATTGATAAAAATAAAAATGAATTATAAAAAGGAAAAGAAAGTTAAAAGTATTTTAGAAATGTAAAAATAAAAAATAAAAATTCATAAAACATTTTTTATAATTTTTGTAATAAGAAAGAAAGAAAGAAAGACCAAATTTTAATAGGGAGCTAAAAAAATAGAAATAGAAATCTGATTATTTTATTTTATATAAAGATATTTGCAATCAAGCAAAATGTTTCAAAACGGCTTGCCTAAAGCTTCTCTCATTTCCAATAGATTTAAGGTGACTGGGTAATGCGTTCCACAATCTGATGGCACTAACGAAAAATAGTCTGGTAGAGTTTAGGGAATTAAAGTTAGGTATTATCATCATATAACTTCTGTTTGACTGACAAAATTGTAATTTTTCAAAAAGATACAGTGGCATTTTAAAGTGAATCAATTTATAAAGAAATATGCAATTACGAGCATTTAGATATCTTATTATATCACAACCAAGTATACTATTCTTGAACTGGGATATGTGATCAAACCTTTGTATATTGTAGACGTATCGCGTCGCATGATTAAACGCAATTCGCAGTTTGTGCTCAGAACGTGAATCTAGTTTACTATAAATAATTTCAGAGTAAGTTATTGCAGGGATTATCATTTGCAACACCAATTCTCGCCTGGTATCAACAGGTGTCAACTGGGCCGACATTCTTAAATTACGCAGGGTATAATAAATGTTTCGGACTACACTATTGATATGATCAGTACAACTTAGCGAAGAATTGATGTGGAAACCAAGACTCTTTACGTTGCTTACTATTTTCAGCTTCCTGTCTCCTATGTACAGGTGCGGAATGTCATCTAAGCAGATTTTGTTTTTCGCAATAGGTAGCACATATGTTTTCAGCGCATTCAGTTGAAGACCATTCCTAACAGCCCATTTATGGACACTATCAAGATCCTCGTTCAACCTGTAGCTTAAATCTTCAAGAAGACACGTTCGGCGGGAAAGATGAAGCTGAACATCATCTGCATAAGCATGCATAGAGGAATATTTACACACGGAAAAAATGTCATTTATAAATACTGAAAATAGAAGCGGCCCGAGAACAGATCCTTGAGGCACTCCACTGCTACATACTTGTATTGAGAGCACTTATTGTCAACATTTACTCTCTGAATCCTGTTCAATAGGTAGCTTCTTACAAGATTAACAGCACTAGTACAAAACCCATAATAGTTTTTTAGTTTTTGACAAAGTAAGGAATGATTTACTGTGTCAAATGTCTTAGAGAAATCAAGCAAGCAGAGTAGTGTAAGAAGGCCTTCATCATAAGGTGATCGAATATCGTCCAGTACCTTGAGAGTAGCAGTTGCACAGCTATGGCTACTACGAAATCCAGATTGAGATGGGGACAAAAAATTGCTTCGTGTGAGAAAATTCAACATTTGATCAGCCATAATAGCTTAACATACCTTTGACAAGCAGGACAAAATGCTAATAGGCCTGAAATCATTGGGCTCACTTGCTTGGGATTTTTTGGCTACCGGTATGACCTTTGCAATTTTCCAGGAATTAGGAAAAGAAGAGGAAGTGAAGCAATGATTGATTATATGCGTTTGTGGGCTTACTATGAAAGGCAATATGAGTTTTATAAATTTGATCGCAATTCCATCCTCACCAACCGCATTCGATTTAATTTTCATTATATGTTTAACAACATCATTTTCACAAACTCCAGCAAACTGAAAGTTGGATTCAACAAGGACATCTATCAACTGTTCATGATAACAAGGGCTTACATTATTATTTATGAAAAAATCATTCATGATATCTGGGTTAACACAGCAACTAACTGTAGGCTTGCTGCCAACTCCAATGTTTCTTAGATTTTTCCATAGCTCTTTAGAAGGAAGCGACGTTTTCAGCTTATTCGAATAAAATCTTAACTTGGACTGCCTGCAAATAAGAATTGAAGCATTCCTTGCCACTCTATACTCTTCCCAATTTTCCGACGATGGATTTCTTTTCCACCGCTTGTGCATTTTATTTCGGTTTTTTATTGCATTCTGCACACTGGACGTGTACCAAGGACAAGAAACATTTTTTTATAACAATTGTACGCGTAGGAACATGGGTTTCAAAAAGATGGCTAATATTTTGAGTTAAGGCATCTACTTTTTCACTTACATTTGAAAAAAGCCAGATGCCATTCCATGGAGTATAACATGCATCATTGTTTAAAGCCGGAAGATCAATACATTTAAAGTCTTTGTAGGTAATGGTATTGGACGTAGTGGTGCGAGATAGCGATATATCAAGTGTACAAAAAATTAAATCATGATCGGAAAGGAAATATATTTGATCAAACAATAGAACAGACGAGACATCAGAGACAATAAAATAATCCAGAAGGCTTGGAGTATCATTATTAGAAAATCGTGTGGGCATAGTTTCATTAACAATTGACAGACCGACAGACGAAACATTATCATAGATAGATTTAGTTGAATTGTCATGACACAATAAATAAACATTAAAGTCACCACAAATAACAAAGTAACTAAAATCAATTGATAAATCAGAAAGTTCAGAAAAATAAGAAATCAGATTATTAAATTTACAAGGGTTGTAAACACAAGATATACAAATTTTAGAATTTTAGATAAAGATTTAAATATTCAACAGGACTATTAGTAGATTTTTTTATGACTTTTGCACTCAAGCTTTTGTGACAGTACATCGCTACTCCACCCCCTCTTCTGTCCAATCTATCATTCCTAAATAAGTTAAAATTATTTAACACATACGCAGAGTCGTTGACCTCTGGACAAAACCACGTTTCGGATACACAAATCACATCAATAGAAGAGTCTTCAAACACATATTTTAAATAATCAAGTTTACTAGAGTTAAGACTTCGAGCATTAAAATGAGCAATTTTAAGACCGGAGAATTGCCTACACAAAACATTCACAAGAACCTTACTAGTTTCGTTAGTACCATTAGATAAATTGTTAGGACCAATCATTAGAGTATAAATAGAGCGCAGAACCTTTAGACATACCGCAAAAAATTAATGAGTGAAATTTAGGAATATCAAACTCATTACTGATCCTTAAAACTAATAACCAGATTACTTTACAAAAATAGTTAATAAAGTTGTTGAATAAAGATACAGATAAATTCATATAAAAATAAAGCAATATAAAAGTATGAGTAAAAAAGAAATCAATAGGAAAGAAGAGAAATAGAATAATTATCAGAAGAGAAAAATAAGTCAAAACAGCACTATGTATTATTGTTATCATTCTCATCATTGTTTATCAGCTCACCCTCGGCGATAGCAGCAAGTTGGTATGAGTCATTTACTAAGAAGCTTTCACCACCTTCATGTTTCTTAACAAATACAGCCGTGGACACATAAATAGCACAACATATATGTAGGGAGTTTCACATAAATTTAAATAAAATACATAGAGGAAAACAAGAATTTATTTCATGGTATTTAAGTTTAAACATTAAAAATTTAAATTCAGTAGTAACTTTGTAATTACGAATTAAAAATTAGAAAATCAATGAAAAACCCGTATATTGCTCCTTAGCTGAGGTGGACGTATAAATAGCACAATTTGGATTCTGAAAGATAGACATATTGATTTATTTTTATTTTACAATGAGCTTACGAATATGCTTACTAGTACTTGGTACTGCATCCAGAGTTGTCCAAAACAGCCCGACATCTTCATCCCATACTCTCCACAAGCTTCCTAACCCTATCCTTCGGAATAGAGTACAAAGCCGTCTTAATTCCACTCATAACTCATTTTAATTTCGAAAATTTTTGTTGCTTATTCTGACCTTCACTTTATTCCATAAATTTTCTATGGGATTGAGGCCCGGGCTTTAAGCCGACCAATTCAAAATATTTATTTTTTCCTTTTTTAGCCAATCAACCACAATCTTTGCAGTGGGTTTAATATTATTATTGTGCATAAAAGTCCACTTAATAGGCATGTTCTCAACTGCAAATGGTTCCATCTGGTTATTTAGAATATCTAAATACATATTTTTGTCCATTATTCCTGGTATAGGAAAAATTGGCCCAACGCCGTGCCAGGAAAAAGCTCCCCAAGCCATTAAATTCCCTCCTCCATGCTTTAATGATTTTTTTGTATACTTCGGATTAAACTCTTTGCGTTTAGGGCGCCGAACAAAAGTTTTTCAATCTGGTCCAACCCTATTAAATTTAGTTTCGTTACGATTTAGAGCACGTTCTTCCAAAATTGGTCTTCTTTATTCACATGGACCCTTACACACGCTAAACGATCCTTTAAATTTTTTTTTTACTTAGAGCGGCTTTCTTCGGCTAATGCGTTCATGAAAATTAGCTTCATGTAGTCTCCTAGATACAAGTTTTCTTGAAACATTTAGGTTATTTCCTTCATTTGTTTCCCTCATAATTTGCTTTGCTGACTTGAGAGGATCAGCCTAACTTTTGCAACTATGAGTCTATCAGTAGAAGCGGTGGTTTTACGCGGTCTAGGATTGCGCGGCTTATTCTCGAAATTATTTGAACCATTTGATGCAACCAGCTTGAGTGCATTATAGACCATTTTTCGTGAAATTTTGAGAATATCTGCGATTTCAGATGGTTTTTTGCCTTTTCGACTTAGTTCGTGAATTATAGACCTTTTTTCCGGAATGCAATGTATGGCACTACACATTTTATTTAGAATCGGCAAAATTAACTGAATAAAGCTCTAAAATGTTTACAAGATCCCGATCTTGTTATCTTTTATTCACCAACTAACATGTGTGCTATTTATATGACCACAGCAGATCGTACATGCCTATACACAAAGAGATGGCCTGAGCAAATAAAAGTAAGTAACGGTACATCTCTCTCGGAGTTTTAAGCAACGTCACACTGGAGTCTCAAAAAATTATAACTACAGTTAATGACTGCATTATTAGGTTCAAATGAAACGTTTAAAAAATAAGTTGGCATCTGTGCTATTTATGTGTCCATGGCTGTATATGCCCTCTCCTAGCATTAGCGGAAAACAGCTGTTTACTTCGCCTGAACTTAATCGCACTCTGTAGAAGATGACGACAGCGCTTAGTTAAGCTCTCGTTAAGGTAGATATTCGAGTGGGAATTGAGTCCCAAATCACTAAGACCAAGATCTCTGCGGTTGTTTTTTCTATAGAAAGCTGCAGACCGTAGAACAGAATCCCTTTCGTACGAACAAGAAAATTTGATGACTATTGGAGCGTTTCTCATTCTGCGTTCAATGCTCTTAACTCGAAACACGCTCTTAAGCGGTGGGGGTCGGCAGCCGATGGTAAAACATAGCTCATTGAACAACACCGACAAGTTCTCATCGTTGCTCACTGGGACACCAAACAGCACAGCATCCGCAGCAACCTCTTTACGCTCAAGCAAGGTTGATTTATAACGTTGTCGCAAGGGAGAGAGCGAGTACCCATAATTGTCAAATCGAAGTTGACAGCTCATAGAAAATCTGCAAGTGCTCTCTTTTATCACCCATTCTTCTTTCGTAGTCATTCGCAAAATTGGCTGGTTTTGACAATTATGGGTACTGCGAAGAGAGTGCGATCAGCCCTGCGACAACCTTATAAATCAACCTTGCGCTCAAGTTCATCGACAACTTTCTTCAGTACGACCATCTCCTCTCTCAGAGCAGCCACTCCCATTGCTTCAGCATCACACTCAATATTCTCAAGGTTGATTTATAAGGTTGTCGCAGGGCTGATCGCACTCTCTTCTCAGTACCCATAATTGTCAAAACCAGCCAATTTTGCGAATGACTACGAAAGTAAAACGAATGATAAAAGAAAGCACTTGCAGATTTTCTATGAGCTGTCAACTTCGATTTGACAATTATGGGTACTCGCTCTCTCCCTTGCGACAACCTTATAAATCAACCTTGAATATTCTCAACACGTACAACGACATCTGCAATTACGGCATCCACACTATTTATCTTCTCCTTCCATTTATTCTCCAGCTCTTCTATTTTAGCATTAAACTCATCGCGAAGTTTGCCTAATTCACTTTGCATGGTGCTAATGAGCAGTTCAGTCTGTTGTTTTTGGCGCAAATCCAGTTGATCAGTTTGTTTATTTAGCCGCTCATCTAATTGATTAACAGTAAGAATTGAGCCACTGGTCATCGGAGAGCCAGACTGCGTCGGTGTTGAGAGCTGGTTCTTGCAGTGCAATGTTTTAGCTCGGGTTGTCATTGCGTTGCTGACGGTGTGTGTGTTTGTTTTGGTGGGAAGTGTTCTAGTGTTCTCAGGCTTAGATTTTATTAATAATCACCAATAAAAATTGCTTGAAATCTGTGAATACAGCTTTGATGAAATAATACTTAAGGCACAACAGCAACGAGCAATATTATTAGCTTTTTTTCGCGTTATAGTTCAAAGCGGTTTAGTTAACACTTAAATATGCTTGCTAACGACGAGCGATCAAAAAACACGTCTACTCAGTAGAACACATCACAATTAAGTATCATATATTTATAAAAATATTGTCTTCTGACTTTTTTTATGCGGCTGATATATTCCCAGATCTAGGCATAGTATGAACTTAGTCTCAAAATGACTTCCGTTTCGTGAAAAGTCCGAACGCATGATTAAAATAAAAGTTTTGTTATAAAATGAAGTTGAAGAGATAGCTTTTCGATAATATACACCTATCCTAAGTATATCTCTAAATCGTATGAAAAATTTTTAGATTTGCTCATATGTCAAATCAAAATGTCAAACATTTAAATATAAAAAATTAAGAGTCAAAAAAATTAAATTATCTGTCAAAAATGAGAAAAATTAAATTTTTCCATTTGAAATAGGAATTGGAATCGTATGAAAAATTTTTAGATTTGCCCATATGTCAAAATCAAAATGTCAAACATTTAAATATAAAAAATTAAGAGTCAAAAAAATAAAATTATCTGCCAAAAATGAGAAAAATTTAATTTTTCCATTTGAAATAGGAATTTCATTATATTGTTCACTGCACTAAAACAGAATATAAAACATTTTTATATTTATATGAAGGGTGGTTAAATTTTAAGGTCCGATGTTGATTTCGAATAAAACACAAATTATTTCAAAAATGATTGTCATTTCTTTTTATTATGATAATATTGGTATGGTTCAATTACGCATGGAACAAAATATCGGCTAAATGGTCGCCGCGACCTCGGCGGCACACATCCATTCGATAGTCCAAATTTTCGATGACGCTGAGGCATAAGTGAGGTTCTAAGCCATTAGTGTGCCGAAGTATCTCATCCTTTAGCTCTTGAATTGTTGCTGGCTTATCGACGTACACCTTTTCTTTCAAATAACCCCAAAGGAAGAAGTCCAACGGTGTCAAATCACATGATCTTGGCGGCCAATTGACACCGCCACCACGTGAGATAACACGGCCATTGATCGGCCATTATCGTCCACATTCATATCTTCCAATTCGGGCCATAAAAAGATCGTTATCATCTCACGATAGCGAACATCATTCACAGTAACTGCCTGACCGGCCTCATCACACTATCGCGAACAGCAGAAATATTTTCTGCAGTACGAGCTGTACGAGCATGCCCTGGTGTTTTCACATCTCCTACAGACCCGGTTTGCTCAAATTTTTGCACGATTTTTCCGATTGTACGCACATTTGGACGATTAAATTGATCGAAAAAATCACGAAGTGCACGATATGCATTTTCATAATAAGCCTGAATAATTTTAACGTGTTGCTCGATTGTGTATCTTTCCATGGTTGTAATTGAGTCAGTTTGAAAGTGAGAAATGTCAAATGAAATGCAGAAAAAAACTTGACGCTTAGGTGTGGTTCACATTCAACATCGGCCCTTAAAATTTAAAAATCCTTTATAATAGATTCGCCACAATCGGCTGTTAACAGCAATAACTTGCGGAACCGCATTCGGGTGCGGGCTTTATGCGCAGCCGTAAGAGTGTTGAAACGGTACCGATGACGATTCGGGGTGCCTTCAGATCTTTCTCTAAACCAAAGAAGCTATTCCTTCATGAAGTTATAGTGCATTATCTTCAGCATCCAAAAAAAAAAAAAACAGCATAAATAATCAGATGTCTGTACTTTCAAACCTGTCTTAATACTCTGCTCCTTCCTTTCTTGAAATCCATAATGTTTAAAAATGTTTTGTTGCTTTTTTAAATTTTGCTACAAGAAGTTAAGCCACTTAATTTATTTATAAAATTAGTTGTTGTAAGTTGTATTTACCCTTATTTTCCACAATTTTGACAATTAAATAAATGGAAAATTTTTTCGGTTAAATGACGTGTAAACAACAGAAAGTCCATAAAAAATAATTTAAAAAAAAAACAGTTTTCATACAAGAGTCGGCTTCGTAAGCATTTCTGAAAAAAAATCTACCCAAAAGATTTTCGGATTAGCTAACTTGCTTTTTTTCGAATCCGCTTCGAATTTATAATGAAGTCAACTTGTTAATATGAAATTTTTTTAAGAAAATCAGTTTTTATCAACTTTCTGTTGTTAATACGTCATTTTAGTGAATATTTTTTTCTTTTTCATAATTTTATATAAAAAAAATATAAGTGATGATTCGTAAATGAATTACTAATATTTGAAGAATTGATAAGCTAACGTGTCCAAAAAATGTTGTAACGCGATTCGTTAGCGAATCGTTGAAACTGAAAAAAAAAATTTATTCAGGAAAAAATTGTTTGTTTTTTTGTTTTAATGGGGCTAAAAGCATCTTATATGTAATTTAACCAAGTCATGATTTTCAATCGGTGCTTTTTTTAAACCTACACTGCATGACTTTTTATATTTGATCGAAAAAAATGTTTTTTAAAGGGAAATTACCGTCTGAGTGCAGGAAAAATATTAAAAAAATTTTTAAATCACTAATTTAGTAGATATTATGCAATTTTCATATGTATCACCAGTGATACATTATGCAGTAGGGAAATGTATATCATAACAATAAAATGCATATCTTCAATATAACGTAATTTATTTGGCAGTTTATTATAATTCAAAATAACAATTCATTATAAGTTCAAATAAAAAAAAAAAATTAAATTAAAAAACAACAAAAAATTAAAAAAAAAAAAATATAAAATAATTCACAATAGTTTCATATAATATGACAAGGCATGATTTATTTGTCCAAATCGAAATTGGTGAAACAATTCCTATTTTTTGAAGGCACAAATTCAATTTGCATTTTCCACATATCACGGATGATAAAAAGTTGCAGTTTGGATTTTTACATCGTTGCCTCTCATCAGTCCATATTGGCCAATGTCCAATCGTCTGCTGTTGGATAATGAGTTGCAGACGTTTTTCCTTTTTCAACTCTATTTCTGTAGGTAGCTTGCAATTTGGGATGCGATTACTGCGAACTGTTCCAATGGTGTATATTTGGTTTTTTGCTAATTATACAACTAATGGTACAACTACAACTGCGTAATAATCTAATAACAATGTTAGCTGAACATCCCAGATCTGGTTCATTGGATAGCCGTTTTGTAGGATCATTTTCCTGCCCGGTATAAATTTCAAAATTGTACGTGAATCCGGAAATTCCGCTTAGTGCAAAAAGTTTGTAACCCCATTTATGAGGTTTGTCTGGCAGATATTGTTTTAGGTAACTCCTAGCTTTGGTCGAACATAACTGTTCGTCAAGTGACAAACACGATTTATATGGCACGCTTTGAAATTTTTCTAGAAGAGATGTTATAAGAGGCCGAATTTTAAATAATCGATCGTGTTCTGCATGACCCCTAGCAAGCATTTTAGTGTTGTCATTGAAATGAATATATTTTCTTAATTTTTCGAAATGATGACTGTAAGTCATTGTCTCTTGAATTAACTTATTAGCTATGACTGGTGACCAATATTTTCTTGTATTAGAGATATGAACAACAGAAGACAAAACACAAATTCCAATATACTGACTGATTTCCGTTTTGTTTATCTTGAATGGATGTGCAGGATCTATTTGTGATGAATATAACATAGTTTGTACGACAATACTTTCCAATAGTTCATCAGTCCAAAGATATTTAAGAAATTCAAACGGGGATTCTAGATTTAAGATACTTGTTGGCAGTGTTGAGTTTCCATTGAAAGCGAGTTGATCGGATTTATTTGGAAAATCTTTTCGTTTCCATAAAATTTTTGAATATTTATTTTTTAAATCTTTTGCCGCTACTTTTGGATCAACGAATCTACTACTTGTGCTAGGTATATTTGATATATTTTCACAAATTTGTTCGGTTTCATCACTCAATATTACAGGTAAATTTTCAATGTCGAATAAATCGTTATCATATTCAGTAGGTGGCAAAATTTTGGGATTGATATCAAATTCACATTCAGATTCCAAGTCATCAAATGCATCTTCACTGTCATCCCCTGCTTCCATAATAGCCTGAATGTCATTTTCATTTAGCGAGACTTTATTAATTTTTACTGTAAAACTATATTGAAATTACTTTTTATTATATTAGTAACAATATTTTATATAAGTAGTAAGTCTAAAATATTATAATTAAACATTTATAATAGTCAGTATATTTTTGTTAAAATTTATATATTTACTACTATGAACTTATTGTACACAATTTTTTACCACTGCATGGTGTATCAACAGTGATACATGAAGCTAATACTGATTTATAAAGGCAATAAGAATAAGTTATATAATAAAATATTATTTAATAATAAATATAGTATATTATTAAGCAAATTGAATTCAACTTACGCTTTTTATGCAAAAAATTCAAAACTTGCAGCTAATTGTTGTCTAAACACTCCGGACACTTTCATTACACCGTAAGACGTTTTAAAAACTGAGTTGACAATACAAAACTATTGAGAATCACATTACGGTTCTTTTTTTATTGTGCAAATAATGCCAATATAGAATAATATGAGTTAATATTTTTCGAGAACAAGAGCGATATAACTGTTATTCTGATAATAAAATTGTGTATCACCAGTGATACAATATGAAGTGTAGGGTTAAGCATCAATCCTACCTCTGATGAAGTCGGAGCGAAACTATGCGAAAACAATTAAAAAATCGGGTAATTAATGATTTGTTAACGAATCACTCCTTGCCACAATGTATATTGCGAAGCTTATAAGATTCCGTTTTGTCTTAAAAAAGAATTCTCATTAAATCAATAAGATTTCCTCATTCAATTTAAAAGAAATTTTATTGAATTGAAAAGACCTTCTTTTTGAAAATCAAAAAGACAACTCTTAAAACCAATAAGTGAATCACATATTTTCGATAAGGTTTTCTTATTCTTTTAAAAAGATTTGTTATTCAAAGCAATAATATTCTTCTTAAAATAAAGTGGTTTTTCTAATAAAAAATGCTAAAAGTTTGAATAAAATTCTTTCTATGTTTTTAATAAGGCAGCCTTTTTGCATGAAAATCATAGAGAAAATTTATTGATTTTCTTCTATTTTATTAGGTTGTTTTGACTCTGTGCATATATTGTAAAACACATTGGACACATCACAGCTCATATTTTTTTTAATAGTAAATAAAAATGGCGCAGCTTCCTTTTACCATATTAAATTCTTCTGGGTCTCTGCTTACTCCAATCGCAATTACAGAATGGCTGTTTGGGAAGTGTCGTAAATATGTATGTGTTATGTCGTTTAACTAAATTGACATATGTGTATAGCATTAAATAATTGTACAAATAAACATATGATTTTTTTGAATATAATTAAAGAAAAATAAATACTTGTGAGTTTTGTCATGCATTCCTCACCATTCATAACGTCGTTTAACTTCTAAACAAATATTCGTAAAATTAAAATTTATTACCGTACAAGGAGTTGCTAGAAATTCGCACATAAACTTTGCATACTTTATGGCGATCAATTCTGTTTTGTTTTATATGAAACATATATTAAAATTTTTCAGTCTTGTTTGCTTTTTTTGTTATTTAACTCAAAATCAGATTTCTACAAAATTCTAGAGATATGTTGCTGCGAAAAAGGCAATAAAAGTTTTGAAAAGAGGGGCAAAAAAAACAATAAGCAAAAAATAAACAGCAGCAGCAGCATGAATGACCTCAAGAGCAGCCAAGGTTTTGCTTCTAACTCCGCCCAAGCGTTGCTCACATTTCATGCGCTGGCATTTCATCACTTCCATGTGTGTGCGAGTGTGAGTTTGATTTATATGTGTGTGTTGTGTGCTTCTATGCCTGTGTTAGTTTCTTTCATCTGCCTGCCTGCCGCCTCCATTGCTCCCCATAGTTACTACTCCACTCAGTTGTTTGTCCTTCCGTTGGACGCTGGCTGCTGACGCTCGTAGATAACAATGCCACATTTTTTTTCTATGTAGTTGCTGCAGTTTTTGTTGTTATTGTTTTGCTTCACTCACTATTTTTTGTGGTTTTGCATGATGTGTGTGTGTGTATCTGTGTGTATGAGTTCGTTAAGCAAATACATACAAGTTTCGGATGTTTGAATAGTTTTTTTACGCTTGGCTGGCATCCTTGCATTCGCATATTTCAAAAAGCTTCACACTCTCACACTCACACAAATAAACACATATACAAGAACTCTCAAAAGTACACAATCACACAAGCACATAGATAAGAAATTATTTAAAAAAAAAAGAAACAAAACAACTACTGCTGACGATAACAATTTTACTATTTTCTGGTTTCTCTGACGATTTCGTTTCATTTCCTTGTATTTTGCCAACTCTTTGTATTTGGCCATGTGAGCGTGTATGTGTCACTGTGTGTGTCCTTTTGTTGTTCCGCTGCATCGTTGCATCATTCAAATGGTTGATTTTGTTGTTGCTGATCCTGTGTTGGTTGCTGTTGTAGTTGCTTTGTTTCTCAAAAGCTCCTGCAGTTGCGGTTCAAATCATCAATCTTTTGGTACCACAGTTTCTGTTGCAACTCCTCCTACTCCGTCATGGTATGCATCAGTCACGGCAACAGCTACCTAAAACAAAAACTAATGCTTCTTCTTCTTCTTCCATCAACATCAATTTCATTCAGCACCATAATCATCATCATATTCTACTACATCATCATTATCGTTCTCTTCATCTTCATCATCAGCTTCTTCAGCTTAATGCAAATAAAATAAAAAGACTCTCTGACAGCCGAATGCATACCCGCCACAACTAATTCACAACATTTCGCGCGGCATCAACGTCATCATCATCGTCATCTTCAGCTCTGATCTTGCCAGGCATCCGGCACTTTAAGCGTGTGTTAAAATAAAATTGATTGTGGCTCAGCAAATCCCGCAGAAGTGCTGTTCTAGGGTAATTCATGCAGCACACAAATGCAATACAATCTACGAGTAGTTGTCGCTCTCTGGAGCCGAGGTGCAATCAAGACAGCGAAATAGTGTTGCGTGTTGAATAATAAGCTGGGAATTGAATTTTTCGGATAGTGTACAATGCATAAAATTTTAATTGTTCGTAAATAATTTAATTTCTGATAACTACATGTTATATTTTAGCAAAGGAAATGTCTTAATAGAATGTATTTCACTTTCCTGACCACACAAACGTTCTGGAGTGATGAGTTAAATAGTAACGTACGCTTTGTTAACAGTGCACAAAATAATATTTACCACTAAAGCCATATTAGACCATCGCTTTAGTGTCAGTTACATGAGCGATTTGTAAGACTTTATCAGTGTTCAACGAAACACCAGAAATATAGAAATAACTTATACAAGTTACACTCAGTAAAACAAGTTGACTAAAAAACTTTAAAGGAAATACTTCAGATATATAATTAATAACATCCTCCCAAGTCCGGTATTCTCAATGCACTCTAAGTTAAGTGAAATCTATGATCAAGGTGATGAATAAAGAACTAGTTTATATTCTATTGAATCATTGCAACTTTTGTTCACTGTCCGAACATTGTCCGAACCATTTTAATTTATGAGGTGTATACGCTTTGGGATGGATGCTTTTGTCTTGTTTGAACACTTTGAGTCAGAAAAATATTTATGGAATATAATGTAAAACTTCTATTTAAAAAACAAAGCGTATTCAAGAGAATAATAATTCAACGTACAATTTTCTATCCGACAAGCTTGACGTTTAAATTTGTGAATGGACTTTTGAATTTGTTTGGGGGAAAAGTCGTAACTGCAGTATGTATATATTGGAGTAAGGATAAAAAATATTAACACAAAAGTAAATATATGTCTATACTTAGGCTTCAATTCCAGAATCCCAATATCACTGCGTCTGCGTGTGACAATTTGCCATTTGCGCTCTAGGTTATTTAACTCTTCAATACTATTTATATGTTAATATTTATTAATACTAGTTTTACTATATTTATTCATATTTTTCTTAGTTCTTACAATAATCAGTCTCAAATCTTTGTCATTAAAAATATTCGATCATCTATCAAACCTTTCATGCCGGAAGAGTATACCAATAATTATGGGATAGCAGAGAAAAGTTTGTTACAAAAATGGAGAAGATAATAAAAAAAAAACATGGCTAAGTCTAAAAAAGGGCTTCCAGAATTTTTTGGAAATGTAAAGTGCCTCCCACTTTAGCAGAATATAGCTCAAAATTTGTTGATGACTTTCAAAAAGTTATGTTTTTTAATAAATCTCGAATATCACTTCGAATGGAGCAAAGGAAAAGGAGAAGAGTTTCATCAAGAAATAAATGAAATGGAGAGACGATATCAAATGAGGCATGCAAACCTGATGGCAGACAACTGTTGGACGCTAAAAAAGAAGACCAAGCAGAATGAAACTGAAGGCAAGTGATGACTTGAACTGAATAAAAATAGGCTTATGGCGGTATTACAAAAAAAAAAAAAAAAAATTAAATGGCAATTTGAGCCCTTGAAAGGACTTTGACCGAGTTCTTATGATCAATTGTGTTTTGAAATGCTTGAACACAAATGATCGAGAACTGGACTTACCAAGCTTTATGCCGACTCCGAACGGCTTACGTTCTCAAGAAGATTTTCATGGCAGTTTTTTACTCTCTGAGGTTTGCCATTGTCTGCAGAGAGGTGACGATCGAACAGAAAAAATAATTCAATTGAAAAAACTTTCTGTGTCAGATGGGGGATTTGAACCTGGGTTCTCTGGCGTATGAGCCACACACTCTACCCACTACGCCACGGCCGCCACACGGTGTTATTACCACAATTATACTTATTTCACTTCTATAATAGTATAGTTTCTGAAAAAAAAATTGTTTGCCAAAATAAAACCAAAATTTGTAAAATGATTGTAATAAAACGACAGAACTTTTATTACAATAAAACTATTGTTGGCTTTAACAACTAGCTAACAGCCCCACCACTACAATTATTCCTGGTTATGACAATTATATTATTATGATTGCAACAACCACATTTTATTGTTAAATTTTTGCAGCAATCATAGTATTGTGTGAGCAAGTCATTTCTCGAAAACCTTTGCATCGGAAAATTTTCACTTTGATTTTCGAGTTAGCTGCTCTAAAATACGTAGGAAAAAATAGTGGCTGTAAGACAATGCTAACGGATTTGAATTCAACAGATACAAATACATTGAAATCATGTTCAAATATATAATTTTTAATCGGGGAACGAAAAAAGACGCTAGGCGTAGCGTATGTAGGGTACTGTAGCGTAGACTTAGAGAACAGTACGTTAACATTGTGTAGCGTGGGTGACTTCATCCATTATTCTGTAGTGTTATAATTTGTGTATTTGATCGCAAACACAAACAATACACTACGATTGCATAGAGATGAACATAATTATTATCATTCCGTTCAGAAGCTACACTAAAAGAACCGTATATGTTGCGATTTTTGAGAGAAAAAGAAAACAGAGAGCAAAAAAAATTTAATTATTATTTTTGAATAATTCATTTAATGTTTCTCGCTCGCGAGTTTTGGCAATCACAAGCTCAATTCACAACAATTTTTGCACTTCCTTAAAAAAAGGTCCTAAAGAGTCCAAACATTTAACAAAAACAATTCATAGCGCTCTCGGGATGCTCCCTAGAAAAATAAAATGCATGACCAGGTACTATTATTTTTCCACACCCAACATTTTTTCCCAACTTACCCCCATTACTGTAGCCTTTTTGGGGTCCTTCTACAAAATCAAAAATATGATAAGTGCACAAAATAGTTTATATCTCTCGCTCATGGATTCCTAGAGTAGTAAAATATACGAGCTGACCTTAGTAGCTTTTGCCCTTCAACATTTCATCTCAACTTACCTACCCCCTATCTGCCACCCTTCATTGGGTCCCCATACAAAAAACAAATAAGCTGCAAAAACTGTCGAGAATAGTTTATATCTCTCAAAAGCAAATGACTGCTAGAGGGGTCAAACGTATAAGCCGGTCTTATTATTTTTTGCCCCTCAACATTTCTTCTGAACACTTTTGCTCCTATCTTCCACCCTTCTTTGAGCCTCCACACAAAAACTGTCGAAAATAGTTGATATCTCTCTCCAATTTACTCTTAGAGGGGTCAAATATATGAGCTGCTACTATTATTTTTTTGCTCCTCAACATTTCTTCTAAACACACCTACACCACTACACTAAAAGTTACAGTATGTCGTCTCTGTTACGTACTTGCCATGCAAACACTATTAATAGTATCGTATGTTTTGCTGTCGAACGGTTGGGAATGAAAATGTTTGTGTTCATTTTTTATGCCATCGTAGTGTATGTGTTTGCGTTCGTGTACGCAAGGCTTATGTTGAAAGAGAAAAAAGTCAGTCGGAGACATATAAGGTGAATGCAATGGTCGTTCGATAATATTTGTTGACTTTTTGGCCAGAAATCATTATACATGCAATAACAATAGAGTTCAGCTACTACAGCTATATCGCACTTCCTCAGCATTAACCCATCTAAAGCCACTACCCAGCAATCATTGAAAAATATCAATGTTATGGATACCCGTGACCACAAACAAGTTAATATGGGAAAAATTTACCCACCAATAATTGGGTTGGGCTCAGGGAAATCAAAAGACGTAACAACTAACCATGCGTATACATAGATCTAATTACACAACTAATTTTAATCTACTTTTGAGATGACCTTTTGAACATCAACAACGCTACAATTGTTAACAAAGGAGCTCATGCGACTTAAAGGAGTAGTA
This sequence comes from Coremacera marginata, assembly GCA_914767935.1. Classification (NCBI taxonomy): domain Eukaryota; kingdom Metazoa; phylum Arthropoda; class Insecta; order Diptera; family Sciomyzidae; genus Coremacera; species Coremacera marginata. The sequence goes on from OU612045.1 coordinate 139,086,613, forward strand.
GCCATATAATTTGTTCAACTAAATGGCAAATAAATTAAGTTGTTAGCGTTTCTACTGCTTCTATGGTAAGTGTTAAAATTTATGTGAGAAAAAAGTTCTGGAGAATCGAATACACCTGTTCTGAGCTGGTGTAAATATACGATATCTGCCAATTTCCTGCGATCACCTAAAGACTGCATTTTTAAAAGTTTTAAACGATCCTCAAAAGGAGGAAGGTCTAATATGTCAGTTCCACTTAAGCCCCTTAGAGCAAACTGAACAAAACGTTTTTGGATTCTTTCTATTCGATCAACATGCACATTGTAACTTGGGGACCAAACTTGACTTGCATACTCTAAGTGAGGACGCACGATTGCATAATACAACGTTGTAGTTGTAATCATGCTATTAAATTCTTTGGCCCACCGTTTTACAAAACCAAGCATTGAAGATGCTTTTTTACAAATATTATCAATATGAATGTTAAACGACAGCTTAGAATCCATGCATATACCTAGGTCTTTGACGGTGTCTACACGACTCAAGGCAGTATCTTTAATCTTATAATCAAATATAAAATTATTCCTTTTTCGCGAAAAGGTCATAGTTTGGCATTTATCTGAATTTAAAAACATATTATTTTTAGAACACCAAACTTCAAAGGATTTTAGATAAGACTGGAATAGATCTGATTTATCTCTAGAATTAATCGTTATGTATATTCATATCATCGGCATAAATAAGCAGATGAGAGTGTTCAATGACGTGAGTTACATCATTGATAGCTAAAATAAACAGAAGAGGACTAAGTTGACTACCCTGAGGAGCACCTGATCCAGCAATAAATTCATAAGACAATGCGCCTCGGAAACGTATTTGATGAGATCACTCCACCAAATTCGATTTAATCCAGTTCACAAAATATTGTGGAAATCCCATTAACTCAAGTTTAAATAAGATTTGATTGTGTGGTAGCTTATCAGTGTAAAGACAATCGACCTGGTTACCAGAATCAATAGAATTTAAGCAGAATGTTGTAAAATCGAGAAGAATAGACACAGTGGATCTGCCATTCACAAAACCATGCTGACGAGTTGTTATGACTTCCCCACAGTGAATATTCACCCGATCATACACCATCCGCTCAAAAAGTTTTGGAATCGATGAGAGCTTAGCGATAGGCCTATAGTTACTGACATCGTTCCTGCAACCCTTTTTAAAAATAGGACTTATAAATGATTTCTTCCGCAAAAGTGGAAAATAACTTTCGTTAATAAATTTATTGAATAATAAAGAAAGTGGTTGACTCAAAACGGAACCGCATTGTGTTAACACTGCGGCAGGAACACCGTCAGGTCCAGCACCAAATTTATAAATTTATAAATAAAATACAAAAATATCCTTGTTACTAGTCTATCAGAACAAGTCAAATGGCAACTCTTTTCAAGTCAAAATTATATTATAAATTAAATTATAAAATTTTACAGTGGTTAGAATTGATTCGTGAGACACAGAAAGTTTTGCGGCTATATCTCTCTCAAATTTAAATGTCGATTTTTCGTCACCATATCCTTCCCTTTATTGATGTTAACTTCAGTTGAATGAAGACTTTGATGGCCAACCTGAGCAAGGCAAATCTTTCCCCACATCTCGACCGCTTTATACACGTGTTTTTGATAAAGTCGATTCACTGTTAGCCTTCTATAACATTTTCAGCGATTCGGCACACGAAATTCCATTAGCAATACAAAATTTGAAATAAATTTTTTGTTCGATACGAGTATTTTTATTCATAGTAATTAATCTCAAAACACATTTGAAATTAACTTGAAAGTGCTTCTTGTGTATTGCTGATCCTTGGTGTGCTTATTCCTGATACAAAATGAAAGGGTTAATAACAGATCGTGCTCAAACTCATGTCACAGTTGAAGGGACAGTTTTCCAACTGGCTAAGCGACTAAATCAATTTTATGGAGCCTTCTAAGTGACATTTTCCGGTACTTTTTTAACAGAATGTACATCTTTTAAAAATCGTTTACCTATTTATTTAGCTTAACTCATAAAAAAACCATAAGTTGTAATTTATTTCATTGATTTTATTTATTTTGAAAGATTGTAATGGAAAGACTAATAATAAAAACTTGGGTTGTTAGTGAAAACTTATGTTCCTAAATATGTTTTTACAACTTTTTTTATCTGGTTTTACTACAACTATTGAGCTTTACGACCGTTTTTTTAGTATATCAAATTTTGCAAGTTAAGTAAATGAAATATTTCAAAGTTTAGAAATGACGAAGCAACCACGTTTTATTGCTAAGTTTGATTCATCTGTGGGAAAAAAGTTTTCCCATAAATTACATAATAATTTTTTAATAATCTTGCGGTGTCTGGCAGTTTAAAGATTTAATTATTTCTCCCTTCTGGCTTGCGATGTTCAAAATATGCCGATACCACAAAACATTTCTATGCAATGCGTTCTCGATAGAAGCTTATTATATTTGATCCCCCTTCAAATATAACTCTCTTTGTCCCCACAGTGTTATGGAGTAGAGCATTTATGTATCTTTCGCATCGCAGCATAGTCGGAATCTTTCTTGAACCTAAAATTCTTCTGCAGTCACTTAATATTTACTTTTTTGTTTTTGTTTTTCTTTATGTTGTTCGGATTGTTTTTGTTGTATCCTTGAGCTAAAAATTAACTTTTTACATGCTGCGATGCAGTCTGCAGATTTTCCCTAAAAACAAAGTTTCAAATATGCATTTACTATTGTTGATGTTGTTGTGTTCTTTTGCAGTTTAAATCATTCTTTGCAGTAAATGTCTGCCTGCCAGCCTGCCTGCAACTGAAGTCTACAAGAGTTGGCTAAAAAGATTTAAGATGTGTGGTGCATCTGTAAATGTGTGTGTGTGTGCCTGAGTGTGTTTTTGAGCAGAATGGAGGCAAACTTTACTTTAGAAATTATTGTTGGTTTTAGTTGCAGTCAGCAAGGATGTGCGTTAGCTCAAGTGACACTTTGGTGTCTAAAGTTTGATGTACATCATGCAGCATTTGCTGCATGTTCCGCATTTTAGCTCATTCGAATGGCGTGGGAATAAAATAAAGCTTTTGTTAACTTTTTGATTTACTTGGCAATTGAAGTAATATTTTTGAAATTTTTGAGTTCAAGTCATAGTTTTTTTATGGCAACAGATGGAGGACGTTGATGGATGTATCGATGCTTGTGTTACAGAAAGATGCAAATGATACAAAATACTGAACTCAAGGGAGTCCTATTGGTTTATATATACATATTGCATTGTTTTACAAAAAATTACATTTTTAGGAAAAATGTATTATGGAGATTTGATTTGATTATTATGGAGATTTGAATCCTCATCATTAGATACCTCAAGAAACTTTTTATCAATTTATTTTTTTTAACCGTTAGGCAGTACTGCCACTGGAAACACTCAGCAGTTGACCCAAAAAGCATGTTTTAAGGACTTACGTTATAGTTTATATCTTTACTTCTGAGATAGGTACTAACTTAATTAAAAAACAGTTGTACAGTTTGTCAAGTTATGATAAGTAGGTAATATTAAAATTACTAAAATGAAAATTTCCCCAAGTGAAAAAATAGGACTTTGGAAAAAATCATTTATAAGTCCTATTTTTAAAAAGGGTTGCAGGAACGATGTCAGTAACTATAGGCCTATCGCTAAGCTCTCATCGATTCCAAATCTTTTTGAGCGGATGGTGTACGATCGGGTGAAAATTCACTGTGGCAAAGTCATAACAACTCGTCAGCATGGTTTTGTGAATGGCAGATCCACTGTGTCTAATCTTCTCGATTTTACAACATTCTGCTTAAATTCTATTGATTCTGGTAACCAGGTCGATTGTATTTACACTGACTTTAGTAAGGCATTTGATAAGCTACCACACAATTTAATCTTATTTAAACTTGAGTTAATGGGATTTACACAATATTTTGTGAACTGGATTAAATCGTATTTGGTGGAGCGATCTTATCAAATACGTTTCCGAGGCGCATTGTCTTCTGAATTTATTGCTGGATCAGGTGTTCCTCAGGGTAGTCACCTTGGTCCTCTTCTGTTTATTTTAGCTATCAATGATGTAACTCACGTCATTGAACACTCTCATCTGCTTATTTATGCCGATGATATGAAAATATACAGAACGATTAATTCTAGAGATAATTCAGATCTACTCCAGTCTGATCTAAAATCCTTTGAAGTTTGGTGTTCTAAAAATAATATGTTTTTAAATCCAGATAAATGCCAAACTATGACCTTTTCGCGAAAAATGAATAATTTTATTTTTGATTATAAGATTAAAGATACTGCCTTGAGTCGTGTAGACACCGTCAAAGACCTAGGTATATGCATGGATTCTAAGCTATCGTTTAACATTCATATTGATAATATTTGTAAAAAAGCATCTTCAATGCTTGGTTTTGTAAAACGCTGGGCCAAATAATTTAATAGCATGATTACAACTACAACGTTGTATTATGCAATCGTGCGTCCTCACTTAGAGTATGCAAGTCAAGTGTGGTCCCCAAGTTACAATGTGCATGTTGATCGAATAGAAAGAATCCAAAAACGTTTTGTTCAGTTTGCTCTAAGGGGCTTAAGTGGAACTGACATATTAGACCTTCCTCCTTATGAGGATCGTTTAAAACTATTAAAAATGCAGTCTTTAGGTGATCGAAGGAAATCGGCAGATATCGTATATTTACACCAGCTCATAACAGGTGTATTCGATTCTCCAGAACTTCTTTCTCACATAAATTTTAACACTAACCGTAGAAGCAGTAGAAACGCTAACAACTTAATTTATTTTCCATTTAGTAGAACAAATTATATGGCTACTGCTCTTTTAAGTCGCATGAGTTCCTTTGTTAACAATTGTAGCGTTTTTGATGTTAATTTGTCAAAAGGTCAACTCAAAAGTAGATTAAAATTAGTTGTGTAAATAGATCTATGTATACGCATGGTTAGTTGTTACGTCTTGTGTTGTCCCTGAGCCCAACCCATTTATTGGTGGGTAAATTTTTCCCACATTAACTTGTTTGTGGTCACGGGTATCCATAACATTGATATTTTCAATGATTACTGGGTAGTGGCTTTAGATGGGTTAATGCTGAGGAAGTGCGATATAGCTGTAGTAGCTGAACTCTATTGTTATTGCATGTAAAAAAAAAAAAAAAAAAAAAAAAAAAAGTATTTTACTTGTAATACAAGATTTGTATTTTTTGAGAAACAGGGCCCAGGTAGTGAACGTAAACAACGAGCAAATGTTGACGAACTTTTAACTTTTGCCGTAGGCAACGGTAGCGAAGTGTCAAAATACATAACATATTTCAAATTAGATAAATTTAAAATTAGGCTTTATATTTAACTTTTGTGAATTTTTATGAAGTTTTACTGACATACGTGGCTTCTGCGAGTTGACAAAACGCTGGTCTTTAACGACCATACGTTTCTATATAAATATATACGTTTTTATTTAGTTTATGTTGTGTTGTGGAAATGCGTTTGATGAATATAAGCTCAAAACGCTCGAATTTGCTTGTAGAATATCGTATAATTTAAAATCTTGAGGTGGCAACTCAATTTTTAAATTTTATTTTTTTTTTGTAATTTTTTTGATTTTTTTTTTTAAGTTGTACCAAACTAAATATTTTTGGAAAGTGTTATCATTCTAACTCATCGGCAACATGGGTCAGTCCATAATGGGTTAAGATGCTTTTAGGAATTTGTTGAGAAGCAAGCAACACAAGAACTGTCAAAGTTTTATCGAGAGAGAAAATGTTTGACCTGTATTCACAAGTTTCTTAGAAGTTATATATGTTGAGATGTGAACCTCTAAGAATATTGAAAATCTAATCTGTTAGAAGTTCAATTGTTAGTTGGATAATTTGACCTTCTAAGTCTTTCGAAAATTAAGAGGACTATTACAACTTTGGTATTTCTATTCCCCTATCATATTATTCTATTTGGTATTCTATTCGAGAATTGCTATTGATAACCCTTTCTAAGATCTTTTTAAAAAACCAAGAGAGAAAAACCAAAACAATCAATACAAGTTGCAGTGATAATATTAGAGTAAGAACAAAAAGGCGCATCAATATGCTTATTGATTTATTATTTCGACGTATTAGTCGATTTCGATCATTCTGAGAATCAGTTCTTCAAATGGCTAAACTCAAGACCAACATTTGAAGTTATAGAATTGCAGATAACCAAGACTTATGTTCGCAATATCAAATGTAACACCACTTTGGGAAAAGCCTCTTAAGTCGCATTCAGCGAAAATATTCAAAATAGCACTGTGTTCAAGGTTTTTTAACACTTCAAAATTTCATGAAGTTTCATTACAAAAAATTGTTCTTCCTTTGAACTCAAAAGCTTTTCTAGAGTTTTAAAACTAGAGAGTTTTTGAAAGAATTCCCAAAACAATTACTAAGCTTACTCTCCTATTAAGAATTCATACGATACACGATAAACGCTTGCATGCTGTTATTCAATATTACGAATTTCAGCTTATCGTATGCAATTCTATAAGTAACGTTTATTATTTATCGTGAGAAATCAGTATTGCCACACGATACGTGTCGTATCAGCTGTTTCATTTTATACGAATGCAAGCGGCTGAAAATTTTTGTCCGATACATTGATTTTTCTGAATAAAATATTGATATTTATACCTTTTTACTCTTAACGAACCATGTAAGTACTAAAGTGGCTAAAACGAACATGATTGAAAATAGTTCTGCAAATTTTTCAGGCCAGGGTTTATGAGTTCAAAATCACAATAACAGCGTCTTGCTTTATTAATGCAGGCCAATGCGGATATTGCAAGAGATTTAAGCCCAAAGCCCTTTGCGAAAACATGATGGGAAAAAAAAAGCCAAAGAGCTCAACTCTAGGGCCCATCAGTGCCTTCACTAGAAGCATAACAACGGTTAAGCAATTTTGAAAGGCATAATTCTGTCATTTGGGGAATAATGCAATTTTTAGTAGTAGTTTTGGGACGATTTAAAATCCAAAACGAAAAAAAGAGCTCACACAACCTTGCAGAAACCTTGGCGACTGGTGGTGGACCAATTAACACTGTCCCTCTTTTAAACTTGGAAGAGGTGGCGAATAAACTCTTTCATTCCCAAAGACTTTGACGCATCTATCAATTGTCTTCTTTCGACTGCCTACATGCGCGTCTTATCTTCACTTTCTTCACTTCAGCCAATTGATGTTGATAATAACATAACGTCTGTTTTTCTTTCTTTTTTTTCGAAAATTTTGACGATGCTGACACTCAAAACTATTCGTTTAAAAATATTTTAAATTGAGAATGGCAGCTGTTTTGCCTAAATTCACAGTACAATGTAAGCACAAATAACTGTCATTCACAATTGTGCTTCTATCGACCGTATGAAAACGATAATATGGAAACTGTTTTTTTGCGATACGCTTGCAAGCGTTTATCAAATATCGTAGGAAAATTCTTAACAGGGGGGTTAAAGTTTCCAGAAACGCCCACTAGGTATTCTATGCTTGAAACGTCAAAAAGGTTTTTGTAAAAGTTAGCATTTAGTTAGGTAAACACCATTAACAGGTAAAAATTCTATCAAGTGGTTTCATTTTAATAGGTTCTCAAAGCCATCTATTTTTTGAGTTTTTTTTTTTTTAACTTCGGTAAAATTATGTGGAATCTAATTTACGGCTAATTGCTGATGCAAAAGTATCTGTATTCGACTTTTAAGTTGAAAGAAATTCGTCGTGGAGACTCATATATCCACTCTTGATTTCTGCAAATCAGCCTTAAACTGCTAACTTGGAGGTGCTTCATTACCAAAAGCAGAATGAAGTCGGTTGATGCATTATTGTTGTGATAGGCCAGACTTAAAGACGTGAAAATCATCGCATATGATCACGATAAATTTAAATTTTTTTACAAATTGTTGAGTTTAAGACCCAATTTAAAAAAAAAAAAATGCTTGGTGGAATTTTGAACTGCCAATAGTACTTAGGGCTCGTTCATAAACTACATTACCAATTCCTTTGTTTTTTAACGTAACATCTAAAAAACTACAAAAGCTTACATTCGTCAATAGTTAGCCGTCAATTTAGATGGACAAACATGAAGATGTACGGATGACAATGTTTTCAAATATTGGAATATTTTTAATAGGAGTTTTTTCGACTTTTTTAAAATTTTCGGTAACGTTACAATATCTGGAATCCCCCACCCCCTCCTTTACTTATCGTAGTGATTTTCAAAACCTCTTCCCCCCTAAATTGGTAACGTAGTTTATGAACGACCCCTTACTCGGCAGTACTCGACAAAAGACCTAATGCGTGTTTCCAAAAACTTTCAGAACTTCCCTTGCAACAGACCCTTAAATTACTTAAAAAAACAACGCTGATAAAACGAACTGCAAATTAATTGCAGATCTTAAAGTTTGATTAAAACAGCTACAATATTTTTGCTTAAATTAGCTGATGCTGACTTTACCATCCCTAACATTCGTAAAAACTCTTTGGACCACCCACAATGTTGCGACTAATTTTCAATAGTTGCTCCTAAATCATCATGTATTGCACGCTCTGCTGCCTACATTACAACAGTTACTGTCTCCTTGAGGCCCCTTAAATGCACAAGCTTGTCCCCCATGTTGCCTTTTTCCAATGGCTGACGTTGTCGTGTATATTCAAATGATGCATGTCAATGCACTCGAGCGTATCAACTGAATTTTGCTGCTTCTGCTGCTCGAATTCTACTACTTTCTCCTCCTTTTTTCGGTTTTGTTGAAAGAGTTTGTTTTTTTTATGTTTTCTGTTTTGTTTGTTCTTTTTCTGCTCTTTAGTCTTTCTGCTTGATGATTTTCTGCTTTTTGCTGGCGCTTGGATCTCAGTTAAACGGAGTTGGGTGGCTGCAGGCTAAAGCTGTAATGTTGCTGCTTCTTCTATAACAATGTATGAGTGCAGAAACATGTGAGTTCCTTCGTTTTCTTCCTCCGGCATGAACTTATCTAAGCAAGTTTTTTTTTCTCTTTTTGACTTGTGTGTGCAAAATTGTTAACCCACAATTTTTCTGCCAATTTTACGGTTTGGTTTTTTTTTCTTATTCTAAATGAGTTGATTTCTTGTTGCGTCGCAATTATTTCCTCCTTATGCGGTAATGTGGTGCCGGGAAGGAAAACGCGTTCAAATTGCGCGCCACTCTTGCGCTAGGTTGCACGAACACTTTCTTAAGCTGCGGCGGTTGTACTTAATGACACTGAAAATTGTGTTAAACGAAATTTCGTTTGTAATTTATTTGTTGAAGAATTTTTAATTATAATTTTGGGAGGACAATTTTTGCACGAGCGTATCGTTTCAACGTACCAGCCCTTAAAGCCTTTATAGTATAAATTACTCTTTTTTTCTGTGATGCAAATGTTGTTCACATTAGTTCACATTCCAAAAATTACATTTAATGTGCATAGAGGCCCGATGAACATAAGGAACTCAATTATAGTCAAAAATTTTGGAGAATGATAAAATTTGCACGACTATTTAACGGCAGTTGCTGCAAAAACAAAAACCTTATTTTTTATGAATTATAATTTAGAGTTTTATGCCAAATATGTAAGTGAAGTAACAGGTTGCTACAACAACTGAGTTCTTTACAGAACAAATCGGCAGCAGTTTCGTTAGCCCGTTTTACCTACTCATCAGTAATCTTTTGTGGATTCTGCAGCCACCAGCTTTGAAAACTAATATGCACAGATTTTGCAAAACTAAAGTGGAATTTTATATGCTTGGCACTTTTTTATCATCAAAACAATGTTTTTCTACTATTTTGCAAAAAGTTAAAGTTAAAAGAAGTGAATATATTGATTCTGAAAAGATTTGTTGTTGCACTCATTGTTTACTTCTCTTCCATGATTCCATCTCCAACAATTTGTTGCTATTAAAACATAGAAGGCTAGAAGAAAGTTATTAAAAAAAAAGATGTTTGAACATAACTTTCATCTTATTTTTGAGGTCGTGCTTGTGTCACTTGTGCTTGTGTAATGCGAGTGGAAAAACTTAGAAAAAGAAAAAAATCATAAATTTGTAAAGATATGTATAGAGAATCATACATAGTTTGTAGTCTTATTAATGGGAATTTAAGAGGATTTTACGAAATCTTCTCAGTTGTGGAAATGCAACACTTCCAAATTTGTCTTGAAAATATAATGAAATTTTATTATCTAGTATTGAATATTTTCTAACAACTCATAAATTTTAGTATAATGATATATGCAAAACTTTAGCTAGGATATATTTCATAAGATCTTGTATAAAATAATATAATTAAAAATATAAATAAAAAAATATGTATACCAATCATAGGTCCTAGAAATCTACAAAAAGGAAAATTTTGACATACATTAAGAAAACGGCATGTATTTTTTTTTTTAATTCAACATATTCCTCAAACTTCGTTAACTAAAACTCACGTTTCTCAAGCATGTTTTGACGAAAATGCGTATTTGAGAACTGCCAGGTGGCGACGTTTTCCCCGTTTTTCAGGAGTTTTTGACTAAGACGGGATGAGAGAAAAATAGCAATCAAAACGTGGAAAGTGCAGAGTTAATAATAAGCCATTTTCAACATTTTTTTAACCACCTTGTCGAACGAAAATATATCATCTCTTAACTTAAATTCATTCAAATCGGTTTGACTTCCTAGATGATAGAAAAGACTTTAAACTAATCGGAACTAATCTGTTTTACAAAAATTAAATTTCCATTATTTCCGTTGGACATATTTATCTTACACGTTATATCTCAGTCAAAGTGGAACTGTTTGAAATCGATTGTTAAAAATTAACTGTCAGAAATCATCCAGCAATTTTACTGCAGAGTCTTATCAGTTCTGAAGTTGAATTTACAAAAATCAATTCATTCAAATCAACAAAAGTCAATTCAAAAACATATTAAACATGATATTGAAAGGAAAATGTAAGCCATACACCCAAAAAATAATTTAGTAAAATCAAGGAAAATTTCCGCTTAAGTCATCATATCCTTTATTTAAGGATGGCACTTTCCTTAGCTTAAGTAAGTTTTCTTTAATCTAAGGAAAGGACATCCTTAAATATAGAATATGATGGCTTTAGCGCAAAGTTTTCTTGGTTTTAGTAAATTATTGTTTGGGTGTAGCAAAAGTTTTACTCAATCTCATTATGGATAGTACTTCTTTGTGGCCGGTGAAAAATTTTGAGTAACAATTTGGTTTTTTAGTTTCTAAGCTTACTGTCGCCAACTGTACTAAAAATGAAACTCCGCCTGGGGAGGTTCTTCGGATGCAAACCTTCCTGTCCAAAGCCAGGAGTAAAGGAGGATGGTTGTCAGTAAAGGAGGATAGAGCCGTAACATTCGGCGAAAAGTCTTGTCTACTGACCTAAAAATTAAGAGTTCACTAGAGCTCGGTGTTGGCGGCCAATTTGGTAGCAGGTCACTATGGTAGATCCTTGTGAAAAAAGCCTGCAATGGAGTAGCAATTGTCCAGTTGAAGTTGTTAGCACGGGGATAGTCATACCTGTCAGATGAGGATGACCTCATCTATCCACGGCAGGGATACGAATAAAAGCTATTAAAGTAAGATGAATTTTATGTCATAGACACGGCAAAAGGGGTACTTGGTGTAAATTAAGTTGTTACACAAGTACACAGGTCTTGGGTTGCTGATCATAAACAATTAAGTGCTCAAATTGGGCACGGCCAAATATAAAAATTTCTTGCATGCATGGATTTTTTGTCTCGTTGCCGGGATGTTGTAGAGCTTCATTTGGCGGGACCGAGTTGCCCAGGAGACTATCATGGGTTGGCCATGCGGGGAGACTCATACTGGCTGTGGTTTGTTTTCATCGCTTGCTCAGGTGACCAGATTGACCCACAGGAGCCGAACAGTAGTACGGCCGGGCTGGCATATATCATGCAAGAGTGTGGAAAGCTCGCCCGAACCAGTGGATGGCAAATGAAGGTACACCAACTACTGGTAGTCGAAATGGTACTATTAAGGGCAGTATGGAATTTTTATTGCATACTGCTTTTACATAATAGGGCACAGGCTAATGTTCTTGTGTTTCTAAAATTAACATCCAGTACGTGTTTGCTTTTCTGTGTGTTCTGATATACAGGTCTGTGTAAGAGTATTTCACCTATTTTATCCGATTGGATATTGTGTCTGTACTGTTTGTTCGTTTCAAAAACTATAACTTTAACGTCTTGGACCCAGAGGAATTGAGCTTTAACGGCAGGGGTCCTCTATAATAACATACATCGTATTTTCGCCCGAAAGAAATAGTAAGAATTGCTTTGTACTAAAAATGAGCTGCCACATCCCCTTTTATCGCCCACAAATCAATGAAAATAGTATATTTTAGACGATTTTTGACGTATTAAACTTTAGTTTGGTCATTTAGTTCATATGGTTACTGTCGGTAACTGAACAAAAAATGGGCGTAGTCAAACTATAATTACGGCCACTTTATTTTAGAAATCTGTAAAATTGACTGCTGTCCCTTAAATTTTCGGCGTAGATTTTATTCGAGTACGGTAAAGTTTAAAAAAACTTGCACTGAAGCGGAGGTTATAGGCATAGTATAATTAACCTATAGTACGTGGGCGTGACACTATAACGGGCGTGGAATAATAGTTGGCACATCCTCGGAAATCGTTATTCGAACTAAATTTACACGTGCCGTTTCACTGATAACCTGTCATGAGTTTTGGACGAGGGGAGTGGCACGTTTTCAGCAGCCATAATCTGAGGTATAACTTTCGAACCATAAGTCACACATCGATGAAATCGGTACTAATAAACTATTTAGTCGTGTCCTTAGACTGCAAAAATTGAGCGAGTATTGTACGATGGGGCGTGGCACCACCCATACAATTAAACATTTTCGTAAATGTAAGCTATTTTACTGGAAAAATCAATAAAAAATGATAAAAATATCGGAAAATCATTTAACCGTGACCGCACAGCTCAAATCATCAAATCAGAAAACACAAACAATATGCTGAATTGTCAAATGGAATGACCGCCTACAGCGCCACCTGTTGATTAAATAAAAATATTCAAATAAGGCACTTTAAAATTTATAGCATTATTCTTCTGCAGATTTGTTCGTAATTACTAAGCGAATGTTTAAGATAAAAAAGAAGTCGAAAAATTCTCAACAGAGGGCGCAATTGGCGCACATTTGGTTTTCAGTTCAACTCCAACGTTTTCGTAAATTTCCTTGGTGCCGTGTAGAGATTTTAAATTTTATTAAGCACATAAACTCATCACTAATGTTTATCATTGCTCAAAATGATCGTAACTACGATTGGTTGAGCAGACGCGCAATTTTAGCAGCGAAAAATATAAATGTCAATGACTTGAATTGGATGATTCAACATCAAATTCCGGAAGAATTTCGTTCATACAAATCGATCGAAGTCGATTTCGGCGTTGAAAACGAAGTCGAAGTCATCAATTATCCAGTAGAATTTCTCTTTGGATTTGCCTGGCATGCCGCCTCATCATTTGCGTCTTAAACTTAGACGTCAACATTATGCTACGAAATCGTCATGCCCCGAAACTGTGCATTGGAACCCGACTGATTATGACGAAGCTAACGAACAATCTGATAGGGGCAAGGATTTTGAAAAGACCGTTCAAGGGAGAAGAATGCCTACTTCTCCGAATTTCATTGACTTCAACCGATTTACCATGCCACTTGAAACGCATGCTGTTCCCAGTGAAACTTGCATTTGCGATGTTCATATATAAGTCACTCTGTATCAATAAAAATAATTTTCTGTTTAAAATTCCTTTTTCCTTTTTCCCCGGTACATTTCCTTTATCACACAACAACTACTTCTTTTATATCGTTCCGATGGAAGTATCGAAGCGCACCGGACTAGAGCTTTGTATATAAAACAATTGGTGTGCACTCATGTTAAATAAGATCTCACGAATGGTAACACCTAAGACCACCAAATTTATTACATATAGCACCCTATCTACAAAAGAGGCACAACTGAAATTTTTTTAATTTCTTGGAATGGCAAAAAACATATTTGTTTTTCAGTGGAATATAAAACAAAAAAAAAGATAAAACGACCTTTCTTTTTGCGTTAAAGAGGAATAATATGAGTAAAAAATTTTGATTATTTCTAAAGATGATCTCTACAAGGAGTTTAACATTAAAAAGTCAATATTTGTTAACTCTGAGTTGTGTCTCTTTTGTAGATATGGTAAAATATGCTATAAAGGTTAACATCTTGGCTTATGGAAAAAAAGATATTGGCATACCTCATTTATTGTACTAAAATTTGGTTAATTAGTTGGTGAGGTTACTGTCGGCCCACTTTTCAGGGGATAAGCGTGGAGCGAAGCGAAGCGCGCCAGGTATAAGCTAGTAAGTTTCATAAAAATCCATCAAGTAGCTTAGGAGTCTCTTGCATACATACACACGTACATACAAACAAGCACAAATATACCAAATATATACTAGATATGTCTGAAATTTGGAAGACGATTGGAAGAAAAGCCGGCTTTGTGATGCACTTGCGATTCGCCCAAGGGTTGCTTAGAAGATTGATCGCTTTTCGATCGCCCAAGCGATTAATGCGCAATTAAAAAAAAAATGTTCAAAATCTTCCATCGCTCATTCCAGTGATTGTTGGAAGATCGTTTTTCGATTGCCCAAGCGATTAATGCGCGATTCAAGAAAAATTTTCGAAATATTTTATCGCTCATTCCGACGATCTCTGTAAGATGGATCGCTCTTCGATCGCCCAAGGGATCAATGCGCGATTCAAGAAAACATTTTAAAACCTTCCTTCGCTCATTCCAGTGATCGTGGGAAGACGGATCGCTTTTGAAACTTGTGAAAAAAATGTCAAATATTTTCTTATCGTTCAGAAGCAACGACGCGTTTTAATTTTTAATTTTTTATTTAAATTAAAACATTTTTTTACGTTCAATAACGATGCTTCACAAGATATCTATGAGGACCTATTTTGCCGAATCGTTTGTCCCCTTTTAGGACTTCTCTTGGTGATTCGTGTGCGACTCTTCCCAGCAAATCGTTTAAGTTCTCTTTCGTCGATTCCTTCGCGACTTTTCTATTTGCGAATCTCTTAGAACCCATCTTGGCGTTTCATTTGCGACTCTTCCCAGCGAATCGCTTAAGGCCCTCCTAGGCGATTCGTTCGCAAACCTTCCCAGCGAATCGCTTATGGTGCCCTTTGGCGATTCGTTCGCGAATCTTCCCAGCGAATCGCTTAAGGCTCCTCTAGCCGATTCGTTCGCGAATTTTCCCAGCGAATGGCTTACGAACCCTTTAGGCAATTTGTATACGAATCTTCCAGGCGAATCGCTTTTATGGCCTCAGTTGCTTACAGTCGGTGATATCCGGATGACTCTACAATGAGCTCTCCGGCGATTGTCTCATCATCGAAGCGATTCTCTGGCGATTCTAAGGCGATTGAAAATATTTGCAGGGACGACATTGTTGATTTTGGTTACATGGGAGGTGGGCGTGTGGGTTAATCATTTTGGCTCACCAACTTGCCTTCGGCACAAAAGAGTTATGTGTATGAAATTTTGTTAAACTGGAATAATTTATTCGTGAAATATACCATATTACCGATATCGGTTATTTGGCGATGTCACCGTGTTAGTCGTCGGGATTGATTCAATTGATATATAAACTATTCCTTGCTATAAACAAACTAAGTGTAATAAACTATTTTATACATACTCTTTTACCTACTTTGAAGGCGATACAATAAACTTGACTGAATAATATATATTATCTGTTTTATTGACCAATTCTCGGTACTTTTTTAACAGAATGGATTTTCAAATTTTTAATTGATTTGATTTAGATCTGAACTTTTTGATTCAGTTACTTAAACCCTTAAATGCCATTGGTTTTACAGTTCCAAATTTTCATGACTGTGCATAATATTAACAAAGTCCTTGCTGAACCGTTAAATGCAAATACCTTCAGGTTAAACTTTGAAATAATTGCAGAGTTTAATAAATAGCTATTTTAACATTATATCTATTACACTTTGGGCACATTTTCTGTCATTACAACTCACCCATTCCACTCACCACCCACAGCCAAAAAAAAAAAAAAAATAAAACAGGCAAAAATTCAATCAACAAATGCAAATACTCACCGATACACTGGCTTTGGATTGGCATAAGCCACACACGGAATTACAACTGGATCCCCTAGGCGGGCCGTTACGCTGATCGCTTTTTCATTCATAATCGGTGGTACAAGCTCACGCATTTCTGTTCGGGAAACATGCAAAAAAAATCATATTAATTAAAATAAAAACAACATTGAGAAAATAAAAGAATTTATGAATATAAATGTGGCCATCCGATGCGATGGATGGATGGATGATTGTTTTTGATGCAATGTGCTGGTACACAAGCAACATTCTACATGGAATGCCAAATTAATGAAGACAACAACTGCCACTGTCCACTATGCGTTATTCGCTTACCTGTCAGTTGAATTTTTCCTACATTGCTGCTAACTACGGAATCCTGTGTCAGTTTATGATGGGTTCGGCAGCGATAAATTTTATGCGCATCAGTTCGTGTGATATTGTAGACCAGCAGTTCACCGGTTGGAAGCATATGATTTTTTCCATCTGAAATAAAAATATTCAGTTTGTAGAATTATTAATTTTCGGGATATTTTGTGTTTCTGTTTTTCTGTTGTTTTTTAGAGCAGATAAATGTGGTTCATGCATACTGCAAATGTGCACAAATAAACAAACAAAATATTTTTTAGTAGCATCGCCTACAGTCAATCGTGTTTTTGCATCAAATTTTGGAAACATCACTTTTTGTCGGATATTAAATATCATATATAAAGATATTAAAAAAAGACTCCCAAATATTAAAAAATATATAATCAAATTACTTTTTATTACCATATGGTAGAAGTTGTCACCAAGCTTAAGGTTTCGGACATAAAGCTAGATGCAGCCAAAAAAGCGCAAGAGTAATTATTCTACATTATAATGTTAAAAGTATGTAATTCACGCGAATTAATAGGAAAAAAAAAAATGTAGTTTTTATTTTAAATTGAATTCAAAAGAAACAGGTTTATCTTAAAAAAAATAATTGTTTCTTAATTTTGCAACCATAGTGGCTGTGCACCCGGAGCGGATATCCCCCTCCCCCATGCTACGTTACTGGCTAAGGGTAAAATTAAATTAAGCGTATGATACAAATATTATTGCAGATTATACATAAATATTTTAAAGACGACTAAAGACTTCGAATATACTTCAATACGGCCGCGGGGGGTATTTTAGCTTCGGTATCCTGCCGGAACTCCATTCTTTACTACATAGTTTTATTTCACTACACTTTATGTTGGATATACTTGGTTTGTCTAAAATATTTCAAAATTTCAGAATGTAATCTTAAAAGACTGAGCTGGTATTAATCTTTAAAGACTTCCGAACAAGCTTTATTTTGCAAAAGTTTTTGTTTTCTCATTTTTTATTGTTCAGGGCGCAATTTCAACTGTAGTGGGATTCTCTATAACTTCTTCAGAACTTCCGATCAGAATTATAATTTGCAAGTTTTTTAGTCGTAATACTGAGAACGGTGTTCACTTATTTGAACATTTCGACAAAATTTGGTGGAAAACAGTTTAGAATTTAAGTGAAAAAAGTCGCAGCACTACTTATTTATCTATGAGAAGTGTCAAATTTATTCAGTTATTCAATAATGAAATATTTGCAATTTTAAATAAACAAGCAGCTAGAGCTTCGTTGGAGCAACATTTTTTTCATCAAAATAAAGGTCCCGCGGAAGGTACGTTCTGCTCTCTTTATTGCCGTACAGAAACGGAAAAAAATGGCAGGAGTTGACTGAGATTTTGGAATTGACTGAAATGTTGTGAAATGTTTGAATACAAATTGATCGTGAACTGGGCGTACAAGTTGTATGTCATCTCCGAACGGCTTACGTTCTCAAGAAGGTTTGCATGGCAGTTTTTACGCTCTGAGGTTTACCATTGTCTGCAGCAAGATGACGGCGGAACAGAAAAACTAATTCAATTGAAAAACTTTCTGTGTCAAGTGGAAATTGAACCAGGGTTCTCTGACGTGTGTGCCACGCACTCTATCCACTGCGCGTGATTGGTGACCAGTCCAGAGCTGTGATGGGCTAAAACTGGGAGTAGCCGGGGCGTTGGCTACGAGGTCTGACAAAGGACTTTAAAACTGGTACCACGGGCAGTCAGCGGCCCCGGTGTATGTCTGACTTTTGCTGGCATATACTGGGCTGACTAGAACGGGCTGGCCCTTCGGGGAGCTTTTCGTGGTGGCAGTGGCTTACCACCCATATCGCGGGCAGAGCTATTCAGCTCGGGGTGGTTTGCACTCTCAAACCGGGCGCCATACCCTTCAGTAAGGAATAGGTTTTAGATAGGCCTCCACCGCCACCAAGAGTTGCGAAGTGTCATCACAACATGGAGCTAATTTTGTACCTTTGAACCCTCAAAGGAGCGCTGCCCGACGCATTGTTTCGGTCCCAATTGTTTTGGAACAACGTTGAATTAAACCTTCACGGCAGGTGTCAACGTTAAACACAACAAATTCTATCCACTGCGCCACGGCCCCACATGAGGCCCAAAGTGCGGTTGAAAGAGCTTCAAAATAACAAATAGTGAGTTATGATCAATTGAATATTGTATTTGCAGACTTATATTTCATTTTATTTAACTCGCAGATCTGGCGCGACCTGAAGGGAGTATTCAGTTTCGTATGTCTTTAAAAATCATTTAATTTTTTCCCTTAAAATCAGCTACAATTAATGGCAATGCTATAAAGGATTTTGCTACTTTCATCAAATATTTTGAGGAACAGCACTCAAAAAGGTGTTTAATTTAATGTATTCATTGTGTAATGTTGCATTGTGTAATTTTTATACCCCAACGCGTACTGCGTAAGGGGTATATTAACTTTGTCATTTCGTTTGTAATGCCAAGAAAGAGGCGTGGCAGGTATAGAAAAATATATATATTTTTGATCAGCATCATCTCCCGAGTCGATTTCCGTGTGTCCGTCTGTCTGTCCGTCTGACCGTCTGACCATCTGTCGTCACGATTACAGCCGCAATTTTAAAGCTATCACGATGAAATTCAAAATATAAGTTTATTTTTGAAAAAGGAAGATCAAATTCGAGAACGGGCCAAATCGGATGAAAACCACGCCTACCTCCCATGCAAAGTGACTTTATTTTTATTAAGCGTAAAATGTCTTTAAAATCCAAAAAAATTAAAGAAATGCCTTGAAATTTTGCATATAGGCTTTGATATATAATATAGACTATCACTAGGATATTTGGCAAAGTCGAATGAAAACCACGCTTACCTCCCATACAAATAGGCTTTATTTTAAACGTAAAATCTCTTAAAAAACCACAAAAATTAATAAAATGTCTTAAAATTTTGCACATTAGCTTTGATATATAATATGAATCATCCCTATGATATATGGCAAAATCGGATCAAAAACACGCCTACCTCCCATACAAAGTGACGTCATACAATATATATAAAAATATATAAAATTGAATATCATCGTGTATGTCGTGGCTAAAGACTTCGAATATAATTCAATATGGCCGCGGGGGTATTTTAGCTTCGGTACCCTGCCGAAACTCCATCCTTACTAGTTTCTAATCAAATTACCACTACCTCAAAAAATACTTTAAGACCAGGGATGCCCCAGCCTAAAATTTTTTTAACAAAATCCAAAAAAAAATTCACTATAAGAAAAAAGTTTCACATTCTAAACAAAAGTTTATCAAATACGATCAATCAAAAAATAATTATTTAAAATAAGTTTTAAAGTATCCAACGAACATATTTCATTAAATGTATTATTTATTATTTTATTGTATGAGGTGAATATTGTTTTCATTTTTTTTTTATAATTAGGAAAAATCATAGAAGTAACTAACTTACATTTTTAAAAATAAATAGTTAAGAATTCTTAAAACATAAAAACTTTTAACGATAGAGCTAAGAAACACATACAGTGGGTGGCCAAATCAATAGGGACAACCTAAAAAATGTGAATTTATCGTTATATAAATCAATCAAAAAATGACACAAGAGTGAGTTTTACTGTAAAAATAATAAAAATTTAAAACTGCATTTTTAACCTACTTTTATATGACAAAGCATTTACTTATGTAATATTGGGAAAATTCACTTTTACTAAATGAAAGGTTGTTAAAAATGCAATTTTTAATTTTTTACATCTTTAAAGTTGTCTTTATTAACTGACCACCCACTGTTTAACGATGCACAGTGGCGACATCTGACATTTCTCGTTGCAAAAAGCATAGCTTCTAAGCAAATTAAGAATATCTCTAGGATTTTTCTTGCTATGGACAGAAAAATAATACAGCTTTTACTGCACAAAATTTTATTTGAATTGACCATCCCTATATGCAATGGTATTCATGGTCAAAATAAGACTTTCTAATAGATGTGAAAATTATAAATATGAGGATCTCCATATGAGTGTTTTTTTAGAAAAAATTATTAAAAATATGAACTATGATTAATTTGTGGTTGATGAGAACAAAATCATAGTTAATTTTAATTTTTAAAGCTTAAAATTTTTTTACACTGAAAGAAAAATTGTCCCAAGACTTTAAAAACACCGGAATTGCAAATCTTTTCAATTTCTAAACGAATTGAGGTATCTCAATATTTTTTCTTTCTATTGACTAAGAAATAAAACAGCTCTAAAATTTCAAATTTTCATTTAAATTTGTAAATAGTAAATAAATAATAAATAGACGACCAGGACGCTAAGGAATTAATTTTTGAAGATAGGCTTTTTGAAGAGTAAAAATCTATAAAAACGAAATTTTAGTATAACCTTATTTACTAGAAAAAATGTTTCGAAAAAAAAATTTATTATAAAATGCTTTTATGGTTTTGTGTAAGAACTTATATTTTAAGAGCATAACCTCAATTTTTTGAAAACATTCATCGATACTTATTTAATTATCTTATAGATCTAAAATTTCTGGGGAATATATGTTAATTATCTTATAGATCTAAAATTTCCGGGGAATATATGTTTTCAACTCTTTGAGTTCTTAATGATGAAATCTTCCGATCTGATGACGAGGCCAATATATTGAAGAGATTCTCGCTTTGTCGTTTTCAGAAATCCAGCAGGTATTTAGGTATCAGTATTTTTTATAATCCTTATTTTTGGATTCTTGTGCTTCTTCGGACAATTCTCCAATTGATAACGACTGATATTCTATGCTATCTCTATCGTGCGCCAGGATTTAATACAGTATAGTTACGATGACCATTATTTTCAAACCAAAAAAAAAGGACACACAAGAACAACAATAAGCAAAGCATAGTAGCAAAACATATAACTTCAGAAAATTACACAACGGAACAAGGGTTTGACAATCAGAACAGTAATAATATATTGTTGTTGCACTACCCTCACCTTTCACACATCAACTCATCAAAATGTTGTGACAGGTTTAATATCAGTTTTATTCAAAGTTTCAAATTTTGTTAAAGCAATGAATAAGAAAAGCGAAGGATTCAAATATTTAAAGACAGTTTCCCTCAACTTAGTGATGCTAAGCTGAAAGGAGTTTTTATAGGTCCACGAATAAGAAAATTGGTTAAGGGTGAACTATTTACCCAAAAATTGAATCTACAAGCATGAAAATGTTTTGTTGCAGTCATCAAATGCATTCTAGGCAATTAAAAATCAGAAAACTATCATCTTTTAGTAAATTAACTGTCTCAGTCGCACCAAAACTTTGGATGAAGAATGTCGCTAAAAATTCATTTTCTACACTCTCATTTAGACTTTTTTCCTGATAACCTCGGTAATGAACAAGGAGAGAGGATACTTAGATACCAAGGATGGTGGGATTCAGCTATCCAAATTTTTATTTTTTTATTTATTTTATTTGAAATTGATTATTCATTGTACAATAAGATTTCTCTTTTAATTGGTACAAATAAGGTTAAGTATTAATAATAAGTTTAAAAATTATAATTCATCTTAACAACTAGAGATTGAAACAAAAATATAATGTAAATAATATTAATAATGAAAAGGTAACTAAAGTAAAGATTACATAATATTTAATTATCAAACAAAATAACTTCGAAATACAGAAAGACAGATATAGGGAAAGAAAGATGTGAAGATACACAGAGAGTTGTTAAAAAGCAGAAGAAAGGTGTTCTATGATGGCAGATTTTTGTTAGTTCCTCAAAAAAGAAGATTCAACGTTATTTACCAAATAAGACCTATTTTTCTTAGCTCAAAATAATCTTTAATAGTGAATAATTTAAAATTAATTCCAATATGTTAAAATTTGTTATACTTTTAGGTTATACAAATTGTTTAGACGATTTTTTTTTATTTTTAAAATTTTTTTATGCATCGCTATATCTGTAAATTTAGACCTGTTACTATGAATTCACTTTCTCTTTTTAGTTATGTTAGGCAATTGTAATCCAAAACAAGTATGTAAAATTTTGTCAGTTGTATAAAAAAGTTTACAATTTGTTCGCTAGTGTTATTCTAGAAATTTTATAAAAAAAATAATTAGATAGACATTAACTGAGATCATATTTTTCTTAACAAACAAATAATGTCTTTTAAGATTTTATTTAATAAGACAAAACATAAAGGATTAGTAGTAACATTTTTTCATATGTCAATATGTACATAGTTACATGTAAATACTAATATTTGGATATCAGAGTAATTTTATATTAATTTGTTAAGCATGCTCACTCTAAAAAAATATTTCAAAAACTTTTTGGCAAAATATCTTTTTTTAAAAATATCGTTTTAATTTTTTTCTATAAATACTTTAAACTCTGTGCAGTTCATTTGGAAGTTACACTTAGTAATTAATATAGATTCCAAAAAAGTTACTTTTAGCTGCGACTTCTCCGATGTCCAAATATTGATACTAAGAAAATACTCTTTCTGAAAAGAAAACTCAACAAGCTTAAGTATATACTTGCATTGAAGATATTTTTCAAAAAATTGACTAAAAATGTGAACCCATTTCGAGCCCGTAGAGGTTAAAAAGAAGTTAAAAATAAAAAAAGACAAAAAGGACATTTTCAAAAAAGAGGACAATATAAGGACAACATTTTAAATAAGGACACGAGGCTATAAAAATGGACTGTCCTCTCCAAAGGAGGACGGATGGTCACCGTAAGTATAGTAGGTGTGAACATTTTTCCAGGATATTTTTTATGGATTAAATCGGCTGTTTCTGCTGTGTATATCCCATACTTTTCTGGGATAAGTTTTTCGTTGTAGTTCAAGACATTGAGGATAAATATCAACCTTTTGATGATCTCTCCATCAACACCCGTTATCTCTGCGGTTATCTGATTTCTATCAAACAATGTCCTAGCTGTGTTTCCATTATTCGTATTTCCAAATCCTTGTAGCGTTTGGTGAACTCTTATTCCAAGTTTGTTGCGGAATTCTTCCATGAATTATTTTTTCCTCGCAGCTTGTCCTTATTTGCAGTGTTTTCATCAAAACTTTCGCCAATTTGTGGAAGAGTGTACGAAAGATTAAGGACAAATTCCATGAAAAAAGTCACAGGTTTCCTAATAAAAATCGTTATAACTCATTTTCCCAACATTTTCTTGCATTAATGTATTTTGCTTCGTGATTAGAATTGTTAAAAAAATTTAGTTTTTGTAGTCGTAACTAAAACTTTTGCGAACTTTTTTTGATAGTCCATTCAAAGTTGAAAAATGGATAAAAATAGTGGTTCGGAAAAGTACAGTCACCTCCTACATTAAAAAAAAAATCACTTGTTTTTAGTGTTAGCTGATAGTACAAAAACTACTTATATTATAAATACATTAAAAAAATAAACTCTTTTCATAACTTGCAGAAAAATTTGAACCAAATTTGAAACTAAGAAAAAAAAAAATCAAAAAACTCGAAAAAACCATAACCTTTCACCAGCTCTACAAAGCGGATCATTTCTCCAAATAAGTTAAAGACTGCATCATTAGATTTGCGAATTTCTACCACACCAAAATTGATTTTCGCAACCACTTTTTAGAAATGTCGCCACTGTGCGATGGCTAAGCGCACAAAATTATTAAGTGAACATTTTTAAATTTCCAGAATCTTTTTTTTTTTTTGTCTAAAATAAACTTGTCTGGAAATTTAATAATTTTCACTTATCACTTTTCTGCGCTTTGTTCACTTTCTGAAAAAATCGCAAAATATTAAATAAAAGAAAAAGGAACATTGTTTGAAACGTAACTGGTTCACTTCTTGTAAATTAAAGTCAATTTAGATATATGCTCTACAGATCTTTTTTCGCTGACCATACAAAGTGCTGACTATTTTCACTACTAATTAATTCTTTGGAATGCATTACATTATGAATGGTATTTGTATCTTGAATGACAAATATCATGAAAATTTCAAAGAATTAAGTGGAAATTTTGAATCTTTGGCGATCTCATATTTTTAGCAAATAAATATTTTTAAAATCTCAACATTTTCACTTTTCATCTACTGGCTTGCCGCCGGCCTGAAAGTTTCTTCACATACACAAGGTTTGACAACTCATACGTATTCTTTACTGTCTTAACAGTACTGTCTCGAGTAACCCCGTGTTAATATAGAGTAAGGAACATTTAAAAAAAAAATTTTTTTGATTTCGTCACTGCGAAAATTTACCAAAATGGAATTACATTTTGGTAAATTTTATTTAATTTGGAATTAAATTTTTTTAAATTAAATTTACTGTTTAAGACCATTAATTTTATTTTGAATATTTTATTGATTCAGCATTAAGAAGAATGTCAGAGAAAAAAATGATCAGCTTAGCGTGCCCACTCAAATTTTAATAATAGTTCAAATATACGAATGGAATATTCGAAATGGAGCACCAAATAGTTTTGACCCCGAGAACTATTACTGAAATATATAATTCTCAGATAATTAATTCAGATAAGTTTATACTAATGCATAATATAACATAAATATACATATTATAAAAATCATACAAAAAAAATTAATTTGCGATAATTTTTCCAAAATGACAGGCAATATTTGCAATAATTTAAGTCGAAGAAGCGGCATTGAAGAAGCGACTTAGAATTTATTGAATTCGAGCCCAATAAAATGTATTCCGCCTAACCGCATCTGTAACTGAAATCTTTACAGCGATTCCAGCAATTGTTTACGACTGTTTACGAGAAAACATTTAAGTAGAGAAAATGTATTAAAACTGTCTACAAATGTTATTACAAATTCTAGGTCAAACAGATATATACACACACTCATAATACATACACACACATACACACATATATATATTGAATGTGAGCTAAAATTTGCTGATTGCTGCATGTCGGTCGACATCGATTTGATTATGATAGTAAGATTAGAACTAATGCTTCTTCTTTTTCTTCGTCTACTTCGATTTCAATACTTACCACCCTCGAGTGAAGGATATATGTTGAAATTGGGCTCCTGTAGCCATGACGTCACCGTTACATACTCCTTGACAAATGATGGAATATTGCATTTAATTAGGACATTTCCACCGATGAAACCACCTGGATTTTGTACTTCCGGTTCATAGCGTTGATTGACCACTGCAGCAGAATATCGTGTGTGTATGTAGCATGAAAAGAAAAATAAGAAAAAAAAACATAAATATAATATGATAAGTTATAAGGCATAAGATATGTAAATATGTTCAAGTATAAAGTAACCACATGGTTTAGTTTAATGCATCAATATACGGGTTGACCACACAAGCTAAATAATAATAATTTTCTTAATTAGCAATTAAAATACGAAAATGAAAATGCCGGCTATACAATAATGAAAACTGAGTCGCATACTTTTACGATACCAGAAACGAACTAAAAATAAGCAAATACAGCCCATTATGTAGATTTATGTGCTTTTTTGTTTTACCAAAAAACTGTTAAAAGGGTCCAAAAGGCCACATGTACCGTTTTGTCCGGTCATTAATTAGTTGGTTCCTATTTTTTTTTCTTAGCTGTTCATTGACATTTTAGACTATTCGGTAATATGGCCAAGTTTCAACAGTGTGTTGTTGTTTTTGCATTAGTTCACATATGCAACCAAACTAGCCGACAACAGCCTGACTGAAAAATCGATTTAAGCTCAACGTTAGGGAATTGCTTCAGTGTGAGTTCCATTAATTCATTTGTTTTGTCAGGCCTACAAATTTGGTCAACAGATTGTTTGTTTTGCTCGAGTTGCATCTTAAAATCTAGGATTTGTATTTTTGGGACATTTTTGTTTAATTCTTGTACAGTCGTTGCAAATACAAAGTTCCAAAGTCCTTTGTTATAAACATGCTTTTCTATTTCTTTCTTATTGTGTGTTTATATCCTTCGAATGCATTCACTCAGTTTTCCTAAAGGTAGTGCATATTTAAATTTGTTTCTTTGAAATATGTACTAAAAGTGGTTTGGTTAGTACGGATGTATGTATTCAGAATGTATTAGGAAATATCTCTTACGTACGTATAAACTTATGTTTATGTATATGTGTATCTACCATGACAGCACATTTGTACATATTTAGTTTTAAACTTTAACATATAAAGGATTATAAATTGTGCAAATTGTACGTCTTTCTAATGCTTTTAAGTTCATTCAAGGTTAATCAATTATAAACGCATGAACTTTAAGATATATAGTCGCTTTAAGAGTTAAAAAACAAAAAATTGCTTTGATTTTTCCGTTTGTTTTTTATTAAAAAATTATACTCGCTCCCACCTGACACAGAAAATTTTTTCAATTGAATTAATTTTTCTATTCGGCAGTCCCCTCTCTGCAGACAATGGCAAACCTCAGAGATTAAAAACTGCCATTAAAAGCTTCTTGAGAACATAAGCCGTTCGGAGTCGGCATAAAACATGTAGGTACAGCTCTCGATCATTTGTGTTCAAACATTTCACAACACACACAACACAATTGATCATAAGAACTCGGTCAAAGTCCTTTCAAGGGCTGAAATGGCCATTTCGATTATTATTTTTTTTTTTTATTATACTTACTTATTGAAAAATTTTATTTTGTAGATTATTGTACGTTAATTGAAGAATTTAAAAAAAGCACAGTTTCGATAGTATCGTATGTGTTTGGCGATGAATTTGTTGTTTTTTTTTTATTTTTACGTTGGTTATTAATAAATGTCATTAAATCGTATGTTTAATAAATGGAAATATATATTTCGGAAAAATATCAATTTAATATTTTTACTGCAGCAGAGGACTTATATATATTTTAAAATTAATTAAAAATTTAAATATTAGCAAAACAAATATATTTTTGTTGCATCTGAAATGTATCTATACATGATAATTTAACATACGTATTAATAACAACAACACAAGCAGTTACCCAGTAGGCAATAAGGCTAGGTCTCTTCGAACGAAGGCATGAATTTACTGCTTCTTTTAGCGGCAAAATAAATGACTTTTTCGCTGCTCCGGCGAGCGCTCGATAAGGCCTGGTTTTCCGCTTATATTTATCCTACAAAAACTGGTTGTATTTATATTTCAGGGTAACTTTTTCGTTAAAAGTTAAAACAGATATTAATTCGAAAATATTGAATAATAATTAACATCCTTACTACTATATCAAAAACGAAAGGTTGAAAATATTCTTATCTGACAAAACCTGTTAAATAAAATAAAATAAAATCAAAGTATAAAAAATATATATCAAAAGAAAAAAAAAATAATTTTTGAATTTTATTAAGTTAACCCCTTCTTTTAACCATGCTAAAGTAGTGCTTCAAGCAGACCTCTTTAGAGCAGGCAGAAGGGAAGGCATGAACAATTTTCGCATTTCATATAAAAAAGTAAATGGGCTTGCTACGCGTAGGGTAGACCTCCGACATCTATTTCAAGGCCTGCTAGTAGCGCTTCGAACACCTGCCAATGCCTAATGGGTACCAAGAATGACTCCGAAGTATTCGTAAAACGATTTATTTCAAGAAACAGCACGATGTTGCCTTAGCGATTTCGGCACGAACTAAAGCAACAAGCAGAACAACGTCAACAGCAACTGAAGCATCAATGCATGATTTTATCATACAAAAATGTGAATTTTTCTTCTTTGATTTTGCTATGTTTCGCCCTTATTAAAGAAGTGACAAAATACAAAGTAAGATATTCATTTTATTGACAATATTACTGATATTTTGGCATTTAACTTATCTTTGTACGATGAATATAAAAGGCTTAAGGTATATCCTAAAGTGTCCCCCAAAAACATTTGCATGAGCTTGAAAAAGTTTTGTAAAATGACCGCCCTAAAAACAGCACTGTAAGACGTAATTCTACGTCAAAAATTGTTGCCACTTCTGGCTGGTCCTGGCTGCAATGAGGGCATCTTGTAAAAGTCACTTTTGAATTGCCACGCACATTGTGGATACCCTGTATAAGAAATGTAAACATTTTTAAAGGATTCTCTTCTTAAGGAATTTCGCTAGAAAGCAGATTTAAAACAATATTTTATTTAATTTTTTTTTAGTGGTGATTTTAATTAAAATATTAAATTTGTGAAGAGTTTATTTTCAGAAAAATATTTAAAAAGCAATAAGTATATTCTTAATGTATTAATAATTTGTTCTTAGATCCAGTTACTGTCTAGCATAGAGACTTCAATTATATTTGAATTTTAACAGTTCTTTTTACAGGCTCTTCACAAAGTGCTGTACCAGTTTAAAAGTGACTTTTACAAGATGCCCTATACTTGCCGCCAGAACGAATCAGAAGTGGCTACAAACAATTGTTTTTTTCTTTTCCTTATTAATGTATAATATTCTGCAAAATACAGTTTTCCGATAAGTATTTTTATTTTTCAGTATGACGCCCGTGACGTAATAAATAGAGTGCGGCCCGTATGCCAAAGGAATGTGATATCCTCGGGTTCAAATCCCATCTGACACAAAAAATGCTTTAAATTTTCCTGATCGGTTGTTAGCAGTATTGCCACTTAAGAATATTTCATATTACCAAATTTTTTCCAAAAACAAATTTTTTTGAAAAAGAATTCAGAAAAGATTAAAATTTTTTTTAAGAGTAGATATTTAATTTTTATAAAAGTTAAACAGAACAAATTGAATGCAGTAAATATTCGTCATTAACACACAACATCACTCTACGAAAAGGAGGAGACAACATGGATGGCTAAATATATGGTGCAGACATCGCAGATTAGAGGCAAAAAATTGTTAGAAATTAAGCGCTTGTTCAACTTTTAACTGGGAGGACAGATAACTTGAAAACAAAGTTCACAACAATATTGTCTATGGGCACACGCAGCCGTTTTTTATTTAATGTAAGCTTTTTTGAAAGAATCTACTGCTTATATTTCGGCTAAAAATTCATTCATTTATTCACTATTTCTATAACACTATTTGAAGAAGACGTCTGCAAGAAAAAATGTAGTCAGTGAAGTAGCTTTATATACAAAACTAGATTTTGTCATACATTTTCTCTTACGGACGTCTTCTTTAAATGGAAATAGTTTTTTTCATCGCACGGCACATTTCCAGACCTCATTTTAAAGGGGAAAGAATAGTACTTCACGATAAAATAAAAATAAAATAATTTAAAAATGTTGTACATCCTTTATCCAACCTCAAAAGTAACCATTTTGCATATACATACCCTCAAATATCTCAAAATCCTGACATGATGAGCCAATTCTGAGCACGGATTCGCATTCTACGTAAAGAATTACTTTGGGGATGACTCTAAGTTGGTCAATACTATCGCAATCCCATTATTTGCAGACCTTTGTTACTGATGCACATATAATTATTTCCTATAGTAGAATAAACGCTAACTGCAAATTTTGTAAATAACGGTTAATTTTTAGAGCAATGGTTAAGCAAATTCTTAGTACACCTTTTAATAAGACAACAACCAATTTTTCTGAACACTTACATTTTACCGTTACCGAAGTTGTACTCTTAAAACGTTGTATGTTTTGTAGTCACATATAATTATTTCGTAGACTGTACTGGTCTCTGCGATATCTCAAGAACTACTTTATGGATTGATTTGTTTTTTTTTTTTTATTTTAAAGTAGAAAAAATTTATTAGATCCTGTACCTTAATTCAGATAATATTGTCCGTTTTTCTTTTTTTTTTTGCACTTTGAAGAGCGAAAAAAATGGTGCCAAAAATTCAAATGTCCGCAAATTTTTGTAATTTTTAACTATTTGCTGATATTATAGGTATAGGCTCCAATAAATAAAATTTATAAAATTTTTTGGTTTTTTTATTTTATGGCATGAATGTGCTGTGCGATGGAGACCATTTGGGTATTTTTTTCAACGTAATGTTTGACGGTGTATTGACACTTCACATCAGGCCCGTAGCCAGGATTTACCTTATGTTTTGATAAAAAAATATATAAGAAGATACCAATAAAAAACTAAACGCAAGGATATGGAAATTTTTTAACAAATCCGTTTTCTCTTAAGACTACTCGTTTATGCCCGTTTTTAAATGACAGTTTTCGATTTTTGCCTTTGGCTTTTTGAAAAATAGTCCAAATTGAGAATTTATAATTGCTTTTTAAAAAATATAATTCCGAAAATTAGCACAAAAAGTAGAAATGTCTATGACAAAATTTTACTAATACAACAATATTAGTTTGAAAGATAAAAATTGTTATGATTTCTTGCAGTTTATTAAAATCAAAATTAAAATTTGATATGAAAAATTAAAACATTTTTTAATAAGTTCACCTGTTGAAGCTTGATTCACAACTTTTACGGGGCATTTTACATAAACGGGAGAACAAAAAAATTTTAGTCTTTAGATTTGGTTTGGTATCTTACGCTTTTATTGATCCCCAGCTTGTGTACAAGTATTTCGACCAGTGTGAACCCTAGTTCGAGTTATCATTAAAGGCCAAAATGTTTTTGCTCTCGAAAACGGTTTCGACCAAAGAAATTATATTCAAAAGAAAATATTTTAAAATCTTTAGAAATTGAACTGTTCCATTTCTTCATAAAAAAAAGGTATATCATGCATGACAAAATCATTCAATTCCAATAATAATTACTATGTACTTTTTTTGTTTTTAAAATTTTTTGAGCAGAGGAATCGGCTCCGATAAAAATCATATTTAAATCTCAGACTACTTTTCAAAAGCCGTAATTCGAAAACCCAATGTATTATTTTAGTTATCGCATCAAAATAAGTCTTACTTTGAAAACCATTACTCAGCTGGATACATTTTTATTAAACAGTTACTTTTTTTTTGGTTAGTTAAGAATTTAATCAGTCGTGGGCTTAAATTTAAACTTTTTGCAAATTATATAATTAAAAATACAATTTTTGAACTTCAAACTTGTTTTTTAATTTTTTTAACATTATAAAAAAATATTTTTAAAAATGCCGAAGTTTAAGAAACTGTAATTGTTAATTTTTCTTATGAGAGCTTGGTAACATGATTAAAAAACCATCAAATCCTCATAGAATTAGACGGTATAAAATGCTTTAAAAAAATTTTTTTTTGAACATTTTTTTCGAAAAAAAGATATAGGATAGGTAATTTTTCGAAAACTGTAATTTCGAAAATTTTGGACTTCGCTCAGGGCTAAATTTTTGAACCAAGTTTGAGATTTTAGATGTCTTATATACCAAGAAAACAACAAAATAGAATGGGAAAGCTTTTTAGTCATCCGCTTTACGTGGAATACCCCATAATGTATTAAATTTCGTGGTTCATATTTTTTTGCATTATATACGTACAGCTTTTAAAAATTTAAAAAAAAATCCATTCAAACAAATGCTTTCTCAAAGATTTTGGTTCCAATTAACTTAGATATTGCATAAAAAGTGTCAACCTTATTTTCTATAATTTATGAAATTTTATTCGTTCTAGGTATAATTTCAAATATACATTTTTCCGGATATCAAGGTTTTTTTGAACATCAAAATCCACAACTGAGAACGGTTCTTGAATATACAAGCTCCTTGCAGCTTAGTTCCAATATAATAATTATGACTTTTCTAAGCAAAGTTAATCTTTCATTTGGCCAAACAAATTTTTCATTAATTAAGTGAAGTTTTTTAAATTGACTTTGAAAATGTTTAAACTTTTGCATATTCAAGTAAATTGGCATCATTATCTCAGTTTTTCTTAAAAAAAAATTACATTTTGAATTTAATAGTCTCATTTGTGTTATTTTTTCATACTTTATGGACCCTAAGGTGGGGTTTGAACACCCAAAACCCCCCTTGGCTATGGGCCTGCTTCACATTTCACTTTTATTTACCAAAATAATCTTTTTCTGCACTTTAAGAGTCAATAAATAACTGCCAAAAAACTCATGATGTTCAATTACTTTCTTCTATGAAAAAAAATCAGGAACATCACCGTGTTTTTGAGCTCTAGATGAGAACCTGCCTTTAACCAAACTTACAATTAATTTCTGGAAACAGTATCAACACACAGTTTGGTTAAATGGAAATTCAGAAAAAAAATTTTAAATTTCCTATTGGTAACTTTTCAGGCAAGCGCTAATTGAACAATTTTTGAAAAAACCAAAAACAAAAAAGCTATATAAATGTAATGTATAATAAAACTAATTACGTGAATAGGCAGCCAAAAACCTAAAATATGAGAATCAGTCGGTTTTGGGCAACGCAGGTAAATTCAACTATGTATTACCTGTGCAATTAGACACCGGTGGTCGATTTTTCGTCCAAGGGTCCTATATGTATACTTTTATTATAATATTTTCACATGTCACATTTATTTCATTTAACAAAAATAACAATATTTTATTTAAAATTCTTGAATAAAAATATTGAACATTTGTAGATTTTTTGACCACCTCATAGCCGAAAAATAGTAAATCAAAAAATACTTATACTTAGGAATTTTCTTAATTTGATCACAAAAAGCAAAGTCTGAAAATTTCATTACGAAATTCCAAAGCATTCTGTTAGCGTACCAAAATGGGTTAAAGGCAAAATATGGACTTAGGCCAAGTTTTCGGAGGAGATTTCAAATTATGTTATGAAATTACATTATGTTCAAATGTTTTTGTCCGACGATTGTTTGATAAAATCGTATAGAAATTGTATAGAAACTGTATAGAAGCTGTACAGAAAGAAAGCAACAAAAATAAGGCTTGCTTTTCAAAGTCTCTCCCTACCGGTCCTACCTTGTGATTATATCACGAACTTCATTAAAAATAGATTCTGTTGAGAAAACGTCTTATTCTAGGAAAGATCCGGAAAAGCTTAGAACTTTTTATTCAAATCACCGGCATTTCGTTTCTTTATCAAATTCTTTATATTCCCTCAATATTTTCTTGAAATCGGAATTGTCTAAGATATTGCCATACATTTTATTTAAAACATCTTCCTTAAACATCAGTTAATTAATGTACAAAATTTGAAATAAATCGGAGTATTATATTTCGTGGAAAAATTTTAAAAATAACTATGTCCTGGTTTATAGTAGTCAAGACTTGACGATAAATTTTTTGTCCTTTTTAACTTAACACCTGAGGTCCGTGACATATGAAATGTTATGGCGATCGCATTGTCGGATAATACGATAAAAATATAGAGGAAATACGAAATGACACAAGCGCACAATATTTGAATGTTCGTTTGTGGCACGGGCCTAAGTTCCCTGTAGGAAACTGAACTAATTTAAAAATAGTTGAAAAAGTAGATTTTTGTCAACCACAACTAGTTGAAATTCTGACTTTTTTCCATTGAACGAACTAACATATTTTGTATGGTGATGTCCGCTAAATAAGTCAATTGACTTATCGTCTGCGTATATTTTCAACTACTTGTTAAATTAATTATATTTAAATTATTTTTTTAATTACTTTAAAATAACCCATTGAAAACTATTTAATATTCCACTTACTGAAGATGAATCTAAAAGCATAAAAATTTTAAATTTCTATACATCAAAGAGAATATTTATTTGACTGTTTTGAAAAATGCATAAATCATGCCAAAAAAATCATGCCTGGTCGACACAAATAACTTCTGAAATATAAAATCTGAAAGCAAAATGTAAAC
Organism: Coremacera marginata; assembly: GCA_914767935.1. Taxonomy (NCBI): domain Eukaryota; kingdom Metazoa; phylum Arthropoda; class Insecta; order Diptera; family Sciomyzidae; genus Coremacera; species Coremacera marginata. The sequence continues at coordinate 139,120,804 of OU612045.1, forward strand.
AAAGTTAAAAGTGATCACAGTTTTTTAATGGAAAATTGTGATATGTCGTTTTTTATGGTGTTTTAATTGATTTTAAAATAATTCAAAAGTGATTCATGCCAAAATTCATTGCCAGTTAATTCAAAGTAATTACATTACAAGTAGCGCAACAGAAGTACGCTGCGATGGTAGATATAATTTCATTATTCCTTTCTTCATTGGACTATTTCTGCTTCCAACAGGTGATAGTTCCAGAAGCTGGAGGAACTCTGCGCTTATACGTAAGCATGCGTACCACGGAAGCAGTTTCCAAAAACGGGCACGCCACCGACTGGGTACATGCGCGAAGGTGCCGATCCAATTGATCGGAATTGTGTGGATACTGCGCCTGTTATTTAACACGAGTCAACTTTTTGATGCTTCATTTCAAAATATGAGCTAAACAAGCGTGTCAGCGGGATTTTCTACGCTTTGCAACCATAAATCATGGTCGATGGACACACCGATATTTTGCTTAGTGCTTCTTTTAAGTGTCAATCGCAATGAAGTGATGTAGCAGACTCGACGGTACGTAGGGAAAGACGTGCGTCTTTACTACTGAAGTGATAAGGTGTTTCCTGAATGGTTAAGCAATCAATTTCCGTACAGTGTCCAAATTGTGCAATGTTTGCTAAACACTACCAGTTTGTAATTTGAATATCTTAAATAATAAAGAATTTGTAATCGTTTCACAGGGTTTTGAGGCAGTTTATCAGTTTTAAAGTGTGTTTACCACGTCTGTATTGCAGCTCAATGTCGTAAGTAAAAAAAATATGTCTTTTTGAATCAAAATGTTAGTGAAGCCTAAAGTTAATAATAGTTGATGAAATAACAAGGTTAAATATATATAAACTTGTAATCTAATAAAAATTTGCAATTAAAACATGTCAAAATCAGAGTAGTTGCCGCCTTAATATAATTTAAAGTAGTTTATCAAGCACTTGTTTTTAGGTAGTATTTCAATTACTTCATATACAATGCAATAAAAACTATTTAGAATTGAAGTGGATGCCGAATTAATATAATTCAAAGTAGTTCATATACTAGTTTACTTTATATTAGTTTTTTAATTAGTCGTTTTTAAAAACAAGTTAGTTTGTTCCTATAGGGTTTATACAGACAAAGAGTTGATGATCAGGTGTTTCATACTTCTTTTTGAAATGAAATGGAAAATAATGGGTACGTTTGAGTCTGTTCTCTCCCATTTCCATGTGGTCCTCTTTCCATCAAACTCAAGACTTCACCGTCAAATTTTGATGAGTGTAAGCCGGGGCTATGATATTTTTTCAACTTTATATTTAAACGGCTGAAGAGACGAGGTCACGATCATCACCTGAGTAGATTAAATCTTATTTGTCTTTTTGAGTAGGTAATCTATTTCTTTTATTTGCAGGATCGGGCAACAAAGCAGTTAGCGCCACTCTCACAGCCTAAAATAATATACGTAAATTTCTGTTTTCGTTTTCAAACATACTTTTATAAATGGGACTTTGAACTTCGAATGGCTCGTTAAAAATTATGTACTAGTCTTATGCTTTTTGCCATTATAAGAGCCAAAAGATGTGTAATAAATTTTTTAATTTTGTTATTTCCAGTTTGAATGCCAGTATGAATAGTGACAAGGGAAAAATAAATGTGAAAAACTGTTTCGTAATTTTATTCACAAGTATTTTTTTCAATGAAAAACTCTACGTTTTTTCAAAATTGTTAACGATACTTGTTGTGAGAAAGGGAATTAAGATCGTTGGAAAAGTTCATTGTCAATGTATCTGAATATATCATAAATCACTGGGGAATCATTTTAAAAAAGGTGTTTCAAAACCGGTTGCTTGGGTGTCAATTGTCGATTCCTTGGGCAGTCTAAGCTCATATCGACAACCACGAACATAATAATTTGTTCATATCGGTAAGTGAAAAAGTAAGCGAAACTACAGCTAATATATAAAAGGCAAGCACATTGCTCTGCGCCCAATATCGCTCAAACTGTAATTATTTTTTGCGATCGGCCTGAAAGTATGTACAGATATTTTTTTATACTTATCAGTAAGCTTGCCTTTTATGTATGTGCATACTTTCAGGCTGAACATTTTTCAGAACAGTTGTAAAAGCACTAGCAATAATGTCAAAAAATAATTACAGTTTAGCGTTAATGCTTCCATCCTGTCGTAGGACGGGCTTTAATACTAGGTATTTATAATGCAGACTTAAAACTTATGTTTTTAAATATGTAGCTCTGTGTAGTCTTTAGCATTAATTTAATATTTTTGCATACATGGTAGCACATTCATCCATCAGGCTTCACACTTCGTTGACGTTGGATGCTATTTTTGTTGCTACTGGGAAATACGTTATCACTGCTTTGCTTTGTGACAAACCTCACCGCAGTATGATATGCTTTCGTCCTGCATACCGCGACGTCCGTCACTCATGGCTAACCAAGTCTCATTGAATATCAATTCATATTCCTGCCATAGCAAGCAAAAAAAAAAGTATTGGCACAAGCAATGTGTAGTAATCAAAGGCAACCCTGGATGGAATTGGGTCAGCAATGAAATTGGAAATTCATTTGTTTACGATTTTTATTTTCCAAATGTTTGGCATATTTTCCATACTCTTATTGTTTGTTCTACCCTTTCTTTGGGTGTGCTATATGATCCATCCATCCATTTATTCATTCATTCATTCATGCATCCATCCATGCTTGTTGTTTGTGCTTGTGTCCTTATTTGCATTGTTCTATAAGCTACTAGGTTGCCATTGTGTCCGGGCGTTCTCTACAAATTGGCGTTGTCCATTTTCCGTTTCTTGGTGCTGTCATGTTCATGTCATTTTTAACATGTTTTCCGTGCTTCAATAGCAACTCACTCACACAAGCACAAGCACGAACACAAACACTTTTTCGACGTGCTACGCTTTGCTTTAGTAGTAGTTGTTAGTGGAATCTTAATTTGACTGGGTTTCTTTGTTAATTGCTAATATTCATGACTGGTAGTGGGTCTGTCTGTCGGCCGGTCGTAGGGTTCTTATGAACCAGTGTTTGAATTCTTAATGAGTCATGTTTTTGTGTTGACATTTCATATTGTGCCAGAATGGTTTTTAATAAGATTTGTTATGTGAGTAGAACAGATGATAATGATGGTTGCAAAAGGTTCTCAAATTCGTACCTCAATATTGTTGGAAACTTAATTAAAAATAAGTGTTCTTTTACGTCATACTAAAAATACTTTTTCTGAAATAAAGTGAGATGAAACGAAATTAATACATTTCTGAAGCTGATGGTGACTAAAATGTAAACATTTTTTTATGTTTTCTTCGAGAGGCTTCGTGCTTTTTTTTCATCTACATGTATTTCAGCTACATTATGTAATTCGAGTTCCACTAAAAAACTACCACCAAATTAACTATCACATATATATGTATCGTAATTTGAATTTTAATACTGAATTGTACTACTAAGGGTCTTCAAACAAGATATTTCATTATAAATTTCGAACAAATTTTTTACTGCCAATATAATCCATGAAATGTCAAACTTATAGTGACAAGACATTTGACAAACAAAAATTAGGATGTTTTTAGATCAGGACCGAAATGCGTTCCCACAACGCATTGAAATCGTGAAAATCAAATTTTCGACCATTTGGATATCACAAATTTTTCAAAATTTGTATAATTTTTCGAAATATAGGCATCAGTTGGCTGCCGAGATCTTGCGCCTTTTTTTTTTTTTGTGTCTCCTGTAAATAAAGGGTGATATCAATGCTCCAGCAATTATTCAAGGATATAAAGACAACATCTGTAGCGACCTTTCCAAACGCCTTAAGGGCCTCCGAAAGTTTTTTGAACAAAAAAATACACCTTTTTAAAAAAATTTTTTTAAGCTGTATTTTGTATTAGAACAAAATTTTTTTCATTATTATAGTATAACTATTTAAGATTTATCCCTGAAATATTGGTTCAAAAAAATTCGTTTATAAGGTAGAAAAGTGCGATGCCGCGAAAGATCTTCGTCGTTCGCGGGAAAATCGCAATATTTTTTCAGTCTATACAAGGTGTGTTTTAACCTTTCCCAACCTTTTTAAAAATAGCGCTATCTGTTTCTGCGTTAAAAAGCAAAATTTTTCCTTGACATTCTGTCAAAATTTCATGACATTAGTTCGTTGGCCAACTGAAAAGTTCGTAGACCATCATAGTAAAACACATTTTCTTTTTTGTGTAAAATTAGATTTTATTATATAACAAAGTTGCATTTGAGGGCGAAATAACGATTATAATGGTCATGAAATTTTTCTATTTTATAGTACACTTTCTCTTTAGCATCAAAATAGGCATCAGTTTCAACGATAACTTTTCTTCATTAGTGCTGAATTTTTTACAGCGCGCTTTCTTTTGAGGCACTTTGGCGCATAGGTTCCCGATGGATCAAACCCGAAAAATTCTTGATTGGAAAAGTAAAAATTGAAGAGCATGAACTGATAGTCCATGCAAAGCAAGATCATCATTTGATTAATCGTGGTATTTAGGCAGGCTAAGGAATTATTCAACTCGCATATATTCAATATTATACAACGTTCACACTGAGAACACTGTTGGCAACTTGGTGCTTTTTCCACCAGATTTAGTGTATTTTGAAGATTTAGACGCAAGAAAAATGAGGTTTAGTGCCTGGTGTATTTTGGTGCATTTTTTTAATTTCGGTGGCACCAAATGTGCCTTAGTTTGAAAACATAAACCTTAGTATTATGGAATTGTTTTCTAAAAAGCACCAACTGTGTTCTACCAACAGTATTCTATAAATAATAAAATTATCGGCACAAATCAACATTGGTATTTTTATCACCTGTTTCAATATTTTCTGCCGCTTAAGCTACCAGTGATTGCATCATATATAGAAAACGCAAAATAATTAATTTTATAAATTAAAACTTATAAAAATTTTGTTTTTTCTATTTTCAAGGATTTCTATTTTGCAAGGAATTCTAATTTGCTAATCCGTGGCATTTAACGAAATGCGCATTCTGCTCTTAGTGTGAACGTAGTAGAGCATAAACATTTAACCGTTAAAAGGGTTTTTCGCATTGAATACGGCCTAATTTGACAATCATGCAAAAAATTCGATCGCGGTGCTTCAAAACCGTGGCAGGCTACGAATCAAGGATCTATGCACATGAGCCTAAAACTAAATAGCAGTCGACTCTGATCCTTTCAAGACAAGCCAAATTCTACAAAAGTTGTTCGCATACAGAGTAATTCGAAGCAAATGGCCGCTTGTTTTCAGAAAAACCGAACATGCCACTCCGTAAGTACCATTAGAACGTAACACAGCCAATCCAGAATATTGCACCATCATTTTTGCACCAAAATCCAATCGCCAAAGACATATCATTTGCTGTTTTTGTAATTAATTTTTACAATTACAGTATTTTAATCAACACAGTTGTATGTATTAATTGCCAATTTGTTAAAATTTTCTTTCATATTTTCTTCTTTTCATACCTTTTCATATTCACTGGAGCGACACATGAATGCAACGCTGTGTGTAAATAATAAACTTTTTGATTGATCTAGCTTTGCCGATTCCCGCAGTAGAACAGCACAAATATTAAAACATTTTCACGTGAAAACAATGCTAAAATACAACCGAAAATTGAGGTATTCTGTCGATTTGAAAGCAAAAAAGGAAATAGCGGTTCGCATGTAAATTCTGATAACAAGCAGAAAAACCCAATCGATATTTTTTCTGAAATTGCAAAAGAAAAAATCACCTACACTGGATGCAATTGTAGAGCACAAATAAGACGCACACAAATGCACACACGTTTGAACGCACACATAAATGCCTATGGGCGTTCATTTTTATTGTTGTGCTTTTCGAAATGTTGGTGGCAGTTTTTCTTTGTTGCGTATTTCCTATATTTTGCTGTTGTTATTTCTTTTTTATTATTCATTTTCTTTTTAGACTAGTTTTTCAGTGAGTTTTAGTCGAAATTGGATATTTTTTGTCGAAAATGTCAGGATATAAATACGCATTGGCCAGTAAAGTGTGTTATGGTGTGCTGATGTAGTATGTGTGTGTGTGTGCCGTTAGGTATGTGTGTGAGTCCTTTAAAGTTTCAAATGAATATGCAATTTTGAGTGTCATTTTAATTTTGCAATTATTTTGCAACCACAAATTTTGATATTTTCTTCGAGTGCTATGGCAAATTTAAAGTAGGTATGGCAACCTTAGCGTGAGATCCTTAAACTAATGAAAACATGAACATGCCTCAAACCTACACTCATACCTACGACACACACATATGTGGTATATACATATGTAGCACAAATTCATACACACATTCAGTGTGTGGGTGAACACAATCTAATTGCAACTAAAGGATGCAGAAACAGCAGCAAAAACTCATTTGGCTCGAAATTTGAATTTTCGTTCATCAGGTTATGTTCGTCCATCATCCAGCTCAGCTTTGTTGCCTGCAACTCACTAACATGCCATGCCTTGCCATGGCATGTCGACCAGGCTAGGTCAGTTACCACCCTATAGGAACAAACTGACTTGTTTTTAAAAACAACCAATTAAAAAACTAATTTCAAATAAGCTAGTATATGAACTACTTTGAATTATATTAAGGCGGCAACTACTCTGCTTGTGACATGTTTTAATTGCAAATTTTTATTAGATTACAACTTTATATATATTTAACCACGTTATTTCATCAATTATTTTGTACTTTAGGCCATCAGTAATAGTTTTCAATTGGTTATTTTAAAGTAATTAAAAAAAATCATTTAAATACAACTAATTTAACAAGTAGTTGAAAATATATGCAGGCGAAAGTCAATTGACTTATTTAGCGGACATCACCATACAAAATATGTTAGTTCGTTCTATGGAAAAAAGTCAGAATTTCAACTAGTTGTGGTTGACAAAAAACTACTTTATCAACTACTTTTAAATTAGTTGATTTTCCTACAGGGCAGCTAGATTTTGGGTTTTGAATGCTGCTGTTGCTGGACGCTATGTGTGCTAGTTATGCAAAACTGCTTCACACACAACACACAAAGATCCATACATATACGAATACATACATTGATGCAAAAATGTAGTGAACAAGAAGCATATTCTTTGTTGTGTTTTATTTTTGTTCTTTGTGTGGTTGTGGCAAATATTGAACAAGGCCTGCAGGATTTCATTTTGAAATTATTTTTTTTTTTTTCTCTCCATATACTATGTGTATCTGGTTGCCTCATAAGTGCACCCGTTTTAGAGCGACCACGTGAAAAAGTAAAAAAAACAATCCATATCAAAGAGTAAAAATTTCAAAAGAAAATTTTACATAACACTATCCAGGCCCCAGTGCGCAGTCGAGTCTTGCAGCCAGCCAAAAGATACCAACGCATCACTAAATGATACAATTGAGGTATTTCGTGAATGATGGCCACAATGGTCGAAAGCTTCATCTATTGATGTGCCAAAAATCTAAAAAAATGCAAACTCATGCAACACGATTGTTTGTCCAAAGCGTGTTGCACTGAAAGGCGGGGATGAGTAGGTTTAACATGTGTCAATAAAGTGTTCCAAATGGATTTGAATTTTTGTATAGTAGCATGCGAAAAAGAAAAGATTTCATCAGTCCAAAATGGGGTCCACGAGAATTGGAGTATGTTTGGCGTTTTTTTTTTTTTGTTATTGAGCATTTTTAGATAATACTCAACCACAACGAACAAAGAGAATATAAAAAATTCAACACGTTTTTAATATTGAAACGAAAAACTAAAAAGAAATCGAATAAAAAAGTACACAAATTTCATTGAACAACTTCAAATACAGATACGTAACGCATATTCTAGTAGTTTTTGTCTAACACAATTAATTTTTTAAAATTTCATTTCAATTTGACCTACTATCTATTCTATTCTACAGGGTGTCCCGCAATTGAATTCAACTATTTACGGAGCAGAAAGGTTATGTCGAGCTGAGCAAAAACTCGTATGGGAGGGCGGGGTCTATTTTCACATTCTTAGGAGCTACAGGGTTAATTAATAGTTCATGACTTTGGTTTACGTTATTGTTTCTAGCAGGAAAAGTAACTCACATAAACCTTACTTTGATAGCTCATTTTAAAGGTAATAAAATAAACCTTTCACACGGTATATCAACAGACCCCAGCAACTTAGCCTGGGATCACCGAGCTGTGATCGTGTGAAGATGAAGTCAATTAGTTGAAACTAACAAATTTCAACTTTGAGTGCAAATTTCTCAGATTTTTGCGTAATAAATTAAATTTTTTTGAGACTAATTTTGTAATGTATTGAATTTTCTTTTCAATGACACCAAAAAGATAAACATATCTTAAAAAATACAAAAGTTTCCTGTACTAATAAAATTATACTTATTAGAAAACAATGTAATGTCATTATTTATCATTATTTTCTAATATATATATATTTTTTTGGTGCCATTGAAAAGAAAATTAAATAAATTACAAAACTAATCCTAAAAAACATTTCAATTATTACGCGAAATTCTGAGAAATTTGCATTTAAAACTTAAATTTGGTAGTTTCAATCGATTGGTTTCATCTTCACACGGGCACAGCTCGGTAACGGTTAAGTTGGTGGGGTTTGTTGATATGCCGTTAGAAAAGTGATTTTATTGCCTTTACAATGAGATATCAAAATAAGTTTTATATAAGCAAGTTTTTCTGCTAGAAACAAAAAAAAAAAGCTGAAACAATTTTCTATGAAAAATTGCAAATTTCTTTGTGGTGCCTAAAAGTATCTGATAGATATTTATAATAATACTATAATAAGTATAACAATTCAACAAAAACAGAAAGTTTATATGAAATCCTTGGTTTAAAAGTAAAAATAGTTCTTAATATAAAAGCAAAATTACCGATCACTAAATATTTTTTATTTTGGCGTTTTAACACCAGGCGGGATTACTATGTTTTTTATTACGGACCATTTACTTTGTGTTTCGTTGACTACGCCTAATCATTAATTACTCTAACCCAAAAAAAAAAAAAACTCAGAAGATTAATATTTTGTATTTGCCAATAGCAACAACATTTTTAGTTATAGAAAATGAAAAGGTTTACATGAACGGTTTTACACTATAATATCCCTTACAACCCTATAGGCCAGGAAATTCAGGAATTTTTTGCGAACAAATTAGGCATAAGAAATAACATGTAAGAAGTTATTTTAGCTATTATGTAATTGTTTATACAAGTTCCCGGCTCACACAATTTCAGCAGGAGTTCTTCAAGGTAGTGTCCTCGGTCCAGTCTTGTATCTAATTGTTACAAGGTTCTACCAACTAGCAATCAATTGGTCACTTCAACATTTGCTGATGATACAACTATTATGAGCACCTATTCTAACCCTTTAGTTGCATCCACTTTACATTTTCTTTGCGGACCAAAACATGTCCTGCAGTTGTGCTCAATCAAATCTCTATTTCACAAGCGAATAACGTTACATATTTGGGTATTCATCTTGGATAACTTGACGAAATCATATTGATTCTAAGAAAATCCAAATGAAACTGAAAGCTATTAAGTTAAACTAGCAACTTAACATGAATTCAAGGCTCCAATTGAAACATAAGATGCTGTTATACAATTCTATTATTTAAGCAATTTCTACGTACCAATTTTTACGTACGGAGCGCAGCTTTGAGGAAGGAAAAGACAGTTCTTCTATGTTGAGCTAATACAGCGTTCACATCCACAAATCTTACGAACAACCACAAATGCACCTTGGTTTGTAAAGAATGAATTTGTCCACAAAGATCTAAACTTTCCTTTAGTTAAAAGCCGTCTTATTGCACTCAATCAAAAATACAAGGAACGACTTCAACACCAACCAAACTCTTTGGCAAAAAAAATGCTTAAGCCACAAATACCACGAGCTTGAAAAGATTGGATTTACCGTAGTACTAGATATAAGATAAAACTATGTATAAACAAAACACGGCTATACAGAGCGAAACCACCCACAATGGTTCTAAATTGAAAAAAGACGTCCAAAACCTCAAGGAGTTGTCTAATCTGCATAAAAATCTTGATGATGTAAGGTTTTTGGAGTCGCTGATCACGAACCCGAAGTCAAAACTACGAATTTCAAAATGGCGGCTTAAAAATGGTGGCCATGAGCTTACTTTTATAATAACAATATTATGCATTTCAAATTTTGTGCACCGAAAGTTTTCTGGGTCGCTGATCACGAATCCGAATTCAAGTATTCGAAATTCAAAATGGCGTCCACAAACATGCTAACTTTTATAATAATTATACAATGTTTTTCAAATTTAGTATCTCGAAAGCTTTCGGTGTCGCTGATCACAAATCTGAAGTAAAAAATTCGATATTCAAAGTGCCGACTAAAAATGGCGGTCATGAACATTAGACTGGGCCGATATGTATTTTTTTTTTTTTAATATTAATACGCATTAGGTATTAAAAGTTGCGTATTTTTGCGCTGATTGAAAATAAGCTTAATATTTTTGAAATTAATATAACTTTTGGCCCTCTTTGGCCCCTTTGACTAGAGCTTATCTGATTGAAATTTTTTTTAGTTTTGACGTAGAATTACGTCATTCTCGGAGGTTAGTAGGGTGTTTGATTGCGATCAGAAATCGTTTTTATATCACACTTTGAGCATTTGGTGTGCTTAAAGTACTGATCGTATAATGTTGATGTAAGCACTTATTGGTCTGGTCGATCCCCACTGGGAGAGAAATTCATGTTTGAACTCTGTAACTTATATACATTTCACAGAATAACATAAAATTAAAGTCAAAATTTGATGTTTCTGTAATAGGACAACAACCAAAGCATAGACCAGCACAAGAAAAGGCGCTACATTTATTGTGTTTTATTTATTGTGGCTGTGTTTACAAAGAACCCATCTCTTACGCAATCTATATAGAATTGCCTCAGCTTTTAAATAAAAGTATTAAACAAAATTTTAAAACGGGTGCAAGCGCACAAAAATTAAATTTTATTTTTTTACCTTTCTTTAAAGGACCTTCCTCAAAAAGTTTTTAATGGGGTCCTTATTTTCGACTGTTTTTTTAGTCCAACAACAAACCATAAAAAATAAAAGAATTCATGACTGACACATTTTATAAGAGAAATACCTTAATAGATTGTAGCTGAAATAAGAACGCTTCAAAAATTTTTTTTTCTAATTGGACCATCGTCTTCCCATTAGGAAAGTTACAAAAAATCCCAGATGGTGACAGTTTGGGACAAAATAACAAAAATGTATTTTGTTTGCTAAAATTTAAATTTTCAATTTAATTTTGAATATATTTAAGATCTTTACTGCAGGGAAAATAATAATTTCATATTATTCCGAAATATTTATTTTCATTTATTAAACATAATATTGAATTACATTTATTTTTTAACCAACATAAAAATGAACAAGAACAAAACAAGAACAAATCCATCACCAAATATTTCAAACAAAAAATTCTACGTTCACACTTACGATAATATCGAAACTATGTCTCTTTTTTCAGGTATTTTATAAAGTAAATATACATAAAAATAAAATTTGTAAATATTATAGGAAAATTTCGCACATATGGTATTTGCAGCCAACTTACTAATTTTGAATCGCAAAATTCATTAATTAACACAAAAAGAACAGTTTTTGTATAATTCGCTGTTTTGTTTTCGAGGCATATGTGTGATTTATTTTTCATGTCGTGTTTTTTTTTTTTTTTTTTGTTTAAATATTTTGTTTTTTGTGTTTGATTTGAAGTAAAGATAATTTTAATTTTAGACCTACGAACTAACCCAGAAGGAAATAACCCGAGTACTGTGTAATCTCTTGCATGGTTTCATACATTATTTCCATAGCACTACTTTTGTGTGCAAAAACAGAAGTACATGCAGCAATATACTGCTTGATACTCGATGTATGCTGAATCTGTGAACAAAGGTTTATTTTACGATTTTTTTCGTGCACTTTGTACGTTAAAAAAGAAGCAATAGAAAAAAAAATTCTTTGTGCACGCTGCCACTTGTTTACGTTTTCTTATACTACAGTACAGTTAGTGAATTACCGTTGATTTTATGTTGGTGACGAAATATTTTAAATTGAATCAGTTTTAAGCTGACTTCTGCGTGGTGAGTTGAAATGTGTCAAAAAAGTTATTGTTATTGAAATAGTGGCAAATTATATAGTGGAAATAGTGGAATAATGACAACAATTAAAGGAATTAGTAAAAGAAACTTAAGGCGACTAGCAAAAATAGAACAGGCAAAAATGTTAAGAAGTGTTAAATGTGAAGTCGTTCAATTATGATGGTGTATCAGGAAATAAACCATTTAAAGAGTACAAGTCCTTGAATCATGCTATTTTCGGTAAATATTATTGCACGATTTTTACATTCCTATGTATACAAGCAACATTTTTCATATTCCAGAAGCGTTAAAAATGGAGGGGTTCACGTATAAGGAGTACACAAAAGCAATTTGCGAAGCCTTAAAACTTTTAAAAAACCGATACCTTAAGCAGCAGTACGATCAAAAACTTAAGCTAAATAACATTAATTAACTGTAAAAAATAACACTAACTGAACACTAACAGATGATTGTTGTAGCTCGGATCGATACTTTTCCGCATACAATTGTATCGATAAAGTAGTAAGGTGTACTTATTTCTCTAAACACTAGCTGAATATTATTGCAGCTCGGATCGATACTTTTCCGCACACAATTGTTTCGATAAAGTAGTAAGATGTACTTCTTTCCCTAAACACTAGCTGAATATTGTTGTAGCTCGGATTGATACTTTTTCGCACACAGTCACATCGAGTAGTACATATTTCTCCATGCATTTACAGATGCGAGAAGTAGCTAGAATTGATACTTCATCCCAAATAATGTGTGTCGAAAATTCATTGATTCTGAGGCGGACAAGTGCTGTGTAAAGTAATGGAAACTTGTATTAGAACTTTAAGCGCTTTGTGCTTCAATATGTATAATACTGCATTGATATTGTAAGCAGCAAGTTTCCTTCTGGGAAGCGATCCGAAAGTATTAAAAAAGGTGAGCAAACAGACAAATAAGAAAAGTTAAGCAAATAAGAGAAGTTCAGTCATAAAAGCTCTCGTAGTGTACCAAAAGCTATATGGAATTAAAAAATGGTTAGCTTATTATGAAACTACGTAAAAGTACGCAACTTTTAGTTCCTATTGTGTTTCGAAAAAAAAATATCCATACGACATAGGCCCAGCCTAATAAACATGCTAACTTTTATTATAACTTCTAAATTTAAAATGGTAGCCATGAACATAAATAATTATTTATTATTATTAACTCATACTTCTTATCTGATTCAGAAATCCAATCAGTTCCTTCATATCGCGATTTGGGAGTTATTTTCGATTCAAAATTTACATTTAGTGACCATGTCAATTTTCTTATTCCTAAAGCTTACTCTTTATTGGCCTTTATACGTAGAAATAGTTTTGAGTTTTCGGATCCACATACCCTAAATATGTTGTTTAGTGCGTTTGTGAGGTCGAGACTTGAGTAGGCGTCTATTATTTGGTACCCTTTTTATGCCTCAACATCTCTTAGACTTGATAAAATACAAAAAAATTTTACAAGATATGCTCTACGTTCTACAAACTTTAATGATCCGTTGCCACCTAATAGTACACGCCTTTTGCTTTTAGGACTTAAATCTTTGGAATCAAGACGAAAGATATCGTCCCTTTTATTTATACATGACATAATTTCTGGAACAATTGACTGTCATAATTTATTAGAGCTTATCTCGTTCAATATTCCGTTAAGACATTTACGTCACTCTAAACTGTTTTATGTAAAAACTTGCAAAACAAATTATGCTTTAAATGAGCCAATTACAAGAGATTTGTCTCTTTTTAAGGAATTGTGTATCTCGCACGAATTTGATATCTTTGGTCCTAAAGATATAATTAAAAATTTATTTAATATTATTTTCTAAACATAATTATATAAGTATTCTTATTATTATTATACTTTTGGTGATAAATTATCAGTAATTGTAGTCTGTAATGATATATGCATCTAAAGACTTGATGATTAACCGTTGTGTCGATCGTAGAGCCCACGGGTACATTTGCAACTTTAATTTTCCTGTATCTTCCAAACGGTTAGTCCAATTGACCTGAAATTTCAAAAAGTTTCAAAAAAAGTTTCATCAAGATTGGAGCAGCAGTTCAGTCGATACAGCCCAAATTCAAGTTAGTGGAATGGCGTCGACTGCTGATGTACCCGGGTACTTGTATGAAAATTCATACAAATATATAGAAATAAATGGCAAAGTTCACTTTATATTGCTATATCTTCCAAGCGGCTGGTCCAATCTTGATGAAACTTCGTATCATAGCTTGGAAATATGTAATTGATATTGGTGTGAAATTTCAGGTCAATTGGACCAACCGTTTGGAAAATATAACCCAGTTACTAGAAAATGACCTAGCGTCAACAGCTGATGTTCTATGAAAATTCATACAAATATATAGAAATAAATGGAAATATTTAGTTTATTTTATGGAAATTTGTTTATTTATTTATAGAAAATCATTATAATGAAAGTAAAAAATATATTTTATGAATTTTAGCAGCATCTGAGGCATTGTGGATGATCCTTCGAGTGCTCTGCGCACACAGGCTTATTACAAATTGCACCATCCATTTTATTTTCACTTTTTATATATTTGCCGCACAAAATAAATTTTTAGGTCTTTACACTTCAAAAATCGCACATAAACTGACTTATGCATACAAAACTACTCAAAACGAAACCTGCGCAAAAAATCATGTTTCTGCCTGCAAAACTGGTTGTGCAAGGGTAGGTAGGCAAGATATTCCCAAATACCCTTTTGTTCCTGTTAGTAGACGTGTTTTCCTACACATTCCAAAAAAAAAATGTTTACATTGAACAAATATTTTATGAGTTATAATTATTCTGCGCAGGTACTAAAAATAGCACTATGAGCAAGAGGGGTTGATTTTCAGTTCAAATATAACGGAATTTTGCGAATGAAAATTCAATGTTAATTATTTTTCTTGGTAAAAAGGGATCAAATTACAAGGATTAAAAAAGAATTTGGAAATTGTTAAATTTTTATGGATTTTGGCAATTCCCATTTTTGGTAAAAATGGATTATTTAGGTACCAAATTTTTTTTTTCTCAAATTATGATAAAAGTTTTGTTAACTAGACAATATTTCCAATAAATAAAAAAAAAAAAAACCAGAAAATTACAAGAATCCAGGTAGTAGTTAATATTTGTATATCAAAAGCAACTATCTGCCATACAAAACGTATGAAGTACCCGGGTACATCTACTGTCGATGTGGATAAAACCCAACAGCTGTTGACACAACGGTTAAATAAACTATACTTAACTAATTAAGACTCAAATGAATGGTTTTCACAAAAAAAAAAAAAGTTGACTCCGACACCATTTTAGTTTTTCTTAAAATTTTCCTACAGCGGCAAAACAATTTTTTTTATAGTATAAGATATCCCATAAAGGAACAAACATCTTTTTAAACGGAAAAAACTTTCGTTTTTTCAATTTAACTTATTCAAATTTGAAAAAAAAAATATGTAAATTTTCATTGTATTTTTCAAAAATTGGTGTGAATAATTTTTAAAGTTTTATTTTTTTCTGATTACTAAAGTTTTGATGCAATTCATGAAAATATAAAATATCTTAAATTACATATACAAAAAATACAACAAATGTTCAAACTTGGCTTATGCCTGTATGATACTTCATTTTTTTTACAACTTTTGTCATTGAAATGACATTGCATGGATTCAATTGGTGTGAGTGAGTACGCATATAGTACGCATTGGAGAAAAATTTGTAGGATGGACTGTATTTTCTTTGCATTGTTTTTGACATTTTTCTCGATTCGTTCGTCGTTAAATTTTGATCAAATATTTAGCTGTCAAATATAATTTATCTTGCTGTCATTTGTATCGAAGTAAATAATAATAATTTCAAGTAAATTAAAATGAAAAATATACAAGACATGTTTGGTGATTTTGAAGCAATTTGCCTAGGGCACATAAATTTATTAAATGCAGCTGCTGTTTTCATTTGTGAAGAAAATGAAGAAACCAAAATAAAAAGGAAGTATTCTTCAAAGTGGCTGCTGCGCCGAGAGGATGATGGTAAATGTCATAAATATGTACATAAAGCACTGGACTGCACATTCTCACATTTATATTATAGGTTTTACACACAAGCTACTCAAGGAAATTCACTGCGAGGACACCAAACTATATAGGAACATTCTGAGAATGACTCCGGCACAGTTTGAAGATATCCTAAATAGAGTTCGTCCCCTGATTTCTAAGCAGGACACACAGTTCCGCAATTGCATTGGACCAGCAGAACGGCTACAGTTAACATTACGCTATTTAGCAACAGTTACTAAAAAGTGTAATAAATTGTATGTTTTAAAAAAATTATGTTCTTTGTTTAATTCTAGGTGAAACTCAAATATCGCTACAATTGCCATTTAGAATACAGCAATCAACAATCTCGCGAATACTGAAGGAAATAATTCCAGCTATTTATTCAGTCTTGCAAGCAGATTTCCTTAAATTCCCAGCTTCGGAAAGTGATTGGTTGCAGATATCCAACAGCTTTTATAAAATGTGGGATTTCCAGATTGCATCGGTGCAATCGATGGTAAGCCAACCAAATGAATATTAACAATATTTACTTAATAACGTTCCACTTTTTAGGAAAGCATTGCAGAATAAGGCCGATAAAGAAAGCTGGATCGTCTCATTTTAACTACAAGGGAACTCATTCCATCATTTTGATGGCAATTGCTGATGCTACCGGTTTCTATACGTCGATGTTGGTGTGAATGGTCGCGTTGGTGACGCAGGCTTGTGGCACGTTGCGATTTTAAGTATGCCATCGAAAAGAACGAAGTATGTATTCCTGCTCCAAGTAACTTACCAGGAACGGAAACTGCTGCTCCGTAGGTTCTCGTAGCCGACGATGCATTTGCTCTAACGGAGTATATGATGAAACCATATTCGATGATAAGGTTGACATCAAGCCAAGAGCATTTCAATTACATGCTCTCAAGAAATCGTCGAGTTGTGGAAAACACTTTTGATATATTATCTAACAGATTCCAAGTGTTATTTAGCCCTATATATC
Source organism: Coremacera marginata (assembly GCA_914767935.1). Lineage (NCBI taxonomy): Eukaryota > Metazoa > Arthropoda > Insecta > Diptera > Sciomyzidae > Coremacera > Coremacera marginata. Next base: position 139,138,033 of record OU612045.1, read on the forward strand.
GCGCACCAGCTGAAGCAATCGAAGTTGTTTTGGCCTGTGTTTGTCTTCAAAACTTTTTACGCACTGCAAATATGAGGACTTTAAACAACACCTTCAATAATATTTCTGTTGCGAAAATAGATAATTTAGTGCAGCAGAACTTCTTAGACACTGCAAGTGATAGAAGAAGACAAAATAAAAGTGCAGAAAACTTAAGAAAAAATTTCGAGAACTATTTTTCACTTCAATCATAATTCATTTTAATACAATTAATTTAGATAAGAAAACAATGAACAATAAAAAAAAAATAAAAAGAATTAAAACAAATTTTCGCGTTTTTAATCGGGGTCCTTTAATTATATCTTCTTTTTAGATGATCAACCTTCGAATTACAGATAATATTACAAATTTTTCGTTGACTTTCTACCTGTAGGTCTTCTTCAAGTTTATTAAGCTCAAAAGCTATCCAATTTCCGAATAGCATTTTATCATTGTTAATTTCTGTGGCACAATTTAATCTTTAAGTAAGTTAAATTTTTTGATTAAAGTAGCTGCTAAAGATTGGTTTTATTATGGCTGCTAAAAGACATGACGATGTATACGGTGATAGCAAAGCTGCTGGTATTGAAGGAGGCGGCAATTTATATGGAGATGACATGGCTGGTGATGATGAAAGAGATGGAGCAATATCAGGTGATAGCAAATGATATTGAGATTCTTCGAACTGGTTTGAAATCGCTGTTGGAATAGATAGCGTAAGTGGTCCATCAACTAATATAGAATTATGTTTTGCAGCAGATGGTGAATCCAAGGAGCCAGCTTCCATTTCATTACAGCTTGAGCCTTGCAAGTACTAGAAATACCCGGGTTATTTAAAATAGGTATTAGTATATAAATTGTTCTTAGAATAAACTTACATTCAAACTTCTTTTGCTAAAAGTATTAACAGAGGGCGTAGGACTAATCGTTAAAGATAGAAAATTAATTTCAATATAATACTTCCAAGTTCCACTAATTGCTTCAATGTCATCGGTGCTGGCGCCACTTTTTTGACCTTTAAAAATCTTATTTTTTTCAGTCATGTAATATGATTTTAAGTTGTTCCACTTTCTTACAAGTTCGCCTAAATTGAGAAAAATTGTATATCGTATTTTCAAATGCACATATGGAAAAATATTTTACCATATTCAAAGAGAACATTTGGCTTAGAACGCGCATTGAATTCATCAACAAGAGAAGTCCAAAAATCTTGTTTCTTCAATTTCTTTTTGTAGCACATTTGTAGTTCCACATAAATTCAGCTGCTTGAATTTTTGCAATCAAATGAAGCGTATACTCGTCAGTTCACAAAATTCTCATCTTTTAATTTCTTCAGCACAACACAATTTAAAAACTGCACAAACTAAAATATTAAGATAACAACGTCATTGAGCTGTCAAAAATTGGCACTTGCCACAATGCATGCTTTTGTCCCTTTCGGACAAAATATGTCTGCCTTGCCCATGCGCGACTTGTTTCGTTAAAATGAAATTGTAAAAAACAATTAAGTTCATACAGCCATTAAAATTAGACTATTTTTTTTTTTTTTGTTAAATTTTTGTAAGACTTATAACGCGTCAAAAATCTATAAAAAAATTTAAAAAAAAGTTGACAACGCAGTTTTTTTTTTATTCATCTATCTCAAATAGGTATTTAAAGTAAAACATGTATTTCAAATATCTTTAAAACTGAAGTTTTGGCCGCCTTTTATCATGTTTGGAACCAATGTGCCACGGCCGTCTCGCTTGGCATATGTTGGAGATTGACGCCGTCCGTCTAGCCTAACACATATGAGCACTGCTCTAATTACATATAAGTCTATAGATAAAAGAGTTGAACAAGATTATCCAGAGCAAGACCTCGTTCGTCTCGCCTCGCAAATACTGGAGCTACACCATGTCCGTCCAGCCTTCAGTGACTATTACAAAAAAAGATATGCGCAACAACACCTCGTGCATTTTAACTGAAAAGTTTTATAATTGTGTTAAAAGATTGACAAAATCGAAACTTTGTATTTGTTTAGGTTGAGAATTGATAAATTTTTGTCAGTTTTTAAGAGAAAGATTTAATAAATAATAATAAAAGCTAAAAAAACACTCAGTGGTGCACTTTTTTGAGTGTTTTTATTATTATGAAGTCTATAACTTTCGAAAGGCTTAAGATTATCTTTACCCGGCTTCTTGATTGCGCTATATAGTCATTAAGTAAAAAGTTAAAAACTTTTTAAGGGCGCTTGACAAAGTGGATCCAAACATGATGATGACAGCAAGAGCTTTTTCTTGCCAGTTTCTACTTACCAAAAAAAATCAAAAGAGTAAAATTAATAATACTGAGTTTGATTTAAATTGAACAGATTTATTATGTCTGATTGACTTCAAGATCTAGTTGTCAATAATCATCTAAAAAACGAAGACAAATTTAGTAACCAATTTAGAATTTAGACAAACAAGTCGTGCATAAACTACATTTTTTTTGCATAAGGTTTGCATAGTGTCGCGATGAGCGGAATTTCAAGCAGCAGGTGCAAGCAAAGCGAAAAATAAAACAAGTTTGGCTAATATTGTTGTTGCTAAAATTGTTTGCTTACTGTTAGCAACGTGCGGGTGGTTTTTTTTTTGCATGAGTCCAAAAAATTAAGTAAAAACAATCCCTGTTGGAAAAAGAGGTTCCAACACATGATTTTATTTTTTTTTAAATAATCTTATATGCAGTTTCATCGCTACTAAAATTTATTTGATGAGCCCAAATTTAAAAAAGCACCAGTCTTACCTAAGGACATGCCAATCTTAAAATTAATATTTTCAAAGAATTTTTAGCCTCATTTTACTTATACTTGAAAAAAATTAATTTTGCTGGTTTCTTTTATTTTTCAATTCAAATAGCTCTGATCACGTCAAGATTACCTTCAGAAATACTTGTATGTTATAATTTTTTTGTCACAGTGACGTTGTGAGAGGGTCCGATGAGATCAGAAGCATTGTCATTTAGCCATAAAAAGTTTTTAATTACTCTAGACTTTATGGTAAGACTACAAAAATATTTACATCTTGAAAAAAAAAATTTCAAACATTTAATTTCCAAAAAAAAGCAAATAAAAAATTTAAATATTTTTTAAATGCTTATGGAAAAATCATAATATTTTTATATATATCAATCTTATTTTAAAGATTCATTTTATAAATATGTGCAGACGGAATGAAATTATGAAAATTAAAATATGACATTTTTTATTTGCTATTTCGTTTTTAGTAATTCTTCAAAATATAAATTTTTAAGAATAACATATGAGAGCTTTATGCCAAGTAATTCATGAAGCAACAGGTCGCCACAGCAACAATGTTCTTTACAGAACAACCACCAGCAGACTAGACAGCTGTTTCGTTGATCGCTACACCAACTCATCAGTAATCTTCTGTGGGTTATGCAGCCCATTAACTTTGAAAATCTTATAAGCACACCTTTTGCTAAAACCAAAGCGGAATTGCAGTTGTGTGCTTTCCAATTTAAAAAGCAATGTTTTTCTACTTCTTAGCACAAAGCAAAGGTTCACCTGTTGCTTCATGAATTACTTGGCTTTACTTAATAAAAAATGTCATATTTTAATATTCATGTATAAACTGGTACGAGCCCGACCTTAGAAAATAAGATGAGTCATCTTTTTTTCAAAAAACTTCTGCACGCCTTCTATGGTTTAACATCAACGAATTGTTGGTGCCAAAGAATGGAATCGTGAGAAGAAGTTAACAAAGAGCGCAACAACAAGTCTTTGCAGAATTAATGTAGTCAATTTTTTGAACCTTTGCTTCGTGCTAAGAAGTAGAAAAACATTGCTTTTCCGCGTTGGTTTTAGCAGAAGGTGTGCTTATAAGACGGCACTATTAATGCCGTTATCGTATAATTACACAATCGTAATAAAATTTAAAACTAGCACATCTGTCCTATTTGCGCTAAGCTCACATTTGACACTATCAGTTACATAAAACGAAGAACATTTTTTTTAAAAAGTTGCGAAACAAAGTGCTGTATAACATTGGCAAATCGGGCAAAAGAATTCTAAAATTTTTCTTTGTTATACTAATAAAAATTTTTATTTGAAAAGAAAAAAATTATTGTTATGTCACTATTTGGTCGTTTAGCTTATAGCAAAAATATTTATATTTGTATGCAAGCTTATGTTATTAAAAATTGAACCAAATTCAAAAAAGCACAGTTATTTGTTCACATTATTGACATTGTTGTTAGAGCGAAAAAAGTTTATATTTACTTTTTGAGGAAGGCAATAAAAACGCTGATTTTCCACGAAATATTCCGATTTAAAATTGATTTTGCGAGAATAAATAAAAAGCAAGGACAACAATTTTAAGGCCAAATATGTGAAAATATTAAAACGAATTCGCAACTTTGGAAATGGTTTTTCTATAGAAGCTATTTGGACACTCATAAAAGAGGGAAGATCGCATAATTAAATGCCTAGAGCAACATTAAAATGTTATAGCTAACACAAAATTCCACAATAATTAAATTAAAGAAACAACCATAGAAAATATTTTTACTACAAACAGAGAACCAATATAATTTTTTTATTTTCTCATAAAATTCCTTTAAAATATTTTCAGTTTAACACTGAAAACCTGACTGAACTTCAGTATAGAGGCAAAAAAAAAAAAATATTAAAAGAAAATTAAAAGAAATAACGACAGCAACATAGAAACTTACTTTGGGCACTTGAGAGCAACAACAACATCAACAAAAAGAACAACAATACGAAATCGCAATAACAACAAAAAACATCAACAACAAATGAAACAACATCGTCTAATCAACCTGCTCGACCCTTTTCTGCTATCACGAAAAGCACAATATAAATACATAAAATACAATGGATCAAGTCATTTAACATTAAACCAACAACACCATCCCTCTTTCCCCCGACCACACCAATAACAACCCGAAACAACACAGCTCAATCTGCTTTGTTGTAAACAAAAAAACAACAAAATAAAGAATAAAAAAAAATAACCCAACATACCGAATACGTTATTCAGCGAAGGTTGCGCTATAAAATTCCGGCACATTTTATTCCGTAACCATGTTGCTGCCCTCTTTAGCTATATTCAAAGTTTAGACTTTGAAAATACGTTAAAGCCAACAATTTAACAACAAAAACAACAGCAGCAACTTTACAAGGAACGTGGCTGAAAATAATAAAAAGTTTTCAGAAATAATGAACTCGTTCGCACCTCACTCCACTCACAACGCTAGGGTCCACACAGCTCCGACAGTCCATGCAAGCCCGACAAAGTCCCGACAACCGTCACAAATGTGCGAAGTACCCGTGTGCATAATTGAGAGGGTTTATAATTTGAGACCCATTAAATAATAATGCGTAGAAAGTTTGGCTGGCTGGCTGCATGTGATGCCGGCGTAAACTAATTTATGGCCAAGATAAGACAAGGGAAGGGGGTGGCATAGAAAGGATTGAGCGTTGAAGGTCTAAACTTTGGCACTAATGACTGGGAACAAAGTTAGAGGTTCGTAATTAAATTTAAAAAGCTGCTATGAAGAAAGTAAGAGTGTAACGTCTGGGTATTTGTTGGCTGATCCTAAAGTAGCGCGAAACGCAATGAGCTGGCGAGAAAGTTTTTTTTTAACCCTACGGCGAAAAATTCTATGTCGAAGCTTTATTTCTCACCTAGTTAAATTGCAAGCAACTAAAACGCACGTGACACTCGCCGATTTGAATGATTTTCGGATATGTGATAGGATACAAAAATCTTAGGTAGGCGTACTTTTTATACGTGCTCAATCGATGGTTTAAGTTTATAAAATTGCGTTAAAAATCAGCGAAATTTTTTTTTTTCACCATAACTTCACTATTTTCTATGAAAAAATACACAAACTGGGTATCAAACGAAAGGTACTTAAGAGCTACACATTTATAGAAAGACCGACGTTACTCGGGAGTTTATTAAAAATAATTTTTTAGCTCATTCATCGATTTGAAAAAACTTTTCAAATCAGTAACTTCGGCGGAATGTGTGCAAAAGTTTGGAAAATCGTGTTTTGTGTGTGCGTACCGATAGCTTACAAAAATATATTTTTAAATTTTATCTGATAGATTGTACATTTTGGAAGAAATTTGTACAAATCAGACCAAAAATTAATTCTTCTCATACCTAGATTTTCTCTTTTGAACTCGTATCGTAATGTTGCTGTAGCGTTCATTGTAAATCAGGCTACTAAGCTTGTACACGGGAGTTCATTTGTTATAATTGTTGGCGCAAGCTGTGTGTGTTGTTTTTAAAGCTTCACAATATTAACAACTCGCTGATAATTTCTTATATGACAAAAAATATATAAACAAAAACCAAACATTCTAAGTATATCTTTAGAATAAATTAAAACTTGCTTAACTCCAAAATATAGTTGAAAGAACTTCTGAACAGAAGATTTGTACAACATGAGGTGATAAGGGGGAAGGGGGTGAAGTAGAAGGGGATAGGCGGGAGCTCGAAGCAGAGAATTTTAAATAAAAATGGGTTTTATTAAGGCAGTTTCCTAGTTTAGATGGAAATGTGTTGGAAATTTTTAAAATTCAATAAAAACAAAATTAAAAATCCGGGTCATATAGAGATGTATATAAAAACCGCCCACAACGAATTTCAAGTTAATCGGTCCATTAGAAATTGAGATAGCATGCAAAGATTTGAATTCCGGTCGTACCAGCTTAGATGCCACACCACTGATATGGCTTTAACACGTTAAATAATAGGAATTTTAAAAAGTACTTTCAAGGACATATTCTTGAATGTCAAAACTTCCATTTACATTTTTTTAAAATTTAACACTAGAATACTGCCTAGAGTGTTTCAAAAAACCATCAAGTTTTAGATTAAAATGACGCACCCCTCACAATGAAAGACCATGAATTTTGTCAAAAAGAACAAGGGTATTCATACAAAAATAGAGGTCGCTACCATCGATTGACAAAATTTTGTTTTCTGAAATTCAATGAAAAATATCACGCTTCTAATTTGCATCTATTACACTATGATAGATACGTGCTTGCTAATCTCTGGATTCAAAATTTGGACTATTTTTGTACTACTTAAAATCAAAGTTTTGAGTTTTAGCAGATAAATAAGCTGTTTTGCGACGATAAATTAATTTCGATTAAAACGATAAAAAAAAATTATTTCCATTTAAATAGTAGGTAGTTGAAAAGTAAATTTTCTCTTATTTTCATTTGTAGGCACCATCTAGAACTGAAGAGCATTGTGAACCGAAACATTTACCTTCAATGAAATGTATTTATACTAGGTCGCTACTGTCATCAATCGATTTAAAACTGTCAATCTTTTATTGCTTGAAAAAAAAATAGCTCAACAATGGAAAAACTTACACATTTTCAAAACAATAATCATATCGTCGTAGCGCGCCATATTTGGTGAACCATATATATGGCAGATTCACATGTCTGACACGGAAAAGGATGTCTGAGTAAAAAAATTAACAAACGACTTAAATGTTAATTTAGATAAAAAGATCTACTTTTGTTATCACATTAGAAATATTAATAATACTAATAAAAATATAGATGAGTTTTGATCATCAATTTATAACTAGCTGAATCCCGCCCGCCTCGCCAGGTGTTTTTTAACAGGCTTACATTTATGTAGCTAGGTAAGTGTCTGTGAAGTTTCTGTATTCAGAAAAACTGACTTGAGTCTTTCTTTATGAACTGTGGCGTTAGAGCTTTTTTTTTGAAAATTGTAGAGAATTTTGGTGTTTTATCTTTCACCAGCGAATTCGTTAAAATAAAAAAAAATAAATGGCAACTCTATGAAAAATAATTACAGACCCATTTTTACATAGTGTTCGCCCTAGTATGTAATTCATAATAGTAAACAAATTTAGCTGACATACGTATGGTAAGAGAACTACATCGTATAACGATGTTAAAATAACGGACTCGGATTAAGCGATTAATTTTTACCTAGTGTTCGTCAGCACCAAATTAGTAAAAATGAAAAAAATTTAGATGGCAATCCCTATGGTTAGAAAATTGCATCATTTTGAAATGCTGATGACGGATTCGGATTTAGTGGCCCTTTTTACCTTCGGTTCGCTCTAGAACCGAATTTCTAAAAAGAAAACAGTTTTAAATGCCAACTCTATGGAAAAATTCTGACGACTGATTCGGATTCAGCGACTCATTTTTAGCTTATGTTTGCCCAGCATTGAATTCAAAAAATTAAATAATTTAGTTGGCAAGCGTATGGTAAAATTATGACAACGGATTCAGACTCAGTGACTCATTTTTAGTTAATGTTATCCCCAGCACCGAATTCGTAAAAATAAAAAAAATTAAAGTGGCAGCGCTATGCACAAGAACGTACTTTTGAATTCGTTAAAATTTTAAAATTTAGGTGGTAAAAAATTACATATTTTTTGAAATTCTGACAACTGAATCGGATTCAGTGACCGATTTTTACCTAGTGTTCGTCCACCAAATTCGAAACAATAAAAAAATTTAGGTGGCTGCCCTGATTTTTTTTTAGCTTATAACCTTCGCAACATAATTATCTACATTTAAAAAAAAAATCAACTAAATTGTTTGAAAATTACGGGCAGCAGAGTGGAGCAAACGCTTTTCCACTTTGTTTTATATACATAAATATAGATAAAAAAATAGTGCTTCCAAGAAATGAACAGGGACAATGAGCTCTTGTTTATCTACACTTACCGGTCGCTCGAGACATGTTACCAATCAGTACCAACATTTAATGTAAAAAATTCCAATGAAAGCAGCACGAACTTACTTATTGAATAGTGCACGCAGAGAAAAAATATGTTTACATATGTTTGGTTTTAAAAACAAAATATTCAGAGGGAACCACCTAATGATTAAGAACTTTCCTACAATAGCATTAGTTTTCGATATAATAAGATATTAGTTGTGTCCAACATCTAAGGCAATTACCTTAGCTAAAAAACTAACGTCTACATTAACATGCTTGTGACAAAATAGAATTGTGTGTTTCTACCCAATAAAAATATATTTGCATCACTGTTAAACTCAAAAAGAACAGAACTCTGCAAATTTAAAACAAACAGAACTCCATTCTTTTATGTGTTTCGCCTAGACATACATATATCTGTTTCTTTTGCACTTGCACGAAAAAAATCGGAAACCTTGTTGCCTTATGCGCTTGCTTTTCACAGTTGCCAAGTCTTGGCATCATTATAAGTATCAAGCAGCCGCGCCAAACGTGTTGAAAGCTTAGCTCTTGTGAAAAGTGTTATTGTTTTTTAAATGAAAAGTGTTTGTGTTTTCAAATTAATAAAATAAAAAAAAAAATAAAAGAAAAATAAGGCGGTTCAGCAGTAAAAATAGGTGAGTTTTGAAGCAACTTTGCTGATAAAGCGGGTGCTTCGCTGGCAAAGTGGATGAAATATGTTTCTGTTAATATAGTGTAACCATCGGTATAAATATTATGTTGTTCTTAATTATCGTTTTAAAAATAATTGCTTGACTGCAATTAAATTATGTATTCTCCAATTAATACATATTTGTCCGTGAATATTTAATGTTATTCTTGACTAAATTATATTTCCATTTTTCCAAATTTCCATTTATAATTACAATATATTTAAATGAAAACATATTTTCTTCAAAACAAATTATATTGTTTTTAAATTCAAATAACAAGTACTAAGGTACAATTAAATAATGTTAAGATGCAAATATATATAAGGAATGCGACAAAAAGATAAGGTCAGTCTGTTTTTTCTTTGTGGAGCTCAATTTGAGTGATTACTCTTTGGATCTTGTGGATTTTATTGTTCGATAGAGAGAATGCAACAAATAAATTCTAATACTTATAATGAGTAAACAAGGTCCCGTTAGTTTTAAATACATCAAAAATGAAAAAAAGCTAAATTTTGCTGTGACAAAATGATAAGGTCAGTTGCAATTTTTGCATTGTTTGGTCAGGTGAGTGTTCCGCTTGTATTAAAATTTGATTTATTTTAATAATTATATTATTAAACAGTTTTTGAAGAGAAATGGGTCGTGGTAAGAGTCTCACTACTTACGAGAAAGGATTTATTGACGGAAAGGTTGTTGAAGGAGTTGGAATGAGACAAATCGCCAGAGACCTTGGAAGATCACTGTGTGTTGTACAAAATTATTTGACGGATCAAGAAAATTATGGAAAAAAAAGAGTCCTGGTCGAAAAAAAGTACTTTCCGCGACCACAGTGCGCTCCATTGGACGAATTGCCTCAAATTCTACCATAAGTGCAGCAAAAATTAAGGCAGAGCTTAAGCTTACTGCATCCAAAAGGACAGTACTCAGAGCCATCGACGGAAATGAATATTTGAAGCGAGCCAAAATGAAAAAAATTCCTTGCCTCAATGCTGACCATAAGGCGAAGAGGCTTGAATTCGCTAAATTAAACATGTCAACCAATTGGCATCAGGTAATTTTATAATAAATAAAAAGAAAATCATTTGTAGGTTTTAATGACTGTTTTTTTTCTTTCAGATGATTTTTTCGGACGAGAAAAAATTCAATCTTGATGGCCCAGATGGTTTAAATTATTATTGGCGGGATTTAAGAAAGGAGCCTCGATATTTTTCAAAAAGAAATTTTGGTGGTGGTTCGTTGATGGTGTGGGGAGCATTCAGCTCTATTGGAACATTGCCTCTCGCATTTCCGTCAACACGCATGAACAGTGCTGAATACCAGGAAGTACTCTCCACATGTTTGCTGCCTTTTCTTGCTGAAAATCGAGAAGCGCCGCTTGTTTTTCAGCAAGATAATGCAGCGATCCATGTGAGTCGGTCAACAAAGGAGTGGTTTGTGGGCAATTCAGTGGAAGTCTTGGACTGGCCCGCACGCTCACCTGACCTGAATCCCATGGAGAACATGTGGGAAATTCTTGTACGTGAAGTAATGCCGATAACAGGCAGTTTAGCACTGTTGCTGATCTGAAAGTGGCCATACTGAATGCCTGGAGAGAAATTCGGCAAACAACACTCGCGAGCCTGGTAGGATCGATGCCGGGGCGTATTTTTAAGACAATACAAAAAAATGGAAGCCAAATTAATTAAAAAAATTTATTCTGTACATTAATAAACTTGTTTTCGTAAAAAATTGCAACTGACCTTATCATTTTGTCACAGCAAAATTTAGCTTTTTTTCATTTTTGATGTATTTAAAACTAACGGGACTTTGTTTACTCATTATATTAGAATTTATTTGTTGCGTTCTCTCTATCGAACAATAAAATCCACAAGATCCAAATAGTAATCACTCAAATTGAGCTCCACAAAGAAAAAACAGACTGACCTTATCTTTTTGTCGCATACCTTATAAAGAAAAATTGCATTAATTAATCATATTTATGTGGAAGAAATATGCAAAAACATATTATACTTCCTGCAAATTATGTTTGGGAGGCCTATTATTTTTCAGCGTGTGTATTTTAAGTGAGCCCTCTACGTAAAAACAAAACATTGTACAAAATATTGGTTGAATAAACTCCATCTTATAACTAATTATTTAAACATTTCCCTGAAAAGATTGAAATTCATGAGATATGATCATGTGGATTTGACAAGTGGATCTGCCCTTAATATGGTTCACCAAATATGGTGCTCTACAACGATATGATTTATCCATTGTTGAGCTTGTTTTTTTTTTTTAAACAATGAAAGATTGACAGTTGAAAATCATTTAATGACAATAGCGACCGATAAGTGACCAATAGGTCATAAATACATTTCATTGCAGGTAAAAGTTTCGGTTCACAATGCTCTTCAGTTCTATATGGTGCATACAAACCAAAATATTTTTTGGGAATTAATTTATCATTGTAAAACAGCTTATTTTTCTGCTAAAACTCTTAATTTTGATTTTTACGATGGCTTTCAATCTCGTGTAACATGATGAAAAAAAATTAATACAATTTGAAAAAGCCACATACTCTGTTATTTGAACGCCGCTATTCCGAATGGAGTGCATAAGATTTAAAAAAAATTGCAATTTACCCCTCATTTTTGCAGAAATACCCAAAAAAACTACAATTTTTTTTTGTTTTTTTTTAATCGCAATTTTCTCGATGATACCGGATCTTTAGTGCATTGAAATGCGCGTTTAGCGTGTTCCCGATGGTTCGACTTCAAAGACATGCAATTAGAACTTTTTTTTTTATTCCCCAAATTTTATAAAAGCAAAATTTTTTAAATTTCCTTGTTTCTCAATTTTTCGAGTTTTATCATAATGTAATGAAAATTTAATTGGGACATCAATAGCATTTTGCCAATGGGACTTTAAGTCTCATATATTAGCTTCACGGTTTTACCTCAACAACTGCTGTTGATAGATCAGTATCCTCAAAAAGTGCATAAAAGGTAATTAACAGTTTTTTATACATTGTAAACATCTCCTTCAACTCAATTTTATAAAAATCGATAAATTCATTTAATATTGGGTTGTTCAAGAATTCAGTGAGGTTTTTTTTTTTTTATTTACATCTTAGGCTCATTTATTTCATATGTGTAATCAATAATAATCAATTATATATTCGCCTTTCTTTCGATCATCTTCTCCCATTTCTGTGGTAGTTTCATTATTTGGCGCATGAAGGAGTGACTTCTCCACTCCTCTTTCTCCACTTTTCTCTGAAAAGAACTTCGCAAGGGGCTGTTTGATAAAGCTATTATTATCAAAGGTTTTCAAATTCAATGAATTTGAAAGGAGTGAAACATATGGTAATACGTCGGCGCAAGGTCTACACTATACACCTTCCTTAGAGCAGGTATGGAAAGTTGGTATATAAGCGCCTGTGCATGGAGTAGAAATGGTCGAAGATGATAAGGCTTGATCTATCTCCAATATTAAGACCAAAATAAAGGATTTTATGCAAAAGGTTAAGAGACATATAATCCTTGATTCAAACTTCTCATAGTGGAGTTTGGTGATATAAGGCAGTCTTCGTTTTTAGTAATGGATTTATTTATCCTGTTCTGATGGCTAGGTAGAATGCCCGCCATTCACGGTTTAGTGTATAAACTGTACACTAAGGTGGGTTACCAAAAATAAATATAAAAATTCACCCCTTAGAATGATAGCTTACCTCGAAAGTATTTCAGCACTATCAAAAATATTTTTTTTTTTTTTGAGTGTCTCAAAAAACAGCCAAAATGGTATTTTATTCATAACCTTGGCATTCCTGGTCGGATCATATCGTTGGAAAGGTCTTAAAGAGTACCACTTTGTGTTGTTATATATCATTGACCTCAGGTGTCATCTTCAAGTGGATATTTCAATTTTTATAATTTTTTTTTCCACTTGTAACCCCAAAATTCCGATAAAAAAACATTATTAAATCAAACTTCATTAAATTTCAGTATATCATTTTGCTGAAATCAAATGATTTCATTCACTAGAAAGGGAAGTTTTGATTGAAAACTAAACATTAACATGTTTTGTGTTATTGAATTTCCATATTCTATAAATAAATAAGCAACTACTTATACAAAAAAAAAAAAGACTACAATGGTTTTGAAAAATCTACAAATCTTATAGTGAATCTGCTAAAACCTAGACTCATAGCAAAAAATAAGCGTTTATTAGAAAATCTTCAAGAACTTACCAGCTTTGACTACAACATCTCTGGAGACCACAGTTCCAACAGCATTCGTTGAAACGCAGTGATATACCGACCAATGGACATCCTGACGAAATTCCTCAGCTTCGAATGGGGGAAAATATAATGAGCCATTTGCTAAAATGTGGCGTACCTGAAAATTTCGGTAAGTAAAATAAAATTTTTTGAACAACAAGGAATGCACAAATATTATTGCTAAAAAATAAAAAATAATTTAAAATTTATATAAAGACAGAAATCAAAATTGATGGAATCTCACTTTGCTATGAAATCCATTCTATCAAGATGAACAATAAATTAACTTTGGATTTTTTATGCCTTGACGTTTAAATATAATATCAAAAATAGGGAAGCAGAAAATTTTAAGCTTCTAAATCTTCCAGCACAAACAACATTATTTAATGTTATAAAATTTTTAATGGTTATTAAATGATTTAACTACATACTGTAAATATTCGATAAAAGATGTCTGAAAGGTGATGTTTTGAAAAATAAGCTCTCGACAATAAATCAAAGTCAGACTAGAGCAAAAGCTCTGATAACCAATGAGGAAAAAAACGCATTACTTATAACGGATCTCATCCCTTGCCCTTACTCATGAGCTTATAACGCGTACATACAAAGTTGGGTCATGTCCGTCCATAGTCTATAAAGGCCAAGGCATTGAACAGCGTCTGTGAGAGTGTAAAAATTTAAAAAAATAAACACACACAAACTACTTCAGAGTTCGGCAAAACTGTTATTTCAATGGTTTGCAGAGGGAATAACAACAACAACAGAGGCAACAACCAACAAAGTGGCGTCCGAGCATTGACTTTGGCTACATCCTATGGTATAGCAATTGAAGTGCTGTTGTTTTTGTTGTCGCTTTTTGCCATAATTCGCAGCCCAGCAAGCGACCATATACAACATCGATTCAACCCTCGAGTCGATAGCATGGCCGGAAGTACGGTTCAATTGCTTATTGATTAAGTTATTTTGAATCGTTGAATGGTGGAGCGTATTGTTGTTGTTATTGTTGAATGCCATGAATGGGTTCGTTCCCTGGTTAGTTTATAGTTTAGACAGCAGCATTCGCATGCAACAGCGAACGATGAAAACGTACTCGTAGTCACATTAAATAAGACGATGACGGACGCCAGAAGCAAAGAGCCTTGTTTAGCGCGACATAACAACATTATAGTTGTTGTTGTGCTCATAATTTTGCACCTAATAATTTTATAAAAATGGTGCCTATTATTTGCACCTAATGACTCAACTTTACACACACACACACGTTACACCAATATTTCTTAAAACTAAACAAACATATTTTAAGTTCTATCAAAACCAGGCTTCGTTCCAAAGGTTCAACTTTTTCGAACCGTTATTTATCATAACATTAAAACGCTTTTATTAAGGTTGAGCATCATTTTTAAGTGTCGCTCCATGGCACCCACTTCGTGAGCACAAAAACCTTATCGTAAAAAGGCATTTAATGCCTGAAAATAGTATGCATCATTTAAGTATCTACAACACATTTTTTACTGTATCGTGCTAAATTTAAGTCTATGAGTATATTTTTAGTGGTTCCTCATCCTCAACCTCAACCTCGACCCAAACTATTGAGTTTTCTCCATTTTGTCGTTTTTGTTGCTTTTTTGATATATTAAATCCAATGAAGTCGATACTGTGCCTGACGTTGCTGTAATAAATTGTTGTTCGTGTGCCTTCTATGTGTTTCAGTGCGAAAAGGACTTTCTTTTGCTGCTCTTTGACGGCTTTTCTGTTCTATTTTTGTTTTTTTTTAATACCTAGTTATTTATTACTTATAAAAATGAAAAGTCCTTGACTAAGGTATAAAGTTCGACGGCTAGAAAGATAAAAAAATTACATCCTATAAAAACTATGTGAAAAATTTAACACGTGAAAAATAGTAGCTTCTGTAAAATATCGTTGGCAGCAGCAAAGCATTAAATAGTTTTACGTATAATCAAGTATAATAGTAAAATATTGCTTACACCTGACATTTTTTATGGCATTATCTATTTTTATCCAGCTCACACCAGTCATAGATACTGAAAAACAAACAAGCCTTTTATTGCTAAACGCTCACTATCGAGGATGAAATTTAAATTCAAATGCTTAACCATAACGAACTCCCTATGCAAAAGTAAGAGAAACTGTCGTGCACCTGTGTCTTTTACCTTTGGTTTGTTTTCTACCCAGGTATAAATATACTTAGTTAAATGAAAAACTTTTAAGTTTTTATTAGGAGTAAGCTTCTTAGTGGCAAGCTGTTTGAGCCTTCGTATATTTAATACGAAAAAAATCAATAACTAAATGTGCAGTTTTTTACAGAAATATAATTCTTCTGTTAGTCTTGGACTAAGCTTCCAGTCGGAGAGTAAAAAGTTTTTTAAAGGCCTATCGAGGGGTCCTCTTCATAAAACATGTTCAAAAAGACTTTGTTAGAACCATTTTGTGTTGATAAATTATTAACGAATATTATAATTAAAAAATATTTGTACATTAAAATATATATAATTAAGAGTATCTCAGATATTATCTAGACCCTCTCCGAGTGTGTTGAAAATACATGTCATTTTTAAGATGTCAATTCAATGAGGTCTCAGTTTCTAGAAGAGATAAATGCAAAAAAAAATTTCGTTTACCGCAACTGAAAAATCCACCAAATATACTTCGTTTGCGACCTGTAGTTGCTGCAAACGAATATTCATTTGATAAAATAACGAAAATGAAACATTTTTTAACTCATAAATTTAATATTTAAAAAAAAAATACTTTTTTACTTCCATCGTTGGGACTCCATCCCCGACTCCGACCATATTGCATCACCGTGTTGCACCACCGTCTATTGTAGTCGGCTAATATTCGGCAATTTTCCTGCTCGTAATGCTGCGTGGAACACAATTGTGTTGAAGTAAGGGTGCACAATATTTTCGTTTATGGAAAAAGATTAACATTTGTCATCAACAAAAGCCCGTTTTGCTTAACATTTGCCGTTAACGAAATCCAAAAGCAACGAAATCCTTATTTGACTTGAAATCAGTAAATAAAATCAGCGTTGAGTTTTGTCATCATTTTTTATTATTTTTTCAGCCAAAAAAAACTTTATTAATTTAAAATGTTCGTTTAATATAAATTCTTCATTTGCCTCAAATGAAAAATTGCACGCGCTTATGACAAACAAAATTTATTTCCTGCAACTAAATATCCCGTTTCCCACAACTGTTTCCATTTCTCGTAACCGTTGAAACGTTTATAGAACTGCCGATAATCGTTTTTTTTTTTCTTTGCGTGTATGAAAAGCAATTATATCGTTGCAAAGTTTGATACATACAGAATATGTTGGTGCACTTTCAGCCCAGCAGACCTCATCTGTTTTTTGCAAAAATAAAAATTAATTTTTTTTTCTTTTATTATTCGTGACAAAAAGTTAAAATGAGCAACTCTAAGGAAAAGTATGCACAAAGTGTGAGCCCAATCGGAGTTTTTCTTTATTTTCGGCAACATTCAAAATGGAGGAATGGAGGTTCTGAAAAAGTCGGAAAATTGAGCGGCATCAGTTATTTAGTTTGTTAACAGTGCTTGATTTTGTCAGTTTCCCTCAATTGTGATTTGTGATTTTAGCACTGAATAAAAAAAAAAAAACGTTGCTGCGCCAACAAAATTAGTTATGTGTTTTTTAGTAATTTTTCAGGAGAGCAAAAAACTGATACCTGGTGTCCATAGGCAATATTTTGCAAATGTCATATTTACTTACTTACTTACTTAGGTGGTCGTAACAACCCGTGTCCGGGTTTCAGCCGACCTCATCAGCTCTCGCCAGGCGTCTCTGCTTTGCGCGCGCCTTCTCCAATCGGATACACCAAGTGCGGTTAGGGCTTCCTTAGCCTGGTCCATCCATCGGAGGCATGGTCTCCCTCGTCGTCGTTGACCAGCGACCCTCGCTTCGAGCACCTTTTTCGCTGGAGCTTCGTCGTCCATACGATGGACATGACCCAGCCAGCGTAGTCGCTGCACAGTTATACGCCGAACTACGTCAATGTCATCGTAGAGCTCATACAGCTCGAAGATTTTGCGAAGAACTTTTCTCTCGAACACCCCCAGAGCGGCTGCGTCAGTTTGCGAAACTACCCATGCCTCAGCGCCATAAAGCAGCACAGGTAGAACAAGCGTCTTGTAGAGTGTTAGTTTTGTCGATCGAGAGAGGGCTCTGGAACTTAGTTGCTTACTGAGCCCGCAGTAGCACCTATTAGCAATTATTGTACTTCGCTTTATCTCCAGGCTGACTTCGTTGTTGTTATGAATGGCGGTGCCAAGGTAAACGAACTCCTTGACTACTTCAAAGTTATAGCTGCCGGATGAAACGTGGGAGTCTAAACGCCGCGCTCCCTTGTTTGTTTGTTTGTAGACAGCATATACTTTGTTTTGCCCTCATTTATCGTCAAACCCACTTTGGCTAATTCCTTTTCGATAGCGGCGAAAGCAGCGGTAACATCTCTATTGGTTCTGCCGACAATATCAATATCATCAGCGTACGCAAGGAGCTGGACGCCTTTGTAGAAAATGGTGCCATTACGATGCACACCGGCCTTTCGTACGATCCCCTCCATGATGATGTTAAAGAGATCGCAAGACAGTGGATCGCCTTGCCTGAAACCTCTTTCGGTATTGAAGGTTTCGGAGAGGTCATTTCCTACCTTGACGGAGCTGCGTGTGTTGCTCAACGTCATTCTGCAAAGTCTGATCAACTTTGCAGGTATACCGAACTCAGACATTGTTGCGTATAGGCAATCCCTTCTCGGGCTATCGAACGCAGCTTTAAAATCGACAAAAAGATGGTGTGTGTCAATTTGATTTTCGTGGGTTTTCTCCAGGACTTGTCGTAGCGTCAATATCTGGTCTATGGTGGACTTACCAGGTCGAAACCCACACTGATAAGGTCCAATCAGTGTTTTTGTAATCGGCTTTAATCTTTCACACAGTACGCTTGAGAGAACCTTATATGCGATGGAAATAAGACTGATACCTCTATAACTTGCGCAAATTGTTGGGTCTCCTTTCTTAAATATAGGGCACAGTACGCTGAGATTCCAATCGTCGGGCATGCTTTCTTCTAGCCATATTTTGCTGATGAGCTGATGCATGCGCCTTATCAATTCATCGCCGCCGGTTTTAAACAATTCATCTGACAGGCCGTCAGCACCCGCTGCTTTATTGTTTTTGAGTCGTTGGATAGCAACTCGAACCTCTTCACGGCTAGGTGGTGGTACTTCCACTCCGTCATCGTTGATTGGTGGCTCTGAACTGCGCACTCCATGGGCGGTATTGGTGGAATCTTCGCCAGTAAGTAAATTGGAGAAGTGCCGTCTCCACAATCTCAGCACACACTGCGTATCCGTATTCAGATCTCCATTTTCGTCTCTACAAGTGGATGCTCCGGGCTTGAGTTAAATTAAATATATGACATTGATTTGTGGAAAAATAAATCAAATTTTGTTTCGCCAATTTCGATGTGGTAAACATTTAGTTTTTTAATTGAGATTACAATTGTTTTCTTCCATAACACCAAATGTGTGTGTGTGACGAAATTAAGAAAAACTTTTTTTATAGAATAATTTCAAAAAATCATGATAGTGGGCACCTGTAGCAGTGCAATGCTGGTGGTCGGACTTCCAAGTTCCAGACTTTTTTAATTTGAACGTTACAATCACCTTTTTGCCTATTACATCGTAAGTTCAAAGCGAGAAAATATACCAAAATAATTTGAAGAAAATGGTTTTAACCACTATTTTGGTGCTCTATATATGAAAAACTAGTACGAAATGGAGCATCGGCAGGGTATCAAAGCTAAGATACCCCCCCGCGGCCGTACTGAAGTAGATACGAGGTCTTTAGACGTCTGTAAAATTTTTATGTATAATCTGCAAAAATATTTATGTCATACTCTTAATTTAATTTTACCCTTAGCTGCCACATAAAGTTATTTATAAACAAAGTAAAATGCCACACCCATATTTCTAGCATAAAGACTCCTCATTTTACCGAAGAATATATGTATGGGTTGGATAAACGATGTGGGCGGATCTTGGATACATGCAGACGCGATGTCATTCAGTTTTATATATTTACGAAAGTTTTTCAATTTTGATGGTTTTCATCCGATTTTGCCAAATATCAAAGAGTGGCTTATGTTAAATATCAAAGTTTGTATGCAAAATTTCAAGACATTTCTGTAATTTTTGCAGATTTTTAAGCGATTTAACGTTTTCAATAAAGCCGCTTTGTATGGGAGGTAGGCGCGGTTATCATACGATTTTGTCAAATACTATAGTGATAGTCTATATTATTAATTCATTCATTTCATATTGAAGACCAAAGCTTATATGCAAAATTTCAAGGCATTTCATTAATGTTTGAGGATTTTGAAGAGATGTTATGGTTAAAATAAAGTCACTTTGTATGGGAGATAGGCGTGGTTTTCATTCAATGTTTTCAAATTTCATTGCTAGGATAGATTTATATTGAAGATGAAACCTTACATGTAAAATTTTAAGGCACTTCATTAATTTTTGTGGATTTTGAAGAGACTTCACTGTTAAAATAAAGTGACTTTATATGGGAGGTAGGCGTGGTTTCCATCCGATTTTTTCAAATTTCATAGTGAGTATTTATATTGAAGACTAAAGCTTACATGTCAAATTTGAAGGCATTTCATGAATATTTGTGGATTTTGAAGAGATTTTGCGGTTAAAATAAAGTCACTTTGTATGGGAGGTAGGCGTGGTTTTCATCCGATTTGGCTCATTCTCGAACCTAATCTCTTTTTTTTAGAAAGAAGCGTATGTTTTGAATTTAATTGCGATAGCTTTAAAATTACGAAAATGTAATCGTGTCGATAGACGGACACACGGAAATCGATTCAGGAGGTGATCCTGATCAAAAATATATATACTTTCTCCTCATTCTTGGCGTTACAAACGGAATGAAAAAGTTAATATATCCCTTACGCAGTACGCGTTGGGGTATAATAAATAATTTTTACACATTTCTTTCGATTTCTGCAGGTGTTTTTAACTGTAATAATTGAAATTATCAAATTAATTCTGCAGCAAGGCACCAACAAAGATCAACTACAAAAAACATCAAATCTTTTCTTTGTATCTGGTTTCCATGTGCTTGCACGTGATGAAAACATTTGCCTTACTCGTGCGACTCAGAGGGTATTAGGAAGTTGGAGTTCGTCCAGATAACAGTGCAAAGAATGAATTTTCATGGACATACGGAAGCGAATTACATTGAATGCGCCTAACATATCGTTTATAAGAACTGCATAATTTGTGTTTTTCACCAAGAAAACTCTCGAATACAGCTTTCATTGCATCCTACGCTACCAACTGTTCTGCAGAAAACTGAGCATTGACCTCATCGCCTTGTACATGATTCTGAATGTGTTGACCTTGTATTTTCTCGCTAAAATTATAATTTTTTTCGGAATCAGCAATCAATTTTACACTAAGAAAGCATATTGTATTTTTGGTGTAAGAACTTACGCTGTAATGGGTAAAAAGGTGACCGCAACTTTCAAATGCAAAAAAGTCTGGATCTCGGAACACCTATGTGACCCACAAGTCCGATCAACTCTGGTGGGCAATAGATGGTGTTAATAAAATATGCAATAAAAAAAATTGACAAAAATCACATACATATCTGGTTTTGTTGGTCCAGCGACGAAATCATTTAAAGAATTTTTCTTAAATTTTATATTGCTAATGAAATCTAGTGAACCGAATCGCTGAAAATGTAGCAAAAAGCTTACAGTGAATCGACTTTCTCAAAAATACGTGCATTTAAGTGGTACAGTGTTCAAAAGCGGTCTAGATTTGGTGTAAGATTTGACTCGCTCTGGTCGGCCATCAACGTACTCAACTGAAGTTAATATCAAATAAGTGAAGAGATAGCAGCTGAACATTTTGTGTCCCAAGAATCAATTTGTACTTTTGCACACGATTGTTTGGATATGAAACGCGTTGCCACTCGAATAGTTCCAAAAGTTCTGAATTTTCTTCAAAAACTTAATCGCGTACAGGTCGATTAACCACATTCATAAAATGATTTACAACTAGTGATCAAATCTGAGTTAACGAGTTTGACATTCAATTCTTCAAGGCTTCATAATGGCGTCTTTTAACTGAGCCCAAACCGAAAAAAAATCGTCGAAGTGGTTCAAAAATCAGGGGTAATGTTGACTGTTTTCTTTGATTATCACTGTGTTGTGTACATGAAATTCTTGCCTGAAAAACAGACTGTTAATAAGGGATTTTTTAGGGGCGTTATGCGACGTTTGAGAGAGCCAATTTGTCGAAACAGACCAGGTTTGTGGAAATAAAACTCTATTATCGCACAACCATCGTATTCACCTGATATGACTCCGGTGGACTTTTTTCTCTTTCCAAAACTCAAATGACCACATCGAGGCACCCATTTTCAGCTGATAAAAGGCATCAATAAAACTGCGCGGTGGGAACAGAGGTCGATTCCGGAAAATGCGTTGGAATATGTTTTGATGATTGCATTATTTGTTGGAATAAGTTATTTCGGAAGGGGCCTACTTTGAAGGTGATATAACAAATTTGAATGAATAATAAATATTTTGTGTTTTATTGGCCAATTTCCAAAACTTTTTTGACAGAATGTATTCTATATGTATATAGAAACCCAGTGATCTTTGGGTTGTGTCTTAAAATGATTTAATGCTGAAAAAGTGCGAAAAAGCTGTAGTAGCTGATCGTTATTGCGTAATTATTACATTTATTTTTATGGAATTTTGCCTAAAAATATAAGTATTGGATTAGAAGAATTAACTGAACTTTAGAGTTTCTTCAAAAATATCAAATAAGAAACATTTTTAAAAAAAAAAAAAATATCAAACCATTAAAATGCAACTGAATAAAATGCTCTTACATTCTCATAATATATAATTTCAGTACAGGTGAAGGTAACTACTACAGGCTAAATAATAAAATATTAATGAGTCAAACGTGACAAACCTTACAGCTACCTCATAAATAACATTTAACAAAATCAAACATGTATGCAATATATGAATATATTATCGACTTTAAAATTGTCTGCAAATGTATGATAACACTTTAGTAGTCATAAAGCAATCTCTCGAACCGCTTACTTCATTAACACTTATTACTACGACTCACCTTTGATATGGACGTAATCGGGTTGTTATCTTTATCCAACCACTCAGCAGTTGGCGGTGGATTTCCGTGTGCTATACAATCAGCTATGCTACCAGCAGTGTTTGTAAACTCGATGCGACTAGGCGGCTCATGGGAAAAACTTGGTCCCTGTGTGTCAAAGAAATTGGAAGCAGCTGAAATTAAATAAAGAAGAAAAGAAAAAATATAAATCTCAGATAAACGAGCTGGCAAAGAAATTTACATAATTTTGTGGCTGAAATTAAAAGCAATTCCATTTAATGAATTTTTAGCTTATCTAGATTTGATCTTGAGATGGCGACATATTAACATGCCATTAGCACGCATGCACGCACACACATAAACAAACACACAATAAAAGGAGTAGCTCAAGGAGAAACACATAAAGAAGAACTTAAATGCATCATACAAAAAACTCCCGGAATATTCCATTAAAAATATAAATATTCATTTTATCCGACTACGTCTTTATGAATTCCACACGTGAATTGAAAAAAAAAAATGCAAGAAAGCACGTTAAGCACAAAACCCAGGCACGTCCTTAAAAGTCCTTTGCAACGGCAGTAGGCTGAATACGGAGTTTGGTAGCAAAAAAATTGACACAAAAGCTGAAGGTAGAAAAGAAAAAAAACCAAGACGAGAAAAAAACAGGAATATGAGACCGACTCGAAAACCGCAGATGCTGCATGGATCCTTGAAACAAATTGCAAAACACATGCAAGTGCGGGTGCGAGTGCGAGTGGGTGGGCAGCAACTTTGGTTAAGTGGGCGTGGTAGGATGTTGCAATAATACAGGAAATTGCAAAAAACATTTGCAGCGGAAGAGTTGTGAATGACTTGAAACAAAAAAGGGTTGGAGAAAAAAATAAAAAAAGTTGAAGATGTAATTACTATAGCAGGCATTCATAGCTTCAAGTTGACTGCTGCCTGCCCTGACTCGCTTGCTTAGTGACACATGCTGCGGCGGTAACGGCGTCTGTTGCTGCTGCTTCTGCTACTTCTGCTGCATGTTGTTGAGTACATTGTCACAGCTAAAGATGAAAGCCCGACGCTGCTCTGATGTTGACGATGATGATGTTTACAATATAATGAAGATGATGACGATGACGACAACGATGATGACGACGATTACTGTGCACCCCATTGAGCCGAAGTTGATTACACTTATCTCACAAAACTGTTGCGGCGCAGCATATACAAATTGATGCTGCTGTTGCTGCCACGGTGTCTGGGCGCAAACATATCGCATCATAGCACGAACCATGGCAACCCATTCCACCTCTAACTCACTTTTGCGGAACTGCTGCAATTTGTTTCACTCGCTCAGATTCGCGCAGCGTCATCAAGCTTTTCTATTGACAGATCATCAGATAAGATACTGCGTTGAAGACTCCAAACGTGCTGGCTGCTTCAAGGATGTGTGTGCAGCAGCAGAGTTTTTCTTTTTAGATTTTTAAATTGCTTAAAAAGCGAAGATAAAACTAATGAAGTGTGAAAATCGAGTCTGCGGGGACATTAATTAGGGTCGCAAAGAGAATAAGTTGAGAATATGCTTGAAATATAAGTGACTAAAGGTAGTGTTGATAAAGAAACATGTTTTGGCAAATATAATTTTAGAATTTCTTTTAAATTTGCAAGTTTCCATATAATAGAAATGAGTTTTCTTAAAATCTTTTACCCATGTTCCTCCTTTCTGTGAGAAGTTTTTGCTAATTTTTCAGTTTTGCTTCAATGCTAGGATCATTTAAGATAGATGGAGCCAAATCAAAAATTTGACTAGACATATTTGTCGATATGTCCACCATTATATTACGACCGTATGACTCCGCTTTGTGGGAAATAAACTCTTTCTATCAATTATTTCATCAGCGTGATCCATATTAACACTTCTAACATCAAAATTTTCACTATCAGAATTATTGATTGCAACGTTTATCACTATTAGATCAGCCTGTAGTTGCGCAATTTCTGTCTGCAATCGATTTACTTGTTTTTTGAATTCTTAATCTCAATTTAAGGTATCATTACAGTTTCGGATAGAGAAAAAGTAAGCAATTTATTAACGTTATTAACTTGGGCCCTTTATTAGATATTGACATACATTTTTTTTTTAAAAAACTTGTACATCTTTGAAAATTGAAAAATAAACAAAAGAAAACTATTTTTATAATTTGTATGAGTTATATGTTAGATGGCACCAAAGTGAAGTAGTCAAAAATCCGGTGTCCATATGGCGGACATTTAATCTCTGGAATGGGACGTCTGAAACAAAAAAAAGACAAAAATAATTATTAAGGGGATGGCACTGTTTTAAAAAATGTTGGGACATTTTTCTTATAATTTTTTTTTTTCTGAATGTACAACATTCAAGAGTATTTTGTAAAAATTTGAATTAAATCGTGTTAAAACTAACAAAAATAAAGCGGGTCAATTGAGCGGACCTCTTTTAAAATCGACTTGAAATCGAGACTTTAAATCGATTTTCTGGAAAACAACATTTTTGAAGTCGGTAAACACGAAGCCTCAAAATCTATTTGGCCGATCGTTTAGAAATTTTTACACTATTTCTACACATATCTCAATCAACAGGTAATGCCGAAGCGTCTTTTTTTCTTTTTTTCCTTTCTTAAAATAATAAAATAATCTCTAGTTTTCAGCGAAAATCGCGTTTTTGACTTAAAAAAAAAAAACATTTAAAAAAAAAACTCTTCGGTATTACCTCGGGAAACATATTGCCTTTTAAACTAATATTTAATTTTTTTCAGATGATCCACTAACCTCTAATCGTGTTCACCGCAAAACAACTTTTTTTCGAGTCTCCTCCGGAGAATCGCTGCCACCGATTTATTTGTCGATAATATTCAATTTTTTTTCCAAATATGCTTAACCCTGGATGTGCATCGTTAGCCGATTCTTTTTTCTCGTTCAGATTTCACTGTGCTTTCGTATATTAAGAGTTACCGGAAAGATCTTTGTTTTGGTCGGACGTGCGAACCTCTTAGCAGAATGGAAGTCAGTGTTTTAAGCAAACATATTAGTCGTATCGACTAACAAAGCATTTAATGTGACTTTTTGTAGCTATCCGTGTCAATAAATGTGTAGTTTTTTTTTAATAATTTTTGATTTATTTTAATAAATTGTTTTTTAATAGTTGTTTTAAAGTTTGGGTTCTATATTAATGACCAAATAAATATATAAACATGAGTTCTGATCTCAACGACTAACGATCACGCAACTGAAAATAACTATGCTTCGCTACCTTCTTCGAAACGAACGACGAAACCGATGTTGAGTAAGATATATAAATCAAGGGGGATAAGCCCAGGGGTCCACATGGATAATATATTATACATTAGAGTGAGTAGGTCTCTATACAAAAATAGTTTACAGAGTCCACTCCCTACTTAATAGCTTACCATACAAATTTTGGACCACCGAAAAAACAGCCAAAACAGTATTTTTCTCATTACTTACGTATGTGGTGTCCGAAGTTCAAAAAGGCTTATTAGGAACTATATTTCCCGCTCAAGCTTCGAAAAGATATGAAAATATAATATCATGTGATGAAGTTAGGTATAAAAATTCCAGAATTGCGAAAAGAAAGATTTGCGATCTTTTCGATTACAAAAAACATCAAATGACTCAGTCGTTCTGCAAAAAGTGTCAGGAAAAAGTTTGTGGAGAGCATAAATTTAAAATATGTACAGTTTGTGCAAGCAAACATTTTTCTAAATATTTTTTTTTTTTTGTGAATTGGATTTAGAAAAATATGGGTTTTATAAATCTTCTTATATTTTCAACTATGTCTTTATTTATATTAGTGCACAAGGTGGTTTTATGTTATGATCTCGAGAAGAGATGTTAAAATTAAGTCACTAATATATTTGCTTAATATATTTAATATGTAAAATAATTGTTTGATTTTTCTTTGGCTAATTTGCCAAAATAAATATAATATCTTGAAATCATTAGATAACTTGAACGTATTATTCCTATTTTTGTGGTAAGCTTGATTCAAAGTTGATGTTAGTCGTTTCGACTAACAAAGCCCACTAACAGAGTTTAAATAGCGAAGCACATCCAGGGTCAAGAAGTCAAACTATAACATGTATATGAAATAAATATACCAACATTAGTCCAAAAAAATCATGAAAACAAAAGATATGTTTTCGGCTTTAAAACAGTACCATCCCCTTAGAGATGAATATCTTCCACCCGGCAATCTACCATAATATTTGAAAAATTGAAGAAAGAAAAAAATTGGACAGTATTTTAAAAAAAATTAATCTACCACAAATTTTTAACTTTTACTTTTGCTTATTCATTTTTTTAAACTTTTTTAAGATTTTTTGGAAGCCTGCCTAAGAGAAAATATTAATACAGATAATAAAACAAGGTTTTTCAAAATCGGCCCAGCCAATCCTGAGATTAACTGTCCGCCATATAGACACCGGATTTTTGAGCACTTCACTTTGGCGCCATCTATAACTCATACAAATTATGAAAATTATTTTTTTTATCGTTTTTTTTTCAATCTTTAAGGATGTACAAATTTTTAAAAAAATACTTACTTTTCCCTATCCGAAACTGTAATGATACCTTAAACATATCATTTCACCGGCCAATACATTTATACTCAAATACTTCGCATATCCAACATGATCTTGTGTTACATTTCGCAATTTTTCTCAGTCAAGCAAGTTATGATTTTCTTTATCGTATAAATTTAAATTGCTAGATTTCAGATTTCCGTCATCGAAATGATAAAAGTATCAATTTTTTTATCATAACTGGTGATAAAAAAGTCGTTCTGTGCTCAAGATAATAAAAGAGTTTGCACAAGCAGACGAATATGCAATTTGCTAAACTGCACAGAGGGCCAGCAATGCCATTCGTTGGCCATAAGTCAGAATAAATACTTTAAAAATTGGAAAAATGAGTTGTGGCATTTGGATTGCAAATATGCAAGCTATCTCTACTGAAAATTTTAAGTCAATTGATTAAGCCCAGCTTGGTTGGCAGCAATTAAATTATCGAAAATATTAAAAAAAAAGGTACATGCCTTGAATACAAATTAATTTTATTGTAAATATGAAGAAACATTTTCAATCCTTCTTAGTTTTTTGTATATATCCTTAGATATACGCAAGCCAAAAAAAAATTTTGCTTCGAAAATGCCCTAGTTTCATTCATTTATCTTTAAAACACACGAAAACTAAATTTTTGATCATTTGGAGCACGACAAACCGTGCCGACATTCGAAACGTGATCATACAAGTTATGTAGAAGCCACATTCCAAAATGGACAGAATTATAATTTCCGTATACTTTAGGGATAAATGAATAAAATTAGGGCATAGGTGTTAAAAAATGACAGCATTTTTCGACTTTTGGTGACTTTTTCGTTAAATTACCTAAATTCAACCTAAAAAAAACGGAATGGAATAAACGGTATGTTGGCAACCCTGGAATTCGAAAATTTTTTGACTAAAAATTAGAAATAATTGATGAAGGAGCTCCATGTGAGAAGTATATTTGATATTTGATATTTATTGATAATTAGTACAGTAAGAACTATGTTCTTTTTAAGCACAAAGGTTAAGTAATTAAAGAATTATATAACATTATATGTTATATATGACATATATGTTTTTCGATTTTTTATTATTTCTTTTGTGATCGAAATGCTAGAAATGGGCACTTTAATTATTTTTCAAAAAAAGCCAAGTGTCAACAGGTATAACTTTTTTCCCGAATTTCAGTTTTTTTTTAAATTTCTTGCAGAAAATAGTTCAACACTATGCTTAAATCATTTGTGCTGATTTTTTTCTAAATTTAGCATTTTCGGATTTTTGGAAATTTGTTTTTTTTGTAAAAATACTCAAACTCGAAATTTTCAAAAAGGTACACTTCTAGCAAACAAATTCATAACGACCAAGTTATAAAGCATAATTACACAATTTTTTTGCTTCTGCATTAGGTATAGTTTCAGAAAAAATTTCTACAAGATTTCATTGAAATTTTTCAAATTTTATATTTGGATATTTTCGCCCAATTTTCATGTTCTATAGCTTGTTTTAAAGAAATATTAAATAGAAAACGAACTGCGAACCAGATTTTTAAAAATTTACAATTATACAAAAGTAATTTGGATTTATTTAAAACATTAGCAATTTTTTCCCATATAACCAAGTACTGACATGTACCGATGCTTGTCGGTATTGGTTCCCGTGGTACATCAAGTTTTTTTTTTACATTTCTTTTAACATCATACAAAGAAATTAAGGAGTAAGCCATAAAAAAACAACTTAAATTTTTAGGGGACACTCTAATGTATATGTAAATAGACTCTATTCTATTAGATAATTCCGCGAAGTTTCACAACCTTTCAAGAGTATTAAAAGCTAAAATATTTTGAGATATATACTTAAATGTTTTAACTGACAGACAATTAGGTTTCCGACCAAAACACAGTTGCGTAACTGCTCTACTACACGTGTCCGACGAAATAATCTTGATCGAAATGAAGTTAGTTTCTTGATTCTACTTGATCACTCGAAAGCTTTCGACACGGTCGATCACAAAATTTTATGTTCAAAGTTGTCTTGCATGTTTAGTTTTTCCGCAACTGCTACCCGACTAATGAGCTCATACCTAGCTAATAGAATACAAGCAGTGAATATCGTTTGCGCGACCTCAAGTTTTTTAAGCGTGAACCGTGGCGTACCTCAGGGTTCTATAATGGGTCCGCTTCTTTTCTCGGCTTACATAAACGACCTACCCTCTGTTCTGCATCGATGTGGCATACAAATGTACGCTGACGATGTGCAATTGTATACTAGCTGTCCCAAGTCTGATGTTCACTCCTGTGTTGCAAGTTTGAACGAAAATTTATTTAAAATTAATGAGTGGGCATCTGCTAATGGTTAATGTCTTACTCCAAAAAAGTCTTAATGCTTGATCATAGCTAGAAAACATAATTTCACCTCGACCCTACCGCAAGTTATACTAAATGGATCATGTATTGAAGTCGTAAAATCGGCAAAAAATTTGGGCATTACTTTCAACAGCACTTTGGTTTGGGCAAATCATGTCAACATCACTGTAGGAAAAATCTATGATATGCTCAGAAGCCTATGGGCTACACAATATTTAACCCCCTTTAACATTAGAATGCTACTGGCAAAAACATATCTCGTTCCCACTGTACTATACGGTTCTGAAATTTTTGCATACTGTGATGCTGCAAGTAAGCGCAAACTGAACGTTGCTTATAACAACATAGCTCGTTATGTCTTTGGACTTAAACGAACTGACCGCATATCACAGTATGCTAAACAAATATTCGGTATGACTTTTGACCATGTTTTGAGCATGAAGGCGTTAGTCTTCTTGCATAAAATTATTTTTAGTAAGGAACCTCCTTATTTATATGAAACATTTTTAAGATCTCAGCGCGGTAACAACCTAGTTCAACCTAGACATGCCTGCTTGGCGTCGGAACGGCAGTTCTTTGTTAATTCAAAACGTCTTTGGAACTCGCTTCTATTTACATCCTATTTACAGCGTATTTGCAATGCAATCTGGTTTAAATCTAAACTTTCAGATCATTTATCTTCACTCTAACTTAGATTTTTCTCTTCCTAATTTCTTTGTAATATTTTTTCTTCTTTTGTTTTCTTTTTCTTTATATTTTTTCATAAATTTAAGTTAATGTCTTTGGTTCAGTTTTACTAAACTGTTAACGATTTTTATTTTTTTTTTCATTTTTGTATTTGTAATTTTAACCTTTAATTTTATTTAAAATTATGTTTTAGATCTTGCTTGTTTTGTTGATTTTTATCGCCAAATATGTAATCGGTGCTTAACTGTAAGTTTATTCTTGTAAGCGCGTAAATTAAATGAAATAAATAAATAAATAAATATGCTAAATATAGCTAATTTTTATAAAGGTAATCTTAAATCTTCTTGTTCAACCTGCAGCAATGCAGTACATTTCGTTATGTGCAAAAATATTTCTATTGACAGCTTTGTTCATTTTTTCATGTGAAAGAAAAATAAGCAAAAACAAAATACATGCACACAATAAAAAACGGTAAACAGCAACGGCGCGCCGCTGCTATGCATATTTCGTTGTAAGTCCTACTTTGATCGCAATCGTTATTACGTTTGGATGCTTATTAAGCGGATTTTCTGTATTTCATTATTTGGTTGATATTTGTTTCTACAATTTGGTGATGAAATTTGACTTCTGACAATTATTCTTTATTTGATTTGATTTCTTTCTGCCATTTCTTAGATGTCTTATATTTGACTTCTTTGACTTCGTATATTGATAACTCTTGATTCTTCGCTGTCTAATTTGACGTTTGATTAACCGTATATTGACTACTTTGGACTGAAGCCCGTATGATACTTAATTTTTTTGTCCAATTTTAAAACCTCAAAACAAGTGGCGCGTGGGCAGGATAGACATACTTTGTAAGAAAAGGATAAACATTGTTACTTTTTTGTTTCTGGTGTTTTTAAAAGCAGCTGCATTTGATAAATTAATTTTAGCTAACACACATCACTTCCAATTCAGCATACATTTATCTTAAATAGTTTTGTTTACTCTAAAAATGTCAAATTAATTATTAGCAGCAAAATATTTCACAGTAAATATTTGATCGAAATTTAACGACGAACGAATTGAAAGAAACGGCAAAAACAATGCAATGAAAATACAGTCAGTCCCACATTTTTTCATCAATTCGTACTATATGCGTACTCTCTCACACCAATTGATTGTATGCATTCGTACTATTTTAACTGTTCTAGTTATCATTTTCAATGAGCAATTTAATGAAGTTTCACACAGCCATGACAATTATTCTTGATTTTTGATTTTATGTTTATTTCTGCAACTTTTTTGACGACGTTAGATTTCTAATATTGATAATTCTTAACCATGATATTATAATTTACAAGGTAGGAGTGATAGTTTTTTTTTTTTCTATACGTCAAAAACGTATAGAAAAATAGAAAACGAATAAGCAGTAAAACAGATAAAAAATTAAACATTGTATTGATTTTGACAAGTGTTGGCCGATGCTCTGAGAAAATAGGTAGTTTTCAAGGCTACCTTGTAAATTATTATATCATGATTCTTAACATTTCGGTTTCTGGTTTGATAATAATGTCACAGTTAACCAAACGAGCAATTCTTGAGTTTTTAAAGCAAAATAGTTTAGATGCGACTCTGTTGTTTTTTTTTTCAAAATAAAATTAAGATAGGGAAAACATTCCAAATTCAGAACTACAATCTTTAAAAACTTCTCTTCGTGTTCTTCAATGTAAAAGAGCTTTAAAATTTCAGATTGAGCGGCAAAGTGAAAAAAGATTTGAATCTGATAATTCAAATTGGTTGAACTCAAAATTTTGCATTCCACCTTCTGTTCTCAAACTAAATGAGTTGACTAAAACCCCAATTCCCTATCTTCCTCCAAATTTGGTCAACCATAGCTTGACTTTGATGATAAATCTGATAGTTCAAAACGTAGAGAGCTGCGAAAATAAGTGCAGAACTTAAGCATGGGATCATGCTCAAACGTATGATAATGGCATGTCGTTAAACAACCAAACAATCTTCAAACATGGACTTATATAACGTCCTTGGCAGTATTTTCGAAAGTCCAGAAACACCAACAAAAATTCAAAAAAAACAAAAATTCAACTATTTAAGGAACCAATTATTCTATTAAGGAGGAAGACTGTAGAAGAGGCTTTAGCATTTTTATTTCATAACTCTCTCTCAAAAGAAAAAAAAAACGAAATGGCCATTTTAGCCCTCGAAAGGACTTTGACCGAGTTCTTATGATAAATAAAATAGATGATAAAAGAAATGTTTGAAAACAAATGATCGAGAACTGGACCTACAAGTTTCATGCCGTCTCCAAACGGCTTATTTTCTCAAGAAGCTTTTAATGGCAGTTTTTACTGTCTGAAGTTCGCCATTGTCTGCAGAGAGGTGGCGGCCGAACAGAAAAATGAATTCAATTGAAAAAACTTTCTGTGTCAGCAGGGAATCGAATCAGGGTTCTTTGGCGTATGGGCCACATACTCTACTCACTACGCCACGGCCGTCAATATCTCTCAAAAGAAGTTTATATAAATTTACGTCTAGAATCAATTGCTTGCGGAGCAGACATTTGGCCATCATACAATAATGTAAAAGAAGCTAAAGCTCAATGCCGACCATGCAAAGAAACAGTTTCTATTTCGGGGAAAAAAGTAGAAACGTCTGTTCAATCTGTGCTAAATCACATAGCAGAGAGAATAATATGCTTACAAAGAAATGCTATTGTTCAGTATATGAAATCCAACGATATAAATGAAATTGAAACTGTAATAATGTGTTCTTGGGGATTCGGTGGAAGCTCTGGCTTTTTATGTTTTAGGCAACATTTCGCAACAGACGATGAGAATACACCGCAGTGTGATCAAAGTCTATTTATAACTACAGTCATTCCATTAAGATTATCCACAGGAAATATAATATAATTATATTATAATATAATATTGTGGAATAATAGAGTATCTCAGTCCCCAAGGTCCTGTCGTACTCTTTCAATAGAATACACAAAAGAGTCGGCAGAAGTTATTTTGAAACAAAAACAAAATGTTGAGGATCAAATCGACCAATTTTCGAACAAATCGAACAAAAAAGTTCTCTAAATTAAATAAGGTGCTGAACATGGTGTCCGAATTCATTTTTCTTTATTTTTGACTCTGATAGATGGTAAAGTTTTAAATATTATTACCAATACAAAGTAATTGCTATCTTGTCCAATTTTTCATAATAACAAAGAAAAGAGCGTATTCCTACCAGATCCGAAATCACTTCAATACGGAATCTCTCCACTCCATGCTTGGATAAGAATATTTAAAACTTGTTTGCATACATCTTACAGGATTTCAATCATGGTTTTGCAAGTAATAACAAGTGAGAACAAAGAGGAGTTTTTAAAATGAAAAAAACATGTGCAATGAGTTCTCTGGGAGAAATTGGCACTTATAGTAGGCAAGCCGAAATCGGAAGATTCCGGTAACACTAACGAATACCGCTCGAAAAGCGTTCGAAGACCGTAAGCTTCTTGCTTTAAACTTTAAAAGTATCCTAATTGCACTTTCCTGTCATTTCCCAATTGATCCCAAAAAATTTCAAATACTATGTGATACCACTGCTGAACTCTATGTTAAGAGCTATAGTTGGTATCCTATGGACATGTCTTCTACCAGTAAGTATATTGGCTGTCGGAATAAAATGTCGGATAATATGAAATGTCGAAATAAAGACTATAAAAATTTCAAAAGGTTTCACAGTAGAACTTTTTGCCGCGAATCAACCATTGAAGATATGTTCTATAGAGCTATGGATAGCTGTGATCCGATAATTTCATTCATAAATCTTGAGTCTAAATACAAAAAGAAAAAAGTGTTGGGGTTAACCCAAGAAGTAAGAGATTAACTTGCGATTCCTCAAACATCTGAAGAGTTTGAGTGTGCCTCTATTGAGTTGCCAGGTATCGTTCAAACATTGAATACTCTAAATAAAATGCAATTATCAGATGATGGACATATGAATAAAACGTAAGTTACCTGAATTTGAAGATGTGAATAAAAACTAAAAAAACAAAAAACCAATAAAGCTGTAAAAAGCAATAATAAAAAAATTAATCAAAACAAAAAAACATCAATAAATCTATAAGAAACAATAATAAAATATATTGTAAAAAAAAAAATTAAAAACATAAAAAATGGGGTCTGTTAAGTCCTGTCACCTCCTCGTGGTAGACCCTGGAACTTCATTGGATTTTGTAGTCTAATGACAGGAATAAAACTACAATACTTTCCAAAAAGTAGTGTCTTCAATTTTTGTGTAATATGGGATGTTGTATGGATTTTGTGTGGGATGGGATGGTTGAATACGAATTCACAAATATTTTCATCAGTCACCTTATATAGCTGATCTTAATTTATATACCAAATTTCATTGGTATAAGACGACTTCTTCTTATTGCTAAGCAAATTTTTTTTATTAAAAAGTATGGGAGGTAGACGTGGGAATTTTTTTTTAATCCACACATAAAAAAAAACGAAATGGCCCTTTGAAAGGACTTTGACCGAGCTTCTTATGATCAATTGTGTTGCGCATGTTGTGAAATGTTTGAACACAAATGATCGAGAACTGCACCTACAAGTTTTATGTCGACTCCGAACGGCTTTCGGAAACTTTTCTTGGCAGTTTTTTACTCTCTGAGGCTTGTCATTGTCTGCAGAGAGGTGACGGCCGAACAGAAAAATGAATTCAATTGAAAAACATTTTGTGTCAGATGGGATTTGAACCTGGGTTCTATTGCATATAAGCCACGCACATAACCAGTATGCTACGGCCGCCACACATATATTTAAAATTTTGAGTGAGATTTTTAATATAACTTCAATACGAAAAAAATTATAGTGTTTTCAATTTTTCTCTTATATGGGAGGTAGACGTGGTTGTGGGCGGCTTTACAAATATTTTCGTCTGTGGTCTTATATTGCCAATTTCAACTTATTTACCAAATTTTATTGGTATACGACGACTCCTTCTTAGTGCTATACAAATTTCGTGTAAAAATTATGGGAGGTGGGCGTGGCAAAATAATTTTTATTAATTCACACATATATTACACATATATTACGGATCTAGAAGGTTTATTATATATATATATACTCCATGCACAAAATTACATTCATCTATCGTTATGTTAAGCAGAGATATTGACTCTTGTCCACAAAACTGTACTGGCTGGCCCACTTTGCACTGGCAGTATTAAAACGAAAAAACTGTTATTTTAAAAAAGTTCATATTCCTGTTTCGATCTTTAGTTGGCTGTTTTATACACTGGTCCATGCACCGGTGCTAGTTAGAGCTGCTCATATTCAAGTTAAGTTAGGAACTAATTAATTTTTTCTTCCTTATCTGATGACCTTAGATCATGTTTTAGATAAATATAGTTGTTCATAGAAATGAACAAACCACAAAGTTTACATTAAATACGTATTGTCCAAGTAAATAGTTATAATACAGAAAGTACACCGCAAAAAATTGCCACAACGTTGCTCTAATAGCGTTGCAATCGATTTAACACCAGGTCAATCACTGTTAAACGCTAGGCTCATGCACATATTTAAAAAAAAAATTCACTTCTTTCCCAGAAAGTGCCTTATTCGGCCTTGAAACAAAAAAGTTTAGCCATTCCAAATTGTATTAAATTTTATTTGTAAAATTTTTTCAAACTAACTAGTTTTTTATTATTGTTTCTTGTTAGAAGCAACATCATACAGAAACAACTCCGTATTATACTGAACATTCCTTGCTCTAGTGAAATGATGCCAGCGAAGAGATTTGTTAAGAAATTTCGAACAATTCCGACAAAAAATTAAAAGTATCGGACATTTCGCCTTCAAAAATGGCTATCTATAGCTATAACTATCAGAAAATGCCCAATAAGCAATTTTGCTTGATATCAAATGGAAGTCGAAGAGATCTCCAGCCTTTTACTCCAATCTCCAGCGTAGATATCCATTTGTTCTCAGTCTGAGAAACAAGGCATTCTCCAGGAAAAAGGTACATTAGTTCTCAAACATTTTATCTACTTGATCTCCATTGAATTTCAACTCTTTTTCTCCATTTAAGTACATTAGTTACCCAATATTTTCTCAGCGAGGTCTCCATTCATCCTCCAGGTTGATATCATTTTGAACTCCAATTTAATGCTCAATTTTAGAACATTGATTTTCTAACATATTCTCAATTTTTCTCCACTTTTTTTCAACTTATATTTGTGGAATTCACTTAGACAATTATTAAAACAGTTTGCATTCAATTTTTTTTATCTTTATTTATTTTTTAAATTTTTTGCACATAGATGACGCAGTTCTTAAAAAATACTTAAATAAAATTGAAAATGCAATTTTGGAGTTACAGAGTTAATTGATATATCAATAGTTTCATTTATGTTATTGCATCTTTAAAAAAAGTATCGAACAAAAATGAAATTTTGTTACTTCATTTCTGATGCAATATAATATCGTCGTTGAGCGTGCAATACTGCGTATCCGACACTTGCACATACACACACACACACGGAGATAATAAAATTCAAGAGAAGTGCAGGATAACTGCTTTTTTTTGAAACCATTGAATGGATTTTCAACTAAACTAAACTAAAACCATTAATTGAAATTCGATACGTGCTTTGTTCTGAAATCAGCATTTAATGCAAAGTCAGCCCTTTATTAATTAAATCATATAGAATTAAAATCCAATTTCAATTTTGGCTTTTTTGCAAAATACGTGATATTGCAAGTAGCTGATACGCGGTATTGCACGCCCAACGACGATATCTTTTGTAAGGCTGGATTCACTGCCCACCTTCAGAAAGTTTTTACGAAAATTAAAATAATGGTAAACAAGTTGAAGAGCGTGCAGCAAGTCTCTCTCACTGAGTGGAGAGCACAAAAATTTCATATAAAAAAACACGTCCAAAACTTGCTGAAGGTGGTCAGTGAATACAGCCTAACGATATACCAACGATTGTTTCCGCCTGGTTGGTTTAATCTACTAAAATATGTATAATAAATAAAATGTAATAAAATAATTTCGTTTAATCTACTTAAATTGTTAATTCGGCAACAATTTTTATTTGGT
Organism: Coremacera marginata; assembly: GCA_914767935.1. Lineage (NCBI taxonomy): Eukaryota > Metazoa > Arthropoda > Insecta > Diptera > Sciomyzidae > Coremacera > Coremacera marginata. The sequence continues at coordinate 139,175,706 of OU612045.1, forward strand.
TGAACAATTTTGTCTTTCCTTGTTTTGGTTGTACAACAGCTTTTTCTTTAAACGATTGCGTGCTTGCTGGAAAAAGGATGTACAGGTTTTTTGGAACTCCTCGGTGGTCGCTCCTATAAATTTATTGAAATATGTTTCTGGAAAAAAGATAGATATTATTAAAACCGCACTAAAACTTGCCTTGGGGTTAATGGTAACATTCAATTGGAGCTGTAAAAGACTTCAGAGTTTTTGACTTTCAGTCATGTGACTGAAAACAGGTTTGATTGCAATCATTTTTTTTTGATTTTCGCAAGGACAGACAATAACTAAGACCAAGTCAGAATGGCTGACAAATGACTGCGTTCAATAAAAGTATGTATCAGCTGTGGCTTGCACTGACTGAAACAACAAATGGTTGCAGTCTTTTACAGCTCTGCAGTTCATAATTATTAAGAGCTATCTTTATACATCAATAAAGTAGCAACAACAAAAAAAACAGCGTCCGTTTGAGTGCTGTTGTAGCATTGAGGATCCTTACACCTGTTTTGTTATTTCTTCCCACCCATGTCATATCCTTAGCAGCATTATCTGTGAGCAGGTTTCTCCAACACGTCTTTATAAATTTCATTGAGTTCTCTGATACAATCTCAGAGAGTTCTTGAACCTAGAAGTAAGTAATTTATGAGTAAATACAAAATTTAAGGATATTTAAGAGATTTTTACCAAAAATGCAAATTTTTCCTCTGATGTTTGAATTTCCTTTTCAAAGGCTTCAAATTCTAAAACCGTGTTGAATGCAGATTTAGGTAGTACTGTGGTTTTTTTATTAGAAGGATGCATTTTCACTATTCACAAAATCCAATATTTTTTATTTAAAAAATGTATTCGCCTTTAACTAAATCAAATTTTTTTTTTATATTACACAAATTTTACTACTTCTTTTTTTTATTATTTGTAGCTGAATTTCGGTGACATGTTTTTTATGGCCTACTATATTTCAAAAGGACTAAAAGTACAGCGTTTACAAAACAAAATTTTTGTTTGAGTAAACTTGGAGAAAAATATTGGATATCAGACTGAAAACTTAGATTTTCTCCAGCATTGGAAAAAAGCTGGAGAATTAAACTGGATACCTCACCGAGAAACTAAGATTTTCTCTAACATTAGAGAAAATCAGTTTTCTGTGCTTATTGGGTGGCTTTAAATATTTATATTTTGTTTCTTATTCTTATTTATAGATTTGATTTATTATTGTTATTCAGAAAAATTTGATTCGCTGAAAGTTCTATATTTTACTTTGCTCCGATTTTTTCAAGTTTTTACACAACAATCTTAAGATGTTAAACATTCATACAAAACAATAAAAAATAATTAAAAAAAAAAGTTTAAGAACCTTACTCCGCCCTAAATACTATCGGCTGAGTTTGATATTATACCTGCGCATTTGCTTTGTTGCTGTTGTTGATTTGTAGTTGGAGAGAGCATGTTTCTAGTGCACCTACCTTATAATTCTATCCTGATGAACGCTTGCTTTCGACTTTGTTCATATTTTGTTTGTTTTAAATCAAGAGAGGCAATGGTGCGATCATGGTAGAATAATCCAGGTAGGAGCAATTTTGACAGTGCTCTCTTTGCTCTAGCCATGATTGCCAAAGTCCAAAGCAAACAAATTAAGTTTCGGTGTTTATCGTATTTTGTGAACCATGTACTGACGTTTCATTTGGCATTAGCGGTCAGCGACTCTCCTAATTGCTCCTACCTAGGTTATTCAACCATGGGTGAAATGATATGAATTTGCAGCCGTATGGTGCGCAGTTCAATGCAAGCACGGAGCGGGAAAATTTTTTCTTTTACATACAAAAAAAATATAAATAAAATATGTTGTCAGTGTTGTGAAGATCAAACCCCATTACTACTCAAATCATAAAATTAAAATAATAAATTATCTTAATAACCAACTCGACACGAAAGTAAAAATATTTCGCGAACTAATTCTGTACGTAAATATTGGAACTAATTATTCATATAACTGTCACAACCATTTGTTCAAAAAAAGGCAATTGATATTTCCTGTAACATCGCCATGACACAATTTTTTTTTCCATGAAAATAAGACATATTTTGAACTAGTACTAGAATGTAGGCAGATTGCTTTTTAACTATATGGTTACACTAGAGGGCAGAATTGGTTTCTTTAATCTGATTAACAGTTCTTACAAAATTCCACTTCATTTATTTTATTTCCAGTAATATCGTTTCTTAACTGTTTGCTTTTTCGAACCAATTAAATTAATTATTACTTTTCTTAATTAGATTAGAAATTTTTAGTCATTAGTAGTTTTCTGTCGTTCCATGAAATATATGGAAACGTATCTTAACTAAACCGAGCTTTTATCGCATAGGTTTTTTTAAAACTCAAATTAAAAGCTCTTTGTTTCAATTCAACTATTTAATTTTGACTCTTTCAATGTTTTGCAAATTATTCTGTTTTGATTTTTTCCTAGGGATGCCCACATTGAAATACTTGTTGAATTGTTTATTGATTGTACCATAAACCGTTTATCAGGTTGTACAAGTATTCACTACTTTCTTTTCTTTGACATTTCCTTATTTGGCGCCAAACGGTAATACTGTCTGAACAGTACTTTGTGCTAAATCAGCTATTTTAACATTGATGCGGTATTGTTTAGAATAAAACTTAAATGCTATTTCTATGGTTGTTGAAGCACTTTGTTAAATTTAGAGATGTTTGTTTTATAATTTGAAGATGTATTTATTTAATTATACTACTTACTCAATTATTTTAGCTTATCTTCTTTTCAGACGAAAGTAACTAAGAACTTTGTAACAAATGCGCTTGTTTATAAACGATTTTAAGCTAAAGACTTTTATTTAAAATTATCTTTCAAACTTTTTTCTTTTTTTCGTCATTTCAATGCTTGAAGAATTTCAAATGTCGATGCCAAAAAAGATAGCATTCCTAGAGAATTTTTCATTAAAACCAACATCTTCTCCGTTTAGCGAACTAGTTTTATTTCCCATCTTATCTTTAGTTTGTATCTTCTCAAAATGATGGGAAAATATTAAAAAGAAAAAGCAAATAAAGAAAAAGAAGAATATAAAAACCAGTGCAAAATGTGTGATTTTTTTTAATATCCTGTTAATTTTGTGTGCTGACTTTATATGAACCAGATTTACCAGGAGGCAACGATTTCTACATCAACACCACTACTATCGTCATCCACCATTCGCCATAATTACCATCAAGCAACAATATTTTCAACAACAACAAGCAACAACGTCTTTGTAAGTAAAAATTACAAAAAAAAAGTATTAAAAAATAAAAAATAAACACAACAAAAAAGTAAGGAAATAAATTGTAGATGTCAGCATTTTGAAGTAGCAAAAGCAACTTGAAGTTGTTGCAACAATTTTTCAACATTTCAGCATGCAGCAAAGATGTAGAAATATTAAAGGAAATATATAATTTTTGTGCTTACTTGCCTGCTTTAATAACAGCATAATTTTTTAAGCGAAGAAACTTAAGTAGCAGAAATGCTTGATAAGGTAAGGTTTTAAATATATAAGTCAAAAAATGGCAGCAGGCCAAAATACACTTCAAAGGGTTTCGTTAAGTACAGGGAAAAAATTTACTTGAAATGCAAGGATTTTCTTTTTATTCGAGTAACAAATAGGACATGAACAATATTTCTAAATACGATCTTAAAGGCTCTTATAGATTGGGAGCCGATGTAAGGTATTCTTCATACAATAGAAAGTTCATTTGAAGATAATATTTATAATCTTAAGACATCTGTTTTGGGAGATCGGACAAGAGACATGATAATTATCTGAAATAAACAAATTAGACTATATTTATTGGGTATTTCTCATGCATACTTGAGGGATTGACGATATTGTAGCTTTGTATAGATTTGTTGTTACAGCCTTTTACCATCATCCGATAATCAAGATTGGATCATATATATTAAGCAATTTTTCCCAGTGTTTTGTTTTTCCTAGTTTCTTTATAAAAATAATAGAAATTTATATTAAACCAAGCTAGAGCTACTTAAAAATCCTCAAACCTGCCTACCATATCCTGTAAATATCCTGCAGTACAATTTAAAAAAAACCTTCTTAGCAGCATTTAAAACAAATTTATTCCGGTGATTGCCAACATCAATCAGGATTTAACTATAATCCTGTAATTTTCATGATTTTTCTTTTTTAAAGATTACTTTTAAATACTTCTCTTCTTTTATCTTCCTCACATACTCGTACGTATATATTAACGTTATCTTGCCTACCCTTTAATACTTTTTATAATTTAAAACAATTGTAAGTTTTTTATTTTATTTTTTTGTCATTTCGTTTGTCTTTGGCTGAAAATATGTTCCTTCCTAAGAAGCCTGTGTAAGCAGCGCACTCATTTCCTCTCTGCTCTGTTTCATTTTCATTTGCAAAATTTTTCTTTTGCTTCATATTCATTGCCTTGTGGCCAAATGTCTTTTGCGCCTTTTAACGCCCATTCGTTCTGCCGGTATGCCTTCATATGTCATGCGACTTTGAAATCTTCTGCATGGTTTTTCCTTTTTTCTTGCTTTTGCTCCTTTTGAATTTTCACCGTTCTAAAATTGTAGCCAGTCTGCTTAACGTCGTCGACCGAATACATCCTTGGGGACGATATAATTATTCCGTTATATGGTCGTTTGCAATAACTATGTCTGCCGCATAACTGGTGAAAGGATATTAACATGGGACTTAATTAATTGTGGCTTCGAGAAGGACAAGGCTTGGAGAGCAAGGCGCTAGGATAATGCTGCTATCCTGCATCACTGATTACAGACTGCATTATTAAAAAGATACTTTTTTAAGAATAACAAATGTTTAAACAGTGAAAATATTATCAACTATATTGAGTTGAAAAAGGAGAGGCTGTCTTTGAGATGCATTAAGAAGAGTTGAGCCTTAAGCGTTGGAGCAAAAACGGAGGAAGGCTTATTTTTCTTAAGGTCACAAATTCTGACACTCCTATAAAACCATAGTCATAACCGAACCCATAATCATAACTATTACCATAGTCATAACCATAACCGTAACCATAATCATAACTATCACCATAGCCATAACCATAACGTTAACCATAACCACAACCATAACCATAAGCATAACCATAACCATAACCATAACCATAACCATAACCATAACCATAACCATAACCATAACCATAACCATAACCATAACCATAACCATAACCATAACCATAACCATAACCATAACCATAACCATAACCATAACCATAACCATAACCATAACCATAACCATAACCATAACCATAACCATAATCATAACCATAACCATAACCATAACCATAACCATAACCATAACCATAACCATAACCATAACCATAACCATAACCATAACCATAACCATAACCATAACCATAACCATAACCATAACCATAACCATAACCATAACCATAACCATAACCATAACCATAACCATAACCATAACCATAACCATAACCATAACCATAACCATAACCTTAACCATAACCATAACCATAACCATAACCATAACCATAACCATAACCATAACCATAACCATAACCATAACCATAACCATAACCATAACCATAACCATAACCATAACCATAACCATAACCATAACCATAACCCCATAGCCATAACCATAACCATCACCATAACCATAACCATAACCATAACCATAACCATAACCATAACCATAACCATAACCATAACCATAACCATAACCATAACCATAACCATAACCATAACCATAACCATAACCATAACCATAACCATAACCATAACCATAACCATAACCATAACCATAACCATAACCATAACCATAACCATAACCATAACCATAACCATAACCATAACCATAACCATAACCATAACCATAACCATAACCATAACCATAACCATAACCATAACCATAACCATAACCATAACCATAACCATAACCATAACCATAACCATAACCATAACCATAACCATAACCATAACCATAACCATAACCATAACCATAACCATAACCATAACTAAAATCATAACCATAAAAAAATAGGAAATTTTCTAGTGAAATTAATTTTTTTCTTAAAATATTTAATTTATTTATCCAATCTTCTTCTACATACTTCGCCCATATTTCAGGTAATTTATGAATTACTCAACTTTGATATAGCTTCAGACCTAATCAACACCGAACCTCCATCGGTTCGAGTATATCGCCACTTTAAAAATAAAAAGGAAACATCAATGGAATTTCTTGGTTTATCTGCATAAATTCGTCTTAGGTCAACTTTCCAACTGTCAAATTTGTAAAGACATAGACAATATATGTAAAAAAGTTAAAGAATTTTGAAGAAGACTGGCCCACTTTGGTACTTCTCATGATATAATCTATCCCCTTTTCGAAAGTATGCCTTTGATAGTCTCGCTAATAAGATGTCTTTAGATAAGACGAAAGCACATATTTCAGATCGGGCGGGGGGCTAAAACGGCTTTCTGTGCTTATTTTTATTATTTCCTCATACAAAATAAAATATTATCCAAGGCGGATAAAGCACTTCAGCCCCTATGTAGATCCGCCACTGAACAACAAATGTCATTATTCTGGAAATAGCCTTCCGATTATTTCGAACCATATTTGTTCGTTTCGATGTATATTGTAGACGTAATTTTTCCGATAGCTCGCTCTTGCGGCCACATACACAGTACAACATTTTTCAGCTCATTGATTTGGGACTCGATTCTGAGAACTGCACGTGAAAATAGCCCCAAAAAGAAGAAGTTCTGCATCATTCGTGTTGTCAAGATACATGCCATAATAATTTAATATCGATTTCAAGTTAGTAAGTATCGTATAGGGGAATTTGTCACGTTTTGGGCTCTTTTGTTTGGCATAACTCGAGAACCACCAGTCCGATTAAGCTGAAACAAATTTTAAAAATTAAAAATTACAATTCCTTTAATCTTTTCATATAACGTTTCCCTACATAAGCAACAGTTTCGCAGTTATAAATAAATGTATGAAGAAAAAATTTTGTTTTTTTTAAATTCATAAAAAACCCAAGACGGAAGAAGTGTAAGTGTTAATCCAAAAAAGAAATAAGTAATAAACAAAAGGTTATTTCATTTTTATGATTGCGTTAGCAAACACATAAACGATTATAAAAGTGCGTGGACGTTCAATTCCTGTTCTTGTTTTTTATGGTAGGTACTCCGTTTAGTCAATTAAAGGGAAAAATGGGACGTGCACTTTTTTAATGATGTGTGTTTTTCCGTTGGATACCTGTATGCGTCCATTCATAAGTACCTGTCAGTAAAATATTGAAAAGTACGTAGTATTTATAGGTGTTCACTGATCGATTTTTGTCATTCAACAAGTGTCGACGAACTCGAAAAGTACAAGTGAATTTTTCTCCGGGTTTTAAAAGTGAATAAGAACAAAACATATAACATATTTCAATATGGAAAATAACAAGTGCCCAAAATTGGATTATTTTTGTTACGTTTGTGGTCATATCGTCCCAAAAATAGACAAACAGGATCGAAAAAAGTGTTTACTGAGGAATTCAAAACAGCGTATTGTCATTATTTTGATGAAGCAGATTTAAGTGGTGCAAAATTTTACGCCGAACACAGTGTGCAAAAGATGTTATAATACCCTTATAATGTGGATACATGGAAATGGTGCAAAGTTGTCTGTTATGAAGCCAGTCATTTGGGTAGAAGACCTAACTGGACATGATAAATTAAGGTGCTACGCATGCATATATTATCGTTATGGATTAAGCAGAAAACAATTGAAAACAAAAGTTTATATTGCTGCTTTTACTGCCACACTTCCAGTTAAACGCGCTGCTAATACCGATACACCTAAACCTCCGAGTCTGGATACTGTGTCCATGTCCAATCCGACCAATTTGAATGATGCTGATTGGACACCCGATATTGAAAATAATGCACCACAACCGCTAGCACAAATGGAAATGGATTACATCGAGGCTAAGATGGGACTATCACAAAAAAAATTCCGAAGTTTTGACCTCATTTTTGAAGCGTGAAAAACTCACAGAAGAAAATGTCAGCGCAACATCATACCGAAAACGCCAAGCTGAATTTCAGAAATTTTATTCCGTTGATGAAGCTTGATGGTTGACGATGGATATTGACAATAATTGAAAATGTTCTAAATTTTGTTTTTATGCATAGATAACATATAAAAATATCATATTTTCTGTGTAAGATTAGCTGTAATATGAATCGCAATTTTTATTTGCATGCAAAATAAAGTTTATAAAGAAATAAACATATTTGTGGATTTGTAATCCAGCTATTTAGCAAAAAATGAAGCAAAATGAATGGGCGCAAATTTTTCTAGGGTGGCTATATACCTGATTCAGGTGTGCTTTATACATTTTTCGAAACGTTCGAAACTCATAAATGTGGGTGGAATTTTGTTTTATATCTGAGAATCACATTTATTAGAGTTTATTACTTTGGTACCGTAGTCATAAATATCAAATAACCTTTTGTTTATTCCTTTTTTTTTTTAATTCTGAGAATCATAAAAAAAGTCATCTATGTTTTTTCCAAAGAATTTTGAGCAAATTTTTGAAATTCATACCTTTACTTAATTGTGAATAAAAGCGGAACGCGTACATTGATTTTCATGATCTATGTCTCATTTTGTTTATAGGTTATGTAACTTTACGTAAAAGTAATAGGACTTCACACTTTTTTCCGTTTTGGATTTTGTATGGGTTTAAAAAAAAAAATTTAATTTTCAGGGAAAAAATATTTTTTTTCTTCATACATTTATTTATAACTGTGAAACTGTTGGTTATGTAGAGAAACGTTATATAACAGATTAAAGGAATTGTAATTCTTAATTTTTTTTTTATTTGTTTCAATTTTCTTTTTGTTTTAACTTTCTCTTAAAAATACATTCAACCAAAAATTCTTACATTATTTAGTTTAGATGTTTGAAGCGAAATGAATAGCTAATTTCCTATCTTTTTCTTTATCAAAATAATAAAACTTAATAAATATAATAAAAAAAAAAAAAACTACTGCGATCTCCTACTATTTTTGTATTTTAAGGATAGGTAAAATAAAAAATAACACACACAACTCTCGCACAAAATGTTTATGTAATATTTTCTGTCAGCAAGTTATATAACTCAACAAAAAATTGTAAGTGAATTTTTTTATATTTTATGTACCTCGGAAACTTGGATTTTTATCGAAATTTTGGACTATATTCAAGAGACCAGACATTTTTTGCGATCACAAAAAGGGATAAAAAAAAAGTACAAGCTTTTAAAAATGACTACAATGCAAATTTTTTAAATTTTTCAGCTTTTAGTGCCGATACGCTCTATTTAAAACTACGGAAGAAAATTCAATTTTATCTTCAGAAGCTAAAGTGCCTAACATTTTGATGCATTAAAAATATATTCGCGTAGTTTAACTATCAGAAACATAAACGTTTTTCAGATTTCTCCTCTGATGGTGAAAAAATGATATAATCTCTGAAATCTGCAGCCGAAATTCATATAAAATTGCTTAGCGTATATTCTGCAACTTCTTTATTGATTCTCTGTGTTATTTGACAGGAGGTCAAGAAATTTCAGACTCTATACAAACTTATTTATTTCTCTGAATATCATCGCACTTTCTCTTTATGTTATAATATTAAAATACTTCACTTATAAATCATCGCTTATAAATAAATCTGAAATAAGTTTCGGGGAAATATTTTCATTAAATCGAAAAAGGCAGCAATAAAGAATAATGAAGAATGAAAGTAAAGACAAACATCTCATAAAATATTCAAACTATCTCTTACGATAACAATGCGTTAAGAGTGAAAAATAATATCCAATTGCATAAGGAAAATCTACAACAGCTTTATTTTTCGCCTCGAAACTGTCCGTGAATTTATTTATCAATAAGATGAAAATAAATTTTTTTGACTTTTCATAAAAATTTTTTCTTTTTAATAAAATTAAAATAATGTTTGTCCCATTAAACAAACATATTCCATGCGTTAAATGTACAAACAAATACATAGCTGAATATACACATATGTACGAGTATACAAACGTGCTTCCTTGCAACGTGATATTCGCCATTTTTATTTTTTCGTAATAAGTATTAAAAATAATATCAGTGCCACTGCCAGATACGATGTTCGGCAGCAGTCAAAATATATCTGCATGTTTGCAGTACTTTACAGTCGTAGCCTTTACAGGTTTACGTGTACGTTACGCTAGGTTTTTTCATTAAATTGCAACGTTAGGGAACGAAAAGAAATAAAATGAAAAACTGGGAATGATGGTTTTTCAGCATTTTTTATATAGTTTTTTCTTACGGTTTTTTTTTTTTTTTTGCAATTTTGCGTAGATATGCAAATTCAGCAGGCAGGATATGAAAGGCGCTTTGGTGGTAACATCAACATACGAAGTGGTGCGGTATGGTAACCACACTTGGAAGCACTGAATGTTAGGGCTTCCGGGAAAGTAGCTGTTATTGAAGGAGTAGCAAAAAGTTAATTTAATACTATGTGTTGCTAAGGCACAAGGAAAAAGGATGAAGAAAAAAAAAAAAAGAACAGAACAAACTATTTGCTTATGTGATGTATTAAAATTTTACGATTTTAAAGAAATAACATAAAATAAAATAAAATAAAATCTTAATAATAAACAACTACTTGGGCTTGGGTTTGGGGACAAATATCAAAGATACTGTGCTTGTGTCAAAAGTCGGTATATTGAACACTTTTCGAGTGGCCATCAAGACAGATTTAATAGAAAAACATACAAACCTTACTAACGTTTCGTCCTCCCTACAGTTGACCCTTCAAAATTTGCCCCGTTTTTCAATTAAGTCTTACATGATGTCTCTAGAGGAGCAGAGAGACACACTAGGGTGAGTTACTGTTTCCAATGACTACAACTTGGAGTCTCTTTTATCTACTTTTTCGTCGATGCTATACACATAAAAAAAATTAATTTCTTCTTCTGCTTCTACATCTCTGCTCTGTGGCATCAGAACTCAACAAATAAACAACAACAACAACAATATGCTATAAAATATAAAGAAACCATCGCATTGCATGGACAACCTTGGTAAATGACGTTGACAACGTCGTCATCGGCATCCACGTCTATGTCTTCTTCTTGGTTGCTGCCAAGCATCTTATCAGTTGCACACCATCTGCAGCACATTCTTCGAGGCACTTCCTAAAAGTAGCCAATGAATGTCAGAGGAGCGCTTAGGGGGTCCATGTTGCCTCTGCGTGCTTTTCTCGATACACCCTACAGCGCTCTGCTTCGATTGACTTTGCAGCTCATTCGCCTTAATGTCGCTGAACAATTGAATGAATTCTTCGATTTAATGGAAAATAATGCTAAAATCATTGAGGACGATAGTAAAAAACTGTTCATCTTCGTCGTATTCTTTTTCTTCTTTATCTTCTTCTGCTTTTTTCACTTTTTTCATGTGCTTGTCTGTTTCTAGTAGTTAAGTGTTTAAAATTGTTATGGCGTATGAGACCGTAATAAAATTTAAACGACGACAGTATTCCAAGAAAATATTCTTTATGCTATATTGACAGAGTGAACGAGTGAATGAGTGAATGAGTAAATGAGTGAATGAATGCTTGCTGCGGTTTGTTCAATTTAATGAAACCGTTAGCAACCTTTTGTAAACATAAAATCTTCATTAAGGACGAAACTATTCATATATGTATGGATAAATAACAACGCAAAGGTATGAAGCAGAAGTTGATGTGTTTCTATGCCATTATGGCCAGTCTTGTAATGTTTATTCTGCTTCTGACATCTTTTCGACAACAACTATTAAATGAAATTTCCTGAATCAGATTGCAAAAGAGTCCTCAATAGCCATTGATTTTAGCAACAGATTTAATTTTGTTACGTCGTTATATTGTTGCGTTATCGCTACTGAGTAAGTTCAGCACTTTTTCATATGTGGAAAAATAACAGTATGTGAGTGAAATCAATTGAATTTCTAAAAAGCAATTTATATTTGAATTGTTGGAGAAAAACGCCAATGTAATATTTGCTACGTAATTTACAATATTTCAAAGTCAGTCATATCTGAACCACTTTATTGATTTCATAAAAAATTTAAACATATATAGCGGGATAAACATTTTAACACACCCCAAAACAGGCCCGAAGTCAAGAGGATTTTAGGGGTTCAAACCCCTCTCTCCCTCATAGGGCGCAAAGAGTATGGAACAATATTGCAAATGACACTATTCAAATCAAAACATGATTTTTTTTAAGAAAAAATATACATCCTTATCATATTTACTTGAAGATGCAAAAGTCAATCAATGAGAAATTTTTTGACCTCAAAACTACGTGTTTCTTAACTGTGCGCAACCTAACACAAAAACTACTTAACCGATCGTTAGAATATTTGGACATTTTTTTAATAACATTTTAACCAATCTGAATGAAAGTGATTTTTAAAATAGTCATTTAAAATTGTTTTATTCAAAATGTAAAACAAAAAATAAGTAAAACGTGCAATTTTTGTTTTCAAATACGTATAAATTTTTAAAAATTTTTTTTACATTCTGTCTCATTCTGATAAAAGATCTTTTCATTACGTTTTAAAATTTTAAAAAAAAATTTTCGGGTCAACCTAGGAGCCAGCAGAGTGCCCGCAGTGCGAAAAGAGGTCTTTTACGTCAATTGTTGTAGCCAGCGCCATTTTTGTTTTTGGAAAAAAAACAATTTTTAAACAAAAACGTATATTTCACAACATTTTAAACATTTTAAAACTTTAAACAAATTTCTTCTAATAAAAACCATCACCTCAATATCACTCTTTTTTACTCTCCTCTAATTGACGGTATTGCCGGCCTTAAGTTGAGTGGAAACACTTATATTGAACTTTTTTCAATTGATTCTTAAAAAAAAATAAAAGAAATGACCGCGAATTAAAGGCAAATAAAAAAGATTAAATGTTGGTACTTTTATATTCTTTTTATGGCTTTGTTTCTTTGTGAAAAACATGATTTTTTCATTTTACTTGATATATAAACCACTTTATAACATAACATAATATAACATAACCTAACATAACATAACATAACATAACATAACATAACATAACATAACATAACATAACATAACATAACATAACATAACATAACATAACATAACATAACATAACATAACATAACATAACATAACATACCATAACATAACATAACATAACATAACATAACATAACATAACATAACATAACATAACATAACATAACATAACATAACATAACATAACATAACATAACATAACATAACATAACATAACATAACATAACATAACATAACATAACATAACATAACATAACATAACATAACATAACATAACATAACATAACATAACATAACATAACATAACATAACATAACATAACATAACATAACATAACATAACATAACATAACATTACATAACATAACATAACATAACATAACATAACATAACATAACATAACATAACATAACATAACATAACATATCATAACATAACATAACATAACATAACATAACATAACATAACATAACATATAACATAACATAACATAACATAACATAACATAACATAACATAACATAACATAACATAACATAACATAACATAACATAACATTTTTTCTTCAGTTTTCTTCATCAGCCTAATTTGCACGCACGCCCCGACGTAGGAAAAAAACAAAGCCGTCAAAGACGCTTTCCACGCTTGTCCTGAGGACGCTTACGACCACCTTCTAGTCCATGACGTGAAAATAGTCCTCGGCGATTTTAATCCAAAAGTCGAAAGGGAAGGCATCTTTGGTCCCACTGTCGGCCAGTTCAGTCTTCATGAGACCTCACCGAACAACGGTCTAAAACTGATCGACTTTGCCGCGGCGTGAAACATTATAGTTAGCAGCATCAAATTTAAACACCTCGACATCCTCAAGGCTACCTGGTTGTCCCCGGATCAAAAAACGCGAAATCAATTGATCATGTTGTAGTCGACGGAAGGCATGCCTACAGTGTTCTAGACGTGCGCACGTGTTAGGGGGTCAACGTTGACTCCGACCACTATCTTGTTGCAGCCAAGATCCGCATGCAATTATGCAATGCGAAGGACATACGCACACGAATGCAACGAAAGCTAGATGTCGCTAAGCTGCAATTACAACGGACTGTCGAGGCCTATTCCGCTCAACTTTCGGTTAAGCTCAACCAACCAATCTCTGAACCCGACGACGCCGGCGGACTTTGGGCGCATACATCCCACTACATGCGCGCTGCCGCTGAAGAAGTCATTGCTTTTCTGCGCCCGTAACTTCGGAACCAATGGTACGATGGGGAGTGTCGCATCGCGACAGCAGTAAAAAACGCCGCATATAAAAAACGCTGCAGTCAGCTGCAACGCGAGCCGTGCGAGAAAACTACCGCGAAAAGAGGAAGGAAGAGAGGCGCCTTTTCAGACGCAAGAAAAGAGAGCAGGAAAAGTGTGCGCGTGAGGAGCTCGAGATGAACCAGGGTGAGAAGGATGCACGAAGGTTTTATCAACAGTTTAAGCATCTTACCCAAGGTTTCAAGCCCGGAGCATCCACTTGTAGAGATGGGAACAAGTTTAGTTTAGTGAACCCGCTTAAATTTCAGAAAGTTGTTTGGTACAAGGTATGGAATAATTTTAATTGCATCATTCGTAAAAGGATGCATTTTTTCGTATATTACAATGGTATTGAAAAAAAGGCCACTAAGCCCCCTGAGTCCTTCCTGTGGTCCTAGTAGCTCCATGAAACTCAGCGGGTTCATTAAAGTAGACTTAAATCTAAAGATGAAAATGGAGACCTGGTTACAGATACGCAGTGTGCGCTGAGATTATGGAAACAGCATTTCTCTAATTTACTTACTGGCGACGACTCCACCAATGCCGACCATGGAGAGCGCAGTTCAGCACCACCAACCAACGATGACGGAGTGGAAGTATCACCACCTAGCCATGAAGAGGTTCGAGTTGCTGTCTAAAGACTCAAAAACAATAAGGCAGCGGGGGCTGACCGCCTGTCAGCTGAATTCTTTAAAACCGGCGCCGATGAATTGATAAGGCGCATGCATCAGCTCATCAGCAAAATATGGCTAGCAGAAAGCATACCCGACGATTGGAAACTCAGCGTACTGTGCCCTATACTTAAGAAAGGAGACCCAACAATCTGCGCCAACTATCGAGGGGTCAGTCTTATTTCCATCGTATATAAGGTTCTCCCAAGCGTACTGTGTGAAAGATTAAAGCTGATAACAAAAACACTGATTGGGCCTTATCAGTGTGGTTTTCGACCTGGAAAGTCCACCATAGACCAGATTTTCACACTACGACAAATCCTGCGAAATAACCCACGAAAATCAAATTGACACAAATCATCTCTTTGTCGATTTTAAAGCTGCGTTCGATAGCCCGAGTGGCGGCCGTGGCGTAGTGGGTAGAGTGTGTGACTCTTACGCCAGAGAACCCAGGTTCGAATCCTCCATCCGACACAGAAAGTTTTTTCAATTGAATTAATTTTTCTGTTCGGCCGTCACCTCTCTGCAGACAATGGCAAACCTCAGAGAGTAAAAACTGCCATGAAAAGCTTCTTGAGAACATAAGCCGTTCGGAGTCGGCGTAAAACATGTAGGTCCAGTTCTCGATCACTTGTGTGCAAACATTTCACATCACACACAACACAATTGATCATAACAAGCTCGGTCAAAGTCCTTTCAAGGGCTGGAATGGCCATTTCGTTTTTTTTTTCGATAGCCCGAGAAGGGATAGCCTATACGCAACGATGTCTGAGTTCGGTATACCTGCAGAGTTGGTAAGACTTTGCAGTATAACGTTGAGCAACACACGCAGCTCCGTCAAGGTAGGAAGTAATCTCTCCAAAACCTTCAATATCGAAAGAGGTTTTAGACAAGGCGATCCACTGTCGATGTTGCGATGTTGCGATCTCTTCAACATCATCATCGAAGAGATCGTACGAAAGGCCGGTGTGCACCATTTCTACAAAGCTGTCCAGCTCCTTGCGTATGCTATGGATATTGATATTATGAATATATATGAACAAATTGGGTTTGACGATAATTGAGGGTAAAACAAAGTATATGCTGTCTACAAACAATGAAGCGCGGCATCTAGATTCCCACGTTTCATCCGACAGCTATAGCCTTGAAGTAGTCAAGGAATTTTTAGACCTTGGCACTGCCATTCATAACAACAACGAAGTCAGCCTGGAGATAAAGCGAAGAACAATAAATACTAATAGGTGCTACTACGGGCTCAGTAAGCAACTAAGTTCCAGAGCCCTCTCTCGATCGACAAAACTAACACTCTACAAGACGCTCGTTCTACCTGTGCTTCTTTATGGCGCTGAGGCATAGGTAGTTTAGCAAGCTGGCGCAACTGCTCTGGGGGTGTTCGATAGAAAAGTTCTTCGCAAAGTCTTCGGCCCTGTTCGAGTCGGCGATGACTACCGCATTCGAATGAACCACGAGCTGTATGAGCTCTCAGAGTATAACAGTGAATCAACTACGCTGGCTGAGTCATGTCCATCGTATGGACGACGAAGCTCCAGCGAAAAAGGTGCTCAAGGCGAGGGTCGTTGGTCGACGATGACAAGGGAGACCTTGCCTCCGATGGATGGACCAGGCCGAGGAAGCCTTAACCGCACGTGGTGTATCCGATTCGAGAAGACGCACGCAAAGCAGAGGCGCCTGGCGAGAGCTGATGAGGCGGCCGAAACACGAACACGGGTTGTTATGGCCACTACAAGTAAGCAAGTCAGCTAAAAAGACTATTTTTTCTTTTGGTTTTAGTTGTAATATTATTCAAGCAGATCCTGCTAAGGATAATTTATGTATAATGATTGCATTAAAAAATTATAATAAAAGCCTTTAATAGAAATATTTGTAGGCAAAGGCACATCTTGGAAAATGTTTAAAAAAGTCGGAAGTTTTTTTTTTGTAAAAAATTCAATTGGATTTGTAAAAAGTATCTTTAACTGGAAATAAATTGTAAAAGATAAATAACAAAAGCTTGAATTTCAAGCGTGTACATTTCAAAAACCTTGAAAACCTGTATAGTTATAGTTTTCGAATAACTTTTTTTACCAGACAAATGTTTTGCTATATAATCGCAGCACTTTTAGAATTATATATAATATCAAAAAATTCTTTAAATTTTTTTTGATATTTAGGGGAAGCTGCTTTTTTCACCTACACCCTTGTGTAACAATAACTTTCAAGGATACAGTTTATAAAGAGTAGCAAGATACGGAGGCATATCTTTTACGATTTTGGTTTTAGTACTTTTTTGTCAAAATTGCGCGTTTCTTTTTGTGAGTTAGTGCTTTTTGGTTTGAAATTGTTGACAATAATGCTTAATATAGATTTCTATCTTCAAACATGTGAGCACATCACAAACATGTCTTCACACGAATATGTAGTTTGTGAACTCGGCATGAACATAAAATATAATCCTGCATCAACTCTATCTAATAAACTTTTTGGGCTACCATTAAATGAAGTTCAAACTTTTATCCAAAATTCATTCGCATTCATATTTTTACCGACCTTAATGTGAACAGCACGAATATAAGTTTTTCCACCCTGTTGCCATTATTTTTCTTTTGCCAAGTTAGATTACGGCATCAACAGAGCAGCGCGCGTTCATAATCATCCCTAAGTTGTTCATAATGGCTTTCGTTTTGACATGTTAAAGATTTTCTTCATGAGCAAAATTAGTTACATTTTAACTTGTCAAAAAGAATGATATTGAATGGATTGAACTGTCATTATTTTTCTTCTATGTTTTCGTCTTAAAATATAAATTATGACCGAAATTTTGTGGGAAATGTTAGATTGTAATATAAAATTATATTCGCAAACATTAAGAAAATTGGCTCAATAAATTCCTTGTTGATTTCCTTAGCTAGTTCGCAAATAACTTCAGCTTCTCTGTGCCTAAGAGTTGCTTCAATCCTCAATCTTAGTCCACTTCGTAGAGCATACCAATTAGTTCAAACCAAACCTGATAAACCATTTGCTCTGCTGCAAATAAGAAGCTTTTTATTCAATTTGTTGCAACGTCTGCAAATTGCACTTCCATCCTGCCTGTGCTGTCTACTTTTCGTATCAGGAGAAAAATTCTGGTTAACAAAATTACAGCAGAAAACAACGTTATTGCGTTTGAACTACTTTGATTGCATTAAATTGGCTCAGCTATACGGCAAACCTTACAGATGCAAGATGAAGATTGAAAAAAGTTTATCCAGTAAAAGTTTATCACTGCCTGCGTTAAAACCTTATTTTATTCATTCATACATAAGCACACAACCACAAATAGAAATGCAAAGATTTCACCTGTTCATAGATAGGAAAAAAAAAATAACTTTTCTTAGCAAAAATGTTGAAACTGTCCACTTCGCCAACAGAATAATTAAACAACTTTATGACTTTATATAACTTTTACACTTTTCAATGGTTTTTCATCTCTAGAAATGTTTCAATTACTCATCACTTACCTGTTATTTCCATGGCTGCCGCTAGAAGCCACACCGCTATTAGATACCGCACATTGTGGTAGAACCTTTTTACACCTGATTTCTTCATATTTTGTATTTTTGTGATATTCTGATGACTGGAGCTCATTTATTTACAGCTTGGTATTTTTTTCTCTTTGAATACGTTTCAATTCCTTTGATTGATTATATATATTTATGTATTTTAGGGATTAGTTTTCTTTCGTGGAAGACATAGTGCTGCAATAATCTGGAAGAAATAAAACAAATTAATTTCAATAAAATAAAAGAATAAAAAAAAGAGATGGTTATTTCAGCTCTTGAAACCGAGTTCAGCAAGAACTTTGACCGAGCTTCTTAGGATCAATTGTGTTGTGAGTGTTGTTTGAACACAAATGATCAAAAAATGAAAACCTGATCAATAAAGTACTGAAAATATTTTTCTTAAATGAATTGATGAGAGGAAAAACATAAGGCGGTTTTCATTTGAAGATATTTTGGAAGTAATTTTCAAAATGTTTTTCTACAAAGCTATTAATTTTAAAAAGTGCTTTCAGGTACATTGTCCAATATACTTGTATTTTATAGGAAAACAATGCGGTTTCAAAGAATTGTTATGTAATCTGAAGTTGTTTGTTTTGTTTATATTAGTTAAAACTACTTTGCGAAAATATTTTTTTTTTTAAGTTTCGATAAGTTTTTGTCTTTATTATTCTCCGCAACTAGTTCAAAAAGTAGCTCATTCTTAACGTACTGAAATGACTTTACAACGAGCAGTCACTGGGGAGGATAATTTTTATATTCTTAAAAGAGATTCAGATGTCCAGAATTTCCTGGATGATGCAGGCAAAGTAATTGACGAAGTACTTCTCCACAAATTGTAAGGAAGGTACTTCTCAAAGCATTGCACCTACTGCGTCGGCTATAAAAACCACAAACACAACGGATCGAGCTACAAATGATAATTAAGTGAAAGAGTTCGATTTACTAGTAGTAAATAAGGACGAATTGCAAAATTTTAAATTGAATTCTATTGGCATGACTGTTGCTGTAGAGCTAACCAGGTCTCAAAAAGTACGCCAAATACGCAAACCTCATACACAACCAGTAGCTTGTGGTTGACAATTATTTGAAGTAAAAAACTTCTGTTCTTTTGTAACAATAGATAAAAAACCTGATTTTTGAGTTTTTATAAGTCCTTGATTTGGAAAACACAAATGGATTGACAAATCTTATGGTGAATCTGCTCCACCGTAATCACTGGAATCAACTATCCCACCGGTTTTTGATTTCAAACATAATCGTTTCAATCAAACTTCTGATGGATAACATTCAGGTCGCCTTAAAGAGGTAGTAACTGGAAAAATTATCTACCACCGAGTCGTTTCAAATAAGTAATCAAACATTGCAATGTGTTGAAAGCAGTAAATGATACGCCCTTTTAGTATACCATAGATAGCATGACTCGGTAATCGGTAAAACACATTAGAGCAAAAGAGATGGATGACTTGGTTTCTCCATTGCTTCAATGCGAAAATCTGATCTGATCTGTGTGCCTGTCTGTCGCAACCTAAAACGTCATGTAAAATGGTGTGCGCTAATGCAGTCGATATATTAAGCTCGCCAGCTTTATCTCTCACGGTAACACGATGATATCCGAGCACAATTTTCTTTCTTTTTTGATATTTTCATAGTTTATTGATGCTGCTGGGCGAGAAGGGGGAGGCAAGTTGTCAACTGATGTACGACATTCTTCAAACAATTTGTACCACTCAAATGACTACGCACGTGATAGAGCAGACTCCCCATAGGTTTTCGGCAACATTTTCAATGCATCCGAACAAAAAACTTCGTTGGTAAAACACTGTTTCAAATACACTCTATGCTCATCTTTTTTCCCCATTATGAAATAAACAGGCCAGGCTCGAGGTGAACTTGTTTACAAAGCTAGATCGAGTTAAGAATTAACGCCCAAGCTTATAATAGTGTTACCAGACTTCAAAGAAAAAATAAATAGTTTTATGACAGCTATTGTTGTTTCATTTGCACAGTCCGGTTAAATTTTTAACAGAAGGTATATCTTCTTTTTATTTTTATATATGAGTGATGCCACTAATTATCGGCCAACTGTAGAAGTCACCATCTGGGATTTTTTGTAACTTCCTAATCTGAAGACAATGTTCACCATTGTGGGAATACATATGGGAAAACATTTTTTTACCGTTATTATTTCAGCTACAATCAATTATTGTATTTTTCTAATAAAATATTTCGGTCATGATTTCTTTTATTTTTCATTATTAATGGTTTTTTCATATTTTTCATCATTGCCTCCAAGTAAAAATCCCAGGTGGTGACCTCCACAGTTGGCCGATAATTGGTGGAATTGCTCATGTATAAAAATGATTGTATGTATGTGGGAATGTGGGTATATCACGTATAGACTCCAAAAACGTCGAACTAATCTATATGAAATTTTCAGGGAAACTGAAGCAACATTTTAAGAGTGTTCCTGTGAAGTTTGATTTTGATTGGACAAGGGGGCATTGTACCTCCCATACAACCCAAATTTGCGGTATCGCCCACAAACGAAAAGAAATGCTATATATCAGACGGTTTTGAGCGTAAAAAACTAAAGTTTAGTGATTTTGTTCAGATGGTTACTGTCGGCAACTATACAAAAAATGAGCGTGGTCGCACTATATCTACGCCCACTTTTTCGAAATCGTGCTTATTTCTGAGTTGCACAAGTTTTGATAGTTGATACTTAAGTTTGCTAATTAAGTTCATACGCTCACTCTCGACAGCTTTGCAAAAAATAGGCGTGGTAGCACTATACATTCGCCCAATATTCAGAAATCTGTTTAATTCTTGAGATGTTCACGTTTTATAGTAAAACATGGTAAGCAGATTCTATGGGTTCCAGTGGTTGCCACTCATACTTTTTCTGCCCATCTATCTCTATTTAAAAAAATGTATACATTTAATGTATTTATGTATGTGAATATGTATGCATATCTACATATTCATGCAAAGACTCCGAAACCTTTAAATAAAGTCTTATGAAATTGTCAGGAAAACGGTAGCAAAGTCGTGAGATTGTTCTTTTGAAGTCTGGTGCCGAATGTAAAAGGGAGCGTGGTTCCAAATAGCCTTGGAATCATAAGTAACACAGCCTCGGAATTTGTTATTTGACCTCAATTTATATTACATTAGTAGTCATTTAGAGCTAAAACCCTCGCTAAAAAGCGAGAATGAAATTGATTCAGCTATTGAGAGCATCAGAAATATTCTGATCCCAGCGGCTAAATATGCAACTCCGGTAACCCAAACAACACAAGCACCAATTCTAAAAAGGGCCTCAGAAGAAATTGAAGAGCTTCTTAGAGAAAATCGAGCTCTTAGAAGAGAATGGCAGCAAAAAAGGTCGCCACAATCTAAACAGAATTTCCTTTCAGCTAAAGAATTATTAAATACTGAATTCGAACAAAATTTAAAGCTTTATACGCAAAAGTTAAGTCCAACAGAAGTAACCAATTATTCTCTATGGAAGGCAAATAAAAATATAAAGATTCCAAAAGAATGCGAAGCGCCTTTGAGAGGAAAAAATGGAAGATGGGCGAGAAGTGATGAAGAAAACGCCCTTGCCTTTGCTGAGCACTTAAAATGTGTGTTTCAACCAAATCTACCCAGTAACAGTTTTGAGATTCCTAACATACCTACTCATCCGATGGAAAGCCCATTAAAAGTGAAAGTCAAGGATATTGACAGAATTATTAAAACAAAACTTAATGCTAAGAAAGCACCAGGGTACGACCTTATTACTCCAAAAAATGATAAAAGAGTCTCCAAATATTGCTATTAAAATATTATCACACATAATTAATGCAATATTGAGGATTGGTTATTTCTCAATGTCTTGGAAAATTTCACAGATATCCATGATTCCCAAACCTGGAAGAGACCCAACCCAAACATCCTCTTACATACCAATAAGTTTACTACCTATATTTTCAAAACTTTTTGAAAAATTACTGCTCACTAAGTTAGAGCCACATATGGAACAAACAAGAATTATGCCAAGCCACCAATTTGGCTTTCGGAAAAAACATAGTGCTATAGAGCAAGTGCATCGTATTTTAAATGAAATAAGGAAAGCTCATAAAAAAAAAAATTCTGTTCTGCGATTTTTTTAGATGTTGCTCAGACATTTGATAGGGTGTGGCACGAGGGATTTATATACAAAATAAAACTTTTATTACCAGATTAGTGCCATAAAATTGTTGAATCATATCTACGTGATAGAAAATTTACTATAAAATGTAAACATTTTATTACAACTAATTTTTCAATCTCAGCAGCAGTTCCTCAAGTTAGCGTCCTCGGTCCAGTTTTGTGTCTCTTATTTACAGGGGATCTACCAACTAGCAATCGATTGGTCATTTCAACATTTGCTGATGATACAGCTATTTTGAACACCCATTCAAACACTTTAGTTGCATCCAAAGACCTAAATGAGTATTTGGAAACGCTGGAAATATGGCTGAGAACTGGAGAATAAGAATAAATGAGCTGAAAAGTACGAACGTTACATTTACTTTGAGAACTAAAACATGTCCTACAGTCAGCTCAATCAAATCTCTATTCCTCAAGCGAATAACGTTACATACTTGGGTTTTCACTTGACAGACGGTTAACTTGGTGAAAGCATATTGAGTCCAAGAAAACCCAAATGAAACTAAAAGTTAGCTTAAGGTTAACTGGCTTCTTAACAGGAGTTCAAGGCTCCAATTGGAATATAAGGTACTGTTATAAAATTCTATAATTAAACCAATTTGGACGTACGGAGCAGCTTTGGGGAAAAGCCAGTTCTTCTAATGTTGAGCTAATACAGCGTTCACAATCGAAAATCTTACGAACTATTACGAATGCAGCTTGGTTTGTAAAGAATGAAAATACCCACAAAGATCTAAACTTTCCTTTTGTTAAAAGCAGTCTTATTGCACTCAATCCAAAATACAAAGAACGACTTCAACATCGTCCAAATTCTGTGGCAAAAAAACTTGTTCAAACCACAAATACCACGCGGCTCAAAATATTGGATTTACCACGCCCGTCTCGCCTATCAATAAACAAAGCGGAAGGCCATTCATCAACCATAGCTGGTTTGAACTTAGAAAAATCCCGTTATTCACACTGTGTATAGTCCCTGTAGGAAAATGAACTAATTTAAAAGTAGTTGAAAAAGTAGTTTTTTGTCAACCACAACTAGTTGAAATTCTGACTTTTTTCCATAGAACGAACTAACATATTTTGTATGGTGATGTCCGCTAAATATGTCAATTGACTTTCGTCTGCATATATTTTCAACTACTTGTGAAAGTAGTTATATTTTAACTATTTTTTAATTACTTTAAAATAACCAATTGAAAACTAGTTTGAAAACTTACTGAAGATGAATTTAAAAGCACAAAAATTTTAAATTTCTATACATCAAAGAGAGCATTTATTTGACTGTTTTAAAAAAAAAATACATAAATTCATTACGTGAATGCATAACGCATATTAAAAAATTAAATAAAAAAAGTATTTCAAGCTTTCAGTCTTTAACGAAATTAAAATTTTAAAATTAAGCTTATTTGTTTTTAAGTAGTATTTCAATTACTTCATATATAATGCAATAAAAACTATTTAAAATTGATGTGGATGTCACCTTAATATAATTCAAAGTAGTTCATATACTAGTTTATTTTAAATTAGTTTTTTAATTAGTTGTTTTTAAAAACAAGTTAGTTTGTTCCTATAGGGGTGTGTAAATTACTTACGGCACGGCGAGACAAGTGCCGATAAATTTTGACAATTTTGCTCGATAACGAATGCTGTAATTCGGCCCCAGGTTAAGAGCAACAAATATTATTGTGTTTTAATATAATAATGTTATATACTATTATTAATATATCGTTGCATTGAATAAATAGTAAAATTCACGTAGGCTAAATACAACTTCATCAACTTCAACAACTTTCATCCTCACAAGCTTAAGTGCTCTGTATGAGTTTTGTCTGTATGAGTTTTAATTAAAAAACACATTTAAAATATCTAAAACGACTTTTAGTTCATCATAAAATATAAATTTTAAAAATCAAGTATGCATTAATATACACGAATATTTAGAAGTTCATGATATAGATACTATAAAAATTTTTAAATAAATGTTTTATTCCATCAGTTTTCTTTAAACATGTTGTAAAAAATAAAAGTCTCCCTAAATTTTACTACCAAATCTAATATTAAATAAGCAGTGGCTCAGTCGTGTGTATATTAAAAAAACAATTTAGAACCAAACAATGCAGCGAAATACCGCAACATGTGGCGATCCGCCTTGTTTAACAACCACGTAGCTCATAAAATTGGATATGACCACTATTTTCCGTCACCGGTCATGACTTTCGACAGAGTCTCTGTTCTGTGGTGTGCTAAAACTAAATGTAATAAGCCAATACCGAATGGCGCACTTTTTGCTAGTATTCCAAGAAGAGGGGAAGACCATTAATATTCAATATTCGGCATACAACGCACGCAGTATATAGAAAAAATTCTGAGTCGAAATCAAAAACTTTTTTAACATGAAACATGAAACAGAACAGAAAACAGAACTTCTTTTAAAAATTCCAGATAATAATAAAACGATGAACTTTTAAAGTCAGGCTATATAAAAATGAGGTCAGTCTACTTACTTTTAGCAAGGCCAGTTCTGAAACAAAAATACTTTCTAGCCGACTTCCAACATAACTGAAATATACACGTAATCCTTAACCAGAAATTCTTACAACTAGCTTAATAATAAGACGGTTTCTTAAGACTGGTAATATTAAGGCTTAACCACCTACGCAGTTTCTGTAACATGTTTTGGCAACAACAACAGCAACACCAACAAACCTGAGAAAATCAGTAACATTATTCATAAATTATTCGGTATAACGTCTAAGTAACTAATTGATGTTTCAGCTAAAAAGCTTCTCACGTCATATTCAAAAAATATATTAAATTTGTGTGTGTTTTTTGTCTGCTTTCTGTAATCTAATAACAATCATTCTTCACCTCCACAGCTAGAGGTGTTATGAATATGATAATATAATAAAAACAAAAAAAAAATACCAAAATATAATGAAATGGCATTTTTAAAATAATATGTAAATTTACGCAAACAAGGGTATCAAAATAAATGGATTTCTACTTGCAAAAGTTATTAGTTGTTGTTGTTTTTGTTTTGTCTTCTGTTGTTATTTTTATTTTTTGTCGTCTTATACACATATACATAATACCTTTGAGATTTCTGGTTAAAAGCAAAAAGCTGTTATATGCGAAATATATGTTAATGTAAAACAAGCGAAAATTCATATAAATTCACGTGTAAATAAATACGCACTGAGAGGAAAAAAAGAAAAGCTGAAGCTCAAAAAGTTATCACGCGAAATAAGCCATAAAAAGGTACGCTTTTCATAACCCATCCAAGTTGTTGTGGCGTATTTGTGTGTGTGTGTGTGTGTCACTCCTGTAACAACATATTCATATTTGTTATTTACAAACGGCTATGTTGTGGGTGCTGAGTTTGGGGCTAAGCGGAGGACGAGGACGATGAAGCATGACAAGCAAAAGGCAGGTAGAAAAATTAATGGAAAATTCGCTGTATCAAGCTTACAGTGGGCCGATGCGATTAATGACAGAAAGCATTAATGTAGTGTCACATTAATTACCACATATGATGGCTCTGATAATGATGGCGGCAATTGAGAATGAAGAGCAGATTCAAGATATACATAATCCAGAGGTGTAGATACCGGATGTTAAAAGGGAAAATATTCCTCACATTGCACACTGATAGGTTTAATGCACACTGATGCTGCTTTAAAATTTAAAACAAAAAATTTAATTGAATTGCAAAAAACCAAGCTGTTTTCCCTATTATAATTTTTTGTACAAGTATCAAAATGTTTTCTTTATATGTGAGAAGCATTTTTAAGCATTTTAAACTTGTAGAAGTTTGTAGAGTTATGATATATTTTATAATAAAAAATAATTTTTTGAAAATAGAAACTTAAGATTTTATATAATATCTTATATCAGTCTTACAGCTGTAATACCTTTTAAGCTAAGCCAAGGTGAATTTTTCAAAAAATTTTAACTTAACCACTCTTAAATGTTTGTCTTTTTACAATTTCAAATAAATTTATTTAAAAAATTGTTTTTACTCAGTTGCTTAATAATAACTTTTAAAAACTTTTTTGAATGCTTGTAAAGTCAATTTACCTATTTTTTATATGTTTGCGATGGAGTTTCCCCTTATTATAATTTGCTTGTTTGTTTCGAAGTACTTTAAATACATATAAATAGATTTTTTTTTTTAGAATGGGTACAAGTTAATTTTTTTCAATTTAGACTTTTTTACATGTTTCGGTACTATTTACATAGGGTTGTCCATCTACAAGTCGATGTAGCTAGATATTGCATTTTCTCCAAAGGAAAAATTCATCATCTGATAGTAGAAATTTCTTGTTTTTCTGAATTCTCACTTCTTTTCATTAATTTTTTTGTACAAATAAATGTCTATTTTATTGTAAATACTATTTAAAATACCGTTTTTAATAAATTAGCTGGAATACCCGGTGGCGCACAGAGGTGTGTAGCATTCAGGACGAGTAAAATGTGTGGAACATGATACGGAATTTGTTTGCGATTAAACCTGCATTTTTTTATTTCAAACCAGATATAACTTGGGCTCACACCCAATTTTTGCAGAGGGCTTGGAAAATAACCTACTCACTCTATGACAAATTTCAATACCATGATGCAAATATTTTCTAAAATAAAGTATTAAAACTAAAGTGAATCGCCCGCGAATCGCAAAATAAGACTTTTTTTTCAGTATTATTTGTGCAATAGCGCTTGGGCTGTTTGCGGTACTCGAAAATGAGCGGTTTTGGAGTTTCCCACGATTTTTTAAGAAATTTGTACTACAGTACCCTCTGGTGTTTATCAAAATAGATAAATCAAAAATGCTCACCATATCCGAAAAACTTTTTTTTAAATATTTGTTCTACAGCGCCCTCTGGTCCTTTAAATTAGAACAGAATAGATAAGTCATCAACACAAACGGTACCCCGTATACAAATTTTTATGCAAATCGGATAAGCAATTTCGAAAAAATTTCCTGCAAGTCAATCGCAGCGCCAACTACCGTGTCCAGTAAAATGGACAGAATTCACACTTGAATTTGATATAATAACTATTTTCATCTGTCACTATTTATGTACACTAAAAAATAATGATTTCTGAAAAGTGGGCATGTGTATATTTTGACCACGCCCATTTTAAGTACATTTGTCTACAATACGAACTAAATTACAAAACACGAAAATAATTACAAAATAAAAGTCTAAAACGACAAAAATCATTTGAAATACACTAGAGACTCGAGTTGCGCCGTTAATGCGTTCTAAATAAAGGGACGCAACTTGAAAACAACGCATTTGAAATGGCGTTTGAAAAAAACTGAGACAAACCAAAGAATAACTACTAAACTAAAACCAAACAGAACACAACAAAAACTAATGCGAAATAAAGAGTTGCAACTCGTATTCAATATATTGTATAGACGCAACTTGAAACGACGCAACTCGAGGCTCTAGCGTATAGCATTTTCATTGATTTGTAGGCGGTAAAAGAGGGTGTGGCAAAATTTATCAAACTTATGTAGAATGGGATAGCAAAAAAAAAACAACAAAAAAATCTCCAAGCAAATCAGACGCTTCGTTCTTGAGTTATGGAATTAGTAACATATTTCACGACTTTGTTTTATATTTCTGTGGTCACAAGTCATAACAACCTAACTCAAAATATCGTAAAAAAACGATCTGGTATTTATGCAAAATGAAGAGACATTCATGTATCTACAAGTTCCATGTTCGATTGTTCCGTTAACTATCTCCGTATCTATAAGTTCTATATTCGATTGTTCCCTTAACTTCCGGGAAACAGACGATGTAAGGAATATAAAACATCCCGTATTTACGATATTTTGAGAAAGAATGTTATGACTTGTGACCACAGATATATAAGATTTGAATCAGTTCGAATGAGTTTGTCTTTTTTTTACATTAAAGTTTTTTTATTATTTTTAAAAGGCCACAAATTCATAATTTATAATAATTAATAGCTAACAATAATGTTGAGTTATATTACTTCTGACTATCAGAGATAACAGAGGGGCCAACATTGAATCAGAATAATCTAAATGCACATTAAAATCTGTTTGTAATATATGTAAAACAGTTTTTTTTTCTGGAATTCCGTTTCTATAGACTTGCGCCCTTTAAAAATAAATTGATTCATTTAGTTAATATTCAGCACAGTTTCTAAGCAACATATATTCATACGAATATTGGAAATAATATGGACAAATATCTCAAAAAAAGCTTTGCCATGCTATAACTGTCCTATACTTACTATGCTATAACTGTGCTATAACAGAAAAGTCCACCGTGACCCAAAAATTAAAAAGTTATAAAAACTTATTAATTAATTATATTCTCTAAGAGAAACATTTAAATTTTATTGATTTAAGCAATTTGAACATAAATTCATTTACTATGATGATAAAATCGTCAGCACTGTGTCACAAAAATAACTTTTCTTTTTAGTAAATGTTTAGTAAGAGTTTCGTAAACGTTTTTGTTTAAGTAAAAATGGAATGCATTGTCTAAAAATAATGAAAAATGGTTGAAGCAAGGTTTTTAATTACTTAATTACATTATTCCTTAATTACCTAAATACTTAATTACCCAATAAATTACAATGGAAATTTAAGTAACGTCACATCAGATGACTAAGCCTAATAACAACAAAATGGGAAAAGGTTTTTAAATTTGATTACTTAGAAAATAAACCTGTATTATTTGAAATCCTACTAAAAAAGGTTTTATACAAAAAGTCTTGTCCAATTGGCAGAGTTTTGCAAATTTTGTAATCCAAGTAAAAAATTACTTCTGTTTTTCGTAACTACACGCCAGAGCATAGTTTTGCTTATATCTTCCAATCCTTAGAATCGATAGCTGTAATTCTTTTAATAAATATAGTGCTACTTAGTTACTAC
Source organism: Coremacera marginata (assembly GCA_914767935.1). Classification (NCBI taxonomy): domain Eukaryota; kingdom Metazoa; phylum Arthropoda; class Insecta; order Diptera; family Sciomyzidae; genus Coremacera; species Coremacera marginata. The sequence goes on from OU612045.1 coordinate 139,205,469, forward strand.
GCAAATATAACAAAACCTTTTTAAAAATTTGACTTTTTTATTCTATTTTTTTTTTAATATTTTTTCATACAAATCGTAAGTAACGCCAGTTTGGAAATGCCCAGTAGTTTCGTTTGTAAGGATCTTACCAAACAATGCATCATTTCAACATTACAAATATAAAAAAAACGTATTATTCATGCCCTGATAAAGTCCTTTTAAGCTAGTGAGTAGTGTTTCTTTCGATTGCCGTTACTAAAGCAAAGGCAGTTACGATGTGTTTTGATTCATTTCATCTGTTTCAGTTGGACTGTTCACAATTACGTACAAATGGTCTTGCAATATAGCATTTGCAAAATGAGTATATTTTTACTCTACCAAACAAAATATACAGAGATGCATTTACTACGCTTGTGTAAATATGCAACACTAAAAAATATTTACTAAATATATGCAACAATACTGAACTCTAAGCTGACAGCTGATTGTCAAAAAAAAAAAAAAAAAGCCACTAAAAACAAAGATACGGAAAATATGGAAGAAAATAAAAACCAAGTTATACGGGAGAAACCCAATAAAAAATTTCATTAAAGAGTCAGTGAGTAATCATTCGATACTTTCATGCTTTGTAACAAATATTGCAAAGTAAACTGAAAAAGGTCGCTCACGATTGATGAAAAATTTTTGCAATTGCACAAACTTGCAATGTCAAATACCCAAGATTGTGAATTGCCCTATTGTCTTTTTTCTATATAATAAAACTTTGTCATGTTTTTTTATTTTTTTCGATAATCAAGCAAAATGCTTTTTTGTTCGTTAAAATATTGAACATCTCAAAAAAATGGATGAAAAATTATAATTTGAACAAAAAAGGCATTGATTGTTCAAAAGTGTGAGAAATAATTTTAATTTTAAATAATATTGTACTGTAATAATAGATTTTTTTATGAGATCTTATAAAGTTTTGTTATCGTCTTCTTTTTTTGTTCTCTTATACTAAAAATTCGCTTAAGGGCAAGTTCTTATCTATACCTCGAAAAACACTTTGACGTAACTGATTTTTTTTTTTCATAGGAGGTAGTTAATGAACCCCTTGAATTTTTTGGCAGTTATTTATTGATTTTTAAACTTTTAAAAGGAAAATATTTTTATTTTGGTGAATAAATGTATAGTATGAAGTGTCAATATGCCGTCAAACATCACATTGAAAAAAAATATACCCAAATGGTCTCCATCGCACAGCACGATCATGTCATCAAAAATAAGAAAACAAAAAATTTTACAAATTATATTATATTTTTTTGCTCTTTAAAATGCTCAAAAAACTAAAAAAAGGCCAATATTATTTGAATTTATTTATAGGATCCAATAAATTTTATCTACTTTAAAATAAAAACGAAGCCAAGTCAATCCATAAAGTTGTTCCTGAGATATCGTGGATACCAGTTTAGAAAACATGATTTTCAGAAAACGCGTTTTAAGATTTGGTTAGCGATTTTTTTCGAGTTACTAGTTTCCGTTACTTTAACTCCACAGCGCATCTAGCGACATCTGATGGTGCCTGAGGTATCTCTTTTTACCACAGTATGGTAGGGAATACAGGCGTGCATTTCAAAAATACTGATATGATATACTCAATTTTGTAAGATACTTTTGATGATATACTCATCATTTTTGTGAAAAATGCGATAAACTTCTTATGCGATAACTTCAATCACTTTCCCTTCTTATGGCAATCTTAATCGACCAAACCGCTTTGAAAACATATGCTACATATCATATACCATCGAAAAATGGGAAAAACCCAGATGAGTTTTCTAGTCGAGTTTTATGAGAACCTCCCCTTAACTTAAGAAGTCAGAATAGTTTTGTATTTACAGTTTCGGCTTGTTTATTTTATAAATCAAATCATCATTAGTCAATTATATATTCGCCGTTTTGTTCGATCACTTTCTCACATCTCTGTGGCAGTTTCATTATTTCTCTCAGGCTGAAGTCTGCACTTATCTCTGCAAAGAACCTCTCAAGGTGTTGTTTTACGAGAAGCAAAAAATATGTTAATCCGAGGGTGAGGGCATATGCAAATCCGAAGTACTGGACCAAAGGGTGGATGGGGCAAAACATGCCATCTGAACTCGAGTAATTTTTAGCGAGTCACCAAAATTGTATGAGGCCTGACGTTATCGTCGTTTCCCATTCTCATTGAGGCTCAGCTCAGGACGTTTCTGTTGGATGGCATCTCTCAATTTTCGTAGTTGGCCACAGAAGACTTCAGATTTTATGGTTCTATTGTGTAGGACTAGCTCGTAGTATCTTGCCCCTTCTAATTCCACCACATAGAAACATAACCTTCTCCTGGCGAATTTCTGCTTTTGCTTGTCTCTCAGGCGCTTCATCTTTCTTGGACCAGCTTCTTTTTCTGTTTACTTTGCGGACAATTCACTTCTCGTGACCCGTAATCGCACGCATGAGAAATGGGCATGTCAACTCGATTGACTTTGTGAATTTCTTTCAATTTATTGATGAAACCAACGGAGCTTTGAATGGTCGTGAACGTTTTCAACAGACAAATTTAGAGCACTCGCAATTTCGCCGTCTGTCAAAGCTTGTCTGTCTCCCGAGAGCCTACCAGAACAAGGAGCATCCATGATTGATAAATTTCCATCTCGGAAACAGGCAAGCCACTTTCATTGGCATTGCCTTTCTTAAATCACGTCTTCGCTATAAACGATCATAAATTTTTGCCTGGCTTCAGTTGCTTTTTTGGCTTTATTGAAGTATATGGCGTATATCCCCATCAAAGTTCTCCGTTTTCAAAACACTCATAAAACACGACTCCAAAAAAAGTAGAAAAAACTGGTATAATATATCTGTTTTTAATGCGAATAACCCGCTGAGCACAAAAAATTACGTATATGACAACTTATGACAGATCTTTGCGATAACATTAATGCCTACCAGGAAAAACGCACTTTCTTTTTGAACAACCCAATAGTTAACATTCAGCATAGTTTCTAAACAACTATTGTGAACATTTAACATAAATATGAAATATTTATTTTCTATGCAAAAACGACTTGCATTGTTCAAAAATGTGAGGAATTTTTTAATTTTTAAATAATATTGTATACAGAATGTGTAGATTTTTCTATTATTATAAGTACTGAAAATTTCGACAAATAACAATTTAGGTGTTATTGTTTTATTGTTTTATTGTGTATTAAGGTGCTTTGTTTGCTTTTCCTGGTATAAATGTCGTGGTATAACAAATTTCTAAATACTATTGTGAATTAATTTTGAGATGAAACATATACGCATTATATGTTTTGTATAGCTTTTTAGCCTACCATTTTTTATCCAGATTCTTCCCTAATTCTTTCAACACAATTCACTATTGTGAATTATAACTTCACAAAATGATCTGTCAGCATCTGCCAGTGGAGTATGTACGGTGGCGCTAAAGGCCTCCATTGCTTACTGATAGATTAAAAATAGCCCTCTTTTAAAGCATTGAAAAAAATAAATTTAATTGGATGAAATGCAAAGTTCTAATATGTATATCATGCTTTGGAATAAATGCAAGATGATAAGCTAATACCAAAATATTGAAAAATGCTTTTAATTTGAAATCTATTTCTACTTCCAACATTGTGATTTTATGTTATCAAATTTCATTGTAGATGAGTGTAAATTTCCAAAAATTGTATATAGATTTAGTTGAAGCCATCGGTTTGACACGCGATGCTCAGCAATAATTAATGAGATTCACTTGAATGAAGAAAATCCAAGAAGCAAAGTTGACAGAGAGCATTCATGTAAACTTAAGACTAAAAAGAACTCAGAAAAATATTGACCAGCCAATATTTTCGCGAAATTATTTAATCAAAGAAATGTTCACAGGCCATAAAAACGGATACTTGTTTTTAGGCAACTTTTTGAGGATAATAAATTTAAAACGAATGCAAGTTTTGCGAGGAATTTTTCGATTGTCATCCATCAAGGAAAACTGTGGAATATATTGTTCTTATGAGCTGCAAATGCGCACTGGCAAAAATGCTATTGTTGCAATGAATATGTGTCCCAAGAACACTGTTCCAAATGAAAAAACATTGCGGAAAATTCAAACCCCAATAACCATTTCAGTTCCCACAATTACGGCATCTTTTCATGAGTGTGACGCAATACATATATAGCAAAATATAGTAATGAACCGTAAAGTTCATTAAATTTTTTTAAGAAATATCTTTTACAATAAGTCAATCAATTGTGACGACCATGACTGAATGCTTTTTAGTGCCTGGACCGCATGTCAAAGAAGCATGCGAGAACGCGGGTTCAAATACCATCTGATTTGGTTAAACTCTTGATGAGAAGGGTATCCAAAAAATCAGTGACATTTTAATTACGGCATCAAGCATGAATGCTTGAGGTTTAGTAATGGAATTGAATTTTCGGCTGAGCAACGCGTTCAAATTGTTAAAATTCTCTCATAAATAGTCAAAATTTTGAGGAGACGGTTCGCCAAACCCGCACACTTCTCGGTCATCGTAACTGACGCACCGTCTGGCAACACTGCGGCAATTTAATCAATAAATTTGAGTCCACTGGCTCCATTGGACTCGAAAATCCAACTGACCACTGCAGCAATTGATACAGAATTATGCCAGAATGTTAAGGAAATTTTCATAAAAAGGGATCACGTGTGAAAGCAAAAATTTATATTCCGTTAATAATATTCATACTCCCCTTTATAATTCAATTAAAAATTACAAACATTTGAACAAACAAATGCGTTCTATTAAAAAATTAAAGTGTTACTGACTTTTGGGACTCCCTTTATTAAGCATCATAAAAATATATCTCTAATATATAAAAATCTCGTGTCACGGTGCTTGTGGCCGAACTCCTTCGAAACGGCTCGCTTTGGTATGCATTTTTTTTTTTATATATTTGGAAGGTATGAGAATAGGTTGTAAAATATTTTTCAGCCTCCTATGCAAAACGGAATAGCTATGGCAGTAAGAGTCACAGAACATTGAAATTCAGAATACACTTGGTGATGCTCTTTGAATGGAAAACTTGGACGGGCATTGGACAAGGGGGTGTGGCTCCGCCCATATAAGCCAAATTTTATTTTTCGAATTTTAGTGAAACTCAGAATTGAGTTACTATTTGGTGATGTCCTGCTACCGGGAAACTGTGACGGGCATTGGACAATGAGCATGATGTCAAACAAAGTGTCAAATAAAAGTTTTGAATATATTTACTATTTTCCAATATATTTGCCGGGTGTTGCAATGCACACCGAGTATAAGCTATATAAGTTTATTTTTTAAGGTTAATTTAATTCAAAAACAAATAATTCTCATAAAATTTCCTAAAAACAGTAAGGCAGCCGTCCTTGGTTGCGCCGATCCGTAAGTTTTCGCACCATGTTTTTATATTTCTTATGTTGGTACGCCAGATATTTAAATGGTGTTTGTGACGTTATGTTTCCCTAAAACTTTCAGCGTGATGTGAAAAAAAATGATAATACGCGCTGATCATATTTGTGCCAGACATAGTCAAAAATGTTGTTCAAAAAAGTTGCTTGAAGTACTTCTGAAGTGCTCATAAAATAATCATTTGCCATCATAAGGTAAGAGTGCATTTAACTAAATTGTTCTATTTTACTCAACCCTCTTATAATCTCTACGAATTTTGAACATATTTTGACAAACGAAAAATTTTTAATTAAGTTTAAAAATGTCCAAAGTCCGTAGGTGTCTCCTCTTTTTGAAATTGAACTTGATCAAAGTCCTTTAAAAAGCTGAAGTGGCCAATTACTTTCTTAGCATATCAATAAAGTTTTCGAGTTTTATTCAAATATCAATCATCAATATTTTTGTACAAATATCAAGTAAAACTTAGCCATTCTTTCATACGAAACAATACTATGAAGATTTTCAGCAAAAGAGAGAAAGAAAGAGAGAGTGAGAGAGAGGGAGTGTCGGGGAGTAAGCACTGCAAAATTTAATAATGAAATCGTTTTAAAAATAACTACAGAAAATGAGAAGCTCTTAACTTTAATTACATTGACTTTGTTCATTCTTAACATCTTAGCTCCAACTTAACTACATTAAGTTCTTGTTCCTTAAGCACTGTTATTATTATTATAACAAAAGCTGAATATTTTAATCAGCTTAGGTGAATTTCTATATACTTGGCTCGCCCTGCTATTTAAAATTCATAGAAAATATTAAATAAGACAAACATTTTATGCCTTTACAACTAAAACACCGCCCACAGTGCAAGCGAAGAAGCTTGGCTGAAACCGAAGAGGAAGACGTTGCTACAAAGGAAAGCCTTTTTATTTTTACGGTTTTTAATTTTATTTTATTTGCTTTTAGTTTGCTCCGTGAAAGATTCACGAAAAGTACGTGCTAGCAAAACCTGAAAAAATGTGATAACCTGCGCACGAAATTTAGGCCTATTCAAGGTCGTCTTTGGTAAACAAAAAGAGAAACATTAAGTTGCTATTTTCGCAAATTCAATTTTTTAACCACCCACCAGGTAGCATCCAAACGCCAACATCTAAGAAGACTCAAAAATTCAATTCATGAAATTTATTAAGATCCCTTCTAAGGATTCAGGAACACCCGCTGTACTCGGTGGGTGTGGTGGGGGAGGGCAGAAGGGGTGGGCTGTTTTGTGTAGTTCAGTACGTTTGATGAAGGTTTCCTTTTGTGATGATTATTAATAGATCTCAATTTCAGAATAATTTAATTTCAACAAAGAAATGTATTTTTTTTTCTTCCTCTCCCATTTCCATTTTTTCATCTTTGAATTGAAGTTGAAGCAAAGCAATTGAATGAATGTTAAAGCAAATTAATTCAAAGAACGTTACGTTACGTTAGTTACGTAACGTACAGCAATCAACGACCACAAGTGCAATTAATCTAGCAGAAGTACTCGGAGCCATTAGTCACATGCACTCACTCAAGTCATTGTATTTGTGTATGTTTGTCTATGTTTGTTTTGAATAGAGCGAAGTTTTGCTGCTTAAGTGTTAGTGTTTGAGTATTTAACTGTGCAGCAGCAGCTGCGTTGTTGCATCTTTTATCCTTCCGTTCTATTGTTACTGGCAATATTTGGTTGCCTTTTGATACACTACGTGCAAGGGAAAGCATTGTTGTTTTGGAGACTTGTTTTTGCATCCTTTTTCCGAGATTCGGTAACGTGAAATGAGATTCCGAGGAAACCGTGAACCCACAGCTAGAAGAATTTATTACTTAAAGGCGTTCCAGTGTCTCAAAAAAGTCTGAATAAATTGATATTAAAGCCCATAACCATAAACATAAGCATAAACATAAACATAAACATAAACATAAGCATAAACATAAACATAAACATAAACATAAACATAAACATAAACATAAACATAAACATAAACATAAACATAAACATAAACATAAACATAAACATAAACATAAACATAAACATAAACATAAACATAAACATAAACATAAACATAAACATAAACATAAACATAAACATAAACATAAACATAAACATAAACATAAACATAAACATAAACATAAACATAAACATAAACATAAACATAAACATAAACATAAACATAAACATAAACATAAACATAAACATAAACATAAACATAAACATAAACATAAACATAAACATAAACATAAACATAAACATAAACATAAACATAAACATAAACATAAACATAAACATAAACATAAACATAAACATAAACATAAACATAAACATAAACATAAACATAAACATAAACATAAACATAAACATAAACATAAACATAAACATAAACATAAACATAAACATAAACATAAACATAAACATAAACATAAACATAAACATAAACATAAACATAAACATAAACATAAACATAAACATAAACATAAACATAAACATAAACATAAACATAAACATAAACATAAACATAAACATTAACATAAACATAAACATAAACATAAACATAAACATAAACATAAACATAAACATAAACATAAACATAAACATAAACATAAACATAAACATAAACATAAACATAAACATAAACATAAACATAAACATAAACATAAACATAAACATAAACATAAACATAAACATAAACATAAACATAAACATAAACATAAACATAAACATAAACATAAACATAAACATAAACATAAACATAAACATAAACATAAACATAAACATAAACATAAACATAAACATAAACATAAACATAAACATAAACATAAACATAAACATAAACATAAACATAAACATAAACATAAACATAAACATAAACATAAACATAAACATAAACATAAACATAAACATAAACATAAACATAAACATAAACATAAACATAAACATAAACATAACCATTATAAATTGAAAACCATAGATCCACTTTCTTGACTTTAATTCCGGTCAATCGATTCAAAACAAACGTAAGCAGTTTTTTTTCAAATTCAATCCTGCAATCTGATTTTAAAGGATCTTAGCGCTTACATTCTATTCGTTTCTCATAAATTTCCTCGAAATTTTTATTGTAATTAGGAATATTTTAACCAGTAGCGTAATATATAGTCTTGTTTTTTAATACCTCTACGACTAAGATATCGACCATGGAACAAACGGCCCATTAAGATATCTTATTAAAATCAAAAATGATCATAACTCAGCCAGAATATGAAAAACATGCCCATAGTTTTCATACTGTCAAAATTCTTCATAAACTCAACCTCATTGAAAACCTTTTCCTGGAAAGTACAAGCATCTGACCTACCACACTGTCCAACCAAAGAAGATTTATCACTATTGTAGCGCATCCGGATGCTCGACTTTCTTTCTTTCTGTTTTGTGTTCATCGTCATGAGCATTCATTCGCGTTTGTCGTTTGTTTCTATTGTCACTCGTTCTCGTCCTGTTTGCTACCTATACCCACTTTCAGCAGGATTTACTTCCCATTCAAGACTCGCATTTCCATTGTTGTTGTTGTTATAGTCGTCATCTTTTCAATTTGAAAACGAGTTTTTTATTTTATTTCATTGAAGCAGCATGAAAAACAATTATTTTATAATTTTTCACAAAGCAATTCATGTCTCTTCAAAATGTCCTTTGAATGTGTAGCTTGTGCCCCAAATGCAAGGTTGTCGTAAGAGGAGTGTTTGCCGGCGTGTTGCAGGGAAATCATAAATTCAAACAGGGATTACCGTCTGGGATGCTTATCTGCGTTTAAGTGATTTATATGAAATGATAAGCGACAGTGGCTCCCCGGATTACGTTAAGAGCTTTTCTTCAGGATAATGTCCAGGAGGAGTACCGTTTTTTTTTTGTTTCTTGTCATTCTTTGCTGTTTGAAAAAAGCTTTGTGGGATTTTTTTTTTTTTTAAATGAGACTTAAAACCGGCTCAATTTAGAATTGTTGTGAGCATTATTTACATTATTAGTTCTAAGTGTGGATAGAAAGTGGAGTATGTCAACATCATAGTTGTTTTAGCGTACTTACATAAAAACCTGGTATGATGAAAAATTTAATAGGCGTTGCGTAGGAATGTTTGCTTAGAGACAAACAAGTTTTTAAAAATTGTTAAGATACTTCAACAACGCATAGCTTTAGCTAATTGGTGAAAATTCTACACCTACCAAAATTTCTGGATGATGATGAATAAAGATGACCTTAACTCTGTCAAGAAAAATTCTTTAAGCCCTGAAGTAATAAATCACAATAATTAGTCCTACAACAATGATTTAAAAAAAGTTAAACATCACAGTGGATTTTAGACTCACTCCGCAGGATACGCGATATAGGAAGGTGGTCTTTCTTGTCTTTGAGAAATTTTTTACAAGTTTCTCATTTTTGGCAGTTTTATCATTTTTAGTTTATAAAATACGGAAGCAGATCGTATGACGATGGATAAGTTTAAAATGTTTTAAATCACAAAGAACTCAACTCTTCCCTGACAAAATTTATAAAAATTTAAGTAAGCCCATGAAGAAAATGTATCTTTTTACAATTTCCTACATTATTTTTACGAGTAAAATTCAGATCAGATACAGTTTGAGAGCATTTTGTGGGCTTAGCGGGGTCAACAAAAACTTGCAATTGGTTATTTAAAATGTATTTTAAGGTTTTGCTTTTAATAAATTGAACTCAAACCCCCAAGCTTAGACATTTAAAAAAAAAAGGGGTAAAGAGGTTTTTTTGATAAAACTATCAGTAGCTGGATAAAGTATTTAAAAGTAAACAAAAAAGAATATAAAGCATGCGTGTTGCCAAGAGGGGACAGGGAGAAGCATCTTCTAGTAAGAAATATAAAAAAATTTAGACAAAGGCAAAGCAACTAAAGTTCTAAGTATCTCACTTGCCATTTAAGTAGTTCCATTCCAAGTATTCCAACCTCGCTGCAATAGTCTATTGTTAAAGCCGTGCGAGGAGGAGTGGGGTGGCAAAGTACCGCCGATATTCACGCGTCTATCAGTATCAGCGTCTACCGAGAAAACGCGGAAAAAGTTTCTGTGTAGTTTATCCCATATTTTTGGCTGCATCCTTTCGCTACCAACCTGAACTTGTATCTTTCAATTTTACCATTCTTGTTTCTTTTTATATTAAAAATCCACTTGCATTTCACTACTTCTTTGAATTTCTAGTCTTCTTTGACATCAATGAATTAAACTCTGTTCTCATCGATTTAATCCAATTCGCTTGATCACTCCTTTTCATTATTTCCAAAAGCGACTCAGGATTGTCAGGCTCAGCCTCCATAAAACTATTGAATATTCTTCTTCCAGACCTTAGGACTTTATAGTTGTCATCATCCCGTAGAGGTTCAGGTGAACTGTCATATCCAGATGATGGAACAACTGCTTCTTCCACACTGCCATTACCTTCCACTAAATCGGATCCGTCAGATATCTGACACTCTTGCCCAATTATTATACCCTTAAATTTCTGTGTAAATATATTGTACTCATTCTCTGGGAGATTTTGCATTGACTTTTCTATAAACTTCACGTCTCGACTCTTGTGCATAGTCTTTGTCTTTTTGTTAAACTGCCAATATGCTTTAGACTCATCACAATATTCTGTAAATACGCATTCTACACCTCTAGCTTGGAACTTTGACTTACTTGGACGTTTGTCCATCATAATGGCTTTACACCCAAAAACTCTAAAATGTGATACCGTGGGCTTTACACCACTGAATTTTTCTACAGGAGTTTTTTCGTCCAATGATTTAGAATAACATCGATTTCTTAGGTAGACTGCAGTGTTGACTGCTTCTGCCCAAAGTCCTTCATCCAGTCCGGATTCAATTAAACAACAACGTGCCATTTCAACTACCGTTCTATTCGCACGTTCGGCTACACCATTTTGTTGTGGCGTATACTCAACCAAAAACTGTCGCTTGATACCAAATTTGTCTAAGTAAATAACAAATTCCGACGACAAATACTCACGACCATTGTCACTGCGGAGAATCTTAAATTTTTTCGATGTCTATCTTTCAGCCATAGATACGAACCTTCGAAATGCATTGAATACTTCTCCTTTATTTTTGAGAAAACAAACAAAGGTCATTCGAGAAAAATAGTCTATAAATAGAACGAACTATTTAGAGCCTCCATAGGATGGAACACGCATCGGGCCACATACATCCGAATGTACTAATTCAATAACGTCCTTTCGTTCTGAAACGGTTGCGCACATATTTTAGCCTTAAGGCACGTACATTTTTTAAATTTATGCCTCTTACCATCCCCTCCTTCGTTAATTGATACATGTTTTGAAGGTTCAGATGACCAAATCGTTTGTGCCAAAGTAAAAAAACATTATTTTTTAATGCAAATGAACACAAACCATGAACTTCTGTGTCTACCTTGCTCTGCCACATAAAAAGTTGACCATCTTTTAAGCCCAGATTATAATAGACGGATCGGAACGGAGTCTAATGTCATCGTGGCGTGGCGAAACGCTGACAAACGGTGTAGTGATTATAATAGCAACAGCAGAAGAATGTGTTTTTTTGCTTAAATTATTTCACAACAAATTTCATTAAATTTTCTCATTTTATTATTTTGAAGCATCAATTCAATCAAATTTTATCAAAAATCCAATACACAAAACAAATACAGAATAAATAAAATTACAGAAAATGTCAATAAACGGAACGTAGCAGACAAGGTTGATTTATAAGGTTGTCGCAGGGCTGATGGCACTCTCTTCTCAGTACCCATAATTGTCAAAACCAGCCAATTTTTCGAATGACTACGAAAGAAAAACGGATGATAAAAGAGAGCACTTGCAGATTTTCTATGAGCTGTCAACTTCGATTTGACAATTATGGGTACTCGCTCTCACCCTTTCGACAACCTTATACATCAACCTTGGCAGCGGAGAAATCAAACTTCTGTAGATCTCAACGTCACGTGCCTCTCCGTTCCGACTTATTATAAACGCTCACATAAGAAATTCATACAATAGATCGCAAAGTGATATTTCCCAAAGTTCTTCAACGTTCCGTTCCGTTTATTATAATCAGCCCTTTATGCCAGTAAGTATTACTTTGTTGTCTTCATCCAAAATCTTTACAGACTTTTCCTTGAAAATTACCATCTGCTTTTTATCAATAAACTTGCAATTTGAAAGTTAAACTCAGCATTGGTACAAAAACTACATCTTCCAACAAGACATCTTCGCCCACCGTGCTTCTCAGTGCTGTCTCAATGTTTAAAACATATTTTCGTCCCATCACATGTGACACGTTGATCCGCTGTCAAATGCCCAAATATTTCGTCGCAAATTCTTAATCTGCATGTCGTGCAAAATTGCGCTATTGTACGCTACACCCGTACGCTTCTTTAAACATTCACGAGCGAAATGGCCAGTTTTTCCACATTTAAAACACTTCATCTTTGCCTCTTATTATTACCGCCGCACGTCTGGTCCCTTTAATATATGTACACACGTTTGTCTTGATAAGATTTGACATAACGACTTGATTATGGTTTCTATCAACATCTAATTTGTCGCTTCGCAATTCATCGCGAGACTCTATTGCCACAACGAAGTTTTCGAAATATTCCGTCTGAACCCTTGTTATAAAAATTGGAGACAAATTTTTATCATTTTTGGTAAATTTGTCAGAGGGCTTGATTGCTCAAGGTTTCTAATCTTTGCTGAACTGCTGTTCGTAGATCAAACCATCGAGGTCATCACTTACTTAGAGGAGTAGGATCACGATATTTGCCAATCGAGGGCACTTCCTGACGATGATGTGTAAATTGTGAGAAGGTTAAAAAAACTCGCATCAAAACAATATGCGAGGAATGCGAAATTCCATTATGCAAACATAGTTTTGCACCGTATCACACTTGATATATATATTTACTCATAACATATATAATTTTATGTTTTCATTGAATTATGCTACTGAAAAGCACCTTAACTTATTCCAAAATGTAAAATTTCTATAACTTCGTCATCTGAATTGCGTTTCGAAAGGGTTAAGGAGCTCGAAGAGTACCGAGATTTAGCTAGTGGTCTGATAAATCTAGCGTCAATGAAAGGAGGGAAAACATAGCTACAAAAGTAATTTCCTATGGTCCACTTCAAAGAGCAGTTGGTGAATGAAAAAATGTATATATAACACAGACCTACATTTTTTTTTTCATGAAAAATTGTTTCAAGTTTAATAGGTACCCTATGGTAAATGGGGTGTGCTAATCACGAAGACGTGCTTGGTTTTTTTCCAGCGTGTCAGGTTTTTAGGAAAAATGTGTTTGAAATTTTTCATAGAAACTGCCAAAAATATTGACATACATTTATTTAAACTATATTTTATAGAAAATTACCCTGCGAAATTGAGTTGTTCCTAAAAAAATGATGCAGTATAATCTACGTTAGATAATCGTTGGTTTTTTTCAATAAAATCGTTGTCTTTTTCCCTGAAAACTACGTTTTGTAGTTTTCTTTTTGTGGATTTTTGGTAGCGAGTCCCTCTTCAAGGTCCAGCAGTAATCAGCAATCATTTTAATATTCCATTTCCCTTGGTAACGTTTCTTTATCTCCTTTATGTCTTGATGTAACTTCTCTCCCTGTTCCTCGCTGACAGCACCAAGATTTTCAGGAAAAGATTACACGTGGGAATCCAGAAAATAAAATTTGACGCTCATATTGCATCCCAGTTTTTTATAATTTTCGACCATTGTTGGCTACAATTTCCTTGTAGTTTGGAGAATTATTGTTTCCAAGTAAACCGTCTATGACTTCTACGAAAGAACTCCATGCTTCAGATTCATCCTGGGTCATTGTATTCTGGAACAATCTGTCCGATTTTAAGGTTCGAATGTGAGGGCCTACAAAAATTCCTTCTTTAAGTTTAGCTTCAGAAAGTGCAAGGAATTTGTCGCACAGGTATTTAAAACTGTCACCTTGTTTATTTAAAGCTTTGACAAACTGCTTCATCAATCCTAACTTTATGAGAAGGGGAGGCAAAATAACTAATTATGGGTCAACTAATGCATCACGCTGCACATTTTTTGTCCCTATACAAGCCTTTATCTGAGTAGCAATTCTTTCTTAACGTAATGTAAATTTCGTGCTTGACTGTCCCACTCACACAAGAAACATTTATACTTTGTGAATCCCAACTGCTGACTGCTGGATATTATTTAGTGGTCTCCACAGAGTTGCCAGCAATATTCGCTTTAATTTTTTTTATTCAGCAACAGCTCAAGATTCTCATACGTTTTTTTGAGATGCACGGAGTGAGCAACAGGCATCGAGGTATAAGTATTATCATTGTGCAACAAGACTTCTCTTAGAAGAATCAATAAATAACCTCCATGATGTGGAATCGTTTATTGCCAGCTCCCAGTTTCATGACTACTTCAGAAATATTATTACAATACACCAGTGAACCCTCTTGAAATAAATATTCTGCGAGCTCTTTTTCACGATGCCTATGCCACGGAAATGTGGTTCCTGAAGCCAACAGATTTTTGTCTTTTAATCGTGATCCTAAGGTTTGTGCAGCATCCTTCGATAGGCCCAACTCTCTCACTAAGTCATTTAGTTCAGCTTGAATAAACTGTTGAGATGAACTTGCATCTGATTGCTGTTGGATGGTATGAAGAAACGGTGGAGGAATGAAAATTCCTGGTCCATGAGGCACAGGTCATTTAGCAGACGGTAAATCAGAATACTGAATAGCATGTTTATTCTTCGAATTAAAACTCTTGACATCGCAAGAGCAAAAGTAACAGTCGTCTAAATGGGTTTTTTGTTCAATCCATACCATAGGAATGCCAAAGGGTAAAGAGCTACGTGTACTTTTTGTCCATTTTCTCAGTAGCTCGACACACTGAAAGCACACTTTGTGTGGAGCTCAAGGTTTGTACAGATCACCAAACTTCACACCGAAGTAAGAGTGATAAGCTTTCTTGATAAATTCTGTTGTGATTCGTTGTTGCTGTGCTATCGTTAAATCACCACACACGTAACAAAATATGTTTTAGGACTGTTTTTACACTTTCTTGATGACATTATGACGCACTAAGCACTCAGGAATTAAAACACAACCCGATGCTACAAACAACTGACGCTAACTAACTATTTCATAAACAACTGCCGATGCCGTCAAGTTGATCTTGACAGATGCGAAAATGAAAGTGTTGCCATCCAAATGAAATAAACATAATATTATACTAATAATATACTATATTTTCTATCGATGTAGTATTTTAAAGAAATAATTATAATGCTATTTAAGAAATAGCAATAAGGTACTTATTTGCTCTTATCAAATTCAAAACACCAAAAATCATAGAGATAAATCGAATTCTTGATGTATTCCATTAAAATGGTATGTGTTGTGTTTACAATATTTCAGTGAAAGTAGTGCTAATAATTTTTTTTTAAATAAATTTAGCTTGCGCGCTTTCGGTCTAATTGCTAGCCAGCTGCTGGTGTTCGTCAACGAAATTGATTAAAATTCCATTTGCATAAAAAGCAACGCCCTAATATATAATTTTGAAAACATTATTATGGAAACTATTATAAAAGCATGCCCTACGACGCATAGTGTAACCGTTTCATATAAGCTGTGGCCAAAACTATTTGCCACAGAGCAACGAAATTTGGTGTGGACGCCTTTTTTACATAGTTTAAGAAATTTTCGAAATATTGGCCAAATCGGACAATGACCACGCCTACCTCCAATATAAGACAAATTTAAAAATTGATGTATCTTCGGACTCCTTCAATAAATTTAAAACAATTTCATATTTGGTCTAAAATTACTTCAAAAAAACATTCGTACCAAAAATGGCTATAATCAGACCATTATTCGGGGTACCCTCCATGTAACCCGAATTTTAAATATCTCGTGTCTTTAAAAAAAAATACTTAATTTTATTATAATCACACGCAAATATTTTCAGTATTATAGCAATGGTCTTTACTAAAAATAGGCTGGGTAAGACCAGTTTTTGAGGTACCCCTCATAAAACTTCAATTCTTAAAACCCGAGTACTTTTATCATAATCACTTCATTTGAACAAAATAACAAAGAGAACTTTATTTTACCAACTAAGTCTTTGCGTTAAATAGCCTGAATTGATAAATTGTTTGGGATACCCCCATATAACCCACGTTTTTGAAACACTTTCATCTTAACATTTTATAAAAAAGGCGTTTTTCCAAATAAAGATTCTTTATAAAATATGCTAGCTTCCTTTTGTGCTACCCTAATTTAAACCAAATTTTCGACACAAAAAAACAATTTGAGATCATTTATTAAAGAAATTTAAAAAAAATAATATATTCATATATTTTATATGTAAAAAAGAAAATAAAAATTAAAGTTAAATTACAAATAGAAAAAATTATGTGTAAGAATTTCTGTAGTTAATCTGTTTCATCCAAAGTGTCACTTAAAACAAAATCTTGAAAAGATTAAAGCTAAACTGTAATAATTTTTTTTTATTATTACAGTGCTTTTACAACACACTGTTCAGCCTGAAAGCATACACATACATAAAAGGCAAGCATGTCACTGCTAAGCATCAAATGAATTTTCTGCGCATACTTTCAGGCTGATAGCAAAAAATAATTCCAGTTTGAGCGATATGGGGTGCAGAGATATTTGATTAAATACCCAACAATACTTACATTTTTGCTGCAAATATCACGTCCAAGCACAACAAACAACAAAAAATTTAAGCAAATGTCACTTTTGATACTGAAAATATGTTTTCTAGTGACTTTCAAACTGTAGCAAACTGAACAGCAGACGAGACAACGACATGCGTTTTTATAAAGCAAACACTGGGCGATATCGTCGCATAGTATCGTTTGAATGAATATCGTTTTGAAAGGTATGTGATGAGAGCCCTGAATTTTGAATTTGCCGCAAATACAAAATAAGGTATTTAATAAAATTTTAACATCAAAAACTAAATTTGTATGCTTAATTTGTTCCTTGCTCAAATTGCTGTCAATCGTCCTTCACACGGTAAAACGACCTAGAAGTGAAATCCTCGGTTCAGCAAAATATGTTTTTTTTAATAAAAACAAGAAAGGATGGAAGATGAAAATTACTCATTCTGAATTTTTGCTTGAAAATTTACCTTCATTTGGAAAATCGATTGGTGGTATGCTTAAGCCCGGGTCTATCGCCCTACGTACCAAAATTAGGGCCAAAGTGCGAAAAAAATTATTTTTGTATGAAAATCAGAACTCCACACCCCAAAACAAAAGTTCTCATCCTGAATTTTTGACATTTGATGCCAGATGGTAAAAGCATTATTTTGTTCCCTATTTTGCGCAGTTAAAATCGGGACGGACCTCTTCCCACCATTTGTTACCAAACGAGGTTTCAGTCAAGGTGATTCTTTATCGTGCGACTTTTATAATCTAATTATGGAGAAGATCATTCGAGCTGCAGATCTGAGACAAAGCGGCATCATATTCTACAAGAGTGTTATGCTGCTAGCGTATGCTGATGATATTTGTATCATTGGCCATAACACACGCGAAGTCAGTGAAGCATTCTCCAAATTAGAAAAAGAATCCAGTCGCATGGGTCTTGGAGTAAGCGCAAATAAGACGAAATATCTGGAGTCAACAAACGAACAGTCCCAGCGTATTGGCACCCATGTCACTGTTGATAACACCTCCTTCGAAGTTGTGAAGGACTTCGTCTACCTCATATACGGCATTAACTACACCAACGATATCAGTAGAAGGATAACTCTTCCCAATAGGTGTTACTTTAGGCTCAATAGGCAATTGAGAAGCAGAGCCCTTTCTCGATGAACAAAAGTCACGCTCTGTAAATCACTAATCATACCCGTCCTGTTATATGCATCACAAGCCTGGACGTTGAGCAGCTCTGATGAAAAAAAGGGATGGGAGCGTTCGAGAGAAGGATCCTTCGTAAAATCTACGGACCAATCTGCGGCAATGGCGAGTACCGAATACGATGGAACGATGAGCTGTATGAGCTATACGCAGACATCGACATAGTAAAGTGCATAAAAATCGAGCGTCTTCGCTGGCTAGGTCATGTTGAGCGGATGGAAGACGACGCTCCAGCGAAGAAAATATTCGATTCGGTACCCAGCGGCGGTCAACGCAGAAGAGGACTACTGCATCTTATTTGGAAGTCCCAACCATTTTTCATAGGCAAAAGTACGAGGTTGGTACCAAAAGTACCCGACCTAACAAAGAAAACGCAATAAATTTGGGAACAAATATTTTTATTTTTCAACATAGTCTCCTTTCAGCTCGACACATCTTCCCAGCGATGTTCAATAGCTTAGATACTATGTTTAAAGTGAGAAATGTCGAGAGCCTCAAAATAGCCATCAACCGCAGATTCCACCTCTTCATTGTTGGCAAATCTTTTATCCCCGAGCCATTGCTTCAAGTTTGGAAAAAGAAAATAATCCGAGGGGGCTTAATCTGACGAATAGGGTGCGTGAGGCAAAAATTCGAACTGTAACTCAGTGATTTTGGCCACCGCTATAGTAGATGTGTGAACTAGTGCATTATCGTGATGAAACAAGTCTTTCTTTTTCGCCAAATCTGGTCAACGACGTCGTTTTTTTTATTTCATCACTCAAACGCTGTAATAAGTTCGCATAATACTTGCCGTTGATTGTTTTTTTCTTTTTGAAGATAATCATTGAAAATTATCCCACGAGCATCCCAAAAACTGACGTTATGAACTTGCCTGCAGATGAAACTGTCTTCGACTTTTTTGGAGCCGATTCTTCCCTTTTCAATCTATTGTTTGGACTGTTTCTTTGCCCCAAGTGTGAAGTGATGAACCCATGTTTCATCGATGGTTATGAATCGACGCAAAAACTCGGCCTTATTGGTGTGGAACATGGCCAAACAATCGATTGAAACATCCTCACGACGCTGTTTTTGTTCCATTGTGAGCAAAAGCGACACCCATGTTGCGCACAGCTTTTTCATGTCCAAATTCTCAGTCAATATGCGATGTACAGCACTTTTTGAAATGTCTTCCATATCTACTTGCTCGCGTACTTTCAATCGAAGGTCATCCAATACCATTTTGTCGATTTTCTTTACCATTTCTGGCGTGGTCACCTCATTTGCTCGGCCACTGCAATGTTCGTCTTAGCATCTCGTACAGCCTCGCTTAAACTCTGTCACCCAATATTTTACTGTTGTAAACAAAGGAGCATCCGACAGCTATAGCTTCGAAGTAGTCAAGGAGTTCATATTCCTTGGCACCGCCATTAATAACAACAACGAAGTCAGTCTGGAGATAAAGCGAAAAACAATAATTGCTTATAGGTGCTACTACGGGCTCAGTAAGCAACTAAGTTCCAGAGCCCTCTCTCGATCGACAAAACTAATACTCTACAAGGCGCTCGTTCTACCTGTGCTGCTTTATGGCGCTGAGGCATGAGTAGTTTCGCAAACTGACGCAGCTACTCTGGGGGTACTCTAGAGAAAAGTTATTCGCAAAATCTTTGGTCCTGTTCGAGTCGGCGATGACTATCGCATCCGAATGAACCACGAACTGTATGAGCTCTACGAAGACATTGACGTAGTTAACTGTGCGTATAACTGTGCAGCGACTACGCTGGCTGGATCATGTCCATCGTATGGACGACGAAGCTCCAGCGAAAAGGTGCTCGATGCGAGGGTCGCTGGTCAACGACGACGAGGGAGACTATGCCTCCGATGGATGGACCAGGCCGAAACCCCATGCTAAAACCCGAAACCCGAACACGGGTTGTTACGGCCACCTAAGTAAGTAAGTAAGTAAGAAACAAAGGAGCAGACTCGCCTAGAGTAGAATCTAGCTCGCCTTTGATATTGGTTGGACTTAGACAATTCAAATGAAAGTATTTTATCACATAACGATGACCAATTTTTTTTTATGTTTACAAATTCACTGAGAGCGTTCACTGATGATGGCTGCCAAACAAATACTATACAACGTATCATATTAAAACTTGAAACGTAAGCTTCATAAGAATAGTATTTTGTATCAAATTCAAATCATAGTAGTTCATACAATTAATATATGTCCACTTTAGTCTCATATTTTTGAAAATAATAAGCTATTGAAAATTAAACAATTAAACTTAACTTTTTTTTCAAAGAGCACGGAATCTTTTGAACTCTCAGAACAGTTGTATTTGAACTATAGAGTTATATTATGTATTTATCTCAGAACAGTTGTATTTATAAAAATAAAATTGTGAACCGAATTGAAGACAATAAATATTCGAATAACACATTTAATTAAACGGCAAGTACATGAAAATAATCGCGATTACGATAATGGGTGTTGGGGGCCGGAGGGTGAAAAATGCTTTACGACCTATTCTCATACCTACCAAATATACAAAAAACTAATTCATTAAAATCGGTCGAGCCGTATCGGAGCAGTACGCCGACAAACACCGTTCCACGAAATTTTCATATATTAGATTTCTCATAATTTTTGTTATAAGCCTGTGAACACAACAACGATGTCCACTTCATATATTAAGAAGATTTTTTACTCTTTATGTTAGAAAATTGCTTTATATAGTTTAAATTTAAAATCTATATTAAAAATTAATCAGACATAAACTTGTAAAACGGCGACACACGTGTTATCTTCTTTTCTTTTTCTCCTTTACAAGAATCCATTGATCGGAATTCGTAATTTTGAAAAAAGTTGAAAATTTTCGTAGTGCTATCCAACAAGAACAGCTTTGAATTCCACCAACTACGAGTATATCAAAAATGAAAACACTAAAAAGCAACAATTTTTTTGACAAAGGCTAAACTTTTCTTTACAATCACTGCTCAAAAACTCATTAATATCAAAGAAGTGTACAGTTTGAGAAAGAACCTTTAGCATTTACTATTAAAATTCGTGGTTTACCCAAAATATCTTTATATTTTATTTCCCAAGTGCCTAAAAATTTAATTTATACATCCTTTGATTATATTGATAAATTTTTATAAGCTGTTAATATTCCAAACATGTCATCAACTCGCAGTGTTAAAATCGCAAAAATTCTTACTTTCTGTTAAATACACCGCAGCAACCGACGAACTTATGAATAAACCATTCCGGCAGACACTCACCTTTAAGCACAAAAGCCACCAATTGCCGAAGTATGATGGCGGTGGTGTGGGTGGCAATTAAGTAGCCTTCCAGTACAGGGCTGCTGCAACAACTCCAAATCTTATGCCGACGAGACGGCAGAAGCACACGAAATACACACAAAGAGAGAGAGAGAGAGACAAGCGAAATTTAATTATGTTGGTATGTGTGTCATTACCGAGCACGTGCTTTTAATTGACCCTAATTTGCGTGAGTTGTTATTATTATTGTTGTCGCTGTTATTGTTGTTGTTGTTTTGTATCAGTCGTTTTGTCATAATTTCGCGCTTCATTTATACATCGTTAAAATAATGCGTTCATTCGTCATAAATTAGCGCACTTCACAGTTCTTAGTATTTTATTTGTTTTGTTTTTGTTTTTGTTGCTGTTATCCTTTTGATGCCTATTTATCTGCACATGATTTCTATATAATGATTTTTTTTTTCTCTTTTATTTTCTTCTTATTGCCTTTTCACACTTTGTTACAGCAAACAAACAAAAATACGCGCCAAGCACAAAAAAAAATACAGATATGGCACACTGTCTACACAAACAAATCCTACGCACACTTGCACACACACACGTCAACACAAATTGACACTAGCAGAGATAAAGTTTTATAAATGAATGCAGCGAAGCGTGTTCGATGAATGACAAATGAGTGAAACGAGATGCTGCTCTATACGCGTTGAAGTGACGCGACCGACTGACCGAGTTATGCCGTTATCATTATCGTTATTATTGTCAGAGCAATGTTTGCAAGTAAACAAATACATGCAAACGCGTGCACAGTTGCAGGATGTCAACAGATTTGTTTTTTTTTTAATCAATCACAATCTTGGCTTCACCATTTTTAATAAATGCAGCTTTCAATCAATCTATCAATCAATCAGTCAATAATTCCGGCCACCGTTATGTAACATCCAAATTACTGTTCACATTACTGATAAAGCACGTCAAAGGACTTACACTCAACAGTGGCGACAAATGCGCTCGTGTATGAGTTTCGCACGTGACACTTCCGGCGGATATGAGCGTCGTGCTTGAATATTTGCAATAATTAAACTCATGCAAATGATGCTCACAACTATCACACGCAGCTGTGTCTACTGCTGCTGCTGCTGTCAGTTGTCACTGAGATCTCACAACTTAGCGGTTAAACATGTCTGCGCCACTTGACACTCTGTCAAAACAAACACTGACACACACACTGATGACTGCTGTCGAAGACAAACAGCCTACTTGTCTGACTTGTCCGTCCTAACTGTTTCTGAGCAAACACAAACACTTTTCAATGAGTGGATGTTGCCTACGATGTGCCGCGTTTGCTACCGTCGATGATGATGAACCTGTGATGACTGACAGTACGTCTAGCGACAGTAGATGATTGCGAGATGGCATCAAGCTGATATGAACTGCTGACAACGATGCAATTCCTGCGAGCAAAGGATGCTGTAACGATGCGCGCGCTGAGATGAGAGAATTTGTGAAGAGCGCTGTGAGCTTTTCGAGTGGTTCAGTGAAAGCATGTAGTTAAACTTGGTCAAAATTGTTAACTAGGTACAAAATAGCACGAACTGAACACACACGATGGCTTAAAGTGAGAGAATAACAACTTCTCACCAGAGAATGAATGAATTTGTGTTGACTATAGGGGGGTGATATAATTAAACACACCTCATAGAACTGTTGAGAATGAGACCGAAAAGAGAAAACAAAAAATACCCTTACTCTATAAAAATGCTTTCCAATTGTGTTGGTTCAGGACAATCTTCGCAAAAGTTGCATTGTTTTGATTGGAAAGCTTTATAGCGAAGCGTTTCTTTTCGCAAAACTTTCGGTAGCCAACTCTTAAGAAAAACAAGAAGAATAATTTGTGTTTATTTGTCCGCCTCGCAACAAAACCTTAAGCGTAAAAACTGTTACGAATACTTCGACTTAAGTGTATCGATAAAATCGTAAGAATAAGGAGAGAAGGTGAAAGTAAGAATCAACATAAGTAATTTGCTCATTGAAATCATTGGAAAGAAGACAACTTTTCAATTTACTCAGCTTGTGAATACTAGAAGAATTTAAAAATACTCCGAAAAATTAGTTCAAAGAGATTTTTAAAAAACTGTTGAATAAGATTTTGTATAAAACGACAAAAAAAAACTATTTAGTTATTTCAGCACTCGAATGAACTTTGAACAAGTTTTTTTTGATCCATTTGTGTTGCGTTTTTTTTTTTGAAGCGTTAGGTTAGGTTAGCGAAGGTATGAACGGGAGTGAATTTAAAAATTTACAAAAGCGTCAGTTCGCTTAAACAACAACAAATTCATTCAAACGTAATAAATAAACAACCCTCACTCAACGATGCTGGTGTTGATAGCATCGCTATTGTGTGCGGTCGCTAAGAATTGTTTTTGCATGTGTATTTTGTTGGTGGACTAGAACTTTAGCGAAGTTATTTATATATGGTAGTCGGCTCTCAGCATCTAACTTAAGGTTGCGACCATAGAGAACTCTTAATGCTGAGCCAAGCCGAAAAACACATTAGAGCAAAAAAGAAGCATGACTTGGTCTCTTTGCTGCTCGGCTCAGCAATAAGCATTTACTAAGTTCGCAACCTAATTATTCTATTGCCTTACTCATGTCAGCCATTGTTGTGACGTCAGCTAGTCACAGTCATGGTGTAATTAAAAGCGGATGCAGTCGTAAGGACTGCCGACGGAAGCGCTAGCTTCTTAGCGTTAGTTGTAAAATCAAATACACTATTGATTGAAGGAATAAACATGCACACACTTTTAAGTTTATGGATGTTCTGTTTTTTGGATGTTCTTAACGGCATCAAAATCCGAGCCCTGGTCATCTCTAATTAAACTGCATACTTAGCATCTCATTAAGATTCATAAGTTTTGCTTAAATCAAAAAATGTTTGCTATCAATTTCGTTAATAAACTTGAATAAAAAAGTTTAACATAAAAGTGTGCGCGTGTTTATTCCTTCGATCAGTACTACATTTGATTTTACATCTAATTTTAAGAAGCTAACCCTTCCGTTGGCAGTTCTGACGACTGCACCCCGTTTTTTTCTTTTTTTTTAGTCCATCTCAGTTCATCTCAGAAGATGCTTCCTTTAAATGCGAAAGCAGTGTGTTAATTCGGATGACGGGTGGTAGTTAGTTGGAGGGAGGAAAGATGGAATAGTGTTGGTGAAGATTTGCATTAAGCTTACTGAGTTTAAAACTGCCGGGGAACACGCTCACAGGGAGATTATTCCACACTACTACTGTGCGACTGAAAAACGAATTATCTCAATAATGCGAGGTTCAATTAGGCACTGACGCAGTTGCACGTCAGGCAATGTTCCTCTTTTGAACACTTCCCATGGTAGAACAAAGGCTTAGGGAACAACATTGCGACGATGCTCAAAAGAATTGAAAGGAGATGAAATGTTTTGTATCCTATCAAATATATCGCATGACGTTGAATTCGGTCCAGAAGCTCCAAAGGTACTCCATTTTTGAACTAATAAGTATATGAGGTATCGATCATTCGAAGATCAGATGGAGTGAATCTGAATAACCCTAGAGTTAGTACTCACTCCGGACGAGTAATATAACGCATAGTGAACGGAAGGTAAGTATTCTAGGGTTAACATTCTTTCCTCAGTTTTCTGTTCAAAACCTGTTTTCTGCCAGTTTTCCAAATTGTTTTCTTCTTCGGACCGTGAAAATAATTTATCGGTTGCTTGGAATTTTTGGATGAAAGAGAAGCTCAAATTTCGGTTTTTTTCTTTTACCCACGAAAACAACAACAATTTTTGTCGGTGTTGGTAAGGGGCTGTTCATAAATTAGATAACACATTTAGGGAGAGGGATAGGATGGAGGTCGGTCGCGCGTTACGTCACAACACAATTTTCAATTTTATTAAAATTTAATTTTATTGTAATTATTGCTTTAATTTTTTTATCGATAAAAGAATGCACCTAATAGTTTAGTTTTAGTTTAGTTTTCATTGGGTAGTAGTAATGTCGCGGGACCCAACCCCTGCGCACATTCCATGTTTAAGGTCTATGGAGCGACCCGCCGCTCAAATTAGCCGTCAAACTGACGGGTGCAAGTTTGCCGTTGCCTAGGGAATACCACGTGGAGGTTTGAGTCGACTTGAGACGATTTTGGCAACAAGGTTCGCCCCTTGTTGCCAAACAAACGGATCACAAACTGAAAAAGAGACAGCTAAAATTTATCAATCAAATTTATAAAAGACATTTGAAATAGAGATATAACGGATATCCGACCGGCCGGCCGGATAGTATCTTAAAATTATTTTATTTAAATAAATCTTTGTTAAATAAATAACAATTAAATGGTTACTAATTATGGCGGCTTTTATTTAAAGGTAAAAAAGTAACGAAAAATGTATAAGGTATTTTCCAAAAAACTTAGATTACATTCTTAGCATTCACTTTAATGATAAATTAATACATAAACAAAAAAAAAAGAAAAACGTTCAATTAGTACGAGTAAAATGATTAAAATGTATAGGTTCAGCTTGGAGAGGAACTAGAAAAAAGGAAGCTAGATGTCAAAGCTACTATTGCCATTAGCATTTGACGTTAAGGGCCCTCACAGCTTTTTTGTTGGAAACCTGTATTTTGCGCAGCTATTTTAAAATGAACCTACCTTATGACTGTGTCATGGTTTGAACAATTTTTGACAAGGGAACTAATGCTGAACAAAAAGAAGTAAAAATTTATTAGATTTTATTATTCTAGCAATTGTTTTTATTATGTAAATAGTATTTTCGACTTTATTTGCCATAAACAAATGGCAGCACTTAATCCGTATATAGTAGCCTGTCAAATTAGAAATATATTTAATTTAGTGACAACGAGGCAATGGACCTACTATCCGGCCTTGCAGCTCGCCAGATATCGGCCAAATAACTTTCCGTTGCATCTCTACTAAAAATTTCCAAGAAAAATTCCGGACTAAGGAAGAGTTCAAATGTGCCATCTCAGATGCTTAGAAAAATTATGTTTCTTTGGAATATTGCCAAAATTTAATATCGTCAATGTCAAATGAATAGAGCCCGAAACTAAAGCTAGAGGAGGCCATAAAAATATGAATTTTCTATTTTCAAATTTTATTTGTTATATTTTTGAAGTATTATTTATTTATTTATTGATTTCATCAATGGAAGAATTTCCTTCCTGACTACATATTTTATATATTAAAAATTAAGTAAGATAAGAATTAGATAATAAATAACAATAACAATATTTGTGAAATACAGGATAATGTTAAATGGCTTAGCGATAGAAATAATTCAACTTATTTTTAAAGACTATTTTTGAGCAAGCAAAATCAATTTCAATGCTTTTAGATAGCTTATTTAATTCAATTAATTTGTTCTTAACAATCCAACATAAAATAAATCACAAGAACGGAGGCTTCTATCAGGAATATTAAAATGTATCATCGCTAAAAGGCGTGGACAATCACATGCACCGCTTATTACGTCAAAAACAAACAAAAGCGACAGACATCCGCTATGTGTTTATAGAGGACCCCTGCCGTTAAGGCTTAATTCCTCTGGGTCCACAGACATTGGAGTTATAGTTAATGAATGAACATATAGAATAAAAAAATGCACATCCAAAAAGGATGTGCACCTGAAATACTCTTCACAGACCTGTATTATACAAGTGACACTAGAAAAGCAACCACGTACTAGATGTCACATTCATAAACACAAAAGCATTACCCTGTGCCCTATTCTGTAAAAGCAGTATGCAATAAGAATTCCATACTGCCCTTAATAGTACCAGTTTGGCTACCGGTAGATGGCGTACCTTCATTACCATCTACTGGTCAAGACGAGATCTATCCAATCTCTTGCATACTAAGCAGGTATGCCAGCCCGGTCGTACTACTGCGCGACCCCGCCGGTCAATCTAGACCTGTACAAGCGATGTGCCCAAACCACAGCCAGCACGAGTCTCCCCGAAGCGCCAATCCATGATAGTCACCTGGGCAACTTGGTCCCGTCGAAATGGGGGTATACAACATCCCAGCAAAGAGACAAAAAATTCATATAGTTATGTATATGAATTTTTGTTTTTGACTGTGCACATAGCACTTTTTCGCATTTGACTGGCATCTCAATCCAAGGCATGGTAAGATTACCTTACCCTGAACGAAGTGCCTACGATTTTTGACCCGTGCCCAAACGTCACGAGGTCACCATCTTTCCTTGTGCCCTAAGACACCCAGTTTTGCCTTTTGTTGGCCATATAGACCATGTCTCAATGCCGTGGATAGATAAGGTCACCTCATTCGACGGGTTTGACTATACCCTTGCTAACAAGTTATATGGACCATTGCTATTCCATCGCAGGCTTTTTTCACAATGATTTACATAGTGACCTGCTACCAAGATGGGCGCCACCCCGAGCTATTGGTTGGCTCTATCTTTTACGGTATGGGACGTATCCCATAACCAACCCTCCTCCTTTATCCTGGCTTGGGACAGGCAGGCGCAAGCTAGACCTGGCGAAGTTACAGAAGCGACAGTATTGTTCTTCTACTATGCTAAGTTTTTAGATCAATGAGTAGGCAACGAGCATTATATGGGGAAATAGGGTCACTAAAATTTAGGCCGCGTAGAGCATAGCGAGTGAAGGCTTTTTGTAAACGATCAATGCGATTTATATGCACTTCATAGTAAGGGTTCCAAATTGATGACGCATATTCTAATTTAGATCTAACAAACGATGAGTACAAGATTTTATGTGTGTATGGATCTGAAAAGGCAGAACTATTTCTATGAACAAACGCCAACATAGCGTATGCTTTAGATATAATAAAGTCAAAATGACTTGTAATAGTAAACTTAGCATCAAAGATTACACGTAAGTCAGACGTTTTATCAACTTTAGGTAAGGCACACGAACCATAGAATATGACATATTAGTGATATTGTGATTTGGAAAAGGTAATTTGAAAACACCTTTTTATGTGTAGTGAAAGACAGTTTTTACAACACCATGCAAAAACATTCGATAAACATCTGCATATAACAGAAAATTTGAGAAGCAGGAACTAATATCAGTTACAAACAGAGTGAAAAGCAATGGTCCCAGAATGCTGCCTTGCGGAACCCCAGATGATGATGTATTTGGCAGATTTCGCATTATCAATTACTACAATGCAAGTTCTATCGGTTAAATAAGACCGTATCCACTGTAAGAAGACAGAGTGGAAACCTAATTTAGCTAGTTTTAATACCAGTATATTGTGTGATACTTTAGCAAAAGCTTTGGAAAAATCTGTTTATATTGATTCCACTTTATATCCACTTTTAAAAGCCGAAATACAATCTTCAGAGATTACCATCAGATTTGATACATTAGAACGACCTGAGACGAAACCGTGTTGATTAGGACAAATTAGACGCTTTATTTGAAAATACAACTTGTCTTTAATGATGCCCTCAAAGAGTTTCGAAATGGTTGATAGCTTCGAGATTGGCCTATAGTTAGAAATATCATTCTTATTACCACTATTGAAAATGGGGGCTATAAAAGCAATCTTCCATTCATCAATAAAAACACCTGAAACAAGGGATTTATTAAAGATAGTCTTGATGGGATTAACTAGTGCGGAGCATTTTTTCAGCAGGAATGCAGATATAGCGTCAGTATCGGACTTCATTGATCGTTTTAATTTAAGAATATCTTTAATGATATCTTCAGATGATAATACCAATAACACGAAGTCAGGGGACGACTGAATATTATTACTTACTTACTTACTTAGTTGGTCGTAACAAACCGTGTCCGGGTTTCAACCGACCTCATCAGCTCTCGCCAGGCGCCTCTGCTTTGCGAGCGCCTTCTCCAATCGGATACACCAAGTGCGGTAAGGGCTTCCTCAGCCTGGTCCATCCATCGGAGGCATGGTCTCCCTCGTCGTCGTTGACCAGCGACCCTCGCCTCGAGCACCTTTTTCGCTGGAGCTTCGTCGTTCATACGATGGACATGACCCAGCCAGCGTAGTCGCTGCACAGTTATACGCCGAACTACGTCAATGTCATCGTAGAGCTCATACAGCTCGTGGTTCATTCGGATGCGATAGTCATCGCCGACTCGAACAGGACCGAAGATTTTGCGAAGAACTTTTCTCTCGAACACCCCCAGAGCGGCTGCGTCAGTTTGCGAAACTACCCATGCCTCAGCGCCATAAAGCAGCACAGGTAGAACGAGCGTCTTGTAGAGTGTTAGTTTTGTCGATCGAGAGAGGGCTCTGGAACTTAGTTGCTTACTGAGCCCGTAGTAGCACCTATTAGCAATTATTGTTCTTCGCTTTATCTCCAGGCTGATTTCGTTTTTGGTATTAATGGCGGTGCCAAGGTAAACGAACTCCTTGACTACTTCAAAGTTATAGCTGCCGGATGAAACGTGGGAGTCTAAACGCCGAGCTCCCTTGTTTGTAGACAGCATATATTTTGTTTTGCCCTCATTTATCGTCAAACCCACTTTGGCTGATTCCTTTTCGATAGCGGCGAAAGCAGCGGTAACATCTCTCTTGGTTCTGCCGACAATATCAATATCATCAGCGTACGCAAGGAGCTGGACGCCTTTGTAGAAAATTGTGCCATTACGATACACACCGGCCTTTCGTACGATCCCCTCCATGATGATGTTAAAGAGATCGCAAGACAGTGGATCGCCTTGCCTGAAACCTCTTTCGGTATTGAAGGTTTCGGAGAGGTCATTTCCTATCTTGACGGAGCTGCGTGTGTTGCTCAACGTCATTCTGCAAAGTTTGATCAACTTTGCAGGTATACCGAACTCAGACATTGTTGCGTATAGGCAATCCCTTCTCGGGCTATCGAACGCAGCTTTAAAATCGACAAAGAGATGGTGTGTGTCAATTTGGTTTTCGTGGGTTTTCTCCAGGATTTGTCGTAGCGTGAAAATCTGGTCTATGGTGGACTTACCAGGTCGAAAGCCACACTGATAAGGTCCAATCAGTGTTTTTGTAATCGGCTTTAATCTTTCACACAGTACGCTTGAGAGAACCTTATATGCGATGGAAATGAGACTGATACCTATATAACTAGCGCAGATTGTTGGGTCTCCTTTCTTAAGTATAGGGCACAGTACGTTGAGGTTCCAATCGTCGGGCATGCTTTCTTCTAGCCATATTTTGCTGATGAGCTGATGCATGCGCCTTATCAATTCATCGCCGCCGGTTTTAAACAATTCAGCTGACAGGCCGTCAGCACCCGCTGCTTTGTTGTTTTTGAGTCGTTGGATAGCAACTCGAACCTCTTCATGGCTAGGTGGTGGTACTTCCACTCCGTCATTGTTGATTGGTAGCTCTGCTCTGTGCTCTCCATGGGCGGCATTGGTGAAATCGTCGCCAGTAAGTAAATTGGAGAAGTGCCGTCTCCACAATCTCAGCACACACTGCGTATCCGTATTCAGATCTCCATTTTCGTCTCTACAAGTTTTATTAAGGAAGGTTTTATTATTTCCTGAATATTATTAAGGAAGTCATAATTTGAAGTAAAATTGTTATTGCCAGACTCAAAATTGGATTCAAAATATTCGGCAAAAAGATTGGCAGCATCATCAGCACAGTTATCCTTTTATCTTTATAAAAACAGCTGTTCAAATATTGGAAGAACTCTTTTTCGATTTGACGAACCTCCAAAAGGCTTTAGGGTTGGATTTAATTTTAGATTCAAAACCTAAAATGTATTGGTTGTAAAGATTTTTATTTAGAAAATTAAATTCCCTCATAATGCTGATAAAATGCTGCTCTAAATTTTTTGAAGAATTTGTTTCTTAAATTTTTTAGTTATTTGAGACCCTTAGTAAGCCAAGAAAGCTTACAAGATTTTGTGGGCAAACTTGGGATATTCATATTGCATATTTCAATAACTTTAGCTTCAAATTCAGTAAAACATGATGAGACATCGGCTCCGTTAATAAAAAAAAAATAGTTCACGTTTTCAAACAGATTATTTAAAAGATTAAAATCAGCTAATTTATAATTAAATAAAACAACATTATTAGCAGTACATAATGATGAAAATACATAAAACTCGAGTTCAATGACTAACAAAACGTGGTGCATGTCAGAAGCAGAAAATGGAAAAGGATTTTTAAAGAGCTTATAGTTCATATTATTGTTTATAAAGATCAAATCCAAAATTCTGTTAAGCCTATTAGCGATGATATTGATTTGAAGCAAATCAAGATTTAAAAACTATCAACTAAATAAATTTCACTGGAGCTTTTAACATTAGATGGAATAGGAATATTATCTGTGCGATCCTTATACAAGCTATCAGCACTATTCAGCGGAATGTAGGAAACGCAAATCAATAACTCTTCATGTAATCCACAAATTTTCACACTTAGCTGTTCCAGAAGAGAATCAGCATTATTTAAAATTTCAAGAGATGCACGAAAGTTACTCTTAACGGCAATCAGCACACCACCGCCTCTTATACAGCCAGTTTTTGTAGGATCTCGATCTTTCCGATACGTGCAATATATTAATAGTTAAAAAAGTCATTATCAAAGAAGTGAGCATTGAGCCAGATCTCTGAAAGAACAATTACATCATATTTAGCAAAAGAACTACTTTTTAATATAGTACTAGATTTGGTTCTAATACCAGAAATATTTTGTTAGTAGATACTAATTTTATTGGCTTCATTAGTAGTTAAGCAAATTTTTTCAGAGCTTATGCTATTAGAAGCATTTGATGATTGAAAATGTAGTCCGCTGGGTGAACTAAAATCAGCTGTTATTGTTGTTCAGCATCATGCTAGCGTAGATAGATGTGACTGAGAGCAATTTTTGTAAGCTATCGAGTGAGAACGTTTCTCCGCCTTGCTGTAAAAAAGACGTGAACTGCCGAACACGTACGTTAGCAGGCCACAATGCCGAATTAAAAACTTTCAAATAGTCGCTGCTTGTTAATAAGTAATTTAAAATTTACTCTTTTTAAAATTGCTTATTATTATTTCATTCTTTTCACTTGTATGCATCTTTGAAACAACATTTGTCTTTATTTATTATTGATTGTAAATCAAGACCATACCCAGCATTGCCAGCTACTGCTGATCAAATTCCTAAAAATTTGTCAATAAATCCTGAAAACTGCTTAATATTTTTTTTTAAATTTTGCTAATATTAATATAATGAGATCAATGTTAAAATAATAAGGTACAAAAATCACAAAAAATATCAATTCTCCTGCTTGTTTCATTGTCACTTCTACACAAGAAAAAGCGCGAAATTTGCAGAGATCCATTTATTCTTTTATTTATTCTGGCTGCGTTTACAAAGGCCCCATCTCGAAAATTTACGCAATCTATTTATATCGAATTTTCACGGCTTTCCAAAAAAACATAAGAAAACCGTTTTTAAAATGAAGGCAAAGGCATAAAAGTTAGAGTTTATTTTTTAAGGGAGTATTTCTGGTTGGAAGGCTGTTTTTGGACCCTCTTTGAAAAACTTCTCATTTGAAAACGCAAAGAGTTATTACAATTCTATTTTTTTAATGTATTAAGAACATATTAAATTAAATAAAAAATGTTTGTTTTCCTTTGTACGAGGGCTGTTCAAAATGTTGTCGGCCTTCAAAGTTGGGCGTCAAAAAAAAAGGTATGCTCCTTGCGGCCCGGATAACTCCACTTCGGATGATCTTAAATGAAAAAAGTAAACAGCGTTAGATTCAGTACAGATGTATTTTTGACCCCTACCTCAATTATAATTTTTCGATTATTTTTTACAAAATTTTTGCATAAAAAAAAATTGAAATGAAAAATTTGAGCATGCTGTTTTAGAAATTCGACAATTCTACGTCGATTGCACTTGATTTCATCAAAATCGGTTCAGTAGAACCGAAGAAAAGTGACTTCGGAGTTCAAAAACGTGATTTTGAAAAAACTCAAAGAAAATTTTAGGTAATAAAACATTTTCTTTTTTGTGAAATACTTACATATATCAATCTGCAATGCCAGCCCCATAAAGAACTAATTCCTCTTCTTCAAAAAATAAGGACTCAGCGGCTCTTTGTGCTCTTTGGGCAGTTCTACCTTCTTTTGATACGACCAGAGCTCTGGCTTCGGACCTTTTCAAACGTTCTTTGAAAAAACTGTATAAAACTTCAAAATGCAATTCTGCGTTTTGTTGTCAATGCTTATGTCTTCGTTTTCATTATTTTTAAATTTTTTTGCCGATGTACTTGTGAATTTGGAGTCCTCATCTCTTTCGTCTTGGTTACCACAAACTGGCGTTTCAAGGGACGAGTTTTACGATTGCTACCAGTGTTTCTTTTTATTTCTATTACTTTTTCTATCAATTGCCTTTAGCACAAACAAAAATGTTTATCAAAACTGTACTTTTCTAAACTGTATGCGCGCGCGTTTGGTTTATAACTCAATTCAAAGTGAACTAAAGCTGCCAACATTCGAATACCTAAGCTCTAAAATGTGTATTCATTTATTTTTAAAATTCGTATACAAACAAGTTATTACCTACTAAAGAACGCGTTAAACGAAATTCTGTGGTTGCTTCAAACCGTTGCATTCAAAAAGTAGCTAATTAAGCAAATCGCATTTTGGCGAAAACATTGCTGGAAAAAAAGGCCATATCTCCTAAAGTATTTTGAACTTCAAAAACCCAAGAGCCTCCCTCAAAATTTTAAATGACACACTTTTTTCCGCATATTTAGCGGGGAATCCACTAATTTTTCCGCATATTTAACGGGGAATCCACTAATCTGGCAAGAGTAAACATACCAATAATAAAAATGGCTTGAAATAAAATTATATACTTCTAAAAAAATGAATTGGCCATTTCAATTGTTGAAAGGACTTTGACCGAGCTGCTTATGATCAATTCTGTTTGTGCGTGTTGTGAAATGTTTGAACACAAATTATCGAGAACTGGACCTACAAGCTTTCTACCGACTCCGAACGGCTTATGTTATCAAAAAGCTTTTCATGATAGTTTTTACTCTCTGAGGTTTACCTTTGTCTGCAGAGAGGTGACTACCGAACAGAAAATTAATTCAATTGGAAAACCTTTCTGTGTCAGATGGAATTCGAACCGGGTTCTATCGCATACAAGCCGTATACCTCAACCAGTATGCCACGGCTGCCACTTATGTACTTCTCAATTAATAAAAACAGCGTTAAGCCTTGGTTTATCGGATTTACTCTTAATTTACGAGGTGTTAATTTTTATATGGCCAGTACGGTATATGGCTTAAAACTGTCGGGAAACATTTTCACAAAGAAATTGTTTTAAAACTTTATAGTACGACCGAAGAACCGAAGAAAATGGATGGACTCTCTTGACTTTTTCATAATTGTTCATGAGAATTGAGGGAGGGTCAGCCTTAAGCAGATATATTGCATTCGGCCCAGAAGCTTCAAATAAGGTCTTGAAGATATTGAAGAAAATAGTCCAGTTGGTCCAATCAATCCTGCTTATACTACGTTCGCACTGAGAGCTAAATGCGCATTGACGAAATGCTATATATATATATATATATGCCCCTTTTACTCCTACAAGGAGCATACGGCTGCGCATTCTAAGTTGCAAATGCGCTTTTATTTAAATGTGCATTCAGCTCTCAGTGTGAACGTAGTATAAGATTGATAATGAAGATTTAAAAGTTAGTTCTGGTAGAACCACAAGCATAGCGAATCACAATGGACCAATTGACCTGCGTGCTTCCAACTTAAAATTTCTCTCACCTCGAACCTTACCTAAAGGGTATGCTATGACAA
Source organism: Coremacera marginata (assembly GCA_914767935.1). Taxonomy (NCBI): domain Eukaryota; kingdom Metazoa; phylum Arthropoda; class Insecta; order Diptera; family Sciomyzidae; genus Coremacera; species Coremacera marginata. The sequence goes on from OU612045.1 coordinate 139,240,915, forward strand.
TCATTACTGCACTACTTGATTTCTTTTTCTGCTTTCTCATCATGTTCCTTTTTTTTTCTTCTATCTTCTTTTATTGTGTTGTTCAAATGTTCTGGACCGAAAAACTTATATTTTGGCTTTACAAAAGTGGTATATAACAGTTTTACGACCAACCCCCTTATTTGATTTCCCTCGCAAAGAATGCAAAACGAACTCATTTAAAATCTTAAAACCGCACCAGTTTCCAAACAGTAGCCAAACCCAACCGCAGCTAGCTTCATTGAATTCTCTGTTTCCGACGTTATTCAAGAGATAATGAAGCTGCACATAAATTAAAATTGCACAGAAGTAAACGTTGTTCAGGGTATAATTGGGAAATTGGTCAAAAGTGGGCCGATAAAAACAAAACTTTAAATTTATTTTAAAATGCAAAAAAATATGAAAAAACTATTAATGTCGAAGCATTTCATTTAAAGGCAATATTGAATGCATTAACAATTTTGAAAGCTTACAAAAGGCTGCATTTGAATCCGCTCCTGTTTGATTCGAAATATCAGTAAAAAACGCACTACAATCAGAATGTTTGCATCAACGTTGGACACCACAGAAATGCATGCAACGGACTCGGTAGTTTATGATGACGCATGAACGGACATAAGGATGAATGGATGGATGGATAGATGGATGGATGGATGGATGGATGGATGGGCTGTTGTTTTGTTTTGACTTACTCACACTTAAACTAATTGTGGGAATAAAGGCGGCATGTGGGCAGTCATATATATGCGTCATTTAAACGCTATGTCAAAATGTTGGGTTTGGCGTTGAGGGACTTCATAGAAGCGGATAAAGCAAAAGTTTGCAGGCTATGGCGACATTTAAAACAACAACCAAAAACAAGCATACGATTTGTGATGACTGCCCATAACTCTGTCTGCCGTCACCAGAAATGGGAACAGCACTTAAATTAAGACAACCATTAGATGCCACGTTTTCTCCATGAAATGACTTTAAGATTAATCTCTTCTAACTGCTTCTTCCTATCGACAGCTGTTATCCATTTCAAATGGATGCCAACTGACAGTTCAAGGATCATTATGCAGTTTTCAAAGTAATGAGCATTTTAATGGTTGCTCTGAAATTGCACAAAATTTCATCATAATATCTCCCGAAACCAGTGACTTAAAAATAAATTTTAATTACAAGTAGGTTTTGCTGGATGCCTTCATATGAAAATAAGTGCAAAAAATGTGGTTAAATCTTACACATTCACAACAACTACCCGCCTACATACATATGATGGCGTGTACACATAAATACATCCCACGACGTATATGTTGACAAATAAACAACTTTTGAAAAAAAACCAACCAGCATCAAAACCTTTACAATCAAGCCAACCAGAACTCTTGAGTGTAAAAATAATCCCGGCAGTTAAAAACTTGCAGTTGGGGGCATCCACAGTATTTACTTTTAACTATATATATTCGACTTTGCTTGCGTGTGTGTATTTGTAGGGTCTGTGTAAGTGTGTGTGTGTGTGTGTGCGACACACACGTGCATAATTACATTTCAAGTGCGCACTCCTGTGTTTGAGGACAAAGTACAAAAACGATCCTTGTGCTTAATTGCTGTGCTTGGTGCTACAACAGGCGGCAGCGACGAAAACGTCGGCGAACCGCGGCAACTTTTTGCACTCAACTTTGAATATAGCAACAGAGTTTTTAGTCCAGATATTAAAGCTTTGCGACATTTCAATCATTGATGATGCAAAAAAAAAACGTTTCCATAAATCGACCGATGTTTGACGAATCAAGTTATTGAATTTTATTTTGCTTCAAAATATTTAAAGACGTTGTTTATTTTGACGTTTATTGTGCTGCTCATAAAATTTAAAATTTAAAGTGCTGCTGTGAGAACAAAGTAACGAGGCATATTAACTTTGTCATTCCGTTTGTAACGCCAATTAGGAGGCGTGGCAGGCATAGAAAAGTATATATATTTATGATCAGCATCACCATCTAAGTCGATTTTCTTGTGTTCGTCTATCTGTCAGTCTGTGGACACGAATACAGCCGCAATTTTAAAACTATCGCGATGAATTTCAAAATATTAGCTTATTTTCAAAAAATGGAGATCAAGCTCAAGAATGAGCCAAATCGGATGAAAACCACGCCTACCTCCCATACAAATCCACAAAAATTTAAGAAATGCCTTTAAATATTGCACGTAAGCTTCGATCTTCAAAATAAATCCTGACTATGAAATTTGCAAGAATCGAATTAAAACCACGCCTACCTTCCATACATAATGGATTTATATTAAACGTAAAATCTCATAAAAATCTCGAAAATTTAAAGAAATATCTTGAAATTCTGCACATAAGCTTTAAAATATAACATGAAACATCTCCATGATATTTAGCAAATTCATACAAAATTACGTCATCAAAATAGAAGACGTTTCGTAAATATTTGAAACTGAATGACATCTTAAATGTATGTTCCCAAATTCCACCCACATCGTTTATCCAACCCATGCATATATTCTTCAGTATAATGTGTAGTCTTTAGACTAGAAAAGTAGGTGTGGCATTTTACTTTTAATCGAACTGGTACACCTCTGGTACACCGTGTGTCTGACTTCAACCAATTTTTGCACACATAATCCTTGATAATTTCAGCAATCTTAAGTTTATAAAATTGGGAGGTGCTAGACAAAGGGCGTGGCACTTTATTTTTAAACTAGTTCCATCTACACCATTTGTCCGATTTCAACCAAATTTCGTACATATATTCTTTAGTATAATGAGAAGATTTTAGCCTACAAAAGTGGGTGGGATTGGACAAGGGGCGTGACCATTTAATTCTAATCGAGCTCCCTCTAATTATTTTAATCGATCCAATAATATTTGGCATACGGATCAGTCGTTAGTTAATTAAAGTGGCCGTACTAAACAGGGGGTGGCACTTTATTTTGAATCTATTTTCATCTAGACCGTGTCTCCAATTTCAACCAAATTTCGCTCATATATTCTTTAGCATAATGAAAAGTTTTAAGCCTACAAACGTGGGTGGGATTGAACAAGAGGCGTGTACATTTAATTCTAATCGAACTCTCGAAAAATTTTGCAATATAAATAAAAAAAAACCAAATGGCCATTTCAGCCCTTAAAAGGACTTTGACCGAGATTCTTATGATCATTTGTGTTGTGTGTGTTGTGAAATGTTGGAAAACAAATGATCGAGAACTGGACTTACATGTTTTATGCCGAGAGAGAGAGAGGTGGCGGCCGAACAGAAAAATTAATTCAATTGAAAAAACTTTCAGTGTTAGGTGGGATTCGAACCAGGCTTCTCTGGCGTATGGGCCACACACTTTACCCACTGCACCACGGCCGCAACAATATAAACAAATATATTCTTTACCATAAAGCACAGTCCGTAGTTTATAAATGTGGGCGGAGTTAGACAGGGGCGTGAACATTTAATTTTTTTTGACTTCTACCAAATTTTGCAAATATATTCTTTAAAATAATGAGCAGCGATTAATCTAAAAAATTGGACAGAATTGAACGGGAAGCGTGGAACTTCAATTTTAAATGAAATAGTTTTTTACCATTAGTATGAATTTGCACATACTAACCAAATTTTGCACATATATTCCTTAGCATAATGGACAGTATACAAATTACTCTATGTGGCAGCTACCCAGCTAAATTAAATTAAGCGTATAACACAAATATTTTTACAGATTACACAGAAGCATCTCATAGACGGCTAAAGACTTCAAATATACTTCGGTTCCCTCACGAAGCTCCATTTCTTACAAGTTTTTTTATTTTTTTTTTATTTTCGCAGCGTAGTTTCTAGGCCATATTAAACTAGAAGCAAAAGTTATTATAACCCTATAGGAACAAACTAACTTGTTTTTAAAAACAACTAATTAAAAAACTAATTTAAAATAAACTAGTATATGAACTACTTTGAATTATTTTAAGGTGGCATCCATTCAATTCAATATTTCAATAGTTTTTATTGCATTATATATGAAGTAATTGAAATACTACTTTAATTTCGTTAAAGACTGAAAGCTTGAAAGAATTTTTTTATTTAATTTTTTAATATGCCTTATGCATTCACGTACTGAATTTGTGTACTTTTTTTTCAAAACAGTCAAATAAATGATCTCTTTGATGTATAGAAATTTAAAATTTTTATGCTTTTCAATTCATCTTTAGTAGGTGGAATATTAACTAGTTTTCAATTGGTTATTTTAAAGTAATTAAAAAAATTATTTAAAAATAACTAATTTAACAAGTAGTTAAAAATATATGCAGACGAAAGTCAATTGACTTATTTAGCGGACATCACCACACAAAATATGTTAGTTCGTTCTATGGAAAAAAGTCAGAATTTCAACTAGTTGTGGTTGACAAAAAACTACTTTTCCAACTACTTTTAAATTAGTTGATTTTCCTACAGGGAGTAATGAGCAAAGTTCAGACAATTCTAGTCTTAACTTTTACCTTATAAGTATGAAATGATTAAACTTAATTTTAGTTCAACAAAAAGCAGTAAAGACCCGTAGAATACATCGTTCGGGTTTAAATAAATCATTGAGCATAACAAATTGTCGACACTGAAAAATCAGTCTGTCTTAATGTTGTTGTAGTGCAGTTCTTGCTGTTTGGCTCAACGCACTGGTTTCATGAGGCAATTAAATTACTCTAGTATGTCTGACCTTATCATATGTTGTGTAGAACACTCCTAATTTTACAACCTGCTTCCATAGTTTGATGCCAACGCGTCGATATCAATTGCTCCCAGCCTCTTACTTATGTACGAAAATTAGCCCCGAGCTTAAGGTATGGCAGACAGGCAGGTCGATCCTATGGCTTTGTTTTTGGTTCAGACAAACTGCATGATTCAGTCATGAATGTGGTATTAAGATTATGCAAAATGTTTAAATAATAGAATAAATTATTTATAATGCATGTGGTTAAACTTAAGTAATCAGTTGAGAAACTCGTGTTCACAGCGAATATTTGTCCAGTTTACTAATCTATGCAGCTAATATGTTGACTGCTAGATAATGAGTTTTTAATAAAATTTTGAAACACTTTTATATTTCAAGTCTTGCATTTTCTTGAAAAAAAAAATTCAAGCCAATACAAGAATTCTGCTTAAGACACCCATAAAGAGCAAACTTGATTAAAACCTAATATACTTTCAGCACACTTGAAATAATCATGTTGTAATTGTGGTCAAATTTTTGTGGTCTTTTCAGGAATTTTTATTTCATAATCCAAAACATAAAACAAATTACAACAAATCTTCAATGTATAATCATAGGAAAATTAATCAAGGAAAGGATTTATGGCCTAAAAATTAAAAATAGTTTAACATTCACATGTAAAGAATTTAATTTTGAGTTCTTTTTTGAAGTCGCCTTTGTTTTATTTACATCTATGCGTACCTTAGCAATGTGTCATTTGAAGAAAAAAACTTATTTTATTTAAAAACGCATGTTCACACTAAGGCCGAAAAGCCGTTTTTCGAACAATAATGGCTTTCCAGCTGAAAAGCTACATGATATTAAGTTTTTCGCCATAGAAGAACTGTCAAATGAAAAGCTGATATTTGTTTGCTTTTCAGCGAAAAACTCTGAAAAGTTAGAAAACAACCCTGGTTCGGAAGTCTGTTCGTTGAAGTAAAGTTAAAATCTGTTACAAAAAACCAAGTTGTCACTGATATTTGACATTTCGTATGTCTGTTTTCATTTGTTGTGATTTATAGAATAAACTTTCTTCCCATTTAGAAAACATCTTGAAAATGAAAAAAAAAATACAAGGAGCGCGTGAAGTGCTGTGACCTCCATGAGGCGATATTTGTGGAGTTGTGGGAGGAGATTTGCTCCTTACGCAAATTTAATATATTTGCCAATGCCTGCCGAAGTTCACTTTGGCGTTTACAAATTTTGCTATCCAGCAATTCGGTGTTTTTTTGCCAGTTATCTTTTAAATCCATATATAACGCATTAGCCATCGATATCCAAATAAATGGAATCGTTTCTGCAAGAAGAAAAGTTATTTTAAAGAATTTTATTTGCTAAGCCAGCACAATGAAACAAGCCGCTGTAATAACAAACATATGGCTAATGTCTGTCAAATGAAAAGCTGCTTTTCAAGTGTGAACACCTTTTTCTGAAAAGAGATTTTTCAGCTGAAAAGCGGCTTTTCGGCCTGTGTGTGAACATGCTATTAATGACAATTTGTTATTACTGCCGTATTTTATGATACCTAATTCATACTCTACATGGCTTTATAAAGACACACAATTATCTGTACGCCCATTCTTGGATGCGTTTCCTTATTCTTCTCTGCTTGACAAAATCGATAATCCATTGGTGCTTTGAAACACCCTACGTAAAAGTTTAATAATATATAAATGCTTTTACAATTCTCAATTTCGAGATTCGAGATCGAGATTTGAGATCGACAAGATCGATAATCGATTGGTGCTTTTAAACACCCTACGTAAAAGTTTAATATTATATAAATGATTTTATATTTCTCAATTTTGAGACTATTTTAAAGACCTCGTTTTGGAGTTTTTTACAGTGCAATAAAAAAAACAAAAACGTTATGGTCATTACGACATCAATTGTGTTGTTCATGTTTAAAAATGTTTGAACACAAACGATCGAGAACTGGACCTACATGCTTTATGCCGACTCCGAACGGCTTATGTTCTCAAGAAGCTTTCACGGCAGTTCTTACTCTCAGAGGTTTGCCATTGTCTGCAGAAAGGTGACGGCCGAACAGAAAAATTAATTCAATTGGAAAAACTTTCTGTCAGGTGGGACTCGAGCCAGGGTTCTCTGGCGTATGAGCCATACACTCTTACCACTGCGCCACGGCCGCCACTAATTTTTTAAATACCTTATTTTAAAAGCTTAAAGTAAAAAATATAAAAATTTAATTTTCAAGAAAAATGTATTTCATCAAAAAAAAAAAAAAACCAAAGTGGATAGATACTCTTGTTTTTTATTATAGAAACAGCTAATTAATTTTTGTACTCAAACTCGAACAAAACGCATCATACACAGGCTACTTCATTGAAGATATCAATTTTTAATTCCAAATCGGATAGATTTTACTCGATTATGGATTCTGTTATTCGACCCCTGGTTGTTGAGAAGAGTGAAAGTCTTGCTATTACTCGTAATGTCTGCGTTATTAAGGCCGGCAATACACTTAGAGTAGAGCTTCCAATTTCACGTGAACACGTGCTACACGTGTATTTTATTCACGATCTACTCGTGTAGTTGCTATGTGCGTCATCTTAACTTCTTTGGGTTCTGTGGGTTCCTAGGAGAGGAATGGAAGTTTATGTGGACAAGGGATTCAAATGGGATTTGGACAGTTCCTGGGTGCGTCATTTGGACTTTTTTGGGTTCTGTATGTTCATAGGAAAGGAATGAAGGTTTCTGTGGACAAAGGATTCAGGTTAACTATGTTATAAGCTAAAGAATTCTCAAGGACTTGCATCAACTTCAGATGGCTGGTCATCGAGATCGCAAGACTGTTACATAACCATCACAGCACACATCATCGACGAGAACTGGGAGTCCAAATCCTTTACACTATCTACCAGGGATGAAATTGGCTTAGTTGTAAAAGGGCCGAAATTTATACAAAAATAGGGCTTTTTTCACAAGAATGGGGCCTTTAGTGGTAATTCAATATTAAAGACGTTCTATTTTAATATATTCAGCCATAACCACAAATAGCCAAATAAATTTCGAGTTTTTGCTTACAAATTGTCGATATTGCCAACATATTGTCTTCAAATTTGTCGATATTCTCTCCAAATTGTCGACGTTACCTGCACCAAAATTGTAAACAATTACAGTCGACACGTAGGGGAACATCACTGGCAGGGAAGTTTTTTATTTGTCACAAAATTTAGTTTAAGCGATCAGCTCTCAAATCAAAATGACGAATAGTATGAAGACGAATATGCGGAATTAATAAAGAATGATTTCATAAATGGTATACAATTTTGAAATATAGAGCTTTGAACATCAAAATGAAGTTAAGTTACATCCAATAAGGTGACAAAAAATGTTCCATTGCAGTTTTCGCAGTCTCCATTTTTTTGAAAAAGCTTATGGTTTTTGAGTTATAGTTCAAAAATTCCAATTCGGATGCCATTTTGAGACAGCTATGTTGAATTTTTTTCCAAGCCCTACATTTCATAAAATTTATGACTCGAACCGACTTCATTTTTAGATCTAAAATTTTTTAAAGTTGAAAAATGCGTTTTTATGCAAATAATTGGTTATAACTTCTTAAGCATTAATTTAAGATGAATTCTGACGCCATTATATGAAAAAGCCTGAATGTTTACATAAGATATCATATGTCGGAAATTATTTCGGAAGAAAAAGTAAAATTGGTCCGAAAATTTAGACATTCTTTTCAAGGGTGTGCAGGAGTCTTTATTCTTCCTCCATAATAGTACACCGAGAAAAAAGCAATAAGTAAATCACCTACGTCGGCTTGGGTAAAGAGAATTGTATGGGAATTATAAACTTATGCTTATTCACCTAAGCAATTTATTGTTGAATACATTGCTTTGAAAGCACATACTTCGATACCTTGCCAAAAAAAAAATATTTGATTCACCTAATCCCAAAATCCAAAAATACAAAATTAAAAAACAGCTAGCATAGATGGTTTAAGCATAGTTTTGAACTATTTTCTGAAAGAAAAACACAGCTGCGTGGTAAGACACACGAGATAATTTAATTGTTTTTTTTTTTTAATAAAACCACTTTTAAATTCAAAAATAACATAAAGTAAATAAAAAAAACACACGTTAATATTCACACCAGTAAATTTTATTACATGTCATCAACAAAAAGAAAAAAAAAATGTCTTTGCCCGTCGTGTGGATTCGAACCTGGAACTTTTGGTACCAGTCCATCGCTCTACCCACTAATCCAAGCAGCCTTGATACTATTTCCTGACATAACTGCAGCTATGTTAACAGATGCTGTATTAACAGATGCAGTATGTCGCAGTATTCTGTTGATAGCCATACATAAGCTTTTTTGTCGGTGTAGATACCAAATGTTTATAAGTAATTCCTATTGATGTCAATCAATAATAGAAAATAGTGGTTATTCTGCACAATACTAACATGGTGACTTTATACAGAATATAAGAACGTCAGTTTTTTAAAAATTTTCCTCAGTTTTAATAGATTTTTACAAGTATACTATTTCTGGAGCCAACCCGAAACGTACCTGCATAGGCTTATATACGTATAGCTTTAAAAACAAAATTGGGGATAATTGTTTAAGTTTTTTGTTTTTCTAAAGCTATAATTTCAAAAAATTCAACAGAACTTATTTTGCTGAGATCGATTTAAAATCATTTTTTCAGTAGAATTTTTCAAAAGGGCTTAAAATGAATCGAAAGGGCTTCAGGGCTTATGAAATCAAAAAGGGCTCAAAAAAGCCCTAAAAGACCCCAAATATCATCCCTGCTATCTACCCATGAGTTAGACGAAAGGCACACATCTGAAAACATTGGCAATTTTATGGAAAATGTATTTGCTAGATGCGGCATGCAAGGTAAGGTAATCGGCATTGTAACCGATAACGCCAGAAATATGGTGAACGCCTTGAATTATATAAATAACCCTCCAATGTTTTCCGAAAATTTGACTTGCGCTGCACATACTATTCAATTAGCCATAAATAGTATGTGCAGCGCACATGTCTAGCATGCAATGATAGGATACAACCATTACTTGAAAAAGCAAGCAAGGTTGTAGCACATTTCAAACATCTTAATCTTGCCATGTACGCCCTTAAAGAGAAACAGGCACAGCTAGAAATGAAGCCACAAACCTTGTTGCAAAGCTGCGCAACGCGCTGGAACTCAACCTATTTCATGTTAGAGAGGTTGTTGAAAATCGAATTGCTGCAATGAGTGTGCTTGCCGATAGAAGCGTGACAAGTTCATTAACAGCACAAAAACTAGAGATAAAGGAGGAAGAATGGACCCTTATGGAAGTGCTTGTCGGTCTTTTAAAACCACTTGACGTAATCACCACAGTACTTTGTTCGGACAAAGCTTCTCCAATTTCCATGTTGCGGCCGTTATTAAAACAGATGATAACTAACTATTTTCAATGCAGTGAAGACGACCCGGGATTAGTGATGGAATTTAAAACCACTATAATAAGTCACTTGAAAAGAAAATTCTACTTAAGGGATGCTTACGAACCACTTTCCATCATAGATACAAGGATCTAGAACACGAAAACATCGAAACCAGGTCAAGAATACGACAATATGAAAAAAACTTAATAAAAACGGTGGAATCAAGTCCAGATGAGGAAAACACGGAGTATACAAACAGCTCTGGGTTAAGCTATCTTTATAACCTCAGTTTTCAAAAAAACGATTCAACTTCACAATTTCAAAACTATTTAGCTGAGTACCAGCAAAAATTTGATTCAAACCCTTTCAGATGGTGGAGAGCACATGAACAAAAGTATCCAGCACTGAGTGTATTCGCCAAAAAAATTCTCTCAATACCAGCAACTTCTACAAGTACAGAGCGCTATTTCTCTACCACGGGAAATATTATGACAGCAAAAAGGAGCTGTCTCCTGCCGGAGAATGTTGATATGTTGGTCTTTCTTTATCAAAACAGGTCTGAACTCTACAAATTGGACGAATGATTGTTTAGTTTATCAATAATTTTCTCAATAAATTTTACTTGTTTTAAATTTTAATGTTTAAATTTGTTTTATTTAAGCAGTAAATTTTTACAGGTGAATAGTTTGGTTTTTTGCATAAAATGAAAAAAAGCAATAGTATGTATGTATGTGTGGTATGTGGGTTGGATTGGGTACGATATCCCCAATAACAAAATCTCCAAATCAGAATCCCTTGTCCCCAAATCCCCAACATGAAAATCCCATTCTCAAAATCCCAACTAATTCCCAACTTTTGGGATTGGTATGTTTCTTGTTTACTTTTCATTCTAAGTATTTGTTTCAGTCGTAGGAATAATTTTACTTCAGGATCTACGCCACTTTTTGTTTTTGTTTTCTAAATTTGAAGCCCTTAAATTCAATGCTGCAAAAAAGAAGTCGGTCTCAAATGGTTAAGGAGATTTAATTCGTGAAAGTTGGAAAAATGAATCTTTTTTCGTATACGACTAATCCATATTTTTAATATGAAAATATATAAATTTTAATGTGAAAAAAATTTTGTGAAATATTTTTTCTTCTGTTATTTCGTGCTTATTCTTTATATAATATATTTATTTATATATTAAAGAATATATTTACAGTCTTTCCACTTATAATTTGTTCAAGATTTCATTTGAATAAGTTCTCGTTAACAAATTGCTTTTTGTTGTTTTGGCGACTCGTTAACGAATTGCTTTTTCATAGTTTTGGCGACTCGTTAACGAATGGCTTTTTTCGGTTTCGACGAATGTATAACGAAGCCGAAAAAAGTTGGTCAAAAAATTATAAAAAAAATTATTTTGAACTTTTGAAAAGCCAAATCTTTAAAAAAATATCTAAATAACAAAAAAAAAAACAAAAAAAAATTTTTTTTTTGGACCAAGTTGGGGTTCGAACCCATGTCCGCGAATGCTGGCTTTTATTATTAAATAGCCGAGTGGGTAAGGTGCTGGACTAGCATTCAGATGACGTGTTTTCCATTCTTGACGTGATAAGTTTTTATTGTTTATATAATTTAATTGAATTTAAATAGAAATTATTTTTTAATATAATTGAATTGAATTTAAATAGAAATTGAATAGAAATAGATATGCAATAAACAAATTCTTTGTTATAAGCGAGTGCAATTTTTAAATTACGGCAAATAAAGAATTTGTTTATTGCATATCTATTTCTATTCAATTTCTATTTAAATTCAATTCAATTCAATTTGTTAAAAAACCAAACAAAAAAACGAAAAACAAATTTGTGTCAGCTGGAGACTCGAACCTAGGCTGTTTCGCATACAAATCAAGCACCTTAACATCTATGCCACGGCCAACATAAAAATCTGGTGGAAAGTTTTCGTTTTTGTCGGGCTTCTGTCCATGACAAATGTTGAACTTTTGCCATAAACGGAAAAAAATTGTGTAACTTTATTCAATACAATTGAACTCCAAGCTGCAGCACTAGGCGAATATTAGCCGACTGAAAAACGAAATTCTTTTCCTGAACAACCCGTTTTCCGCAACTTTTTCCGTTTCTCGTAACTGTTGAAACGTTTGCAAAAAGCGTTTCCAAGCACGATAAACGAAGTTCGTTTACTGCAAATTGGCGATCCTTCATGTTTCAGAAATAATAAATATGGAATTACATCGCGTTAGGTTGGTAAATTGATTTTATTAATTTCCCACGCGTCGAAACACATTTTTAATACCAGCGAATATTTTTTAGAAATTATTTTAAAGCAGAAATTGGAAATAAACTATAACAAATGCAAAAACTCTACAAAAAACCACTCTACAAATTGAAATTGAGATTGAATGAAATACACAGGGTACCTAAAATTTGTTTTTTATTCAGATCGACTGTAAATTTTTTCGTTTATTAAGTAATGCAAATACTTCCAAGTCAAAACTTTATTAGTTTTTTAATGGCTTTGTTTAAAAAAAAAAAAAGTTTCATTTAGGGGGGTAGAAATTTGGGTAACTGAAATCACTTAAGGAAGTTGATGTTGTAGGTCAATGACACCTATAGAACAATTGTAGTGCTCATCAATTCAAACCTTTTCAGCGACATACTCAATTTGAAGATCAAACAAAAACAATTAAAGTTATGATGAAAACCCGGTTTTGGCGGTTCACACAGGGTGTTTAAAAAAAAATTTTTTGGTGATGAATATTTTTTGAGATAAGCTTTCAAATAAGGGGCGGTCTTTGCGAACTTTTTTTATCGACCCGGTCTATTGCTAACTTGCATTTCTTCAGAAATTTGGTATGCTTTTGTGTTGTAAATTTCACAGATACTCTGCCCTTTTTATAATAACTTGAATAGATAACTGCTTGAAAGCCCCTTAACAGTATGCTTCATGTCCATTATCACGCAGTCATATTTTGTCAGGTACTCGCGATACAGTTTTCGAACCCTCTTCTTAGCTTTAGCATATTTTTCTATTGACCTATCAGGTACTTTATGCACTTTATAACTCCTGCGGTTAAAATTTTTAATCCGTTAAACAGTTAATTTCCGCTTTTGCCGCTGCCTAGCAAATATGTTGCTAAAGAGTAAATACTTTTTTATTCACAGACTAAAACCAAAATGACTTCTTTATGGGACAGACCTTATTTCGAGATAAAATATTAATTTAAATATTTGGCTTAATAGAAAATTTATAACACTTTTAAATGTGTGGTAAAAATATTTTTATAAAAAAACTAATTATGCAACACTTATTTTACAGTCAAAAAATTCTATGACTTTAGTTTACCAACCAACTTTACCAGTTCTATAGAGTAATCAATTGGTACCTATATTAATATGGAAGTCGGTTGTTCGACTATGGGCGCAGACATTATTTTTTAATCAAAATTTTTTCCATTAGAAAATGAAAAACAGTGTTAAAAAATGATTTATTAAAATATGTAGATTTTTGCTGATAAATGAGCAACTAAAATATTATTAAAACTTTACCCAAACTGTGTTTCAAACGTATGCTCGGATGCAAGTCCCGGATGCCAGTCCAACACACTTCCAAAGGTGTATTACACACGTTTGATAAAATGTGTTTTTATGGCTTAACAATGGCACTTTATTGCATCTCTACATCGTTTCAGCTCCAAACAAAATTATTTTCTCTTAATGTTGAAATCCGTTTTACATCTTTTCTGACCTTTTCAGTTTTATATATATATTTTTTTTCTTTTCTTTTTTTTTTTGTGAGACAATACTTCAGATATTTGTGGTTTAAGCTTCAAGAATAGAATTTAAAGAAGGCAACAATCAGTAGTGCCAACCACACCCCCAAAGGAATTGGTAAAGAAAATGTTTTTAAAACTGTTCACTACATAAATAATTCAGGCTGATTGCCGTTTCTATATTATAAAAAAGTTTTTCATTGCTTTGTTCGTAATGTAAATACTCTGAGAACTAATTAATTCGTCCTGTAGCATTGAAGTATTCTTACCATTAACATTGTTATCTTTCAGCTCATCCTGTTCTGAACTTTCCTGCTATACAGTCAATCATTCGCCTGACTTGTGGTTTTTCAGTTAAAAATGTTTTCTCTGTGTTTAATTTGTTTGATTGAATCTCTAAGGACAACCTCAGCAAACTGTGCGTTAATAGCGGTGACTGTCACATAAAACATCCGCCGCATAGCTCTTTGCTAGTGAGCTGAGAAAACTTGAATGTTTCCCATTTTATTGTTACCTAAAAGTGTAGCTTTAATCGAGTAAAGATTTTTTACAAAGATGAATAATCAAATGATTTTATATACCTACACAAAAAAAAACACCAGTGAAATGTATCGAAAGTATGCACGCTATTAAAATAAAAAAGACCTCGACTGCGTTTAATTAGTTTCACAAGTTGGAACATATTAAAGAGAAGAGTTTTTTTTGTGCAGCTGGTATGAGTGAGGCAAGTACATATACTCTGAGGGAAAAAATGCTGTGAAATTAAACAATTCATGGTTTGAAACAACAGATTTCACTGTTCAATCGCATCCAACAGACGAAACTGTCAAAATAACAGTTGATAAACTGTTGATAACTTTTTGTTGAATTACTCTGTTTTTACAGTTAATATTTTAACAAAATTAACTGTTCCGTTACCAGTTCTTTTCTTTAATAAAACCCAAATTAACTGTTAAATTAACAGAGCTCTTGCTTTAACTTTTTTTTTATCTGTAATCCGTTATACAAACAAATTGAACTGTTGACTCCCAAGCTCTTCAGAGTTGGTTTAGAAAAGTTTATTTGTCAAAACAAAGCCATTGTTACTGTTAAATCAAGTACAAAAATTGTGAACTTTATTAAAAAAACA
Organism: Coremacera marginata; assembly: GCA_914767935.1. Classification (NCBI taxonomy): domain Eukaryota; kingdom Metazoa; phylum Arthropoda; class Insecta; order Diptera; family Sciomyzidae; genus Coremacera; species Coremacera marginata. The sequence continues at coordinate 139,255,974 of OU612045.1, forward strand.
GTTACATTTTTTATATTTTATTGTGATTTTAATTCAAAAAAATATTTAAATAAAACATATTCAATCATTTGGTTCACATATTGTTTTTAATACAACATAAGTAAAATGTTTTTTTAAATAATTCATTTTTAAAAAAAGTTTTATTCAAATTATATTATCGTTTTATAAGACATACTTTTAATAAAAAATTTATTGAAAACTCTCGGACGCACGAAAATTTTACTAGAAATTAATGCAAATAATGTTAGCAAAACACGTATTACTCGTTGTGTTCGAGGCGAATACAAATACGAGAAGGCATACTTGATGAAACCATGATACAATAATTACAGGTAATATAAATGAAACTGACATAGTTCAGACTTTATATGACATTTTAATAAAATGAAAAATGCGACAGTTCGTTATGTTAAACAGAATTAAATGTAGCTTTTTTTTATATGTACGATGTGGCATTAAAAAAGAAAAAGGAAAATTGGCAATACAGATTTTAAAATAGAAAAATAAATTTGACAAGTAAGGAGCTTAAAAATACAAAATAAATGTTGACAAATAAAAAGATTAAAAAGAAAAAGAAGTTTTAACTAATAAAGAGTTTAAAAAAGAAAAATAAATTTTTTAAAATGAAAATCTCAGGGTTTTAATAAGAATTTTTATAAAATTTTAATAAAATAAAAAATGCGACATTTCGTAATGATAAAATGAATCGATTGTACCTTACTTTCTTGTACTTTCTTGTATGTACGATGGGATTTAAGCAAAAATAAGCTCTGACAAAGAATTTAAAAAAAAAATAAGTTGTGACAAATAAAGATTTTAAAAAGGAAAAATAAATTTTGAGAAATAAGAAGAAAAATATGTCAATTAATGATTATAATGAAGGAGATAAGAGTTTTTTTCGCCTTCTGTTCTGTTTAACACTACAAATAGTCGCATTTTTTAATTTCATTAAAATTTCATAAAAGTTTATTAAAATTCATTTTATTCCTTTCATTTTATTTAATTTCATGAAAAATTTATTTAAATTCCTTAATTTTAAATTTTAAATCTTTATTGTCATTTTTTCCTCTTTATTTGTCTAAATTTTTTCCCCCCTTTTTAAAGTCTTTATATGTCAAAAAAATTTTTTTTTTTTAAACACTATTGTCAAAATTTGTTTTTTTTTAACTCTTTCAAAATTTGTTTTTGTTTTAATCCTACTTTATACCATGGTAGAAGAATACAGGTAGAGGCAGCGTTGATTGTGCTCTCTTCTTCGTTACTGCCGGTATTGTCAATGGCGATCCCTGCTTGCAGTTAATATTTTATTTATTTAATTTTCCAAGTTGTTAGCCTTGAAGCACTTTTTTATTGCTTACATATCAATAAAAACACGAAAAAGAACAATTGTTTACAATCTTTAATTAAATACACAAGACAATTTCAACTATTTAACTTCGTTTACATTTTGACAATTCTTGTTTTCTCACATCTTTCTCATAGCTTTGAGATTTTATATGAGTTGTCAACTTCGTGTTGACATTCGCGGCAGTATGCTCTCATCTAGCGAGTTTACCTGTATTAATTCTGCAATGCCTTATACGTATACGAACCACATCGTACATATAAGAAAAACCACAATCAATAAATATATACTTGATTTTTTTATTCTGTCTTTTATCTTTTCTGATGGTTTATTCGATGGTTTGTGATAATTTTAAAATCAAGTCGCGATCCATTTTGAATCCTTCCGTTACAACCTTCCGACCCACTGGTTGGGAACCGTTGCCTCAGTGTAATTGTTTACTGCGATATACCTATTTCTACAAAAAAACCTGTGCAAGACGACACATTCGGATATCCATAAAACATATCTTGTTCAATAAAATCATATGAAAGGGTTAATATATATTAGTGATGTTATAAGAGATTTTCAAAGTGTACCTTTTTAATTGAGAAAAACGTACCTTTTTAGCCAAAAACGTACTTATTACTAAAAAGCTAAAAAAGTGCCATATAAGCTTAAAATTTTTTAGCTTACTTTTTTAACTTAGTAATAATATTAAAAAAATAATAAACTAAAAAATAAAAGTAATTATTTTTAAAACATTTGTTATATAAATTCTTATTACATGTTGACATATAATATAAATCACATTCTTATTTGTACTAAAATATACGTATTAAATGAGAACGAACATCAATCAGGTAATCCGCAAGGCGATTACTCTTCGTTAGTTTCAAAAATATCGAAGTGCTCAATTTTATCAGCATCAGTTATTTTTGATTTTCTTTTCAAAATATTAAATTAAATAAAAATAAGACTTGTTGATTTGTTTTCTCTTTATCTTTCTTCTTTGGTTTTTTTTCATGAAATACCTGTTTAATTTTATAAAAATTAACAAGTTTTTAAACATACATTATACTCACTTTTCCATCCCAAATTAATTAGCAACACAAAAACTTGATGAAAAATTAAAAATTAAAATTGACGAAAAGCTGGAAACCAGCCGCTAAAGCCAAGCAGATAGATATGAGCAGCCAATTAATAACTAGATATGATAGATATGAGCGATTGTTAATTGGCAGCACTTTATAGTTAAAAGTATATCACACTAAATAAAAACGTAACGTAGCCATATATAAAAAAAAAATTCACCTATAATGAAAAAACTCGAAAATTTATAGAAAATGAAAAATTTCCAAATCCAAAAATGTATCTTTTGGAAAAATGCATACTTTCGTACTGGCGGTACTGAAAGTGTATCCCAAAAGGTACAATTGTAACCCTTGCAGCATCACTGATAACAGGTCATTCAATAAGTACGTAGGATAAGTAAGAAAAAAACAACATTTTGATAAAATTCGATTATATTATTCAACATAGTTGCCTTTGAGAGCGATACAACGAGTATTGCGATTTTCCAACCACTTTTCGATACCACTTTTATAGTACGATTTCTATTTCTCGTCAAAATAGGCCTCAGTTTCAGCGATTACTTCATCATTGGACTTGAATTTCTTTCCAGCAAGCATTCTCTTGAGATCTGAAAACAGGAAAAATTCGCTGGGGGCTCAATCTGGAGAATACGGTGGGTGGGTAAGCAATTCGAAACCCAATTCATTCAATTTTGTCATCGTTTTCATCGATTTGTGACACGGTGCATTGTCTTGGTGAAACAACACTTTTTTCTTTTTCAAATGTGGCCGTTTCTTGATGATTTCAGCCTTCAATCGATACAAAAGTACACAGTTATAGTCGCTGTTGATGGTGGTTCCTTTTTGGAGATAGTCGATGAATATTATTCCTCTCGCATCCCAAAATACAGACGCCATCACCTTACAAACCGACTGTTGGGTCTTTGCTCACTTTGGATTTGGTTCGTCGACTGCTGTCCACTCAGCTGACTGTCTTTTGGATTCTGGTGTGTAATAGTGAAGCCATGTTTCATCAATTGTCACATATCGACGATAGAATTCGATTTTATTGCGGTTTAACAGCTCTCTTTAACAGAAGCATCAATTCGTTGTTGTTTTTGGTCGACTGTGAGCTCGCGCTGCACCCACTTTGCACAGAGCTTTCGCATACCCAAATCTTCGTGTAAAATGGTAAAAACAGTACAATCTGATATCTTACCAATGTCAGCTAGCTCGTGCACCTTCAATTTGCGATCGTTCATAACTAATTTGTGGATTTTTTTGATATTTTGTGTTTTTTGATGTTTTGTGGAATAACAGTCTGTTTGGGGCGTCCACTGCGCTCTGCATTATTTGTGCTCGTACGACCACGTTAAAATTCAGCAATCCGCTTTTCTAACATTTGTTTCGATGGAGCAGAGTCCGGATAATGTATATCAAGCCATTGTTTGGTTTCCACTACATTTTTTTTTCATCAAAAAGAAATGCTTTATCAAAACTCTAAGTTCACCTTTTCCAATTTTTTTTTTTTTTTTTTCAATAACAATAGTTGCATACAAAATGCTATAACCGAACGAATAACGAATCAATTGTCAGATTGTTGTCAAACTTGTATACGTATCGTTTGAAGGTTGATACTAAATAAAAGTCCTATGGAAAAAAATCTAGTAATGCAGTCAATGTGTCATCCTATGGACTTTTTTAACATACTGTTATAAATCCCATTTCTCTTATTTTTCCTTTAAAACAATGCAAAACTTTTACCGTTTTAAAAAACAATTTTTGCTCCTGCTCAGTAAAATTCCCTGTTTTTTTTTTTTTTTTTGTTAAGAAAAGCAACACCACTATTTGTCAACACTTTATTTTGTCAATATATGCCCAATTTTGACAACTTGTTAGCTCCATTTACATTACCTGTAATTATTGTATCCTGGTTGAAACGAATAAAAAATGTTCAAACAAGTAATGCAAAGCAATCTCTTCGATAATGAAAAAAGGAGACTATATGTTTTACGACTGTGTTGACAAAATTATTTTGGAAATTTCCTTACTGGCCCATATGGAATTCTCCAGATCCTCCAGTATGGCCAACCCGACCCTGAATCTCACAAAGATCATTTTTATATGTTTTCAATATCTCAAAAATAATTGTCATACTTTGACTAATTTTCGGTCACTTTAAGTAGAACCTCCTCTTAAAAAATCCCGTCTCAAACGAATCGAAAAAGGTTCAAAGAAAAGTAAAAAAATTCCATTGATATTGCTTCTAAAGCATTTTTATTTTCACTATGAAGCTATAAAAAAGTTTAACCACATGAAAAATACTCTTCACAATGTTTGTCATCACAACAGAAACCGCAAAATGTGTGCAACACAAAATACGTTGAGCAATTTTATCGACAGATTTTTTTTAAGCTTCTGGTAGCGTTTAAAACAGGCAAACATTTAATATATAGAATATTAAATCAGTTTGTTGAAGGCTTTATATGTGTATTGAAAATATATTCAGGAATCAGAACCTAAGAAGAACGAACAACGAACTTCCTAATATAGGTTTTAGTTTTGTAGTCTTAAAGTATCCTTATATGTATTTCCTTTCATTAGCAGTAGTCAACAAAATAAAAACATTTCGAACATATTTCCGAAAAACATTTTTCATAAGCTATTGTTAAAAATTATGTCCTTTGAATAGCTTTTAGCAAGACACAATACTGAATGTGATGCTGCTGCAAATCTTTAAATTAACCTTTAGATTCCATCATAGTAAAAGCTTTTGCTCTGCTATCTCTTTGCTTAAAAAAGTTTCGCAATTATAATAGCACTTATCTTCACAGGACATACCATGATGCCATTGGTTGCCTGTTTGGGCAGACATACATTCTATGCCTTCCGACTAACCACAATATGCGCAGACATCGATGTAAAGCCAAGCACTGCTTGCTACACTTTATTGCTATCACTTCCTATAGCTACAATAAACTGCCCATGCTACCCACAGGAACTTGCAGCTGATTGAATGGGTTCAACTCAGAAAGCTTTGTATGAACTTTGCTCCTACCTTTTTAATTTTGTGGTTTGAATACTTAATTAAAATATCGAAAAGTTATTTTATGTATTCCCAGCTGTGGTTAGTTACAATCGAGAGCTGATGTTAAAGTTGATATGAAACCAACCAGCTTCAGAGTTGATGGAAATTTTGAAATGAAAGTTTTGAGGAAAATTCAAAGTTTGTTTGAAATTCTTAAAATCGATACTAAAAGTTTCTAAATGAAGCAGTAGATATGAAGATGCTATTAGATTCAGTGTGTATGTAAAGTGTTGAAAAGAAATTTAAACTAAAATTATTAAATTAACTATCATTTAGCCCTTGCAATGGGAAAGGAATTCCCTGAATTTCTTTTGTACGCAGTGGAGAGCTTTTGTGGAGATTTCTTCATAAAAAATATATAAAAAATATTTTGCATATTTGCAACAATGTTGTAGTCGAGTAGAACATGCCATACAATTTTAATTGCACTGATTTAAAATTACTTGAAAAACACTTGCTTCGAGTTTCCCCTCAAGTGTTGAATAATCCGGTAGCTTTAATTGAAACTTCCTTAAGTAATGAAATTTCAAGAAATGCATTATTTATATATTCACAATGGTTTGTATGACGCTTATTTCTTGTGTATCCTATACTATATATATAAATAACCTTTACTAACATATGTATGAATGTAAACATAGCATATGCTGGCCATAGTTTAGCATGGCTTACAAGTATCTTACTTAATAGCAATTAAAAATATAACAAATTATCGTCAAAGCTATGAGAATAGTTAGACATAAAATTCTTTACATTGGTTCGCGATATAATGGTTGCACCATATTTTATGTTGGTATGTAAACATTGAATAGCTTTGATATTTATCAGCTGATTGACTTGAATAGACAATTTTTTAAAGCACTAATTCAGTATAATGTTAACCATGACAATACCGAAACTATGCGTCGAAATAGTGACGATGTACATTGAAAATAGTCTTTCAGTTGTGTTAACTCAACGTGCATATCGTCGAAATTATCGTGGTAAGCAAGCTCCGTCTGACAACACTATTCGTCGTTTTGTGCCGAATTTTGCTGAGCACCGGACAGTGGGAGATACCGTTCATCAACGCACAAGACATTCCAATGTGCTGGTTGAAGTGGACCCACATGTGTCGTATCCCTGCAGAGCGCGTTACTAGTACAGAACTACCTTTTTTACTAGTTCGCAAGGGACTCGAGCTGGTTCCTTGCCAATCTCCAAGCAAAGCTTTTAACTGTCGAAATTAATATTAACGAAGGGGAAAATTAGTGTGTCACTGCAGAATTTTAGAACAGAAATGTCACTAGCTGGTATTTTGTCTACTTAGGTACATATTTTTAATAGTAAGTTTTCTGTCTACTCAGGGTTAGTAAATTTACTTGTTAGTATTCTGTCAACTCAAATCTAGTTTTCTCCTATTGAATACTTTTGATAATCGCGAGCACCCTAAATTGCAATTGAGTACTTTTTTGTGGAACAGTTTTGGGCAGAGCTGCAAGTTTGTTTGATCTCCCGACTAATGCCGGAAATATTCACGATTTTTTATGCAGTTGATATTTTACAAATTTAAATGTATCAAATGTTTTTATAGCCTTATTTACTTTCTACGTTCGTATGCATGTATGTATGTATGCCCGTCAAAATTTACAAACCATTTTTCGACAACTTGTTGGTATCAGATGAAGCTGAAATTTAGCATATATACGTAAGTCCGGTGACAACACAATATTATGATAAAATTTTTTGCCACACCTCGTTTTACCGCTCACAAATCAATAAAAGTTCAACTTCGAGTACCTTCGAAACCATCTGGTGGTAAAGCATTTTTATTGATTTGTGGGCTGTAAAGAGGGCGGCATAAGGGGCAAAAAATTTTATCATATTATTGCATTGTCACTGGACTTACATATATATGCTAAAATTAAGCTCAAAAAGAAAAACTTATAAAAAGTACTCAATCAATCTACCGAATCAAGTCACCTTGGGTAGATTCTTTAGCATCATTTTCAAAGAATATTTTCTTTTTCGCCTGGATGTTTTTGTAGGTGTTCACACGTCAGTCAAATGATTGAAATATATCGCGATTTTGTACTCTCTTTTACTCTCTCTGAAAATTTTGATTAACGCTTGCTCACACACGATTTTTTGATTGAAGCTCCGACGCAGGCATTTGTTACTTTTCTGCCACCTACTAGTTTGTGAATTCATATCGTGCTGTGCTTCATATCACTTTATTTGGGTGTTTCTTTAATTGAGTTATTTTGTATGAATAAAAGTTTTACAAAATGGAAAACAATAGCGGAAATATAGTTGATCTTTTAGGATTAAAATTAAAAAAATACGCCGGAAATTATAGCTATTTGGATGACCATCGGATGCCCGTCATAAAAAAATAATAGAATTAATGAAATTATGGCAGGAACTGAAGAAACTACACCTCATTTTCTCTTCAAAAAACTACCTTTGTTTCCAGTTAACTACTTTTATTGATATAATTCCCTACTAAAAACCAGACAAGTAAAATAATGCAAAATCTTTGACTGATTGATGCAGGTCTGGAGCTCAATCAAAGTTTTGACTGACGAGAGAAGATTTTATCACTCTGAGATAAAGTTAATTTTTTTTACATAGGAATGTAACAACAAATTTTGATTGATTCAATCATTTGACTGACGTGTGAACACCTCCTTTGCGCAGCAACCATTCAGATCACCACTGGTTGTCATAGTTATGGAATCTGTGAAAAACGAGATTAATATTAAAAAGCAAAAAATGTATGTTTTACCTATACTTCGTAAAAGATTTTAACATCTTTCCATGGGTAGAATGTATGTTGTAACTATAAGTCAGCCCTTCCGTCATGATGTTCTTAAAATTTTTCACAATTCCGCTGCTCGCAATGAACTGTTTCATTGTATTCACCTGCCATGCATATTTAAAGACAAGACAATTTAAAGACAAGACAACATGTGTCGCAGAATATACTCTTATCTCGGTGATTTCATGCCAAATCAGAAGCTTTTGTCCAAAAATTGATTCCGATTTTTTCAAATTGTGCACGTTGATAGTTCAAAAATAAGAAATAGTTGCATATTTTTGATACATAAATCCCATTTTTAATTAAAAATAAAGTATATTTTTAGGTCAAAAAACTAAACCACAAAGAAGATCAATTGAAGATCTCTAAAATATGGCCTAGACATTTGTTTGTAGGACTAACGGTTTTGAAGATACAGTTGTTTTATTACTTGTTGGATTCACAAATTTTGATTTTTTTTTTTTTTTAATTTTCCACAGTGTATAACTTGCAAAAAATAAAAACAAAATATTTAAAAAAATATGGAAATATTTCCAGTTTTTTAAGTTAGTTGACCAATTTAGCAATATGTGTGTTTCGAAAAGCGTCTGATTTGACATGGAATTAATTACCGATATATTAGTTTGTTTTCGGATGTTATTTTGTCATTAAATTTTCCATGGTGGCTATCGCGAATTTAGAACGTTTAATTTTTTAATTTGCTATCCAGGCTAAATTTGTCAGAATCGACACAATAAAATTCAACACTGTCATCAAATGCAAACTTCAATGGAATTTCGGTGCACACATTTTCCTCCTCTTCGCTTCCCACTTCCACATATTTGCTAAATAATAAATCTTTTTTGTTTTTAATTTTCCTTCTTACAATTGCCTTTCTATCCATTTTCCGTTTTTATTTTATTATTTTTTTTTTTTAAATTTAATTAATGCATTTTGTCACTTTTCCAAATTTCCACACATTTCAAACACGTTCCGCACTTTTGAGCATAACTATTGAACTTCATTTTTGAACTAATTGCATACATAATTCTTTCGATACCAGAAAAATCGAAAAGTTCAGGCTTTGCTTTTCTATGTAAAATTAAATAATAAATATGTAACTCAGTTTCGGAATCTATTTTTTTTTTAATCTGAGGTTATACAGGAAAGTTAACTTGCTTTCACGGGCCGTTTCATCTTCTTCTTTTTTTTCTACAATTTTTTTTTTGTTCTTATTTACTTGTATAATATAATTTATTTAATTTTTTGATGGTGTACTATAAGACCAAGTCTATTTTGGTTCTTCATTGGGATTGTTTAATAAAATTTAACTTAAAACTTTAAAAATTTAAAATACGGAATAGAGTAGAAAAATTATACTACCTAGCAATTATTTTGAAGTCAATTGAAATGTGAACTGTTCGTTTATAGCGCAGTTTGAAGTAGCTCTGATAAAGTACAAAAGGCGTTCAGTGTAGAACAGTTCACTTTGCTTTTTTTCAAAAGTATTGCTGAAAAAAAAAATTTTAATAAATTGAAAACGCGTTGTCACTATTTAAGTAACAAAAATCTACACAGGTAAAATAAATACATTAAAAACAACACATTCGGCCCCATGTGCCCACCGTAAGCGTTTTGATTCACTTCTATGGACAGCACAGGTGAAAATTTATGGTTGCCCTCCGGTAAATGCCCACCGGTGAGCCTTTTTCTTTTGTTCTGGGTACGACGTCCTATTTGATCTTACATTTCATGTCTTGTGTTTACAGAAAGAAACTTAATATGGTTTTTAGCTAGGCTACATTTAACTTTGGTACCAGGACGTGACATGAGCTGATGTGATTCTTCGTAACAATAGCACTTAAAGGGAAATAATTGCGGTTTTAAAATGTAAAACAAAAATGTTCACCGGTGGGCACGTTTGGCTAACCGTAAAAAGAAAGAATATGATTCATACATGATAGATGGTTATAAATATGTTGGTCATTACGATTTTCGTTAAGGAGATAAGTAAAAAATATTAAATTAGATCGTTATAAAATATATGAAACTTTACACATTCATTGTGTAAATTAAATAAATTAAATACTTAAATCTGTTCATTCTTATGACTTTCAACGCTTTCACTTGATTGTGCCCTTAAATGCATTTGTTAATTTTTTGACTTGGATTTGATTAATGTGTTATGGCAAAACTTGATTTTTAACAGGGAACAAAGGAAGAAGTTTAAATTTCGTTCAGTTTTAAACGCTGTTATGAGATGATATGAAATGACATAAGATAGGATTTATCTACTAATTTATCTTCTAATATCATATTTTATTTTCCTTTACAGCTGTTATAACAACAACGCCATCAAACGAAACAACAGATATTCAATGAGGAAAAGCATTGTTTTAAAAAAAAAAAATAGAAAAAGCATTCCAAAGTGTTATGCTTAATAAAGAAAAAATCTACTTCTAGAGTCCAGTATATTTTGTATGTACAAGTAATTTAAAATTGATTATAAATCCGAAATTTTTCACTTAAAGCACGAATTCTAGTTGTTCACCTCCAATAAACTGGGGAGGAATATCAATAAAGCAGAAGTAATTCCTCGCAATAGGAAGAACTATAGATTTCTAGGGATTAATGAAAAGCAAGTTGATAACAGCCCATTTATTCAATGAGGTCAAATCATAGCTCAGTCTATAAATCAGATCTTCCAACAGTACAGTTGGTTGACAGTGGTAAAGTTGAATGTCGTCAGCGTATGCATAAACAGTTGCAAAGAGAGAATAGTAATGAACCCAGGACAGACCATTGAGGGACATCGGCTACAACTGATCTAAGGGAAAAATAAACGTTTCCTACTTAAACCCACTGCAATCTCCCTTCCAGGTAGTTTGCTATTAACTTGACAACTCTTGAACTGAACTGAAAGTAATTTTTTAATTTATGACAAAGAAGAGTGTGATTAACCGAATGAAATGCTTTAGAGAAGTCAATGAGACGAAGCAGAGTCAGAAAGTTTTGATCATAGGAAATTCTAATATCATCCAAGATCTTAACTGCAGCTGTGAAGCAACTGTGACCTATCCTGAAACCAGATTATAGCGGTGAGTGACAGCAGCTTAATTGTATTCAAATTTTCAGCAATTTGGTTGCACATAGTACTCTCAAATACCTTTCCAAGTGCAGGCAGGATACTTATGGGTCTAAAGTCAGTGGATACAGAGGCAGATGCAGATTTAGGCAAAGGTAAGACCGTGGCAGCCTTCCATAAATCAGGATATCTATAATGTGAGTTAATGGCGATTATATGAAAGGTAATACAAATTTCACAAACTTAATAGGATTTCCATCAATACCTGCAGCATTTGAATTTATCTTCATTATGCACTTTTATACATTAACTTTCATTTTATCTTTAATAAATTTGACAATTTTTGACTTATATGCGTGATTTTCATGTAAAAGATCCTTGTATCTCGTGTCCAAAAACGATGGTACCTGTCTTGCTAATACATCAATTGGCTCATATCCATCACCTGTTTGAAACTTATGTTCTAAGTTAGTGGCACAAGTTGTCTTAAACACCATTGTCTTCTTCACTTAATTAAAAAAGTTCTCTTTAATTTATTTTAATAACCATTGAAGTCATAACCGTTAACCCTACCATTGAAATCGAAGAAGTTTTATCTGACGAAATCGCATCTGTGATAAATTCTAAAGGCTTTAAAAGAGCTATTATTGCCTCTATTAAGCGCCAGAACATTGTTTATTGGACCAGTCTTTCCAACATGTAATACGTTGAATTTCATCGGGTTGGGCAGCTCCGCAATAAAGTTTATGATATCATACCAAACTGAATTTGCTTTAAATAAGCCACGAGGTTGCTTGCCTTCTGGATCAATGTTTGTATTATTGTTTTATTGCATGATAGTCCTTTGTTGATGGCCAACGGAATGCAATGAGCCGCACAAGTCATATTTTCACAAAACATTGAAGGTTTGCTTAAATAGTTGACTGCAGTCACCATGTTTGCTTCGTTATCGTTAAAAATTCCAATTAATTTTTTTCCTGAACTTCCAAGCTAGCAAACATTGTGTACGCGAAAAACCCAGTATTTTGAGCAGAATCTCTTTACCTTAATCCATGTGTACTCAGCTTGAACCATTTCGGCTCCCAATCCTCTCCGATGATATGTGAAGTGATCGTAATAAAGCACTCTTGCGATCTTGAAGACTAAAGATCTGAAGTGCAAGCTACTCCAACAGACTTTCTCAAATTTGCGCATTCTGTAGAGGAAGCAATCTTGACTTCAAAGAATCAACAGAACTTACTTTACAGTTGGGTTCTACGATAGCCATGAATTTTTTGAAACCTGCACTTGCACAGAATGTTATTTGACGTTATTCTTAATGTTAATTAGTACCATTTTTGCAAGAGCTTGTTTTTTGTTTTTTCTTTGTTTTGAGAACGTTGAATCGTCGTTTACAGGACTTAGTTAATGTTGGCTCTGATGCTGACGCTGATGAAGACGTTGCAATTTCACCAACACTGCTTAATTCTGCTATTAATTCAACATTCATTTGACATAAGAAAACTGATTTTATGTACAATTTTCAAATGTCTTCCAATAGACCCAGTTGTTCCTCTAGAGCATGCGAAACCGTTTTTATCTTCTTCTCATATCTTGCAATACGCTTATTCAATGCATCAGGCAATTAAATATTATGTATCAGGCTAGAGACCTTTGCGTGCGGATGCTACGAGTGTTGAGGAAAAACTTGACAACATTTGGAACTTCACAAAAATGTTTCAATAGATTCCTTTTAAAAAAATGACAAGAAACTTATTTGCTATAAAAATGTATAAAAAAAAAACTTATCATCTATATATATAAAACAAAGTCGGGTTAGTTACATCATTTATAACTTAAGAACGGCTGGACCGATTTCAATTATCTATGATTTTTTTAGATTTGTCTAGACTCCGAATAGCAGAATAACTATTAAAACTTGTGTTGTCATTCCTGGTTTCGAGTTATTCGTGAAAACGAGTATTTATTGATTTTTTGGTTTCGGTTTTTTTCAACTTGTGCATTTCGAATAATTTTAAAAACCGGGTTTTTCTGGTCGGGTTATTCGACATTTTCGCATACTAAAAATTCTTAATTTTTTCAATTTTTTTTTTTTTTTTTTGTTAATATACAGCGTACAAAAATATATTCAAAATAAACTTTTATATAAATGAAAATCTTCGTGGTGGCAACACTATTTTGTCTATTAAACACATCCACTAAAGTGCAACACTTAAACAGCTGTTTGCAACCAACTTGTTAAATTTGAATTCTTAATGCAAATCGCAAACCGAACACTATTTCAATTATTTCTGAGACAATGTCAAGTACCTTCATTCACATAAATTCTTAAAAATTCCTAAAAATAATTCTGCATAGATTCACTATAGTGTGGAAGTATTTTAAGAAAAATAAGGATAAGGCGCACTGTACATTGCAATGAAGTCGAAAAAACAACAAGCTCGAAATAAGCAAGTTCGAAAAGCAAAGAATTATTGGCATACTTTAAGAAAAGTGATTTATGGCCGGAAATTTTATCCAGATGCGTAGCAGAGGATGGGTTATCTGTTAACGCAGTAATAAGACCAAAAATAGTTTCGTTATATCTGGCATCGAAAAGATTGGAAGTACCTGCTAGCTGCGTTACAGTCTGGAAACATATGAATGCATTTTACGAGGAAAAAAAGCATGAGTTAATCCAACTTTTTAAAGAAATAAATAATGATCGTTTTGGAGGAGGTAAAATTAAAAAGAACTTATAATTATTTAAAATTTTGTATCAGAAATGAATTGTCAGAATTTGAAATTAATATTTCCAATGAAATTGTGGCATCAACTCATGATGGTGTCACAGTTATGAAGAAGTAAGTATACAGCTATTTCTCAGCTGTGCATCAACCATGACATCCATTTGTGTGTGGTTGAAACTTTTAATAAACATAACAATGGTAATCTTGATTTTTTTCCAAAGTGTTGAATCTACTGAAGATAGTGACAAATCTGTTGATAACGACATTGAGGGTTTCAATGATTCCTTTGAAGTTTCCACAAGTATGAGAGCGTTTAAACCACACTTCTATAAAATAATTTCTAAATTACGAAAATGTGTTAAATTGTTTAATAGATCCAATGAAAAACAAAAAAGAAAACTCCAAGAATACGTTAAAACCAGGAAGGTCATGTACTACGGCTTGTTTTAGATGTTATTCATGGATGGAACTCTATGGCCCACATGATATTTACATTTTTAAGAATATTTAAATGTGTAAATCGTGCTTTGTTGGATCTAAGCTTAGAAACTTTTAGCGAAATTGAAATAAATGTGCTGAAAGAAATTATATCAATTGCTTGATCCGCTTCAGCTAGCAGTTAAGGAGTTTTCAAAAAATTCGGTTTCATTAATTAATGCTGAGGGCTTCTGGAAATTTATTCTGCAGTCAATAGGAAAATATGAAACTGAATATTCTCGAATACTTTCTGATTGTCTCAAGAAAAGGATATCAGAAAGGCTTATCAAAGTGGTAAATACCTCCATTCAGGAGTCTTTCCAAAGAAGATGCACATTTAAGTTTCGCTTCAAAACAGCAAGCAAAAGAATATGGTGTCGATCTATTTAATAGGCTTTTTCCTAATTTCGAGGACCAAAAAACTGCAGACGTATCCGAAGAGTCAGACGATTCAGATATCGAAATTATTGAAAAATCTGGATGCTCAAAAGACCAGCTTATGGAAGCTATCCGAACAAAATTCGACTAAAAAGTATTTTAAAGATACCCGAGCATGTTTGAGTAACCAGAAAAATGTAATAAGAGAACAACAAAATTAGCTCTTTTATATGATGCTTTACTTACTATTTGCCTAACATCTACAATAAGTGAAAGAGTATTTTCTGTTTCTACTTCAATTAAAACAAAACAAAGAAATAGATTGTCACCAAAGCATTTAAATTGTATTTTATTCCTCGTATATTATTTTAAACGTGAAACGAAATATTAAACTATGTCTTTTTTTGTATTAATGGATTCATTTCTTATTATTTTATGTTTCTTGCAAGTCCTCACTTTTTCATATACATGTATGGATTTAATATTATTATTTTTATTTTTGTCTTACTATATTATTAAATATGCTTAATAAAATCTTTATTTAAATGAACTATATAAAAAAAATAAATATACGATGCCTTTCATTTTTGTATCAAGTTTTTATTAAATTAAAAATATATATATTTTTATTAACCAAATGATTTTTCTAGAAAACCGGCTTAAGCCGGTTCAATTTCTTCGGAAAAACTAAAATTTAAACAAAAACATTCAAATGATTTAAGTTCTTTTTTTTAAGTTATAAATTTTCATATATTTGCTTCGATTTTTTTTTTTTTTTCCTAATATTTTTGAACTTGGAATAGAAAATGACAACAAAGTTAAATTTCTAAATATTCGAAAAAAATAAAATGTAAACAAAGACACTCAAATAAAAACAATATTAAATTTCTTGGTGTCAGCAGCTGTCAGATTCAAGTTAAAAACCAAACCAAATATATAACAATTTACTTGCGATTGAAGTCGCTCTTGCACCTATTGATAAATTACTTCATTTTGAGAAAAAACGGGTTTATTCACAGCTTGAACTTTACTTAAGTTTTTTACGGAAAAATACCTATTCCGAAAATTATATCATTGTGCACGCATCGATAAAAATCAATCAAATCGGTAATTTTTGACTGTGTTCGATTTTTTCTGGTGAACTCATGTGCGATTCTGTGGAGTTCTATTTTTGATCGTGATTTTCAAACGGTAAGTTTCCTTCAAAAATGTCCACTTTGTGAGGTTATCACATTTGTGATTGTGTAGATTATTGCATCGACTTGAATTATGTGATTAATTTTCCAGTGTTATTTACAATGCCGTTATTTACAATTTACAATACTAGTCAGAAGTTCTAAACTTTCACAACTAAGCCATAGTGCAAATAGACTTCGGTATATTGTAGATCAATCAACTGTTGAAGAACGAGAGGAGCGCCGGGTCAGTATGGCCAGAGTTCGTGCCACACAAACACAAGAACGAAGAGAGGTAGTACGTCGAACGGCTCAATTGGCAATGATAAATCCACGAGTTTATCACACAGATCAACAGCGTGGCACTAAATGGGCGTGTCTCATATTAGCTAAGCTCACTTTTCAAAAATCTTTATAATTTCTGAATTGTACACGTTTTGATAGTGAAACTTGGTATATAGGTACCCCAAGTGACAATCAGTATATGTATAAAAATGTTGCCAGGCCCACTTGTACCGCCCATAAATCGATGTAACTTTTATATTTCAAGCTGTTTGGTCGTTTAATACTAAAATTTGGTAATTTAGTTCACATGTTTACTCTCGACAACTTTGCGAAAAATAGGCGTGTTCGCACTATATCTGCGCTCACTTTTCAGATCTCATTTTAATTCCTGAGATGCGCACGTTTTGAAAGTCAAACTTGGTATGCAGGTGCTATGGATGTTATTCATACTTCATATATTAATGTTGCTATGCGTACTTTTACCGCCCACAAATGAGTAAAAATGATATACATCAGACGGTATTTACAGAAGAAGAATAAAATTTAGTAGTTTAGTTTGGTTACTGTCACAAACTATTAAAAAATTGAGATATTGCACTTTATCTACGCCCACTTCCCAGAAATTATTATAAATTTCTGAGTTTTACATGTTTTGATTGTAAAATATGGTATGTAGGTACAATGGGCCCAAGTGGCGGTCAAAATGTATTTATAAATGTTATCACGTCTACTTTTTCCGCCTATTTATCTATCTATAAAAAATGGATGTATGTATACGTATGTGGGTTTATGTGTATATCACGTAGACTCCGGAACCGCTAAACCAATTTTGTATTTGAAGTAAAAAAAAAGTTGAATTTGATTTGTTAAAAACGGCAAAAAATTCTAGGCTAAAAAATTCGAGATTGACACAAAGAAAAATTGAATTTATACAAAGTAGAAGATAAATTAATTAAAGCAAATATTCCACTACGTGTTCCCATTTTCTCGCCAACTGATAGACGAATTTCCTCTTATATAGCAGCCGAGCTGATGCAATTTTACTGCAGTTTTTAAATTGGTTTTTAATGATTTATTCAAATCAGTAACATGCTTTTTATCTGTTCTCAAATTTATTTGACAATCATGTTGTCAGATCATTTTAAATTATATTGGCTAATTAAAATTTTTGGAGTGCTGTTTTTGCACCCATGCGTTAATGTTGTCAATTAAATGCTTGGATATCAAATTTAATTGAACTTTTTCAAATACTTACCTTAGATGTTTTGAAATAAATTTATTTTAAATTTGTGATTTTCCGTTGAATTTCAGATTTGTTTCATTTTACAAGATCTTTAAGGCGGTCTTCTCATTCAAAACCCGTTTTTTGGACCCTTTTTAAAAAAATTCTTATTTGAAAACGCAAAGAATAATTGAAAACTTTTTTATTTAATGTATTACAAAAGGTTCAAAGTAAATAAAAAAATTTTTTTTTGCCTCGATACGTGGGCTGTTCAAAAAGTAATGAGACTTCAAAGTTGGTGGTGAAAAAAAAAGGTGTCGTCACGGCGGCCACGATTACGGGTCTCCGGAGCGTCTGAAATGAAAAAAAAAAACGGGGTTATAATCAGTATAGATGTAATTCTCGGGTGAACCTCAAGCTTAATTTTGTGATTTTTTTTGACAAAATGGCGGCCATTCAAAAAAAAAATTTCAATTTCGGGTTTTTTTTTTTTGTAGTTTAGTGTAAAAAAAAATAGTAAAAAATTTTTTAAAATTATGGTCGAGGTTCACCCGAGAATGGTGACAATTCTGCGTCGATTCCATTTTGTTTCATGAAAATCGGTTCAGTTAAACTGGAGATATCATGGCCGCCAGTTCGAAAAACGTGGGTTCGAGATAAACGCGTTTAAAGTTTGAAGTAATTTTTTTGGGAAAAAAAATAAAAAAATCAAAAATGTTTAAATGCAGTTTTAAAGAGCTGACAATTTTTACTTACAAATATTAGTCGGCGATGCCAGCTCCATACAGGCCACCTTCCTCTTTTTCGTAGAAACGGCTTTCTGCTGCCCTCTCTGCTCTGCGAGCCGTTCTGCCAGCTTTTGATGATGCCGCAGCTCGAGTCTCTGATCGGTTCAATCTGTCTTCATTGCGAGATAGTGCGTATTCGTATGCGTTTTTGCCAATCGCAATACCCATCAAACCCATAATTTTAAGTATGGGTATAAAACCGTCGTTGAAGAGGCACGTTGCAATGAAATTGGCCACTTCGATGGTGCGTGCGCCTGAGTTGATGTGTTTGGGCGAAAGTGACCAAAGAACAGAATTGTAGGACTCATTGGAATTCTGAGTTTCAGATCCAAGGCATCTTTCAAGCAAATTATCTGCCGACAGCGCTTCGTAAGCTGGTTTTATTACCTCCATCACCTTCTTGTCCATCAGACCTTGCTTCACAAAAAAGGCTGTATCTTCTAAAGTATTTCGAATTTCTAAAAATCCTTTTAGGGGCATATTCACATCTACCCAAGCTATAAATAAATGCAAAAAAAAAAGTTGAAAAAAAAAGTTGCTCAATGAGAAGACCCCCTTAAGAAATTTATAAGTTTAATAAAAAATATATTAGTTTTACGTTCGTTTGAAGGCAGATGTTTGATTCGTACTTCAGTAAGGACGTAGACTCTCGATTATTGTTTAGACCACAACTGTCTGAATAGGATAAATGATCGCAGCCAAACATTTTTAACCCATTCATTAGGTATGAATGCAGCATAAAGCAGCCTCGTTTCTGCAAAACTCCTAACAAACTGTTTGCATACGATGCTGTCTTCTCTACTTCAACAATTTAAATTCCACAATGATGTTTGGCCAGTGTCGGAATTAACAGGAAATTTATAATTGGTCCTTTAATTTACAATCAGCCGCAAAAATAATGCATCTTTTGGAAATCTACGGGCTTGATTAATGAAATTACACAATCACAAATTGTGTTCACACAAATAGTTCTCAAAAAATTAATTCTAGTAATCTATTTGGAAAATTCTTGGTTATAATATGTATATATTTTCTGAATACCTGGCTTCCATTCTTACATGAGAACTTTTTAGTCAATGCAAAATCTTAAACTCCAACTTAACTTTTATTCCAATTACTATTTTTAATCAATTTATTGATTAATTTAAGCAATTTGCAGTTGGAACCATCTCTAAAAATGTTGCACTGTTTTAGTTGTTTCTTGTCCACCATTGCCATTAATACAGATCTATTGCAAACACAGACTAAACCAAACAACTTTTATATAAAACGCAGGTGGGTATCAGATACAATTAATGACAAGCTCTGCAAGTAATTCACTACAGATTTTCTCTGCCTAACTATTTGGCCGTTGAGTGGCTGTTTGTTCCAACCTACCTTCAATAGCGTAGCTAGTTGGGGGAATGCATAGGGGGCGCTGTTACCCGGGGTACAAAGGCTTGAAAACGACAAAATGGTCCTCGGTATTCATTGAGATTTGCAAATAATTTTAAAAATTTGTATTGATCAGAAGTTAAATATTTTATTAAATTGTAATCATGTGATACATTTTGTATTTATTTTTTTTAATTATTTTATTTTAAAACATCGCTTTCCTCATTTTAGTCTCTCTGAATTCATTAATGATGTCCTTTTAATCTAATTTTGCAACAGTATCATCTTTTATTGAAACCATTTCAAGATTTGATAGTTGGTTGATCTTAAGCTGGATTTTGTAATTTTAAGCTTGCAAGAAGAAAATAGCTGTTATTTTACAATTTTCAAATGAAAAAGGCACAACGATAAAATTGCCGATGGACTTTATCAAATATACCATTATGATCCTAATGGCCGCAGCTTCACGAATCTTAAGCGCCTTTTAAATTTTAAACTTTCACTATAAAAGTAAAAATAAACTATTATCTTATGCCTTTTCTTATTTCGGGCACACATAACGGTTACTTTGACTTTTATTTTATCGATCAAAAATAACAGTTATTTTGTACCTTTTACTTTTTTCGGTCAAAAATATCAGACAATATAAATTTTTTCAAATGCACTTTACCGACTAAAAAATGTCTGATACCATTGTTTTCGCCTGAGCTATATTATAGCTCATAATGTGGAAAAATAATGGTATAAATAGTTTTTGAGTCGGTCAAGCAACCTCTAAAAAAATGCAAATGGTCTGATATCTTTGACCGAAAAACTGAAAATAACTTTAATTTTTGACCGATAAAATAAAAGTCAAAAGATAACTATTAATGTCTGACCCTTTTAATAAAAAACATAACCGGTACGGTCCGTGGTCACAACAAAATTTTTGAATTCAGTTTAAAAAATTTTAAATTTTTTTAAAATTTAATTTTATTGTTAATATTGCCTAAATTTTTTATCAGTAAAAAAACGCATATACATAATAAAACGAACGGATCACAAACCGAGAAAAAGACAGCTAAAACTTTGTTTTGACCGAGCAGAAGGTATTTCAAAAAATACATGTGAAACACCTTCAACAAGTGTAGCAGGTTCAAAAAGCAAAGATCAAGAGCAAGTAAGACTAGCGAACGGAGCTAAGAACTGACTCTGCTAGAAAATGAGAACATATAAAATGTCAAAGTCGTTATGCGGCGGCCATTTAATGGCCATTACCCGAACATTTTTAATATCCGACTCAAAAATGTTGGATAACTGCACAAAAAATAGGCATTTCTAATGTCCAATAAATGTCCGACAAAAAAAAAATGTTGGATAAAAGTTGAGATAGTGGGCATGTCATGTTTTTTAAAACTATACAAGAAATATCACCATCAAAAATGTTCGAGAAATTCAAAAAAAAAAAAAAAAGTTTTAATATTATTGAAATATTTTCGTAAAAAGCAGCGCGAGGTAAGCACACGAACAGCAACTATAAAAGAAACCGAAGCTGTTTTAAGATTCCTTTTAACCGCATTACGAAAAAAATGGTTAATTTCATTGTAAATTTTTCTGAAAATGATCCAATAAGAATTTTTGTTATACTTCTAATGCATTGACAATAAAAATTATGTTACAAAATAAAACTTTTTTTGTTTTATGTTAACCGTAGTTGAAAAATTGCCAATCTCACTAGCAGTCGAAGAAAAAACATCAACATCAGCTCACGGTTGTGCGTACGGTCGGGCGAGGTTTTTTCAAGATCCTTGCCTGTATCAGCCCCAGCACTGTAATAAAAACTTTAACGGTTAGGTACCCAGGTACTCACTGTTGTTGTTGCACACACTTTCATAATTTGATGTTGTGACAACGAAAATTTACTTGAAAATTTGAAAATGTAGTAGTGCTTGTTTTATAAATCATTCAATATTAAATTTTTCTGAACCAATTACAAATTTTGTGCTACAAATACCTACTCAAATTTGAATTTAGAACTTTTCTTTCAGAAGCTATATTGCAGGTGAGTTAATTTTTACTGACATTTTGTTTTGAACCAGATCACCAATCATTACATTTCAGATTCAAGATGGAAAAAGGCTCAGAAAAAACTGAGATGCTGGTGAAAAAATACTACGTGGTAGAGTTCCGAAAGTCAGGTAAACAAACAAGGACTCGAGTAATGGATGTCATCCCGTACCAATGGTTCGTACCCTCCGGTGATCGGAAAAATGTCATCCTGCGTTGCGTGTTCCCCGAAGACCCATTGAATCCGGTCGTGGCCGACGATCTTGCTTGCTGACAGCGGACTCTGGCTGAGCGTGACCTGTTGCGGGATTCCCAAACGCCTTAACCACGATTGTCGCTGTAGTTAACTAGCGAAAACTGTCATTTACTATGAAACTGTGCATGCACAATGACCGATAACGACAACTATTTTTATCGTTAACTTATTGGGAATTCTGCTACTGGAGTGGAATAGTTATCGAGTCAAAATCAGAGGCAGGAGCAGTAAGTAGCATATCTGTGCTCTGTAAGCTGTCGGCTTACCTTCACTAAATTTTGTTTGCGTTTTTTTAAGATGATCTGAATGACGTATACGAGAAGTTGGAAATGTGCCCAAACTGAATTGTTGGCACTATCATGCGACGAAGACTTCTTAAAACTCGACGATCAAGAGCTCATCGAGGCTGGACTAATCCTTAAGGAAAACCTGAGGTGGCAGGCTAAAAACATGTCCAAGTGGGTCCGTGACGAAGACTTTTTTAAGCCCATTTAATACAGGTTTTTCGGCCATTTTTTCCATTTCTTTACATTGACGGCTGTTTTTCACAGCCGTTGAATGGACATTTACCTGACATTTTTGAGGTCAACATCAAACATGGCCATTTTCCGCGTCACATTTATGGTGCAAGAAATGTCTCATTAATGTCCCATTTGTTATGGCCATAAAATGTTGGTTCTAAATTTTTTGATGGCCATTTAACGGACTTATAATGTGCACATTTTCCACCAAGGGAAGTGGGAATTCTTACTCTAAAGCAGTCATCGAAGTCAGCCGTTATAACTTCATGTTCAAAGTGAAAATCAAAGTGTAATAAAAAAACTGAAACAAACACAACAATTTCCACAATTGTCCCCACTGGTGTGTGTTCTTGTTAACGTCAAAAAAGCTTTAATTTCAAATTTTCCAATTGTTTTCTTCAATTGTTGGTCAAACACAATAGAAAAACGTGAATTTTCTGTGTGATTTCCATAATAATATAACTTAAAATAAATCTAACGTATTTTATGCTTTTATGCTTTTTATGCCAAATTATAAAAAAAAACCAAAAAAAGTGTCACGTTACATCGGGAGGAGGGGGATCAAGACTTTGTGACAAATTGTGACATAGGGAGTAAAGGGGGCCTAAGATTAGCCAAAAGCATGTTACGTAATTTATGAACAACCCCTAAGTAAGAATAGTAGGTACAGTAGGAAAGCTGTCACCAGTGTTCTGTAGGCTCCCAACTCCATTGAAGAAATATACCACAAAAGTTTCCTAGACAAAATACTAGTATCACCCGGTTTTTTTCGCTCTTTTTGCTATAAATTTGACATTTTCGAAGTCGCTAAATAAGTCTTCACTGCCCAAGCATTTTGGACAAAATATAGCTAATTTAAAGCATTGATTTTTACCTCTACTAGTTTGACTTTGTCACTAGATAGTTCAGTAATTTCGATGTTTTAAAGAAAATCAAAACGTTCTTAGCAGCCTTTTTTTTTGTGTGTTGGGGCGGCAGATTCTATTCGTCTGGTGCGCCAGAAACTGTAACTACGCCACTGCCTACCTAAACCCAACCTAAGTGCAACAGCAAATTCAATACATTTGGTTTACATGCGATGCAGGCTCCCGTAATAGGATTTACTTGCATACACAACCGTCATAGAACTCTTTGGGAAACCAACACCTGATCTTTGGACGAATGTAGCTAGTAGCGGTGCCCCACAGTGGCTTTAATGTTTTGCCATTTGTTGCAATTAGAATTCTCTTTGCCTAATTATTTTCGTGTTGTATTTATTGCTGACCACGATGTAAGCAAATGACCTTAGAGCATTAAGAACAAAATATTTAGAATTGAACTTTTAGTATTCAGTAAAAAGTTTTTCGTGCTGTTCATGCATGGGTTTTATAGTGGAGAGCATAAACACCAAAAATTACATTTTAAATTTTAGTTTCTGTTTTTGAAGATTTTAAATGTGTGGCAAAATTTTAATTTTAACTATTCGTAGAAGAATTTCTCACTAAAATCGTAACTTTAACGCAACATTAAAACAGTTTTTACCAATGTATAAATATATAACTATATATAAAACTGTATAAATCTATAACTTTCTCACAAAATGTCTATATAAAACCGATATATGGAATATGTGACCATACTATACTTTTCAACATCTCATTGAAACTCAATAAAGCAAGAATTGTTTCTCTCCTTACATATTTCCCTTGATTTCAGTATACTATACCTCCTTTTCTGGCTTATAAGATACTTAAAACTTTTATACTTGTGGTAAAGTGTTGATTTTGTTTTAACTTTTATATAAAAAAAAATTGTCATATTAAAAGTAAAATATTTTCTTGATTGTTCTTATTTTAAAATATTATCATATTAACATACATAAGTATAACATCAAAATATTGCTTATGCATAAACAAAGCCTCTGGGTCTGATGGCATTGTGCTTAAAAAGTGTGTTTCAGCACAGGCTCGCTCTATACACAACCTTTTACACATCTCCTATAGGACAGGAGTATATGCATCTTGTTGGAAGATCGCAAATGTCCAGCCGGTTTATGTAAAAAAACACGATGCCACGAACCCTGCAAGCTGCCGACCCATTGTGATATGCTCTATGCTATTTAAAGTTATGGAGAGCTTAATACACTTAAACCCAATGAAATATCTGGATCACAAAGAATTGTTCAGTGACCCTCAATATGGTTTTCGTAGGGCTCGGTGTACTAGTAACCTTATGCCGTTCCTAACTGAAAAATTGAACCAATACCTGTGTGTGACAAAAATAATTGCAATCTTGTCGGTAGTTACTTTGCACACAATCAACGCAGGAGAACCGCAGGAAATTCATATTCTTTGAAAAACGATGTATATACAGACGATTGCACGAAAAAACGTTGGCTAAGCTTCTATTGACCAATCTGTGTTGTGTGTGTTTTAAATGTTTTTTCAGAAATGATCAAGAACTGAGGTTACAAGTTTTTTGCAGAATCCGAACGGCTTATGCTTTGTAAGAATGAGAGACAACCTGACGAATGTTGTCAGATAAGTCCGTTGTCTACTGAAGAGTGATTGAGGACTCAGAAGGCGGACTGTATGCGCCATGTTCCTTGGGTTGTTTGTTGCTTGAGCAACTTATGGATCGACTGTGTGCGGCAGTTACGTCTGCTCTAGGTCATCAGCAGATACTCTCTCGTCAAAGGGTGAGTGATTCTGATGGATGATGGATGTATGTCATGGAAGTATGTCATGGAAGCACCTTCTTTGGATTTGGTTGTAGCATGATTTGTCCGAAGAGGTTTGCCAAGAGGGATAATGGCTTGCTCGAATGCAAGGCTGTGTTGAGGGAGCGTGTCACTTCTAGATGGCAATCTAGATGCAATACCAGCATTCATGGAACGACTTCGTATGCGTTCATACGGGAAGTCAAATTTTTCAGGAATCACCCATACTTACCCTTCAAGATATGTTGCTTGAAGATAATGGCTTTTTTATGACTGGGATTGGTTCCTTTAATGCCTTCCTGCATAAAGAAATCTAAGCCCGTCCACCGAGAGAAATTGTGGGGCAGTACATGAAGTCTACCTCCATGTCTTGTAATAACGTCCTTTGTATGACGACATACGGCAATTGCATGCAATGGGTATTCTATCGATTACTGGTAATATTGATTTGGGCAATGCTCTCTCTAGGGAGCATTCCAATATAGATTGGACCATTAGGCAAGTGAAGTCGTTGAGCTCGAAGAATCACTTTCGAATAGTATGGTTGAGGGAAAACGGTGCCCTTATTTGTAATAAGGGTGGGGTCCTAGGGGGTGTTGCCATTCGTTAAATGGACTTTTTTGCTTGCATTTTTTTTATGGGCAACCAGTCCGGAGCTATGATGAGCTCAACTGCTAGTAGCATGCTTCACATGCTGCGAGGTCCGGCCAAAGACTTAAAAGTAAGTACCACTGGAGTCAGCCTATAGACTCTGGCAATTGCTAGACTGTCTATAGGGAACGGCCCTTCGGGGAGTTTCATAGTGACTGTGCGCTTACAATCCATATCGCGGGCAGACCTATCTAGCTCGATGTGGTTTGCATTCTCAACCGGGTGCCATACCCCAGAATATGGAAGAGGTTTTTGAGAGATATCAACCCCCACAAAGGACGACATGAAATTACAACATGTAGCTAATTTGGCACCTTTGAATCCTCAAAAGCACGTTGACTGCCGCAATATTTCGGCCCCACACGATGGAGCACCGTAGAATTAGGCTTTAACGACAGGAGATCTACGTTAAATACAAATGGATTTTATTCCCGTGTACATACATTTCAAATTTCATGCTCTCACGTCTTTCAGAATAGAGTGCTTAGATAATACGCTGTTTTTAAATAGTACAATAAAATTTCGAGCTAAATTTTTTACTGAATTCCTTTACCTTACCCATACATATTTTTAGTCATCTTAAACCAAGAACTTATATATAAAATTTTCCTTCAAAATACTTTCTTGATTTTAAAATACTTTATAGAATTGCACTCATCCTTGTGTTGCAGGCAATGCTTTAAAACTCATATATTTCAACGAACCCAAACTCTGTTCAACTCATTCCTTTTTCGTCTGTTTGATACATCCACGATGCATGCATCAACAACATTTTCACTGGCCTTTTTTTAATATTGCTGTCGATGCATTTTTGGACGTCTTTTTTGCTTAGTTCCATACAGTCTCGTGTACTAATTACGTCTGGGAACAGTACACAAAATTATTACCGTCAGCAGAGTAGCAGCAGCCATAGGTGTTCGTATTGGTGGGCGCATTTAGCATCAGTGTTGTGACATATAACTTTGGAAAGTAAATAATATGTAACTTATTACTTCTAACCATGTTATTTGATGCGTTCATTATTTGAAAGCAAAATTCCTCAATATTAATAATGTCTTTTAAATTGAAAAATATATATATTATATTTTATTAAAATATATAACATTTAAAAACAAGTTTTTTTATTATATCTTTAAAGTAGCAGCATTTCCAATAAGTCATCATTTAGCTTATTTCTTTGTGTAGTTAAAATATTGTGTAAAACAAAGTATATGCTGTATACAAACAAGGGAGCGTGGAGTTTAGACTCCCACGTTTCATCCGGCAGCTATAACTTTGAAGTAGTCAAGGAGTTTGTATACCTTGGCACCGCCATTAATACTAACAACGAAATCAGCCTGGAGATAAAGCGAAGAACAATAATTGCAAATAGGTGCTACTACGGGCTCAGTAAGCAACTAAGTCCCAGAGCACTCTCTCGATCGACAAAACTAACACCCTAAACGACGCTCGTTCTACCTGTGCTGCTTTATGGCGCTGAGGCATGGGTAGTTTCGCAAACTTCGGTCCTGTTCGAGTCAGCGATGACTATCGCATCCGAATGAACCACGAGCTGTATGAGCTCTACGAAGACATTGTCGTAGTTCGGCGTATAACTGTGCAGCGACTACGCTGGCTGGGTCATGTCCATCGTATGGACGACGAAGCTTCAGCGAAAAAAGTGCTCGAGGCGAGGGTCGCTGGTCAACGACGACGAGGAAGACCATGCCTCCGATGGATGGACCAGGCTGAGCAAGCCCTAACCACACTTGGTGTATCCGATTGGAGAAGGGGCGCGCAAAGCAGAGGCGCCTGGCGAGAGCTGATGATGTCGGCCGAAACCCTGACACGGGTTGTTACAACCACCTAAGTAAGTAAGTAAGTTAAAATATTACCTACATGACAAAATAGGTGTTCAATGGGTGTGCTTGTTGGAAGTTTGGATCACCGATGCATTTCATTTATGTTTTGCATGTCTGTAAGTATCTTTTCCGCTCGGTGTCTAAATTATCCTTCAAATTAAACCTTTCGCCTTCGAAATCAAAAAGAAGCCTCCATTTAAATTTTTAGATTTAATTGATTCTCTGAAAAAAGTGATAATAATGTATTATGTAATAAGTATCTAGCAAAAAAGTAATAATATTAATTGGTGCTGTTACTCACTCCTGTTATTACAGTGTTCAAGAAGACCGTGCCAGACCTATTGTATCGATATATTGGAGGTATCGAGAAAATTGGTTGCATCGCAAGCATATCAATAAAAAATCAAATATAACTAAATGTGTCCACAAACACAATAAGAAACCATTTGAAGGAATTTGACGCAAAAGCTAAAAGAAAAACGGCATATCTGGACACATTTGGACTACGATTGGAGCTCGGTATTCTTCATGGAGGAGTGTTCTTCTTTTTAGATGTTCAATACTTTTAGACGTGCTTTGTCAGAAAACGCTAATTTAATAATCCAGGGAACAGTAAAGCACCCATCGAAGCTCCATTTGTGGAGGTGCTTCTCAGAACGCGACTTTGGAAAACTAATTATGTTCAAACAGTATCAGGACCTAAGACTCATGACCAAAATATACCAACATTGGTTACTTCCTTCTGTGAATAAGCAGGGGCGGATCCAGAGAAGAATTTTGGGGGTGGTAGGGAAAATTTTTTAATAATTTTCACATAGATATATTTTTTTAAAACTTTTATTAGAAGTAAAATAATGCATATTTTCTATTATTTTTAACATCAATTTAGATTTGATTTAATTCATATTTAAAAATAATTATAACTTATTAATTATTTGTAAAAATTTATAGTAAAATTCTATGTTTACCAATTTTGGAAAATCTTTCGACTACATCCTCTGGATTCAAAACTATGTCGTAGTGAATATGAAGCAACGCTAAACCAACTAATCTTTTTTCAAGCATTGTAGCTCGGAGCCAGGTTTTGATGCATCGTAATGATGAAAAAGAACGTTCAGCGCTTGAATTGGTCACTGGTAATGTGCAGAAAATTTTGAGGAGCTTCTGTATTGTTGGATAAATGTCCTTATCACAGCATTGGAGAGCTTCAAAAGCAGAACCAGGTAGTTTACCAGCACCAGAAAATATTAGATCCTTCCATTTTTGTTGCCAATGACAAAGCTCACCTTTTAATCTCAAAACCAGCATTTCTCTTTTTTCTCCGAGCAAGTTAGCAAATCTTCCAATAATATCTTCTATTAATTGTTTCAATTGACCAGCATCTACACTAATTATTTAGCAATTCTAAAGGCTATTGCGCACGGGTAGATTAAGCCTTAAACGTACCATTTGATTTTGCTTTATCTTGGTTACACATGCATATTTCAGTTTTTTGATGAAATTTATGAGATTTTGGGGGGGAAATTTCCCCCTTTCCCCCCCCCCCCGTGGATCCGCGCCTGGAATAAGTGGTTTGGAGAGAATAAAAAATTTCGCAAAAAAATTACGCACTAAAGGAAGATAACGATCAAAAGTTCCGCAGTCGCTTGTGTAAACTACCGGTTTAAAGAAAAAGTAATAATATTATTATTATATTATATTACTTTGCGTTATAGTCACAACACTGTTCAGCATACATTATTTATGGTACATTATGAGACCGATAACAACCGTTTTTTGGAACCGCCTTACCAATTTTTTCAATAGTAACTTAAACAGAAGTTTTTCCTTAGTTTATCGCAGCCATAAACGCAAAATTATTGGGTAAACATTTTATTTCAGCTACTACTGAATAAAAATCCACATTTTATTCCCAAATCTCAATAGATACAAACAAATTTATTGCTTCTAGAAACACATAAAATTGTGCCATTCTCCCTGCCCCCCTCCCCCCTCAAATAGTACAGCTTAACTGGTGCATCCAGTTAAATGTGACAAAAATTAAAGTGTTGCTATAAATTCATTAAGAAGTTCAAAATATAATAATAAAGTTGCCTCTTGTTGGCAACTGCAACTGAAGAGCTATGTTGAAACCACAATATTTTACAACAAATATTACAACAACAATAGCTACATAAATAACCAAACACGATACACAACAACAATAACAGCAACAACAAGAACAAAGGCTACAACACAATCCTTTGTTTCCTTCCGTTCATTATTATTTGTCGACTTTTCAGAATCCCAGCCGGGGAAAAAGCATCTGCACAGCCACCACAAAGAAGGACTTTGTTGTTTCATAGCCGACACTAGAAAACGTATCGGCGGAATGGGATGTTGAACGGATGCTTTGCGCCATTTGTTTTTCTAAAAATGACGCCATGGGGAAAACTTATTGCAAAACATCAACTTCAGTGCGAGAACCTTACGGTACATATTAATGCAGTTCCAGTGAGCGAGCAGAGTGTGATGCGATGCGGTTGAATTTAGTGTGTTGAGTTCATTAGGATCGCACGCATACTGAACACAGCCACAAAGACGCTTATATACATAAGACCAGAATTAACAATGGACGAACAAGCGATCCATGCTCAAAATTATGGCTGTGCGTTGTTAAGAATTTAAGTTGGTTTTAAAGAAGATAAGCGTAGCGTAGTGTTTAGATTAGGGTTTTTTTTTAAATGTGTAACGTATGCACCTAAAATATACACGAAATTTCTTCTGTTTTTTGAAGATTAGTTAAGGATTCACTTTAGACTGAAAAATACTGATGGATTTGACTAAATTTCTTTTTTGAGTTTATAACATGGCAGAAATATAAGGTAAGGCCGATTGACTTAGTGCGCTCACACGTCAACGAAGAGTGGATAATGAAAATGTTGGCTTGTTGTCAAAATGACAAATTTCGTAGAAACGTCGAATAAAATAGGTTGAATAGGTTTGCTTATTGCATACTCTGTCTAAATTAAACTGACATGAGCGCTTCATCACGTTTTGCGTAAAACTGCCTGCGTTGTTTACAAATTCTTAATATATCCCAATAAGCACAGAAAACTGATTTTCTCCAATGTAAGAGAAAATCTTAGTTTCTCTGTGTCATATCCAGTTTAAATCTCTAGCTTTTTTCCAATGCTGGAGAAAATCTACGTTTTCGGTCTGATATCCAATATTTTTCAACAAGTTTACTCAAACAATAATTTTTTTCAACGCGGTAGTCTTAGAACTTTTGAAATATAGTTGGCCATAAAAAACATGTCACCGAAATTCGACTACAAATAATAAAAAAAAGAAGTAGTATAATTTATGTGTTATATAAAAATATTTAATTAAAGGTGAATGAATTATTTAACCAACAAAATAGTGAATTTTGTGAATAGCGAATATGCAGAAAAATAAAAAAATCAAGACAGAAGTGAGACAGGTGTTGCAGTTGCTTGCCGTTCGAGGAGGCAACGAAGATTTTGGTGATGTTGCTAGATCTTTTGCTGTTGCTATTGCTATCACTGCTGCTGGAAATGTTGCTGCATCTACTGTTGTTGACTCCGGTGATGGTTTTGAAAATTTCAATACAGAGTTGACATTTTTGACAGATATTACAGTACAGATATTACAGACAGTACAAGCTCTTCAGATGATCAGGAAATCGTCGTAAGTCGGCAAGAAACATTGAGAAAAGAATTATTCATGTGAGCACTGCATCATAATATCCCTATCTTGGCTGTAAGCATACGCTTTTTTTTGTTGCTACTTTATTTATGTACAAAGATAGCTTTTAATAATAATTATCTGCAGAGCTGTATAAAAGACTGCAATAATTTGTTGCTTCAGTCAGCGCAAGCCACAGCTAAAGCATACTTTTATTGAACGCAGTCATTTGCCAGAAATTCTGAATTTCTCTTAGTTATTGTGGCTCCTCTTTTCAATCACATGACTGAAAGTCAAAAACTGTGAAGTCTTTTACAGCTCTTCCTGAAAAAAAAAACGAAATGGCCATTTCAGCCCTTGAAAGGACTTTGACCAAGCTTCTTATGATCAATTGTGTTGTGTGTGATGTGAAATGTTTACACACAAATGATCGAATAAATTTATTGGAGTGACCAACGAGGAGTTCCAGAAAACGTGTATATCCTTTTTTCAGCAAGCAAGCCATCGTTTAAAGAAAAAGCTGTTGTACAACCAAAACAAGGAAATCCAAACTTTTTCAACCATATAAAAATGTTTGCAGACCTCCGCTTCAAGTTTAATTTTAGTAGATTAAATCAAATAATATAATCTCTACTCGAAGGCAGCTCGTAAATTGATTAGCGGAAAGTTGGTATATCGTTACAAAGGATATATATCAGCGCCTCAGAAATGCGCCTACAAAATTTTATTTCTGTTCGCTACTTCTTGTAGATGCAATAACATTAATGAAAATATTGAAATATCAATAAACCATATTTCTTCAAAATTGTAATTTTATTTAAGTATTTTGTTAAGGACTGCGTTATCTATGTGCAAAAAAATTTAAAAAAATAAGTAAAGAAAAAATAATTTTAGAAGTTTCAATAATTTTCTAAGTGAATTCCACAAATATAAGTTGAAAAAAAGTGGAGAAAAATTGAAAATATGTTAGAAAATCAATGTTCTAAAATTGAGAATTAATTTGGAGTTCAAAATGTTATCAACCTGGAGGATAAATGGAGATCTCGCTGAGAAATATGGATGATCCAATGAGAAAATATTGGATAACTAATGTACTAAAATGGAGAAAAAAAGGTTGGAGTCCAATGGTTGTCAAGCAGATAAAATGTTCGAGAACTAACGCACCTTTTTCCTGGAGAATGACTTATTTCTCAGAATGAGAACAATTAGATATCTACGCTGAAGATTTGAGAAAAAGACTGGAGATCTCTTCGACTTCCATTTGATATCAAGCAAAATTGCTTAATGGGATATTTAGAATATGTGTCACTTTTATTTCATTCATTGTTCTCTGGCTTAAAATAAATCCCATTTGTCAATTTGAAAATGTGTAAATGAGGTATTAATAACAAATGCTTATCGTAAAATAAAATCATTTATACCCACCTTGCTGGTGAAGTTTTTCTCGAAAAATTATTAAAATCATCTAAAAGTATGCCCCGTTTTAAACGCACAGCATTGATGACTGCATCGGATCCCAAGGATCCCTGTTCTAGTATTGGCAAATACCATCTACTGCGAACGAACGACTTGCCGTAATCCTCAACAATTATACCCTGAAAAGTGGGCGCAACTATAGCGAGGCACGCTCATTTTTTTGTTAAGTTACCGACAGTAACCATATGAACTAAATTACCAAATTTTAGCCTCATAGGATCAAAACCGTCTGACATATAGCATTTTTATTGATATGTGGACGGTAAAAGAGGGTGTGGCAACATGTTTTTCATAAATCTACTCAGAGAATGAAAAATCAGGGAAAGCTACACGTATTTGCAGCTTCTCTACACGTTTGAGCCGGGATTTTGCACCCATCACATAATAACAAATGTCCAAAATTTGGTGGCGTTAGGTGCTACCGCTTGTGAGACCTTCAGGAACATGAGTACCCACCAACAATTTTATTTAGAACTGCCCTGTTTTCAATTCCGAGTCGGAATTGCGTAAAAGTCGGAATTCAATTCCGATCGAATTTAAGACGGTGGTCTGCATTCCGATCGGAAATGCGATGTTCGAAACAAAATAAAACAGAATTCGAATATGCTAAAATTAGAAGTTTTATTGAAGGACTCTGCGCAACCACAGCAGTCCTTTGGATTTATCTGATTCAGCGTAAGTTTCTTTTGTAAGGGCGCTGTAGTACAAATCTCTTGAAAAATTGCGAAGAATTCCTAAGCCGTTCATTCAGTTTGCATGGAAATTTGTAAATGAGGGTTCTCGGGTACATTAAGTATTTTGGACTTATCTATTATTTCTATTTTAAACTCCAGAGGCCGCTGCAATACAAATGTCTAAAAAAATTGAGAACAACTCCTAAGACGCTCATTTGATTTCAATCCAAATTAGTATTTAGGAATTTTTCGAGTACGGAAGATGTTTTTACCCTTTCTATTTTGCTATATTTCAAACTCAAGAGGGCGCTGAGTCCAATTTGAGTGAAAATTTGTAAATATGGGTTTTCGGATACGGTAAGTATTTTGGATTTATTTATCTTCCTTTATCTCGAACTCCAGAGGGCGCTGTAATACAAATCTCTTAAAAAGAATTGTGAAAACTCCTAAGCCGCTTGTTCAATTTCCATGCTAATTTGTATTTAAAAATTTTCAAGTACGGAAAACGTTTTTGTGCTATCTATTATGCTACATATATCGCAAACACCAGAGGACATTGTGTACAAATACTTCAAAAAAAGTGATACACGAAAAACGAACACACAGACACACAACAAAACCTGCAAATAATTGCTACCAAGACGTAGCAATGCACCGGGTAATAGTAATTTATCAACCCTGTACTAAAATAACATTTTGATCGGAATCGGAAACAACACAAGAATACTGCCCAAGACTCCGCAAGCCATAGCAAGCTTAATCCATTTTGGGCATAGGAGGCGTTCCATATGATTTATCATGTTCGGGACCACTTTCGACTCTGTAATCTTTGCAATATGTCATTTAATAAAGCACAAGACGAAAATGACGTCGATTCTTAAAAATGTCTGCATAAACAACATATCATTTTATTGCATTTGTTGCCATTTTTGATAAATTTTATGATTTTTATCACCTTCATCGTCATAATCGTAATGAATACGAAATAGCGTCCAGATTTTTGAGTTGAAATTTTAGATTTTTGTACATAATTGGACCAACCGAGAGCTGGTTTGCCTACTCATGATAAATAATAAAAACTTAAAAAAAAAAAACCGACTACAAAATCACTACAAAGTAAAAACTTATTTTAAATTTTTCCTTTTAATATCTTGGTCATATTTGACAATCTATTTAAACATATTATTACATCGGAAAACTTATTATATTAATTTTTTTCTAATTTGTTTTATTATCATAAAAATATTAATTTCTTTGTGAATACAAAAGCTTTTAAGGTCGGCGCTAATATAATCATACTAGTAATCAGAAGCGCCAACTTCAAAGCTTTTCTATTCATAAAGAAATTAATATTTTTATGATAATAAAACAAATTAGAATAAAATTAAAATTATCTTTCCCGTAATTTGTAATAATTGTGCCTACCCCCACACTAAATTGCAGTACCCTAGTGTGAATATTATTCGAGATACAGTAGTATCTATCTAGTATCTAAAAAGTATGGCAATCAGGCATATGGTTTAGGAGTTATCGATGTACATACATTAAAAAAAAAAAAAAAACCTAAAAATAAAAAAAAACAGAGAAACCGACGAACTTGAGAACCTCCTCCTTTTTGAAGCCGTTTAAAAACAAAAAAGTTTTATACTTTCTTTCGGTAATCTCTTCCTCTCTCTCTCTCTCTCTTTCTGCGCTTAAAAAAATATCACCTCCCATGACCCTAAATCAAAAATAATTAACATTTTAAACTAACGCGTAAATTGCCTCACATAACAATTAACGTGGCGACAAATCTAAACATCTTTCAAACTATCACCTTTAACCTCACTCTGTGACTTCAAAGGCAGACACAACAACAAAATTAGGACAAAAAGAAGTAGATAAAAAGAACACTTGTTCGTGTGCCATCTACTATTTATGTAAGTATATCATTACGAAGCACGTGATTTCAATTAACCTTAATTAGTTCTATGAATTGTAGTTGTTGTTGTAGCTGTTATTGTTTCTGCCATGAGTTTGCGGCTTCGCTGACTATAATTTTCATTGAAGCTTGTTACACTTGGCTGAATAAGACTTAAATTGACTTTTGTTGCCAATGCATTTATTTGTTGCTAAGGAAAGTTCAAATTATATTTTAATTGGAACAGATAGGCTTTTATTAGTTTTTGTTTGAACAACAAAAATTATCGCTATAATTGAGTCGGATTTGCGCACAATGATTGAACGTGACACATCCGGCGCAAGTGCGGAGACAATTCATATTTTCTTGAAAAAGCGTTATTTTCTGAGCGTTTTAATGCTTTTGTTTTTGCTGGTCTGATGTGGTTTTAAATTAAATAAGGTATTAATTGTTAATACACCGCTAATACGACGCCAGGATTACTTACGTCCATCAAGTGAAAATAGCATTTGATGACTGGTGGTAAAATTATAAGCAGCTTACTTCTGGCTCAATAGTCATCAATGAAACCAGCATAACAGAGAATACGCAAAGGATTTCATTTTCCTGGCGAGCTTAGAGAATTTCTTTCGAGCTGTTGCAAAAAGCTTGCAAAGTTGAAAGTCACCAATGTTATATGTACATAAAATTATAACTGAACATACCTTATAGAATTGAGGTTGCTCTTTTCGATAAAATCATGGCTCTCCTGAGTAAACAAAACTACTTTACAATTTCAATGTAAAGTTTATCTCACAAATAGAATGAGTGAGAGAGGGAGAGAGTGATTGTGGTGTGGTGAAAAGGTTAATTTCTCAGAATTGACTCAAAGACATTTCAAAATTAGAGCTTTCCCAGAAGGAAATATCCCGAGTACTGTGTAATCTCTTGAATGGTTTCATACATTACTTCCGTAGCACTACTTTTGTGAACAATAACAGTAGTATATGTATATGAATCTGGGCACACGGTTACATCGAGAAAATAGTAAGTCTACTTATTTCTTCATGCATTTACAGATGCAAGAAGTAGCTAGACTTGATACTTTGCCCCAAACAATGCGTATTGAAAATTCATTGATTCTAAGGCGGCCAAGTGCTGTGTAAAGTAATGAAAAGTTGTATTAGAACTTGAAGCGCTTCGTGCTTCATAGTGTATAATACAGCATTGATATTGTAAGCAGCAAATTTCCTTCTGGGTTGGTATGTTTCCCACAATCGTATTGCTCTCATGCCAAAAATTTGACAACAAATATCTATAAATAAAGACTTTGTTATGTTTGAGAACTTTTACTTTAATCCAAAAGCTTAACATGCTTAACTGAGCTTATATATTCTACTCATTATGAACTAGAAATTATGCGAATAATCTGCCGAATACTTAGTATTACGTTTTGATAGAAAATTCATGCATCCTGCAATTCTGCCTCCATCAATTCTTTAGAGACATGAAGTGAAAAAGTGGACATATGTGTATGAAAATGTATATAGTTGCACTTTTTAACTGACTTCAAAAAGGAGGAGGTTCTCAAGTTCGTCGGATTCTCTGCTTTTTTTTTAAATGTATAACATCGTTATAAATGTATTTCCATCGACAACTCCTCAACCATATGCCTGATTGTCATAATTTTTGGTGAACAGATAAATATCATAAACACGGAGGTGCCCGTGAAAAAGTGGGTGGTATTCGAGAACTGGGCGTGGCAATACTAGATCTGGCAATACTTGATACTACTGTATCTCGAATAATATTGACACTAGGTTACTGCAATTTAGTGTAGGGATAGGCACAATTATTAAAAATTACAGTCAAGAAAATGGGCGTTATTCGACAAATGGGCGTGGCAATATTAGAAAAACAGTGTATCTTGAATAATTGTGGGACTAGAGTACTGCAATTTAGTATAAGGGTAGGCATTATTATAACAAATTATGGTCAATAAAGTGGGCGTTATTCCACAAATGGGCGTGTAAATATTAGAAAACACTGTATCTCGAATAATATTGACACTAGTGTACTGCAATTTAGTGTAGGGGTAGACACAGCTAATACAAATTAGGTTACTGCAATTTAGTGTAGGGATAGGCACAATTATTACAAATTACAGTCAAGAAAATGTGCGTTATTTGACAAATAGGCGTGGCAATATTAGAAAAAGACTATATCTCGCATAATATTGATACTATGGAACTACAATTTGGTATAGGGGTAGGCATTATTAGTACAAATTACACTCAATAAAGTGGGCGGTATTCGACTACTGGGCGTGGCAATATTACAAAGACAGTGTATCTTGAATAATATTGACACCAGGGCACTGAAATTTATTGTAGTACAGGGGTAGGCAGAATTATTAAAAATTACGGTCAGTAAAGTTATTCGATAAATGGACGTGGCAATACTAGATAAACACTATCTCAGTTAATATTGACGCTGGGGTACTTAAATGAAGTACAGGTGTAGGCACCATCATTACAAATAACGCTCAAGAAAGTGGGCGCTTATTTAACAAAAGGGCGTGGCAATATTAGAAAAACACTATATCTCGAATATTATTGACACTGGGGTTATAAAACTCGTTACAGGAATGGGTAAAATTATTTCAAAACACGTGACATCTAATTTAAATTTAAGAGACATATTTCAAGTAACCAACAAACTTTCAGAACTTAATAGAACAAATTTTTTCAGAACATTTGTATTTATGTTGTTTATTCACTTTTTTCGAAAATTTAACATATTCTCTTAAAAGAAAGAAATAAAAACTTTTTTTTTAAAAAAAAAACAACCGACTTCAAAATCACTACAAAGTAAAAAATAATTTTAAAATTACTTTTCCTTTTAATTTATTGGTCATATTTTATAATTTATTTAAACATAGTATATACATATGAAATCTTTTTATCTAAATTTTTTTTTATTTGTTTCATTACCATAAATATATTAATTTCTTCATGAATACAAATGCTTTGAAGTTGGCTCTTCTGATTAAAGTCAGACTTAAAAGTCTGATTATATTAGCGTCGACCTTAAAACCTTTTGTATTCATGAAGAAATTAATATATCGCTACCTTAATATAGAAAGGCCCTAACTCAATTTTTCTTAACATTATTGGGGAAAAAAAACTTGTTTAAAAACAAAGTTCTGCAATTTCTGCAGTAAAAAGAATTGTAACATCGGTACATCACTTATAGTTTTAAATAAAAAAATTGGTTTACAAAAAACTCGAAACTACAGAACTTTATTTTTTATAAAGTTTTATCCTTCTCCTATTGAGTTAGGGCCTTTTGAGTTAGGGCTTTTCTATATTAAGGTAGCGATATTTATGATAATAAAACAAATAAGGGAAAAATTTAAATAATAAGATAAAACAAATAAGAAAAAAATGAAAATAATAAGATTTCATATGTAATAATATGTTAAAATAAATTATAAAATATGACCAAGAAATTAAAAGGCAGAGTAATTTTAAAATTATTTTTGACTTTGTAGTGATTTTGTAGTCGGTTAGTTTTTTTTTTTTAAAAAGTTTTTCGAATTATACTATAATAGTCAGATGGAAAAAATAAGGAGGTCAAGCTTTTCCAATTCTTTGTTTTTTTGCTGACCGTATTAATGTATTACCTTAACACAATGAACGGGGGCAGCGGCCAACGGCGTTCTCTGAGAAGTCTCTTGAATTCTCTGAGAAGTCAGTCACATTCGCATTCTACTCGAGTTTGTATTCTGTATGTATTTTGTTGCTGAATCTCATTGCCCGATTGGGGGATAAAGTTTTAACATTTGCTTAGTTTTACCTATTTTAATGAAGGGTATTTCAATAAGAGTGTACGATTTAATTTTTGTGACATTTCCGCAAAATGTGCTGAAATTGAAATTTGATTAAAACTTAATCGGAACAAGTCTAATTTACAATGCAATAAAAATATACACTCTTATTGAGACACAAGAGTTATTTTGTTTTATCTCAGCAACGCTGATCGAGTGTGTCCGAGAAGATAGGAAAGAAAAAGCAACAACAGCTCTGTTGAAGCTCTCGGCTCTATTTTGCTTCAAATGGCACCTTATTTTTTAATTTGTCACAAGGTGCCAAAATGGAGCTTTTTGAAAAAATTGTTTAATTTTCTTACACACGTTTTTAAAACATGTATTAGTGATGCCAGGTGTCGGTGAAGCAAACTCCCTTTTTTTGCATATAAAAAAATTATTTTCCCCGTTTTTAAGTCTTAGCTTTCCCATTTTTTCCCAATGTTTAAATTTATAAATAAAAGCTTTCAAAAATAAATTTAAAATCAGCCTAACGACCGTAGCTTTCGGTGCAAAGATATAAATATGATATGATATTATGTTAGGTTTGTCCACTAACAAAAAATTGCTATAAATTGTTATAAATTGTCGCAAGTTTTTACTAGTAAAGCGTTCACGTACTCGAAAAACTTGCAACGAGAAAAGACAACGAGAGCGAGTGAGAGAGAAAAAAGTAGCTACACGTTTCTGCTGGCAAAATTTCATCTTGCAAGAACTTCCAGCTACTGAAAAAATTGTTTTTAAAAAAAAAACAAGCTGTCAAAAACTATTTTTTTGAATTTCCTATTAAAAAATGAATGGAATAGGGAATTTAAATTAAATAAGAATGAAATATAAATTTATTTTTATGGCTCTATTTTATTTATTTTAATATCTACTTTCAAATATTTAAAAAAAACACAAATGTACACAAATTTTTTGGTTTTCAAAAAAGCTGTCAAGTTCAGTCAGCTGTTAGTTTGCAACTTTCTACTAGTTTTCTGTTCACGTACTTTTTCTACTATTTTTCTCTTTGTAATATTTCTTTTTTCAATTCTTCTTTTACTCTCTCCCTGCAAGTAAAGTATGTGAACAAATCTATTATATATACTCATTTAATTATTTTGGATACTTAAACGTTCCGTATTTACATCAATTTCAAAACAATTTATAAATCTACAAATATTTTTTTTTTGCCCCTGTTAGCTATGTTCTAAAAATTTGGTGACAGTCAACTGCTACCCAAAATTTTTCATCGGTAACACAAACATAGATTGAGATTGAGGAAGACTTTTGCTAGGGGTTGCATTTTCCTCTCAATATCAGTTGAATATGCTTTTGAATTGACTTTTTACAAAATAATTTTATGAAAATATGTATGAAAGCTCAATTCAACACAGATTAAATAAAAATGTCATTATTTGTGGCGGCCGTGGCGCAGTGGGTAGAGTGTGTAGCCCTTACGCCAAAAAACCCTGGATCGAATCCCAGCTGACACAGAAAGTTTTTTCAATTTAATTGAATGACAATGGCAAACCTCAGAGAGTAAAAACTGCTATGAAAGCTTCTTGAGAACATAAGCCGTTCGGAGTCGGCATAAAACATGTTGGTCCAGTTCTCGATCATTTGTATTCAAACATTTCACAACACACACAACACAATTGATCATAAGAAGCTCGGTCAAAGTCCTTTCAAGGGCTGAAAATGGCCATTTCGTTCTTTTCGTTCGTCATTATTTTCACTTCCTCGTTTATAAGTGACAATTTTTTTTTACTTTTTTAACCAAATCCGTCTATTTAATCAAGTGAATAAGACCGTTATTGAAAGGCACAGAAACAATCGGAACCATTTTTTTTTTTAATTAAACGTCAGAATCACTGTTGAATAAAACTCTTTAGCAAAATTTCTGGACGATTTCTAAACGTTGATTCGGAAAACTAAAAATATATCTTCAAGATCTATATTATATATCAAGATCATTTAATTTTGACTGAGAAATAACTTTTCTAGTAAACTTTTTTTCAGAACAGATTATTTCTAAGAAAATATAGTCTAAGGACTTTTCCATCAAAAGTCAAAACGATTTAAACAAAGTTATATTAAAAGATGATGATTTTAAAATGCTTAACACTTTCCCCGTTTTTACTATTATTTTCCCGCTATCCCGTTTTAGTCGAAAAATCCCGAAAAACGGGGAAAAATCCCGCTATCTGACAGCGCTGATTTGTATTTGCATTTAAATACATTTTTGTACAAAACCTTAGCTTTACTACTTTTTGAGCAATCGAAATTTATTTAGCAGCTGGTTTATTTATCTCGTTATTGCAGTTTGGTTTTAGCACCGTGGTTCTTATGTTTTCGAACTAAAAATAAGCAAAAAATATTTGCATCAGAGCCGTGCTCACTGGAAAAGATCAGATATATTACTAATTGGCATTTTTTTTTTTTGGCACTTTTAATTTTTTATTTGGCACTTTTTTACACTCTCTTATCCCCAATATGGCATGTTATACCTAATAAAAGTTGGCAGCTCTGCTGATAGCCGAACAGATAAGATAATTCAATTGAAATAACATTCTGTGTCAGATGGGATTCGACCCTGGGTCGACAGACACAGACACACAATTTAACCAGCATGCCACGGCCGACCGCGGCGGATCTCGCCATTGTCTGTAATATATTCTATGTTGGATGGGATAAGGCAACGCACTTTAACCAATACGCCGCGACCACTGCGTATTGATAATATCAGATAATTTTGTGGAAATACCTTTACTGCGTAATGCACGCAATTTTCTTTTGGTGGCATGTTTATTATGAATAAATAAACAAATCTCCTTTCCAAATTGTATTTTGCACTGTGTTATTGATTCAATAAAATTGAATTCAATAAGTTTTCAATTCAATCAGCCATCAGCTGATTAAAAATGCAAAATATCCTGGAGGCATATCGCGATTCTAAAACTTTGGCAGGGAGTCCTTAAAGCTCATCATAGCAAAAAAACTCACGTTTATGTCTCTGACTTTTTCTCTGCGCATCTTTTCGTTTATTCTGACAAATTTGTGCGTTATCACATTCATTCCAGCAGGATATGCCGTGTTGGTGGCAGGACTTTTCTGTGCGCTTTATGGATTATTTCAAGCAGCTAAGCTGGCATAGTACTTGAAATGTACGCGCCTCTTCTCTCGCTGTGTACAAAAACAAATCCGAAGAGCAAGAAAACTTTAACTCTATCAGAAGCGATTCAAGAAATTTACAGTCACTTTCGCAAAGCCAAAGTGTTTTCTAATAATGTTATTGGTAAATTTTTCCTTATGCTCTCTTCAACACTTTTCTGTCTCTTTCTGTCTTCTGAACTCTGTCTCATTCTGTCACGTAATATATGATTGAGTTAGAAATTTAATTTAACTTTACAAACAGGTACGGTGAATGTTAAGAGGCTTTACATTAAATAACATTACAAATACACCGTTGGCATCCTTGAGTGTTGATATTAATTCAGTGTTTGATTACCTTCAAACGCTTTACCGAAATGGATTGGGACACATTTTATGGAAGAATTTGAATGGAAAGGCATGGAGAATGGTAGCCAATCAAATTAAACGTAATCAATTAAGCACAAATAAAATGTGCATTGATTATTTTGTGAAAGCATGAATGATTCTTTTATAATTCAATTTTATTATAAATTAAGGTTATGAGTAGATATAAAAGGCACAAATTTATCCCATATATACCAGAAATATATGATTTGAAATAATTGTCATTAAATGAACAAAAGTTAATGAAAATAAAAAAATAGTAGTGGTATTCAATTATTCGTAAACACAAAGAGAAATCTGATGGATTTCCTTCTTCATTTAGAACTCCTGAGGGATTTACTGACAATCCCGTCAAAATTTGTGGCCTATTCGCCAATCTTTTTAAAGAATCATTCTGTTCAG
Organism: Coremacera marginata; assembly: GCA_914767935.1. Taxonomy (NCBI): domain Eukaryota; kingdom Metazoa; phylum Arthropoda; class Insecta; order Diptera; family Sciomyzidae; genus Coremacera; species Coremacera marginata. The sequence continues at coordinate 139,299,272 of OU612045.1, forward strand.
ATTCTTTTACTCCTGATGGAGAGTACTTTGAATATATGAATTCCGTACCCAGAGTATCTTTGGAACATATATCCTTCACTCCAGAGGATATTTTAATGTATATTAGATCGATCGATGAGGAGTTTGGTGCTGGACCTGACGGTGTTCCTGCCGCAGTGTTAACACAATGCGGTTCCGTTTTGAGTCAACCACTTTCTTTATTATTCAATAAATCTATTAACGAAAGTTATTTTCCACTTTTTTGGAAAAAATCATTTATAAGTCCTATTTTTAAAAAGGGTTGCAGGAACGATGTTAGTAACTATAGGCCTATCGCTAAGCTCTCATCGATTCCAAAACTTTTTGAGCGGATGGTGTATGATCGGGTGAAAATTCACTGTGGGGAAGTCATAACAACTCGTCAGCATGGTTTTGTGAATGGCAGATCCACTGTGTCTAATCTTCTCGATTTTACAACATTCTGCTTAAATTCTATTGATTCTGGTAACCAGGTCGATTGTGTTAACACTGACTTTAGTAAGGCATTTGATAAGCTACCACACAATCTAATCTTATTTAAACTTGAGTTAATGGGATTTCCACAATATTTTGTGAACTGGATTAAATCGTATTTGGTAGAGCGATCTTATCAAATACGTTTCCGAGGCGCATTGTCTTCTGAATTTATTGCTGGATCAGGTGTTCCTCAGGGTAGTCACCTTTGTCCTCTTCTGTTTATTTTAGCTATCAATGATGTAACTCACGTCATTGCACACTCTCATCTGCTTATTTATGCCGATGATATGAAAATATACAGAACGATTAATTCTAGAGATAATTCAGATCTACTCCAGTCTGATCTAAGATCCTTTGAAGTTTGGTGTTCTAAAAATAATATGTTTTTAAATTCAGATAAATGCCAAACTATGACCTTTTCGCGAAAAAGGAATAATTTTATATTTGATTATAAGATTAAAGATACTGCCTTGAGTCGTGTAGACACCGTCAAAGACCTAGGTATATGCATGGATTCTAAGCTGTCGTTTAACATTCATATTGATAATATTTGTAAAAAAGCATCTTCAATGCTTGGTTTTGTAAAACGCTGGGCCAAAGAATTTAATAGCATGATTACAACTACAACGTTGTATTATGCAATCGTGCGTCCTCACTTAGAGTATGCAAGTCAAGTTTGGTCCCCAAGTTACAATGTGCATGTTGATCGAATAGAAAGAATCCAAAAACGTTTTGTTCAGTTTGCTCTAAGGGGCTTAAGTGGAACTGACATATTAGACCTTCCTCCTTATGAGGATCGTTTAAAACTATTAAAAATGCAGTCTTTAGGTGATCGAAGGAAATCGGCAGATATCGTATATTTACACCAGCTCATAACTGGTGTATTCGATTCTCCAGAACTTCTTTCTCACATAAATTTTAACACTAACCGTAGAAGCATTAGAAACGCTAACAACTTAATTTATTTGCCATTTAGTAGAACAAATTATATGGCTACTGCTCCTTTAAGTCGCATGAGTTCCTTTGTAAACAATTGTAGCGTTTTTGATGTTAATTTGTCAAAAGGTCAACTCAAAAGTAGATTAAAATTAGTTGTGTAATTAGATCTATATATACGCATGGTTAGTTGTTACGTCTTGTGTTGTCCCTGAGCCCAACCCATTTATTGGTGGGTAAATTTTTCCCACATTAACTTGTTTGTGGTCACGGTTATCCATAACATTGATATTTTCAATGATTACTGGGTAGTGGCTTTAGAGGGGTTAATGCTGAGGAAGTGCGATATAGCTGTAGTAGCTGAACTCTATTGTTATTGCATGTTAACGCCGTATTTGTGGTGTTAATAGCGTATGTGCCGTTAGTTCATACGTACTTCTTACCACACATACGCAGTTTACATCACAAATACGTCGTTTATTGAATACCACTAGTATCATTTTCGATACCTGAATCTGTTAAATGCGAATCTGTTGGGCTACAAGGAAAACTTCTTTCGCAATATTTTTCAATACAAAAATTACTGAAATGTGTTCAATATATGTAATTTAAATTAAAATTATGCAAATGTATGTAAAAAAAATTCATAAAAATTACCTATTTCTTGAGCTCCAAGTGAGGATAACTCTTTAAATAAACTATGATATCAAGTGATTTCAAAGAACGTCTATGACGAGGAATTTTTTTAAATGAAACTTATTCTATCTTTATATTTATAAATCGTCTGTACGGATGGACTGATTTTAATGATATTTTTTGTGTGTTTGAGTGAAACCCTGGATGTTTTATATCCACAATTGGACCCGGTAAGTGGCGCTTTTTTTCGTAGTTTGTCTTGTATATGGGGGTTTTCGGATTGGTGAGTGTTTTAGACTTATCTATTCTGCTCTTTCTCGAAAACCAGAAGGCGCTGTTGTTCAACTACCGCAAAAATAAACTCTAAGTCACTCAACCGATTAGCATGATTTCTATAAGTAGGCTAGCTTACACCCGGTGCACTAATCCCCTGAAAAGTGGGAGTATAGTGAGGTAACGCCCTTATCCATATATTTCCAACTATTGTTGTGTGTCTGTTTATTTGATGGTAATTTATTAAGTGTCCACATTTGTATTTACAGTGGCTGCCGCTTGGGTCAATAGACCCTACATACCAAGTGTGGTATTTTACCATCAAGGCATGTATAGCTTTAATGATTTCTCAAATAGTTGGTGTAACTATATTGGTTCCAATTTGGTAAGTGGGTTCCATTTGAGATATAATATAACTTATTTTACACGAAAAGTACTTTTTAAAAAATTTTTTCAAAATAATTTTCATGCTTTTATGTAGAGGGCGCTGAAAATTACATTGAAAAAAGACATACAAAACGGTTCGATGGATATGACCTTTCCCATGCTTTTGAAACAAAAAAATCAAATGTAATTTTTAAGTACAGATTATTAATTCCTCCTACGCACGACCCCCGGGGGTTTTTTTATAATTATGGCGAAAGTTAGAGTAAAATGTTAAAAAGAGAGATAGATTTTCGCGCGCTTTTTTGTCAATAAAAAACAACATAAAAAAAAAAGGTACTTGAATTTAGGGGGATGCTGAAAGAACAAAAATACGAATTTATGCACTAAGATTCATTGAAATTGAACCAATAGTCTTCGAGTAATCTATCAAACCGTTTAAAAAAAAAAACTAGTCTCGAGGAAATCGCATTTAAAGTTTTTGTTTTTCGAAATTTTGCATATATTTTTAAAATTATAGGTTGAAAACACTTACTATTAGTTAATCTGCAATGCTAGGTATCAGTTTAAAAACATGTATGTATATTCTAGATAATATAAAGAACACATTAAGCAAAAAAAAAAGTTATTATATTATACCTTAAACAAAATTTCCAAATTTTAGTCTTTCGCGATCAAAATCATCAGATATGTATATGTTTACAAGTTTTATTTATTTATTTTTTCTTTTATTTATTTTTATTAATTAACCCAGCGCGCGTTGCGCCTAAAACAGGCAACTTTTATTTGACCCTTTATTTGACCGCTTATTGTCCAATGCCCGTCTCAGTTTCCCGGTAGCACGGCATCAACAAATAGTGAGAAACTCCATTCTGAGTTTCAATGTTCTGTGATTTTTACTTCCAAGGCTATTCGATAAAAAAAAATTTGGCTTATACGGGTGCAGCCACATCCCCTCTTTCAATGCCCGTCCAAGTTTTATATTAAAACGACATAGCCAAGTGGTAACTACATTTTGAGTTTCAAAGTTCTGTGACTTCTACTTCCATAGCTATTCGAAATCAAAAATTTTTTTTTATTAGAAAAATATCACCAAGATATGCTTTGTAACGGTGATCTACGTTACAAGTAGCTAGCATGCATAATAACCACAACAATAACATCAATACAAGCCAAACAGCGAGTGTGCCTTATACCCTCAATTGAGTTTAAGATTAGCAAGTGTGCCTGCCGTTAGGCTTAAGCAACTTGGGTTATCTAAAACCTAGGGTAATAGTTCATGAAACAGACAACCATGAACTTTGTGTTGAACCACAACACGGACCCGTTTACGTTTTAACAAGTAAAACATACGGGGCATCCGGTGTGGCAACACGAACATGGAAGCTGTTTCAAAAACACAAAGCATCACCCAGTGCCCTGCTGATTAGGAGCATTATGAATAATTACATACTGCCCGTAATAGCAGTACCAGTTGAGACTTCCGTAGCGACGTACTTCCATCCATCTACTGGTGGAGACGAGACCTACCCAATCTCTTGCATATTAAGACAAATATGCCAGCCCGGTCGTACCATTGCGCGATCCCGCCGGTCAATCTAGACCTGTGTAGCATTCACACAACCACAACCAGTACGAGACTCCCCGAAGGGCCAGCCCACGACAGTCATCTGGGCAACTCGATCCCGACAGATGAGGATCCACAACATCCCCGCAAAATGACCAAGAATACACAAATGCAATTATGAAAATGTGCATTCTTATGCATGACTGTGCTCAATGAGCACTTAAAGGCTAGTCTAACAACTTGCAGTTGCCGACTCAACTGGAAAATTATTGCGCATGACCGGTACCTACTTTGGAGGACCTTTGCAATTGCCACTCTTACTCTGGCCGTTCGGATTACAACATCCAGACATAGAGTATTGGCCATTGTTCTCAGGGACTGCCGTGCTCAGTATGAGAACCCTTAGTTTAAACAACCAACGTCAACACTTCCCTCAGTGACTGCCGTGCCAGTTTGAGGGTGCGAGCAACACTTCGGAAAGCCGAAGAGTTGACACTTTGACGCACGCATGCCAACACATCACATCCAGTATTTCCAGCCGAATTAAGGTCTCCATGCGGTGGATAGATAGGGTCTACCCCATCTGACGGGTAAAGACTGTCCCCGTACTAACAAGTTTTAAGGTCAATTGCTATACCTTCGCAGGCTTGTTTCATATCGATATACCGAATATGACCTGCTACCAAGATGGGCGCCACCCCGAGCTCTTGGTTGGCCCTATCAGTTTTTATGTTTGCAGGACGTATCCTACAAACAACCCTCCTCCTTTATCCTGGCTTGTGACAGGCAGGCGCAACCCTGGCGGAGTTTGCCTTATACCCACAGTATGCATAGCAACAACAACAACCAACAATACAAGTCAAGCAGCCAATCTGCATAGCGACCGCAACAACAAAACCACCAGTCAAGCCACCAGTATACAGCCATCAAAAATTACATTGTCCGAGCATATGTACGGTAGACTTCACAACAGGTTTTGGTAAGCCACAATGTAAAAGGGTAAGGCTTGGCATGCTTCGAGGGCGGCACAGAAGACGTAGTGTCTGCCGTCTATTCCTTGGCAACGAGCAATAAAATTTTGGTCGGCAATCTTTGATTGCTAATACATGTAGTTAGTGTAGTTGCAGTTATATTAGTTGTTATTCTTCGTTGGCACTCGCTAGGTTACCACATCGGCTTTGGCTGATAGTTCGCCACTCGACGTAGCAAATATTATCGTTCGGTTGGTTACCACATTAACTTCGGCTGAGAGTTCGCCATCCGACCTGATAGTATTCATTCGGTTGGTTACCACATCGGCATCGGCTGATAGTTTGCCATCCGACATATTAATCTGCGTTGGCACTAGCTTGGTTCACACATCAGTTTCGGCTGATAATTTGCCATCCGACGTAGCAATTATTATTCGTTTGGTTACCACATCAGCTTCGGCTGATAGTTCCCCATCCGACAAAATAGTACTCATTCCGCCAAACTCTTGTTACATGACATTTTATTTATAATAATATCCTTTTGTTTCTATAACACAGATTCCCGTTACCGACATACGTGGTTGAGCTCTGCCTGAACGCTATCGTTGGTGCCTGCTGCGAGGAACCTTACCGACACCCACTGAACATAGTCGAGCACATATATACCGAACATATCCGAGTGAACCCGAGCTTGTCATCACCGAACATAGCCGAATACCGAATATAGCCAAGGACATAAATACCGAGGAAACCCGAATTCATAACTATCCGAACTAGCCCGAGCTCGGCCGAAGCGAAAGATCATGAATAAATATATTTGAAGAATAATTGTTGTTGTATCATAAGTAGAGGAATAATTATAAAGAAGAATATTGGAAGAATTATTATTGTTGTACCATACGAAGAGGAATAATTATAAAGAAGTATATTGGAAGAATTATAGTTGTTGTATAAATAAATCACCATATTTTATTGTGAACAAAATCATTTAAATCTAAATATTGAAAATAATCGTCTCTTATTTGCGAAGGTTCAAGGGTCCTTCGTTTGATCCTGGAGCGGCTGAGTCATACCTCAGCCTACGATAAAAACCCCGTTACAGGTAAAGATTGCATCCGATGATCAATGTACATTATTGTTTGTATCACGTTCCCCACATTTTACACATCTCGAATGCTTAACACCCACTTCCCCCCGGACGGCGTCGGATATTCCAGCTAGTGCTTATGTGAAATCATTGTTTCATACATAAAATTCTTCTACTAGTCAAAGTCTAATGACTTTGAAAAGCCAATAAACACTTACTTACTTACTTAGATGCCACTTCCAACTGTAAGTCAGTTTTGGCCTTTTGTAAGAATTTGTGCCAGCCATTTCCATTTTGCGCTTATTGGCGTCAGTTGGAAGCTCCAAGTTTCGTCAGGTTGTCCTCCACTTGGTGTTTCCAACGCAAAATCCATGTTCCAATCCAAATCCAATCCATGCGTTCATTTTCTTCTTTTTTGACCGCCGCTGGGTATCGAATCGAATATTTTTTTCGCCAGAGCGTCGTCTTCCATCCGCTCAACATGACCTAGCCAGCAAAGCCACTCGGTTCTTACGCGCTTTACTATGTTGATGTCGCCTTATAGCTCATACAGCTCATCGTTCCATCGTATGCCATTGACGCAAATTGGTCCGTAGATCTTAGGAAGGATCTTTCTCTCCCAAAATCTTTAAGTTAATGCTGGATTCCAAGTAGACGAATTCCGTCACAGCCTCTTTCCTCTTTCCTCCGTCACAGACTTTTTGTTTGTTGGCACTAGGTATTTCGTCTTATCTGCGTTCACTGCAAGAACCATGTGACTCGACTCTTTTTCTAATTTGGAGAATGCTGCACTGACGTCGCGTGTATTATGGCCAATGATATCAATATCATCACCATACGCTAGCAGCATAACACTCTTGTAGAATATGATGCCGTTTTGCCTCAGATCAGCAGTTCGGATGATCTTCTCCATAATTATTGTAGAATAAAAAAGCCGCACGGTAAGGAATCATCACCTTGCCTGAAACCACGTTTTGTAACAAATGGTGGGGGAGGTCCTTCCCGATTTCAGCTGCCCTGTTGGTGTTGCTCAATGTCATCCTGCATAGACGGATTAATTTTGCAGGTATACCAAATTCAGGCATGGTGGAGTATCGGTGATTCCTCATTGGACTGTCGAAAGCGGTTTTATAGTCGACAAAAAGGTGGTGGGTGTCGATTTACTTCTCTATGGAATTTTTCAAGATGTGTCATAGCGTAGATATCTGGTCGACGGTACATTTTCCAGGTCTGAAGCCACACTGATAAGGCCCAATCAGTTGGTTACAATACAATAGTCTTCAGTCTTTCACATAATATGCTCGACAGGCTCTTATATGCGATATTTAGGAGGCTTATCCCACGGTAGTCGGCGCAAATAGTGAGATCGCCTTTCTTGTGGATTGGGCAGAGCACACTGAGGTTTCAATCGTTTGGAATGCATTCTTTCGACCATATTCTGCATAGAAGCTCGTGATTGCATTTAAACAGAGCTTCACCTCCATTCTTAAGCAGCTCAGCGGGTAAATCATCGGCTGCCACGGCTTTGTTGTTCTTAAGCCGTGTTATTGCTGTCAAGACTTCAATATAGTCGGGCAGCGGAACTTCAACGCTGTCATCCATAATTGGGGTTTCCAGGATATCATCTCTATTGGATTAATTGTTGTAATCGTCGCCATTCAGAAGACTAGAGAAGTGTTTCCTCCATTGCAGCAAGAGGCCCCGGTCTTAAACCATCGGCCAGTCGTCTTATATTTTCGAAGAATTTTTGGGCGTCATTCCTGTAGCCATACATCTCAACCTTCTCGCACTGGCGCTTTTCTGGCTCTCTTTTTTCCGCCTGGAAAGACGTCTCTCGTCCCTCCTCTTCTCTCTGTATTGCTCCTGTATTGCTTGTAACGCGTGCTCCTAAGCGTTACAAGCAACTGCACACAAAGCAAAAAACCACCACGTAAAATCAAGAAGATCACCTTATTGAGCTATTTTATGAGGTTTTCTTCTTAATAGTATCAAATGAGAAGAGTGTTCAATAGAGAAATCTTCTTATTTCTATAGAGAAAATCTTATTATATATTATCAAACGTTGCCTAATAAGATTCGTTATTGAATGAAGGAAATTATGTGGAAATGTCTTAAACACTATTGTCATCTCACTCACTCATCTCACTTAAGTTTAAGAAGATACCATTTAAAACTAGGAAGAAAATCTTAGCCCTTTTTTATGTATATACGTACATTATAGACTGAAATTGAAATTAAAATGTTTTGTTGAAACATTCATATTTTAAAAAAATGTTGTGAAATTTCTATTTATATTTTCTATATTTCCTATAAATAAATAAATAAAATATCCTATTTTATTATGAAAAAGCTAACGCTTAAAATTAAAAATAAAATCACATATTTTTAAAAAGACTTTCTTATACGAGTAGTTTTAAAAATTTTTCTTTTAAAAAACAGAAAGATTATTCTTGAAACGTCTTCTTGACAGCGTTTTAATGAGATTATCTCTATAGTTTTAAAAAGACAGTCTTTTTGGATGAAAACCATAGAGAAATCTTCTTGATTTTGTTCTATTTTAATAGGTTGTTTTGGCTCTGTGCAGGGTGGCTTTGTAGGTGACGTCTTGTGTTGCAGCCAATAAAGACAAATTTTGCAAAACCAACGTGGCACTATATGTGCGTTTTATAGAAGGCGACTTTCCACTATTTTTGCAAAATGCAAATTCGAAAAACTAAAATAATTAGTTCTACTCTTATAAGGAATTTGTTACATGTTGCTATTTGCGCATGTTTAATAATAATTGTAAAAATTCTAAAAATAGCATTCACAAAGCTTTACCTATTTTTTTTTCTCTTACATATAAACTTATTATCAAATTATTACTTAATGGAACACATCGTATTTAATCTACATATCTCTTAAAATATTCACCGTTATAAGTTTTCCTTAAAGCTGTTACTGTATTTCATACATTATATTAACATATTTTCACTGCTGAGTTCTTATGAATTCTCGTTCAATTTAACTTGCTAACCTTGTTGAAACATTACAGGCCGTTCACTCTAAGACTTCCGTCCAATCCCTTTATTTCTTGGATTAAAGTGCTACTTTAATGAAATTCTCCGCATCGTTTCTACTAGAAACGGAAAGCATAATTTTTCAGAACAGAAAAGAGCCTCGAATGAATTCGCATGTAAGCATTGTAAAACCGCATCACTTCCTGAACAGAAACCAAACCAGGCAGTCAGCAACGGAATAGATTTGTGTGTGTTCTGCAAATTGTGACCGGTGTTCTGTGACACACACAAAACGAGTGTAGGATGTTGGGAGTGCACTGCTGCTGCGAGCATTTTGAGCTTCTATTTTTTTAAAAAAATAAATTTCTACTGGAAAAGACGAATTGTTTTGCAGTGAAAAATTCGCATGTAAATTTTACAGTTTCTGGCACAAATACGGAGCCTGGAGCTCAGAAGCAACCAACCACCAGATGAGACCAACCTGATTCATGTATACCACACGCACGTCAACAAAGGTAGCTCGCATGTCCTTGCATTGTGGCACCATGGTAACACATATCGGATGTTTTATCAGTGATAAAAGCCATTGGCAAGACATAAACAAAAAAAAAAAAAGAAGAAAACATTACAATGCAAATGAACGAATGTGGAACGAAAAAAAATTCAACTCAGTGTCACTCAAAAACAGATGAGCCACATGTGGGCGAGTTGCGTAGAGAGGTTCACACCTTATCACAAAAACAAAAAACAACAGGACGATGACAGCCATTGCTCTTGTTTATTTTTGTTTTGTTGCTGTTATACCGAAATAATATTGACTCAATTGTTAGTGTTATTTTTATTGGAACAATGGTGTAAATATTTACTTATCACTTTAATTGATTTTCGTTACCTTCGTTTATTTCGCACTTATTTTGTTTCCTTTGAAGTTGTTCATGAAAAAAAAATGGTTGAGTGCTTTATATGTTATTCATGAAATTGAATTTAATCTTCAAATTTATTTTTAGATATTCCACTATCAAATATTTTAATTTCAAAGAAAATTTCCAGAAGAAGGCAATTCGATATATGCAAACTTTTAGATAAGAGCAATAAACTAAATAAAATGACTTATGCGGTAAAGCCCAATAGTATCTTGTTTCATAGTTGAGAGTTGTTTCTTTTTGTGGAAACAATTGTAGGTATATATAATTTGGTTTCTCTAAGCAAATATCTTACCTATGTTACCGAAAAAATCAAGGTGCAGTCCATTTATATATAAAAGTATGATATTAAATTGTTATTAAAAAATAAATGTGGAATCATTATGTAGACAAAAAAGAAACAATACTAGCCCAGTAATTCCGAAGCACAAAAATTTAAATCTTTTACTACTAATGATAACAATTGTAGTACAATACTACCAGATAAGGTGTATTATTCACCGATAGAATTCATTCCGTGACAACTATACTGATCAAGCTTCTTTGCGAAATCCTTAAGCAATTAAATGCAGAATTATAGCTTAAATATTAAACTTTCGGTCTTGTGTCACAATTTTAGCATAAACACACACATTTACTCACCTATTTTAAAACGTTACATATGCACATAAATAATGATATAGCCATAGAAATCATAGAGAAACTCTACAAATATGGAGGACGTTTAAGTGCGCAAATAATCCTGGTAGTTGAAACTTTGCCTGAGTCTGCCCACACTCGCACACGTGCGCTCTACACACATGCACTACGTTGATATTTCTATAAAAGTATGTGAATGTGGAGACTTGAGCATCACACGTGCACAAATACACTTCAAGTGCACCCTCGCAAGTGCACAAGTGCTGAGGACAAAGTATAAAAACGATCCTTGTGCTTAATTGCTGTGCATGTCGCAAGGACCACAAATAAATTTTGAAACGACGTTTAGCAGCATCAATTTTGTGAGAACCTAAATATTACAGCACCGCAACTGTAGATACATTGCCAAGTTATGAGAATTTAACTGATGTCACATTGCACAAGAATTTTGGATTGGATTGCAGTGAATCAAAACTACTCGCATCGATTACAGCTAGCAGAAGCTTACGTCAAGACGTAACATAAAATTTGAAGATTTTATGCTATCACAAATCCATCGTTCATATGTTTTTTTGAAGTTGCACTTCTTTTGACGGGTTAGTAATTTGACAGAATATTTTTAAAGAAAATGAGACAGAAGATGTGACTGATGTAAGTAAGAAATAAAACTGTCAAATTTTAAATTCGTTCATATTTCATAGAAGCAAAACTTCTTACCCCTCGGTTTGTTGGTTTCCTTGTTTTGAAAAAATAAAAAAACAGACTGATATACCGTTTATATTTTTGTTGCTCCTTGCTTGTGTCTATTAAGTAACAAAAAAAAGTGTAATAATAAAAGTATCCCAAATTACAACGCGAATCTAACTCCCTATAGATCTTGAGACAGATGTTTTCTTCTCTAAGCTCCGCAAACATGTTGAATGGAGTTGTTGACTAACTATTAAAAAAAAAACGAAATGGCCATCTCAGCCCTTGAAAGGACTTTGACCGAGCTTCTTATGATCAATTGTGTTGTGTGTGATGTGAAATGTTTGCACACAAATGATCGAGAACTGGACCTACATGTTTTACGCCGACTCCGAACGGCTTATGTTCTCAAGAAGCTTTTCATGACAGTTTTTACTCTCTGAGGTTTGCCATTGTCTACAGAGAGGTGACGGCCGAACAGAAAAATTAATTCAATTGAAAAAATTTTCTGTGTCAGATGGAGGATTGACTAACTATTAAGGATTAGTTTTTGATTCCTTTTCCTGTCTAATGACCTTTAGCAAATCTCAATGCATCAGTTCAAAGATGGCAGTGAAATGCAGATTGCGTTTTGGCTAGGAGTAATTAATCCACAATTAAACGAAAAGAATTTGTCATAATTTTCATACACATATTTATTTACAAATCATGATTTGCGATTAGATTTTGTTCTTTTTTAAGCATTCAGGTGAAAGTTTTAAAAGCATATATTTAAGATTTAAAAAAAGATTTTAAAATAAAAGTGTTTCATATACTGTACTTTATCTTTTACGACTTAGTTTTATGAAAATTAATGGCATATTTTTATATCTTAAACTGAAAACTTTTTTTTTTAACTTGAAGTACAGTTGTGATACGGAGATAGTTTTTACTACTCCACGGTGAATTAATTTTCTTCGAAAAATGTTGCAGAATTTGTATTGCTGTGCGAGAAATCGTTGCAAAATCGCAATGTCTAAAACGACACTAAACAGCTGATGAATGTCCTCTTCTTAATAATTGATTATTGCATATTGCGATATAGTTATCTCAAAAAAATTAAGCCTGTTCCATAAGTAGAAACCTTTTTTCTTAAAACTCAACAAAATAATTGACTCTGATCACATAGATTTTTACACCTCAATAATTTGAGCGTCATGAACTTTGCACAAGTATTTTTGTTTTTATGATGCCAAAGACTAATGCTAAAAAGAGAAACGAGAGCATAAAATTTCTCAGAAGATTCAAACACAATAATTAAATTTATTTATCAATCAGCAATAAACTGATAACTTCAGAACCACGATATGCTACTACCATTAATGCTGTGTTAAAGGGCTATTTAGAAGGGGTTTATGCTCGAAGACATTAATTTCCTGTTTCAGCTATCACTATCGACAGCATCTGTACTATTTCAAGAAAAAATTTAATTCATTTCACTAAATCAACTTTCATCAATTATATCTATCATTTCCTTACACATCCTCTAATTGTATTGGTTTACAATAAGTATACATATAAATACCCTATAGGAACAAACTAACTTGTTTTTAAAAATAACTCATTAAAAAACTAATTTAAAATAAAACAGTATATGAACTACTTTGAATTTTATTAAGGCGGCATCCACTTCAATTCTAAATAGTTTTTATTTCATTATACATGAAGTAATTGAAATACTACTTAAAAACAAGTGATTGATAAACTACTTTGAATTATATTAAGGCGGCAACTACTCTGATTCTGACATGTTTTATTTGCAAATTTTTATGAGATTACAAGTTTATATATATTTAACCATGTTATTTCATCAATCATTATTAACTTGATGCTTCACTAACATTTTGTTTCAAAAAGACATATTTTTTTTATTTACGATATTGAACTGCAAGACAGACGTGGTAAACACACTTTAAAACTGATAAACTGCCTCAAAACCCTGTGAAACGATTAAAAATTCTTTATTATTTAAGAATTCAAATTACAAACTGGTAGTGTTTAGCAAATATTGCACAATTTGGACTCACTACGGAAATTGATGCATTGCTTAACCATTCAGCAAACACCTCATCACTTCTGTAGTAAAAACACACGCTCACATATAAGCGCAGAGTTCCTCCAGCTTCTGGAACTATCACCTTTTGGAAGCAGAAATAGTCCAATGAAGAAAGGAATAATGAAATTATATCTACCATCGCAGCGTACTTCTGTTGCGCTACTTGTAATGTAATTACTAGTCCTTTTTTGAATTAACTGGCAATGAAGTTTGGCATGAATCACTTTTGAATTATTTCAAAATCAATTAAATCACCACAAAGAACGACATTTCACAATTTTCGATTAAAAAACTGTGATCACTTTTAACTTTGTTTTCATTTTGCTTTCAGATTTTATATTTCAGAATTTTTTGTGTCGACCAGAGAAATTAAAAATTTTTATGCTTTTAAATTCATCTTTAGTAAGTGGAATATTAAATAGTTTCAATTGGTTATTTTAAAGTAATTAAAAAATAATTTAAATTTAACTAATTTAACAAATAGTTGCAAGTATATGCAGACGAAAGTCAATTGACTTATATAGCGGACATCACCATACAAAATATGTTAGTTCGTTGTATGGAAAAAGTCAGAATTTCAACTAGTTGTGGTTGACAAAAAACTACTTTATCAACTACTTTTTAATTAGTTGATTTTCCTACAGGGTATTAATTATAAAAATCACTTCAAAAATTTTTCTCATAACGCACGTACTGACTTTACGCAGCCTTCTTTTTTTTATAAAACAGCTTTTTTCACTCTCAAGTATTGTGCTATATTTCCCACTCTTAAAACTTGAATAGAGATGCTTATCACGCTTAAAGTGCAAAATAATTATTAAAATAGCAGATTCTGTGCCAAAAAGGCACTGCAAACATTTGCATGCTTTGCCACTTCAAGCAGGTATTCATTAAAATCAGCTTAAAAGCTAAAATGTTATGATTAGTGAAAGTCTCGGATGTTTCAAAGAAGATCCCAACATAATAGTACAAAGCGCTAAAGATGTCCATCTAAATGGCCAATTCCATCAAATGCACGTTACGTCAGTGTTGTGTTCATATATTTCACCTTATAAGGTTGAACCTTTTTTGGGCCTTTGACGCTGAATTAAAATTTGAAGTTACAATTTCCGTTATGTTTTTTAAAATTAATATTTTTAAGATGTTTTTTAAGAGCTTTTATAAATTGTGGCAACCGTGACTCAATGCATTCATATGTACCATCCATTCACGCCTAAGAAGACGGAGTTCTGTGCTACAAGGCAACTGAAGGAGCAAATTCAAATTTCAAAGAATAAATAATGCACAACATCTTTCAGCAAATTTCAGAATTAATCGATTAAATTAAGAATTAGTATTCTAGTATAAGCATAAGTATTAGTATTAGCATAAGTATTAGTATTAGTATTAGTATTAGTATTAGTATTAGTATTAGTATTAGTATTAGTATTAGTATTAGTATTAGTATTAGTATTAGTATTAGTATTAGTATTAGTATTAGTATTAGTATTAGTATTAGTATTAGTATTAGTATAAGTATTAGTATTAGTATTAGTATTTGAATTAGTAATAGTATTAGTATTAGTATTAGTAAAAGTATTAGTATTAGTATTAGTATTAGTATTAGTATTAGTATTAGTACTAGTATTAGTATTAGTATTAGTATTAGTATTAGTAATAGTATTAGTATAAGTAATAGTATTAGTATTGGTATTAGTATTAGTATTAGTATTAGTATTAGTATTAGTATTAGTATTAGTATTAGTATTAGTATCAGTATTAGTATTAGTATTAGTATTAGTATTAGTATTAGTATTAGTATTAGTATTAGTATTAGTATTAGTATTAGTATTAGTATTAGCATAGATATCAGTTTTACTTTCAGTATTACCATTAATATAACAACAGTAAAACCCTCTTAATTACCTCACCCAAAAATGTCAGCATTTTAAGGTACTTAAGCGGGTTGGGTACTTAAGAGGGTAAACATTCATCAATTTTCGTGAAAAATGCCCGAAAATTTTGGGTACTAAAGCGGGTTAGGTACTTAAAGGGAGAGGTACTTAAGCGGGTTTCACTGTACATCTATTCATACTTGTTTAAAGTTTAAGTATTGAACCTAGTACATATTTGTATAAGGGAAACACGAACGTCCGGTAATTCCGAATATCTTGTCTTAACTAGTACCAGACAGCAATTCGATAGATCGATGGAACCGGACGTGAGTCAAGACATGAATATTTAAATTTCTTTGGGTTTCAATGTGATTTCGCAGGGCAATCACGAATAGATCATGGGGGGACCTGTTGGATTAGTTAATTAGTATTAATTTTAGTTCTTAATTATCCCACGCCAATGTTAGTTAATGCTATGTATTTTTTCTAAATTGTTGCTCTTTTTAAAAAATTCATTGATAATTCATTATTGCTGAAAAATTGTTGAAAGTAGAATTTTTGAACTGGCTTAAGAAGCAATTCGGAAAATCTATATAATAATTATATTCTTTTAAAAAGAACCGCATCAGATCCCAAGCTAAAGTCTCCTCTGACACGAAATATTTTTTAATTGATATTAATAAATTTAATTAGTAGTCACCTTTGTACAGACAATGTCAAAGCTCAGAAAGTAAAAAATCCATTATAAAACTTCTTCAGAACATGAACATTAAACGTCCGGAGTAACTTCAGTTCTCAATCATTTGTGTACAAGCAATTAATAACACCCACAACACTATTGAACAAAAGGAGATCGATCAAAATATTTTCAAGGGCTAAAATACCCAATTTGGTTTTCTGGTTTTTTCTTTTTTTTTTTAAATGTGTTTTCAAATACAGCTCACTCAAGTAAGTATACTGCCTTTTATTCTTTGAACTTCGTGCAAATATATTTGAATACTAATCGGCTTTTTTTATTTTATTTATTCTATTCTATTTGAACTTTATGATCAAGATTTTGCCTTTGCTGTAACATGCGCTCGAAAGATACGGAATAATTGTATCTAGTTAGATCGTTTTACTTATAAAGTCTCTCTGCTTTCGTGTTTTGCTTCTTTTGCATGTCACAAAAGTTAGTGCACAGTGTTCATTTGCTTAGTTGATTTCGCTTAGTATAAATAAAAAATTAAAAAGGATTTTTAAATTGTTTGCCAAAAATCTGCTAATTTAAGAAATTAAACTCATCATATTCATAAAAACTCGATAATAGCCTAAATATATACAATGGCGCCAAAAAGAAAGTAAAGATTTGAAAGAACTGATTGTAAAATATCGCAAAGAAAAGAAATGAATTCAAGCAATTAGAGAAATGGTTTAAAAAAGTTTGGATTTTTTGTTGCCCAGATCGGGAAAAGCCGACCAACTCGTCCACCTACTTTTACGGTATCCAAAAATCTTTTGATTATACGTTTGATCATAAGAAAAGATAAAAAAAAAGTGTTCCAAAAATAAAAGCGGAGGTGCAAAATTAGTTTGGAATAGACTGTAACCCTCAAACCATGCGGCGAATACTGGTTATAACTGATGGTTATAACGGTAGAAATATTATTTGCGAAAGAGCACTAAAACAACCGATTAAACCTTTTCGAATAACGTAATTTTTTCTGACGAAAGTAAATTAAATATTTACAGATCTGCTGGGTGCCGAAACCTTTGAAGAAAAATTACGGAGGAGCTTATTATGGTTTGGGGGTATATGTGAGCCAATGGGGTAAGAATCTTGATACATAGATGATATTATGGACAGATACAAGTATTTAAACATTCTCAAAGATAATTTTAAGACAAGTGCCGTAAATTTCGATATGGTATGGTTATTCATCTTCGAGCAGAGTAATGACCCTAAACATACTGCTCTTATTGTTCGGGAATGGTTTCTTTATAATATCCGAGAACAACTACGCCTCAACATCAGACGTAAACACCTATGAGATAATATTAAATAGGAGCATTTAGATAATTAGACAATTAAAACCAAGAATGATTTGAAGCGCGATCTTTTAGAGGAATAAGCAAAATAACGACAGAAACAACAAAAAATATCGTAAAATCAAAGCCCCAGCGACTGCTATAATAAAGGCCAAAGAATATTCAACTTAATACTTAACATAAATTACAGTTTTTGCTTTTTTATTATTATTAGTTGTATTGCGTACATTCTTTTGTGATGTGAATTTACACCTTTTCCATTTAATCCTGTGTAACTGCAATTTTTTTTTTACTTAAAATATCGTGCTTGAAAATTTTGTTTTTTGTTTTTTGTTTTCCTTAAATGAAATAAAACTTTAATTTTAGTTTTGTTCTAAATAAAACAAATTATTTGATACAAACAGGTTGTATATTATACGAATATACACAGGTTCTAAGATTGTAGTTTTATTTTAATGAAATTTAAGTAAACTTTTGCCGTTGGAATTTAAAATCATGCATTGGCATAATCTTGGAACTTATTGGCAAGACTCAGCTTATTATAGCAATGCGCCAAACTTAAAATTTTAGCTTGCTTCTGGAAAGTCCAACACTGGCCGTTGTCGTGGTATTTTTTGTGGCTCTTTAGTTCTATTTCATTACGGAAGCTGTTACTAGCAATGAAACGCAAATGAATCCTTATGATCGGTCAACATATCATTTAAATTTTTAAATTTAAGAACAAATTCTGAAAAACTTATAGACTATAATTTTAAACTTACATTATCTACACATTTAATATATTAACATACGTTTCGATATGTCTCTTAACACATATTAGCAGAAATTGTATGAACCCTTCACCTAAATATAGTACATGATCCTCAGTAGTAATTCATAATTATTTTTAGTTAAATCATAATGAGAAGATAATTATTACTCATTTTAACTAAAATATTTCGCATAGTTGAAATAAAAAGGAAAACATCTAAAGCTATTCATAAAAGTTATGAAGAGCAAAACGATTTTCTATATAATGTAGGGTATAAATGCCAGTTACCGCTAATTTGAGCACAAGCTGCAAGCAAAGTATCAGTTCCACAATTCATCGTTTCAACTCCACCACGAACAAGAACAAAATCAACAAAAACAACAGCAGCAAAACTTTATGAGCTAAACACCTGACCACAGCTGCAATCTCCGCTGTACACGTCAAAGAAACTTGTGGTCTGATGGATACCGGAGCCTCTGATTTCTTCCACTCGTTAGGAATTCATAACGTGGTAATTGGCATTTAATGTCGTTCCTGTGGACGGACATTGTGCGGACAGACGATTAAGCGGACGTGCAGAAAAAGTAACATAAAAAGAAATAAAGGATAAAAATCATGGAAACTATTACATTCAAGGACACTAGCTGGCTCGCTTTTCAAGCAACAGACAGACAAAGAGACAGACAGGCAGACAATCGCCCCCGAGTATCATAGCAGAAGTATTGCAGAGCTGCTTACATTTAAACCTTACAAAGGAAGACGAAATCAAATCAAATCAGTGCAAAACGTAAAAAAATAGATATAAAAGAAAAGCATTAAAAGCACGAGTGAGCGCAACGGTCATGAATTGTTGGCCAAAAATGGAGATTCTAAAGATTTGGCATCTATGGCACGTGCTTCTGTTGCTTTTATTTTTCTTACTTTGTTGTTTCCATTTTAAATACAAGTGTTGCAAGGGCGCTATGGGTGCAAAACGTTTTATTTTGGGTTGTCGACAATGTTTTGGGTTTATTCTTCAATATGTTTAAGCGAAAACTTTTGGTCTAATGTAAAATGTCGGCAAAAATAATTAAATAAAATTAATTTTAAGGCTTACTAGCTAGTTTTCTTTTTAGAGGGGGGATGGAGGAAGAGGGGTTGAGATGGTAAAAAAATAATTATAATAATGAGTATGGCGACGAATATGAAAATTTCATGCTATTGCGTCAAAAAATATGTTCATCACTACAACGCATACGAAAGAATTCTGTCGCTATTTCTGCACAATATTTGTCTTTGATTTTCATACAAACTTTCTTTAAATGCAATATTTGAATAGATTAGCTTTACACCACGCCCGTAGCTAGCATTTTCACCAAGAGGGTGGGGGGAAGGGGGGTGTTTTCATAAAAATCTATGAGTAGATACCAGTAAAAAATTAAAGGAATTCTTATCTTGATAAGGGAATTTTTCCAAGCTAAACTGTTTTCTTTTAAGGGCAGGTTCTCATATAGAGTTCGAAAAACTTGGTGATGTTCCTGATTTCTTTTTTCGTAGAAGGAAGTAAATGAACACTGAGTTTCTTGGCACTTATTTATTGATTCTTAAACTGTACGAAAATATTTGTTTTGGTGAATAAAATTGTAATAAGAAGTGTCAATACGACGTCAAACATCACGTTGAATAAAAAGGTACCCAAACGGTCTCCATCGCACAGCACGATCACGTCAACAAAATTAAATAATTAAATAAAAAATTTTATAAATATTATTATATTTACAGGAGCTTATACCTATAATATCAACGAATAGGCGGGCATCTGAATTTTAAGCACCCTTTTTTTTACATGTTATGCTCTTTAAAAAGCTAAAAAAATCGGCCAATATTGTTTGACTTTAGGTATAGGAATCCAATAAATTGTATCTACTTTAAAATAAAAAAAAAAAACAAGTCAATCCATAAAGTAGTTCTTGATATATCAGAAACATGGTTTTTTCACACTGGAAAACGTGTTTTAAGATTTGGTTAACGAGTTTTTCGAGTTATTATCTGTCCGTTATGTCAACGCCACAGCGCATCTAGCGACATCTGGATGTATTAGTTACCTCAGAGGTTAGTTACTCCTACCTCTTACTACAGTATGGTAGGGAATACAGGCGCGCATTTCAAAAAGATTGATGTTAGATACTCTTGATGAGATACTTACAATTTTCGTAAAAAAATGGGTTCCTTTCTTATGCGTTAACTTTTCTATGCAATGTGCCTGATGTGAATGTGCTTTTTCTTAAATGAACATAAGAGAGATGACAAGAGTTTCTTAAATTTTTTTATCAAATTAATTTTGAGTACGTTGCCTATAGTAAGTAAGTTTTTGATTTTTGCCTATAATTTCTTGAGAAATGGTTCAAATTGAGATTTTGTGATTGTCTTTATAATTTATAAATGTATAATTGCGAAAATCAACGCAAAAAGTAAAAGTTTCTGTCACAAAATTTCAATTATACAAAGAATTAGAGGTAACATGCTAACAGATTTTTTGTAGTTTTTTAAAATCAAAATTAACTATGAAAAATTACACATTTGTTAATAAGTTCAACGGTTGAAACTTGATTTCTGAAGTTAAAATTAAAGCTTCTTCGGGTATTAAGCAAGGAACACACTGTGAATACATTATTGTTTTTTAATTTTTATAAATTATCTGCCAAGTTTATTCCAGGTTTCTCAGTGTTTGTTGTTTGACGATGACGTAAAATGATTTAGAAAAATCTCTACTACTTCGGATGTTTGTTGTTGCAGAGTGACTTAAATATTTTCATTGAATGGTGTTCGAAAAATAATTTCATATTGAATACAAAGTGCATTGAAGCAATTACTTTTGACTACTCTATTAATAAATGTGATATAGTCCGTAAACAAGAAAATAAAGACTAAGGTGTAATTTCCGATACTAATTTCAGTTTTAAATTTTACTACCAATATTATAATCGTATCGTAATCGTAAATTTCAATGCTTTTTAAAAAATATTCGCTTAATAAAATGCGTTGACCTGATGATCTCCCTTCATATGAGGCTAGATTTAAATTTCTTGGGCTGTAGTCATTAAGTGAGAAACACTCATATTTTGACTTATCATTTGTTCAGAATATTTTATCTGGAAAAATGAATTGTCAAAGTACTTGTAGCCTATTCGTTTTCCATCTTCCAACAAGAAATTTTGCATATTATCGAATGTTCAATGCTAGGATTCATAGAACTAACTATGCTTTTAACGAAACTATTGCTTATGTAAATCGTTACATAAGTTTTCAAACCTTCCTATACTCGCGCGTTTGTCTCTCGGACCGACAAATGAGCTGTTATAGACCAATGCAACTGATTTTTATTAGTGATTTTAAAATTTTTATAAACTGTAACTAATATTGTATGTTACAATAACAAAATACAATATAATAAGCAACAGCTACTGATTATTAATAGCAATTAATGCTGGTCGATCGGTCTAAGAGACCAACGCGAGAGTATAGGAAGGTTAAAAAAAAATTAAATGGCCATTTCAGCCCTCGAAAGGACTTTAACCGAGCTTCTTATGATCAATTGTGTTGTGCGTGTTGTGAAATGTTTGAACACCAATGATCGAGAACTGGACCTACAAGTTTTATGCCTACTCCGAACGGCTTATGTTCTCAAGAAGCTTTTCATGGCAGTTTTTACCTCTCTGAGGTTTGCCTTTGTCTGCAGAGAAGTGACGGCCGAACAGAAAAATTAATTCAATTGGAAAAACTTTCTGTGCCAGGTGGCATTCGAACCAGGGTTCTCTGGCGTACACACTCTACCCACTACGCCACGGCCGCCATTCTAATATTGCATTTTCGCAAAAACAATAAAAGTGCAACAAAACTCATTTTTAATTGGGTAGCCAGTCCTTAGCACAAACCAAATCCATTTTCTTCACTTCCACTATCAGAGAAACATATGTATATTACTTAAATTGACATGATGAAAACTACTTTCAATATTTGGTTGGTTCCATCTTGTATAGACATTTTCCTATAAAATGTCTTTTTTTATTTTTTTTGGGGCATTAGTTTTTCGACTTCTTTTTTAGCCAATCTTTTTAATTGTTTCAATTTTTTAGTTTGAATTTACTCGTATTACTTACTCGTATTACTTACTTACTTAGGTGGCCGTAACAACCCGTGTCCGGGTTTCGACCGACCTCATCAGCTCTCGCCAGGCGCCTCTGTTTTGCGCGCGCCTTCTCCAATCGGATACACCAAGTGCGGTTAGGGCTTCCTCAGCCTGGTCCATCTATCGGAGGCATGGTCTCCCTCGTCGTCGTTGACCAGCGACCCTCGCCTTGAGCACCTTTTTCGCTAGAGCTTCGTCGTCCATACGATGGACATGACCCAGCCAGCGTAGTCGCTGCACAGTTATACGCCGAACTACGTCAATGTCTTCGTAGAGCTCATACAGCTTGTGGTTCATTCGGATGCGATAGTCATCGCCGACTTGAACAGGACCGAAGATTTTGCGAAGAACTGTTCTCTCGAACTTACTCGTATTATTTACTCGTATTAATATTTACCAATATTTTTATACAACGCACTTCACACCGCAATTAGATTGATATAACAAAACAGAAATACAGAATTTGGCGCGTGCTTCAAAATTTGTAAAAAAAAAGACAGTTTCGATAGTATCGTAATTGTGGACGTTGAATTTTTGTTTGATGTATTTGTCGATGAATTTTTTGTTCTTGTTCATGTTTATGTTGGTTAAAAATAAATAAATACAATCTTTTGTTTAAAAAATTGAAATAAATATTTCGGAATAATATGAGTTTATTATTTTTCCTGCAGTAAGCGAGAGTAAATAAATCACCTTAATATTTAGGCATACTTTTACGCCTACTTTTTGTCTTTGCTTCAGACAAAATTTTTTTTAAATTTGTCTACTTCAGAGTAGGTAAGCCACCTACTAAGTGTAGGAAAACTATCAAGTTATTTTGATTGTATTCCCATTTAAGAGTGGAAACGCACCTATATATTTTAGAAAAATCAACTATATATTTTGATAGTTTACCAACTTCGGAGTAGGAAAAACAACTATTTATTTTTGAAAATTTGTCTAATTATTTAGACTGCTTTCTCACTTAAGAGTAGGAACCTCATGTACATATATTAGAAAAATTATTTATTTATTTTAATATTTTACCAACTTCAGAGTAGGTAAACAAACTACTTATTCTAGAAAATTCATCCAATTCCTTAGATAGTTTTTCCACTTTAAAGTAGGTAAGAAAACTACATTTTTGTAGTCGAATTATCCAATTTTTCAATTACAAAACAGCTACAAACTATGGCTACTCCCACTAATTAAAGTGTAATATGACAAAAATCTTCCTATATATAGCATTATATAGCCGTAGAAATCTATTGTTAGTACAGATTCACAATAAGCACAATAAAAAAATCCGCAAGCAAATCAGACGTTTCGTTCTTGAGTTATGGACTTAGTAACAAATCTCACGACTTTGTTTTATGTATATAGATGATTTATATATATAGATTTTTTTGCCAAGATACAATAATGTTATGCACTGCATGAAAACATAAAAATCCAAAAAACATATATATTTATAAAATATCTATTTCACATTTTCCGACACTCGTATACTTGCTAAAAAACCAAAAAAAAAAAAAACTGCAGCTTTTTAGTATAACTTTGTTAAAACTAAAACTTAATACAAAATCAAGGTTAAAAAAACATGATTTCAAAAAAGGTTTTCCTTCGCATAGGTATTTTTCGAAAATGTTTTTTGAGTAATTTTAGTAATAAGCAAATTTGTCTGAAAAATTGTTAAAATTCAGTCAAAATGCTTACAATGCGCATTGGACCTTCTTTAGAAGTTTTTTTCGACCCCAACATTTCCTCAACCTTCTGGGGATCCCAAATTCTGAAATTATTCTAATATAAATACCTGTGAAAACAGGAATAAGTTCCTCCAGTTCCCAATTCAATAGGAGCTTCAGCCTCTCAGCGCAAACATTGTTAAACATTGTTTTAAAAAAAAACCGATTTCAACATCACTACAAAGTAAAAAAATTAAAAAATCTACAACTTGCATTAGGTATAAAAATAGAAAAAGTTAGGTGGTTTTATAAACAAAATTATAGTATAACTAGCTTATACCCGGCGCGCTTCGCTGCGCTCAGCGCTTATCCCCTAAAAGAGGGCGTAGCTTTAGTGAAGCCATGCTATTATAGTAAGTTCTTACCGAGTTTTATTAATGTGTGACTTATTTCGAAAGATATACCGAAAATTTTGGGTGCGGAAAAAGTACCACGCCCCTCGTCCAACACCCATAAAATGTTACCTGTGCAACGGCATGTGTAAATTGAGGTCGAATACTGAATTCCGAGGCTTTGCGACCTATAATTACAAAACTGTTCGAAATCGAAAATTTTAGGTGTATTTACGATCGGCAACAGACTTCACAGGAACCCTCTCAACGCTTTGGTATAAAAATTGGCTTAGCGGTTTCGAAGCCTTTACGTGATATACACATATACCCACATACGTATATACATTAAGTCGCCTCACGCTCTTTAGAAAAAAATTTGTTCAGTCTCGTTCTTCAAAATAATCCATGGCTTATGTTATGATGATCCACAAAATATTTCGACTAAAAATATTGGCTGGTATGGCAGTTAGAAAAAAACAAACGGTCAGAAATAAGAGTAATGGAAAAAATTTTGCATCAAAAAATCTTATATTTTTTCCGTTGGACCAAAGATAATGCGGATTTTTTGGATTGTTTTAACTTTTTTCATATTATTTTCGCTAAAATTCAAACGAATTTTTTCCTAAACTAATTTTAGTCAAATAAATTGTACAAATGTAAAAAATGTGTAAATTTTTTTGTAATTTCATTCAATTTAGCAATTCACTTTACACTTTATTTTATCATCCATAGATAATTTATTTGACTAAAAGTAAAATGGCAAAACAAAAAAAAAATTTTAATTTGCATTTTAGTGAAAATAATACAAAAAAAAAAGTTAAAATTTAAAATTTAGAGAATAGAGTAAAAATTAAAAATTTATTAGTGCAGATTGAAAGAACTTTTTAGTTACTATTATTTCTGACCGTTTGTTATTTCTAACTACCGCACCAGTAAATATTTTTATAAAAAACTCGATTTTTACAGAATATTTCAAACCATTCCGTGGCATACTGGTTGACGTGCGAGGCTTGTATACCATAGAACCCAGGTTCGAATTCTATCTGACACAGAAAGTTTTTTCAATTGAATTAATTTTTCTGTTCGGCCGCCATCTCTATGCAGACAATGGCAAACCTCAGAGAGTAAAAACTGGCATGAAAAGCTTCTTGAGAACATAAGCCGTTCGGAGTCGGCATAAGCCTTGTAGATCCAGTTCTCGATCATTTGTGTTCAAACATTTCACAACACGCACGCATAAGAAGCTCGGTCAAAGTCTGAAATGGCCATTTCCTTTTTGTTTTTTTTTTTTTTATTTCAAACCATTCCAGCTCACGGATGACTATCGCTACAGTCGAAATATTTGGGGAATCATCATAAAATAAAGCATTATTTTGAGGAACCGACCCGAACACCTTTTTTTTGTGAGCAGCCTTAGTATACATACATACATTTTTTACAGATAGATAGATGAGCAGAAAAAGTAGGTATGGCAACATTTATATATAAAGTGACCGCCACTTGGTCCCATTGCACCTATATACCAAGTTCCACTATCAAAACGCGTACAGCTCAGAAATTACAATGATTTTTGAAAAGTCGTCTTAAATAAAGTGTGACACGCCCATTTTTTAAGGGTTCTGGCAGTATCCATATGAACTAATCTACCAAGTTTTAGTCTTTTACTGTAAAAAAAGTCTGATATATATCCTTTTTATGGATTTGTGGGCATTGAAAGTAGGCGTGGCAACATTTATATATAAAGTGAACGCCAATTTGACCCATAGCACCCACATACCAAGTTTGTCTATCAAAACGTTCACATCTCAGGAATTAAAATTATTTCTAACCGATAGCCCAGGCAGCTAACTTAGTTATAATTTTTAAATTGTAATGAACTATAGTACATTAATACATAAGTAAATAAATAAATTAAATAAAATTATTTCTGAAAAGTGGGCACAGATATAGTCCTACCATGCACAATTTTTGCAAAGCTGTCGAGAGTAAGCGTATGAACTTAATAACCAAATTTTAGTATTTAACGATGAGAATCGTCTGATTTATAGAAGTTCTATTAATTTGTGGGTAAAAAGAAACCAAGTGGCGGCCGTGGCGTAGCGGGTAGAGTGTGTGGCCCATACGCGAGGGAACCCTAGTCCGAATCTCACCTGACACGGAAAGTTTTTCGATTGAATTAATTTTTCTGTTCGGCCTTCATCTCTCTGCAGACAATGGCAAACCTCAGAGAATAAAAACTGCCATGAAAAGCTTCTTGAGAACGTAAGCCGTTCGGAGTCGGCATAAAACATGTGGGTCCAGTTCTCGATCAATTGTGTTCAAACATTCCACAACACTCATAACACAATTGATCATAAGAAGCTCGGTCAAAGTACTTTCAAGGACTGAAATTGGCCATTTCGTTTTGTTTTTTTTGTGGGTGGTACAAGTGGGCGTGGCAAATTTTATATATATATATTGACTGCCACTTAGAGCACCTGCATATCAAGTGTTGCTATTAAACGTGTGCAACTCAGGAATAAGCATGATTTCGAAAAAGTGGGCGTAGATATGATGCGACTACGCCCATTTTTAAACAGTTGCAGACAGTGACCATATGAACTAAATTACCAAATCTTAGTCTTCTACGGCAAAAGCCGTCTGATTTAAAGCATTTTTACTGATTTGTGGGCGGTAAAAGTGGGCGTGACAACGTTTATATTTACAAAGTGACTGCCACTTGCACCCATAGCACCAGCATACGAAGATTGGCTATGCAGGCTAAAGTGGGCGTAGATATAGTGCGGCCATGCCCATTTTTATACATTGACCGACAGTAACCATATGAACTAAATTACCAAATCTTAGTCATCTACGGCAAGAGCCGTCTGATATAAACCATTTTTAATGATTTGTGGACGGTAAAAGGGGGCGTGACAACGTTTATATTTACATAGTGACTGCCACTTGCACCCATAGCACCTGCATACGAAGATTGGCTATGCAGGCTAAAGTGGGCGTAGATATAGTGCGGCCATGCCCATTTTTATACATTGACCGACAGTAACCATATGAACTAAATTACCAAATCTTAGTCATCTACGGCAAGAGCCGTCTGATATAATCCATTTTTAATGATTTGTGGGCGGTAAAAGGGGGCGTGACAACATTTTTATTTACATAGTGACTGCCAGTTGCACCCATAGCACCTGCATACCAAGATTGGCTATGAAAACGTGTACAACTCAGGAATAAGCATGATTTCGATAAAGTGGGCGTAGATATAGTGCGGCCATGCCCATTTTTTATACATTGGCCGACAGTAACCATACGATCTAAATTACCAAATCGTAGTCTTCTACGGCAAAATCCGTCTGATATAAAGCATTTTTACTGATTTGTGGGCGGTAAAGTGGGCGTGACAACGTTTATATTTACATAGTGACTGCCACTCAGATCCATAGCACCTGCATACTAAGATTCACTATCAAAACGTGTACAACTCAGGAATAAGCATGATTCCGATAAAGTGGGCGTAGATATAGTTCGGCCACGCCCATTTTTTGTATATTGGCGGAGAGTAATCATATAAACTAAATTATCAAATCTTAGCCTTCTATGGCAAGAGCCGTCTGATATAAAGCATTTTTACTTATTTGTGGGCGGTAAAAATGGGCGTGACAACGTTTATATTTACATAGTGACTGCCACTTGCACCCATAGCACCTGCATACGAAGATTGGCTATGCAGGCTAAAGTGGGCGTAGATATAGTGCGGCCATGCCCATTTTTATACATTGACCGACAGTAACCATATGAACTAAATTACCAAATCTTAGTCATCTACGGCAAGAGCCGTCTGATATAATCCATTTTTAATGATTTGTGGGCGGTAAAAGGGGGCGTGACAACATTTTTATTTACATAGTGACTGCCAGTTGCACCCTGGCACCTGCATACCAAGATTGGCTATGAAAACGTGTACAACTCAGGAATAAGCATGATTTCGATAAAGTGGGCGTAGATATAGTGCGGCCATGCCCATTTTTTATACATTGGCCGACAGTAACCATACGATCTAAATTACCAAATCGTAGTCTTCTACGGCAAAATCCGTCTGATATAAAGCAGTTTTACTGATTTGTGGGCGGTAAAAGTGGGCGTGACAACGTTTATATTTACATAGTGACTGCCACTCAGATCCATAGCACCTGCATACTAAGATTCACTATCAAAACGTGTACAACTCAGGAATAAGCATGATTCCGATAAAGTGGGCGTAGATATAGTTCGGCCACGCCCACTTTTTGTATATTGGCGGAGAGTAATCATATAAACTAAATTATCAAATCTTAGCCTTCTATGGCAAGAGCCGTCTGATATAAAGCATTTTTACTTATTTGTGGGCGGTAAAAATGGGCGTGACAACGTTTATATTTACATAGTGACTGCCACTTGTATGCATAGCACCTGCATATCAAGATTCACTATCAAAACTTGAACATTTTAGGAATTAAAATAATTGCTGAAAAGTGGGCGTAGATATAGTGTGACCACGCCCATTTCTTGTACAGTCACCGAAAGTAACCATCTGAACAAAATAACCAAATTTAAGTTTTATATGATTAAAACCGTCTGATATATAGCAATTTTTTTGGTTTGTGGGCGATAGAGCCAATTTGGGTTGTATGGGAGGTACCACGCCCCCTTGCCCAATCAACACCAAACTTCACAGGAACACTTCCCGAATGTTGCTTCAGTATCCCTCAAAATTTCATAGAGTTTGGTTCCGTGGTTTTGGAGTCTATACGTGATATACACACATATCCACATACCCACATACCCACATACCCACATACATACATTCATTTTTATATATATAGAAGATTTACAAATTTTAATTAGGTGAATAACCTAATGCATGATTGTTTTCTTAACGGTGTAAGCAGAAAAATTGCCAAAAAGATTAGGAGAAATATAAAATTTCACATTATCTAATCTAGTTTAGATAATAAATCAATTATTTTATGTATGTGAAGATATGTTCTAGCAAACCTATGTTCTTTTTCTACAAAACTTGTCAAGTTTCATTCATCTTTGGACAGCACGTTCAAATGTTTTACCCCCACTCGCTTCAACACAATTAATTATTTGCTTGTTTCAATTAAAAAAAATGGGGAGGAGTATTACAAATCTTACAGCAACAAAATATTTTAGATAAATTTAATAATTTTCAGTTACATCAGCTAAAGTTGACATTTTGGAACCATTTGAAAAAGCATCGAAAAAGCTAGAAGGCGAAAATTACGCTGCTATGCACCTTATTTATATTTATATTTAAAGGTTAACCTTCAAGCGTATTTTGTGTCAATTTGACACAATTTTAGAATTCAAAGTCTTGTAACTTCTTAATTTTTGTTCAAATCCCCTTGAGTTTTTGGCTCAATGTAAAAATCATATGTAAATTTTGAATTTGTATTAAAAAAAATATCGTTAGATGGCGCTGTTGGGCTGTGCAAAAAATTTCCCTAATTGGGCGTTCATGTATCAAATTGACACAAGGCTTAGAATGCGTGCTGTAACTGTAAATATCGTTGTTTTTGCTTGAAAAACACGTGGTTTTGTCAGTTATTGGTCTTATTCAGCACATATCGACGTGTTTATTCTTTCGATTTTTATAATAAATTTATAATATAAACAATGAGTTCCTCGTGGTTTGATCAATATCAGAGTGATGAAAGTTATCTGTTTGATAGTGATAGTGAAGATGATTATATTCCAAATGAAGAATATTCCTGTAGTGAAAATGAATATAATAGTGAGGCTTCCGATGCAATGTTCTTACAACAAGAGGCAAGAGACGCGGCTGCACTAGATCAAAATATATTGTTTTTGTCAAAAGATAAAACAGTGCAATATTCGAAGGATCCGCTTCCATTGGCTCGTGGAACTTCTTCTTCACAGTCGTTTCCGAGCAGGCAAGGTAAAATATGATACATATTTTCAAGATTTTTCTTTTTATTGTTTGTGTACCTGCGTTAGGCCCTACAACATTCGCTGCATTAGAATGTACAGATTCTGTTTCGTCATTTTTACTCTTTCTACAACCGATAGAAAAAACGGTTGTCGATATGACCAACTTGTATGGTGTTCGACATTATAAGGATAAATGGATTCCTGTTGACACAACGACGATGCGTGCTTTTTATGGTTTGCTTTTATTAGCTGGCGTTTATAGATCAAATGGCGAAAATCTTACTGAACTTTGGGACAGTAAGCATGGCCGACCCATTTTTTCTGCAACTATGTCCTTGGTTCGTTTCAAAGAAATAAATCGTTGTCTTCGCTTTGATGATAAAGATCATAGAATTAGTGCAAGAGATAAACTAGCACCAATTCGCAATGTTTTTGAAATATGGGTGCAACGGTTGAAAATGTGCTATTTTGTTGGCGACTTTATAACTGTTGATGAGCAGTTACTTCCATTTCGTGGCTGGACCCCATTTACACAATATATTCCGTCGAAGCCAGCAAAATACGGAATTAAATTGTGGGTCGCTGCTGATGCTGAAACGTTCTATGCGTACAATATTCAAGTTTACATTGGTCGTGATCGTAATTGCACACCTGAAGTAAACCAAGGCCAACGTGTTGTACTTGATATGACAGAAGGTACTTTTCAATTTCTATTTCTAAAATATTTTATTTTATTTTCTTATTTTGTGGTCATTATATTTTTAGGTTTGAATGGTAGGAATGTAACATGTGATAACTTTTTTACATCACGTCGCCTAGCAGCTGAACTAAAAAAGCGACAAATTACAATGGTCGGGACAGTTAGAAAAAATCGCAATGAAATACCACCCCTATTGGTCGACATGAAAAAAAAACCTCTGCATCACACAGAACTTCTTTACGATCACGATCTTCGTGTATGTCTGCTATCATATGTGCCTAAAAAATATAAATTCGTTTTACTTTATTCTACCTATCATTCAACTGTTCGCATCGATGCAACAGATACCGAAAAAAAACCAGATATAATTAAGTTTTACAATCGTACCAAAGGTGGAGACGACGTTTTAGACAAGCTTGTTGGAACATATCGCTGTAAAAGAAAGGTCAATAGATGGCCTGTTGCTCTTTTTTGTAACATGCTGGATATATCTGTCAGTAATGCTTTTATAATATTCAGAAAAATGAATCCTGAATGGAAAATCTCAAAAAAAAGTGTAAGGAGAAGATTATTTTTGATTGAAGTCGGTGAATCATTGTGTTCACCTTACATGCAAAGTCGGACACATATGCCACAAGCGAGTAATGCAATTGCTGTTATACAGAAAGAAAGAAACATACCGCTTGATGCTCCATCAACATCGAAAGCAGCATCGCAATCTTCAACATTTTCATTGTCACATGCGCCACCAACAAAGAAAAGAGCTCGCTGTAGTATGTGCCCATCGAAATCAAATGCAAATTTTCATAGTGCGAGATGTAATAAGTGCATTTCCTATGTTTGCCCTTCTCATCGATTTATCCTTTGCGAAAATTGTGCAAAAAAAACTATGTTTTGATAATTAATTTTTTAGTTTTTTAAATAATTTTTCTAAAACCTTATGAATTTTTTAAGTTTTATTTGTTTTTCAATATTTTCATATTCTAATTAATACTCACACACATATTTTTGAAATTTCGTAATAGTTGTTTTGTTAATAAACACATTTTAGCCTAAAAAAAAATCTTCTTTCTTCAAACTGATACGAAAATCTCTGAATATATAGCATTGTGTCAATTTCACACATGAACAACTCTTACGTTACAAAAAACCAAATACGCTTGAGGGTTAAGCAGAATTTGTAAAATTTCAAGGATAAACTGAGAAAACTATTGCAATCTACAGTTGTTAAAAACTTAAGTGCGAGTAAACTCAATATGTTTTCTACTAGTCACCGAATTTCTACAAAAGAAAAGTGCAAACGTCTTATGTCGGAATAAGCGACTGATGCTTCATACAAGGGGAAGGAAAGCTTTCCAAAATGCTCTCCTGAAAACACTGTTTTATTTCTTGAATTTCTGCAAACGCAGAGTATTTCAATCGACTCAAGGTGTTAGCTTAATGAGGAAAAATATTTACATGCTGTGGAAATGGTCCCAAAAATTGTTGTCGTGAACGATTGTGCTGAAAGGGCAATAAATTTAATATTACGATTTAATACAAATATAAGCAACTTAGTATCCGAAAAAGAGTTGACTTTGCAAATGATGGATGCACATCCAAAACTTTATCCGTATAACATAACAAAGAAAAACATCATTTCAAATATGCAGAAAACAAAGTGAATAAATCTATTCAAAACTATTTGCCCAAAAGTTGTCTAAACAAAAAAATGATATCCCTCTACTTCAGATTAACTTCACTATGTTTTCTGCACATTTGCAATGATGACGATGACCAAATTTATGTTTTTAAAATTATTGTAAGCATGTTAAAAACAAAGGTAAGGAAATATTATTAAACAATAAATGTTTTCCCAAAAGTCGGGCTAACAATTATCCGATTTGGATAATTTTATTGTTCCTAATCTTCATAAAATGGCCAATATTTCTGCAGCATTTCAATTTGAGAAAGCTGCAGCGACCTTAGCGAGGGTAAAGCTTCTATTTCAAAATCGAAAGAAAAAATTAGGAATAAAGTAGGCCAATTTTGTGTCAAGGACTAAAACAAAAAAAAAAAAAAACGAAATAGCCATATCAGCCCTTGAAAGGACTTTGACCGAGCTTCTTATGATCAATTGTGTTGTGTGTGTTGTGAAATGTTTGAACACAAATGATCGACAACTGGACCTACATGTTTTATGCCGACTCCGAATGGCTTATGTTCTCAAGAACAGTTTTTTAAGGGCAGTTCTCAAGGGCAGTTTTTAGTCTCTCTCAGTTTTTACTCCATTGTCTGCAGAGAGGTGACGGATTCAATGGAAAAACTTTCTGTGTCAGGTGAGATTCGAACCAGAGTTCTCTGCAGTATGGGACACATACTCTACCCACTGCGCCACGGCCGCCACAAGGACTAATTTTTTTAAAAATCTGATGGCACATGCGGACTCAGCGGACGATTTTACATTAGACTATGTTATGGTCAAAAGTTTTTGTATGACTTAAATTTGAATCGGAAATTTGATTTGAAACATCCATTTTATACTTCTTCAAATTCACGTTATTTAGCGGCGCCAATCCAGTTTGTGAATTTTCGCCATTTTTTTTCCGCGTCACAGTCTTATTATTACATCAAATTATTATTATTACATCAAAATTACATCAAAGATTCAGAATCTGACCTTGCAGGGAGGTTCTGGAATACTTTTGAAAACAAACCCATCTAATATACATGCTAAAGAAAATTTGTCTTCTTTAATACTCAACTATTTGAAATACTTGCTTATTTGTACTCCTCTTGCAAGTTCTTTTTATTTAAGTACAGTACAGAATTAATGTGTGATAGACAATTAAAAATTTGTTTTGCTTTCAACCGGATTTTGAGATTTTGTGATTTTTTAGTACCTTATTATTTTAGAATTAATCTCATGCTATTAATTATATAAATATATAATCACTTTAATATATTTTGGTACAAAATGCGTTATTTCTAGGAAAATTAATTTCTATGGGTGGAGAACGATGTCCCATCCAAGCGATT
The DNA here is from genome assembly GCA_914767935.1 of Coremacera marginata. Taxonomy (NCBI): domain Eukaryota; kingdom Metazoa; phylum Arthropoda; class Insecta; order Diptera; family Sciomyzidae; genus Coremacera; species Coremacera marginata. Next base: position 139,333,514 of record OU612045.1, read on the forward strand.
TTGAGGTGTCTTTCACTAGCTTTGCTGTGTGAGACGGCGTGTTGTCGTGCAACAAAGCCACCTTGCTATGTATTCTTGCACATTCCGGTCGTCTTTCGATTAATGCGTGGTTTAAATTGATTATTTGCTGACAACAGCGTTGTGTATTAACGGTTTCGCCGGGCTTCAATATAATCTCTTATATACACAATACCGCTCTGGTCCACCAGACACAGATCATGGTCTTTTTGCCAAAGCGATTTGGCCTTGGCCTTGGCCTCAGATGAAAGCCACGATTTTTTCCGCTTCGTGTTTTCAAAATAAATCCATTTTATATCACTCGTCACAGTTCAATGCAGAAATAATTTCTTTTCGTGGCGTTGAAAAAGCATTTCACAAGTAACTTTGTAATTTTTCATTTGACGTACATTCAAATCGTGTGGGACTCATTTACCGAGTTTAATAATCTTCCCCAATACTAGTAAGCGTCTAGTGAAAAATCCCGATCGCATACCGATTTATGACTGTTTATCCCACCAAAATGACACGAAAACCCCAAAAAAAAAGAACCTCATTAAAATATTTATACCAGTAAAGTTTTTTTATCAAGTTTATGATAAGCAATAATCATCATAAACTTATTATATTAAAGTATACAGTTTATTTATTAACGAAATCAAACAAAACAAATTTTTATAGAATATATGCATATGAAATTTTTAAAATCTGAATTTTAATAACAATTCATTGAGATCAATAAAATCGTGTGTACCTTCAAATATATAAGGAACTTGACTGTCACAAATAATGAAATGACTTATTTCATTTATTATGGATGAAACAGAAAAATTTCACCTTGTAGAAACTGTGATGTTTTTTGATTTCACTTTGCATTAAGGTAGCTTTTACTTTATGAATTGACAAAAAACGCAGTGCTTTATCTTCTTTTTGTGTAGAAAATTTGTTATATTTATCGAAAAACTTTATTATTTACATTGCTAAACATTAAGTAATGAATATATAGATTGTTAACATACATACCCCTTTCTTATATTTTTAAAATCAATGCAACACCAATTGAACGAACAATTGTAAAAAATTACAAAAAAGTGATGCTAGTTTTGTAAAAAAATTTAAACTTTTAAAAATAATGACAGTTGAAAAATCCACCTGAGCTTTCGAAATCCCACACGTTTTCAAATAGGTAAAATATCCCAAAATGAGCTCGAAATCCCACCAAATCACAACACTGCAATTACAAATGCAATTGTTCGTCTTCGCATTTTTGCGGTCTACCAGAGCACTTACAATGAAATCACCATTTTTAAATTGTCGAAACCCTGTCTCACATGTTCTAATTGATGGAGCGTCTTTTATGTTTTTACCAGCAAACGATGACTTTCAACATCCTTTTTCTTTTGATTAAATAAGAAAAGCAATAGTATATAGAAAACAGTAGTATAAAATAGTAGTAGGAACTATTAGTGGGATTAATAGACAAAACGGTAGTAGAAAACAGTAGTAGAAAATATTAGTAGAACAAATTAGTAATTTTTAAATTAGAGAAGTAGAAATAGAATCAGAAAGAAGTAGAGAAGTAGAAATAGCATGAAATGACACTTAAAAATAAGACTCGTTACTTTTTTATCGATATAATTATGATCAAAAAATAGTTTTATAATCTGATCAATGATTACTTTTTATTTCTGATCTAATGAATTTGATTAAAAAATTACTCTTATTTCTTATCGAAAAAATAACGATCACAAAAATATTTTTAATTCTGATCGAAAAGGTAACGATACAAAAATAGCTTTATTTCTGATAAGAAATTGTTATTCGATCAATCGAATTCGAAATCCTTATTTGCGGTCCCTGTCTAGAATGGCCGACATAGTGACATAGCAAGCAATTTTGCTATAAAAAATCTATCGAGATTTGATTTGACAGTGTGCTTCATTTAGACAAAACGGATATACCGGTATGAAGTACATATTTCACCATCGAATGTGCTACGTATGTGGCACATTCCATGGCAGAATAATAAGGTAGGCTCAAGTTGGAGTAAAAGGAAACTGTGTGTCAAAATCGGCTGGTCGAATTCTAGTTTTCTTGTTGTTGTTGTCTTTATCATTTGGCGTTCTCACAGTTTTGTTGTTACAAAACTTGTTGTTTGAGTAGCCATTTGAATGTGAGCCTACCTTACAATTGTATAAAAATTCTATCGAGGATAATATTTATCAAGCCATTGTTTGGTTTCCGTTGTATTTTTTTTTTTCATCAAAAAGCAATGCTTTATCAAAACTCGAAATTCACTTTTTTCGATTTTTTTTTTTTTCAATAAAAATACGAGTAGTTGCACACAAAATGCTATAACCCACAAATCAATTGTCAGATTGTTGCCAAATTTTTATACGTATCGTTTGAAGGTTGGTACTAAATACAAATTTTATGGAAAAAATCTAGTAACGCCATCTATGTGTCATCCTATGGACTTTTTGAACGTACTGTTATAATTTTAGCACTTTGCTTTGAATCTTAAACCGGGTCAGCTTCCTGATTCTTCTTCAACTTAAACACAAATTTCAATATTTTAATTCCCATGCATCGGAATTCATTGCTGTTCAAATTTTTTTTTTTTTTTGCATAAAAATAATTTTTTAGATATTTTATCTATTTCATTTTTCATCCAGACTTGATGTGGAATGCAATTTTCTAGTCCCAGAATTCATATTTCTATCGTTATTAATTATGATTGTTGAATTAAAATTTTAAATCCACCATACTTCCGTTTTTCTATTAACTCTTTAGTGAGAATATAAAAAAAAAGCACTCAAAATAATGTTCGATAAAAGCTGAAAGCTCCTTTCTTCATTTTAACTCCTTAAATTTTAGAACTTTCATTGATGCTATCAATTTAATTAAACTGAAACCCAGAAGTCGCCAGAGGCGTTTTTCTCAAAGGTTGTAGATAAGGTCATTAAATGTTGCCATTGGTGGACGCTACCAAGTAGCAACCAAAACCGTTTTGCAACAACAACTCAAGAACACAATAAATGGTACTAACAAAAAAAAAAGAATAAAGTTACAATAACGACAACAAAAACGACAACAGTTAACAGAACAACATCATAAAACGCTTTGTTGCATTGCATTCTTGGCTGACTTTTGTGTTTCCTTGCCGCCAGCTCCTTGCTGACTCGTTTAAAAAGCAAAGTATCTGTGGTTCGAGGTAGTTTTAAGCAGAAGGAAAAGGAGGAGATATGAAAGCGAACAAGCAGCATTTGAAGCGACGAACCAACGACGAAAGGATGTTGGTTAGAATTATAAAAGTTATTTTGTGAAAGGAGCGAGAAAGTGCAGCAGCGTATTTGTAATAAATTGGTAAAACCTATGGCAAAATGAAGTCAACTAGGAGAAGGTCCTTCTGGTTCATGTTATGGCAGTGGCAGATGCAGTGCCATGGGATGCGTTGCAATTCGATGCGCTTCGCTGCAGTGCGTTGAGCTCAGAGGTATAACTTTTTAAATGCACTCTCGAAAGGAGGAATAATGGCAATGGCGACGATGGCAGCAACAGCTGCATGTATAAGTGACCCAAGGTAAACAAAAGCCGATTTTCAAAGTTTGTTTTGTATTGTATTTGATGTCTAAGGATGGCGTCAGAAGCAAGAGCAGAAAGTGGATCGTAAATATGAACATTTTTATGTAAGACTATGCATGCCATGTTTTATGAATTTGAAACTTTGTAAGCAACGACAAGAGATTTTAGCAAACTTCAGTGAAATCCGTTTCGTCAATAGATACATATGCTCTCAGTTTTTTAAAAAACTACTAACATAAAATATTTCTAATATGAATATAAATCCACTTTCGATTTCATCATTTTAATTAAGTTCATGAGAAATCTCAATTATTTTCACAAAAATCCATTTTATTTTTGTACGATATTTACATTTCAATTAGTTAGATTTTCTCAGCAAAATTTAAAACTAAAACAGACACAAGTGTCAACAAAAACTACTGAAAAGACGCAAGTGCTTGAATTTTGTATGTGAGCAGAAAATTTCTCGTTCGGCATTCAATCAACACTCAATCAACTAGTGCAAATATTTTGCCAGAGCTCCGAGCGCCACGTTTTCGATTGGTTCGGAATCCACTTTGTCGATTCGAGTGCGTCCCTGCCTTTGATCGAGGCTGTATTTACCGAAGCGAAAAATGCTTTCAACTGCTGAAAACATGAAAACACTTGAGATTGTTGCAAATGCCAGCAAACCGTGGTAGTTGGAATTTCAACCAGATAAAAAAATTAAATTTATCTGAATTGTACGCTTTAAGAAGCTTAAGTGCTGTCGCTGCTCACTACCTTCCACAGTTAGCGTGGAAATGTGCTGGAGTGTCAACAGAATTTTCTGTTTTTCTTTTAATCACCATCATCATCATCATCCACCTTAGATGCAGAGTTGCAGAGTTAGATGCAAGATGGTGCTTCAAACGTTTTGTTTTGACTTTTCTTTCATAAAAATTGTTATATAAATGTTCTAATTGTACACGATATTTTAAAAATTTAATTTGAGGAATAATGACAAGTTTCATTCTTTGAATACATTAGTGATGGAGTTGAAACGCTATTACCAGATTATTGTCTACTTTTTTCATGAACGAGTCGGCGCTTCGATCGTTTAATGGCGTTAACCGTTTTTTAATACTTCGACCTATTTTTGAGAAATTCGGGTTTCAAGGTCAAGTACATGTGAATGCACTTTCTGTTAGAAAAACTTTTTTTGCCTTCAGGTGAAACATTAACAATTACCTAAGAACTAATTTTGTAGAACAGCTTAACCCTTGGGGTCAATTTTGACCCCACAATTGAAAAAAAGCGGTGTTTCTTATAAAATCTTTTTAAACAAAAATTAAGCTTTTTTACGCAATGATATTCTCCTAAAATAATAGCTTTAAATAAAATTAGGCTGTAGTGGGGTGATGTGTAACACGTTTTTATTTACACCAATAAAAGTATTAAGAAATTGAATTTTTGATTATAAAGAACCCATTCGAAGCGAGTGTTTTGTGTGAATGGCTGTTGAATATTTTGAGAAATGGATGAAGAGAACAATAATTTCCAAGATGATTTTTTTGGTTTACCAATTCGTGGGGTTATGTGTAACACCAACAAAATGTTGGTTTAAAGTGGATCAGGGTACGAACCTTCTCATGGCAACATGTCTGACTGCCTCAACCTGGCTAGGCCAACATTATCCATGTTGAAATCGTCCTAAGTTGACTCAAACCTCCTCATAGTGTTCCCTGGACAACGGCAAACTGACATCCAATAGTTGGGTGGCTAATTTGACCTACGGCTCGCTTCGTGGACCTTGTGCGCAGGGTCTGGGTCCCGCCACATTACTACTGCCCAATGAAAACTAAACCAGCCGCGGATGTTCGAGGCGAGGGTCGTTGGTAAACGACGACGAGGAAGACCATGCCTCCGATAAATGGACCAGGCCGAGGAAGCCCTAACCGCACTTGGTCCGATTGGAGAAGGTGCGCGCAAAGCAGAGACACCTGGCGAGAGCTGATGAGGTCGGCCGAATCCCGGACACGGGTTGTTATGGCCACCTAAGTAATAAGTAACCTTCACCATTTTTCTATGCCCGGCTTCATCCTTGGGAAAAGTGGATTTTAGACCATTTTCTAAATTTCTGGACACAACATCATATCATCAAAACTGGAAAAAATCAGACACCATCAAAAAGGTATTTATAATAGTTTTATGTTGACATCAAATTAACTAAGTTTTCTTCTTTTCTTTTTCCTCTTGTACTCTATGTAATCTTTTCTGAATCAGAATGGTAAATTTAATGTCTGATGTTGGAAACGAAACTTATGGACGATTTTTTTAACATTCTAGAGGGAATATGCGATTATGAGGAATGCATCACCAAATAAGTATTTACAACATCTGCTGATTGGCACTTTATCACTAAAGTTAGGCCTTTTCCACACGGAGCAATTCGATATCGGGCACCATTCACAGTAACTGCGGTTCCAGCTGCATTTTCGAAGAACAATAGCCCGATGCCATCACCAACCCAAAATCCACACCAAACAGAGTACGTAGTAGGTTCATGGGAAGCTCTTGGAGCGCTCTGGGACTCTCCGTGCCCCAAATGCAGGAGTTCTGCTTGTTGGACATAGCCATTAAGAGCAAAATGGGCTTTGTCACTGAAAATGATTTTCTTCGCAAAATCGTGATCAATTTGATAATGTTCCAACACCCAATCTGCCGGCTTTAGTTCTTTGGTCAACTGAACCTTGTAAGCGTGGAGATGCAGATCTTTTGTCAAAATACGCTGCAGCGGGCTCCTGCTAGCGCCCAACTCCTCACCACGATGATGAATCGACGTTGTTGGGTCATCATCAATGCTGACCGCTGATATGGCTATATTTTAGTCCGTACAGGAGGAACGGGCTCGACCACTACTTCTCGTGTAAACAACAAAGCAGTGAACTCAAATTTATTGATTAAATAGACCACAGTGTTGCGAGACGGTGCGTTGTGATGACCGAGTAGTGTGCAGATGACTAAACCTCCACGCTTGCTGTTGACAGTTGTCATAGATTTAGTACTCTATGCTTGTCATAAATTTGTGCCCGAATCAAAATGGCAGTGACTTTTGAAGCCGACTTAAATTGAGACGTCTTCTTAGTATTCTTTAGGGGGTTTCAGACGGCATTTTTTCATTGAACTTTCAGACATACTACATGTTGGATAGACATCATTATTTTTCAGCTCTCGAAAAGAACACTTCTTAACAATGATAAAACAATTTCTTGCTGCTCTCATAAAAAACTACTATAAATTTCAATAAATTATTTCTAAAATATATAATGTGAAACGCTTATTTTCTTTTATCCTTCCTCGTTATTTCCTTGTTTTTCCTTAATTTTCTTTTCATGTTGACTCATCGACGACTTTTGCAGAATGAAAAATGCAGCGAGTCCGATGAACTTGTGTTCGAACAATACTACATGTCGGATGGACCGGCAGAAAAATCAAAATCATTTGATTTTCGTACTACATGTTGGATGGACATGTAGTTTTAGCTTTCACACTTCGTACATGTCATTGGACACACAATGTCCATTGGACATGTAGTATTGTCTGAAACCCCCTTTTAATAAATGAGAACTAAATTAAAAAACAAGTACTTAATAATTGTTACATATTCGCGGTTCAATATAAATCAGCTTATTTATATCGAATGTGTATTTTTTGCTGTTTGGTAGAAACATCCAATTTATTTAGAGTGAATTTTAATTATGACAAATAAGATTAAATTGAAATTAAATTAATTTAAAGTTTTGATATTTTTTTAAAAAAACCATCAGCTTGAAGATATGTTAGTAGAACGTTTATTTTAATTGATTTAAAATTAAAAAACAGTACTCCAACCTCTGTTCTTAACTACAAATTGTTGGCATTGTACCAATTATCGATTGACTGTTGGTGTTTTTAATTTTTTTTTTCTGCTTTTAAACAACTCGTATTTTTTGGTCTTTATTAAACAATGTTGTGTACAATGAAAAGAATGTAAGTCATCGGCGCCATATCGTTGAACAGTATCGGTTATCACTTTTGGCACATTTCGTGCGTCAGTTGGGATGATAAAGTCCACACAAATGATGTTATGTTGGTATTTTACATGGGTCAAAATAGTTACTGCAGCTCAATATTCACAATGTAAAGGAATTTTGGCAAAAACATTTAGGTCGCAGTTAAATAAAAGTTGTTATTTTTTTTTGTGCAATTTTTGTGCAATTTTTAATGTCATATCTTTTTTTATTTAGTCTCTTAGTCTAACGATAACCAAAAAACTTAAATCCGTCTTTAACTTGACTAATTTTAATTTTGTTGCTCTCCTTTCATTTGTTTTTAATCTCGTTGGCCTGCATTTAATGGCACAGCAACTTGTCATGCTTTATTATAAGCTCCACCAAAAGCAGCTAGATTGCATCATGCACTCCACCTCATTCCTTCTCCAGGCAACAATCGATATTTGGCCACTGTGCTCAGAGCAATAAATTAATTTGCTGTCGCCGTTGCTACTCCTGCTACTCAACAACATATAGCCTCGTATGTATGCAAAAGCTTCCAAACTCATGCCCATTCATTAAACGAGTCCGTGCGTCTGTATCGTGAAACATTTTTGTGTTTATCACTCTCTGTTCAAGTGTGCATGTGTGTATGCTTATTTGTGTGCACATTTGCTTGCATAGTTTTGATGATAACGTCCACCGGCACTGGCGGTAGCCACTAAATAGTTCAAATTCCTAGCTTAGTCTTGTGCAGACTTTAAGCTGCAAAGATATGTGAAATATGTGGCAACCGGTAACTGATAAACTCTATCAACTGAAATTTAATTTGGAAATAAATTGTTAAAAAATTGTCGACGAAATTGTTTGTACACAATTAGATATAATATTGGCATACTTGTACTTTAGAGCCCAGCTCCAATATTTTTTCTTATTTTTATTAGATGTATATATGCCTCCTAAGCCTAACGGTGCAAAAAAATTTGGCCGCTCTCGTATTGTTTACATTTCTAAAGAATTCCACAATGCTAACAAGCTTGAAAATTTCGACTTGATCAAATTTACAAGGAAAAACACTGCTTGAAATTATCGTGAAAAACAGCTTTAACCCTTACAGGTTAAAGTTGAATTATTAAGAAATTGGTACATTCGTGAAAAATTCGTGAATTCGTACAGACCAAGTGAAAAATTTTTATACATACATGGAAAATTGCAATTTAAAATGCAATTAAAAATTCAACAAAAAATTTTTATGGGTATGGGTTAAAGGTGTTTTGTTTTCCACGATAATTTTAAGAAGTGTTTTCTCTTATAAATTTGGTCATGTCGAACTTTTCAATCATATTGGTTGAATTCTTTAGAAATTTTCGAATGCAAGAATGTAAGTAAGTTTTATATTTTCTATAATGTTAACATTCAAACTATTTCCGAACTTCAACCATGTCGCTTCTAAACTTAACAGATATTTTTGAAATTTTTAATAATAATGATGCCTTAACTGTATAGGTTATAGAAACTCTACAGTCGTGGAACTTAATTGCGAAGTACGGTACCCTTAAATGTACAAAAGGACACACGTTCCAATTAGTGAAAAATGCTGATGCAATAGATGAATTCCAGCAGAACCAAGAGAGATGTTACCGCTGCTTTCGCTGCTATCGAAAAGGAATCAGCCAAAGTGGGTTTGACGATAAATGAGGGTAAAACAAAGTATATGCTGTCTACAAACAAGGGAGCGCGGCGTTTAGACTCCCACGTTTCATCCGGCAGCTATAACTTTGAAGTAGTCAAGGAGTTCGTTTACCTTGGCACCGCCATTAATACCAAAAACGAAATCAGCCTGGAGATAAAGCGAAGAACAATAATTGCTAATAGGTGCTACTACGGGCTCAGTAAGCAACTAAGTTCCAGAGCCCTCTCTCGATCGACAAAACTAACACTCTACAAGACGCTCGTTCTACCTGTGCTGCTTTATGGCGCTGAGGCATGGGTAGTTTCGCAAACTGACGCAGCCGCTCTGGGGGTGTTCGAGAGAAAACTTCTTCGCAAAATCTTCGGCCCTGTTCGAGTCGGCGATGACTATCACATCCGAATGAACCACGAGCTGTATGAGCTCTACGGAGACATTGACGTAGTTCGGCGTATAACTGTGCAGCGACTACGCTGGCTGGGTCATGTCCATCGTATGGACGACGAAGCTCCCGCGAAAAAGGTGCTCGAGGCGAGGGTCGCTGGTCAACGACGACGAGGGAGACCATGCCTCCGATGGATGGACCAGGCTGAGGAAGCCCTAACCGCACTTGGTGTATCCGATTGGAGAAGGCGCGCGCAAAGCAGAGGCGCCTGGCGAGAGGCGCATTTTCAAACCCACAATAACAACATTTTTTTAGAGAGTTTATCTCTCAGCACAAACGCGTGAAAAGAAAACCAGCAAGCAACGCAAGCATTTCATTCATATCTTTACATCTTAATTAAATATGCTTACTATTGAAACTTCAAAAGGAAAATACACCTATACTATGCTGAAACCCAAATATATTTTAAAATTTATTTCATAAAAATCGGCCCAGTTCTTTTGGAGTTTAACTAAAATTTTCACTTCAATTTTATAAAATAGTATAGATTGCTATTGTGTGTATATTGTTGGTATTTTTTTGTTGTTGGGCGCATAGGGAAAATCATGGTAGAATAAATGAAGGCTGCCGCATGACTTAGAGTCGAGCACCATAACCATGGTCAAGAAACTGGCTTCTACGCTGATATTCCGGCCGAAACTTGACAGCCTTTGTCCTCAACAAATTAAGAATTGACGACCCAAAATGTTTTCAAAACTTTACCAGAATGTGGATTTTTGGAGTTGCTTGGTAAAGTACTCCCTGTATTAAAAATAAGACACAGTACTCCGTCAGGCTTTTTTCCCTAGTACAAGGTAAGTTCATAGTCACAATTCATAGACGATCATGCTCTAACTACTGTTGATGAATATCATCCACCATTGAGTATTTGGTACGAATCCGACAGAGCAAATATAGTAAATTCTAATTCAGCAGATAAGCTTTATGAACTCAATTTTAAAAAAGCTGACTTTTTGAAGTTGAATCAGTTGCTTAATGGCAAACTTAATGCAATTTTAGAATATATAAATGGAAATTGCCTTGATGACTCCATACACTTTTTTTATATGGAACTCTTTGCTGTGTTTTCTCAATCCGTACCTTATAGTCTCAAATTTGCGAGGAATTCTACGTACCCTTGGTACACAAAGGATTTAAAGACTCTTCGCAACAACAGGAATAGGGCATGGAAGAAATACATCTGTAGCTTAGGCTCAAACGACCTAGAAACTTACAAACGTTTGTTTCTGGAATTTGAAAATCGCTCAGCTACATTATATCACGAATATTTAGATAATGTTAAGCTGAGAATATTGACAGATCCAAAGAAATTTTGGGGATTCGTAAACACAAAGAAGAAATCTGATGGATTTCCTTCTTCATTTAGAACTCCTGAGGGATTTACTGACAATCCCGTCAAAATTTGTGGCCTTTTCGCCAATCTTTTTAAAGAATCATTCTGTTCAGATTCTTTTAATCCTGATGGAGAGTACTTTGAATATATGAATTCCGAACCCAGAGTATCTTTGGAACATATATCCTTCACTCCAGAGGATATTTTAATGTATATTAGATCGATCGATGAGGAGTTTGGTGCTGGACCTGACGGTGTTCCTGCCGCAGTGTTAACACAATGCGGTTCCGTTTTGAGTCAACCACTGTCTTTATTATTCAATAAATCTATTAACAAAAGTTATATTCCACTTTTTTGGAAAAAATCATTTATAAGTCCTATTTTTAAAAAGGGTTGCAGGAACGATGTCAGTAACTATAGGCCTATCGCTAAGCTCTCATCGATTCCAAAACTTTTTGAGCGGATGGTGTACGATCGGGTGAAAATTCACTGTGGCAAAGTCATAACAACTCGTCAGCATGGTTTTGTGAATGGCAGATCCACTGTGTCTAATCTTCTCGATTTTACAACATTCTGCTTAAATTCTATTGATTCTGGTAACCAGGTCGATTGTGTTTACACTGACTTTAGTAAGGCATACCACACAATCTAATCTTATTTAAACTTGAGTTAATGGGATTTCCACAATATTTTGTGAACTGGATTAAATCGTATTTGGTGGAGCGATCTTATCAAATACGTTTCCGAGGCGCATTGTCTTCTGAATTTATTGCTGGATCAGGTGTTCCTCAGGGTAGTCACCTTGGTCCTCTTCTGTTTATTTTAGCTATCAATGATGTAACTCACGTCATTGAACACTCTCATCTGCTTATTTATGCCGATGATATGAAAATATACAGAACGATTAATTCTAGAGATATTTCAGATCTACTCCAGTCTGATCTAAAATCCTTTGAAGTTTGGTGTTCTAAAAATAATATGTTTTTAAATCCAGATAAATGCCAAACTATGACCTTTTCGCGAAAAAGGAATAATTTTATTTTTGATTATAAGATTAAAGATACTGCCTTGAGTCGTGTAGACACCGTCAAAGACCTAGGTATATGCATGGATTCTAAGCTATCGTGTAACATTCATATTGATAATATTTGTAAAAAAGCATCTTCAATGCTTGGTTTTGTAAAACGCTGGGCCAAAGAATTTAATAGCATGATTACAACTACAACGTTGTATTATGCAATCGTGCGTCCTCACTTAGAGTATGCAAGTCAAGTGTGGTCCCCAAGTTACAATGTGCATGTTGATCGAATAGAAAGAATCCAAAAACGTTTTGTTCAGTTTGCTCTAAGGGGCTTAAGTGGAACTGACATATTAGACCTTCCTCCTTATGCGGATCGTTTAAAACTATTAAAAATGCAGTCTTTAGGTGATCGAAGGAAATCGGCAGATATCGTATATTTACACCAGCTCATAACAGGTGTATTCGATTCTCCAGAACTTCTTTCTCACATAAATTTTAACACTAATCGTAGAAGCAGTAGAAACGCTAACAACTTAATTTATTTGCCATTTAGTAGAACAAATTATATGGCTACTACTTCTTTAAGTCGCATGAGTTCCTTTGTTAACAATTGTAGCGTTGTTGATGTTAATTTGTCAAAAGGTCATCTCAAAAGTAGATTAAAATTAGTTGTGTAATTAGATCTATGTATACGCATGGTTAGTTGTTACGTCTTGTGTTGTCCCTGAGCCCAACCCATTTATTGGTGGGTAAATTTTTCCCACATTAACTTGTTTGTTGTCACGGGTATCCATAACATTGATATTTTCAATGATTACTGGGTAGTGGCTTTAGATGGGTTAATGCTGAGGAAGTGCGATATAGCTGTAGTAGCTGAACCCTATTGTTATTGCATCTTTAGTAATTCCTGAAGCTAAACATATTAAAACGTTTATATTTTATAATACATATTGTTAGCAGCTCTACGATTTTGACTTGGCATATAGCTTTAGGACGTCTACACAAGCAATCGGTTTACTTGTGCTAGAAACGCTCCAAGCTATATATACTGTCTTAAAGGACGATTTTTTTAATGGTTTGTTACTTTTTATATTTCTATATAAGAAAAAGCACTCGATTTTGAAATGAAATTTTCTGCAATGCCTTGGTGCAATTGGTAGGTCAATACGCTTTTTATTTGTTCTTTCATTTTGATATTTGCATTTTAGACGGGAAGCATATTACAATTTCCAGCAAAGAAGAAGAACTTATAACACTTTTCACAGCGTGTAGCAAAAAGATTTTTGTTATTTTTATATGATTTTTAATATATTAGTTTTGATGTACTTGGTAAATGGCGAACCTCCCGAATTCTTTGAATAACACTGGAAGCATCATTACTTTGAGGTTATTTTTACGTTTAGGGATCTGTTTTTCAACGAGATTCAATCCAAGCTCCTCGATAAAAAGGCGACGACGGATATTATGGTTCGTTTTAAAATTTTTCCAATTCAGGAACAATGCAATGAACGTCACGAATGCATTCAACGCACTAACATCAAGCATGTTACAAAATACTGCCATTGTTCACCAAATGACTTTTCGTTTGCAAGTGTACGTAGCCACAATTTGATCCATAGTATCAACTTAACTCTTGGTTTTGTTGTAATCTTCAATGATGTTAGGTTTCTTCTTTTCACTATTCTCATCTATGCTGACAACATTGTGGTATGTACTGCGCAATGTCACAAATCGGTACCGGCGAGGAACATATGACAACATAACTGCTTGCAATTTATGTTCATATACAACTTCTGTATGATAAATTGGCTTTTGACGCGAGTCGAGTAGAACTGAAGGAATTTCAGTCCTATTTTTTCTTATTGATCCCAAAATAGTCATGCGATTCTTATGTAAATCTTCTGTCAATTCATACGAAGTGAAAAAGCTGTCACACGTTACATTTCTGTCAGAAAGTCCTTCCACCAAATCCAAAACAACACGCCGTCCGAGATTACGTTCAGGAGTGGCATTACGATTCCGACCAACATAAATTTGTGTGTTGTATGCATACCAGCTTTTTGAGTCGCATAGCACCCAAACTTTGAAGCCATATTTCGCCGGCTTGGATGGAATATACTGACGAAACGGACATCGTCCACGATACGGAACTAACTGTTCATCTACGGTAATGTTTTTTCCTGGTGTCTATACAACTTTCAAATTATGATTCCATTTATCGTATACATTTCGAATCGGTGCCAATTTGTCACGTACAGAAGTACTTGTAGATGCAGTGTTGGCCATACGTTGTTCGAGGTCATCAAATCGAATGCAACCATGGATACGCTTGAATATTTTCTAAGACATTGTTGCTCTAAATATTGGCCGACCAGTTTCGTCATTCCACTGTTTAGTGACACATTCACTGTATGACCGATACACACCAGAAAGCAGCAACAATCCAAAGTATGCGTGCAGAGTGTCCAAATCAATGTTTTCCCCATCGTCTTCGTACTTTCGCACACCATATAAATTCGTCATGTTCAAAATAATATTCTCAACCGATTCAAGGAACATGTGAAATGCAGACGGAACATCAACTATAGTAGCAGCTGCTAATGCTTTTGGACCTTAATTATAACAAAAATGAAACATATAATGAACATGAACCCATAACAAAGAGGGTAGGTTTTTACCTGAAGTGAAATTTTCTGCACGTCGAAATGAATTTCTTTGATTTATTTCAAATGGTTGCGATGAATATTCAATTTTCTTATTTTTTGAAAAATATTTATTTTCAAGATTTGCTGCATTTTCTTCTGCTAAATTTTGCTCAAGTGGCTCCATGTCGTCTTCATCCGAATGCACGCTATCTTCACTTTCATCATTCTCCTCGTCTGATAATGCAAAATCAAACTATGATATACTATATGAAGCGTTGTCCGATGCAGACATTATAATTGATGAAAATACACAAGAGATATGGTGATATTGACCATTTTCACAATCCCAAACATTGTCTTATAAAGCATTGTTTGTATATAAGTCATCGTACGACATACTATTTACTCGGGCATTGAACGTATTTATAACGCCAAACTCTCTTAACGTAATAATTTTTTGTGGTTCGTGTTTGTGAAGTTTTTATTAAATTGTTTGTCTGTATTTTATTTCATAAATACATAAATAAAAATAACTTGGATTTTCGGCATTGAAAGTTATTAGTTTTTCAATATTTTATTACAGTAACCTTTAATTTGAAATGCTTAAGGCGGTATTTTAGTGTAGAATTTAAATATTTTTGAAGTTTGAATTCAAGAAAATGTCGTTGAAAGCTAGTGGGGCGATCTAATCGAGTACGATCGAAAGTCAACTATTTCAACGAGTTTTTCTCAAAACTACTTTTTCCAACACGTTCGCCATGATATCTCGAAAAACAATTTTTTTTTCCTTTCCCTAGTCCGAGATATTCTAACATTCTTGCTAAATAAGATTATTTTTTCTCAGATGACTTGAAGGGTTGAAATGAAATCGTGTCAAGATGGATGCACCCTTTTTTTGGCACCCCCGCTCTACCAGCCTGCAATTTTTTTTTTTTTTTGTGTTTACAATTATTTTGTGTGTTGTTATAATATTTGTAGTATTTTTATTGAATTTTAAGACACGCCCAAAATGTTTCCCTTTAGACTAGAGAAATGCCTTATATCCAGATAAAATCAAAAAACCTTTCCTTTAAAGTCCTAAGTCTAAGTAAAAATCACTGTGCTTGGCATAATTCCTTTGAAATTCGATAAACTAAAGTTTATGAAATACTTACTTATTTTTCTTATTTTATTTATATTTCATTTTGATTCCAACCGACAAAATAGAATAGTTAGATTTGAGACTAACAATAAGGAAAAAAATTACTTCATCCTGAAACTGATTTTAATATTTTAATTTATGCACCTACCCGCAGGAATTGTGACTGCAAGGTTTCATATATTGCTTTCAATACACTTGGTACGAAAGCAGCAGTCGTGTTCCTAGAGACTCTCGACAGATACTCTAACGATTTGTATGAGTCTCCCGTAGCAAGATACCTCAACTTCGTTCTTGCAGCAATTGCTATCCGCATGACTGTATTTCTTTCGGATTCGCGATTCAACCTTCAATTATATGAAAATATGAGTAAAGTGAAGAGTTTGATCAAGTTAAGATACCAACCAAAGAGAAAATATGCTCAAAATCATTAATCGTGAAACGCGTGAAATTCTTGAAATCATCCTCATCCCAAAGCAGATCCTTAAGTAAATGAGCTTCTACATCGTGATCCGACCTGTTCAATAACAAGGGTTTTACCCAGCGTATCCGGTGGCGTATCCTTCTTTCGCTCTCAACCTTCAATTTATGCTACTCCCGCAGGAGTACAATGGCAGCAATTTGCTTCTGCGCGAAAGACATGTTACCTGTAGAAGGCCTTGCTTTGGTTATTGAGGATTTGTTATTTGATATTGACAGGGGCTGTATAGTACCTCCTCCGCGAATTGAAATTCTGGCAAGCAAAAACTTGGTCAGAAAGAAAAACGGAAGGCTTTGGGTGCTGCGCTTCGCTGCTGCTACTGCTAAAGAGGGTGTTTGACGGGTGCTTGCCGGCTGGAATACCGCTGCTGGTTGCCAATTAATGAAGGTGTGCTGTTTGCAAATCTTAATATTAAAATATAAAAATTATGGTTATTCAATAATTTGCCTCTTTTGGAAGTTTGTTTTTGTTCTGAACGGATGCTGACTGAATGGTGAACGGCTGCGCTTTTTGTTACAATTTTCACTTTTTTGTTCTCAGAATGAATTTTTTATTTTAGCTGTCAAAAAATCTAAATAATTTTTGATTGTCAAACAAATGTCATTTTTTTCCATGCTATTGTTATGCCACCTACTTCACCATCGGCATTTTGCTTGATGATGACAATAATTTGGCAACTAATACAAATTTAAAAATTGTTATGACAGGGAGACCATGTCTCCGATGGATGGACCATGCTGAGGAAGCCCTAACCGCACTTGGTGTATCCGATTGGAGAAGGCGCGCGCAAGGCAGAGGCGCTTGGCGAGAGCTGATGAGGACGCCCGAAACCCGGACACGGGTTGTTACGGCCACCTAAGTAAGTAAGTATGTCAAATTATCACCTGTGTTCGCAGCGTTACATACGAGCACAAGTACACGAGGAAATTTCATATTGAAAATATTTGGTTTTGAGTGCAGTACTTGAATGTTTTACTTTTGTTTTGTAGTGTACTCACTTGTAGTTGGTTGTTTACAATGATAGATTCTAAGTATACGTGTTTCAAGCAAATGTTTTGAAGAGGTGTCCGGATGTATTCGTGCAGATGTCTAATACCCTGGTTTTGTACCCTGGCAATGGGAAGCAATTTAAAAAATTAAATTTTTAATTTTTTTAAATTAAATTAAATTTTTAATTTTTTTCTGTCTGCAAATAAATAACTATTTAAAACAATTTTTTATTTATTTTAAAATTGTTTTTTATTAACCGTTACTAGTTATTTACAGATCATCCGCTTTATCTAATGACGACAGAAGAGATTAGCATTATATTTATTTATGTAAAAACTATTGCTAAATTTCTTTGCTTTTTTATATTCTAAAACAAAAAGTGAATTTCGTGCACGTAGATCTTCTTTAAGGTCTGCATTTGTAAAAAAAAATCATCTCCTTAATATAATTTGCGAAAGCCTCATAATCAGGGTGATCACTCCTTCCAATTGCTTCTAAGGTAGCTCCAGCTGCTTGAGGCTGGCAAACTTTCAACTTTTTTCAAGCATCAAGGAATTGACAGTTAATGCAGAGCATTTAATTGCTCATTTGCTTCATAAAGCATTATTAAAATAACCATTTTCCTCAAAATGTCTTCACAGTCCATTTCTTAAATTTATTTTCAGCGTCTTTTTCAATTTCGTCCAACAAACAACCCAATTTTGACAGAGAACATATATTTTAAGTGCTTGCTATGTGTTTCAAAAAGCATGCTTTAAAACATCGATGCATGCATGCTTTCTATGTGTTCCAGCCTTATGCTTTTTTGCTTGACGTTGACGCTTTCTCATTGAAATTCGTTAACGCTTCCTCCAAATCGCAAAGCAACTGGAACTGCGACAACTTTATCAAAAGTTAAGAGATCGTGTAAAGTATAGGACTTGGCACCGAAAGCATACCGTTAACAAAATTGTTCATGTAAATATTAGCGGGACTATGAAGTGAAAGCTCATTTCCTGTACCGAACAAAACGTGCATACTCTTGAAAGAGTTTTAAAATATTGGTAAGGTTATGTTTCTAGCTTAATCAATAATTGAATTAAGTTATTAAGACACTAATACTAACTTATGAAAATTTATTTGTTCATTTGCGAACTTTCACAAAGTCCTTCAAGAAATTTTGGTTTTACTTTGCAAGCACGTGACTGTATTGACCACATAGTTAATTTTAAGCTATTGATAAAAACATTCATAACAAAGTTATAAACATCTTGATTGAAATGCACTCACTTTTACATTATTTGCTTCAATAGCATCTGAAAAGTGTTTGAGTTTTCCGGCCATTTGGTGCCGGTGAGTATTGCGTGCTTACTGTGCTAAAACTTGTGTTTCGTATTGTACAAGCGCTCGAAGCCACGTCAGTGCTCAATGATTTGCAAAGTGACTTCTTTTGTCCAATCAATCTATATAAGTGTTAAATAATATTAATTTCATCGACAAATAATTACAAATATACCTTTTCTTTCACTTTTTTGCCGTATGAGTTTGGTTTTTTATTTTTCAAATTTTTAATTTGAAAAACAGATCAAATTAGAAACAGTTATTGTCTTGTCAAAACTTGAATTCCATATTTCACACATTATATGTACAATTGTGGCAAAAATAATAGTACCAAGGCAGTGCCATAAGTTGTTAGTACTAAAACCCTTCATTTTTCACAGTTATTCAAAACTTTATCATTAAATCTTATTTAACAAAGCAATAAATTTCTGAAAAAATGTCATTGTCCGAAAAAATATAACGCGTTTTATTCAATTCCAATTTTTGCAGAGAAAGGTGTGAATGGAAGCGGCAATAATAATAGCACTGGTTCAGCTTGTTTCAAAAATAATAGCATTGTTTCAGCTTGTTTCAAAAATAAAAGCATTGGTTTCAAAAATTAACGCTTAGTAAACGCGTTTCCAAAGACAAAACTAACGCGCAGGTGGGCAGATTGTGGGCTACTCCAACAAAATGTTCCGGAATGCAATACATATGCAGAAAAAGCAGAGTCACACGGTCGGAAGCAAGCAATGTCGCATTTACTGGCCAGTGGAGAGATAGAGGAATGTTCTCTGGACGGACGAAAGCAAGGTAGTGTTGTACGATGACAGAGCGTCGCGTAAATTTGAACTTCCAACGCAGAATATAAGTCGCAGTTCACTTCTTAAACAGTTAATCACGGCGCTTCAAGTAATTGGTCTAGTCTTGCTTTTCTACCTACGGAGTTGGCCCTATACATTGGATTAAAACAATGATGGATCAACATGTTTATATCCCGCAAACATTACGAGAACTAGTCTTTGAACAATTAAAAAACATTTCACAGCCAGATAGACGAGTTTTTGGACGACTAATAACACTGTAATAAAATGTAATGAAAGATACTAAGTCTGATACTATCGTAGAGACACTTTAAAAAAAAGTTTCACGTTTTGGGGTTCCGCTGGAAATTACTTTCGATCGAGGGCCTCAACTTACATCATTAACATTCAAAAATGTTGTTAAAAATCTAGGAAGCAAACATATTACAAGGTCTGCTTATTATCCACAAGCTAACGGATCGACTAAAGACGTTTCTACACATATTAAAGCAATCATTCAAGCAAAAAACGCAGTAAACAGATATAAAACAGATACCTACATAAACAGATATCAAAAAAGCACGGATATCAAACAGCTATCTATAGTCAGATACCACTTTTGCACTTTGTATTTGTACACTCAACGAAAAATTCTTGGTAAAATTGATAAATAACTTTTGTTATTCCTTAACAAAACCAAATTGTGCAATCAATTAAATTTTATCATAAATGCTTCATATTTTTATCAATTCGAAAGAAATTTTATCCATTTGATTGAAAACTTAATAAAACCCTAACAAATTGAATGTGTTGATTTGAAGAAATGTGTTTTATTTATTTGGGGAACAGGGGGCGAACCTTCACATGGCAACGTATCTGACCGCCTCAACCTGGCGAGGCCAGCATTATTCATGTCGAAATCGTCTCAAGTCGACTCAAACCTCCACGTGGTGTTCCCTGGGCAACGGAAAACTGGCATCCATCAGTTTGACGGCTAATTTGAGCGGCGGGTCACTCCATAGACCTTAAACATGGAATGTGCGCAGGGTTTGGGTCCCGCCACATTACTACTGCCCAGTGAAAACTAAACCAGCCTCGGATAAGAACCCCAATTACGTTGACGACCACCGCAAACGAAAAACGGACAATGATTTACGGATATGCACCTGGAATGTCCGAACCCTTTATAGGGAAGGTGCCATTATCCAACTGGCGGAAGCCCTCAAAACGATAAAGGCTGACGTCACCGCCATCCAGGAAATACGATGGAAAGGGCAAGGCTGCTCTAAACAAGCACACTGTGATATCTACTACAGCTGCCATGCGGAGAGGCGCGAATTTGGATGTGGATTCGTTGTTAGCCGGAAACTACGCCACCTTGTTTCCCGGTTCACACCTGTCAACGAAAGATTGGCCACGATCCGCATCAAGGCAAAATTTTTCTCCATCAGCCTTATTTGCGCGCACGCCCCGACGGAGGAAAAGGACGAAGCCGTCAAAGACGCTTTCTACGCTAGTCTTGAGGACGTATACGACCACCTTCCGGTCCATAACGGAAGACATCTTTGGCCCCACTGTCGGTCAGTTCAGTCTTCATGAGACCTGCACGAACAACGGTCTAAGACTGATTGACTTCGCCGCGGCGCGAAACATGGTAGTTAGTAGCACCAGATTTAAGCACCGCGACATCCACAAGGCCACCTGGCTGTCCCCGGATCAAAAAACGCGAAACCAAATTGATCATGTTGTAATCGACGGAAGGCATGCCTCTAGTGTTCTAGATGTGCGTACATTTCGGGGGGTCAACATTGACTCCGACCATTATTTTGTTGCAGCCAAGATCCGCATGCGATTATGCAATGCGAAGAACATACGCACAGGAATGCAACGAAAGCTAGATGTCGCTAAGCTGCAACTACAACGGACTGCCGAAGCCTACTCCGCTCAACTCTCGGTTAAGCTCAACCAACCAACCTCTGGACCCGACGACGCCGGCGCACTTTGGGCGCATATATCCCACTCCATGCGTGCTGCCGCTGAAGAAGTCATTGGTTTCCGGCGCCCGCAACCTCGAAACCAATGGTATGATCAGGAGTGTCGCACTGCGACGGCAGTAAAAAACGCCGCTTATAGAAAAACGCTGCAGTCAGCTGCAACGCGAGCCGTGCGAGAAAACTACCGCGAAAAGAGGAAGGAAGAGAGGCGATATTCAGGCAAGGCGATCCACTGTCTTGCGATCTCTTTAACATCATCATGGAGGGGATCGTACGAAAGGCCGGTGTGCATCGTAATGGCACCATTTTCTACAAAGGCGTCCAGCTCCTTGCGTACGCTGATGATATTGATATTGTCGGCAGAACCAAGAGAGATGTTACCGCTGCTTTCGCCGCTATCGAAAAGGAATCAGCCAAAGTGGGTTTGACGATAAATGAGGGCAAAACAAAATATATGCTGTCTACAAACAAGGGAGCTCGGCGTTTAGACTCCCACGTTTCATCCGGCAGCTATAACTTTGAAGTAGTCAAGGAGTTCGTTTACCTTGGCACCGCCATTAATACCAAAAACGAAATCAGCCTGGAGATAAAGCGAAGAACAATAATTGCTAATAGGTGCTACTACGGGCTCAGTAAGCAACTAAGTTCCAGAGCCCTCTCTCGATCGACAAAACTAACACTCTACAAGACGCTCGTTCTACCTGTGCTGCTTTATGGCGCTGAGGCATGGGTAGTTTCGCAAACTGACGCAGCCGCTCTGGGGGTGTTCGAGAGAAAAGTTCTTCGCAAAATCTTCGGTCCTGTTCGAGTCGGCGATGACTATCGCATCCGAATGAACCACGAGCTGTATGAGCTCTACGATGACATTGACGTAGTTCGGCGTATAACTGTGCAGCGACTACGCTGGCTGGGTCATGTCCATCGTATGAACGACGAAGCTCCAGCGAAAAAGGTGCTCGAGGCGAGGGTCGCTGGTCAACGACGACGAGGGAGACCATGCCTCCGATGGATGGACCAGGCTGAGGAAGCCCTTACCGCACTTGGTGTATCCGATTGGAGAAGGCGCGCGCAAAGCAGAGGCGCCTGGCGAGAGCTGATGAGGTCGGTTGAAACCCGGACACGGGTTGTTACGACCAACTAAGTAAGTAAGTTTTATTTATTTGAAAAATGCTTTTCTCAACTTGATATAAACTTATTCACGATAACAAAATCGTCAATCAGTTGGAATAAAATTTTATAATTTTTATAAATAGTATTAACAAACTTACTTCATTGATTTGATAAATAGGTTTGTTGTGCTAAAGAATTATTTATAAATTAGACAATCGCTTGAGTCACGTGGATAAAATTTCAATTTCGTAATGATGAAATGAATTATCAATTTAAAAAACTTTCAATTATTGCAACAAAAATAGAGGTCTGGCATTTCGGTAGCGTTATTTGTTGTTCGCAGAAATTATAGAAACCTATTTTGTGAGTTGTGTACGTTTTATTTAATTTAACAAAACAAAAAAATTATTTCAATAACAATTCAGTGAGAGTAAGGAGTTAAGGAGTGGAACTAATGTAAAAATTAAATTTTTCCTAGTGATACATTATTAAATTTAATTTTATTTTTTGTACAATTGCTTGAAATAATAAAATATTTTATAAAAATTGCAAATATTTTTGTATGATTTATAAATAAAATATATTTTGAACAGAAAAGCGTTTTCCTTTTTAACAAATAATTTTTTCAGGTTGAAATATTCTTTATTCATATTGACAAATTCATTTTTCAAATGTACAATGCAAATGCTGCGTTCTTGATAAAGGCTTTTATTAAATCAAAATATCCCTTTATCAAATAAACAAAATAAAATGTTGTTAATACGATTGCAACCTCTCAACTTTAATCAAATTGATAAACGCTTTTGTTGACTCTATACTGACAAAAAATTTATTAACTTAGCCTAGGAATTTGTCAGTGTGAAAAAATATTTCCTTGAGTGTAGTTACAGCTTTTTAAAATGTGTTTACTTCTTTATTTTTGTGCCCCAAAAAAGTGCTATTTAATATTAAATTTTTTTAATCAAATAAAATAATTCTTCTGTTCAAAAAGAAAAAATATTCACGCAAAATCTTCAAATTTCATTTTTTAATAAAATAACCATTTCGCGGATAAACAGCTACGTATGTTTTGTTTTTATATATTTTCATAGTTATTTTATTGTGTATAAGTATAAATAGTCTAAAAAATTAATGAAGTCAAACAGGAGGAACCATTGATTTTAAGTTGTGTCAGATGCAATAACGCAACTGCACCATGTCTCATCCAAAATGTAAGAACACAACTTTTAGGCAAAACAAATGAAACTTTTCAAAATTCGATTTCAGAAGAAGTTCTGTAGTCCGAAACAACACAAAATGTATTTAATTTAGCTGTCAACCACGGAACAGCAACCAACGAAAGCGTAATCGAAAATATCGACGACCTTCAAAACTTTACGGAGAAAAGAGTTCTGCTTTACACTGACTTCACCACAGGACAACCATGATACAATAATAAGGTAGGGTAAAGAGATTCACCACACCGACTTCGAATGTCAAAATGTGTTTTAGCATTGCCACTTTTCTGTATAATTGATAAATGTGGGATAAATACTAAGAAAGGAAATTATTTGTAGGATAAATAGGATAAATTCTGACAAATGTATTTACAATGAAATAAATCGCTGTTTTGTGATTTTAAAGCTTTGTTTTCAATATATTACTATTGCCTATTCTGCCGTCATAAGGAAGAGTGCGGCATCTACATTTTCCAAAAATCCAAGCAAAACGCCTTACAATAAAAAGGTGATATTTTATAAAAAAGGGATGAAATAATTATAAAAATTTTGTTCGCCAGGAAAGAGAAGCCCGGAACAATATTAATGATAAGGTTATTTTAAAGAATTAACATATATTACAAAAACTGAGTCATAAAACACTGTACTTACCGCTTTTTGTTTGTTTGTTCTCCGATTTCATTAAATTATAAACATTGAAAAAAGCCGTATCTACTTAATTTTTCGCATCTATAAAAAAAGTAATTGCTTATTTTAAATTAAAATATCATCACAATCATCTAACCGATATATAGAATAAAAGCTATATAGAAGATATATAGAATAATAAATAAAGCGAAGATATAATTGAAATATATAACACTTAATAAATACAAATTCAAATGACTCAAATTCTATTTTTTATGACTGAAAAAAATTTGTGTGTATATAAAACAAAAAAAAAA
This sequence comes from Coremacera marginata, assembly GCA_914767935.1. Lineage (NCBI taxonomy): Eukaryota > Metazoa > Arthropoda > Insecta > Diptera > Sciomyzidae > Coremacera > Coremacera marginata. The sequence continues at coordinate 139,358,198 of OU612045.1, forward strand.
CAAAGGCAAAGTGCGGCATCTACATGTAGATACGGCATTTTTTACTCTGTTTATGTAGATACTGCGTTTTATGATGGAATTATACCTAAATTTTGTGTAGATACAACAATTAAGGTAAAAATATTTAGGTTTATGGCCAAAAGTTCGGAATTTTTATTTTACAATCTTAAAGAGATGGATGACTTATACGGAAAATACAATAAAATTAATTTTGATTTTCATGCTAGATGCCGCACTCTTCCTTACGACGGCAGTATTAGTCTTAGTTTTGCTTTTTGTGTTCTTTATTTTTTATTTAAAATTTTTGTTCTAATGTAATAAAAATAATAAACATGTTTATTCACAAATTACAAGAACTGAAGTGCACTTCTGTATCAGAGAACGATTTTATAGGGAATGTCCTATAGGCAAATGGCGAATGGAAAAACCCAAAAAAAACTTCAGAACTTTTCTAATAATGAAATAATGTACATCCCCGTTTGCCAGTGCATACATTTAATAACTTCACTTTCGAAGTGAAAGTCGAAGCGAAATATAAATATTAAAGTATAAAGTGCGTTAAAAAAAAAAAATTAAAATAATTGTCTGAAAAAAGGAGACAAAGTGATATTTTATCACAATTATCGCTTGTCGAATATGTTTCACATTCCAATTTTTGCCTAACATCAATGTTAACGAAGTTATAACATGTCGCCACAGCTAAGCAATTCATCAAAAATGCAAAGAACAATTATGGATTTTTGTTGGATATTTTATAAGATACGGCAGCACAGTATTTTATAATTTTGACATTCGAGGTCGGTGTGGTGAATCTCCTTACCCTACCTTATTATTGTATCATGAGTACAACAAATTTCAAAACAAGGTGCACCTCGGAAGCGAATAAACAAAAAAGCGGACTTCGTGTTGAAAATTTAGCATGTAAGCATAAAGTCGTGATGCAGAAAAATGTGAAGTAAGCTGCATACGAAAAATACCAGAGAAATATATACCAATTAAATATCGGACCTGAGCGACCGAGCCATGCTCTGCCTGCCTGCAAAATCCCAGCGTTTACATTTTTTCCTTTTAATTGTGTAAAGGTTAGTGCAGGATTGCCATTTAAAAGCTAGGTAGCATCGCCATGTACTGTTTCGTGTAGGGCGTAAAATGAAATGGTAGGATCACGATGTTATATTACGCGTTTTATTAAAAGTGAAAAAGGACATGCCTAAAGTTTTGCGAGAGCTTAAAAACACTTCAGGCTCTAAATCATATTTCTTGGTTTTAAATCAAAATATTATCAGCCGGTATATCTTTGAATACATACACAATAAGAATTACCAAGGAAAAACGTATGAAAAAAAAAACTATGCGTTTGCTGTTAGCGCATTTTTTCAGCAATTTTTTGAGAAATTTGGCGAATTATAACACACATAAAATTTTAGAAGTTGTAAATATGATTTGCATTTAAATTTATTAACTTGATTTTAGCAAAATTTTTTGAGTTAATAAAATTTGGGCTTCGTTATATCTTAGTTTTAGAAGCGAAGAACTGTTCAATGAAAAAAATTTTAAAATCGTTCAACTCATTGCTAATATCTGATCATATTAATATTCTGCAAATACAACAGAAAACTAAAAAAAAAATTAACACTGGCAGCGCTCGCTGTCATTTAAAAGTAAATATTACACAGTGAGAACGCTAAAAAATTACAATAATCATTTTTAGAAATTCTAAAGAGGAACATCTTGCGAGTTCAACGCACCTAGTATGACCTCTCAATGTCTTCAAAATTTTTTTAATTGATTTTTAAAAATTATGTCTGAATTTTGTTGGAATGGAATTTATGTTAGAATACGACTGTGCAAAAAGAAGTCCGAAGAAGTGTCAAACGGAGCGTGGAGCGAAGCCAGTTCTTGTAGTGTTTGTAAATTCCTGCAAAAATAAGTGCTCCTTTTAATTTTATTTAAATAATGTGCCGTAGAGGACATTTGTTTTTGCACGCAACTAACCTGCACTATAAAAGATCTTTCCATTGAATCCAATGACATAGCCATCGGTTGAGAATTCGCTAAATGGCAGCAATTTTACGGTTTTTTTTTTTATCATAAAACACAGATTCCCATCTATATATCTGCTGCCAAACAAAGTGGTCCCATTTAGTCAAACATTAGCCGATTTTGATCATCTTTATCACGTTAGAAAGATAATATGTAGCAGAAAAGAATTTTGGAAAAATAAAAAGTAACTTTGGTACGATTTTTAGTTTTTAGGAACAGTATGATAAATAAAAAAAGCAGTAAAATGCTCTCACAATTTTCCGTTATAGTGGAGTTTAACTGTGCAGTCAAATCACTCACCAATTGGGTTTTTTTAACTATCGCAGGGTTTAGTGTTTTATTTATTCAATGGTGGAAGCCCATTAATTGACACGGCAATGCTTCGCTAAGTTGTGCTAGTGCCTCACTTTTGCACTTAACACTTGCGGTATAACCTCCGCCACCCGTTGCAAGCCATTGAGTTGTTGGCTTAGTTGGTTGTTACGACCAACTAAGTAAGTAAGTTTTATTTATTTGAAAAATGCTTTTCTCAACTTGATATAAACTTATTCACGATAACAAAATCGTCAATCAGTTGGAATAAAATTTTATAATTTTTATAAATAGTATTAACAAACTTACTTCATTGATTTGATAAATAGGTTTGTTGTGCTAAAGAATTATTTATAAATTAGACAATCGCTTGAGTCACGTGGATAAAATTTCAATTTCGTAATGATGAAATGAATTATCAATTTAAAAAACTTTCAATTATTGCAACAAAAATAGAGGTCTGGCATTTCGGTAGCGTTATTTGTTGTTCGCAGAAATTATAGAAACCTATTTTGTGAGTTGTGTACGTTTTATTTAATTTAACAAAACAAAAAAATTATTTCAATAACAATTCAGTGAGAGTAAGGAGTTAAGGAGTGGAACTAATGTAAAAATTAAATTTTTCCTAGTGATACATTATTAAATTTAATTTTATTTTTTGTACAATTGCTTGAAATAATAAAATATTTTATAAAAATTGCAAATATTTTTGTATGATTTATAAATAAAATATATTTTGAACAGAAAAGCGTTTTCCTTTTTAACAAATAATTTTTTCAGGTTGAAATATTCTTTATTCATATTGACAAATTCATTTTTCAAATGTACAATGCAAATGCTGCGTTCTTGATAAAGGCTTTTATTAAATCAAAATATCCCTTTATCAAATAAACAAAATAAAATGTTGTTAATACGATTGCAACCTCTCAACTTTAATCAAATTGATAAACGCTTTTGTTGACTCTATACTGACAAAAAATTTATTAACTTAGCCTAGGAATTTGTCAGTGTGAAAAAATATTTCCTTGAGTGTAGTTACAGCTTTTTAAAATGTGTTTACTTCTTTATTTTTGTGCCCCAAAAAAGTGCTATTTAATATTAAATTTTTTTAATCAAATAAAATAATTCTTCTGTTCAAAAAGAAAAAATATTCACGCAAAATCTTCAAATTTCATTTTTTAATAAAATAACCATTTCGCGGATAAACAGCTACGTATGTTTTGTTTTTATATATTTTCATAGTTATTTTATTGTGTATAAGTATAAATAGTCTAAAAAATTAATGAAGTCAAACAGGAGGAACCATTGATTTTAAGTTGTGTCAGATGCAATAACGCAACTGCACCATGTCTCATCCAAAATGTAAGAACACAACTTTTAGGCAAAACAAATGAAACTTTTCAAAATTCGATTTCAGAAGAAGTTCTGTAGTCCGAAACAACACAAAATGTATTTAATTTAGCTGTCAACCACGGAACAGCAACCAACGAAAGCGTAATCGAAAATATCGACGACCTTCAAAACTTTACGGAGAAAAGAGTTCTGCTTTACACTGACTTCACCACAGGACAACCATGATACAATAATAAGGTAGGGTAAAGAGATTCACCACACCGACTTCGAATGTCAAAATGTGTTTTAGCATTGCCACTTTTCTGTATAATTGATAAATGTGGGATAAATACTAAGAAAGGAAATTATTTGTAGGATAAATAGGATAAATTCTGACAAATGTATTTACAATGAAATAAATCGCTGTTTTGTGATTTTAAAGCTTTGTTTTCAATACATTACTATTGCCTATTCTGCCGTCATAAGGAAGAGTGCGGCATCTACATTTTCCAAAAATCCAAGCAAAACGCCTTACAATAAAAAGGTGATATTTTATAAAAAAGGGATGAAATAATTATAAAAATTTTGTTCGCCAGGAAAGAGAAGCCCGGAACAATATTAATGATAAGGTTATTTTAAAGAATTAACATATATTACAAAAACTGAGTCATAAAACACTGTACTTACCGCTTTTTGTTTGTTTGTTCTCCGATTTCATTAAATTATAAACATTGAAAAAAGCCGTATCTACTTAATTTTTCGCATCTATAAAAAAAGTAATTGCTTATTTTAAATTAAAATATCATCACAATCATCTAACCGATATATAGAATAAAAGCTATATAGAAGATATATAGAATAATAAATAAAGCGAAGATATAATTGAAATATATAACACTTAATAAATACAAATTCAAATGACTCAAATTCTATTTTTTATGACTGAAAAAAATTTGTGTGTATATAAAACAAAAAAAAAACAAAGGCAAAGTGCGGCATCTACATGTAGATACGGCATTTTTTACTCTGTTTATGTAGATACTGCGTTTTATGATGGAATTATACCTAAATTTTGTGTAGATACAACAATTAAGGTAAAAATATTTAGGTTTATGGCCAAAAGTTCGGAATTTTTATTTTACAATCTTAAAGAGATGGATGACTTATACGGAAAATACAATAAAATTAATTTTGATTTTCATGCTAGATGCCGCACTCTTCCTTACGACGGCAGTATTAGTCTTAGTTTTGCTTTTTGTGTTCTTTATTTTTTATTTAAAATTTTTGTTCTAATGTAATAAAAATAATAAACATGTTTATTCACAAATTACAAGAACTGAAGTGCACTTCTGTATCAGAGAACGATTTTATAGGGAATGTCCTATAGGCAAATGGCGAATGGAAAAACCCAAAAAAAACTTCAGAACTTTTCTAATAATGAAATAATGTACATCCCCGTTTGCCAGTGCATACATTTAATAACTTCACTTTCGAAGTGAAAGTCGAAGCGAAATATAAATATTAAAGTATAAAGTGCGTTAAAAAAAAAAAATTAAAATAATTGTCTGAAAAAAGGAGACAAAGTGATATTTTATCACAATTATCGCTTGTCGAATATGTTTCACATTCCAATTTTTGCCTAACATCAATGTTAACGAAGTTATAACATGTCGCCACAGCTAAGCAATTCATCAAAAATGCAAAGAACAATTATGGATTTTTGTTGGATATTTTATAAGATACGGCAGCACAGTATTTTATAATTTTGACATTCGAGGTCGGTGTGGTGAATCTCCTTACCCTACCTTATTATTGTATCATGAGTACAACAAATTTCAAAACAAGGTGCACCTCGGAAGCGAATAAACAAAAAAGCGGACTTCGTGTTGAAAATTTAGCATGTAAGCATAAAGTCGTGATGCAGAAAAATGTGAAGTAAGCTGCATACGAAAAATACAAGAGAAATATATACCAATTAAATATCGGACCTGAGCGACCGAGCCATGCTCTGCCTGCCTGCAAAATCCCAGCGTTTACATTTTTTCCTTTTAATTGTGTAAAGGTTAGTGCAGGATTGCCATTTAAAAGCTAGGTAGCATCGCCATGTACTGTTTCGTGTAGGGCGTAAAATGAAATGGTAGGATCACGATGTTATATTACGCGTTTTATTAAAAGTGAAAAAGGACATGCCTAAAGTTTTGCGAGAGCTTAAAAACACTTCAGGCTCTAAATCATATTTTTTGGTTTTAAATCAAAATATTATCAGCCGGTATATCTTTGAATACATACACAATAAGAATTACCAAGGAAAAACGTATGAAAAAAAAAACTATGCGTTTGCTGTTAGCGCATTTTTTCAGCAATTTTTTGAGAAATTTGGCGAATTATAACACACATAAAATTTTAGAAGTTGTAAATATGATTTGCATTTAAATTTATTAACTTGATTTTAGCAAAATTTTTTGAGTTAATAAAATTTGGGCTTCGTTATATCTTAGTTTTAGAAGCGAAGAACTGTTCAATGAAAAAAATTTTAAAATCGTTCAACTCATTGCTAATATCTGATCATATTAATATTCTGCAAATACAACAGAAAACTAAAAAAAAAAATTAACACTGGCAGCGCTCGCTGTCATTTAAAAGTAAATATTACACAGTGAGAACGCTAAAAAATTACAATAATCATTTTTAGAAATTCTAAAGAGGAACGTCTTGCGAGTTCAACGCACCTAGTATGACCTCTCAATGTATTCAAAATTTTTTTAATTGATTTGTAAAAATTATGTCTGAATTTTGTTGGAATGGAATTTATGTTAGAATACCACTGTGAAAAAAGAAGTCCGAAGAAGTGTCAAACGGAGCGTGGAGCGAAGCCAGTTCTTGTAGTGTTTGTAAATTCCTGCAAAAATAAGTGCTCCTTTTAATTTTATTTAAATAATGTGCCGTAGAGGACATTTGTTTTTGCACGCAACTAACCTGCACTATAAAAGATCTTTCCATTGAATCCAATGACATAGCCATCGGTTGAGAATTCGCTAAATGGCAGCAATTTTACGGTTTTTTTTTTTATCATAAAACACAGATTCCCATCTATATATCTGCTGCCAAACAAAGTGGTCCCATTTAGTCAAACATTAGCCGATTTTGATCATCTTTATCACGTTAGAAAGATAATATGTAGCAGAAAAGAATTTTGGAAAAATAAAAAGTAACTATGGTACGATTTTTAGTTTTTAGGAACAGTATGATAAATAAAAAAAGCAGTAAAATGCTCTCACAATTTTCCGTTATAGTGGAGTTTAACTGTGCAGTCAAATCACTCACCAATTGGGTTTTTTTAACTATCGCAGGGTTTAGTGTTTTATTTATTCAATGGTGGAAGCCCATTAATTGACACGGCAATGCTTCGCTAAGTTGTGCTAGTGCCTCACTTTTGCACTTAACACTTGCGGTATAACCTCCGCCACCCGTTGCAAGCCATTGAGTACGCTCGACTGCCGACTCTTTTGGAAGGCTCCGCTTAACAGTCGCGTACTTCTGTCGCAGGACTTTAACTGATCTTGCCTGTATAAAACAAACGTAATGAATGTTCTTTTTTTTTAAACTAAGGATATCAGCAAATCCGTTTCCTCTTTTGTAAAGTTAGATGAGCGTGGAGCTCTCTGGTTTTTTATATTTTTAATGTTTTTTATTGTTTTTATATTTTGCATATTATGAATTAAATTGGCATCAATATCAAAGCTCTGGATAACTTTTTTCATAATTTGACGTTTAGCTGGAAAAAAACTTCAAAAATAATAAACCATCTGTTAAGAAATCCAGACCGGTTAAATTTCTATCCAGATAATAAAAAGTCTGAGAGATATCCAGGGGTGAACAATTTCCTACCTTTAAGGATGAGATTAAAGGTTTTTTCGGTCGTCCTCGTGACATAATAATATATTCAAAAAGTCACATATGAAGCACATTCCTACGAGCACTACGTTATTTGAAATCCATTCGTCTAGTTTTTAAATATTTATGTTCTTACTAAGCGGTAAGAACCGATAAGTAAGGAACAAAAAGGGTTTTTTTTTTTTATACGTGACATTAAAATTTGGAATATATTTTAGTTTTCTTTTTAAGCATCCAAATATACAATACTTGCAATATACTTGCGCTTAATGCGCGCGCATTTTCAAAAATGAGACCTGTTGAACAATTTTTGGCCCCCCTAAAACGCTATATTAAAAAATTTTGTCTATTGTAAATAACTTGAGCCGTTTTCGAGTAACCATTTACAAATAAATATATATATATATATAACAGAAATATATATATATATTTGTAGAACAGTGTAAATTAAGTAAGATGGTAAAAAGAAAAATCTTATGGTATTATACTAGCAATATAATGAGCAATATATCTATATATATATATATAAAATTGTAATAAAATAAAATCTACATGAAATATTTTTTTTAAATTCTTTTTGCGATGGACATTTTGAACTACGCTGAGTCCAAAAATCACATTCTTAAAATTTTTGTCTGTCTGTCTGTTAGAGCATCACGCGAAAACCACTGAAACTTGACATCTAGGTTCCTTATACCCCCGGTCAATATATAGGCTATTTTTATTCAGTAAAAAAGGTTGGACCCGGTAGGGGGCGCTGCGATCGAGTTCCAGGCATTCTTTTTTTTAGCTTATCTCCGAAACCGTTAATCCGATTTGCATGAAAATTTGTATGTAAAGGTTTTCGGATACGGTGTGTTTTTATGATTTATCTGCTCTGTTTTATCTTATACACCAGAGGGCGCTGTAGCACAAATATTTTAAAAAACTTTGAAAAGCTCTTAAGCCGTTCATCCTATTTGCATGAAAATTCGAAAATAGGGGTTTTCTGATACGGTGAGTTTTCATGTCTTATCTACTCTGTTCTATCTTGAACGCCAGAGGGCGCTTTAGTACAAATATTTTAAAAATCGTCAAAAAACTCTTAAGCTGTTTATCCGATTTACATGAAAATTGGTAAATGGAGGTTTTTGGATACTGCGAGTTTTCATGACTTATCTACTCTATTCTATCTTTGATACCAGATGGCGCTGTAGTACAAAGATTTTAAAAAACGTCAAAAGACTCCTAAGCCGCTTATCCGATTTGCATGAAAGTTGGTATATAGAGGTTTTCGGAAACGGTGAGCTTTTATGACTTATAAACTAGGTTCTATCTTGAACACCAGAGGGTGCTGTAGTACAAATATTTTCAAAAAGTCGAAAAAGTCCGAAACCGTTTATCCGATTTGCATGAAATTTAGCATGTAGAGGTTTTCGGACACACTGAGTTTTTTGACTTATCTTCTCTTTTCTCTCTTAAACACCAGAGGGCGCTGTGTACAAATATTTTAAAAAACTTCTAAGCTGTTTATCCGATTTTCATGAAAATTGGTATACAGGGGTTTTCTAATATGATGACTGTTTTGGACTTATCTTTTTTATACTATATCGAACACCAGAGGGCACTGTAGTACAAATATCTTAAGAAATCGTGAAAAAGTAGAAAGCCGCTCATCCGATTTGGATGAAAAATTTTATTAAAGGATTTTAGTGTACGACAACTGGTTTGGCGTTATCTATTTTGCTCTGTCTCGAAAAGTAGAGGGCGCTATTGTACAATTTGTACGTGTGTGTATTATTAATATATATGTATATATGTTATTGTTATTGTTATATTGGACTTTTTTTCTGCGCTATCTTAAACACCAGATCGAGCTGTAGTTGAAATCACTTAAGAAATCGTGAAACACTCTAAAACCGCTCATCCGATTTAGATAAAAATTTGTATACCGGATATATAGGATTTGATTATCGAGTATGGAAAGGGCTTTGGCGTTATTTTTTTTATTCTATCTCGAAAACCAGAGGGCGCTGTTGTACAAATACCGCAAAAAACTCAAAATAACTCATCCGATAAGTATGATTTTTATAAGTGATTTTCAGGTGCGGTGAGTCTTTTGGCGCTAGGTATTTTGCTATATCTTGAACCCCAGAGGGCGCTGAACTACAAAATACAGTTTAGTTTATTTTCGTTTATTGTCTATAAATATTTAAATTTTTTTAGACAGGCAAAATATAAAAACAGTAAGGCGTAGCAAAGTGCGAAGTGTGATAAATATCTTCTTTTCTTCATTATTTGTATTTATATTCAATTTTCTTTTTTTTCCAAATCAGCACAGCTGATGCCGAATCCTGTGGTATTTGAGTTCGCATCAACACATGCGCAACTCAGTTGCGTCATACGATGGTGGTGTTTTGACATATCAATTTCTATTTTCAATGCTTATTTAATTTTCGCCCAGTGTCCTCGCAAATTGCCAAAAAATCGTTTTTGCTCTGATTTTTTTCAAAAATGTGCAATCTATCGAATACAATATAAGACTTGAAAATATATTTTTGCAAGCGATCGGCGGCACGCACACATAAATCACGATTTCTTTAACTTTTTCTCATAATTTTCAGATGTTGAATTTTGATGCACACAAAATTCCTTCTAAAGTTTGTGAAAAGTTTTTTCAAATCGCCGAATGAAATCGAAAATTATTTATATCAACTCCTAAGTAAAGCCGGGTATTCAGCTAGTTACGAATATTATTTAACAATTAACAATCCACTTCAGAATATTCTTTGCACATTTTCTACCATAACAAACTACAATGAAGTGCCACTTACCGAAAAAGAAATTATCGTAACACAATAAAAATTATCGGAACGCCTACTTTAAGTACCAGCAGCAACCTGTGTAAACGACCTTCGCCTCTAACTTATGAACTGAACTTCACCAAAGTAACCGAAGTCAATAATATTTCTCAACTCGTGCTGAACACATACGCTAAAACTCATAAAATACAGTCAATCCAGCACGTTGCCTTCAACATGACCCTTCCTTGTGTGCCCCAGAAAACTTTTTTATTACCAAGCAAGCAACTCATGAAACTCTTTCAATTAATTTGAACTCAGCTCAATAGTCTTTAATGTGCAACATAGAAAGTTACTTCCATTTCGATTGTATGCCTTAAAGTTTGTGGCTACAAGTCACATACAAGCAGCTGCAAGATGTCGATATAATTCAATGCACAGGCAAATGTTAACTCTTTGCAATCAAAGGGGAAGTCATAACATGTGGAAACTTTGAATACAAACATGATAAGTGGTGCAGCTTTAATGAAACCCATATCAGAAAAATACAAAAAAGATTTTTTTTCTAACGAAAAAAATTAACGTCAAATATCGAATAAATAACGAAAAAGAAATATTTTTTAACTCGTAAATTTGAGATGATTTGAACAAAAATAAATACTTTCTTAATTCCATTGTTGGGACTCGAGCCCCGAATCCGTCGATGTCTAGTTTACTGCGCGCTCTTCTTAACCTGTTGCACCACCGTCTATTGTATTTTCAGTCAGCTAATATTCGCCTAGTGCTGCTAATGCTGCTGCGTGGAACTTCTTTGTGTTGAAGTAAAGGTACACAATTTTTTTTCGTTTGTGGCAAAAGCATTAGCATTTGTCATCAACAGACGCCTGTTTTCCCAGTGTTGCAAAATGTTGTTATGGCAAAAGTTTAAAATTTGCCTTTAACAAAAGCCTACAACAACGAACACCTTTTTTGACTTGAAATCAGTGAATAAAATCAGCGTTGAGTTTTGTTATAATTTTTTCAGCAAAAAAAAAAACTATTTTAATATAAAATGTTCGTTTATGAGAAAAGAAGTTCGTTTCCTACAAACGAAAATTTAAGTTACAACAAATAAATTCTTTATTTACCGCAATTGAAAAATCGCACGCGCTTATGGCAAGCAAAATGCATTTCCTTCAACTAAATAACCCGTTTCTCGCAACTGTTTTCGTTTCTCGTAACTGTTGAAACGATTCCAAAAAACGTTTTCAAGCACTATAAACGACGTTCGTTTGCGGCAAACTGGCGATAAACGTTTTTTTTTTTCTTTGCGTGCGCTTTCATGAAAAAGCAATCGTTAATTTTTTTAAACATCTGGGTAAATATTCGTAATCAAGTTTTGCGCCAATAAAAACTCTTGACATTGGAAGGTAAATAAAATAGATTATTAAGTAAATAAAAGAGACTCTGCTTAAAATAAATAACTTTATTATTTTTAAAAACTTAACCCTCTAACAGGTAAGGTTGAAATAAGGGGGGGAAAACGTAAAAAATATTTGTTTCTGGTAAATGTTAATGTAAGGAACACAAATTCGTTGGTAAATTGTCAATTCTTTGGATAGGTTAGACGTTAAGAAAATACCTAAACACTTTTTTTTCAAATTCACAAAATTTACAAATACAAGTAAATTTACAAAATTCAAGATAATTCTCATAAAACTATTATGTTTCCGTCAAAAAGTGGAGACAATAAAAAATATGTCTCTGCTCAACGTCCCAAAAACAATCATTAATATTGGACACTTCAAAAAATATATTTTTCCTATTTCTTTGCTTTGATGCTTTGCAAGCAATAATTTATTTGTCAAAAAACACAAAAAATTACTTTTAAATGACTGTAAAAAATGCACTAACGAAATTTTAATGATAATGATAATTTTAATTTTAAATCGGAAAAAAATTAAAAAAAATTACAAAAGCTTTGAAGTTGGTGCTTCTGATTAAAAGTCTGATTATATTAGCGCCGACCTTAAAAGGTTTTCTATTCATAAAGAAGTTAATATATTTATGATAATAAAATAAATTAGAAAAAAAATCAAATATTAAGTTTTCCAACGTAATAATATGCTTAAATAAATTGTCAAAGTTGGCCAAGAAATTAAAAGGAAAATTTTAAAATTATTTTTTACTTTGTAGTGATTTTGTAGTCGGTTTTTTTTTAGTTTTTTTTTAATTTTGGATTGTGCTAGTCATAAAATTATAAAAATCGCACTGTAACGCCTTCTGCTGGGGATTTTTGCTAAAAATAAATATTAAGAGTGGATTACTCATGTCAAAAATCTTTTTCATAAAAATCCTTATAACTGATAAGCAGTATTTTCCTAATCAAATTTTTTTTTTTTAAATCAAATTTAACCAAGGCTCCAATACAGGCTGCCCCAGTGTGTGACACTTATAATCTACAATAAAATATGGGTCGCCTCGAAATTGCTCGCACACCTATGGTCTAGTGGACTTTTTGCTTCGAACTGAACTTAGAAAAAAAATTTCTTTGCGTCGTTAAAAAAATGACTCCGCTCTGTGCCGTAAAAAAAAAAATTAATAACTCGTGTTAATCTTATCATATCCACCATTATTTAAGCTTTTATATTTAAAATTTATCTCTTCTCCTTATCAAGAGATCGCAAAAAGTTTGTCGCAATAAATTTTTCGTATTATTGTCAATGCCTTGGTAAAGATCAAATTTTTTTAATTTTTTTTTCTTTTTCTTAATAATTATTTCTAATTAAACTGCACTTCAACTTTTCGTTCATATTCTTAAGTTTTGTAGAATTCAATTATTGTATGTTGTATGTTTTTAACTCGTTTATAGTGCTTGCTGGTTGCTCAAAGCACGTATAGTGCCAGCCCGTCGCTTAAAGCTGACTGCTTGACTGGCATATACGTACTTTAAGCTTATTTCATATGGGTCCGCTCAGCACACCAACCAGCCCTTAATATATGCAAATAACTTACCTCTCGTATTATTCTTCTTACGAATTAACTTAATTCGTAATTCGTACTTTCTTCCGAATTAACTACAACAGAATCACTTACGGATTTTGAAACATTAGGGGTATTCTCTATGTCTAGTATATAGCCATTGCACGGTGCAAGAATAGGAAATATGCAATCGGGCCAATGTTATGGCATTTGTACTGATTGCGCATTTCCTATTCTTGCACCGTGCAACGGCATACACTAGACCAGGCCCGTAGCCAGGATTTACCTTAGGGGGGGTTTTGATAAAAAATCTATAAGTAGATACCAGTAATAACTGAAAGAAAGGATATGAAAATTTTTAAGCAAATCCGTTTACTTTTAAGACTATTTGTTAATATGCCTGTTTTTAAATGACCATAAGATAGATGAGAAGAGTTTATTTATTTTTTTTTACATATCAATTTTGAGTACTAAGTTTTTTGATTTTTGCCTATGGTTTGTTGAAAAATGATCTAAATTGAGAATTTTTAATTTCTTTTAAAAAGTATTTTTTATAAAGTATAAAAATGTCTGTGACAAAATTTTACTAATTCAACAATATTAATATGAATGGTAAAAATAGGTTAGATTTCTTCCAGTTTATCAAAACCAAAATAAAAATCAGCTATGAAAAATGCAAACATTTTTTAATAAGTTCAGCTGGTGAAGCTGTATTCACAACTTTTATAGACATTTCATATAAAAGGGAGAAAAAAAAATTGTAGTCTTTAGATTTAGTTTCTTTTTGGGTATCTTACGCTTTTATTGATCCCCATCTTGTGTTCAACTTTTTGAACCTGTGTGAACCCTAGTTCGAGTTATCGTTAAGGGCTAAAATATTACTGTTCTAGAAAACGATTTCGACAATTTAAATTAATTCAATAGAAAATATTTGAAGATCTTTAAAAATTTAACAGTTTCATTTTCTCATGATTCAATTCCAATAACAATTACTATATATATATATTTTTTTTTAATAAAATTTTTTTATTAGAGGAATAGACTCCGATAAAGTCATATTTAAATTTCAGACTATTTTTCAAAAACCGTAATTCGAAAACTGGTTTTTGCACAGCACCAGTATCTTATATCCAACTTATTATATAAGATATCACATGAAAATAAGTTCATGTTAATATTAAAACAATTACTCAGCTAGATAAATTTTTATAAAAAGAATGAAACAGTAATTTTTTTGGATATTTAAGAATTTAATCGGTCGTGGATTTATATTTAAATTATTTGCAAATTAAAAACGCTAAAAACAAAATTTTTTGAACTTCCAAATTGTTTTTTAATTTTTTAATATAATAAAAATAATTTTAAAATGCTGAGGCTTAAAAAACTGTAATTGTAAATTTTTTTATGGAAACTTGGTAACATGATTAAAAAATTATCAAATCACTATAGAATTGGACTGTATAAATGTTTTACAAAAATTTTTCCTGTTGAGAATTTTTTTTTCAAAAAAAAAAACATATTTAGATTTAAGGTGATTTTCCGAAACCTGTTATTTGGAAAAGGCTTCGAACAGGGCTAAATTTGTGTGCCAAGTTGGAAATTTTAGATGTTGAATTTTTTGGTCATTCGCTTTACGTGGAATACTCCATAATGTGTTAAATTTCGTGGTTCATATATTTTTTATACTTTTAAAAATAAAAAAAAACCACTCAAATGAATGCTTTTCCAAAAGTTTTGGGTCTAATAAGCTTGCCCAGCAAACCATAGTTGACGACATTGTCGAAATTCCGACGAATTCATAACTATTTCGAACTGTCTTAAAGAAATCGTTACAATTTCGTTACGCAAATATCGGAATGAAGTTTTCAAGAAAATTAACATCATTATCACTGTTTATCAAAAAAAAATCACATTTTGAATTTAATTGTCTCATTTGTGTTATTTCTTTATACTTTCTGGACCCTAAGGGGGGGTTTGAACACCTAAAACCCCCCTTGTCAACGGGCCTGCACTAGACATAGAGAATATCCCTATTAGTTTGAAAGTATTTTAAATTGAGTTTTTACCCATCCCCACCAATTTATTGAATTAAACTTCTAAAATTATTTCAATTGATGAAATTACGTTATTTAAAAAATATCAAAAAATAACGGACAAATTATCGATAAATAGGCTTTTCCGAATATCGACAAATTTGTTTATGATCTTACGATGAATTAAATAAATTTAATTTTTGTTAAATGATCACAAAAATTATTTTAGAAAAAATTTAGTTACAAATCTACCACCCTCCTCCCCCCTAAACATTTTATTTTATTATAATTTAAGTGTTTTTTTATTTTGGAAAAAATTTATTGTATTAGTTCTGCGAGCAATTTTTTTCTAGATCTGCCCCTGGTAGAACGTGTTATTGACAAATTGTGAATTTTTTGTTTTATTCTCGTTTAATGCTGCGTCGATATAAGCACCAGTGTTGCAGGTCAGTGTTTTTGCACTAGATTTAGTGTTTTTTGATGTAGGAGCATATGTAGTAGTAGTAGATGAATGGCAAGTTAAGTTCAGGTTAAGTACCAGCTCAGAGTAAACTTGTGTCTTTAATGCTGACTTCGTTTTTTTCAGGTCTGCCTTCAAGTAATAAAATATCAACGTCACAACAGATCGAGACCTATCCGTATGCTTCAAAGCGACATACTGCTCTCTTCGCTGATCTCTCTTTACTATCCACTGTTTTTACTTTGTGTTGACATTGTAAATTTTTCCCTCTCGAACACTTATTTGGTCGAAAAGAAACCTTCGTTCAATTTCCGGAACTCGTCTTTCTTATTCCAATTTTTTTCAGTTACAGATACATTCAATCTGGATGGACTCTGAACAAGATCTTCCACAAGAAATGTCGAAGAGCTTGTTTTGAGCGTCGTGAATAAACTGGTTAAAAGATTCTTTCTTATGAGGCTTGTCTTTGTCCCTGTCATATGATTTTCGAATGTTGTAATCATTCATTCATCATTTGTAAAACTCTTGTTCGTGTAACAGTAGAAATGGATGCTTTCAAATACATGCTCTTCAGCTAAAAAGCAACTCAAGACTATCGTCAAATCATAGCGACATTGCTGACAACATCGAATCACATCTCCATAAGTTGGCAGACAAGAGAGATTGAACTCTTTGGATGCCCCAAATATTGGACAAATTTCGTCCTACCGGGTAACCATAGGCAACATGATTTCTGCCTTTAAAACCAGAAGGATTGGAGAAATAAAACTTGTTATCTACTAGAGACAAGTGTAAGATTTGAAAATAAACGAAATTCAGAATTAAGCTCGGAGACAAAAAAAGTCAAGCAGCCAACAATAACGAAGGAAACATTGTGACAAAGCACGTCTTCTCGTGTTAGAACACGCAAAAAAGCAGCGTCGTGACGCGAAGTGCCTAGCGAGAGTAGTAAAGGGGTGCATTTTTGTTAAAAACAGATGGCCTTATCTCCAATCTCGTAATACAAAAAACGTTAGACTGCTTTCATGTGTTTGAGAGTATAAGCAGGATCTGTATTCTGCCGTCATAAGGAAGAGTGCGGCATCTACAATTTCAAAAATCCAAGCAAAACGCCTCGCAATAAAAAGGCAATATTTTATGAAAAAGGGATGGAACCATTATAAAAATTTTATTCTTCAGAAAATAGAAGCCCAGGGCAATATAAATTGTAAGGTTATTTAAAAGAATGAAACAATAATTCAATAACTGTGGCATGAAACACTGTATTTGCTGCGTTTTTTTTTTTTTTTGTTCCCTGATTTTACAATTAAAAACATTGAGAAAAGCCGTATCTGCATAATTTTTCGCATCTATAAAGAAAATAATTTCATAATTTCATCTAAAATATCATCAAAACCATCTTACTGATATATATGATCTATATTATTAGGGTTAAAGAGAAGACATAATAAATGTGTACAACACGTACTGAAAAAAAATTCATATGACTCAAATTCTATTTTTTATGACTGAAATAAAATTGTGTATATAAAAAAATAAAACAAAAAGTGCGGCATCTACATGTAGATATAGATACGGCATTTTTTACTCCGTTGCTGCGTTTTATCCTGGAATGATACCTAACTTTTGTGTAGATACGAGAATTTAGGTTAAAATATTTATGCTTGGGGCCAAAAATTCGGCATTTTTATTTTACAATCTTAAAGCGGACGGATGAATAATAAGGAAAATACAATAAAATTAATTTTTATTTTGATGCTAGATGCCGCACTCTTCCTTATGACGGCAGTATTAGTGGATGCACGAATAGGAATCACATTTTGGAGTACAATATAGAAAGCACATTTTGCAGAATATGAAGCACATTTTTTGTGCGGTATTTGATCCAGATTAGTTTTGTTTTGATATGCTGGTGATCCCCCCAGCCTCCATAAAATATTTTTCAGGCATTTTTTTTTACATTTTCAGTGTAATTTGCGTAATTAAATACGAATGTAACTAAATAAACATCTTTCTTAAACAATGAAAAAAATTGCATTTCAGATAAAAATTTCTCCTTTTTCACCCCTCCGAGGGGTCTGATATCCTCTTCAAAATATTTCTCTCTTATGCCAGGCTTATGTTAAATACAAGTTTAACAATAACAGTAGCTTTTCAGGAAAAATCAGAAAAACTCATTTCTAACCATTTTGTTTTTTTATTAATTTGAACGCGCTTTGCGCGATCTGAAGATATTGACCCCTACCATATGAGTCGTCGTCGACTCGTTGTCGTTGTCACTTGTTACTGACGTCGTCGTCGCCTCAATGCTAAGTCGGCACTCGCTACTCCGTTTCATCCAATGACAAAACGAGACGACTTTTTATCGATAATTTAATACCATCTTCAAATTTGCCTTGAATGTGAACTGTCAAACTACAAGAAATTTCGTATTAAAATAATTTTCATTTAATTTAATTTTCATTTAATAATCATGTCTTTCATATCGGATACAAGTTCTAGTGATTCAAGTGATAAAGAACAGCAAAAAGGCTTCTTTTAGAAAAAAAAATAATAAATCAAAGATCGGATATATTAAACCTGCCAAATTACACGTGAGTTTTATAATTTTGATATTTTGGGTTTCAAGAATTTAAGAATTAAATTTGCTTTTTTCCTCCATTTCGTTTTGAAATTGGCTGGGACGTTCCCTCTGGTAAATCCTTTTGCCAATTTTGGATTCTTCTCCACCTCGCGCACCAGATGTTCAAACTGACGACGTTTGATTGAAAATTAAAAAAAAAATAAAAAATAACAAAGTTATTCAAAAATTCACAAGTAACAATGAAAAAAACCAAGCACTTTGCTTCAAGCCGTTGCAACTCGTTCAGGAAAAACTCAACGAGTAATATTGAGTCCTATCGACACGACATGTTTTTCAAAACGACTTGGCAAGTACCGCATACTCGTCGTCAGTTGTCAAAATTTGTCGATAACAACTTCGGTGGTGCCAATTTCAAGATGACAACAGAAGACGATGACGATAACTGTCGACGACGACTCATATGGTAGGGGTGATTGTTCGAAATGGAATTTTTTTGTTTTTCCGTTTACTTGTGTTTACGTATACCAACGTCTACGCACTTTTAGAACTCTATCCGCCGACTTTCGCGATTTTCACTCCACCCAAATGAGTATGCATTAAAATAAATAATATAATAATAATAAAAATAAAAAGAAGAATTGCAACTAATGTAAATAATGCTTTATAATTTATAATCATTTTACTTTATGTATATGTGGTGACTCAATACCACAAAATAACACAATAAATTCACAAACTGTATCGTCTCAAATTTATACTCTAACGAATTCTGCTTTGTTTATTCTTATTACGATCAAGTTTTCTTTGAATTGAAAATTTTATTATTCAAAAATTTTCAAATATTTTATGAGTTGTGAAAATTTGTTAAAAAAATAAATGTTGTATAAAAATAGAGTTCCATAAAAATAAAAACTCATTCGTTTGTTACCACCAAATATATATATTTTACTATATTTTTATTCGCGCATTTGGGGGGTTTCAACCCCCAAAACCTCTCTGTGTGCGCTCGTGACAGCTCAGATATAAGTTGAGAAATAAACATTGAACGATTTTGTGCAAAAATAAAACTAATAACATCAAAAATCATTGATCTTTTCAAGCGATACATCCATTTCATCAGTCAAACGTTACTGACAGTTAACTTTTCTACATTACTTAAAGACATTCTTCTTAATACCCTCGAGGACTTTGTTTAAATATATTCTCACATAATACATCTGTCTGCATAGTGATTGGCCCAAGGCCGGACGTGGCAGGAAGTTCATTTGTAAAGTGATAACGTTCTTTCCATGTGCGAACCATTTCCGGTGTTTGTGTTGGTTATAACAGCACAAATGAAGGATGTAAAAAAACATTTAATAGTGCTACGCAAAAAAAAAATTGTCCAAAAGTTTCAACGAGATGCGGCTAAAGTTGCCAAATAAAGAAAAGTTTTGCAACATATGCAAATGTTTGATGTCTGGCCTTTTCATTTTCATCTTCTGGCAAACATCAGCAAATAAAGTGTAAATATAAAGTTCAGAAAGTATTTTCCCCTCACAATGTATCTTTTAGGAAGGCAATTAAAGTTACTTTGTAAAATACTGAATTTTAGTTCACCAAACAACGAATGAGTTTTACTACGAACTTGCTAGTAATGACCAATGAATTCCACCCACTTATTTCACCCACTGCATTGACGCACAAATTGAAAAGCATTTAAGTAAAAGTTAGGAAAAGGGGCAGAGCAATTAAAAAGGTTTTGAAGAGCCGGTTTCAGTTATGAGAAAATTGCAACATCGTTACATCCAATGCAGTTTTATTTCTCCTTAAGCATCACCAGTTACGCCAGGAGGGTTACATTTGCAGTCACATGTATATATTAATTTGTTTAAGTCGTGTTGAAATCAGTTGCTTCTTACTTTTGTTTTTAGTTTAAACTTGAAACTGACCTTAAGATCAAAAATACCGGAGTACACCGGTAATACCGGAGTACATCAGCTCACTAGGGATTCCATCTATAAAGGATATTCGTAATCCCAACATCAAGGTTCTATAAAAGACATATTTAATCCATCTTTGTTCAGCGTTGCGTTAACGCAACGGTATACTTTTCTTAACCTAGAGGTCGTACAGTGATAGATTTTTATGATCTCCAAAAAAGATATAAAATTTTAAGAATTTATCTAATCGGCCTACGTTTACTTACATTTCTAAACGGGGAATTTGGGTATTTTTAATTTTTTGTCTTTAATTTTGAATCTCAAAAAAGTATTAAAAAATAAGGTAAAATATAATTCTTATACGAGCCTCTCTCTTAGGCTTTATATTGAACTTTTGTGAATTATTATAAAGTTTGACATACGTGGCTCCCACGGGTTGATACAACGCTGGTCTTTAACAAACTAAGTTTTTGTATATATTTTGTTGTATTGTGGAAATTCTTGTGATCAATATTAGCGCAAAACGCTCGATTTTGCTTGTAGAATATCGTTCAATATCGTTCCAATGAAAATAAGAAATATCGAGGTCCAAGATTGACTGTTGGTCACTGTATAACTTTAAAGTTATCTATGGGCATTAGAGTTATCTGAAATAGATAAGAACTAATATAGAGCTTCGAAACACTAAGGCATTTAGCCGCTCGCCTTGAAGAAAATGAAACAACACATAAAAGAAGAGGCGCGGGAATTTCTCGTAGTGCTTATTCCGGCGAGAGTATCGTCGGATAAATCGGATTTAGCCTCTGGCTAAAGATGTCGCGAATGAGTCACCAACGACGAGACCCAACGACGCAATTTGCCATGACATGTTCATCCGCGGGAAGAGGCGCGGTAATTTCTCGTAGTGCTTGTTCCGGCGAGAGAGTGTCGTCGCTCTGGCTAAAGATGTCGCGAATGAGTTATCAATGACGACCCAACGACGCAATTTGCCATGACATGTTCATCCCTGCAGTGCAATTTGGTGAAAGACTTGAAGACGTTTTATCAACTGCTGCATTCAGACCATCAATTGCGTCTTAGCTATGATAACGCTCTCCTGAGCCTCGAATTGTACGATTTTCTGTCGAAATCTTCTGAGAGGCCCATTTTCACCTGAACCAATACGTAAAGAAACAAAATTCGCTCTTCTGTGGTACGGAGAATTCATGTATTATTCACAAAGAGCCATTATATTCACTCAAATTCACTGTTAGATGCGCCATTCACGGTAAATGTGACTGCTGAGCAATACAGAACCGGGATCAACGCTCAACAACTTGCCACAAATTCATGGAATAGAACTGAAGAGTATGTGGTTCCAACAGGATGGTGTAACTGTACACACTACTAACGCTAAAATCTATATTTTGAAGAATGCGTTTCCTGGTGTCCTAGTGTCTCATTTTGGCGATGTACTCATCAGGGATGATATAGACTTAGTTGGAAAAGGACCATAATTCAAACAAAAATTGGGCCAATTTGACGTTAATACGGCTTTTAGTTTTAAAAAGTGGCAATTCAGTATTGAAGACTTTCTATTTGGTCACACGGTCATGCCATGGTCTCACAAATAGCACACTTTTTAATAATCTCAACAAGTCCAGATTATTTTTGATGGAAATAGTCGAAATTTCGAATTAACAGTTTTGGGAAATCAAAAAAACTTTAACTACAATAAAACTCGTGTTTTATTGTATTTCGTTTTAGCCGAACATGGAAGAAAGTTCATGGTTGATCACAAAAATAGCACACTCTAATTTAAATGATTAAATTAAATCACTCTCCATCTTAATAGTGCTTAAGCTGATTCTTTCAAATACATTTTATTTTACGCATTATTTGTGTCAAAATTTTTTTAAGTCAAAAAATGGCAAAAACAATCTTTAGATATATTGTATTTCTCCAAAAAAAAAATTAGCAAACCTTTTTACCTTTAAACAGTCGTAAAATGTCAGCAATGAATGAGCAATTTTTCTCTCCTCTCAAGACTTTCCTCCGTTAAGACTTGTATGAAGACGAATCCAAGGTTGATTTATAAGGTTGTCGCAGGGCTGATCGCACTCTCTTCTCAGTACCCATAATTGTCAAAACCAGCCAATTTTGCGAATGACTACGAAAGAAAAACGGATGCTAAAAGAGAAGAGAGCACTTGCAGATTTTCTATGAGCTGTCAACTTCGACTTGACAATTATGGGTACTCGCTCTCTCCCTTGCGACAACCTTATAAATCAACCTTGGACGAATCAATGAAGCGGGACGAAAATGAGTGGAAAAAATTCACTCCTGTCAAAAAATATATTGAGGCATGGCTGAATTCAACAAAAAATAATTTTATAAATGACTACAATTTTAGAATAAAGAATTTTGCAAGAAGAAAATTGAGTCAAATTACATCTGATAAGATGTTAACAAAACAATCGCCAAGAAATAAGTTTCAAATTTGCCACCAAAACTTTATCAGGGTGTAGAGAGATGGTGCTGGCCTGATTTTCTTAGCGTTGATATTGAATTGAAAACAAAATGGATTAATTTGTATGTATATTAAGGCATTGTCAGGACTACGATGGAGTCTTTAGGGCTTGCTCTTTTCATATAACTTGGAAAACAAACTAAATTTGTAGTTGACATTAAATGAAAATCATCCAAAATCTCCCTAAGAAATTCGGTCAATTTTCGTTTAGAAACCGCCAAAAAATTATTCGGTCTTGCACGTTTTTGGGTAAAATTTTGTTTTTGGTTTGGCTATTTGCCATGCAAAAATCACCTAATTTTGTAGAACTAAATTTCACTTTTTGTGTTCGAGTGATAGTTCACATTGACTACTAGTGAAATGGTAATTATAACTATTAATATCACTCGATCATCATGTTTTTAAAAAAAAATAAAAGTTTTTAGCTTAAAATCGATCCCCGTCCTGCTGTAGTCATACCTTTTGATAATTACTAATGAATAATATTTTTTTCTTTCTCCAGATATTTTCATTTATTTCATAAATTCCAGAGAGCTTATTCTTGTCAAGCACTCCGACACCGCAAGATTGCATTATTTTTCCAAAATTGTGGGCATATTTTCGTTTTTATTGGGTGATTTTTTTTTACATTTTTCTTTAATTTTTTTTTTCGGTTATTTTTCGTTTTAGTGATTTTTAATATTACTTTTTGTGCGATTTTTCTGTGGAAGATATTTCCTACCTCCAAATTTAAAGTTTTGTTGAACGATGGCATAGTACACAAATGTTGTCAACAGACATTAACCATTAAACTTTTCTTGTTAAAAAGTTGTGATAATTTTTTCGGTTAAATTTTTTCCAAAGGGCCTAAAACGACTAAAAAGGGCCTCAGGGCTTTTAAAATGAAAAAGGGCTCAAAAAAGCCCTAAAAGCCCCCAAATATCATCTCATTTGGGCAAGACACGGGTATTTCAATTTGACCGCTCCAGACTTCTTTTTCTTTTTTGTCAGTGTTTTAAAGTAACGGGCTTATGTAAATAAGCCACATACTCTCAAAGATTCTCTAGAAGCTCTCAAAGAGAATATCCGACAAGACTGGAGATCCGAGAACAGATCGACTAATAATGCGGGAAAAATAGCCCAAGTGATCATCAACAATAGTGGCACCTTTTGACCGATATCATTTTCAAAAACTGATGGAAAAAACTTAAGAGTTCGAATAACATTTTAAAAAAGTTGTGAAATTTGAGAAGTCAGTACTTTTTGAATAAAATTGTTTTTTCGGCAAAACAACGTTTTATATCTCAACATACACTTCTTTTAGTTCGATACACTTAGTCAAGCATTTTTCCAATGTTTTTCTTTTCCTTCCAAATAGAAGACGAAAATTCCTATCAAGGTCCTCAAAATATGCGTTTGCTTCAGTGATGACTATCCAAATTGTGAAACCGCCGATCCATTTCATCAGGTTTGGGAATAAGAAACAGTAGGAGAATAATAGGAGGCCAAATCTGGAGAATATCGTGGATGGGGTATTGCTCTGCGGGGGGGGGGGGGGGGTCATTGCGTTTTCATGAGGAAAAGCACTTTTTTCATCGCCAAGTGAAGTCGTTTGTAAACCAATATTAAAATACTAATTAAAATTTTATTGTTTTCCACATTTTTTTAACGAATCATGAATTTTCTTAAAACAATGTTCGAATTTTTTAAAAGTTTTTAAAATAACGTATATTCGAAAAATAAAAAAAAATAACATAAACGGACAGAAGAATGTGAAGGACTCATCAAATAAAACTATATAGAAACAATTAAATCTCACAAGAAAAATTTAAAAAGGGGATTCTCCGATAGTGCGAAAAAAATGTGAAGTGACTTTTAATATATATAAAATCTAAAAATCTAAACGGGCTGTTCATGCTGGAGCAAAAATCAGCTTTATGAAAAAAGCAACTAAACACAACATAAAAAGCAGGTTTTCGCCATGTATGTATGGCTTGAATTATGTTATTTTTGTTTAAAAAAAAAAAAGATTTGAACTATCAATAATTTTTTAATTATAAGTTTAAGTAATTTCTTATGTATTTATTAAATTTTCAGCTTAAGAGTCTTTCGGACTTTCTATCCGTTTATGTTACAAAAACATTCTGTTCGATGAAAGGTTAAACCAATATCAAATCCATCCAACATCTGTGAATAATATTCGCTGAAAATTTTACCCTTTTTAAGGTAATCGATGTGAATGACTCTGCATGCATCCCAAAAAAGGGTCACCTTGACCTTATTGGCAGGCAGAGCCACCTTGACCTTTTTGGTACACGCTCAACCGGAGACGTCCACTGTTTTGACTGTTCCCTGGGCGCTGGTGTGTTGTAACATATCCGTTCTTCATCCTCGACCCAACGGCGCAAAAACTCCTTCAGATTGCGATTGGACATCGCCAAACACACCTTTGAAGTAATCACATCGCGCTTTTGGTTGAGTGTTAGCAATCGCGACACCCATAGCGCAGATAGCTTTAACATTTCCAAATGTTCATGTTAAATGTAATATACCCACTCAGATGCCTACTTCATCAGCCACCTCACTCACTTTCATTCTCCGATCGTGCAATATCGTGCCATGGACTTAATGATTAAGGATTTACGATTTCTGCTGTGACAACCTCTTTAAGTTGAGCTGAAGGTTCGGCGTCACTTGCGCTGATACGACCACAAAGGAATTGTAAGCCACTTTTTAACAATTGAAATTGATAGTGCAAAAACCTCGACCAAACCTAATTTCTTCGTCAAGCCGTAACTGTGATGGTTTTTTTACGCAATAAATAAAGCTTGATGAGCACACGAGGTTGTCTTTTTAATAGCTGTCAAACACAAACTATTAACAGATAGTAGTTGACAGCACCAGTGTGAAATTGAAAAAATCCCTGACTTCTCAAATTGTCTACGTAGACATAGGGTAGACATAACATAGGGTGAGTCTTTTCGGGCTCTCTGAATAATCCCCAATTCACACAAAATTGACATGGTAATGTGATCTGATTTATAATGCAAAAAAGGTATGTTTATATAATCTACCTTATAAATTTAAAAATTGGTTTCGGTGTGTAACGGTCTTAATGCCTGCTGTCGCAGGCTCTCGAGCTTAGTAATCGATTTGGTGATCGGTATACGGCTTCATAATCGATTCGGTAATTGGCCGATTTAGTAATCGGCTCAGTAATCGATTCGGTAATTGGCTCAGTAATTGGATCAGTAATCGGCTCCGTAATCGTTCCAGTAATCGACTCAGTAACCCAGCGAC
This sequence comes from Coremacera marginata, assembly GCA_914767935.1. Lineage (NCBI taxonomy): Eukaryota > Metazoa > Arthropoda > Insecta > Diptera > Sciomyzidae > Coremacera > Coremacera marginata. The sequence continues at coordinate 139,384,307 of OU612045.1, forward strand.
GCACAGTGTTGCGGCTCCATATAAGCAGCTGACAAAATTAAAAGGAGTTGCCGTCGGATCATGAAATTTCGAGGAAATAAGTTCTACGACAAGAGAACTATTCACACATAATTTCGTTGAAATGGGATGAATGCAAAGCCCATCTCCCATTTAAACAAAATCGGTAATCTGGTGTTTTCCCCAAAAAAATTATTCCAAATCAATAAAATTTAGGGCGCTTAATTATTTCATGGCAAAAAATGGTTGGTGTAAAATTCAACAAAATCTATATAATTATTGCCAGCTTTGGGTAATCTGGTATATTTCCCAAAAAATTATCTCAGATCAATAAAATTTTATGCCCATTATTAATGAATAGCAAACAAATGTTGGTGTAAAAAAAGATCAAATCGGCCGACTAATACGCCTACCACCTATATAACCAAAATTGCTAATCTGGTATATTTCCCTTAAAAATTAACCCAGATCAATTAAGTTTTAAAGCAGGAAATAGTTGGTGAAAGAATAAATCAAATCGACCGACTAATACGCCTACCTCCCATATAATCGCAATCGGTAATCTAAAAAAAAAAAAAACGAAATGGTCATTTCAGCCCTTGAAAGGACTTTGACCGAGCTTCTTATGATCAATTGTGTTGTGTGTGATGTGAAATGTTTACACACAAATGATCGAGAACTGGACCTACATGTTTTACGCCGACTCCGAACGGCTTATGTTCTCAAGAAGCTTTTCATGGCAGTTTTTACTCTCTGAGGTTTGCCATTGTCTGCAGAGAGGTGACGGCCGAACAGAAAAATTAATTCAATTGAAAAAACTTTCTGTGTCGGATGGAGGATTCGAACCTGGGTTCTCTGGCGTAAGAGTCACACACTCTACCCACTACGCCACGGCCGCCACCAATCGGTAATCTGGTAGATTTAAATACCTCAAAAATTATCCCAAATCAATTAAATTTGGTGCTGTTCGCTCAACAATCAATTCAAATAAATAACAGAAAACCACTTTGTTTTAAATTCTACTTAAAAATATTTATTAAACAAAAAGATATTAAAAGGAGTTACACTTTATTAACTTGAAGGCAAGATCCACGTCTGTTACAGTAAACGGTTGAAAAGCGACAAACTAAAAAGCGGAGCAGCGTCAACTGCTTCAGCCCAAAATGTCTTGTACATACAGTACAAAGACAACAACAAAAATAACGCGATGAACAGTTTTATATACATTGTAGTTGTATAAACAAATAAATTGTGTGCTGCTAAGAGCACTGTTGAATGTTATAAATAACAAAAAAAAATGCAAGTTTGCATATTTGGTATGACGTGCCTCGAAGTTATTTAGATTATTGACTGGACAGCCATCCGAAACCTTTGTTTCAAGTGACTGAATAGTCATGAAAGAATTTAACTTAATTATAACTTAATTATAATAGTTCGCATTAAACATTCCGCCCCCCAAGGACGATAGTTCTTCAAGTATGTGCGAAGCCAGAGAGATATGCTTAGGTAAGTAGACCTCAAGGATGAGGAGTAAGGCCGATGGAGGTTATTGGTGAGTCGCCTGGTTGACTGGCTGCGCCTCGACTCGCAGCCGATGTGCCATTACTTTCATCGCTTTCTCGAGTGGAATCGTGGGAATCTATATTCGGAAGAAAACAAATTTTTCTGATTGGTCGTTTAAAAATTTTACCATTGCATTTTAAGGTAACTACGCGGACCAAGTTATCTTTGCCTGGATGAACTTCGGTAATGCGTGCTAAAGGCCATTTTCCAGGTGGACATCTCTCATCGTATAGTAAAACCAGATCTCCGATTCTTGCATTCGTGCGTATAGTTGCCCATTTTGGTCTCGATTGCATTCGACTTAGGTATTCTGAGCGCCATCTTGACCAAAAATGTTGTTTCATCTGTTCTATCAATCGCCAGCGATTGTTGCCGGTTGTTTTAAGATCGAGGAGGTCCTCATTTGGTATGTTGATTGTAGGCTCACCAATTAGAAAATGAGCGGGTGTGAGCGCATCGCAATTTTCAACATCTTCGTTAAGTGGACTTAGTGGTCGTGAGTTTAGACAGGCTTCAATTTCAGCTAGAAGCGTAGCTAGTTCTTCATAGTTTAAAACATGGTCCTGCATGATTCTTTTCAAATGATGCTTGGTAGATTTCACGCCTGCCTCCCATAAACCACCAAAATGGGGAGATGCAGGAGGAATAAAATTCCAGGTAGTACCTTCTTCAACCAAAAGTTCTCTCAGATCCTTCGTTAACGCAGAAGTATTTTTTGAATGCATTTTTTGTAAAGCAGTATCAGCACCTACAAAGTTTGTGCCGCAATCTGAATATATTTGACTACATTTACCCCTTCTTGAGACAAATCTTCGGAATGCAGCAATGAAAGCCTCAGTGGAGAGGCTCGATACGGCTTCTAAGTGGATGGCTTTAGTTACCATACACAAGAATATACATATATATCCCTTTGAAATTTTCGAATTTCGAAGTGAAGACTGTCGAACATCGATGGGTCCTGCATAGTCCACACCGCTATGTAGAAATGGTCGAGCTGGCTTAAGTCGAATTGATGGCAAATTTCCCATAAGTTGCTCAGCAGTTTTGGCGGTATACTTAAAACATACTAAACAGCGTTTCAAGATGTTTTGTGCGATATGTCGAGCATTTGGTACCCAGTATTTACAACGAACGAAGTTCAACATCAATTGAATGCCACCATGTAATGTTCTAACATGAGCATCTGAAAAGATTAGAAAGGTAAGTGGATTTTTATTTGATAAAAGAATTGGATGTTTCATAGATGCCGGAATGTCTGCAAGTTTAAGTCTGCCACCAACTCGTAAAATTCCAGTTTTGTCCAAGAAAGGACACAGGTTTGCAATAGCGTGCCCCTTTTGTAGGCAACCATTGGATATCTCTTCGATTTCTCTAGAAAAATCTATCTGTTGAGCTATTCGAATAAGATGATTAGTTGCCATTTGTATTTCTTGAAATGATATAAACCCTATACGGCGATCTTCCTTTTTGAGACAGTTATGATGAAATCGAAGCAGGTAACTGGTAATGATGAGTGTTTTTCTCAATGTAGAATATTTTACCAATATATCTGGATATGACTTCGAAACAAGATTCGATACTTGAACGGATTTACGTTCCTCTAAGTTTGTGTTCACTGCTGGATCAATATCGGACGGCCAAGAGGCAGGAACATCTCTCAGCCAAAGTGGACCATGCCACCATAGATCATGGTTAACTAGGTCTCGCGGCATAACACCTTTTGTTGCGCAGTCAGCTGGGTTATCCTTCGTAGGTACGTAACGCCACTGACTTATTGAAGTCAATCGTTGAATTTCAGCTACACGATTTGCTACATAAACAGTCCAGCGAATTGGTTGTGCTCTTATCCAGGCTAACACAGTTGTGCTGTCACTCCATAGAATTACTTCATCTATGGATCCTTCGAGTGATTCTGATACTTTGTTTATTAGTTTTGCCAATAACTGTGCTGCACATAATTCAAGCTTTGGTATTGATAATGTTTTAAGGGGTGCAACCTTTGTTTTTGCTTGTAATAACTGTATTATAATGTCTCCATTTTCCATTATAGTCCTTGAATAAACGGTTGCGGCAAATCCAACTTGTGAAGCATCACCAAATCCGTGTAATGAACATTTTCTTTGTTTAGAAATACCAATATATCTATGAATTTGTACCTCTTCTAAGTACTTAAGTGAGTTTCGATACTCCATCCACTCTATTCGTATATTGTCGGGGAGCAAATCGTCCCATTTGATGCCAGCGAGCCATAATTTTTGGAATAACAGTTTAGCAATAATTGTTGTCGGTGCCAGCCATCCTAGTGGATCAAAGAGTTTCGAAGCATCAGACAACAGGCTTCTCTTAGTAGGAGCCGATGATGTATCAAAGTTAACTATAAATGAAAAACAATCAGTATATGGTTTCCAATATAAACCTAATGCTTTTATAAAATTATCTTGATTAAGTTCAACAGAATCTGATGATTCCCTTAGCTCATGTGGTATTAATTGAAGTAAATCCATTGAATTTGAGGCCCATTTCCGCAAATTAAATCCACCAGCATTCAGTAATTTGCACAGTTCTTGTTGTAGAGCGAGGGCTTCTGGAACATCATCAGTTCCAGTCATGATGTCATCCACATAAATATCAGTCAAGAGCTTATCCGCTGCATCGGGATATCGATTATATTCATCTCTAGCTAGTTGTTGAAGAGTTCGAATTGATAAGAACGGTGCGGAAGTAGTTCCGTACGTTACAGTGTTTAATTTATATATTTGAACTGGTTCATTTTTAGATTTCCTCCACAATATTTGCTGATACCATTGGTGTTCTGGTTTTATAAGTATTTGTCTGAACATTTTCTCAATGTCAGAGCTCAACGCAATTTTGTGTCTGCGCCATCGTAGAATTATTTGAGACAAATCGCACTGAAGAGCAGGGCCTGGTGCTAACTCTTCATTCAACGACCGTTGATTACGATATTTGCTAGACCCGTCAAAAACTACACGAAGTTTTGTTGTCGTACTACTTTGTTTTTCAACTCCGTGATGAGGAAGATAATACGCATTTTTCTTTACGTCATGTGGGTACTCGCCTACTAGTTGCATGTGTCCAAGATGAAGATATTCATCCATGAATTTGCTGTATTCTTTATACAACTCAGGTTTTCTCTCAAAAGTTTTCTCCATATTACGTAGCCTAATGCTAGCACCAATATGAGAATCTTCAAAGTCTTGAATTGATTTTCCTTCAATTTCAGCTTTGAATGGCAATGATACTATATACCGACCTTTGTCGTCTCTTTTATAGTTCGAAATAAAATGATTCTCACATGCAACTTCTTCTAATGTAGGTACCCGTTTTTGGGTCAATTCTTCTTGTTCCCAAAAGCGCCTTAATTGATCATCTATTTTGCAAAAATGAGTGCTAATGGTGAACTCTTGATTCAAAGAACTTATTGGTCCAGAGAGTATCCAACCGAAATAAGTTTCTTGGAAAAGTAGTCCATTTTCATTTTTATGTTGGCCCTCTTTTAAGATTAAACCATATACATCAGCGCCTAATATAATATCAATTGGACGTGATTCGAAATATTGAGGGTCAGCAAGATTGAATGGTAAGCTTGATGTTATTTTTAAAGGCGAAATGCTTCGATTTGGTAAGTATGTTGATAAATTTGGCAAAATAAAAGCTTCAACAGCAACAGAGAATGTGTCATGATTTGAATATAGTCGCATATAAGTGGACTTCCGTGCATAATTGACTTGATTAGGATTTACCCCATGAATTTTGAGGTGAGTAGGATGACAGCGAAGTTTGTATGTTTGCACAAACTGTTCAGTGATAAATGATCCTTGAGATCCTTGGTCTAGAAGTGCTCTTGCCCAAACTCTACCATTCGGGGTTTCAATTTTCAGCAAAAGTGTTGCAAGTAAAATATTAGTTAAGTATTGCGGCTGATGCGCATCGAGAGTGGAAACGTGATGGTTTTGTAAACTGCTTGAGCTTTGCTTGACTGTGATATTTTTAGCTGTCTCACTTGGAGAAGTATTATGTAGGAGAGTGTGATGCTTCTGATTACACACTTGGCAAGTATAGCTTGATTTGCAATCACAAGCCTTATGTCCGCTACTTAAGCAATTCATGCAAATTGATTGGCTTTTCACGAACTTAATCTTATCTTCCAATGAGTAAGATTTGAATGCCCAACACGAATAGAGGGAATGAGATTTTTTGCAGCAGAGGCAAAGTGATGATTTGTTAAGACTGAATGTCTTAAGCTGAGAGCGCGATGGCCCATTCATAGATTTTGGTTTAAAGGCAGCTTCAGCTGTGCCTAAGGTTTCTAACGTTCGGAAGGTACTTTCCAAGAAATGAAACAGATTTTCAAGTTCTGGAAGTTCATTTGAAGCTCTGAGAGTGTGCTCCCAATCTTTTCTAGTTTCTGTATCAAACTTTTGTACCGTAAGGTGTACAATCATTGGGTCCCAATTATCAGTAGGGATATTTAGATTAGCAAGTGAAGATAGACATTCCTTGGTAGTATCTAATAAAGTTTTGATCGCTGAGTGCGAAGGCTTACTACACTTAGGAATAGCGAAGAGCTTTTGAAGAAGCGTGTCTACAATAATGCGTTTATTGTGAAACCTGTCCTCCAATGTCTTCCAAGCTAGATCATAATTTGCTTCAGTTGCAAATATATGTCTTATTAAATGTTCTGCCTCTCCCTTGACGGAGCCCTTAAGATAGAACATTTTCTCAATTTTGTTCAATGACTTATTATTATGAACCAGAGATGTGTACAGGTCTCGAAATGAAAACCATTCTAGGTAATCACCTGAAAATGTTGGAACAGCAATTTTGGGCAGCCTTGTTTCTGCTCCCAAAATTGTGTCCTCTCGTTGCACATAGACTGTGCTAGAATGGGGTGGTGTGCATGGATCTATAACGCCTTCAGTTTGAATAATGTCTAAGAGTTCTCCCTTTAATTCGAAGGTTAACTCCCTATAATGATAATATATCTCTTCGGTAATGTATGGAATATCCTTTGATTCCAATGATGTTTCTTGAGCTATTTTTAATATATCGAAATGATTTTTCTTTACCTTATCAAAGTTGTTGTTCAGTTCATTTAACACGGTGGTAGAGTATCCTCTAGATTTACTTCTTCGTTCACGTACCATCTTTATCATGCGTGACAAATCGTCAAACGCATCGCGTTGTTCTTCAATTAATTTTTCCATCGTTGTTGATCTTTCAGATACAAAATACAGTGCTGATAATCACTAGAGTTCCAAGGAAATACAGTAGAGCAGCGGCACAGCAAGCTAATTGTAGCGCACAGCAGGGCAGCCCGGAAGTGCAAGATGATATTCCAATTAAATATAGCAGAGTTGTTATGAAGATGCAAACAAAAGCTTTTGAATGCATTTAAATTTCTGTTAAGTTCCCGGGTTTCGGCACCAAAAAATGTTCGCTCAACAATCAATTCAAATAAATAACAGAAAACCACTTTGTTTTAAATTCTACTTAAAAATATTTATTAAACAAAAAGATATTAAAAGGAGTTACACTTTATTAACTTGAAGGCAAGATCCACGTCTGTTACAGTAAACGGTTGAAAAGCGACAAACTAAAAAGCGGAGCAGCGTCAACTGCTTCAGCCCAAAATGTCTTGTACATACAGTACAAAGACAACAACAAAAATAACGCGATGAACAGTTTTATATACATTGTAGTTGTATAAACAAATAAATTGTGTGCTGCTAAGAGCACTGTTGAATGTTATAAATAACAAAAAAAAATGCAAGTTTGCATATTTGGTATGACGTGCCTCGAAGTTATTTAGATTATTGACTGGACAGCCATCCGAAACCTTTGTTTCAAGTGACTGAATAGTCATGAAAGAATTTAACTTAATTATAACTTAATTATAATAGTTCGCATTAAACAGGTGCATATAATTATTTTATGGCAAAAATAGTTTCATACGCGACAAAAAATACATGACCATCTGTTTGACGGATTTGAAAGAAACTCTCAATTTTACTCTGAATTTATTTTGTATTTTAGCCAAAACATGCTTAAGAAAAGTGGTGATAAGATCCTTAATTTTAATTTTCTCAAGCTCAACTTTTAGGATGTGTTGATGTATTGAGAAAGAGTTGTTATAAATCATTCTTTAAAGTAAAAAAGAATGGAAGTAAACAAGAATGGGCTTTTTTTTAATTGTATTATGTATATTATATATTTTGTATATTATTTTTGGCTACAACTTGTGAAATACATCTTTGTTAATACTTTGCGTAAAAATTATACTAAAATGTGGGCGTTTTTGGAAAATATTTTCAACAAAATTATAAAACAAAAGTTTCGTGAAATTTTCAAGGCAGCATATAAGGAAAACAGCTTCCATAAATGGATAGATATAGCAAAATCCTTTAAGATTCACATAATATAAGCTCTTGACAATAAATTTTGCATACCTACTTTTACAAATTTACGACTTTTTTACCATACCTAATTTTGTCCACTCGCGTTACACTGTGCGCCGTTCATTCTGTTCAGGATATGAGTTGATGCTTTCAGCGAAAAAACAAAAGCAAAATACATTTTGATATGGTCGAATTTCGAATACATGCGATACAAATTTTCTTTATTTCCACACCCACATAAAATCAATGTTCGAAATCTTTTTCAATATTCCTTAATCCATAGAAGCCGGCAAACACTTTTGTTGTTTTTAACCCCCCAAAAAACCGAATTTTTTCATTTCAAAAACATTTTTTAAAAAACTCCTCTCAAGGAAGATTGTCAAGGAATTAAGGCATAGTATATACAAAGATATCCTTAAGAAACTTTAAGCACCGCTGAATGTTTAGTCTTGTCAATTTGTCCTACAACAATACTTAACACTATGCAAAAGAAAATTCACCTCTTTTTTGACTCTTAATTATTCGAACATAAATTGAATAAATATTTAATCGTTAGTTATAAATATATTTTAGACGTTTGTTTAAAAAGATTCATTTCAATGCAACAAAAATATCATTGTATGATATGTTATTGAACTACATTCAAAATAATTGCATTCATTATAATTATTAATTATTATAAAATTGAAAACAGAGATTTATAGAGTAGCATTTAATATATCGTTTTTCGCCTTTCCACATTTGATGCCTCGACCCAATGCCACATGGTCACGGTTTCCGTTTTGATATCCTGTTCATTATTTCAGCATAAATTTGTGCTTTATATACATATGTTTATGTTATTATTTGTGCAACTGTGGAATGCGCTTTCGTTACTCATGATGATAAAAACAATAAAAAATAATTATAAATGAAAGAAGCATATGTGAAAAATAATGTGTACCTTTTAGTTGCATTTGTCGGATCGATAATAATAAAGTAATTAATAATTTTACCAGTAGTTGCATTGCTGTTTTTTTTTACGAAACTTTTTTCTCCGAATAATTAAAGTCTTCAATTGTTGTTCAAAATGCGAGATATTTGACCAACATCAATAATTAAACCTACTTTTCATACAACAAAATTACATTTTAAATGCTGCATCCAGTCAGTACCGGAGTTTTTTAAAAAAAATCTGTTTACCGCATTAGGAATTAACCGTCGCAAAAACACAATATTTTATATTTCAGTTTTTGTTCCATTCGCAATGAACTTATCCTACCGCAAGCTAGCTGATTGGTGCGAAGCGAAGAAAACATAGCCGCCGTAGCGGCCAGTGTTGAAGAAGACCCAGAAATGTCGATTCGGCGTCGATCAGCTGAATTATGCATGGCCAGAGAGTCAACCAAGCTTATTTTGTGGTTGGCTTTGGGCCTACATCGGTATATCCGTGCTGTGGTTCCGACAAGACATGCCATACAAGCAACGCAGCGCTCGGAGTGGTGCAGAAGAAATTTAGCGACTGAGTCATTTCATGGCGAACGTTCATCAATTGACCGCACCGACTATCCATCTTGACACCCCTCGATTATCTTAGGCCAATATTCGAGACGCAATCGCTGAAAAAACGCCACACATATTGGACAGAGTCATCAAAACTGTAGTGACGGATTTGCATGCTATTCCGTACATACAAAATGGCATGAATTACATTCATACATACAAAACAAAGTCAGAAACAGTTTAATATCTTACACCGTTGTTGTTTTATTTAAATATCTTTTCCAATCGTTATTATTTCCTCAACCTGTATATTTTTAAGCAAAAGTTCGGGAGCATGCAATTACACCCCAATAAGTTATGGCCCAAAAAATAAATGAAAAAGTCCTCACAATTTGAGGTCCAATTAAATAGCGCAAAAAGACCCAAATTTCATGAAATAAGACCCTTAAAAAAAATTAAATTGCACCCAAAAATTGGTTTTATTTTTATTACAAACGTGAATAAATTAATATCCTTAAGAATTTTTTGAGCTTATCAAGAACTTGAAAAAAAATAGTTTTCCCCTTGTACGATATCTAAAGGGTGATCCAATAAGAGCTTCCTACTTTGTTTTCTACATAAGATACATGAAAATCTATGTATCGCTGCTTATCTTTATTTGGAATGATAGATCGGTTACTACAACTCAATGTTTAAAAATTATTTCCTTCGAATGTTGCCCACGACTAACTCTTAAATGGTTCATTCTGTGGGTTTAATTCTCGACAACTCTTTCGAGCATATCGGCCGGTATTCCCTGAAAAACACGAGTTATATTGGTTTCCAAAGTGTCAATAGTTTCGGGTTTGTCGACATAAACAAGTGTTTTAACATATCCAGAAAGAAAGTAATACAATGGCGTCAAATGGTCAAATGGCGTCTTGGTGGCCCAAATGGTCCTGTTAATTGACCATTTCTTGAGATGATGTTTTCATCGAACGTTTAACTCAATAAAGCGATTGTTTCTCCAGTTGTATGGCATGTTGCGCCATCCTGTTGAAACCAGTGGTCGGCTACACCAATATCCTGAATTTTTGGCAACAAAAATTCATTGATCATTGCTCTGTAGAGAGCACCATTGACCGTAACACGAGCATTTTTGAAAAAATACGGTTCGATGATGCCTCCTGCCCATAAACCACACCAAAGAGTACATTTATCGGGATGCATTGGAAGCTCTTGGATTGCTTCTGGTTGTTTATTGGCCCAAATACGGCAATTTTGCGTGTTAACGTAGCCGTTCAACCATCGTCGCTAAACAAAAATTTTCAAAAAAATAATGAATCAGTTTGAAGTGGCTACACCAAGATCAGCCGGCTTCAATTCTTATACGAGCTGTATTTTATAGGCCTTCAGACCAAGATTACGTCTCAATATACGCCACCATGATCCATGAGATCCATGAGATGCCCAAAGCCAGAGATCCGCGACAAATCGATTGGTCACTGCTACTGCAGCAATATTCTCAAAATTACGGGTTAAATGCACTGTGGTTGAATAATGAATGCCCAATTTTGTAAAATTGGTTCGAAATTTGGTGATGGTGTTACGAATAGTGCACTCAGTTGGACGGTAATAATGACCAAAATGATGTTGAAGAACTCTATAACATTATCCAACTGATGACTGATTTTGGTAGTAAGTTTTCACAATTTATAAACGTTGTTCAGGAGTAAGTCTATTTATGATTAAGTCGTTTTGAATTTTGAACGCAAACGTCATATGGACAAGCCATTTGACACATAACAGCTGTCAAAGCAGCCCCGTTCAACAAAAAAAATAAAAAAAATATAAAAATCTAATGGTGTCCGTATGTCTCTCCATCACTATTGAACCGTTCCAATGGTGTTGTTAAATTTTTTACGCTGTGTCATAACTGGTCAAGAGTTTTAAAACTTATTTGTACAACATCGGAAGAGCGGTTCTCGCCCATACGATTTCTCATATAAAATCGCTAAATATCAGTTTTTCGTGGAAGTTACAGTGACAGAACATTGAAACTCAGAATGGATTACAACTTGGTGATGTCTTTCTTATATGATAGAAAACTTGGACGGACATTGGGCAAGGGGGTGTGGCTACATCCAAATTTTTGACATCGAATAACTTTGGAAGTAAAAATCACAGAATATTAAAATTCAGCAACGCACACCGGGTATAAACTAGTGTTTTTATAAATTTGCAATTCAAACCCATTGAGTTTAAATGGTACTATAATTTTAATAGTCGTATTCTGATATTTATAAGTTGGGTCTTAATTTCATTTCTGATATTTTGTTTTTGGGTCCAAGGAAAATTAAATATGGTCCCAAAAATTAGATATGATCCCAAAAAATCAAATATTGCCCCAAATTGTTTTATTGTTGCTGTACAACTTTTTTGTTTTGCCTTTTTTCACTTTTTTTTTTGCCATAACTTTTGGGGTGCAATTGCTGCATGTCGCCAAAAAATCAAATTTTTTTAATGAAAAAGGGCATTTTTCTGCACTAAATATTTCACTTGTAGACGATTTTATGGTATGATGGACGAATATAGAAATTTTTAGAAAGAAGAAACAAAAAATTATGTTTTTGTAATTACCTATCATATGTCAGAAATTTATAATGAGAACTTTTGTTATGGAAAATTTTTGGATGGAATTCAGATTTTTATTCATAAATCGTGATTTTTCGCACTTCGACCCAAATTTCGGTAGCAAGAATGATAGACCTGGAGCTGAGCATAGTTCCCATTCCAATACGTCGATTCTCACCCAAATTTATCTCAAGTGGGGTCAAATGTATTACATGTTCCTATTAGTTTTCCCCCTAACATTTCTTCTGAACAAATCCACTCCCTATTAATCACTCTTCTAGGAGTCCCCCTAGCTACCCAGCAAAAAAGTTCAATACTTGTATTCACATAAAGAGCGCTTCATTCTCCTTGCAAGTAGTGCTGTTTGTAAACGCTATTTTTGCACTTTCCGTAACGATAACGTTGCACTTGAAAAGAAAGTATACTTCAAATACTTTTTAAATCCATGTAATCGTTTCGCGTCAATAAAAAAATTTGATTTGATTTTGTCAAACTTGCTGTTATTTGTTATTAAAAAACAAATTTTTCAATTGAGATGTGGTAGACTGGTTGACGTGTTTGCCTTGTAACCGAAATGCCCGGGTTCAAACCTGACTGGCGATGATAGTTTTTCGTTTTTAGTTTGTTTTAAAAATTTGCTTATAAGTTATTCTGTTATTATAAACCAAATTGTACACCTAAACTGTGGCGGCCATGGCATACTGGTTGGGGAGCATGCTCTGTAAGCGAGATGCCTGGGTTCGAACCCAGGCTGGGTAATTGTTTTTGGTTTTGTTTTAAAAATTTTAAATATTTACGTATTTGATTTATGCTACAAGGAGAACAAAGCGCTCGGTTCTTGCTACGTTTTTATATCAAATATAAGGAGAACAAAGAGCTCCGCTCTTGCTACGATTTCATATTTTCTACAGCGGGAGCGGAGCGCGTATGACATGACTATGCTAAAAATGCCGCTATACACAAGGAGAATGAAGTACTCTACTGTTTTTTGGAGCACTTCAGATGCGCTAATGGAGCGCTCGCTTCCATGCTGAGTAACAATACCAACAACGATCATAACATAAACAACAAGGTACAGACAAGGTCAGTAACAACAACGACGCACAGTCAAAGACAAGAACAATACGGTTGTGCAGTGGCAGCGGGGGGACAGAGTTCCACTCATAATCATACTTATAGTGGGGTGAATATTTTAGGTGGTGGTTACGGTGGTGTTGGATATTTGCGGCGATTTTTGCGGTGCTTGTATTTATTCCCTTTTTCGTGAAAGGATAATCCGCCGCTTATCCGAAGTTCAGATACCGCAGAGTGTTTGACATTCGTGTGATCGGCTAAAGAAACAGAAATTTGTGTTCTGAGTCAAAGCGGTGGCATTGATTATTTTAAGATTATTTAATGTGGCGCCCGTGGCATACTGGTTAAGTTGCGTGGCTGGCATGCGAAAGAGCCCAGGTTCGAATCTCATTTGACAGAATGTTGTTTCAATTGAACTAATTTTTCTGTTCGGCGTCACCTCTATGCAGACAATGGCAAGCCTCAGAGTAAAAACTGCTATGTAAAGCTTGTTGAGAACAAAATCCGTTCGGATTTGGCATAAAGCTTTTTAGATCTAGTTCTCAACACGCGCTACACTATTGATCATAAGAAGTTCTAACAAAGTCAAAGTTCAAATGTTATTTTAACTCCATAAAAAGTCCCAAGAGTTTTATCAAAATTTAAAAAGCATCCGGATTTGATGTGAAAAATGGGTTTTCATTAATTTCGAGTAAAGGTTTGTTTTTAATTATAAGTGCCAGACAGTTGTGGAATTTCGTTTTTTTTTTTTTTTTTGATAATGAGGGGTTTTCTTCGGTTATGGCAAAAAGCCATTCTTATAAGAAGGGGTTGCGAGTAATTAAGGTAAATTTTAGGCAAAAGCGGCTAAAATGAAGGCAAATTTATAAGATTATTTTTAAAAACATTTATTTTATGTATAAGAAATTCCATTTGCATGAAAATTTAACATCATCAGTATCAGATCAAGGTTGTAATGATTCCTTTAGGAATTAATTCCGCCTCAATTTCAATTCCTTGGAGTTAGAAATTCCTCAAGAGTGGAATTGAAAAAAATCGTCAGTTCCATTACAAGAATTGTGATTGGTAATTGAGTGTTTCAATTCCTCAGGAATGGAATTGGAAAAAATCGTCAATTCCTCACGAATGGATTTCGAAAAAATCGGCAATTCTATTACAGGAATTGTAATTGGTAATTGAACGTTTCAATTCCTCAGGAATGGAATTGGAAAAATTCCAATTACAGGAATCAATTCCATTACAGAAATTGTAATTGGCGGTTGGAACTTCAATAACTTTGTCATTAACTCAAAACACCAATAACTGCAAAATTAAAAATAACTTCCGAAGTTCAAAGGTTCTGAACTATTTAAGCTCTTTTAACCGATGCAATATTTTATATGATCGGACATTAAATTGTTACTGCGGTGCTATAATAAAAAATGTTTATGTTTCGTTTTGTTTGATAACTTGTTGGCATTATGCCTCTGTCATGAAAACTTTCGCTACTATTGGCAAAAGACTAGGACAGTCGACTTTCACAAGCTTCTCTTGAGGCGAATGTTTTACCAGCAAATTTATTCGCCATAAACAGGAACAGGCTATAATCACTGTGTCCGGTGCCAGGTCAGGACTACAAAGTGGATGCATAAGAACCTCCCAACTAAGCTCCCGGAGCTTTTGGCGAGTCACTATCTAATTCATTTTCACACTATTCACATTTTCAGCCGCCTGGTTTGCGTTTTCGACTTCAGAATTCTCTCAGTTTGTAGAACATGATATCCTACTTATTTCAAAAATTTTTACTATTCTAATTTTGAGCAAAAAAACTGATTATTTTTAAATTTTATTTATATAAGTCAAAAATAAAAAACCAAATTAGCCTGATATTTTTTGAGCACAAAATATCTGGTAATTTTTTGTTTTTTAAGAAAAAAATAAAAAGCAGAATTTGTCAGACATTTTTTGAGCACAAAAAACCGGTAATTTTTGATTTTTATTTTTTAGGCAAAAATAAATGCAAAAAATAACATAATATTGAGCTTTCGTTAACATGGTGAGCTTACTCTCTCTCTATTAAATCTGTCGAATATCGTACCCAATTTCTCTATTTACTGTTACTTGTTTTGGTGTATTTTTGTTGCGGGAACAACCTTGCTTATTGCTCCATAGTTTTAAACAATATTTTTGCACATTAACACTGAACACACCCAACAGCTTCTTGCTCTTGAGCGCAGCTGCGCGTTAATGGAAATCATATCCTCATTTACTCTTTTCCTCTCATTCTCACCACCATAACAACACTCAGAATATTAAATTATTTTTTTTTGTTATTATTTCATCGAGCTTAAAAATGAAGATATAGCAAAACTTTTTGAATTCAAACAAAGCTTTCTTTGTAAGCAAAATTCCTTGAACACATTTTTGTTTACACAAAATCAGCTGTTTCACAAATAAATAATTAATTGCCGCGATAGTAAAGCGCATTCTTTTAATAAAATGTTGTGCTCGCATGTGAAAGCTTTTTCATGATTTTACTATAATTCGATTACGTAATGTAAACTTTTTTCTTCTTATATTCTCATCTCTCTTCAGAATTCATTCAATTTTATTGTTGTATACGTTAGGTATTTTTAAATTTGAAAGCAGTGGCTCTTTAGTATAATTAAATTTGTATCATTTACAATGGATGCAGCGTTGTCGCAGGAGGAAATATCCATGCAAGTAATTGCGTTGGTGTCGGTTATTCTGCGAGAGATGGACAACCTATTAAATTTAGGAGAAACAAAATGTTTGGCGATTTGGAAAAAAAGATTACAGATTTATCTGCCGAAAACCACGTGAAGTAGTAAAAGAAATGCACTTACACAGTATTACAGAAGTTTACATACCCCCACATATTTTAGTTTTTTAAATAAATGTTAATAAAAAAATGCTAGAATAATATTTATTATTTTGTATCGCATTTTATTGGAAAAACTAAACTTAAAAATATTATAACTTCATGGGTATTTAGTAAATAACATAAAATAATTCATGTTTTGGTTTTCTTCAAATTTACATAAGTTTACATACGGATGGTAAATATACTGAAAAAAATCTTTAATTAGTAGTTTGTGTGTCCTCCTTTGGCTTTTATTACAGCTGATAATCGAGATGGCATGGATAAAGCGAATTTTTTGGTTATTTCAGGATTCATTTTGCTCCACTCGTCCTTCAAGGCTTCCTTCAACGATGAAATGGATGTGATGTGACGTTTTTTCAGACCTCGTTTCAAAATATCCCATAAATGCTCAATAACATTTAGGTCAGGAGATTGTGGGGGATGTTCCAGCTTGTGTTTGACGTTATAGAGAAGCCATTCCTTCACTATCTTCGAAGAATGCTTTGGATCGTTATCCTGCATAAATATTAAACTTCCTTCCAGATCCAACATTTCAATGCTAGGGAGGTAGCTGTCCTTTAAAATATCCACATACATGGTCTTATCCATAATACCATCGATGAATCGCAGTTTGCCAACACCATTTGCTGCCATACATCCCCAGACCATGACTGACCCACCTCCATGTTTCACTGTGGAGTTAACATTTTGGGGTAATAACTCCGTATTTGCCTTGCGCCACACTTTGGAACGGCCATCACCTCCAAATACCATAAATTTACACTCATCGGTGAATATTACTCTTTCCCAAAAAGTGGGGTCATTTATATGAACGTTTTCATACTTTTGTGCGTATTGCAAGCGTTTTTGTATGTTCACAGCTCTTAGTAGTGGTTTTTTTCTTGCAACTCTGCTATTATAGCCATTCCTTTTGATGGACCTGCAAACGGTCTGGTCGGAAACAGTTACTCCCAGATCAGTCTTTAATTTTCGATTTAATTCGACTGCGCTTTGCTTAGGATTTTCTTTGACGGAGCGAATAACAGTTCGTTCTGTTCGAATATCAAGTATTCGAGGGCGGCCGGAACGAGCTTTACTTTCGTAATTTCCACTTTCTTTGAAATTTTTTATTATTGTTTGGACCGTAGGCTTTTTTAAATGTAATATTTGTCCAATTTCGTTGAGAGATTTAACGTCATTTGTTAATTTAATGACTGTTTTTCGAATTGGTTCACAAATTTCTTTGCCCTTACCCATTTTACTGCACTAACGAGAGTTTATAATTTTCCTTATACAAATGTTACCACACTCTATGAGATTAAAAGCTCCACTAATGAGATGAAGCAAATTATCATGAAATTTGCACCGGTTCTAATAACGGTACATCAATTCTTAAGAGGGGTATGTATACTTATGTAAATATGAAAATTAACGCGTTATGTTGTTATTTTCAAATAACAACAACAAAATTATTCTACATCGTTCGTAAAATTATATATTTTATATTTAATTTATAAATAATAAATAAAAAGTAAAAAAAAATATACTGTTTTGAAGAAAATAGAAATTTGTTACCCGTATGTAAACTTTTGTAATACTGTGTATGTAATAAGCTGCGTAGCTAGGGGAGATTATGCGGGTAGTCCGCTCCGAAACCATAAAGTTATCAACAAATTTCCTTATGCTATATTTATAATAACAAAAAAAATTTTAACTAGGTGATTACCTTTAAAAAAATCAAACTGAAAAATTAATGAAAGATTTCAGAGTTTGGTTTCATTGTTTCTGCGTACAATGATAGAAAAATATGTAAAAAAGCCATCTAATTGTAATTCTGTTAGTTGTGAAAGGAGATTTTTGAAGTTAAAAATCATAAAAGCCTATCTGAGATCTACAATCTTGCGTCTAAGTAATTTCGCCATATTATCTATAGAGCACCAAATAAACCATGAAAAAAATATAGAAACTGTAATAATAGTTTTTGAAAGAAAAAAAACAAGAAAAAATATATGATAATTCTAACAAAAATTAACTAACCCTCACTCGCATATTCGATTGGAATTGCAAAATATTGCTTAAAAAACCAGAAATCAAAAATTGCGCTTCCACATGCGTAAACCAAATGTAGGGCGCACCGAACAAGAGGGAGCACCTTCACGAAGGTTCTGCTAACAATTCCAGTGACTCGTCCGCCACTCTCCATGTTGTCTGCTGCCGTTACGTTGTCGACCGCCTCATCTAAAACGGGACCTGCGGTCGTCGGTATTTTTTATGAATAAGAAATTGCGTAAAAAATGTTACATTCAATTATGTTCGATGTCACCACTATCCAATTTGGCGATGCTGATCACGTCGAGGTCACCACTTACAGCAGCATCCGATGAAATCAAAATTAAACTCAACAAATAATTTAAAAGTTATTTAATTATTTTATAAAGAAAAAATTAACATGTTGCTCAAGCTACACCAAAAAAAAAAATGTTGTAACATTAAAGAAAATTGTCTTACTATTTAAAAAAGTTATTTATTTTTGACTCGATCAAGATAACTTGTTAATGTAACAAGATGGTGTTGTTAAATACAAAATTTTTATAGTTGAGAAATCAACGAGAATGTTGTTAATATGAAAAGACAATGTTGTCATCTTTAAAATGTCGTATCTTTAAAATAACAAGGTCACCAGAAATAAAAATTGTTGATGTTAATCTGACGATAGCACCTCTTCACATTTGAAAAAATCAATGTTGATGTAAAAATTCTTGTTTTATATATAAACTTACCCATGGTCACTGAAAAGACACTTGTCGTTAATAAAACGAAGGCATGGTTTCGATTTAAGAACAGATTTCTTTATAATAAAGAATTTATATATTTATATCAAACTGATTTCTTTAAAAAATTTTGTATAATCAATGGCAAAACGCATGCTATCACCTCATTGGGGGGTTTTTGTCTAATTTCATAAGAAAATTTTAGTGAGATAGAGTTTTTTACTTCATATGAGCACGGAATTGTGTGGGAAAAAACTCCAACTGAGGTGATTGCGTGCGTTTTAAAAAATAAGGCCGTTAATGTGGCCAGTTATAAGGCAAGTAATAATTAAAAGCAAGTAAAGTGGTTTTATATAGTGACTTAAGCTATAATGTTTGTTGAGGCATAAATAATTTTTCTTTAATAACACTGAGATAACTAAAATGTATCGGAGAAACCGCTACTTGTTTCAAGTAGAGGAATACTTCCAGAACACGGCCTTATACTCCGTCCTTATACACGCAAGTCATGCATCTCTATTGCCCCAATGCGTTTTTGAGTTAATTTTACATATTTCAGCTTCCAATTTATTGAATTTATTGCATAAAATTCATGATTTTGCATATTTTCTAAACTTTTCACAAAACAATTTCTTTAATATTTGACTGCGTTCTTAACCCTGGAAGGACATGCTTATTTTTTATGCATAAAGGTCATGCTTCGTCGAATCGATGACAACATTTTTTAAAAAAATCCTACTGGTTTCTTGTGAGAAAAAATATTTAAATCCCACTTGCTTTTGATTATTTATCTTATTTAAAGTAAAGAACAACAGAAATGATTTTTATTTTTAAAAGTTTTTAATAAAAAAAATTGTTTTTCACAGTTTAAGTTCATTTGGCTTTTTTTACAAAAGGTAATTTAAAAAAAATAAAATAATAATAACTTCAGGCACATATTTAAAAAAAAAAAATTTTATCCTTAAAAATAATGTTTTTAATTTAAAAGAGATCAAGTTTTTATGAGGATAAAGTTACATTATATACAAGAGGCACAGAGCTCTATTTTATGCTCCCCACATAAGCTGATTTCGCATTTTGCACAGGATGATTTAGTCATGCGTCGTTTAGATGAGGGACAAATACCACAAATCTTCCTTTTTCTTTCAGAATTGGTTTATTGAGATTTCTGTTCGTATTGATGTATTGATGTTTTTTCGCACCGTTGACTGTAAAGTTGGAAACGTAAGCCTATAATCTAATTGGCCTTTAATAAGTGCAAAATGTAATTTTTTCATGAAGTTGACGCGATTGAGGGGCTTTTGATTTGCCTCAAACATGTTGTGCACGTAAATTATGTATGCATTTATGAAAGCCAGATTTAGCATTCCAAAAAATTGGCACATTGGCCATCTGTTGGTTTTTCGTGAAAAGCTCATAACGCTACACATTTGGTCGTATGTATCGACACCTCCTTTTGTTTGATTGTAGAATTCTACCATAGTGGGTTTTTGTGTTTGTTCATTTACTGTCCCTTCTTCGTTACACGATGATAATAAATATACTATTTTGCTTGGTTTCGGCTTATATGATAGAAGTGTTAGCTCATTGTCATATCAAAACATGGATGTTCCGCACTTACGACCCTTAGTATTTAATAGTTCTTTCGGAATTTCTTTCTTATTTGAACGCAGAGTTCCAACCAGTGTCAACTTATATGGTTCACGTAACAGGGATTTGGCAAGTGGGATTGACGTGAACCAGTTGTCCATTGTTATGTTTCTATTTGATCCATAAATAGTTTTTGTTAATTCCTTCACGTAATACTCACCAAGAGGCAGATTTGTGCTGTTCGAGCCTTTGCCCAAATATGGTGAAGCATCAACCATGTATTTTGTACCGCTATCACACATCATTAGCATTTTTAATCCATATTTTGCTGGTTTGTTGGGTATGTACATGCGAAAACTGCATTTTCCTCTGAACGCCAGTAGTTGCTCGTCAATCGTCAAGTAAGGTCCAGGTGTATAATTTTCACGGCATTTCTGAATAAAAATCTCCCACACTTTTCTTATAGGAGCAAATCTGTCCCCTACTAACTGAATGCGCACAGACTTATCGTCGAACCGTAGACATGACATAAGGAACTTAAATCTCGATTTCGTCATCGTGGCTATATATTGTGCTCCACAATAGGACCTATCAAACAATTCAGTTGCAGAGAGATGCTGATCTTTTTTGACGGCAGTTAATGCTAATATTCCAATAAGAGCTAATATTTCGTTCGAATTAGTCTATTTTCTTTGTGACTCATCACTCAATGAAAGCAACTCAGATTTTCGCTGTTCAATTCCCACATTTGTCCACTGCACTATTTCAACGATTATTTCATTTGTTATGAACATTTGAAAACACTGAAATACGTTAGAAATGTTTCTGCATTTCCGCGTTGGTCCACGAACTTGGCGCACGATATTAAGACCATAACGATGTGATTTTGCTTTTTGTGCTGACCATATGTGGTTGTTTTTTCCACGCAAAACTTTTTTGGGTGGTGTAATTACTTTTGACTTTTCCTTTAAAAAAGCAAGTGGTACATCGTCTTCGTCCAAGTCACATAGCTCCTCTGACGAACTATGATCTTCCAAAGTTTCATTGAGTGCATCCTCTATATCAGTCTGATCATTGTTGCAATCGTCCTCTGAACCAAATCGATCGTTGTTTAAGTCCAGTTCATCGTTGGATTCGTAATCATCATCACACATCGACAAAAATTTTTCAATTTCTTCAATACTCAAATTTTTTTTGCTGCCCATTTTAAATTTCAGCAGTACGAATCATATAAATATAGAAAACTATAATATAAAAATCAAAACAATGTAACTGAAAAAGTTACTCAGAAGCCATGCTTCATCGCTTCGACGACGCCAATTCTTAAAAATAATACTTACACAATTTGCATTCGGTTGCACGTCTGCGCATACCAGCAGCTACACGACGACTGACACTATACGAAAAATGAGAACAAAACAAACTAGAACAAAAGAGAAAAACTATAAAATGTAACCATGCGTCGTCGATTCGACGAAGCATGTCCTTCCAGGGTTAAAGGTCTTAATGCAAAGCATCAGTGTGTTTTTTGATGTCGGTAACTAGATTGTTCTTTTAAGGAGAAGGAACATGCATTGTCGAATAAAGAAAACCCGTTTTTATTAAAGACAGTGTTGTAAATAGCAAAACAAAACATAAATATTTTTTTGACAAAGGAGAAAAAAATGACAATAAAAACAGGAGTAATACAATGATTGACAACATTGTTTTAATTGAAAGATGCTCTCTTTATTATTAAAAAATAAGTATGCAATGAATTTTACGAGAAGCAAGGTTCATTAACCGTTAATCGAGCCTTGTATCATATATGATACATTTAGTTTTTTATATTATCATAACTGTTTAAATAAAAAAGTTAGGAACCTAATTTTTTGTGACTTTGTTTATTTTCTCATTGCCATTATTTTAAGTCATATTTTGAAAAAAAAATTTAAGCAGGCCATGAGAAATTCAAAAACTTCATAATTCGAGCTATGTATCATATATGATACATATGGCAGTTCAAACGTTTTCTGCAGCGGAGCAGGTGATTTACGGCGCGATTTTTGATATCTTTTGTGTTTTTATTTGTTGGTGCCCTTTTTTTTCTAATATTAATATTTAACATATTCAAAATAATGGCGCGTCCACGGTGTTTGACTTTGGAGGAACTAGTGAATGAAGTTATGAATGAGAGTGAAGAGGATGAGAGTGCACAGGATGAAGATGGTTCTGATCCTGAAACTGAAATAGAAAGCAGTTCTTCTGAAAGCTGTTTATCTGTACTGGATGATATTATTGGCAGTAGTTCAGGTCATGATCCCACATATGTTGCAAAAGATGGTACTTTTTGGAGTAGCGAGCCTTACGCCACTGGTCGTTTGGGTAAAGAAAGTGTCCTAAATTTGCGCCCAGGTTGGTAATTATTGAATGTTAAAGTGGCAAAGAAGTACGGTTACTTGTTTTTAGGATTAACAAAATTTGCATCAAGCCGGGTGAACAACATTCGGGATTCATTCCTATTACTTTTTCCATCGTCATTATCAAAAATTGTAATCGATAACTCGAACAAGTACGGAAGGTATTTACATAGTTCTAATCATATCGAAATTGACGAGGAACTATTTCACGCCTACTTAGCCGTTTTAATACTGGCCGGTGTGTATAAGTAAGTAAAAGAACAGACAAATTTTTGAAAAATACACATTTACAACTACTATACGTTTATCAGATCCAGGCATGAAACTTTGCATGATTTGTTTGATGAATATTATGGACGTCCAATATTTCGGGCCATCATGTCTGAGAAAACATTTTTATATATTCACAAAATCATTCGTTTTGATGATGTTATTAGCCGACGTGCTTAAAGAAATGATGACAAATTTGCACCAATTAGAAACCTTTGGGAGAAATGGTCTGAACGGCTTCCTACATTCTACAATCCTACTGAGTCCGTTACTGTAGATGAACAATTATTGGGATTTCATGGTCGTTGTAAGTTTCGCCAGTATATTCCGTCAAAACCAGAGAGATATGGTTTGAAATTTTGGGTACTTGTTGATTCAAGCACGTGCTATGTATGGAAAATACAGCCATACTTGGGAAAGGGCGTGACAGGAAATCCTGAGAAGAATCAAGGAGAACGAGTTGTTCTAGATTTAGCTGAGGGATTAAAAGGGCATAATGTCACTATGGACAATTTTTTTTCATCACTCAGCCTTGGCCAAAAACTATTGCAAAAGAATATGACAATGGTTGGAACTATGCGCAAAAATAAAAGGTCTATTCCCCCAAAGCTACTGAATTGCAAGAAAATTCCACGATACGAATCAACTTTTGCCTTCACTCCTGATACCAGTCTCGTTTCGTATATCAGTCATAAAAACAAATGTACCATTGTCATGAGCACAATGCATCACGCACCTAAAATTGCGAATGATCCGAAAAAGTTGCCCGAAATAGTCTCTTTTTATAACTCAACAAAGGGAGGCGTGGACACGGTTGACAAAATGCTGAGTTGCTACAGTTGCAAACGTAAAAATAATCGTTGGACTATGGCGGTATTCTCCAACATAATCGATATTTCTGCTCTGAATTCTTATATTTTATTCAATGAAATCGACCCCAATTGGAAGCAAACTCAAAAGCACACAAAACGTAAATGTTTTCTGCATGAGTTGGCAATTTCGTTGGCAAAGCCATATATGGAAAAGCGGAAAAAAGCCCCAAGAAACGAATTATCTGTGATGCTGCTTTCGAAACTCTCAACAAAAAATATCAACGATACTAATGATAATGATGCTGGCCCATCCAAAAAGCAAAAAATTGAGAAAGCTCCGATAAAAATCCGCGCAAGGTGTCAAAATTGCTATCATTCTGGCGAAAACAAAAATAAATGGACATCGTCGATCTGCATCATATGCAAAAAGCCATGCTGTATTGACAAACATGCAAAAAATATTTGCACAAATTGCATTAGTAACACCTAAAAATGTAATAACTTTAAATATATTTGCATGAAATTTTTTCAATAAAAATAAATAAATTAAAACTTGAAAGAAAAATGTCGCTACACATTATTTTCTCCTATGAACTGTAGTATGTATCAAATATGATACATAGCTAGGATTATGAAGTTTTTTTAAGGCTCGATCTACGGTTAATATAGGTTAAGTCACTTAAGAGAAACTCTGTCGAACTGTCAGAATGGATAAAAGGAAATCAAGAAAAAAAACCTGAATCTGTGCAATTTTTAGCTTTGACTTTGACAGTTCGAGCAAAGGCGGAAAAAGAGTGCTTTTCTCTCAAGTGACTTAACCTATATTAATGAACCTTGACGAGAAGCATGTTGTAACTCAGAGAAATGGCAAATCTTTATATTTAAGACATTTTTTTTTTTATTAACAAGAGTCAGGTAATATTAACGAAAATTTTTACAAGAAATTTAACAATGATATTCATTTAAATAATACAACAAAATTTGTTTAGGTTCATTATAGCATTTCATTTTAGCATTTTTTTTTTTTTTTTGGATGTATACAAATAATCAAGTAAAATTTAGTGTCAGAAAATCTGCTAACAAGTGTTGCCAAATTGTCACGCGCAAGTTTCGTATTAAAAAGTAGTAGATTGCCCAAATACAAAATTGCTTAGAAATAAAAAAAAAATTTATGAAACTAAAATTCACTGATAATGAAAACTAAAAACAATTATTTACTAAGGAAACATATAGCAGCCCCAGATCGTTCTCAGCTGGAGACGCTAGGCACAGGTAGAAAACTGGTTGCCCAGTAACGCACGTTCACAAAATGATTTTCTGTAGTATGCATCTGTACAGGTTTTGGTGAGCTTTTTTTGTTGTTAGTGTTTTACGCATAAAATGAGAAATAAACCTTTCTCACGTGTCACCATTTTGAATTGTACAGATCTAACTTCAGATTTATGCTTGCGATCCTTAAAATCTAGACCTGTTGCGGGATTCCCAAACGCCTTAACTACGATTGTCGCTGTAGTTAACTAGCAGAAACTGTCACTATGAAACTGTGCATGCACAATGACCGATAACGACAACTATGATTATCGTTGATTTTTTGGGAATCCTGCTACTGCTTTGGTTTCCGAACATTTACACGAAACATAATTTTTTTGAAACTGTGTGCAATATAAAATTAAAACGCTTAAACTTATTAACTTCTTCCTTTTTTCTCCTAAAAGTATAAACTTCTCCTGGAAGCATATACCAATTATAATTACATATATTTTAATATTAACTACTTTTTAAAGTTATACTCTTTGTGGCAGTTATGGTTGTGCGGTCTAAATATAGCCAAAATCGCCCATGCTAAATCTTGTATTTTATATGACATACGTCAAAAATTATTTAAATTATTGAAATATGAATTTCTTTTATGGCGGCCGAGGAATATCGGTTAAGGTAGGTGGCTGGTATGCGAGGGACTCAGGTTCGAATCCCATCTGGCATAGAATGTTTTTCAATTGAATCAACTTTTCTGTTCGGTCGTCACCTCTCCGAAGACGATGGCAAACCTCAGAGAGTAAAAACTACTGCGTAAAGCTGCTTGAGAGCATAAGCTGTTTGGTTCCTTTTAGGTCCAACTCTCGATAATTTGTGTTCAAACATGACAAAACACAATTGTGCATAAAAAGCTTGGTCAAAGTCCTTTTAAGGGCTGAATTGGCCAATGCGTTTTTTTTATAAATTTAATTTTTTTATTTTTAAATTTTTTTATTCATATCTAAACTATCCTCATATCCTCTACTTTGTGCACGCCTTCTCCAATCGGATACACCAGGTGCGGTTAGGACTTCTTCGGTCTGGTCCTTCCATCGGAGGCATGTTCTTCCTCGTCGTCGTCGACCAACGACCCTCGCCTCGAGCTTCGTCGTTCATACGATGGACATGATCCAGCCATCGTAGTCGATGCACAGCTATACTCTGAGAGAGCTCACATAGATCGTGGTTCATTCGAATGCGATAGTCATCGTCGACTCGAACAGGACCGAAGATTTTGCGAAGAACTTTCCTCTCGAACACCCCCAGAGCAGCTGCGTCAGCTTGCCTAGTAATTCATGCCATAAAGAAGCACAGGTAGAACAAGTGTCTTACTGAGAACTGGAACAACTGGAACTTAGTTGCTTACTGAGCCCGCAGTAGCACCTATTAGAAGTTGTTGTTCTTCGCTTTATCTCCAGGCTGACATCATTGTTATTTTAATGGCGGTGCCAAGGTATACAAACTTCTTGACTAATTCAAAGTTATAGCTGCCGGATGAAACGTGGGAGTCTAGACGCCACGCTCTCCTATTTGTAGACATCATAAACTTTGTTTTACCCTCATCTATAGTCAAACCCTTTTTTGGTTGATTCCTTTTCGATAGCGGTGAAAGCAACGATAACATCTCTCTGGGTACTGCCGACAATATCAATATTATTAGCGTACGCAAGGAGCTGGACATCTTTATAGAAAATGTTGTCATTACGATGCACACCGGCCTTTCGTAAGATCCCCTCCGTGATGATGTTGAAGAGATCGCAAGATAGTGGATCGCCTTGTCTGAAACCTCTTTCGGTATTGAAGGTTCCGGACGGAGCTGCATGTGTTGCTCAACGTCATCCTGCAAGGCCGGTAAGACTTCGGTACCGAACTTAGACATTGTTGCGTATAGGCAATTCTTTCTCAGGCTATCGAACGCAGCTATATAATTGACAAAGAAATGATGGGTGTCGTGTCAATTTATATTTCGTGTGTTTTTTCCAGGATTTGTGGTAATGTGATCTATGGATCGTCCTGATCTATGGAGAATTTGCCAGGTCATAACCCACACAGACAAGGTCAAATTAGTGTTTTTGTAATCGGCTTTAATATTTCACACAATTCGCTTGAGAACTTAAAGACGATGGAAAAAAGACTGATAATTGGATAGTTGGCGCAGATTTTTGGGTCTCTTTTCTCAAGTATAGGGCGAAGTACGCTGAAATTCCAGCCGTCAAGCATGCTTTCTGCTAGCCATATTTTGCTAGTGAGCTAATACATGCGCAATACACTGTTGATAAATCTTTCGTGCATCCTCTTGCCTTGCTACACCTCGATTCCTCCCGTTCGCGGTTTTCCTGCTCTCTTTTTTTGTGTCAGAAAGGCGCCACTCTTCCTTCCTCTTTTCGCGGTAATTTTTTTACACGTCTCGCGTTGCAGCTGACTAGTGTTTTTCTGTCGTGATACTACACTGATACTACCTGATCGTACCATTGGTTCCGAGGTTGAGGGCACCGGAAACCAATGAGTTCCTCAGCGGCAGTGTAGTGGAGTGGAATATATGCGCTCAAAGTCCGCCGGCGTCGTCGGGTTCAGAGGTTGGTTGGTTGAGCTTAACCGAGAATTGAGTGGAGTAGGCCTCTGCAGTTGCATTCTTGTGCGTGTGTTCTTCGCATTGCATAATCGCATGTGGATCTTACTTACTTACTTAGGTGGCGCTTACAACCGTAAGCATGTGGATCTTGGCTGACCGCCTGACACGTACACACATCTAGAACACAAGAGGCATGCCTCCGTCGATTACAACATGATCAATTTGGTTTGTCGGTTTTTGATCCTGGAACAGCCAGGTGACCTTTTGGATGTCGAGGTGTTTTAATCTGGTGCAACTAATTACCATGTTTCACCTTCCCTATAAATGGTCCGGACATCCCAGGTGCATATACGCAAATCATTATCCGTTTTTTGCTTACGGTTGCCATCAACATAATTGAGGTTCGTATCCGAGGCTGTTTTAGTTTTCATTGAACAGAATTGATGTAACGGAATCCAAATCCTGCGCACATTTTATTTTTAAAGTCCACGGCGCCACGCCTAAAGTTTAAGGCGGTCTTCTCATTCAAAACCCGTTTTTTGGACCCTTTTTAAAAAAATTCTTATTTGAAAACGCAAAGAATAATTGAAAACTTTTTTTATTTATTGTATTACAAAAGGTTCAAAGTAAATAAAAAAATTTTTTTTGCCTCGATACGTGGGCTGTTCAAAAAGTAATGAGACTTCAAAGTTGGTGGTGAAAAAAAAAAGTGTCGTCACGGCGGCCACGATTCCGGGTCTCCGGAGCGTCTGAAATGAAAAAAAAAAACAGGGTTATAATCAGTATAGATGTAATTCTCGGGTGAACCTCAAGCTTAATTTTGTGATTTTTTTTGACAAAATGGCGGCTATTAAAAAAAAAATTTCAATTTCGGGTTTTTTTTTGTAGTTTAGTGTAAAAAAAAAATAGTAAAAAATTTTTTAAAATTATGGTCGAGGTTCACCCGAGAATGGTGACAATTCTGCGTCGATTCCATTTTGTTTCATGAAAATCGGTTCAGTTGAACTGGAGATATCATGGCCGCCAGTTCGAAAAACGTGGGTTCGAGATAAACGCGTTTAAAGTTTGAAGTAATTTTTTTGGGAAAAAAAAAAAAAAATCAAAAATGTTTAAATGCAGTTTTAAAGAGCTGACAATTTTTACTTACAAATATTAGTCGGCGATGCCAGCTCCATACAGGCCATCTTCCTCTTTTTCGTAGAAACTGCTTTCTGCTGCCCTCTCTGCTATGTGAGCCGTTCTGCCAGCTTTTGATGATGCCGCAGCTCGAGTCTCTGATCGGTTCAATCTGTCTTCATTGCGAGATAGTGCGTATTCGTATGCGTTTTTGCCAATCGCAATACCCATCAAACCCATAATTTTAAGTATGGGTATAAAACCGTCGTTGAAGAGGCACGTTGCAATGAAATTGGCCACTTCGATGGTGCGTGCGCCTGAGTTGATGTGTTTGGGCGAAAGTGACCAAAGAACAGAATTGTAGGACTCATTGGAATTCTGAGTTTCAGATCCAAGGCATCTTTCAAGCAAATTGTCTGCCGACAGCGCTTCGTAAGCTGGTTTTATTACCTCCATCACCTTCTTGTCCATCAGACCTTGCTTCACAAAAAAGGCTGTATCTTCTAAAGTATTTCGAATTTCTAAAAATCCTGTTAGGGGCATATTCACAACTACCCAAGCTATAAATAAATGCAAAATAAAACCCAAGCTATAAAAAAAAGTTGAAAAAAAAAAGTTGCTCAATGAGAAGACCCCCTTAATGTCAAGAGGAAGACTAGGGAGTTGTGGACAAAGCAGCTTTTTAGTCGACACCGACTCGCCTTGATAGTGCCAGGGTGTCGGGATGTGTCGGTTTGTCGTTCAAGACGTAGTGCTTGTCCGACTTTCCACTCCCTTGCTGGTCACCCGCTGTATTGTTCGGAACCGCTTATTTGTTAAACCTTTTCGCGGCTTACCTTCATATCTGGAGGCCGTTCGCTATCCGCAACCTATGACACCTTTATTCTACGAAGCCGGAACCATTTATTCAGTTTAATTCAAACACTTCACTAAGGGAAATAACAATTCTGCTTAAATACGTTAATATTTTGTTCAAATACCAATTATTTAAAACTGAATTAACAATGCGCGTGCATTATTTAAATAATAAACGTATTTAAATAAATTTAAAATATTTACGTATTTGTTATATGCAAATGCGTTGATGGTTTAAAAACGGCCTTGTTTTTGTAGAAACAAAAAACGCTTTTGGATAAATTTAATTTTACCTAACCTCCCCCCCCCCCCATCTACCTCCCTTAGTCTAAAAATCGGGCGTATAAGGTACTCAAATGTGTACAAAGTCGTGTTAGCTTCATATTCCTTTAGATTAATTTTTGACGAATTTGATGATATTCTTCAGCTTCGATATAGTCAGTTTGTATGGGAGGCAGGCGTGGTTTCATTCGTTTTTGCTCATTTTCAAACTTAATCTTTATTTAGAAACTTTAAAAATTTTCTTTTAAGGAACTTATATATCAACTCTCATTAGCTCGTTAGCTTCAAAATTGCGGCTGTAATTTTATACCTGCTACTAGACATTCCAAAGATAGTGAAGAGTTAATTTACCCCTTACGCAGTACATGCGTCTAAAAATACGCAGAAAACTCAAACCACGCCATGGGCGTAGCCAGGATGTTGTTCAGGGGTGCAAAAAATTGTTTTTTTCATGTGACTGATAAATAAATAAAAAATGTGTCAGCCGTAAATTTGTTATCAATAAAATATTATTTAAGCTTTAAAATAAAAAATATAAATTAAGCTTTAATTAATATTAATAAATTCTATGCTTTTTAGTTTGTATTTTTCTAATGGTCAGAGGCGCAACTGCACTAATGCCCCTATTCTCGCTACGCCCATGAACCACGCACTCTTTTTTTTCAATAAAATTAAGTTTTTGACCTTTGACAATAAAAAATCAGGATTTTGTTTAAAATGGAAAAGGTCGGTTTCAGCACACAAAAATCCTTATGGTGTAATAAGTTTAGTACTTGGAGCATCACATTGTCTTTTCAGCCTGTGCTAGCAAAAAAAAAAAACCAATTTGTGCCACATTGATTATTTTACTTTTATGGCCACGATCTTTCACTGTACCACGTTGTATTTGAAGGATTAGCATAAGAGGAAATAATAAGCTAAGAGTTTTTGTTATTATTTACTACTTAGTTTTTTTTACTAAATTTAAAATTTTTAATATTTAACAAAAATTGTTGCAACACATAAGTTGTACCTGACCAAAAACATCTGAGACAGAATCAAAAGTGAAGGACCAACAGAAATGTGGAGTCCTTTAAGCAGAAATTCTCTTCAATTCCCTTGATTTTTGGCAATAATACCACGCAACACATTTTTGCTCGTAAGAAATAAAAAAATAAAAAACAAGAAGAATCAAATAATGCTCACACAAACATAGAACGAACCGGATATGCCAAGCCACATACACACACGCAGTAGTTTCCACTCTTATTGCAAATTTTCCTTTTCAATGAATGAACAAAAAACAGCACGTTTTCCGAACAACAACAACAACAGCAGCAACAGCAACAACGAAAGTCACTCTTTTGCCAATGAATTTCCGTACGGCGCCCCTTGGGCCTGCTTTGTGCTTCCGTACATTGTCTATGTATGCATACATTACTGAGTATGGTCTGAGTCTGTGTGCGTGGGCGTGTATGAGCTACTGTATGGATGTGTGCTTGTGCAGCGCATCATCCTTTATGTTACTTTGTTTTGCATTGTTTTTTTTTACTCTATTTAAATGCAACCAGCACAAGAAGGATCCCCAAAGGCCTGAGGTTTATAGAATACAGGAGCGTAGAATTTCGTGATTGCGGAGAAGATTGCATAAAATTGGGGCGTTGAAGGGATGACGTTGCATAGTGAACTCATTTAATGTTTCACGTCTCTCGTTTATTACTTTGTGGAATGTTATTGTAGTTATTTGTTGTTGTGTGTTTGTTGTACGTAAAATTCTCTTTGTGACAATGACAACAACGACAATATCAGCAACAAGAATATGTTCATGTTGCAGTTGCATTTGTAGCATGACTTGAAGTCAACCAACCAGCCAACCAACAGACACCGGCAGCATTTAATGGTTTTAAACCATTTTTGTACAGAACAGCGTTACACGTAGGGAAAACTATACGAAAATCATGCCATCCACTTACCCTGCCAGTGGCCTCCCAACAGACTGTTTCATGATAATGATATTTTTTCTATGGAGTTGATTGCTTTTTCGCTGAAATTGAATTGATTGCCTCCTCACGTTTTTGTTGCTTTGGAACTTAAAATCAAACAGCTTGGACGCGTTTTTGGCACTGGTAGTAACTAACGATATTTGCTACTATAAATTGACTCCAACAACACTAACCTAATAGGAACACTCTAAAATTTAATGTCAGTTGTTAACATAATCATAATAGTTTGGACAATATTAAAGTTAATTAAAATCTCTACAACTGGGACATACATAGTTATGACGAATATAAAAAGCATGATAATTGTGACTGTCATGTATCTATACAGGGTGTTCCGCAACTGAATGCAACTATTTCCGGAGGTGAAAGGTTATATCGAGCTGAGCAAAATATCGTATGTTAGGAGGTATATTATCACATTCTTTGGAGCTACAGGGTTAATTAATATTTCACGACTTTGATTCACGTTATTGTTTCTAGCAGAAAAACTAACTTACAGAAAACTTATTTTGATAGCTCTTTGCAAAGGCAATGAAATAGCCTTTCTAACGGTATATTTAGTCTCTAATTAGACGTGGTACTGATTAGTTGTATTTTTTGATTCCTCATGCTGTGTGCAAAGTGTGTTAGTGACTTGTCGTGCGACGCTTTTATTGTTTGTATTTATTGCAAAAATGCATTTCATAAACGCTGTCTTAGTTTTACTGACATTCAGTTTGAACTTTTAATTAATAATCGCAACATTTTGTATGCCTGCGATGTGTGTTTGAATACGCCAATTGATATATTATCAAAAGTTGACAATTTGTCTAACGAGATTTGCAATCTTAAATCTATTTTATTGAAGAGTGTATGTGTTGGGGTCACTGACCGAGTGCCTCCAGAAATTAATTTGCCAAATGTGGTTGTTGCTGGGAAGTCGTGCTCTTTGGCTAGCCCAAATCTTGATTCTCTCGCTGTTCAGCGCATGCATAGTCGCAAGCCAGCTGTTCCTGTTAAAATTGTTGCTGAACCATGCGTACCGACACGCAATACTCGTGAAGAAGCTTTGTCTCGCTTACGCAAACGGAAACCTGCTAATGCTGTACCTCAGTTAATCGCGCCTTCTGCTTTATCGTCTGCTTCGTTAGAAAATTCTAATGCATTGAGTTCTGATGTAAGAGATGCTGCACCTGTTGCTGTTGTTGCTGCTGATGATGTTGTTGTTCTGGATGACTCGCTTTCTTCGGCTACTGTGGTTGTTGCTACGGCGCGCTCTGATTTTGTTAATACAGATGAG
Source organism: Coremacera marginata (assembly GCA_914767935.1). Lineage (NCBI taxonomy): Eukaryota > Metazoa > Arthropoda > Insecta > Diptera > Sciomyzidae > Coremacera > Coremacera marginata. The sequence continues at coordinate 139,417,539 of OU612045.1, forward strand.
TCTATGAATGCTCATACTTACTCTTCGGTATTACATGCTGCACCTCTTGCTGACGTTCAAACGCAGTCTAGTATGGATTTTGCTTGGTCTACCGTGGAGAGCAAGAAACGAAAAAATCGCTCTGATGTCATTGTTGATTGCAATCAAGGTTGATTTATAAGGTTGTCGCAAGGGAGAGAGCGAGTACCCATAATTGTCAAATCGAAGTTGACAGCTCATAGAAAATCTGCAAGTGCTCTCATTTATCATGCGTTTTTCTTTCGTAGTCATTCGCAAAATTGGCTGGCTTTGACAATTATGGGTACTGAGAAGAGAGTGCGATCAGCCCTGCGACAACCTTATAAATCAACCTTGATTGCAATGATAATCATGATCTTGATGTTGTTGCTGGGAATATGATGAAGTTTGTACACTTGTCGTCATTCAAACCCTCTGTTTCTGGAGAGAGCATAATTAACTATGTTCATAAACATGCGTCAATTGCTAAGAACAAATTGGTTTGCTACAAGCTCATTAAGAAAGGTGCTAGGCTGGAAGACCTGCGCAGAGTTAGCTTCAAACTTGGAGTTTCGGAAGAGTCTTTTGGTGCCATTCTTAGCCCGTCTCTTTGGCAAGAGAACGTAAAAGTAAGACCATTTATAAATTTTCTAAGGGAGCGATAGAAGAGTCGAAAGATTTTATTCGCTTGCAGTCTACTGATCTCAATGTGAGTTGCAATATAAAAATATATTTTCAAAATATGTCCGGGACTCGTACCAAATCTGATGCAATTTTCAAATATACATCGGATGGTGATTTTGATGTTATTGTTTTCGTCGAAACGTGGCTCAATGATGACTTCTTTGAAGTTGAATTTTTTGATACATCACTCTATCAGGTGTTTCGGAAAGACAGAGATTTTGTCAAAACTGATTGTACACGTGGTGGTGGTGTGCTTGTGGCAGTTAAGCGTTCTTTTCGATGCTCTTTATGTTCGTTGCAAAATGCAGATTCATTACTGGATCAACTTGGCGTTGTTATCGCTAGTCCCCGTGGATCGTTGTATATATTAGTCTCTTATATTCCGCCTAACAGTTCTGATTCTATCTATGCTGCGCATGCAGATAATATTTTATCTTTTAGTTCTGTTTTAGATAGTAATGGTAGTAATGATAGCGTCCTGGGTGATTTTAATTTGAGCAAGATCGTATGGAGTTACTTTGACAAAGTTCTAACTGCTACTAATATCAATTTGGCTCATGAGATTTACTTTATTGATAGTTTACTCAGTATGGATCTATTACAAGTCAATTATTTTGCTAATAGCTTAAAGCGAATTTTGGATTTAGTTTTTCTTTCGAATAATATTAAATTTGATATATCTGAATGTGTTTTTCCGATCTCTCAAGCTAATCTTCACCATGTGCCGCTTATCCTTAATGTTAATTTTTATGATTTTGTTGAAAATGAAAATAATTTAATCAATCTTTTGAACTTTAAGTCTTGTAATTTTGAGTACTTAAGTGAATGTTTTCAAAACTTAAATTGGAGGGAACTTTTTAATAACAAAAACGTCGCAGCATGCTTTGAGCTATTTAAATCACATATTCTTGATGTGTGTGTTTCTAATATCTCGCGATTACCGGATAAATCTCATAAGTTACCCTGGTATACTAAAGGGTTAAAAAAGTTAAAAAATTTACGTAATAAATTTCTTAAGTTATTTAAATCAACTAATCTAATTGAGCATAAATGCAAATATGTGCATTATATGAGGGAATTCAACTTCTTAAATAAGTTTTTGTATAAGCAATATATTCTGCGCTTTGAAAATAATATTAGTGCTAACCCTAAAGCATTTTGGAATTTTATCCAATCCAAAAAGAGTGACTCTTACATCCCGTCGTCGATGACTTACAATGGCGCAGTATCAACCTCACTCATTGATACTGTCAACCTTTTTGCTAACTTTTTTAAATCCAACTATAATGATGAAACAGCGACGATTGATCCGTCTTTTTTGGCTAATATTGATGAAATAGTTGACTTTGGATCTTTATCCTTGTCTGAAAGTGATGTTTTCAATGCGATGTTGGCTTTGAAAAGTTCTGTTAAAGCTGACAGTGATGGAATTTCTTCCATTGTGCTTCTTAGATGTGCAAAAGTATTGTCTGTACCCCTCTGCACTATTTTTAATAAATCTTTAGCCACGGGTTCCTTTATTGATTGTTGGAAAATTGCAGCAATTACGCCAATTTTCAAAACTGGCTCTAAAAATGATGTGTCTAATTATAGACCAATTTCCAAGCTATCAAATGTCTCAAAACTTTTTGAAAGCATTGTCAAAGATAAGCTCTATTTTACCTTTAAACGTTTTATCTGTTCTCAACAACATGGCTTTGTTTCCGGGAAGTCTACTGTAACTAATCTAGCTGTTTTTTCGGAGTTCTGCATTTCTTCTGTTGCCCTGGGCAATAAAGTTGATGTTCTTTATACGGACTTCACAAAAGCCTTTGATAAAGTTCCACATAATTTACTAGTGGCCAAGCTGGCTAAAATGGGATGCCACTCATTTTTTCTAGAATGGATTAAATCATACTTGAGCTCTCGCTCTTGTTTTGTTTCTATAAACAATGTAAATTCCGCAAAATTTATTGCATCGTCTGGTGTTCCGCAAGGAAGTATACTTGGCCCTCTATTTTGTATTCTTTATATTAACGACATTTGTAATTGCTTTAGATCTTCACAATTTTTAATTTATGCGGATGACCTCAAAATTTTTAAGGAAATATATGGCCCGGTTGATATCACAGCGTTACAGTCAGACCTGGATAATGTTTTTAATTGGTGCAGTATTAATGGTTTACCAATAAATATAAAGAAATGTTTTCACATGTCCTATTTTAAGGTTTCTAATGTTATTACTTCCAGTTATTCTCTGGGTGAGTCACTATTACAGTCAGTAAATACTATTCGGGACTTGGGAGTTATCTTTGACTCAAAGCTAACATTCATTGACCATCTAAATTTTATAATTCCTAAAGCGTACTCTTTGCTTGCGTTTATACGAAGAAATAGTTCTGAGTTTGAGGATCCACACACTTTCAAATGTCTTTACAATTCGTTTGTAAGATCTAGGTTAGAATATGCAGCAATAATTTGGAACCCGTTTTATGCCACGCACTCTTTTCGATTGGAAAGGATTCAAAAATCTTTTTCTAAAATTGCATTGCGACCTTTATTTGTTGACTTTATGCCCTCGTATAATGCAAGATGCTTGCTTTTGGGTCTTAAAACTCTAGAAACAAGAAGGAAGATTAGTTCTTTAGTCTTCATATACGATATTTTAGTCGGAAATATTGATTGTTCATCCCTGCTTGAACAAATTATGTTTAATGTACCTTCAAGGCAGCTGCGACGTTTTAAAATATTTTTTATTAAACAATTTAGAACTAATTATGCTAAAAATGAGCCTATTACAAGGGCTTTGTCTTTATATAATGATTTATCATTAAATAATTTTTTTGAATTTGCTGTTTCTAAAGAAGTTTTTAAAAAGTATATTAATAGTTTATTCTTACTTTAGCCTAATTGTTATTTTAAATAGTCTCTAGTCTGTAAGGAAATTGTTCCAATGACTGAATAAAATGAATAATATCAATCCCACAGACTTAACCCAGCTGTCCTCGTGTGAAGATGAAATCAATCGGTTGAAACTACTAAATTTCAACTTTGAGCCAAATTTCTCAGAATTTGGCGTAATAAATGAAATTTTTTTTATGATTTTTCTTATTTTTATAGATAAGCTATCAATAGCTCAAAGCTGATAGCAATGAAGCAATCCATTGTCAAGAGCAATGTTCCTTTTCCTATTTTTAGTAAAAGAGCTGCAAATATAGCGGCATCGTGATCTCCTCTTAAATGGATATTTGTTGTCAATTGAAGTTTCTTGACATATTGACACACTGTATCAGCTCGGGTGGCTTTAAGTACAACCGGTAGTGTTTGACGGATGTCGTCAGAGAATTAAAAAGTTACACCACTTATCACACGACCTGATGACCTAACATCTTCTAACATGGTATTAACAGCATCGATATGGGCCTTATGTGTCATGGTTCATTCAACCCAAACAACTAATGATGCTTCTTTGAGTACTTTTGCAATAGCACCGCTTTTACGAATTGAGCATGAATGTGTTGTTTTGCATGGTGAAACTGAAAGCTGCAACTTAGATGTTGAGTGAGTAGTTCGACCACCACTTAGAAGTGTTGCTGCTGTTCCATATGATGCTACTGCAATTGCAATTTTTCGTATATGACGGACTTTAGCAAGAATTATATTAGGAAGGTTTTATCAGCACTACCAGGGCCATCAATAAAAAAATGTTTTTTGTTACACTTAACTATTCGTTACACTTTGTAATATTTTGTTGTAGGCATTTATCTGCCCTGGAGCTAATTTTAGTTCCTCCTCAGTCATATCTACTTCAGTATTATTTCTTTGGGGTTCTGGCAAACCGAAATCTTTTAAACGTTTTCCAAGCATGTAAGTCGTACTCTCAATCGAAGAAATGCCCTCGTTAAAAAAAGCAACGTATCATTTAAGGGTATTTCTTGATTATTTTGTTGTGAGCGATGTCTGTGCAAAATATCATCGCAAAATTGATTTTTGAAAACGTTCCATAACTGCAACGCGTTGAACATTTGGCAAAGAATCAGCATTATTGCAAACACCTTTCTGAGTCGGAAAGCTTTTCAGAGATGGCGGCATCAGACAGTGCATTTCTCCAATGGTCGTCACTTTCAAGAAGACCTAAAGCTTCGCATGCCACGCGGAATGTGGGATGCAACACACCATCTTCAGTTCTCAAATAAGTGAAACTTGTAGGACCCTTTATGTGTTCCAATAGAAGTCGAAGGTAAACGTATTCAGAATAATTACAATGATTCGCGTAAGCTCTACCTAGAGCCGAATCTCATTTAACTTCAACCCATCCTTCAACATTTTGCGCTTGTTTTCGTAGATTCTATTTCTTTAGTGTTAATGTATAATATGAAGAAACTTGGCTGCACAGCAAGGTCTTCGCTAAATCATCACTCGAACACAGTTTAAAAAACGCAATCAATGTGATTTCAGGTATTTCTTGAATTACTCTGTGTATGTTTTCTGCAGTAAAATATACTCTATGTCCGCTTTCCAAATGTACTGCCAAGTATATCAATGCAGGATAGAGTTCATGAAAAGTTATGTTAAAAGTAATATGTTAAGCAGACTCTCTAAGACCGTGTACATAGGCTTTAATAAATTATTTTTTCAAGCAAAAAGAATATAAATTAGTCCTTCTTTGCTATTAATTCAATTCAACTCAAAATAGCTGTATCCGAACAAGGTCAGGTACTCTGCAAGTGATTTATAATTATTTATGAATAGTCTTACTACAGCTACGCCCATTTTAAAGATATTTGCTGACATTCAGCAAAATGACCAAATTTTAGTACAATAGAACCAAAACCATTTGAAAAACCATCATTTTTATTTTTTATGGGCGGTAAAAGGGGGTGTGGTAATCCACTTTTCGTACAGTTGCTGACAGTCAGCATATAAACTTAACTACCAAATTGTAGTCTAATACAGCCAAAACCGTCTGGAAAATTGCATTTTTACGGATTTGTGGGCGGTAAAAGAGGGCGTGGCAAAATTTATATAGCCTATGTTCAGCACAGCTATTTAAGGAATCGTTTGACATAGGTTTTATAAAAATCCGTCTAGTAGTTTAGGAGTCTTCGGTCCTGTTCGAGTCGGCGATGACTATCGCATCCGAATGAACCACGAGCTTTACGAAGACATTGACGGATTTCAGAGTACAACTGTGCAGTGACTACGCTGGCTGCGTCATGTCCATCGTATGGACGACAAAGCTCCAGCGAAAACGGTGCTCGAGGCGAGAGTCGTTGGTCGACGACGGCGAGGAAGACAATGTCTGCAATAGATGAACCAGGCAGAGGAACCCTAAACGCACTTGGTGTATCCGACTGGAGAAGGCACGCGCAAAGCAGAGACGCCTGGCGAGAACTAAAGGGGTCCGCCGAAGCCCGAACATGGGTTGTTATGGCCACCCAAGTAAGTTATGTCAACATATTCACATAAAACTCATATTGATAAATAGGTATTTTCAAGTTGATCAGCAAAATATATTTCTAATTCGAATATTTTGTCATTAGGAAAGATAAAACTAAGTGAATGGAAAAACTCTTTTCCACAATCGGACGAAGAGAAACAACACCAACATAGCGACAGGTCTTTTTACATCATTGCTCTAGCATACATAAGGAAGAGTAGAAACGAAAGTGACGCAAAGACTTCAACCAGTAATGCTTGATTTTGGGAGGGAGCATTTCTTTTTTGTCCATGCATCTCAAAAAATTTTCCTCGTTCTTCCCTTAACATTTTCCCTTTTGCCACCCTTTTTTCAAGTGCATAAAGGGAAATACACATTTATTTTTAGTAACGTTCTTTATGATAGCAGTACCTTTAGTTCGACTCAGACTTATGTTTAATGTAGTTTCTGAATCGCTGAAAACTGTTTCCAACAGTCCAGTTAGGTGATCAAATGTTGATAGCGCAATACTGTGATCGGCCGCGAATGCACATAATTTTTCTTAATCGTTTTTAGCTTTGTGTGCAACAGTTTTGCCTGTGAACTGCAAAATTTTCAGCTGGCCACTTACACAAATTGATTCGGAGTTCTTTATAGATTATTTTTAGTTCCTGCATGTATTTGCAATTCAGATTTTTTATGAAGAAGACTAAAAGGTACATAGCTTACAATGTGATCGAATTGTGTTTAGTTGCCGATTTCTCGATAAAAAATTACATTTCCTGCATTTCCACCTTGATACCTTTTTGGCACAATTACCTCAGGAATCAGACAAACAAGCAGAGAGGTCCCACAAGGTGACCATGCCAATGGAAGAGCGATTCAAAGGCAAAAAATTAGATGCGATGCTGGCGGAGATTTGTTGGTGGAGTTCGAAAATTATGCAGTATGAAGATGAAAGCACCGAAGAAGATGACACTGAAATTGGTGGACCCATGTGAAAAACGAGCCCTTGAATATTATGGATTCCTCGGATGACGACGCAAGCTCAGACCACGAATATCAACAACAAGCGTCAACTTCAACGAGAATGGATATTGACAATAATTATAATTATAACTGAAAATGTTCTAAATTTTGTTTTAATGCATAGATTCCATAAATTCCATATTTTCTATATAAGAATAGCTGCAATACAAATAGGAACTTTTATTTTAAGTTTTGTGTATATTCATTCATAACGTTATTGGAATTGAAATAAATTTTTTCATCGATTTTCTCAAAAAATGTCTCACTTTACTTACAGGTTACGTGGCTTTATTTATACATTTACTTAATTGTGAATAAATGAGAAACGCGTGCATCGATTTACATGATCTATGCCTTGTTTTGCTCATAGGTTATGTGACTTTACGTGAAAGTAATTAGATTTGATACTTTTTTCCATTTTGGATTTTTTATGAATTTTTAAAAAAAAAATCTAAATTTTTAGGCAAAAAATACTTTTTCCCTTCATACATTCATTTTTAACTTCGAAAGTGTTGCACATATAGGAAAAATGTATAAGAACAGAGGAATTGTAATTCTTAATTTTTCTAAATTTGTTTCAGCTAAATCGGACTAGTGGTTCTCGAGTTATGTCAAACAAAAGAGCCTAAAACGTGAAAAATTCCCCTATACGATAGTTACTTACTTCAAATCGATATTAAAAAGTTCTCTGCTATCTCGAGTGTGAGTTTTGTTTCGAATGCCCTTCAAACAGGGCAACGTAGAAAAAATTCTTAAATGTCATTGTCTCTGACAGAGTAATGTTTGTTAGAGTGCGTACATTCCTTTGTTTTAATAAAGACGTGGATTTTATTGAAAAACTAAAAATTATTTTGTACTGTTTTTTTTTTTAAACTATCTTGTCCTTGCGGACTGGTAGGACATCCTTATTTTTCTTGAAATTTGTTTTTAGGAAAGTTCGACAACCCGATGAAACTTTCAGCCCTCTTCGAAGTGGACCCAATTTTTAGGATACGCCCTAGTGCACAGAGAAGAAATTACGTTTTATCTTACTACTGACGGTAATTTAAATTAAATTTACAGGCTGATTTAGATAATATTAAAATTAAATGTAACTTTGTGACAAAATTACATTTTTTGCACATTGACGCAGCCTCCTTTTCCCGTTTTTAAGAGTGTTCCGTTTTCGCTTTTGGCTTTGGCTCACAAGTTCCCTAATCTGGCAATACTGAATTCAACGGAGCTGTGGCAATGTTGTTGGTATTTTATTTTTTTTCATTTCTCTCTCCTCAAACACACGGATAGCCAGAATAGAATGAATTTGCCGCCGCGTCAGCGTCCAAAAAACTGTTAAAAACGTATAGATCAACCCCCAATCCCACGACGCTGGCTGCTTGAAGACAAAATAGGCAGCATACAGATACCCGGAGAAAATTCTTTGCTCACGATTCATAAGAAGCTGTTCATAAGAAACAAAACAAATAATTTTTTTTTTTTATCATGTGTACGTATAAGTTTTGACCATACATAATGCGTAATGCTGACAATTTTCGCTATAATTCTGTTTTATACACATACATTTTATGCATGGTTGATCATACCTTTTCCCTTCATGCCAAAAACGTCAATGCGCATTTTTATATTTTTAAATCGAGTTTAAAGATTCGAATGCCTTAAAATAATTATCTTTTTCCAAAATTTCTTTTCGGAAATGGATGGAGCATGGCTTCATAATACACAGTAAAAATTTAGTTCCCGTCGCCCTACAAAAACATTAAAAAAATTTCTTTTTGTGTAACCATTTAACGATTTATTTTTTTGTCATATTGGCGTTTCTGGCATGAAGGGAACGATATATTCAGGGTTGTTGCAGAATCCAAGAGCTATTGGAATTAGAATTGAAACCGACAAATATTTCGCTTAGGTGACATTGGATAACATAGGTTTCTATGACACCTAAAAGAGACGTGATGTCCGATTAGAACCAAATCAGAAACTATGACCCTTAATCGAAATATTTGTCAGCTTAAATTCTGATTCTAAGAGCACTTGGTTTCTACAACAACCGCGATTATGTATAAACAGTTTTTGAAACTCAATAATTGTTGATCAACAAAATTGCATTCATTATGAACAAACTTAATACAACTTTTACTGAAGAAGTGACTACATTTTATAAGCGTTGATCATACATACGTGTGGCGGCCGTGGCATAATGGTTAACCCTAGAATACTTACCTACGTAAAATTTACTCACTCCTTACAAGTAATATAACATATAGTGAACGGAAGGTTAGTATTCTAGGGTTAAGGTGCGTGGCTAGTATGCGAAGAACCCAAGTGCGGATCCCCTCTGACACAGAACGTTTTTTGTCAACTCTCTGCCGACAATAGCAAACCTCAGAGAGTAAAAACTGCCATGTAAAGCTTCTTGAAAACATAAGCCGTTAGGTGTTGTGTTCAAACTTTCAGAAGCTCGATCAAAGTCCTTTCAAGGGCTGAAATTTGACAACTGCTCATTGCATGTGAGAGTCTACTTTGACAGTAACTTTTATATTTAATCCTTTTTTTATCATACCACAAAAATTATTATTTTTTAGTTAAAAGTATTCTAATTTTCTTACATTTACTGCTCTTCATAAAAGTTACTTCAGGACATTTAATGATTTATTAATACAATTTAATTTCAATTTTTTTAATTTAAATTGCAATAGTAAAATAACAGCTGAATATGATAAAAAAAAATCAGAAACAATAAATCGTGAATAAAATTGAAAATATGATACTTATTTAATCTATATATATATATGAATATGTAAAACGGCTTGGAAAAGGGTGCTAATACGATGATGCCACAAACGGACAATCCAGACTACTTGGCAACACGACGTTTTGTTATTGGTGTGGTCGGCGTGGGTGGCTTTGATATCTGGAATAAAATTTAAATTTATTTATCATTAAGAGAATATGACAAAGCATTGTAAGCTGTATGTACCGAACGTATTGGCTTAGGAGTGACTGCATTGGCTGGTGGTGGTTCACGTGGTTCTGGTCCATCGGGATCACCGACAACTGTAACCGCAACCGGACGTTGCTGCACAAGGCTGCTGCTGCTAGCACGCTCTGAGCTGGCACTGCGTGGTGTGGAACCGGAACGTTTGAACATGCCCGAAAGACGGCCACGTAGATCTTTTTTGCTAGCTCTCATATCACTAGCAACACTGACATCAGAGTCAGATCCTTGAATCTAGAGCCGAAAATAATTAGAGATGCATCATTACTGCAAGTGGTGAGTTTCATATACATATACATACCGAAACTTCACTCTCGGAATTACGACTACTCTTAGTCAGACTACGTAACTTGCCCATGAGACCTTTTTTTTTCTTGCGTGGTCCTCGTGGTATATCACTTTGTGTCGAACCTCCCGATAAACGTGAGTCGAGACGTGAATCAAAGCTCGAATCACGCACTAGGCCACCCAACTCGGAATCTATAGACTGTATAGATGATACACTGCCATCATCTTGACGCCAAATATTCTGAAAAAAATAGGAAATTATTATAAATGAAAGGGGTGTAAATTTCTAAACTAACTTGATCATGCTTTGTAGTTTGATCCAGCGATAGACTCTTTCTGATCAGACTTCCATTATGCGGCGAAGATCTTGATAGCTTAGAACCATTCCTCTGCGATGTTGTTGTACTGGCCACAGAGCCGGTGCTGCCATGTGGATCATTTTCCTGTGATGCTGCTCGCCTTAGGCTGCCACGTTTTATGCGAATGCGGTCATTTTCGTCCTCGGTCAAGCGTTGGAATTTTCTCAATTCCTCTGATGCCTCTGCCAGACGCGCTAGAACACCAGCAATTTGGTGACTTGTTAATGTTGGAGATGGGCTTCTGCTTCGACGTGTATTCGGAGTTTCTGGTCTCAACGAGCGTCCACTTGATGACGTTGGTATAGTTGTAGTGCCGCTGGTAGCCATTTTAAGATCCGGTGCAATCTTAACTAGTTCATCGACTGACTGCAACAGCGCACCGACTTTGCGTTCACCACCGTCTTGCTCTAAGCGGCGCTTAATCAGTTCTTTTTCGTAACGCTCGCGTTCACGTCTAAGCTTTTCATTCGAAGTTCTCAATTTTGCATGTACATCACGAAGTTCTAGCAGATCACATTGCAATTCAGCAATTTTTCGACGACCCTCTTCCATTTCCTCTTCAGTACCACGTTTAAGCTGATCCAGTCGTCGCTTAGATTCTAAGCGTTCTTTATCTCGCTCGCGTTCAACTTCAAAGAGAGTTTGACGCAAATCTCGCGCAAGCGTTGAGGTCTCCTGAAGCAAACGCTGTTGGTCCTCTCGTTCTTTTTGCCAGGAGAGCTCAAGCTTTGTCTTCATGCCCGGTATTTTTGTCCTTCCCGAGCCAATGACCCGCTCCTCTTCGATTTCATTGAGCTTGGATTGCATTTCGGAAATTTTAATTTCATTTGCACTTCGCTCGGAAACAAGTTCGGTTTTTACTTTATTAGCCTCGAGACGAGATTCAACCAGCTGATCTTCCAAGCAGCCAACCTTAAATGTTAGAAAAATATTGAAAATCAATAAAATCTATTTTGATCAATTTTGTAAGCTCGGAAGAGAGTTGTAAGAGTTGTATATCTAAACCAGGAGTGCTCAAAAGGACACCCATGTTCGGATAGCTTCCACATGCATACGACAGCATTCATATAGAAAATCTTTTTAGTCGAGGTGCGAACTTATTACACTGAATAAAATAGTACGATCGGTCGCTGTGCGAACTTCATGCTGTGAGGTTACGGCCGCTCTATTCTGCGTTGCCTTAGGTTGCGAACATAGTGAACGCTTATTGCTAAGCCGAGTCAAAAAACACATTGGAGCAATAAAGAAACCAAGTCATGCATCTATTTTGCTCCAATGTGTTTTCCGGCTTGGCTCAGCAATAAGCTTTCACTATGGTCGCAATCTTATAAAACACGACAAGCTATCATTCTCGCGTTATGTTGTGATCGTACGATTGAACAAACTCGTGCTTTTCGTTTAGTGCAAACTCTTAAAACAAAAGCTTTGCAATACAATCACAAAAATGTGAATGTATTATTTTGCACACCCCTGGTCCAAACACCTCCCCTATAAATCTAAACACCGAAACGAGTTTATGTATCAAATTCCACAATGAACGTACTTGTTGCTCCAGGTAGGCAATTTTGCTCTTGTCATCATCGTCACTGCTATGCATGGAACCACGACTTTGCCGACCGGTATTGTTTGCCTTAAGGTCGCCAATTTTCCTCTGCGCTGATTCAAGCATTTGTTTGAAAGTATCTCGATCTTTCTTGAATTTCTCACATTGGCGCTTAAATATATGAAAAAGTCAAGAAATCAAAAATCAAGAAACTTACTCTCAGTTGAAGAGGTTACCTGCATGGATGTTAATTCCGCGTTCAAGTTCTTCACCTGTTGCTCATAGCGAAGTCTAGTAGATGCCACATCCGACTTAAGCTGCAATTCTGAGTTTTGAAGTCTAAATAGTAAAGTAATTGTTATATCATACGTAGAATCACTTCTATAAAAACCACTCACTTGATCTTTAGTGCTTTAATTTCACTCTCTAAGCTTGCGCTGTGGCCGTTAATTGACGATTGTGCCTGTTCAATACGACTAAAGTCATTCAGTTTTCCATTCAAGTCATCGTTATCTTTGCGCAATTGCGACACCAAATCAATGTTCATTTCATTTTCTCTGCGCAGACGTTCGTATTCTCCCTCTTTTTCGGACAGTTTATTCTTCAGCATAGTTTTTTCATGTTCAAGAGTGCTACTCCTAACGTTTTTCGCTTCCAAGTCTTGAACCTTTTTTTGAACTTCTTTTAGTTTCTTGGCCATTTCAGATCGTTCAGCACGAATTGTATCCATTTCAGAAAGTTTCTTTTGAGCTGCACTCAACTCTGCTTGCAGATTCTTTCTTTCTGTCGTCAATTGAGCACGCATCAGTATAGTTTCTTCGGACAACTTTTCCCAGTGTGAATTTAAATCAGCGTAACTGTTCTTTTCTCTCTCTAAGAGGACTTGCAACTCGTCGTTCTGTTTCTTGAGATCTGATACTTGCTTGGAATCTGATTTAGAGTGGGATGATTTCGATTTCAGTTCCTTTATTTCTTTTTCCAAAGCTGATTTAGTCTTCTCCGCAGACTTACGTGCTGAATTGAGTTCATCGTCCATCTGTGATAGTTTGGATTCCAACTTTTCGCGTTCTTTGCGTTCTTTTTCGTAGTCTTTTTCTAGAGTGGAGAATTTTTCTTTATCACGCTTTATTTGTGTCTCCAGAGAAGTCTTGGTATTTTCAGTTTGCTTTATCTGAAGATAAAAAAAGATTTTTTTTTTATTAGAGACATTATTCAGTACAAAAATAAACTGCAATAAGCAGTTTTTAAACTTGTGCTTAATATTAGCGCAGAATAATAAAAAGGGTTGTGAAAGTATTTTTTGAGTAACAGAAATAATAAAAAGATCATGAATTCAAATTAACAGTTATTGTCAACGGAATCATACTAGATGTATTTAGTTTAACTATGAACGTCCCGATAATGTGAAGTTAAAAAGAAAAAACGCTACAAATTTTTTAAATTTATGATTGTAAGTCCAGTGGTCCAGTGTCGTAGGACGTCGTAGTACAGTTGCATGTTTTGAATAAAAGCCACACACTCTAATTAAGGCCTGTTGAGAACTGCGATGGCTGGATTTGGACATGGCACTAATCTAATAAGAATAGCAGCAAAATAAAAAAAAAACAGTGCGGTGTAACATCGCAAAAAACTTGTAGACAAACTTAATCATAAGAATTCTTTGTTTTTCTTAACATTTTGAATTTGTTCCACAACCCTTTTCTACGCATAGAAAATTTCATAGATTTTCTAATAGCTTACCTGATTATCTTGTTTCTTAACTTTATCTTCAAGATCTTTTATCTTAGAATTCAACTTTTTGCTTTCTTCTTCAGACTTTTTGAGTTTGTGTTCCAGCTCGTTTGTTTTGGGTGTAAAACTTGACATCGTTTTTAACTTTTCTGCAATAAATAAAGAAGATTTTTGCCTAATTTTTTTACTTCACAGTAAACAACTTACGAATATCGCTTTCAGCTACGGAAAGCTTCTTCTTCAGCTTTTGCACTTCTTCCTCTAAGCCTGTCTTTTCAGTCTCTAGTGTTTTAAGTTTTTCCGCACCACTCTTCATTACCATCGCTCTCATCTCATTGACTTCCTCCTCGAGTTCTTCTACCCATTTCTTCAAATGGTTCTTAGGTGTAAGATCAGTTATACGTTTTGGAGTACGAGCCGGTAACTTTTCATCAGTCTCTTGCAGAATACACTTAAGCTTAACATTCAGAACATCTCGCTCTCGTTCTACTTCAACCAAGGATGCTTTAAGCTTTGTTACTTCACCATTGGCAACATTTTCAGTTGAAGAGCTTTTGCGCAAAGATTGCAGTTGCATGCGTTTGTTTTCTTTCAAGAGCTTATCATTTTCGCTCTCTAACGTGGTTATCTTAGATCGAAGTATGGCAGCTTCTTGCTCAACCAAATCCAATTGGCGCTTGACATCGATGCTACCTTCCTGGCTAGCACCAATCTTTGCAAAAGACTTTCCGTTGTACTTTGTATTATTTTCGGCCTGGAGTTGTTGAATGGAGCGATCTTTTTCAGCCAGGGTTTTTCGCAACTGCGACAATTCGTCATTTAAAGCTTTTACACGCTTATCTGATGCATTAGATGTTGCACCTAATGAGAGCAGTGAAGACTTTTTGCCACCAAAAGCATCGTTTCGCATTCTATCCTGCAATTCTCGCACTTGTTTCTTGGCTTCGGAGTTTTGCTTTTCAAGATCTTCTACTTTAAGACGCAATATCGAGGCTTCCTGTTCATTCAGCTCAAGCAAAATACGTAGTTCAGCGGGATCGTCTTCATCGGAAATTCCTTCATCACGATCGGCCTGTAACTCTGGGGCCAGACGATGTGGACTAAGTTTTCGAGCTTTGAGAGTTTAAGAAGGGATTTAGAATCAATTTAAAGAACGATTCAAGTTTTATAATAGAACAAAGGGCATGCATTCAACAAATATTACAACGGTTATGGTCAAAAATTTTGAATGGACACAATTAAGTAATGAGTTTTACATAACATTTAACAATATGAGCAGCTGCAAAAAATGGCAAGATTATCATCTAAAGTTATTTGTAAGCTTATGAAAGGCGAATGAATAACATGTTAGTCGGGTTTGTAGGCTCTGGTAACTTCGGAAAAATATTATTTCACGAAAGTAATTATTTCAAGATTAGCTCATAAGTTGGAAAGTAAAAGAAAGTTCTTAAATAATCAAAAGCATACTTCTTGAACGTGTTGCCATTTTTTTCAACTGCATCATCAAGGAATCATTTTCATCCTCAAAGCGAGCAACTTTTTTCCTCAAATTTTCAGCCTGAAAATGTAAAATAAATGGAGTTTTCTTTAAAATTTCTCATGGCTATTTTGAAAAATCCATCAAATAGAGGGAAAAAATGTCCATACAATGTGATCAACAACACGGAGAAAACTTTCGAAACGTCACATATTATACATTTGCATCGACAACTACATGAAAGGCTGTTAATCAAAATTAAAGGCAACTTTAAGCTCCAACGGATATGTAGATATAATTTCATATTTTCTAAGTAGGTACCTGCCCCAGCACCGGACATTAGGGCATGCGATATGGCATTTGTGAAGAGTAGACCTGGGCGTTGTGTAGAACAAGCTGTGTTAAATAAACCTGCCATATATTTCCCTGTCTTACGTTCGCAGTCATTCGATGTTTTCCTTGGAATTGAGACAGCCTTAACAGCATCGATAAGTTGCTCACAAATCATAGTTTCTTTTGAGTCTGTGGTAAGTGTATAAAATTCATTGTCGATTGCAGTTTCACTTTCTCTACTAGAAGACGCCTCGGTCTGAACTCCAATTTCCATAGCACCAACGTGATCAGTGGAAATGCCCACATCAAGCAAATCGGGTGAATATTGCGTAATTTCGTCTTTGAGCATTATCTCAATTGTATTAACGCTAACCGTTGTGGTGTTGTTTTCCGTTTGAGTGCCTCTGGGAAAATTCGTCACTTCAAAACAATCTAAGGTTTGTGTTCCCTGATTTACCACGCTGGGTAGTTGGTGATGCATTTGATGCTTTGCAGTTTATATGAATTATAAAAGATGAGCTTATTTGCTGTTACTTAGCTACTTACCTCTTCCTCTGCAAATTTGAGTTGATCTTTAAGATCAGACTCCCGTTCCACTGAATCTTGTAAATCTCGCAACAGCTGCTGTGGATCCTCCTGCGAACCACCACGTGTTAGTGACTCCCGTGTTATCTTAGCATCTGCGGATGTTGATTTGCCTAGGACACCAAGCATCGGAGCTTTTTTCTTGCCTGGATTGCGCAGCTCATCGGCTTCTGCCTAAAAAATTTGGGATAATTTATAACGAGTTCAGTCAAAGTCTAATTAATGATTGGATTGGTAGAAGAATATTGCAATTCTATCGTTTAAACGGACAATTTAAAGGGCTTAACATATGAAACTTATAATCCCAGCATACCAGAATAGCAACTGTTATTTTTACAATTCTACCAAAGTGTTTATGCAAGTTCTATAGAGGATGGCAAAATCTGTTACATCGCTAAAAACAAACAAACAAAGAGTTTGCAAATATTTGTCGTAGATTTTAATTAAAACAACTCGGATGACAACATTTTGGCTTGTGCAAATCGCGTTAATTCGCAAGCTAAAACTAATAACTATTTTTTTTTGGTTCTAACTACTGCAATTCAGCTCTGATTTCTTATTAAAAAATTATGTAAAGCAATCAAATAGAAATGCAAACAATAGCATCTGCAATCGAATTCCGGTGTAAGCGAAATTCAAAATATGGCAATAGATAATCTTCCAAGCAAAATCTAGATGTCTATTTGGTGGCATTTTCCATGGCAACTCTCTACAACAGGCATCTAAAGCCTATAAGAAAACCTACACAGACTTTTCAAAATATGGGCGATTGCGTATCAAATCTATTGAGCATGGTAGAATAAGACAAGGTAATGTTAGTATTTAAAATTCTCTCTTGTGCTGGGTACCGCATCTGTAGGTTTTAAACCAGGTTTTCACGAATAAAAGCAAAACAAATAACAAAATTTGCAATTTATGATATTCTATGTGTTTGACAGCTGCGATACCCACCGCTCCGAGACGACACTACCTTGTTAAATATACCTTGCTATTGAGCCGTGACGGAATGGGGCCAAAAATTTCATCTGGAAAATAACAACATGAGCGGCCCTCCCAACTAAGAAAATAAAAAAGTTAGTAAAAAAGTTTTTTATTATAAGACTAAGTGTCACACAAATTGGCATACAAATTTTTGTATGCTTTGATGCAAGCTTTAGCTTTAATGAAAATAACATATCCCAGCAGAAAATGGCATGCCTGATTAGGATAGAATTCAGGACTGACAAGCATGGCCGAGGCTTGACCTTTCCTTGAAAGCAGCCCTGATCTTTTTTACACAAGAGTCCCGCCTCTTCAGACCTGAAATTTGGAATTACTTATATATCAATTTTATTTCAAATTCAGATATGAAATCTGGCCTAAAATAAAAGAAAACTGATTTTTTGTTTAATATTATGTCAAAGTTGAGGTCTGTAAAAAGGAAGCCTGAATTAGATTTAAATATCAGCCTGAAATCTGAACTGAATAATGGAGGCATGATTATGTTTAGAAATTCTGTCCTGGATTCCAGTCCATTAGACGCCTGAGCGAGTTTTCTGCTGGTAATTTTTTAAAAAATTATTGGTTAAAATGATATCTTCATTACAAATGTGAAGTTGCGAACCTGAAAATCGATACTTTTCTGGAGAGCAAAAACACCTTTTTTACTCAACAATTCGTTGTGGCCATCATTATTGTTCTTGCTATTATATTTACGTAGTTTAACATTACCTTATTTGAGTTGTGCATGGTTTTAACATTTAAGTCAATTACCTCAATCGTGAAATATTGAGTTGTAAAAGGGAGTTTCCATTTTTAAGATAGCAGATAAAGACATTTAATTTTTTTAATTTTACACTCATATTGACGGTTGATAAACAAATTTGCACTAAAAAATTATCAAAAAGTTTTTGAACTTTATCTTGAAAAAACGGAAACTCCCTTTTACAGCTCCCGGGAGGAAATGTTTCACGATTGGAGTGAATATTCCTTGCTGATAAATCATATTCGTTACTTAGAAAACGAGGATATTTTGTATTTTTTTCAATTCAATTGCAAAGTAACGAATATACCACATTCGATAATTTGCTGTGCATTATTATAGTATTTATTTTATTTTATTCAGTCAATAATCTGTATTGATAAATACAATAATAAATGTATGTGTTTAAAAAAATTACTTAAACAAAATATCACTACCCCCAATATCTTCATCTTCTTCGCCTTCACCAGACTCCGGTAGAGTATCTCGAGTAATTTCTGAAGTTGGAAGTTGTTTGCAGAAAGTGTGATATGCACTTGGAGTACGATCCTGCTGGCATAGATTTTCGAGGTTTTTTTTTCAGACTTGATAGAGTAAGTCTCTTGGGATTAATATGAAAATTTGGTTGTTTTCGCCCTTTTTCTTTTTTGTGTTTAGATGAGGGTTTTAAAATTTTGATTTTGATAAATTTGATTTGCAAAAATTTTGTTCTGAAATGTTCTTCTTTCATTCTATATTGAAACCACAACCACTTACTGAATCTAAGAATTTCTTTTGCTTCATTCCATATGGTTTGGATTAATGTCTATGAAATCACCATCAAGTAAAATGGTATCTTTAAATTGTAAGGGTTTGCTTCTTGAAACTCGTATTGTTTGAGCCCAACTTTCAGGGGTGCATTTTTGGCTTGAATTTAGATTTTAGAATAGATTGAATCGCACTTAATCTGTGTGTGTCCGGTTAAAAACAAAAAAACGTGGTCAATACACTTTAATAGTGGATGTGTTTTGACAGCATGCAAACACATTGATGAAAAATTAAAATTTTTTTGCTGCCCACCGCAACCATCGGACATCATTCTTTCATATTTAATGTAAAAGTGTTCCATTATGTATTTAAATATGCAACTCGAAAGTTCAACTCTTTCCTTCAGTTTCGTCCCAAAAATTACTTTGTTACAAAAAATTCCAATGCAATGTAACGAATATGCCACATTCGATACTTTTAACAGGATAAAATAATGAAAGTGTGCATATTCGATACTTTACTAAATCAATATACGCGGTTCTGGGACGCGTACAAACTTGCAAATTTAGCACGATTTGGCGATACAGAACCATCAAGGGATGTTAACGGAAAATGTAAATCAAAAATATTCTAAGGTACTTTTAAAATAAATAAATAAAATAAAAAAAAAATATACGCGATTCTGAGACGCGTACAAACTTGCAAATTAAGCACTATTTGGCGATACAGAACCATCGATGTATGTTAACGGAATATGTAAATCATAAATATTCTAAGGCACTTTTAAAATGCTTACATGTTTTTATCGAAAACTTTTTACTTTCTTAAAATTCAGATGAATTATCTACCCAGGTGCACACGATTACTATGCGGCCCATACACACTGCAATCAAAGCAAAGCTGGAAGTGTAACCTGGACGTTTTTGTCGTTTATCAGAATGAAGTCGCAGCGTGTGTGTCGAAGTTACGCAACTCATTGACGGTTGCAACTCAGGTTACGCCAATATTAAAATCATTTAATATTTTGGTCACAGGCAAGGCTGGTTATTGCAACCATCGCAGCGTGTGAGGCAAAATTTTTCAAAATATCGCTTTGAGGTTACATTTCCAGCTTTGTTTTGGTCGCAGCGTGTATGGACCGTATAACAACTTATTACCAATTTAAATTGCTCAAAATACTCCAATAGAAAATCTCATGCATATGATTAAAAAGTTATTCTGTTTTACTATATAATGATCTATACGTATAAGTAATGTTTTTTAAAGTGACGCTATAACAAATTAAGAGATGGATTACATCTAAAAACATTTATTTCTTTGAACTGAGATATGTATATACAAAGACCTTGAAATCAACAATTATTTATTTTCTTATATTAAAAACAAAAATTCCATATAAGTCAATAATTTCAGGATCTAAAATAATGTGACAATAAAAAAAAAATGGACAAAAGAGGTTAATATAATTCATAATAGAATTCATAAAATAGATAAATTCATAATAGATTATCAATATAGGTTAAGGTTATCTTAACTTAAAATTGTATAGAGGATTTGCGTATAAAAACTAAAGCTCAATACTATATTAGACGTACTCATAAATAAAGCTATCTACTAAAATTTTGGAAAAACGACATTCGTTATCTCAAAAAATAGCGTTTATAATATTTTAACTGTATATGCTGATAGATTTACAAAAAAAATGTGTGTTAGATTTAAACTAACAGCTTTAAAAACTGGCATTTTCAATAGTCTCCTAATTTTCTCAGATTCTGATTTTTTCCCGGAGCTGTTTAATATGGGCATTTCTGCCGAAAAGTCCACCGTGTCACGAAAATTAAAAGTTATTAAAAACTTATTATTTAATGATATTATCTTAGAGAAACATTTTTATTTTATTGATTTAAGCAATTTAAATATAAATTAATTTACCATGATGATCAAATCGTCTGCGCAAATATAATTTTTCTTTTTAGTTAATATTTTGTAAATGTTTTGTAAACGTTTTTGTTTTAGTAAAAATGGAAGGCATTGGCTAAAAATAATGAAAAATGGTTGAGGCAAGGAGAGGCAGAATATATTAAATTTGTTTTTTAATAACTAAATCACATTATTACTTAATTACCTAATTACTTAATTACCCAAATGAATTACAATGGACAAAATGTCACGTAACGCCATGTCACGTAACGTTTCATACTAAGCCCAATATAAAAAAAACGAGAAAAGGTTTTTAAATTTAATTACTTTGAAAATAAACTTACACTATTTCAAATCCTTCTAAAAAAAGTTTTATACAAAAACTCTTGCCAATTTACAGAATTTTACTAATTTTGTGATCCAAGTCAAAAACCACTTAAATTTTTTGTCACGGAACGTATCATTTTTGGTGGCTTCTATCTAAGAGCCGAACTTTTGACAAATCTTAGGTTTTACACCTTGTATAGTGTGCTTAATAAGCAATTGGAAAATCAAAATAAGGAACTTGTAAGTTAAATTTTTCATACTTTTTCCACTCATTAAAGTCGCACGATCGTCACGTGCGCCACCACGGAAATGCCCATATGTCAGAAGCTGAGTTAACAAAATTAAACATGGAATTCAACACAAATGAACAAAAATCGCCTTAATTTTATACTCGTATGGCTTAAAAGAAATGTTTGATTTTAACATTTTTGAATATATTATACCTACATTTTAAAATTCTATATTTTTTAGTTTTATTACATATCTAAATAATTTAAAAAATTATTTCCGGTAATTCTATTTTAAATCCATACAAAAATTTATGGATAATATATGAGGGCATAAAAAAACTGATTAAATCCAATGAGCTTATTCTCATATACTTAAAATACGTAAAATTACCGGCTTACAATCGATCATTAGGGGGCATCCATTAATTACGTGAGGTGATTTTTTACCCCAAATTGTAAATTGTAAGTGTAAAATTTAGTCATATTTTAGTAGAGAAATACGTTTTACTCAATTTAACCCAGTTATCTCATAATTCTACACTGCTTCTTGCAGATAAAAGATTACGTAATCTTAGCGAGAACGCCCCCTCTTCCCCACGTGAGAGTGAGTGATATTCGGCTTAACCCCCCCGTCCCCCTAAAAGCCTCACCTAATTAATAGACTCCCCTCATTTGCGACAAATTAGATTCAGAAAACACTAAAATTGCCTCTTTTTCAATAAATTTTTATTTCTCGAGTTCGCATTATCCCGCTTATTATGTTTTACGTATTAAATTACGTTTTTCCTACAGCAGTTGTGTACAAAAATTATTTAAATAATCAAACAATACTAAAAAAACAATATTTAAAATTAAAAATCAGTGAACAGTTTTTATGAAAGTTCTTATGAACCTCCAGACGTCTAGCAGTGGTGTGTTCATATAATGTAGAAGAACCAATTTTCATATTAAGAAGACGGTTCATAAAACCAGTATGGGGCTGCTGAACCCATTATAAGACAAGCATATACCTATCCTCCCACCAATTTCCATGATTCCATTACTAAAAACCCAAAAGAACTAGTAAAAAGCTTAACATCTTAAATATAATATGAAACTGGTCCTAATTTATGGTATTTCTAAAGGCTTTAGTTTAATATAGTTAAAAGATATTAAAGCAGTTGAGTAAAGAAATTCAGACAAACCTGTAACTTTCTCGCCAAATCATTTGAGAATCTCAGTTCCTCTTCTAGTTTCTTAACCTTCAAAGTCATATCTTCATTAAAGCTGCTCTGTTTCTCCTGCTCCATGCTATCGATCTTGCGCTCACATTTCTTCAGCTTAAAGCTGAGTATACGACAGTTCTTTGTTGTTGCCTCTAGTTGCTTTTGTAGAGTCGTATTAACTTCAGCTTGATTGTCACGAAAGCTGTCGTGCATCTCATCCATTTCCGCTTCTAAGTTTCTTATTTCCTTTTTTACATCTTGATTTTCTTCCATTAGTTCTTCGCAGAGTTGTTCGGCAGCCTGCAGTTTTCTACGCAATTCGTACTCGGCACTCTTCGGACTATTTTCCAAATCTTTCATGCGTGAATTAAGCTTGCGTTTCTCTTCATTGACCTTATCAAGTTGCTCCTTTAGCTCGTTGACCTTCTGCTGCAGCATCAGAGCTTCTGATGCGGCTGTACGATTAGGTGCGGTATCCATAGATGCCAGGCGTCGCAGCAAAATGTCACTCTTATCACGTTCAGCACGTTCTGCACGTGTCTTCATGCTCTCCAGTTCGTTGCGTAAACTTTTGATTTCATCCTTAAGTTCACGATCATTGGTTGCAACCAATGTTTTGTCGGTTGTCTCGGTTGTCAGGGAATTGTTATCGTGTTGTTTCTTATCCGCATACTTAGTATCTTTGATCTTCAGCATGAACTCTACATCCTGCGTAGTTTTTTGCTTCTCAAGCTCTTTTCGCCGTGCGGAGGAGTTGGAGGAAGATGTGTGTGAGCTACTTGTAGAAACGGAAGTAGAAGATGAAGTAACTGGTCTTACGTCAGATTTCGGAGTAATTATGGATGCCACAGTTGAAGGGGTTGAGGCGGGTCTAGTTGTGGCTGTGGCTGTGGAAGTTGATGTTAATGTGGAGGAACTTGAGGTCTTCTTCGGCGGCAAAAATGAACGTTTCTGCTCTGTGGTAAGGTTTTGAATGGCTTTATTTCGATCAGGCCGATCAGGCGGAGGTTTGCTCTCAGCTTCACTCGATGAATTCTGCTCACTTAGGACAGAGAAAGGCGAAAAAAAATAATACGAAAAAATTTAATGTAGCGAAGAAGCTTTATAAAAACTTACTCATCACTTTTCTTTGGCACCGACCGCTCACGACTATTTTCTCTGGAATTTAGACTTCGTTGCTTCTTAAGGAGTTGCATCTTGCGTACACGCTCTGCGAGGCTATCAGTCGAAAGGATGACTAGGTCATCTGGAATACTTCTTGAAGATGATTTTGGCGATGAAGATGTTGTGCTTAGACGATTTTGTGTTCCCAATTCCTCCACCTGTGCAAAAAGATTATTTAAGTTATAATATCTAGAAAATGTTTATTTGCATCGCACCTGCTTAAGGTCCAATGCCGTTGTATGTCTTCTTGGTGGAGTCGGTAGCTTAACAGTGACATCAACATTATTTTCCACAGGACGTGAGAGAGTAACGCTATTGCTCGAGCTGCCTCTCGTGCGATCATCTGTTTCATCGATGTCCGGCGTAGAAGCCCAAGACTGGGGTCGTTTCTTAAGCTCTATATTGAAGTGTACAACTTTTTTGAATAATCATTACAAGAGCGTATTGAAACAATGACATTTGAACCAGTTTTATTGTGTTGAAATCGAGTCCAAACGGTGTTATTTTTAATGGTTAGCCATTGTTTTACGTTATAAATTATTGTTATGATAAACGTTACATTATTTAAAAAACGATTATGAATGATCCACATCCGAGTTATTACAAAAAATAGATCCAACATATATAAAGGTGCCAGCAGTGATTCAAAAATTGGCCAACATTAAGCGTGAACAATATATTTTATTTAATATAATTTTAATTAAATTTTTATTTATTATTGTTGATAATTGTAAGTAAGTGTCGTTGTAGTAGAATTATGTAGTATGTGGTAGAAATAGTAGAATAGAGATGATAAAAATTGTGACGAAAAACAAGATGAGAAATAGTTTAGAAATAAATTCAATGGAACGGGATTAATAATAGTTTTGTAAAGTATTTTTGCATAAAAATAAAAAAAAAACATTGGAGGAAAGGCAACAAATATCTGCAGTTGGGAATTCTAAGCTATAAGCAATTTTAACTGAAATAAAATTTTACATAAAAATTCCTTGTTTTTTAACAGCTCAATATTTTTTCGTTATAAAAAAAAGATGAAAAACTGTATAAACACACCTAATGTACACAATTTTAAACGATCAGTAAACTAAAAACAACGGCTAAAGGAAATATTCTTAATTAACATATTCTTACGCGAAAATATCACAGACTTTAAATTTAAATTTTATCATTTGAAATCCAAACTTCAAACAAACCGAAAAATTCAATCCAAATATAAAAAAACTATTTTTCACGATTTCATTTAAAACATATTCATTTTCTTTGAACTAGCTCTGCATCTCTTTGTTGTATGAAAAAACACGAGGGGGACACGAGCTACAGGGATCCTAACTAAATACCGGTTGTTTTGTTTAGATTTGAATGAATTCATTTTTAAAACTTTATTGTTTACTTCGCACTCTTTGAATTTGAATAAAAATACAAGTTTTTAGAAATTTCTTGACATTTATTATTGTAAGCAAATCTAATTTTTGAATATTTTTGTAATTTTACAACAATGCCAATATCTAAAAATAATTAATAAGTGTGAACAATTCTTTGGAATGCGGAAAATTGTCTCATTGCTATATCAATTCATGGCCTAACAGTCTGCACGTGCATTTCTTGTTTAAAACATAGAAAAAAAGATTTTAGAAAAATATTTTGCATTTGGAAAGATTTTTTTTTCAATTTTTATGGAAAAAAAACATACCTTCACTCAGAAAAAATTTGAAAATTTTAAATTTCCTTAGTAAGAATTAAATTTGTATTTGAAACAAAAACATTTGCCTTTGTCGTAAGAACAGCAATACATGAAATCAAGGTTCAAAAATAAAAATTTCTCAAGAGTATATTATTGAAGCGGTTTATTTAAAAGTTAAAAGGTATAATGAGGCATGTTTTAAAAATGCAAAAAAGTTTGTGTGACTGGAAAGAGTGTATAGTGTATTTGTATGTATGTATGTAACTATAGTGTAAAGACAGATATCAGAATTGGCGTGCATCCTAGCGTCGACGTTATTCATTCAACAAGGCAAACATTTCTTTTTTTATTTAAGTTAACCAGATTTTCGAGAAAAAAAATTTTCAAAAATGGTGTTAAAAAAATAGAATTATTCAGAACATTTTTGAAAAGACAACTAAACATTTTTTTCATAAAATTTTTTTATGTTTTCAAAAATCACGCTCTGGCATATTTGCGGCAATATTGTCAAGTATATGTGTACAATTTCGAATTGACTGGTTAAAATTTGTGTGAGTTATGATGCACACCATTTATAAAAATGCAGTTTTGAGAAAAACATGTTCAAAGTTCTGAAGAAGAAAGATTGCAGATTCTTTTGTAACTTTGCCAACTCCGTAAATTAATCTGCAATTCCGGCGCCATATAGCTACCAGAGAACTGCACAAGCCTACTTGAAATGGATTTCAACTACTTGCTTAAAAGTCAAGTTCAAACTAGCTTAAGCTTGATAATTTTCAATCAAGTATGACTTAAGTGATGTCATACTTAGACATCATCCAGGCGCATAGACTTAAGTGCCTGGATGAATAAATAATAAGTGATTGAAAATAAATAAGCCCACGACAGCTTGCGACTTGCAAGTATGCTAGCTTACCAGCGAACGGCACGAAGTCCCAAGTAAAGGATAAATTGATGCCTTCGGCAAAAAGCTTGAAAAGCTTGAAATTGAAGGCAAGTATCCAATATAAAAGCAAGTATCCAAAAAATTCAAAAGCTTTAGCGTATTTGGACTTCTAAGAGTTCTGTGGTTGCTAGTTTTAGGGGGTAGCTGATTTCTGAATTGATGTCAAAATTGAAAATTCAAGATGGCGACTAGGAGTGCCACCTAGATTTTATTGAGTTTTTGAGAATTCTTGTAATTTTGAAATTCTGACAACGGATTTGATTTCGAATCTAATGTCACAGTTTTAAAATTTAATATGAAGGATAGGCTTGCCACCTAAATTTCCACCATAGTGTTGCCACTTAGTAAAATGTGTTTTTAAGATTTTTTTAAACATCATTTAACAGTGTTAAGGGGTCGCTCACTTCGAATCTGATGTCAGAATTTTAAAATTCTAGAGGGTTAATAGTATTGCCACCTAAAATATTTTATTTTCGCGAATTCGGTGCTGGAGCAAACACTAGGTAAAAATGGGTCGTTGAGTCCAAATCCGTAGCCAGAATTTCAAAGTTGTGCAATTTTTTTTATAATAGTGTTGCCACCTACCAAAATGTATTTTTAAGAGTTTTAAACATCATTGAATAGTGCTAAGAGGTTCGCTAACCTCGAATCTGACGTCAGAATTTTAAAATTTAAGATGGTCGATGCTGGATCAAACGCTAGGTAAAAATGGGTCGCTGAGTCCGAATCCGTTGCCAGAATTTCAAAATTGTGTCATTTTTTTATATCTTATAACTTATTGCCACATAATTTATTGCCACCTAAAAAAATGTATTTTTAAGAGTTTTAACATCATTTAACAGTGCTAAGGGGTCGCTGACTTCGAATCTGATGTCAGAATTTTAAAACTCAAGATGGTTAATAGTGTTGCCACCTAAAACTTTTTTATTTTCATGAATTCGATGCTGGAGCAAAAACTAAGTAAAAATGGGTCACTGAGTCCGAATCCGTTGCCAGAATTTTAAAATTGTAAGAGTTTTAAACATCATTTAACAGTGGTAACACTATTAACCATTCTCCTCACTGGATTTTCCTATCTGGACATTGTAAGGTAAATAAACACTTATCAACCATGGGTATAGTCCAGGAAGATCTGTGTAGATTACGTAATGAAGATGAAGAAACAGCAGAGCACATCTTGTGTCACTGTAACGGGCTAATCAGGACCCGTCTTCGTTACTTAGGAGCATTGTACCTAGAACCGAATCTAATAGCGGATAGTTCAGCCAAGGACATCGCTCGGTTCCTAACGCACTTAACGATTAAGGATGAACTATAACTTATAGAGGTTTTTTACAATAGGCCTTTGAGGCCGCAGTAACTAGGTGACTTGCTCCCTCCTCACTTAATTAACTAACTAACTAATTAACCATTCTGAATTTTAAAATTCTGACATCAGCTACCCTCTAAAACTGCCAACCACGGAGTCCACAGAACCCTTAAAAGTTTTAATACGCTTAAGATTTTCCTAAACAAGCTAATTGAATTTTTTCGGATACTTGCTTTAAATTCAATTAATTGGATACTTGCGAGCTTACAAGCTTTTGCCGATCGTTTCAAGCTTTTCAACTTTCTTACCCGACATAGTAAGCCTCAACAAGCCAAACCAACAAGAAAGCTTGGATATGACTTATAATTGTTTAGTATTTTTGTAAGCAGGCCAAAGCTTGCTTTTTTAAGTTTGGATACATACTTGAATTCAAGTACTTGAAACAACTTGAATTTCAAGTAGGCTTGTGCAGTTCTCTGGTGTTCTTTAAAATTACACTTGATTTTTTTGTTTCAGATACATGGGAAAGGCGATATCCGTCGAACCGTTTTGGATGTATTTTTTTAATGTAAATTTCAGCGCCCTCTATATAAAAGCCTGAAAACTATTTTTAAAAAAAAAAATAAAAAAATATATTTATAAAGTACTTTTTATGTACAATAAGCTGTATAAATTTGAAAAAAATAACTCCTTGTATCTAAAAAAATTTTTGAAGCAAGCTGCGTTTATTTAGTTGTTACACATATATTATACCTTAAGTAAACAGCTAGAGAAAAAGAAGATGTACAGTGGCTCACACCTTAAATGATCCAGTTCATTCTTATTGCAAAAACATTTAATATTGTAAAAACAATTTATTTTTCTTTAAAAAAACGAACATAGCACTACATGCGGCATTCATTATAATCCAAGAATAACAAAAAAATACAGTTTGCAAACAAAGAAACAGGTCAGAACTTAAACAATCCACCAATATTAACCGTTATTAGATACAAACTTAAAGACAATAATAAAAAAACTTTCCACAGATAGTATTTATTAATCAGTTAGTAAACAGATTCTGCATTGTCAAAATATCAATTCTAGCTTAACTTATCTATTTTTAAAAATGGGCCGCAGAATTTCTATTGAAAAACATGAGCTGGTTCTTAAGCACTACAAGGATAGAAAAAGCCAAGGAAAAATTACAGAAATAGTTAATTTAAATCGGTTTTCAGCTCAAAATATTATAAATCGTTTTGTGCATGACAATCGTGTTCACAACAAAGGTTCCCAATAAGATTTCCAACGAAAGAGATTCTCGGTGGATTTTGAGAAAAGTGAGTGACAACCCAAAAGTAATTGGGTCCATTTCTTGCACGTGAAACCGAAAAGTACCTCGGGAAAGAATGCAATCCCGAAATGATTCGTAGGGTTGTCAGAGAAGCTGGTTTTCATGGCCATACTGCCCGTAACAAGCCACTAATTAATGCAAAAAATAGAAAGATCAGAATGCAGTTCGCTCGCGACTATATAGATAAGGACGAATCATTTTGGAAGACCGTAATCTTCGCTGATGAGTGGAAATTTAATTCATTCTGGTCTGATGGCAAGACGTATGTATGGCGGAAGCGTAACACAGAACTCCAACCAAAAAATTTATGTGCAACAGTTAAGCACGGTGGCGGCCACGTGATGGTGTGGGGCTGCATAGCGTTATCTGGAGTGGGAAATTTGACATTCATGGATTCAACTATGGACAAGACAATCTACCTTAGGATTCTGCAGAATAATCTACTATAAAGTGCCTCAAATTTGTGCATTAGAGACAATTTCAGATTTTATCAAGATAATGATCCAAAGCACAAATCTTCACTTGAACAGACTTTGCTTATTTGGAACTGTCCCCACATTATACAAACCCCAGCACAGCCCCCGGATATATGTAAATGTTATTAAAAACCTGGGCATATACTGAATGGGGAAATCAGAAAACACGAAATTAGAAACGCCGTAGACTTGAAAAATGCATTGCAGCGTGGATGGACAAAAATAACTCCAGACCATACAAAAAAGCTTGTTGATTCCATGCACAACCGACACAAGGATGTATTAAGCCAAACAGGGTATCCTACTAAGTACTAAGATTATTCATCTATCACAGTGTCTTAAAAATCTGTATATATGCATTAGTTTATAAAGCGTTAAGTTGAGTGGATCATTTAAGCTGTGAGTTGTTATTTTGTTAAAATATTTTATTTTCATCTCCTGGATAAGTCAATATTTTTGAGTTTTTTATTGTTATCTGAATAAACATAACGTTAATTTTACAAATACGTTACTTTTTTTATTTAAAAAAAAAATGGATTTTAAAATTATCAAAGTTTTTTTGAATAAAAATTCACTGGATCATTTAAGGTGTGCGCCACTGTATACAAAAGTAAGTGTACAAAAACCACCAGTGCGCTAAAAACCGTTCGACGGCTATAGCTTTTAAACGGCTTCGAATTTCGCTTTAAAATTTTAACAGAATGTTAGAATATTTTAAAAATGTTTCTCAAGTAATTTATCGATGTTTCAAAATTTCGACCGCCAATAAAATGTTCATGTATTGCTAGCCTTAAGGCAGACTCCAATTAGTTACGGTGGCGTCGCTTTGTTACAACACTTTACAATACGTAGAAGCGATGCGTAGTTCATTATATTAGTTTATATTTAATATTTCAAAAACGCATCGATACTACATATTAACCATTACATAAATCAAGAATCGTTTTGCGAATATTTTTCAGTAACTGATTGTGTTGTTGTTATTAATACGTGTGTATGAAATATTTGCAAATCTATATTTTTTTGCTTTTTGTTGTTTGTTATTGTTTTTTTAATCTTCGGCAAGATTAATACAATAAATGATACATAAATAATGCAAAAAATTATATTACTACTATGCAGGCTTACATAAACGAAGACTGTGCATGGTAGTTATGCTATTAAAAACTATATTTATTTTTAAAATATTATGATATATCCGAAATATTTATTGAACTAATTTTATACATATTACATATTAAAAATATACTTTGCTCAAATTTAATTGAAAATTAAATTTAAAATATAAATAAGTTCTTTACTGCAGAAAAAATAATAAACTCATATAATTCAGAAATATTTACTTCAATTTATTAAAAATAAGATTGAGTTATATTTATTTTTCATCAACATAAAAATAAACAAGAACAACAAATTCATCAACAAATATATCAAACAAAAAAATTCTACGCCCACACTTACGAAACTATCGAAATTGTCTATTTTATTATTATTAATTGTTTTTGTTTGTTACACCTTGTTTCCCGGTTCACAACCGTTAATGAAAGATTGGCCACGATCCGCATCAAGGCAAAATTTTTCTTCATCAGACTTATTTTCGGGCACGCCCCGACGGAGTAACAGACGAGACCGTAGAAGGACGATTTCTACGCTAGTCCTGAGGACGTATACGACCACCTTCCGGTCCATGACGTGAAAATAGTCAAGGGCGATTTTAATGTGAAAGTCGGAAGCGAAGGCATCTTTGGCCCCACTGTTGGTTAGTTCAGTCTTCATGAGACCTCCACAAAAACGGTCTAAAACTGATCGACTTCGCCGCGGCGAAAAAGATGGTCACAAGGCCACCTGGCTGTCCCCGGATCAAAAAACGCGAAACCACATTGATCATGTTGTAATCGACGGAAGGCATGCCTTTAGTGTTCTAGATGTGCTTACATTTCGGGGGGTCAACATTGACTCCGACCACTATCTTGTTGCAGCCAAGATCCACATGCGATTATGCAATGCGAAGAGCATACGCACAGGAATGCAACGAAAGCTAGATGTCGCTAAGCTGCAATTACAACTGACTGCCGAGGCCTACTCCGCTCAACTCTCGGTTTAGCTCAACCAACCAACCTCTGGACCCGACAACGCCGGCGGACTTTGGGCGCACCGCAACCTCGCAACTAATGGTACGATCAGGAGTATCACATAGCGACAGCAGTAAAAAACGCCGCTTCTAAAAAAACGCTGCAGTCATCTGCAACGCGAGCCGTACGAGAAAACTACCGCGAAAAGAGGAAGGAAGAGAGGTGCCTTTTCAGACGAAAGAAAAGAGAGCAGGAAAAGCGTGAGCTTGAGGAACTAGAGATATACCAGGGCAAGAAGGATGCACGAAAATTCTATCAACAGGTTAAGCGTCTTACCCAAGGCTTAACTCACGAAAATCAAATTGACACACATCATCTCTTTGTCGATTTCAAAGCTACGTTCGATAGCCCGAGAAGGGATTACCTATACGCAACAATGTCTGAGTTCGGTATACCTACAGAGTTGATTAGACTTTGCAGAATGACGTTGAGCAACACACGCAGCTACGTCAAGGTAGGAAATGGCCTTTTCGAAACCTTCAATACCGAAAGAGGTTTCAGGCAAGGCGATTCACTGTCTTGCGACCTCTTCAACATCATCATGGAGGGGATCGTACGAAAGGCCGGTGTGCATCGTAATGGCACCATTTTCTACAAAAGTGTTCAGCTTCTTGCGTACGCTGATAATATTGATATTGTCGGCAGAACCAAGAGAGATGTTACTGCTGCTTTCGTTAAAACCTAAGCTAACCTAACAAATTTTGAAAAATGGAGATGACTTATTTTAAATTACAGAAGTTGAAGAACCTTTATTGAGCTGTAGATATCATTGCATAACTTGAACGATATACTACATAAAGGCTCCTCAACAACCGATTCCCCTTTGACGACAGAATCTATTTAGGACTCCATCCACCTCATCCTCATTTAAGGATCATCCACTTGTAGAGACGAAAATGGAGATCTGAATACGGATACACAGTGTGTGCTGAGATTGTGGAGACAGCACTTCTCCAATTTACTTACAAGCAACGATTCCACCAATACCGACCATGGAGAGCGCAGTTCAGCACCATCATTCAACGATGACGGAGTGGAAGTACCATCACCTAGCCATGAAAAGGTTCGAGTTGCTATCCAACGACTCAAAAACAATAAAGCAGCGGGTGCTGACGACCTGTCAGCTGAATTGCTTAAAACCGGTGGCGATGAATTAATAAGACGCATGCATTAGCTCATCAGCAAAATATGGCTAGCGGAAAGCATGCCCGACGATTGGAATCTCAGCGTACTTTGCCCAATACTTAAGGAAGGAGACCCAACAGTCTGCGCCAGCTATCGAGGTATCAGTTTTATTTCCATCGCATATAAAGTTCTCTCAACCGTACTGTGTGAAAGATTAAAGCCGAATACAAAAACACTGATTGGGCCTTATCAGTGGGCCTTTCGACCTGGAAAGTCCACCATAGACCAGATTTTCACGCTACGACAAATCCTGGAAAAACCCCACGAAAATCAAATTGACACACATTATCTCTTTGTCAATTATGAAGCTGCGTTCGATAGCCTGAAAAAGAATTTCCCATACGCAACAATGTTTGAGCTTGGTATACCTGCAAAGTTGATTAGACTTTGCAGAATGACGTTGAGCAACACACGCAGCTGCTTCGAGGTAGGAAATGACCTCTCCGAAACCTTCAATACCGAAAGAGGTTTCAGGCAAGGCGATCCACTGTCAACATCATCATGGAGGGGATCGTACGAAAGGCCGGTGTGCATAGTAATGACACCATTTTCTACAAAGGTGTCCAGCTCCTGCACGACAGCAGCATTTGTCATTCATATTCTTTCAAAAAACGCCCGAGCTCTTTGGAGATTGAGAGAAAGAGGCAAAATATTTATGACACACTTTTAAATGACTTGAAAAAAATCTCCGAGCGGGATCTTGCTAAGAGAGTAGAGTTTAGTCCAAGTAAGACTAAGTGTTGCCTGTTAACCCACAAGCGAATGAACTGTTCCTTAGCTCCCCTGAATATGAATGGTATAGACCTTTTGGAGTCAGACGCTCTTGGCGTTCTGGGCATATTGATACAATCAGACCTTCGTTGGAATGATCACATTTGCCATGTGTTGAAAGAAGCGGCCAAGTGCCTAGGTTTCTTGCAAGGGTACAAGTGATACTTCACTCCTTCTGATCTTCGAATGATCTATACATAAGGCCGAAAATGAAGTACAATTCGCACGTTTGGGCAGGAACTTCGAGATCTTATTTGGAGTTTCTGGACCGAATTCAATGTCTTGCGATATATTTGATAGGATATAAAAACATTTCATCCCCTCTCAGTTCTCTTGGGCATCGACGCAATGTTGGTTGCCTAAGCCTTTTTTATAGGTTTTACTATTGAAAGTGTTCAAGGGAGGTACATGGCCTGACGCCACGAGTTCGTGTATTTCCTAGGTCCACTCGGGCAGCTTTTTTCTCTTTACCATTGCATCGGTGCCCAATATAACCTCGCATTACCCATGATACAATTATAAGGTAGGCTCACATTTAAATGGCTGCTCAAACAACAAGTTTTGCAACAACAAAGCTGTGAGAACGCTAAACGTCAAATGAAAAAGGCAACAACAACAATAAGAAAACTTAAAATTTGACCAGCCGATTTTGACATGCAAGTTCCTTTTTACTCCAACTTGAGCTTTCCTTATAATTCTACCATGGCATTACCGAGATAATTCGTCGCACAATAAGATTGCGGAATAATCTCTATGTGAGCGTGTTCGCCGACAGTTTTGATCTGTGTAAGTTTAAAGCAAATCTTCACCGACACTACTCCATCTTTCTACCTTCCAACTAACTATCCGCTTCTTTCGAATCAACGCAATGCTTTCGCATTTAAAGGGGCATCCCCTGAGCGATGGTTTAGTTAAAAAAAAACATGGCTCAAAGCCGGATACATTCTCTATCACGTGATGGATAATATAATGGGTATGATATGATGATATGGTATGATTGATATAGTGTGATGCATATATGTACTTTGATTGGCTATGATTATAATTATAAGTATGATTATTATGCAGCTTGTTATAGAAACTGTTTTTATTTGATTCTCTTTCAAGAAATAGTGTTGGTGTAAAGTATTTAAGACGTTATTAATGATATTAAAAGTAGTAGGATAGAAAAGTAAAAGTAGGATATTTTTATCATTTATACCCTAAATCTAAAGTTTTTCTTAAGTGTTAAACACATATAATCTGCTTTTATCAATATATTATATACGAACTTTTAGTCGTCTGACTCAACTGCAAAGTAAATTATTAAGGAACTTAAATATCACCACATTTTTGGGTACTAATTTAACCTCTACTGAGTATTAAATAATGCTCCTGTAAAAAGCTTAACTGATTTAACTAGACTTAAAAAAAAATACCAATTTTGTAAATAAGACGATATGTGTACTGAAAATGAAACATCAAATTTAATTCATGTATGTTTTCAGCTTAAATGTATTGCTTGGTTCCAAAAACGCTGAATTTTTCAAAAAATCATAACAAAATACAAAATTATATTTTGAATAATTGAAAAGTTCTTTTTGTTTAGGTATTTTGAAACTTGTTTTCGACAGAAAACAAAACGTTAGTAAGGAAAACTAAAGTCAATTAGTTAAAATTAGTTGGAAGCCATCAAAAATGCTAATAATTACAATATTCAAATGGGAACAAGGACCGTGTTAACCTTACCGATATCATTGCTGCTTCCGGTGCCGTTCGAGCTAGAGAGATTCTGTGTTGAGGTCCATGACCGTGAAGATGGTCTGTTGAAGGTTAAACATCATAATTAAGAATATGTTAATAAATAAACGTTGATTCATAGAAATAATAAAAAGAAAACTTTTAAAAAACAAGCGCACCTGGCATTAAGGCCATCTGACAGATTTGGTGACGAGATCGCCACATCATCGCCACTCCGCCTTCCCCCGTGTTCTTTGTAGTCTCGAAAACAACGCTTGCAACGTGTCGGATAGCGTGTCTGTGGATGAAAGCCCAACGGGCAGAGCTGGTCGCCTTTAAGCGATGGATACAGGTGATGCATTTACAGCGAATTCTGACGCACTCAGTTCTAATGAATGAATCTAAAAATAAATAAAAATATTATTGAATACACGTCTTTTTGCTACAGTCTATAAGTGAATGAAATTAATTTATTTTTGAGAAAAACGCGGCATTTCCAAAGCATTTTTTCCAATAACGCAAAAATTTTATAATTTAGTTAATTATAGTATGTCATTGTTTGCGATCGTCAACAGCTTTGACTCTTGGCCATAGCAAACATGCCAAATGGCGAAAAAACTAAGCCACCCACACATCAAATCAACCGAAAGACTTACAGGCCGTTAGTCTTGTTGGCTCTGAGCCAACATTTCTACAGCATCGTCAGTGGTTGCGCGCCAATATTCAACAATTGCTACAAAATCTAAACATTATAAAGAAAAAACAAAAAAAAAATTGGAAACATGCTCGATTTGGCAACTGCTTGCGTTCGAAACGTTTTATCTAATGTTTTTTAAAGTTGTTCCACAACACATTCCAACCTAATGCAGACGCAATAAACAGCTCAATCTTTCAGTTGTTTCAATTCTTCTGCACTTGTGGCTGTGTATATATGTTATCTGTCCGATACTCCCCCGTTTTTGTGTATCTTTTGGATTGCATGCATTTTTTGTAATCGCCATGAACTTTTCACGTGTGTCTGCTTGTTTTCATGTTTTTCTTAAAAAATTCTTTGTGTTTTTTAATTTCTTGTAAAAAATGTTTCATTCGTGGTATTTTTAGATTTATTTGGCAAGTACTTTGTGAGCTCTTTAAAAAACATCTAAGAATAATTTTCGTGTTTCTAGTTCATCAAGAAATTAAAACATTTAATTAAAAATAAGAAAATACATAAAAATAAACAAAAACGGCATGTTTTGGCTATGTAGTTCATATAAAAGTCTTAGCAGCGATACAAGCATAGATTAGTCTCGAGAGAACTAATCTCTGCTAAGACTATAAAGATTTTGTTGTGTTCA
The DNA here is from genome assembly GCA_914767935.1 of Coremacera marginata. NCBI lineage: Eukaryota > Metazoa > Arthropoda > Insecta > Diptera > Sciomyzidae > Coremacera > Coremacera marginata. The sequence goes on from OU612045.1 coordinate 139,454,178, forward strand.
GGCACAATGGACTTGATAAAGGTGAATCTATAATCGTTATGAGCCCAAACTTTGAATTTATTTGCTCTAAAATAAATAACTCTAAGCGCTACTTACACGTGCTATTCTTGATCCCGGCTCAATTAACGACAGGCTTTCAGCTGCTTGTTGAATCTTATGAATACGTTGTATCTTTGGGTGACTTTAATCTTCCTTTCTCCGATTGATTTTGTTCCGACATATACCATTTCTCCCCTCCCCTCTCTGACTCAGGACTCTATCAGTTTAATGGAGTAACTAAACATATGGGCAGACAGCTAGACTTTGTTTTCTTATCAGATTTTTAAAATTATGCGGTTTCTGCAAGTAACCATTTGCCCTCGACATTGCATCACTACCATCCACCTCTATCACTCACCTTATCCTACAACAATACTAGCAAAAACACACACTCGAAGCACTTGTACAACTTGTAGTTTCTGAAGCGTTAGCTTATTTACTGGAGTGAAATGAAAACTTTACACAAGCGTCAGTTACGATTTTTTTCTATCAACTTTGTATTTGCGGTTATGTAGAAACAAAAACGTACAAACAGCAATTTGTGACTTGCATATTAAAATTAATATTTACATATACATATACATATACATATACATATACATATACATATACATATACATATACATATACATATACATATACATATACATATACATATACATATACATATACATATACATATACATATACATATACATATACATATACATATACATATACATATAATGATATATATCAGGGTACGGAAAGGTCCCCTCGCGTACCTTTAGAAGCGTAGCATTAAAAAAGGTACACAAAAAATCGTACGCACTCGCGGACGTGTATCCCTAGAAAATATTTTATTGTTCTCGTCCACGAGCGCGTACGTTTCGGTGAGACTTTGAAATGAGGTCTCATTCCCTACCAAAACGTACGTGCTCGTGGACGAGAACGTAAATGAGACTTTTAATGCTCATGAGACAGCTCATGAGCCGCTCACGAAAATAAAAGGGAGGAATGAAATCTGAGCAGTTTAGAGAAAAATTTAGCTTCCAGTAGAATTCATTGCAACTTTTATGATTTCTGTAGACTGTGGACAAAGATTTAGGTTCTACATGGTTTATATAGTATATGGTACTAGTTGAATCGTTGGAACTTTTTTTAGACTCCTTGGACTCCTTGGACTCCTTGGACAAAAATCTTGGAATTTTTGACTTTAACGAACAAAGCAGTGCTATCACTTTGGTTTCCTGTCTTCAGTTTTTGAATTCTGTGATTCCATTCTGATGTGGTCCAAGAGGTTCCAAAGTGGTTAATTATTTTCCGAGGTGCAGCAACAGGTGGTTGTATTAATATTGTGGGTGTTGGTTGGCTAGGTTGCGAATCCGAGTTAGATGGTAAGGGACGCACTGAAGAGGATAGCACGGAAGCTTCCATGATTTCATCGAAGAGGGAGGATGAATTGTGTTCAGTGGCTTCTGTCACATTGATTCTGTTGGTTCCAGTACTGATTGCATCAGATATTTCCGCAAGCGACTCTCTAAATAAGACAAGATCGTCACTTATTTCATTTATTTTGTGATACAAAACTTCGATAAGTGGATCTGGTACAGTTGGTGATTGTGTTGTTTTCTCCGAGGTCGATTGCAGCAAGATGTCGACGTCATTTCTTAAGCACGCGATATTTTCAGTTACATTTTTTACTGAATCAACAGTGTTTATTTTCTCAAAGTTTGTGTCTATTGATTTATTTATAGCACTTATTGCGGTTTCAACACAGTTTATATCGTTTTGATGGTCTATGGCATAGTTTAAGATTTTGGTTAAGTTCTGGTTTAGTGTTCCGAGCTTTTTATTACTTTCATTTTTTGTCACTTCGACAGCACTGCTGAGGTCTTCTATTGATTTTAATGCCTCATCAAATTTCGACACCAGATCGACTGTCTTTTTCAAACACTGTTTATTTTCCGACCGCACTGAGTTTGTTGGCATTTTATCGCGAGTAGAACATGCGTGAGTGACAATTCTTTACATTCATCGCAGTAAAACGAAAAATTGGCCAGATATTCATCAAGATAAGTTAAGCTTCTTTTCGATAAGCCTATGCAAGAAGTGTGGAAAGATTTTCCACAAAGGCCTTTGCACGTTATCTTGGGCGCCTTACGGTCCTCTGCGGTACATGAAGGTGAAGCACAGATTTTATCCATTTTTGTTTTAATTGCTCTTATTGCTATTTTTTATTTTTAACTTTTTTTAATAATTCTGTTTGTTTACAATTGTTTGTTTATAATTCTGTCTCTTTAGCAGAAAAATGCCAATACAGCAGTCAGAGGTTGGGAGCAATAATAGCGCAACAAGAAATTTTTTTTTTTTTTTTTTTTATGAGTAAAGTTGACACAGTGAACGAGAAATATCTTGCAGAATTCGCACTTTTATTTAATTTCGGTCGTATTTTATAGTACTGTTGAACTGATTATTAAATAGCCCACTGAACTTTTAGCTGTGGTCAAGTGAAACTACTAAATTCGCACTTTAGAATTTATATTTATTGAAGTCCACGAATAATATGCAGTTTAATGCAATAATTCACGAAAGAAATTTGAACTGAAATTTAACAACTGCGGAGCTTACAATTTACAACACGTCCGAACTCTATGACAGTCGATACACAATTGATTTGGACAAATACGTTCCAATTGAAGTATAATTGGAACTTGTTAGATCACTGGGACTGTTTTGGTTGGACTCCTTGGTTCAAATTTTCTTAACAATAGGTATACTCCGGTTATTGGAACTTTGTTGGATTTAATGGACTCCTTGGACCAAAATCTGGGATTTTTTGTCAAATACGTACCACTTGGACAGATAGGTTCTAATTGCAATATTTTTGAAACTAGTTTGGTCATTGGAACTTTTTAGGAGCAATGGACTCTTTGATTCTTCTTGACAAACAGATTCTACTTCATCAAATGTACTCACTTTTAATATTTTGGCAGCTTAGTGGGTCATTTGAATTGCCTTAGGTTTCACTTACACTATTTTTGGAACTAATTGAGCGATTTGAACTTTTTTGGGTTAAGCGGAACACAAATAGGGAATTTTTGACAAATTGGTCCCACTTGTAATATTTTTTGAAATAATTGGGACATCCTTACTTTAACTATTAGTGAACTTCTTCGAAAAAATCATGAATTTTTTGACCTATTGTCCAACTAGTACCAAAAGGGCAAGTGGATCCTATGTGTCCAAGTGGAACCTATTTGTCAAAAATCCAAGATTTTTGTCAAAGAAACCTACAAAATCTAAAAAAGTTACAATAATCCCACTAGTATCATAATTATTCCAAGTAGAACGTATTGGCTATAGAACCACATATTTTTTCCAAGGAATACACAAAACCAAAAAAGGTTCAAATGGCTCAACTAGTTTCAAAAATATTGAAAGTGGAACCTATTTGTCCACGCGGTACCTATTTGTCAAAAAAGGTTTGCATAAGGAGCCTTAAAAATTCAACAACATTTCCAAAGACCATGAAGTAGTTAAAAAAATAATCCAAGTGGAACCTATATGTGCAAGTGAAACCTTTTTGTCAAAAATCCTAGTATTTTGTCAAAGGAGTCCGCTTAACCAAAAAAAGTTCCAATAACCAAAGTTATTTCGAAAATATTGCGCGAAATTATCGTATATGCCATTTTTTCGAAATTGACTTTTTGTTGCAAATTTGTTCTTCATATGTTACGAGTACCACAATGCATCATCTGGTAAAATTTTGTAGCTGAAATTCCTATAGTAACGCCAAAAATTGACTGTATATTATAACGTATGTTACAATGCATTCTTTTTTTTCTTGTGGGCGAAATTATAATTATGTGCCATACAAAAATATTTTGTACATAGTAGTGTTGCTATATTTACTATTTCTTTTTTGAATAAGAAGTAGAATGTGAAGCGAATTTCTTACTTTTATGTAGCCCTTTCGTACCATGCCTCTATTTGTTTCACCGTTGATTACAGATAAAACAATATTAAAGTGTATAAAAAGTAGAAAAAACGTCATCCTGTAAAATTTGGCGTATACGATACTTGCGGTTTTTGGCGCAAAGGAGTGAATATATGTTTAAAAAAAAACAAGATCTTTGTCCATAAAACCAAAAAAGTTTCATCAAAACATCGGCTTTTGTCTAAGGTGCCCATAGAATCAATAAAATTCCTTTTACCTTCCTCGGAGCTCCACTATGCCCTTTTTACAATCATTGCCATGTACGGCTCATGAACCGTCCCATGAGCATAAATCGTCTGATTTGCGTACACGCTCGTGGACGGGTTTGAAATTGGTTATATTGGTTTGAAAATTTGGCTCACGTACACGGACGTGAGACGTTATAAAAGGTACAGGAGCGTGTACCAAAATGCGCTGTGTGCGTACACGAGCGGACCTTTCCGTACCCCGATATACACATATATAAAATAATATGCATGTTTTTTGCTGCGTTCTAGGGTTGGGCAATTACGCCTCCCTTTCCCCTGCGGACGCCCTTGGATGTAGCCCTTTGACTAGATTCAAGATTCAAGATTGCTCAACATGTTGATTGAAGCAGACAAAGAAAATATCGTCTTACAAGAAAATACAGATTTCGGCGCCTCATCTAACGTCGTCATGAGGTTAGCTCGTATTCTTCCAAAGCACCAGAGCTTCAGACTATATTTTGACAACTATTTTACTTCTCTTCGGCTGATGCACTCAAAGCAAAAACCCTGACAGAAACTTTTGTTGACTGTATACTGGCAAAAAATTTATCAACTCAACCCAGGAATTTGTGGATACGAACAATGTTTTTCATATTCGACCATATGTTTCATATTCAACCATGTGTTTCATTTTCAGGAAACTTTAAATTAATCTAAATAAGAGAAGTCGATTTACATGACTGGCCAAGATGGGTTAAAAGATATAATTTGTATTTAAAGCTTTTGTTATATTTAACTTAGCGCGGAGTAATTAACTACAAATGTAAATCGAAGATAATTCTTTGCTAATTGGCTGTGGGCAAAAAATATCGGGAATTCGTTTCAAAAAATCTTTATTTATTATTCTAAATTCATTTCATCCTCCCCAAAATAGTAAAATAGTTGTTGGCTTCCACATAAACCTAATTTACGACAATACAATCTCGTTTGGTATGTTAACTGTTTGCCGTATTTCACTAGTGCTGTTCTTGTATCGAGTTTGTTATTTCCGCGTATATTGCATAAGTAACTAAGCTTTATTTTTTATTCCTTGCGTTTAGCTTAGCCATTTTTGTTTAAAAAAATTTATCTTCTTCAGTCACCTGTCTGTTTCTTCAGACAGCTGTATAAATACGACATACAACAATAAATACCCTTAGAGGTGTGTTCACAATTATTGTACTTTTTTTTTATGAAAATGCAATGCGACATATGACAATACGTGAGCATGTGAAAACCCTAATTATATTTTTAAACACGTTTATCGAAGCTTTAGCTTATAATATTATTATAGATTTCCAAATATAATTATTCTTACTTAACAAATATCAAAATGGTAAGTATTAATAATAGATATATTCTTACGCTGCCTATACATGCTGCCACCAAAACAAAGCTGGAAATGTAACCTGAAAGCGATATTTTTATAAATTTTGCCATACCCTGCGATGGTTGCAGCAACCAGCCTTGCTTGCGACCAAAATATTAAATGATTTTAATATTGGCGTAACCTGAGTTGCAACCGTCAATGAGTTGCGTAACTTCGACACACACGCTGCGACTTCATTCTGATAAACGACAAAAACGTCCAGGTTACACTTCCAGGTTTGCTTTGGTTGCAGTGTGTATGGGCCACATTATAAGAAAGCATAAACTGTGCAACACTTTCCAATAAGAAATTGCAAGCAGCACCGTTCTTTCTTAAGCCAGGTATTTAGGTATTTCTTATTGTGAAAGTTATTCGTTCTTTGCGCGTTGTGTAAAACTGTGTTTTGTGTTTAAATTAAAATAAACGAAATGGAAAAAATTAACACAAGCCATACAATTTGTGCTGTGTGTCGAGTACAATACAAAAATAAAAACAAAGATGTGAAGTTGTTCATAGCTTCAAAAGATCGTTTTAGGCTTCAACGATGGATTGAAAGCTGTGGCGTCACGTTAGGCGACCATTCCAAGGTCTGCGAAAAGCATTTTAAGAAATGTGACTTCATAAATTCACCAGGGGATCCCCAAGCTAAGCGCGCATGGCTTATGCCAGGAGTGGTATCTTCGGTATTTTTAAATATCACAGCCGAAAATAGCTCAGTATCAGGATTAGATAATGATGAAGTGGGAGTTGTTGATAGCTGTACCCAAACCGGGTAAATATTAAAATGATTTATATATTTTTTATTCAAAGCACGAACTAATCTTACACAGGGGTGCAATGTAGCACAGACCTTGGTGAATTTATAGAATTTTATAGTAATTCATAAGTCTATCCTTTTTGTGTGTATTGTATGATTTATGATTGTTTTGTGATGGATTTATGATTATGATTGTTTTGTAATTATATTATGGCGATAAATTTATGAAAAGTCTTGAAAAACTCGAAATTAAGAAGCTTAGAAAGAAGGTGGCAGAATTACAGGAAGAAGTTGATGCTCTTAAAAAAGAAAGTGAAACCATTTTAGTATATATAAAGAAAATTTTTACAAATGGCTCAATTAAAAAGATGAAGTAATATAAAATAGATCTTCCTATATTCTTTACCCAAAAGTCATGAAAATTCTTAAACCACAAATTCTTGGCATATGGCATTGATTATTAAATAGGCCTTTAAAACATAGTAATCCCGATAAAGTCATGAGATGGTGCTGGGAGAATATTTCGAGAATATTACGTACGAATATTACGTTGTACCTGTACAAAAAAGGCTTCCCCCTTCCATGTGTGGACACCTTTGCCAAGTGGGCGCAGAAACTGAAATTTGAGGAAGGCCTTCTTAGTTTTTCTATTGAGTCGATGAAATTCGGACACAGTTTGGCTGTCAGTGACCGGATATGTGTCCTGTCTTTTGACAAGATGGCCATAGCTTCCGTATATGAATATGATCCGTCAAAAGACATGGTCAGGGCGCCATGTAATACTGTTCAAATGGCAATGGTACGAGGACTGCAGGCCTCTTGGAAACAGCCCGTATATTATGAATACGACTGTAAAATGACAAAATCGCTGCTATTTCAAATTGTTCAAGTTTCTGACGCTGGATTCCCCATTGTTGCCATCGTCTCCGACATGGGTCTTTCGAATCAATCTCTTTGAAAAGAACTTAGTGTAAATATGAGTAATATATAAAAAATAATTGAGTTCTTTTGTTGTTTTGTAACATATTAAAGATCGAACCTGGTTTCAAAACCCAATAAATGAAAACGAAGAAATATACGTGCTTGCAGACGTTCCTCATCTCTTAAAACTGGTTAGGAACCATTTCCTTGATTCAGGCTTTTTGTTTGACAACACACTTATAACGCCACAAACAATAAAGGAAATGATGCAACACGCATCCGTGTCTAACATATCAATTGCATATAAAATAACAGATGAGCACTTATCAGTAAAAAGTGCAGGTAAAGTATATAACCCATTATATATTATAATGTTAACCCTTTAATACCCACTGCAATAGTTTATTGGTTTTAAGTGACTTCTTGCCAATTGTAAAAAAAAAAATATGGACAGCAGGCGTTAGAAGGTTAACAAAAAGTAAAACTTGCGGTACAGCTGTTTTCTCACGCAACCGCCAGCGCAATAAGAAGGTGTTTCTCTGTAGGAAAAGATCTTTATAACCCTTGTCCAACTGCAGATTTTATTGATTTAATAAAGAATTGGTTCGATCTACATAACTCAAAGCTGAGCACTCCATCAAAAAGGAATTATCATTTCAAAAAGGAATTATTACAAGCAACACGTCTCTTCTTTTACTGTACGAATACCTCAGCAGAATGTACGGCATGAAGTTTTAACTGACTAGCAGGCTGAATCAAGATATTTTAGAAAATTTTTTTGGTGCCATGCGGAGTAAAGGAGGCCTTCGTGACCACCCTAGCCCTAAAGAGTTTAAGTATAGGCTTCGAAAATATCTATTAGGTATTTCTTTTCATTTTTAAATCACTTCTTTATTTATTGCTTAGAACTAGTTTGAGATAATCTGATGTGTTTACACAGTCAGGTTATATTTAAGAAATGTGATTTGCTTATTTGTTTGTCTGATTGTATTGATAGACGAAATGATTTTTATTTCACCATACAGCATGAAGTACAGAGTATTTAAACTCAACTGGAAATGTTCAGGAAGACAGCACAGATTGACTCGAGCTCTCACCGCCCTCGTTTGGCGCAGATTTTAATAATGCAGAAACGGAGAATGTTTTTAAAATCATTGATGCCGGCGGTAATATATATGAAGAGGACGATTTTCCACAATAACTGAGCAGTGCGCATAAGGACGACGAGGAAATCGATATTATTTACGAGGATAGACTTGAATATGCAGCTGCCTACATCTTAAGGCGGTCAAAGTTGTAACAACATATAAGTACAGATTGCTCATTCACTTTTATTGATCAAATTTCCCAAGGCAGCTTGAAAAAACCATCCGCTGTATTTCTTGGCAAAATAGTGGAATTGGAGCGATGTTTCAACAACGCTAACGTTTAACTAAATGTTTAACGCAACCCTAAATTATCAAACAATGTTAATGAATTTGTGCGATGGTATAGATTTACCAACATAGGTAAAGCGCCTCTTCCTAAGATGCAGAATGCATTTTAGAATAAAAAATTTAAATAAAAGACTAATAAATCAAAAACTGAAGCAAAAAATTTTAGGAAATAAAAAACTCTTAAAATTCCGCCCCTAAAGTGATTGGTTTTAATTTTCATTGAAAAATGAGGTAAAATAATATACAAATTTAGTAATTTTTCTAAGTTTTAATAAATTTCATATATATATAATTTTTCCGAAATAAGTACCCACTTATCTTTTTGAAAGGTTGTTACATTTTGCAACATTCAGTTCTTTTAATAAATTTAAAAATAGTGTTAATATTTGAGTTTTTGATATAAATAATTGTGCCATAGCTTTTGTTGAATCCATCCACTTTTTTGTTTTTAAAAATCTGCAAAAATGAACTATTAAACTGAATATTTAAAACATGCCGTTTTCTGCCTTTTTTTATTTCAGAAAAACAACATCGTTAAATGTCATCCTCTCATTTTGACATAATATGCCCACAACTGAACAGCTGTTTCAGCTCGATTAATACTACCTTCCCTTATTCCATGGTAAAATAAAAGAAGTTATATGCATTTCAGACTGCTCTCTTTCTCATAGCCAAAATTGTCAAAATCAATACAAATCACTTTTTTGTTTACATTTTCCCAATTAAAGCTTTCTCATCGCTTTCAGATTTTCTATGAGCTATCAAATTCGTTTTGACAGTTACGGCAGTCTGCCTCCGAAATGCATCTACCTTCTCTTATTCTACCATGCCTTATTCTACCATGCATATTTCCAATTAAAGCTTTCTCATCGCTTTCAGATTTTATATGACTATCACGCATCACGAGTGCAGTGTGAGATGGTGCATTATCGTGATGCAAAAATCAAGAACTGTCTCTCCATAAATCCAGTCTTTTTTGACTCACACCATCACGCCAACGACGCATAACACCCCAGTAGTATTCTTTGTTGACAGTTTGTTTGGTTGGAAGGAATTCGTAATGCACCATACCACGATAATCCAAGATTGACTTTGATTGATTTGACGTGTTTTTTTCGATTTCGGCACATCTTTGGCACGGTATTCACCCGATTGATCGGCTGTTTTCAGGTCGTAAGCGTACACCAAGTCTCATCTCCAGCTATGATGTGTTTTATTTTCTATTGAAGTCGGAATGCATTGTTTCGCACACATTAACGCAGCGCTGTTTTTCCATGAAATTGAGCGTTTTTGGCACGAATTGACATTTCACTTTTCTTAGGCCTAAACGGTCAAACAAAAAAGTTTTCACTGATCCTTCCGAAATTTCAACAAGGTCAGTGAGGCTGTCAATCGACGATTTTGGAGCACCAATTCTTTAGGGGCTTTCAGACGAACGTACATGTCATAAAAATATAAATATGGCAAAGGTTCCAAACAATAAATTTTGGATAGAATTCATTAGTTTTCGCTGTAATATGAAAAATTCAACGTAAAGCATACAAAATAGAGTAAAAATGTCGGTCAATTATAACAGCATCCAAAAATTATTTAGCCATTACGCCGATGTATTCTGCGTGAGAATCTGCAAAGAATGAAGTCGTCGTACATGCCCGATTGTTTGAAAGCTCAACAAAATATTCCCGTTATTTTGTCGTCGTACTATGTACGCTGACATGTACGTTCATCTGAAAACCCCTTTTGATTTTGTTGACGTGTAGCTCATTAGTTGATGTTACTGGTCGTCCTGGCCGTGCCTCGTCTTCAACGCTTTTTCGATTCTCTTTGAACATTTTGTGAACCACTCATAAAATCTTGTTTTCGATAAAGATTGCTCACCGAAGACTTTCTTCAACATTTTCAACGTTTCGGCAGCAGAAATTTCATTCCGCACACAAAATTCAATGGAACTGCGTTGTTGAATAGTTTCAGACATTATAAAAAACGAAAAATTCACTTTTAGCTATTTACAAAAGCACGTGTAACTCAAACACTAGTGAATATTTGGACGTGTAATTTGGCACAGATGTCAGTGACAGTAGTGCCACCTTGAAAATAAAAATTTGTTGTCACAATTGTCACAATCGGAATCCCCAAAAAATTTTAATTCAAAGTTCCCGGTATTTTTTGCCCACAGCGGTAGTTTGGTGACTTCTTGTAATGAAGCACACTCTGTTGATCATTGACTTTAAAAATATGTATAAAACACATTTTGAAATGATTCTGTCATTTCGTAGTTTTTTAACTGAGATGCCCTTTGGTGGTTTTGAAACCTTAAAATATGCACTGATCTTGCAATCCTCAACTCCAACATCTCAAGATGTATGGAAAATTTAGAAGCTTTCATTATTTTTGTCATTTTTTGTGTACTAAAGCGCTCTCCGGTAATTATGAGATTTTAAAATAAAGAACATTTTGAAGTCAGGTCAAAATCAAAAGATTTTTTAATTTACCATACATTTTTAAAAACATCTAGAAGCTGTCCGAAATTAAAAAAAAAAAATCAAATTGCTTTTCCCGAAATTCGATGCAATCTAGTCGGGTGTTGGTGCGTTGTGATATAAGGGAACTAATGGAAACAACAGCTTTTCAAATTTTTGACATATTTACGAAAGGTGCTTTATACAATAGAAGCTAGAAGCTTTGTGCCAGCTGAAGAAAAATTACAAAATATTGGAAATTGATTTTATTTACAAATTGAAAGTGAACTTTTACCAAATTATTTCTGTATGTAAAATGTGTAGCTTAGGATTCAGATTGTCTTTTTAGCTTTAATCAAATGAATTTTGAATAGCAAATAAATGTTTTTTTTAACATTAAGACACCCCTCATTTAGTGTTGATCACAAATGTAAACATAAACGTTGATGATACAATTAAAATATCTCTTAATAAACAATATTTTTGGGACAATTTAATTTTATGCGCATAATTCAATTAATTCTTCGGCGCATGTTTTTCACTTTAAGAGAGAAAACTAAACATTAAGTCAGAGAAAAAACTTGAGTGAACATGATCGAAGAAGTATACATAGATAAGAGGAAAAAAAAATGAGAGTGAAAATATTAATCTTGTAATTTTTTTTACCCACTCTATTGATCATTAGATGAGTTTTTTTTTGTACTGAATTGCAAAAGATCTTATGATCTGTGCACTAGGGTGCAAATATAAAGAAGGATATTAATAGGATCAGAAATGTGAAATTTTTAATTCAATATCTCTTAAGCCGAGTGCGCTCAAAAAACAATTTTTACTGTATCTTTTTATAGTTTTTCAAATTTATTTTTTTGAGGTATTACATTTTCGTAAAAAATAACTAAACATATCGATTTCAAAATAAAATTAATTGTTTAATCCAATGCCATTATCAGTCTCTGCAAAAACTTAGTTCTTTAATACCCTGCGCTCTATCAAAGTTAAAAATTTGAATATTTTTGTTTAATTTTTAGTTTTAACCGATGCAACGAACTTGATGCAACTTGTTAATGTGAAAATAAATACCATAGGCTGATTGATGCACAACTTTATGGAAATAGTCCGCAAAGCTACTTTTTTATCGAAACATACGTTTTTGAAAAAATAATTCAAAATAATTTTTATTTGTAAATTAATTACGACCTTCTTTCATAAGTTTTAAGTTATGTGTTTATATAACTCCAATAATATTTCAATTATTAAAGGTTATATTTTATCGAGCTCGAGTTCAATGTTGCTTTCCGAAGAAAACAACTGAAGAAAAAAACAACCAATAACAACAATACCCTTTATAGAGTATCAATCACATAGCAGACTAGACAGCTGTCTCGTTGGCCGCTACACTAACTCATCAGTAGCCTTTTTTCATGATTCTTGCTGTGATCCACTAAGCTCTTAATTTTCTACTTGTTTCACGAATGCAATTAGTAAATTACCCTGAATTGCGGCACAAGAATACAAATGATATGAAAGCAGCTTACAGTTCTTCTAATTTGTGAAACATACTTTCAGGGAAAGTATGTTCTATTATTCGAAGATAGATCAAAGCTTTTCTAAATACTCAAAGATTTTGTTGTGCTATTTTTGATTGTGTTTGTGTTTTGATTGTGAGCGGCGGGTCGCTCCGTGGACCTTAAATATGGATGTGCGCAGGGTTTGGGTATCGCCTCATTACTACTGCCCAATGAAAACTAAACCAGCCTCGGATAAGATCCCCAATTACGTTGACGACCACCGCAAACGAAAAACGGACAATGATTTACGGATATGCACCTGGAATGTCCGGACCCTTTATAGGGAATGTGACATTATTCAACTGGCGGAAGCCCCCAAAACAATAAACGCAGGCATGCCCGATACCCAGGAAATGCGATGGAAAGGGCAAGGCTGCTCTAAAAAAGCACACTGCGATGTCTACTACAGCTGCTATGCGGTGAGGTGCGAGTTTGGATGTGGATTCGTTGTTAGCCGGAAACTACGCCACCTTGTTTCCCAGTTCACACCTGTGAACGAATAATTGGCCACGATCCGCACCAATGCAACATTTTTTTTATCAGCCTTATTTGCGCGAACGCCCGACGGAGGAAAAGAACGAAGCCGTCAAGGGCACTTTCTGCGCTAGTCTTGAGGACGTTTACGACCATCTTCCGGTCCATGACGTGAAAATAGTCCTCAGCGATTTTAATATGAAAACTGAAGGGAAGGCATCTTTGGCCCCACTGTCGGTCAGTTCAGTCTTCATGAGACCACTACAAACAACGGTCTAAGACTGATCGACTTCACCGCGGCGCGAAACATGGTAGTTAGTAGCACCAGATTTAAGCACCTCGACATCCAAAAGGCCACCTGGCTGTCCCCGAATCAAAAAACGCGAAACCAAATTGATCATGTTGTAATCGACGGAAAGCATGCCTCTAGTGTTCTAGATTTGCGTACATTTCGGGGGGTCAACAATGACTCCGTCCACTATCTTGGTGCAGCCAACGAAGAACATACGCACAGGAATGCAACGAAAGCTAGATGGCGCTAAGCTGCAATTACAACGGACTGCCGAGGCCTATTCCGCTCAACTCTCGGTTAAGCTCAACCAGCTAACCTCTGGACCCGATGACGTCGGCGGACTTTGGGCGCATATATGCCACTCCATGAAGTGGATATATGCTGCCGCTGAATAAGTCATTGGTTTCCGGCGCCTGCAACCTCGGAACCAATGGTACGATCAGGAGTGTCGCATCGCGAGAGCAGTAAAAAACGCCGCATATAGAAAAACGCTGCAGTCAGCTGCAACGCGAGCCGTGCGAGAAAACTAACGCGAAAAGAGGAAGGAAGAGAGGCACCATTTCAGACGCAAGAAAAAGAGCAGAAAAAGAGTGAGCGTGAGGAACTAGAGGTATACCAGGGCAAGAAGGATGCACGAAAATTCTATCAACAGGTTAAGCGTCTTACCCAAGGCTTAACCCACGAAAATCAAATTGACACACATCATCTCTTTGTCGATTTCAAAGCTGCGTTCGATAGCCCGAGAAAGGATTACCTATACGCAACAATGCCTGAGTTCGGTATACCTGCAGAGTTGATTAGACTTTGCAGAATGACGTTGAGCAACACACGCAGCTCCGTCAAGGTAGGAAATGACCTCTCCGAAACATTCAATACCGAAAGAGGTTTCAGGCAAGGCGATTCACTGTCTTGCGACCTCTTCAAAATCATCATGGAGGGGACCGTACGAAAGGCCGGTGTGCATCGTAATGTCAGCCATTTTCTACTACATTTTCTACAAAAGTGTTCAGCTCCTTACGTACGCTGATGATATTGATATTGTCGGCAGAACCAAGAGAGATGTTACTGCTGCTTTCGCCGCTTCAGAAAAGGAATCAGCCAAAGTGGGTTTGACGATAAATGAGGGTAAAACAAAGTATATGCTGTCTACAAACAAGGGAGCGCGGCGTTTAGACTCCCACGTTTCATCCGGCAGTTATAACTTTGAAGTAGTCAAGGAGTTCGTTTACCTTGGCACCGCCATTAATGCCAACAACGAAATCAGCCTGGAGATAAAGCGAAGAATAATAATTGCTAATAGGTGCTACTACGGGCTCAGTAAGCAACTAAGTTCCAGAGCCCTCTCTCTATCGCCAAAACTAACACTCTACAAGACGCTCGTTTTACCTGTGCTGCTTTATTGCGCTGAGGCATGGGTAGTTTCGCAAGCTGACGCAGCCGCTCTGGGGGTGTTCGAGAGAAAAGTTCTTCGCAAAATCTTCGGTCCTGTTCGAGTCGGCCATCCGTCTATCGCATCCGAATGAACCACGAGCTGTGTGAGCTCTACGAAGACATTGACCTAGTTCGGCGTATAACTGTGCAGCGACTACGCTGGCTGGATCATGTCCATCGTATGGACGACGAAGCTCCAGCGAAAAAGGTGCTCGAGGCGAGGGTCATTGGTCAACGACGACGAGGGAGACAATGTCTGCGATGGATGAACCAGTCAGAGGAAGCCCTAACCGCACTTGGTTTATCCGATTGGAGAAGGCTCGCGCAAAGCAGGGTCGCCTGGCGAGAGCTGATGAGGTCGGCTGAAATCCTAACACGGATTGTTATGGCCACCTAAGTAAGTAAGTAATATTCAAATTCCCTATACTGAACTCAAATATTGATCGACTGCTAGTTTGTGTTCTTGCAAATGTCAGAAAAGCTTTGTTACGCACTAAGAAAAGATTTAATTTAATCCATTAAGTTCGGGAAGAGCACAACTTGGATACGATGCTTGAGACTTATTTTCTGTCATAAAAAATTGAAATAAAAAATGTCCATTCTTCTATTCTTGAGGACGCTCTTTCGATTGGTGCAGACAGATTCGCATAATAATGGCTTTAAAACCCAATTGGCGCATTTTAAATAAAAAAATAAAATTTTTTGTGTTTAGTTTTTGTGAACCTTTTCGCATCAATAAAGTTACTGAATCGATGATAAAGATTATAGGTACGATTTTCAAAATTCAAGATGGCGGATCCAATATGGCCGACAAATTTCATAAAATGCTTCAATATTACGAAAAACTAGTAAGGAATGGAGTTTGGCAGGGTACCGAAGCTAAAATACCCCGCCCCCACGGCCCTTAGTCCTTAGCCACGACAGACACGATGACATTCAGTTTTATATATTAACGAAACTTTTCCTATTTTAATGACATCACTTTGAATGGGAGGTAGGCGTGGTTTTCATCCAATTTTGCGAAATATCATCTTCCGAATACCGTCTTCCGAATTAACGCAATGCTTTCGCATTTAAAGGGGGCATCCCCTGAGCGTTGGTTTAGACAAAAAAAAAAAAAAAAATCATAGAGATAAGTCATATTATATATCAAAACTCAAAAAATTTCATTTTTCAAAATTTCAAGACATTTCTTTAATTTTTGTAGAGTTTTTAGAGATTTTAGTTTAAAATAAAGCCAAAGTGGAAAGTAGGCGTAATTTTCATTCGATTTTGTCAAATGTCATAGAGATGGTTTATAATAGATATCTAAGCTTATGTCCAAAATTTCAAGAAATTTCTTGAATTTGTGTAAATTTTTAAGAGATTTAACTTTTAAAAAAAGTCAATTTGTATGGGAGGTAAGCGTGGTTTTCAACCGATTTTGTCAAATATCATAGTGATGGTCAACATTAAATATTCTTTCTTTTATTTGAGCGAATTTGTAAGAGGTTTTACGGTTAATGTAAAGCCACTTTGTATGGGAGGTAAGCGTGGTTTTCATCCGATTTTTCAAAATTTCATAGTCAGGATTTATATTGAAGAACAAAGCTTACGCGCAAAATATACACGTTAGGGTATTAATATGTATAGGAGGGTTTTTGAGGTCAAAAACCAACACAACTCTACTGTGAATTTTTTTATGTTTAATATACCTTTTGTTCAAAATTGCTAAATCCAAAGATTCAGAAAACCTATTTAGAGTCTGCAATACCACGTATGCAGGCATTTCAGTGGTAAAAATTGTTTAAAGAGGATCGTACATCAGTTGGCAACAAGCCTCACACTTCTCATCCACCAACATCAAGAAACGATGAAAATATCATAAAAGTAAAAGAAACTGTGCTCGAAAATCATCGTGTGACCATGAGATATATAGCTGGCAAGCTTTTTATATCGACTGGATCGGAGGACAATATTTTACATGATATTTTAGGCATGGGACGGGTTGCAGCGCGACTAGTGCCAACATTTTTAAATTTCCTTAAAAAAGAGTTTTGCAAAACTGTCGCTCAGGAGATGCTTTTAATGGCCGATACGGACAATCAGAGCATCATTACAGGTGACGAGACTTGGGTGTACGAGTATGACGTCGAAACAGCTCAACAACCTGCAGAGTGCCACTATCCAGATGAGCTGATACCCAAAAAAACCTCTACAAAGTCGTGCAAAAATTAAGTTGAAGTTGACTGTGAAACTGTTGAGGTCAATCTGGCAATGCTCAATATTATTTAGTGTTTTAAAGCGGTTGCACCAACATAATATACCAGCTCACACATCACGTATTGTACGGGACTATTTGACCAAAAACAATGTCAATATCGTTCAACAATCACCATATTCGCCAGATATGGCTCTGTGTGATTTTTTCCTATTCTACAAACTCAAACTGTCCCTTCGTGGAAAACATTTTGGGACGATTGAAGGCATCAAAGAGAATTCGCAAAGGGAGTTGAAAGCCATTCTGAAATCAAACCCATATGAAAAAACATTGCCATATGGGTATCGCCTCCAATGGTGATTATTTTGAAGAGAATGAAATTAATATTGAAGAATAATTATCTGGTGTTACTTTATTTGCACAGTCCGTTTAATATTTAATTAAAAATTTAATTTTATGTTTTTCAGAAAAATTCACTGTGAGTAGGTTGCTTTTTTAAGAAAAATGCCGTTCCAAGAATTTTCGAATTATACACTCAAATTGTTGGTTTGAAATTCCTCAATATACAAAATTCATACAATTAAAAAATTTTTCCTCATGCTCTTTTATCGCGGGGTAATAAGAGTTGAAGTCATCGAATTTTCGTAATAATTTTTTAAAAATTTCACTTTGGAGAGGAGTAAAACAAAATTAACGTATCAAAATGCAATATTTCTTATAGAAAAAGATGGTAAATTTTATTATCTTTTAAGCAAAAGCATATTGGTAAAAGTCGTTTTATCAGTTTCTTAGTTGTATGCAAAATACTAAAGAAGAAATTCCATGTTTTTTTCGAAAAATCAATTTTTAGCCAAAAGCCCGTTAAGCGTTTTGCGCGAACATTTACCGTTTGTTAATATTGAAGTGTTGTTTACCAAAATTTATATTTTTAAAAGAAGAATCAGAAATCAGCGTGTCAGCACGGTCTAATGTCCAGTTCTCGATCTTTTATGTTCAAACATTTCACAGCACGCACAACACAATTGATCATAAGAAGCTCGCAGTCAAAGTCTTTTCAAGGAAAAAGTCAAAGTCTTTTAAATTTCGTTTTTTTATGGTAAAGAGCAGTATACCAATATACCAATATACTACCAAAGGTGGTAGTAAGAAATTACAAAGAATTAATCAATTTTGTAGAACTCTGAATCTATACTAAATATATAAAAGCGTTGTGACACTAAACGGATAATCCACAATCACGCGAGAACTACTTGGCCAATTAAGACAATATAGGTACCAACCGAGTTGTTATTTCACCGAAATCGTGATAGGCTATGTTAGATTTGCCACGCCTATTTTAACCGCCCATAAATCAATCAAAATTATGTATTTCGTAATTTAGTTCGTATGCTGATTGTCGGTAACTGTACTAAAAATGGGTGTGGTCGGATTCTATACACACCCACTTTTACCAAATCATTATAATTCCTTAATTGTACACGTTTTCATAGTGAAACTTGGTATAGTGAAACTTGGTATGTAGGTGCTATGGGTTCAAATGGCGGTAATATATATACGCGAGAACAACTGAACCGATTTAGACGATATAGGTACCAACCGATTTGTTACTTCAATTAAATCGTGATTGGCTATGTAATATTTGCCACGCCTTCTTGTACCGCAAATAAATCAACTAAAAGTACTCAGACGTATTAGACTAAAATTTGGTAATTTAGTTTGTATGATTATTGTCGGTAACTGTACTAAAAATGGGCGTGAACGGACGAAATTATTGTATGTGCCTCAAACCAAATTTTACAGAAGAGCTTTTTTTCTACTTATTATACACTTTCCATACAACCATTCAATTATTGATTTTGTAATTTGAATTGTTTGAGCAATGTGGGTTTCTATGGCATGAATTAATCCATTTTGGATTCCTTGGACAAGATACAGATTGTGTCATTGGGATTATCCCATATCCTAGGTGAGTTATTGGAACTTTTAAGAGTTCAGTGAACTCTTTAAATATAAATAGATAATACCACGATAAGTTGAATGCATTGGACTTCTAAGGTCTCAGGTGGGTCATGGGCTCAATAATGGATTCACCGTGCACCGTGTTTTGTGTGTTCTTATCTTAACCACTTATCAGAAAAGAATCATTCAGTTATCAAATGAAAAGCCAAAAGCCAACCTTCAAATCTACATCCTTAAAAATATAGTCAAAATTCAGGGTCGCTCCAAAAACGTTCTTAAAATTAAACTTTTGACATTTTTTTTTTGTTATGTCAAGAATTTATGAGCCTTCCGCATTTATAGTTATAGTGTGGGGATAGTACCGGTGTAACCGATAGAATCTTTCATTTTTGTCCAAGGTGTCCTCTTAGAATTTTTTTTCAAAGGATTCTGCATTCGCTTTTTATAATAATTTAAACCTCAAAAACAGTTCCAATGGCACTAAAATCTATTGAAATCTCTATCTATTGAACTTAGATGCGCGAAAGTCGCAAAAACGTGAATACTTAAAAACGTGAACACGTGAATTCGTGAATCAGTGCACACGTGAACACGTTTTTTTACAACTTCAGATTTAGTTCGTGCTTAGCATACAGGTGTAGTTCGAGTTAGTGATTTTATTTAAAACTCTTAAATACACGTAAGCACTTGCTACCCATGTTCACGTAAAATGGTAGCTCTACTTAAAACAATAGTTTTTGGGCCAACCCCCAAGTGTTTTGAGTAACACCACTGGCTAACGGTAAAAGAAAATAAATTTAAAAATATTTTTTGTGGTCTCTAATATTGGGGGACTCACAAATATTTTTTTTTCTTTATAGTGCGGCGACTTTTTTAATGAAATCTTAAAGTTTGCATTGTAAATAGCAGGTGCAGTAAAAAGAAATCCATTATTTTTGCATAAAACTGAAGGATTTATTTACCGTTGTTAGAATGATCAGTCAAAAGATTTCAAACTGAACTTAGTTGCAAAAAGAAATGGGAAGATTTTTTAGAAACCTATAAGATAAACGAGTTCATGATGACATGGTATACCGACGGCTCTCTAACCGAAAAAGGGGCCGGAGCAGGAGTCTACGGGCCAGGGATCAAATACTTCGCAGCCATGGGCAAAAACAGTAGCATACTCCAAGCGGAAATGTACGCTATAGATAGGTGCGTACATTTTAACCTGAAGCGTAAATACCGGAACCAAGACATAGCTATCCTCTCCGACAGTCAAGAGGCTATCCAGGCACGGAAATCTCATCAGATAACCTCAAAACTGGTGATGGAGTGTCTTGATAAACTTAACGCGCTTGGGCTACAAAACCGGGTATGGATCCTATGGGTACCGGGACACAAAGGTATAGAAGGAAATGAAATTACTGACAAATTGGCCGGCACCATTCCGTGGGATAGGCAAAGAAATCCTCTCTCTGTCAACAAACAAAAAGGAAGAAAAATAAAAAAAGTATACTGGAGGAACTTACCAAGGCTTAAGCACTCTAAACTACTCTTAAGGGAATACGACCTAAAAAGATTCAAAGAAAGCATAAAGCTAACAAAGAATGTTCTAAGAATCATCACTGGACTGCTAACAGATCATTGTAGGTTGAACTATCACCTAACAAAACTGGGAATTCTCAGTAATGACACATGCAGGTATTGCATGGAGGACGAAGAATCTGCGATGCACATCCTAGGACAGTGTCCTGCAATTGTTCAAACGCGACAGAAATAGCTGGGATACCACATAATACCAGATAACTCATTAAAATCAAGGGATATAGAACATATACTAGCCTTTATCTCAGAGATTGGACTCAAAGAGGTTCTTTTAGTTCATGAAGGTGTACAATAGATCTTAAGGCCGCAGTGCAAATCCCAACAATAATAAAAATAATAATAATAATGATAGAATGATCCGATTTTGTTCAAATACGTATATGCATCGTTTTTTGTGAAACTTCAATGGTAATGCCTCTGATTACGCCTCTCATAGAAGCTTTCGTCCCTATTGGCAAAAAAACGGGGACAGTCGATTCCCTGCTTCTCTTGTGGTGAATGTTTTACCAGCAAAATCATTCGTCATAGACAGGAACTGGTGGTAATAACCTAAGAACGCCCAGCCCCCACTAAGTCACTCTCGATGTGTGTAGCCTGGCGTTGTTCTGATGGCACTGTTCAATTATAGGCAGTGCAGATCCAAATTAAGAGTTTGGCCGTAGGGGAGCAGCTCATAGTATATGATTTCATGGCAATCTTACCAAACACACTGAAAAGCCTTTCCTGA
Source organism: Coremacera marginata (assembly GCA_914767935.1). Taxonomy (NCBI): domain Eukaryota; kingdom Metazoa; phylum Arthropoda; class Insecta; order Diptera; family Sciomyzidae; genus Coremacera; species Coremacera marginata. The sequence continues at coordinate 139,475,603 of OU612045.1, forward strand.
CCGTCAATCCTGACCTGGCCACTGTTTGACCACACCGCGATTGACATTTCGCTAACTAATCGAGATATCGATTTCTTGTTAAACCGAAAACTTTTTATTTTTTGTTCTTTACAAAATAACACTGTCAAACTGTGTCGCCCCGGTTAATCGTGCCTTAAATTTTTTATTAAATTGCAAGAAATCTCTTTTGTTTACATTAAAACTTTTCCCCAAATCCTCTTTTCTTTAACTTTAAGAAACTTTAAATCCTAAATCATGTTTTCCAATTCAACATAACCTCATTTCTCTCAGTGCAAATTGCTATTATTTCAGTTTAAAAATAAAGTGATACAAATATTAAAAAAACTTCAAGCCTTAATGCAGAACTCACAGAATAATGTGTTCTAAATAATTGTTTCGTTGCCAGGGATTGTTATTGTATAGAAGATTTGTACTCAGCTGGATGCCTGAGGTGTCTGGCTGCTTTAGTGATGACGCTGATCCACTTCGTGTTATACACTTCAGCAGATTCGTGGTTGTTGATGTATTAAAAAAGAAAAACTCCTCTTTGATTAACACAGCAACGTTGCGTAACACGTTTTTATCTCAGTGTATTTCCTTCTCGTTAATAAAATTTTTTAAAATTCATCAATTCTTTTCACTTAGTTTGGCACTTAAGTGCTTTTGCATTTCGACACGATTTATAAATTACTTTTTCTTTATGATCATTATATATTAACGTTTATTCATTTATTTTATATTCGTTTACTTTTATAGTTGTTAACTTTAAATTTTAATTTATTATTTGTTTTTTTCTTGCTAAAACGCAATTTTTCCAAATTTTATCTTGTTGAAAATTTCAGATTTTTCACTCTTATGCGAAAAACTCGGGGAAAATTTTTGCTGTGTTTTATAAATAGAACACATTTAGGTACTGGCTCAAAATTTTCTTTCACAATTTCAATCAATTCTTTCAATTCAATTTAAATGCAGTTTGCGTAAATTGCCAACATAAAATTTAAAATTATTTTAAATCAATTCAAACTACATTTTAAATTCCTTTGAATAAAGAAACACAGATTTCGTTGAACCGAATATTTAAATTTTTTTTATATACTATATGCGAGTACTTAATAGTTTTTTAAATTATTGATCAGAAATACACACACTTTTATATATTCATCTCTTTCTCACTAACGCCAGATTATATCGCGTTGTTAGTTGAACGCGGTGTTTTTGTTTCAGGCGATGCTTATGCTTGGACACTCAAGAAACAACTAATTTTAAATATTTTCGAGATGCAACGAGATTCAAGAAAATTGGGGAAAATTCTTTTTGCTCTCTGAATATCTCCGCTGAGATATTGTTTGCAAAAATGTATGTTATAGATTATTTTCTCTTTGATCTCGTGCTCCATTTTGTTATTAAAAATAGTTTTATCATGTATAATCATAAATATAATTATGTACACGGAATGTAATTATTAAAAAATATTAGTAAAAATGTGATTTCAATATATTAAAAATCACAAAGTTATATCTATTTACAAATTTTACACCGCAAAAGATTCCGAAATACATTGCTGAGTTTTGTTATGAGCGAGCAGAAAATAATCGTACCAAGAGACACTAAAGTGGAAACACAAAAGATATCGATATTATGTTTTGAGTGCGGTTTCTAATCAGGGTGACCAGCTCATTTTTTGCTTTGCATCGCATTGGTTCGAGATTATTAATTATTAACTCAATCAATTCAATCAGTGTGGAAAAGAAATTTATCACAATTTCTCATCCTACAAAGTTTTAGTTTCACAAAAACGACTAATCTTTCCGACTTCGAAATCCGATTTCGTTGCGAAATCGTAATGAAAATCGTATGAAGGGGTTGAGACTACTTCGTAACGAAATGTCGTAACGATTTCGTAACGAGTCTTAACGAAAATGTTACGAAAAAGTTACAATTTCGTTCAGACAGTTCGAAAGAAAGGAAATTTCACTCTGTTCCATAACTGTCAAAAAAAGTTTCTCAAGTGAAAGAAATAGTTATATCGGCCGTAGCTGAACTCTTAGAGAGGTCAAATATATGAGTTGGTCCTATTATTTTTTGCCCCTCAAAATTTCTTCCCAACACACCTACCCCCTATCTGCCACCCTTCTTTGGGTCCCCATACAAAAAACACAAAAGCTGTCGAAAATAGTTTATATCGGCGGTAGCTGGACTCCTAGAGGGGTCAAATATATGAATTGGTCCTTTTATTTTTGCCCCTCAACATTACCTACCCCCTATCTACCACCCTTCTTTGGGTCCCAATACAAAAAACATCTATTTTCGAACGAACGAAAAAAAACTAGTAAGGATGGAGCTTTGGCAGGGTACCGAAGCTAAAATACCCCCCGCTGCCATATTGGAGTATATTCGAAGTCTTTAGCCACGACATACACGATGACATTCAGTTTTATATATTAACGAAAGTTTTCCTTTTGTTATGAAAATGTCACTTTGTATTGGAGGTAAGCGTGGTTTTGATCCGATTTTGCCAAATATCATAGAGATTGTTCATATTATATATCAAAGCTTATGTGCAAAATTTCAAGACATTTCTTTAATTTTTGCAGATTTTTAAGAGATTTTACGTTTAAAATAAAGCCACTTTGTATGGGAGGTAGGCTTGGTTTTCATCCGATTTTTCCAAATTTCATAGCCAGGATTAAGATTGAAGAGGAAAGTGCTTACGTGCCAAATTTCAAGGCATTTTTTTAATTTATGTAGATTTAAAGACATTTTACGGTTAATATAAAGTCATTTTATATGGGAGGTAGGAGTGGTTTTCATCCGATTTGGCCCATTTTCGAACTTGTTCTTCCTTTTTTAAAAATGAACATATATTTTGAATTTCATCGCGATAGCTTTAAAATTGCGGCTGTAATAGTGTCGACAGACGAACAGACAGACGGACACACGGAAATCGACTCAGGAGGTGATGCTGATCAAAAATATATATATTTTTCTATACCTGCCACGCCTCCTTCTTGGCGTTACAAACAGAATGACAAAGTTAATATACCCCTTACGCAGTACGCGTTGGGGTTTAAAAAGGAGAACAAATGCCCAGCAGCCCCAAAAAATGTAAGTGAACTCACAGCGATAGAAGCTGCATGAACACCTGCCAATTTAAGTGAGTAATTTGCGCATGCTTTAAATTCAGCTTTTTGATATACTATCCTGATGCGTCTCTGAAAGCAAATATGTTGTCCAGCCATTACAGCTGCATTGTCATATGCTTGGCCACTACAGCTTTTTATATATATACCAGTTTTTATATAAATAATTTTACTTTAGGGCCCATGCTTAAATATCTTTTTCTTATTTTTATTATATGTATATGGACCTCCTAAGCCTATTGGTGCAATAAAATTTTGTCGGTCTCGATTGATTTGCAAGATCAAATTCGGGAAAGTTTGAAAATTTAGTGCAAATTTTTAAGTGCGTGGAAGCAAAATTCATCGCTTACATTTTAATATTAACCATAATTATTGCATATCAAACTTGTTCAAATAGAAAATACAGCATAGTTTCATTTTATGAAAAAATAATTTATATTTTATAAGTTTATTCATCAGAATCAGAGTCAGAGTATTCTGCTGACGATGCCATGTTGGCTCTAACCGGATTAAAGAGTTCACCAGCAATTTTGAAAAATTCGGCGAGTTCGTCGGTACCCGTGGCGTGGCACTGCTTTACAAACATATATTTTGCAGTAAAAAAATGTGTTTTGCGCCCATATTGCGCTAGAAAAGCTTTGGCGTGCCTCCACATCCCCTCCACTGTGTTTGTGTGCCCACCAGACAACGGATCCACGAAGCTTTCAGTGTAGTTCACTGTGAGGTGAGTGAAACCCTCTTTCTCCAGGGAATCGTACGCCTAAAAGTACATACAAAGTTTATTAGTGAATTGTTGTTTTTATATAATATCCTTAGTGTGTACCTTTCAACAATCGGGTATTATTGTCGATCCAGGGTCTATCAATTCCTTTATGAGTGCGAAAAGTGTTTCTCTATTCCTTGATTCCACAGGAACCAGGAAACACCTTCCACTCCCGTGCTCAATCCCTCCAAAAACACATTGCCCCTCTACCCGGTGACCACGATGGTATTTCCTCTACCAAATTTCGACTCATCAATTTCTATTATTTTTACCGGACCACCAACTCGATCGTGGATAGTTAGCATTTTATAAATAACAACTTCTCGGTTGAAAAATCCCCAATCCACGGCAGTCCGGGAAGAAATCCGAATTTGCTTCGATAGAAACTGTTGCGATGTGTTCTCCAACCAAAGCTACGTCATCGCAACAATTTGATAGAGGGATAAATGGGATTTTTCAAAGAATGTATCATTGCGTATTGACCTATTTTCATCGCACCTCTCCTTTTTTATTTTTGTTTATAAAAAAATCGCGGCACCTCCATTAAAATCCATCAATTCCTAGTGCATTTTCTACCAATTGGAACGAGTGACCATTTGCACATTTAATTGTATTGTATTTGGCTATTAAATTCCAAGCCTGCAAGGTTTGAATAATATCCACGGTTAAAACACCACTATTATTAAACATTTCGTAAATATCATCTTATTTCACTTATGTGGAAATACTTTGAATGTTACGTTCTTGCATCCGAAAATTTCCAGAGAATTCCTAATTTCGACATGTTCAAATTTATTTACAAGGAAATCACATTTTATGATTATGATAAAGCGGCGCTTTATCTTTATGTATTTAGCGAAAAAGCTTGTTCTATATGCTTTTAGCAATTCATGAAAAATTTTAATTGAAAATCGCCGCGATTTTTAATAAAAATTTTTCGCCTGAGGCACTTATTATTTATGCTTTTAACAATTCATGAAAAATTTTCGGTCAAAGTCCTTTCAAGGGCTGAAATGGCAATTTTCGTTCGTTCGTTTAGTTCTAATTTGAGAACACTTGTATAATCATTAGAATTTTTCAGTGCTCCAATTTCAATCCATCGAATTTTTTAAAGTGTGGGATGGAATTTTGCAGCTAATAGTACATTCAAACGAGCATATGTACTCTTTAAATGAGTATATACTATTCTTAGAACTACTTTTCTGTATAAAAATATGGAGAAGTCGTATACGAAAAAAGATAAATTTTTCAAACTTTTACGAATTTTATCTCCTAAACCATTTGAGACCGACCTTTTTTTTTGCAGCATTGGATTTAGGGGCTCCAAATACACATTTAGAATAAAAAATAAAATAGGGGCATGGGCCCTAAAGTAAAATTATTTCCTAATTTTTGCAAAATCAAACTGGACAGATTTTCAGCAGCTTTACCATTCGTTTAAATAAAATCAACAAAAAGCTACTCTACGACTGTTACTTTATTTCCATCTTCGTAAAACTTGACTAGTTTGGTCTTTGTGAGCATATCTGGAGTTGACTTGAATATCATATAAAAATACTTGACTTTTTTAACTTGCTGTAAAACTTTGCTTTACATCTTCCCTAACTCATCCTCTAATATAAACTAAATAAACTCTAAATAAACTCATTTTGAAATATAGCTGATATCGCAATCTTTTTAAATCGTGCATTGAATATCTTCTTGTGTCCTTTTAAAGGCAAATTTTTTTTTCTAAAAAATCCAATAATGTATTAAGTATCTCCTTCCACCTCTTAATTTATTTTTGTGGCTCCACTTGTTATTCTAACTTCTAATTCCTTCCACTTCATAAATGATTGAACACAATAGACTTATATTCGAAAATGTTCGGATTTAATTTCCACCAGTTATTTAATCTGGATTCAAAACTTGCCTGGGTCTTTAAACAATCTGGAACCAAAGCAGTAAATAGCTTTTTTTGAAGGGAGTACTCTAACCACGGCCTCAAGAATTTTTCAGTTTTTGGCAGAGTTCGAAAAAACGACTCCTGGGCTAATATTCTATTCCTACCTTTTCTTGATTCCACATCATGAATAGTTTCTTCTAATTTGCCATTTAGAATTTGAACAACTGTCGACCCTTTTTGAACAAGAAAGATTTTTGTGCCATCATTAATATTACTTGTCCAAAGACCAACATCTTTCAAGTTAATTCCTGAAGTATATTATGCCTCACACTCGTTATCGCTGCATGAGTAATCGTCCAAATCTGAAGATGATATGTCTCGAGTAACTACCTCAGTCCCACTACTTGCACTAGGTTCCTGGTTAAGGTATTTCAGTAAAGAACCCTCATTGCTTTTAATTTCTGCTTCCTTAGTTTTTTTTCTTATGACGGCTTTACTTTACTTGCTTTTACTCGCTTCACATGAAAATCTGAAAAGAAAACTAAATTAAAAAAACACATAAATCACATTAACTGCATTTAGACCAACTTCACTAGATTTTAGACAGGTGGAGTTATTGCCTCACGATATAAAACACAACAAACATTTATTGTTTCAGTTGATAATTCGTTTTATTGCTGAAGCAACAGTTAACTTAATTTTAAAACAGTTTTGAATGATAGCTATTGCTATGATTAACCATTTCTCTAACTTCTTTTTTGACACCTGTTTTCAAAACTAGAAAATTATTTTTTACATTTTGATTGTGTTCAATGTGGAGCTATTAAAAAATGTTTTCACTTACCGTTGTGGGCAGAAATTTTGTGTTTCATTTTATTGGATTGCTCTTATTTATATTTATAATAGATTCCATAATAACTTTATAACTTTGTGTTTGTCAATCAATTTATTTATTGGGGCGGACCGTCCCCCTCCCCGAACCCCATGCTGCGCTGCTGAATTAACGATATAGATCTGATTCCATTGTATGATTTTGATTTAACTTTTTTCTGGCAATATAAAGGAGTTATAATCCCGACATGGTATTTTTTTCTGCCCCCTTTTGTTTTGTTCACCCAACCACCGTTAGCTGATCAAGAATATATACACTTTTTCATATCTGTCATGTATCCTTGTGGGCGTTAAAGTTAATATACCCCTTAAGTTTTCTCCAATTCAGGGAGTTGTGCACAAAATTCAAGCAAAACTTTTATTTATTTGTAAATAATTGCAACCTTTTTTTTATAAGTTTTCTGTTGTGTTAATACCTCGTGTAATTTTTCAATTATTGCAACTCTTTTTACAAACATACAACAATTATTTATACGGTGTTTTGCTTTTGAATTTTATGGTGATTTATTTTAAATATTATGAATTGATATACCACGGGAGCCAGTCGTCCCTTTATATGAATCAGTTTTAGGTGCTAAATAACATACATTTCTTGTTTTAATTAAATAATAAATTAAAATAAATTCTAATTTTAGAAACTTCAAAATAAAAAATAAATTTATAATAAAACGTTTGAAAGAACTAAAATTATAAGAGAAGTAGACGCCAAATTCCAGTTGCTCCTATCATGTAGCGCTGCTTGCAGCCGAAGTGGCTGCAATGTTGGACTTTTCTACAGTAGCAAATGTTGTTGGAGATGTCGATGTTGTTGTCAACAGACTGTTCCCCGTAACAGTATTGGAGCTTAACATGGCAGACGACTCATCAATGCTAGTAGTATCTACACCACTGTCTATGGTTGTTGTAGACAGCGTCGCTGCTGCTGGTCCATTATTGTTTTCGTTAACTGGCGACGCATTAATGATGTTGGCAGTGGAGTTATTTACAGTAATTTGAATTGCCGAATTGTTATTAGCATTCTCAATAGAAGCGCCCGATAGCGACAATTCTTCGTCGGCGGAATCCTCAGCTTCCGTCTGCACAGCTTTTTCGGCCAATTGATGATCATTGAATCTTATTTGTCGTCCATCCGATCCAAATTGTTTGGAAATTTGTAGTAGTTCCCGCAAAGTTTTGTTTTCCATGCGCAGTCGCGCCATAGTTTCCATCTCCTTAACAACCTGTTCATCATCCAAAGAGGCAGCATGCTGCATAACTGCTGCCATTTCATTGATTTTCTCACGCTGCTCGCGTATAATTTTCCAGAGCCTTTCGTTGTACAACTCCTTGAAATTAAGCTTGCTATCCAGCACTTTGTTAGTTGTGTGCTCCCGATACTTTTGCATTATCTGCTCCATGGCACGTTCATAGTCTTCAATGCAAACCTTTAATTCACGATTCTCCTTTAGAATTTCTGAGCTGTTGGCGTTCTGCTGTTGAATGCGATTAACCATATCTGCGTTTGATTTGTTATTGGTAATACGATTCAATGAATCCATGTCGTCTTGAAATTGGCGCAGACTCTCCACTAGGCGATTGTTGCCCTCAGCTTCTACCAACAAAGCGCTGCTCAGTGCATCATCATCTTTGACCCGTCCAGCCATACGCTGGGCGTCCATGATGATCTGTCCAACGCTTATGTTTGACATGCTTGTGGACTGCCTTCTGTTCTAATATTCGGACTGGCGTTGACGACTGTGTCTCTAAACCGATTTAATTATCACTCGCGTTCTTTCAGACTTTCACAGCTAGGCTCCCAATAATTAGACGATTGATTAAATTTTCTATTTGCAAATTAATGAAACCAGTAATTTTTAGTTATATTTATTGAAAATTGTGAAAAATCTTTTGGAAACTATTAATTTTCAGTGCAACAAAAGAAATTTCGACTGACATTTATGACTTCGCCCCAAATTTTTTTAATATGGACAGATGACGCAGAGTGCTGCCAACTTTTGATTTAGGGAAAACTCACGACAAATATCCCAGGTAATTTAAGATGCTTTAAAAATATACCAAAAATAAAAATCGTAAAAAAAAAATTAAATTAAAATGGCCCGAAAATTAATGAAAAATGGCCCAATGAAATTTCACGCAACGAAAACAAGAAAAATGGTCCAATAACAAAACTTGAAAATTCACCCAAAATCATATAAGAAATCGCCCAATTTCTTACATTGTTCTCAAGTGATAAATTTGCCTTGCACAAAATGAGCATAGTTTTCAAGGCCCATTTTTTCCAGGGCAATTATCAGACGAATTTTCATATGAAAAATCACCCAAATTTGTATGAAAAATTATTGGGTGATTTTAAAATTTGTTGTTCTTTTTTTTTTTGTGATTTTTCTTTTGGTGATTTTTCATAACGGTGTAAATTAATGCTTACCAGTTTTGCCAATTAAGTGGTTTTCCCGCTAAATCTAGCAGTTTCAAAATCTCATCTAGTGGACAAATTTTAAAAACCACTAAGTGTTTTTTTTTTTTTGCAGCATTTTAATTTTTCTCAACGGTTCTTAGCGGGTTTAGCAAGCGGATCAAAATACAAATTAGTTTAAATTCCATTATTTTAAATTCCTTTTACCGTTAAGGAACTATTCGCTTGCCTTTCCTCAAAATACAGTTTGCAGCCCTGATTGCAATCTTTTGTTTTCATTATGCATTTTGCAATTAATATCGGTAATAGAAATCACATTACTACGAACGTAAATGTTTATTAATCTCGACTGAAACTCCATATGAAAACATTCTAGAAATTACAATGGGAAAACCAGTTTTCTGTATATGTGTTAGATATAGTTATAGAAAATATTTCCATAACATTTTACTGATTTTTTTTTTTTAAATTTGGTTTTTTTACTACAACAAGACAAAAATTAGATTTTTCCATAAGTAAAAAATCATAACACTGGTAATTTAAGACCAATTTTCATGTTTAATAACTCATTTTAAAGAAAAATGAAATGAAAAACGAATAGCATACCATATTTTTGAAAATTAGGCTTAAAAAATGCCATTGGGACTTTTTTTTATTAAAATAATACTATTTTCCCATGTAAATCAAATTTTTAACGTAGAGGTTGCTAGGAGCACGTTTAAATATAAATATTTTTTTCTGAAATTTTCGGAACTTACTTTTGCATCATAAAAAAATAATCCAGAGCTATGCCAAAAGCATTTTTAAAATTGCTAGACATAAAAGCTATATACAAAGAAGAATGGGTAAACTTTTATGAAAATATTCGTTTTTCAAAAATTTTTATACATTTCTTAGGCCTGATCTTCTAGCCTAGTCGTTAAGACAATATATTAAATTACTTAACTTGAAAAATTGTTTTCTGTTCCTTAATACCAATTTGGACATTCATATTTTTTAGTGGTTTGTAGCGGTTTTTGAAAATAAATTTATAAGTTTTTGAAATGGAAGTGTTGGCTTCACTGATACTGACCAAATTTTTAGTTAACAGTATTTAAATTGTTATATTAAAAATAATAATAATAATTATATTAAACTAAAAAATAAATTGTTATATTAATTGTTATAATAACACATGTTTTAAGGTAAGTATAGTACTTACTCAAATAGTACAGGAAAAATATCCATATCGCCTTATGTCTACACGACTTTTTACAATATGACACTGTGTTACATTTGTTTCTGTGTTACAAATAAAACATGTCAAAATTTGCACCTGGGAAAGATTGCGTGATGTTGTCAATGTTTAAAATAGGACTGTTTTCGTACGCACTTTATGTAGCTTGAAGTTACTCGAAAGCGTTTCTTTACACATTTTGCGAGCTCGAGAGAGAAGAGAACAAGCAAAATGTTACTCTTTTAAGATCGAAACAAGCTTGAACTTTACGTGAAAAATTTCTTCGAGCTCGTTCGAATAGCTTCGAACAGCTGATCGTGAAGTTTGCAGATGGAAATTTTCTATTGTGGAATTAAATTGCTGATGTGTTAAATATGATGCCAATTTAAAGCAAATAATCAAATATTTTCAATTACAAAATTATGCGAGCAGCTGTTGTGCTTGAAACTTGATTGAAATTGTTTCCGTACTTTTTGAAAAATTCTCTCATTTTGACAGATAATTAAATTACTCTCACAACTTGAGCTTTACTCGAACTTTACTTGAAGCTAGTACGGAAACAAACCTAGTAGAAGTAACGAAATGTAATCTTATGCCACTTCAGCAGTGCATTCCGTCACTTATTCAGCCCTATTGTGAATAAATTTTCGCCCGGAATCAAAAAAGGGAATTTTCGTATATATAATACTGTTCACGAAATTTTTGAAACATTTTAATACATATTTGCATTCATCGTCAATTTTTAAGATCCAAAAAAAAAAAAAAATCTTTAAAAGGATAAGCCAGTCTACAAAATGAAAATTCCCTTTTTTAATTTCAGGCGAAATTTTATTCATAATAGGGCTGATTGTTTCAATATAGTGTTATTATATTTGTAAGTATATAGGGGAGCTAACAGTCCAACCTTAATTGGTCCGCTTCAGTCTAACTGTCAGAACTACCGAAATACGCAACGCACTGACGCAACTCGATTTCAATTACGAATGAAAAGATTTCGAGAACGAAAAGAGAAAAAAAAAATATTGGCAGTTATATTGATTTGGCGTAAGAGCGTACGATTGTCACTGTAAATTCGGAACAATTCCCACGGAAATTGCCTTTTTCCTAGAGTACCGTAAATTAAATACCACCAAAATTACCATGGTAAAGTAAACAAAAAAATTCCCGCCGCAATTGAAAAATACCAAAAAAAATTCAACGAACATTAAAAATTACCACAAGAATACCACGCTTTTTAAAAATACCACTAAAAATCCCATATGCATATAAAAATCCCAAAAAAATCCCATACGGATTAAAAATACTACAATAAATCTCATATGCATAAAAAATTTATAAAATAACACAAATTTTTTGCATTGAAACACGTATAAATAAATGGTACATAAGTTAACACTTCGGTTACTCTAACTCTCTACAACTAAAAAATTAAAGATATAATAGTGGTATTCCATGAACGCCGTATTTGTGAAGTCTTTTGCTCACATTTTTTTTTGTCTTTTTCATGCTAGTGTCACAGAAATAGATATGTTTTTTTTTCTTCGAATTGTCAGTCAATTTTCAAAATCACTATTTTGACAAAAGCTAAAAGTGCTGAATAAACTTTTAGGCATGCCGCATTGAATTTGATAAGATTTTGTATTCGATTTTGATAAAATCTCGAGATTTTGAAATTTTGAATTTGTATGGAAAATCTAGAAGATTTTATTGCAGATTTGACGAAATCACGCAAAATCGCAAGATTTCGTGCAGATGGAAACAAGATTTAAGGGATTTTATGTATGGCCATTTCCAAAAAAAGTCCACCGTGACCGAAAAATTAAAACTTATTATATGTATAATGATATTATCTTAAAGAAGCATTTAAATTTTATTGATTTGAGCAGTTTGAACATAAACTCATTTACCATGATGATTAAATCGACTTTACTGTTTCACAAATGTAATTTTTCTTTTTAGTAAATGTTTCGCAAACGTTTATGTTTTAGTAAAAATTTAAAAAGCATTGGCTAGAAATAATGAAAAATGGTTGAAGCAAAATATAAAAAATTTGTGTTTTAATTACTAAACTGCATAATTACTTAATTACCTAATTACTTAATAACCCAATTTAATTACAATGAAAATTTTAGTAATGTATCGCCAGTAACGTCACGTCAGATGACTAAGCCTAATTACAAAAAATGGGGAAAGTTTTTTTCAATTCGATTACGTGGAAAATAAATTAGCATTGTTTCAAAACCTTCTAAAAAAATGTCTTATACAAAAAGTCTGGCCCAATTCGCAGAGTTTCGCAAATTTCTACTTCTGTTTTTTTGTAACGTCACGCCAGAGCATAGTTTTGCTTATATCGCTAAATCCTTAGGACCGATTGTTGCAATTCTCTTACTGAATATAGTGCTAATTAATTACTACGCAAATATAAAAAATTTCAAAATTTGGCTTTTTCATTAATTTTTAAAACTTTTTTTATACAAATCGTACGTAACGCCAGTTTGAAAATGCCCATATGTAACTTTCGACATCAAATCGTAGTGTAAACAGAGCGTTTAGTGCGTATAATGGCAATGATTTCATGATTTTATATTGAGTTTTTGCATAATAAATGTGAAAAAAATGTGAATGAAATGGTAAAATAAAAGAAGGTAGATTTATTTCGGGCTGCGCATTGCATTACTATAAAGTAGTAGTATAAAGTAGTGCCGACTCGGAGAGGAATGAAGTAGAAAGCAGAATAAAGCGAGGTAGAAGTCAAAGTCAGCTGTTCATCTCGAGTTTCTTTATGGTCACGTTTCGCAGTTGTTTTTAGGTTAAAATTAGTACAGGCTTTTTTTGCAATTTTAAGACTTCTTTCACATTTTATAGATTTTATAACATTGTTTTTATAATATTTTCACTCAAGTTATCACAAATTTAACTAATGTGACCGCACTGCTTGCAACTTGGAAACATAATATATTTTCTTCATTTGCAATTTCTACGAATTTCGTCGTTTTGACAACTAGACAACCTTTTCATTATCAACTCTTCATTGCCGCGTGAGGACACTAAGCAAATCAGCCCTATCTTATAATTCTACTATCGGGCTGCGCTCTCTTTCTCATAGCCAAAATTTTCAAAACCAATACAAACCACTGCTTTGTTTACATTTTTCCAATTGAAGTTTTGTCATTGCTTCCAGATTTTCTATGCGCTTTCAAATTCGTTTTGACAGTTACGGCAGTCTGCCTCTCCGAAATGCATATACCTTCTCTTTTTCTGCTATGACAAAATGATTTAATAAAAATATGAAATCATGGAATCAAAACAGTGTTTCATTGTGGAATTATTCAGAACAATTGTGTTTTAGCATTAAAATAGTACAATTTCAGCCCGAAATATATGAAAGCAGTAATGAAACCTATTTAATAGCAACACTCAACCATGATCAACGATGATACTTTTGACCGCCAGCGTAACATCACCCTAAGCGACCAACGCCAATGTGGACATATATTTTGGCGTAGCATCCCTGCAGCGAGCTGGTAGACAATATTCACCGTGCACTATTTTTGTGCTAGTACTTAAAGGTTATATACGAACTAGTTATCTATCGTACCCTAGTAGACAAAAACGCGCTAGTAAATTCGATTAGAGAAAGTGAAACAAAGCTATTTAGCGAGATGCGCGTATATCCATGCCGGTTTGGCTTCAACTTGAATTTTGTTGTTTTCTTCTTTTTGCCGGCATTTCTTTTATTTTGTTAAAAAGTGTTAAATATACCGAAATATAATTGAATAAAATAAAGTTGGGCCAGAAAAACGAAAATAAAAAATTAAGTGGATGACTCGATGGAGATAAATGACTCAATGGAGATGGAGTGTGTGTTTAATTGCTAACTGCATGCAGACAACCTACTGCAGCCCCAAGAGTTTGTTGTGTTGTTTGTTATACTATAAATATGTAAATGTGTTATTTATATTGTTATTTTGTTATATTGTTTAATTGTTATATTGTTATTTAATATAAATATATGTATATTTATATTAAAATAAATATTAAATATATTAATATATTAAATTAAATTTAAATTTTCTTAATGTGTTTGAAAAACAATGTCGAATATCTATCCCGAGAGACCCAAATTTAGAACTGGTGCGATATCTACCCCAAGGCACTAGTGCAATATATTTCCCAATGAACCAGTTCTTGCACTAGTACGCGTTGATGCAGTGGGTGAAAATTGACCCTTTTCGTAGGACAAGTCCATGTTAAATGCGACGGTCAAAAGCATTGCTTGGAGATAGGCGAGGTACTAGTAGCTGTCTTCCTAGTACTAGTGAATTCACTATTTTTGTACCAGTTCTTGACGCTGCAGGGATGCTATACACTGAACAGCTGATAAGGCCCCTACATGAAATCGCTACACCTACATCGCATTATGTGTCAAGCTTTGTACATTATAGTTTGTATGGTGCAGTACGGCAAGGTTTCACAACTATTATAATACACCTAACGTAATGTGGAAGAGACATTAAAATTCGTACATTTTTAATTTCTGTATAATTTACGCTACATCTTGTTAAACAGCTGAGTTTTGAGAGTAAAATTGACTTTGTCAAACGAAAAAGTCCGCTGTTTTCTGTGTGTTAGTTTTGTTTTGTTATTAACGCTTTATTTATAATTATATGACATGACTATAGATGACGAAGCATTAATTGATTTTATACGGGAGCAAGTGGGTAGTATATTACATTTGCGATGACAGTCAATAACATTGCGTTTCTTTATATGTGCCTGCTTACATTCGGCTCACTTCACTGACTCATTTTGTTGTAAGGCAGTTGCCAAATGTTTACACACATCACTTACCTCACTTCAACCTTGAACAATTCAATCCAATAACTCTTCGCTGTTGGAGTTCTTTCGAAGCTTAAATTTGGATTTTATTGCACTTCAATATTTTAATTAACATTTAAATCATTTTCAAAAAGGAGTATTGCGCAATTAACAGAAAGAATACAAATGACAAATATCAAATCAGAGTGTGTCGCAGAATTTTCAAACATTTTAAAATTCACAATTTTAAAAAAACACTTCTGTAGACGTCAAAGTGAGTCGGTTGAGTGAGACTAGTGAGACATGTGTAGTTAAAAATTTGACATTTGCAAACTATGTAAACAAATAAATTTCTGCAAGCTTACTGATTGCAAGCCGTGCTTATTGAAATAACTTCTTGTCTACGTACCCTAAATTGTTTTATATAATCATTATTGTGCAGACAGCATCAGATGTTACAGGTAATCCAATTCGTGTGCCACAACTGCAGCAGCATCAGTGAAATACACACGAAAAAAAAATATAAAAAAAAGTTTTAAAAAAGTTTTGGTGAATCTACCAAGCACCAAATTAAAGAAAAAAAATCACTGATGCTTTCCATAAATGCGCTTAGGAACTCTCTGGCCAACTCTACATTGCGATGGTTAAAAAAACCAAGAATGTTTATTTATTTTAAATCATATATAAATCATATATCATATATAATCATATATAAATCATTTTCCAATTTGTATTCGTAATTCTGTACTATTTCAAGACAATTAATATTGGCGCAAATAAAATTGACAGCTTGATATCACAAAAACTACAACTATAAAAATTAATGTAATTTTTATAGCATGTGATCAACTTTTATAGCAACAGTTCAAGAAGTTGAACTTTTTCGATCTCCTAGCATCACAGGGGATATCACATGCTATAAAAATAAAAAAGGTATACCTGTTTCACACTCCCATTCATCAATGCCATAAAGTAGGGCTCACATGCTATTTCTTTCTTACCCCCTAGCCACACGTGCCAGTTCGAAGACAGTAACAGTTCGAAAAACTCAATACACTTTCACTTTTCACTAATACACTCACACATTGACATCACTGGCAGTCCACTGGCAACAACTTTTACTGAGACAGTGAATTTTGACAACCACAGCCAGTGCGAAATCGAATTAAGGAAACAGTGTTGTATTTTCTCCCTAAAATATTCGAACTTTAAATATGCACTTTTCTTTCATGTCTAGTAAAGAAATATATGCAACTATTTTAATTGTCCTTATTTGGCACATAAAATATCATATGAATAAGATGCATTTCATTTTTAAAAATATTGATAAACACATTTTGCAATATAATAAGCCCATTTAAGTTTCGTGCTGTGTTGATATACAAAAAGCATCACTGAATAATAGCAACCGCAATAATAAAGTGGTCGAACCTTTGCCTTTGACGACATTTTGCAAATAAACATTTGCTATCACGTGTGGCCGCAGCGTAGATTTGTAGATTATTTCGAAACATTTTCGTAGTTAATACATATTCTTTGCTGGCCTGCCAGTACAATCACGTGTGGCTGCAGCGTTACAAAAAATGTAATACTAGATGATAATAGAAGATCACATGAAAACGCGGCATAACACTCAAATGTGGCTCAAATCAAGTGCTCCGAATTGTGAATACCCCTTTTAAGTTTATGTTTTGTTTTCATCATGGTAATGTATACATATATACTTCAGATGAATTATGTATGTGTACACACTAAAAAAGTGGCGGCCGTGGCGTAGTGGGTAGAGTGTGTTACTCTTACGACAGAGAACCCAGGTTCGAATCCTCCATTGGACACAGAAAGTTTTTTCAATTGAATAAATTTTTCTGTTCGGCCGTCACCTCTCTGCAGACAATGGCAAACCTCAGAGAGTAAAAATTGCCATGAAAAGCTTCTTGAGAACATAAGCCGTTCGGAGTCGGCGTAAAACATGTAGGTCCAGTTATCGATCATTTGTGTGCAAACATTTCACATCACACACAACACAATTGATCATAAGAAGATCGGTCAAAGTCCTTTCAAGGGCTGAAATGGCCATTTCGTTTTTTTTTTTTTTTTTACACACTAAAAAATGTTTATAGACTTTTTACACGGATCTTGGGAGTCGCACTTCGTTCAATGTACACCGTATCAAAGTGCTACAATTTTATATCCAAAAGGACATTAATATTTTTTCACACTGATCGGTGTATATAAGTAAGTATCGGATATGATGTCTGTTTTGTACCCTGGTATATGTTATACCAGTATATTTAGACTACTAATAATTTGTAGTCATAATTTTGATCCGAAAGACGTTTTTACAATTTTTATTTATTCGAATATGTAAGAAAAGGTTATACCAAATAAAATTGCAAATATGTTCTGAAAATTGGCTTCGATTAAGTTCGATTTGAAGCGGATTTTTTTATTTTATTATAATTGTTAAATTATATTAAACTTTTGGCTTAAGTCTATTTTAATGAACCAGTTGAATTTCAAGGAATTGCTTGGGCCACAGGGGATAGTGGTATTTTTTCAATACCATTGTAACCTAAGAAAAAAGTGCTACCTTGTACGCATGATACAATTATAATTCTGCCAAGCCTTTTACTAAGCAAGTTTTTGAAATTCAAGCGATTTCATTAAACTAGACTTGTTCCAAAATTCTATTTTATAGCAATTGTTTTACTTTTAATAAAAGGTAATATTCAAAACTACGATATATTCATTTAGTAGAACCGTCTTTCCGACTTTTTTCCAGTGGCGCATAATTGAGCAATTTCTTGGATATATCGACGTGTCCAAGCAGCATGCGCGACAATGGTAGCGTTTCAAATGCAATGCGTCGAGTGCAACGCCTACTGTATATCCAGCTTGCAGCAGCCCAAAATAGGATTTTCATGTGTAACCAATTACTTTATCGCGAGTAAAACAACGCATCGGAATATTTTTTTTTAATTTCACAATCTATAAAATTAACCCTCTGCAGCTGATGTGCTCCAAATTTAACAATATAAATGGGGTCTAGCAGACCTCACTTTTAAACTAATTTTCTACGATATATTTTTGACTGTAACGTTCTTGACCTTATTCCATACAACAGCATATACATTTTAGGCTAACATAAGAAAAAAATTTTAAATAAAATCATTTTTTTAAAAGATTTGGTTAGAATTTGGCTTCGAATTTTAAGTTTGTATGCACGATGTTTTGATTTTCGGTGTCTTTGAGACTACGACGTCAGCTGCAGAGGGTTAAATAGGCGAAGAATAGAGTTGATTTAAATTTTAATGATTTTTCAATTTGCTTACCAATGATAATGTGATTGCAATGTTCCTTTTATTCTTCGCCTTTCTTATTTCACACCGATAGGATAAGTTCGACATTTCTCACCGGGTATGTGTTGTAAATTAACACCGTCTTGTGGAAAAATATATATATTCGCTCGCCGGTGTAATTTTATTTTGGGAATTTTTTACGTATTTATTTTGTTTGTAGGACGTATTTGGGCAATTCACAGTTCATTGTAATGTTCTAATATACTTATATTTTAATGTATTAATTTTTTACAACTGTGAGCACAACTTAAGTGAAAAGTATTAGATTGTAGTTTCAGATATTTTGGATTCTATTGAAAGTTAAACAATTCAATTTAATATTCAGATTTATTGAAAACTTCATTTAAATTACTTACCAGCCAACCTTTTTTGATTCACGTAAAACGCTGTTCACGAAATAACACCCTACAAAAGCATGCCTTAGGGCATGTACAAAATTGGCAACATTAAACACATCGGTTCAGCTTATATGTAAAACAAAAACAAAAAATTAACAGGCAAAATAGCAAATTTCAGAATTGCCCGATTTTTACTCGATTTTAGTTCATTTTTTCAACAGGAAATCCGACCGCCCTGATTTTTTAGAAAACTTCACTTCCATCATTCTGTTCTGACTGCTGTTCAATAAACTTGGCAGCATTGGCTTTTGTTTCACCCCTTGTTTTATCAATTTCGTCTTACGTTATCTCTTGCAACTCAAAATTTTGTATAGAAAATAGTGTAATGACAAATACGAACAAAAACAATAAAAGAAATTAGTTGATTTTGTGCACGACTTACACCTGCACATTCGTTGCGATTTTGTTTTGTTACCATATTCTAAGCAAAATAGAAGAAAAAAAAGTCAAATAAAAAGAAACACGAAACAAAGCGAAAAATCCAATACGAAGAACGTCGTGAATTTGACAGTTCGCAGTCGACCAGTGAAACGAATAGAGAATAAAAACGCAACGGCGCATAGAATTGTATTGGAAAAATTTTCTGCGTTTTAAAGAAGATAGAATTAGCAGATAAATTGTGAAATTATTTAAAAATAACTTTTTGTGATTTTATGAAAACATATTTAGTGCTGACTTTTGTGTAGAAATAAGTGTAATAACAAAATCAAAACAAAATTTTCATTACTGCAAACTTTGAAGAAGAAGAAGCGAACAAATTTCGTTGTTCGCTACAGCTTTTTTTTAGGCCTTCGCCTAGCGAACAGACGCCCCCAAAGTCAAATCCTGCACCCGCCCACCTCCCTCTGTGTCAAGTGACCTAGGCTGAAAATTATTCAAGTGCTACAAAATTAACTTAACGTTGTCACATATGTGAACAAATTCAAATTATATTCAAGGCCAGGATGTCACATAGTCGCCTACACCATGGACAAAATGCCATGTCGTGCGCTGAAGCTGTTGCAACACAGCAAAAGTGTCCACAACGATCTCAACGTAGGCTGCGCAGTGAATCGCGGTTTTCCCTGCTTTGTTGCCTCCTCTTTATGCTGGTCACATTCACCACCCGCTGCAATGCCACGGCCACGGACATAGCGCTAGATGCCAAAGCAAATCTAACACATCGCATCGACAGTCTCAATCTACTGGTCTACACTTTTCTGCTAACGCTGACGGTGCTAACTATTTGGCTATTTAAACATCACCGCGTTTCGTGGCTACATGAGACCGGCTTGGCGGTGATTTATGGTAAGCAACAATTAAGTTAGAACCTGTTATAAGACCCATCGAAGGAAAGTTTTTTTTTACATAGCAGATATCGATCAATCGTTTACATTTTGTGTGCGTTGTTGTCTCTTTGTTTTCCTATGAATCAATTTTATTTGTTGACGAACTGGCGGATTTGTTTGTTTGCGATATGAACTGGGCAAATGAATCACCTTTCATTTATCGCTCGTGTCCCAGCTAGCGCGCCATGTTGCCATAAACAATTAACCTATTGTTTGTTCAGTTCAAATATTCTTATTTTTTCGCAGCCAGATGCCTGAACTTTTGAATTCGATAACAGCTTTTGTTGAGAGCAGGTAATAACACACACAATAATTTAGGATTGATGATTGGTTTCTGATAAAACCCCTAAGTTAGGATGTAAAATTGACGAAAAAAAAACTCCATTATTTCATTCCCATTGCAATATTTTTGCTTTACACTAAGCTACTCTTTCCTTACGAAAGACATGATTTTTTTCAGTGTATGCATTAGCAATTGAAAGTGAATGAAAGGTGGCGAACAGTTTACTAGGCACATTATTATCGCTTCAGTGAATTTGCTCACATTAAGATTTCTTAAAATTAGATTAACCTAAACCTTACATATCGCTGCCTTAATATATAAAGGCCCTAACTCAATCGTTAGGAGAAGAAAAAACTTGATACAAAACAAAGTTCTGCAATTTCTGCAGTAAAAAAAAATTGTAACATCATTACATCACTTATAGTTTTTAATAAAAAATTCGATTATAAAAAATTCTATACTACGAAACTCTATTTTTTATAAAGTTTTTTTCCTTCTCCTACTGAGTTAGGGCCTTTTGCGATGTATTGGTTTGAATTTTCGTTAAAAAATTCCATATAAATATGCAGAAACAATTATTTTAGTTTAGAACAAATTGTATGTTTGAATAAGTTTCAAATATTGAAGACATTCATATAAAATATTCTCAGCCATTAATCAAATTGATCAAATTGGTCGGCAGTGGTTTAAGTGTTGATAAAAAGCTTACATGTAATTTTAAATGTTTCTAAGAATAATATTTTTTATAAAATTCTAATGATATTTTTGTTTTGCTATATTCAAACGTGACTAAATTTCGATGGAAATCTGAAAACTATTTTTATCTATTAAAAATATTAAAATTGCACTCAATCATGCACGCTTGTAAATTGTTAACTGATTTTATTACAAAAAAATTGAAATTCTGTATAAAATTATTGCTTATCGCTTAGCTTATTTTTACACAATGCTTATATGTTGTATGTGCCGCATAACATACTTTCATATCGTTTAAAAAGCTCTATATGAAATTAATTGGTATAAATTAAGTTATTTGTAGGTAGAAAACAAAATGTTTCCATTATCGTTCGTCGCTATCGTTCGTTGCGATAAAAAATTTAGCAAAGATAAAAATTCAGATCTTTTTCGTTTTTTTCGGTTTTTGCCCGAAAACGTTTACCAGCCTTTATCAGACTAGCCGAATTATCCGCAGACAAATATATCAACACGCAACTTCTCAAAGATTTGGAAGGGAAAATATTTGGCATAATAAAGATAATGACCAGGAAAAATTCACAATTTCTTGTATTTGTAGTCGTTATCGGCCATTGTGTGTGTCAAGCTTATAGAAAATGAAAGCTTTAGCTAGCTAACGATACTGAAAATTATCGTTAAGGCGTTTGGTGGGAGGGGGGGGGGGTCTACTACTGGTCAATATTAGTTACAAATAGCCCGCTGAGTGTGTGGATTAACGAATATACGTTAATACGTATAATTTTTTAAGTCATACCTAAGAAATTAAAGCTAACGAAAATAAAGTTCGAGCTATTTCTTAATTATTTTCATCACCTGCTGCTTTTTAAAACAAAACAAACCACAGTACATTTCAGAAATTCCAGCGGCAAAAGCATTCTTGTAGAGCAAAAATTCATTGCTCAGAACCAGGGTACGTAAAAGTCCGTTGGCGTAGTTTTGTGAGCGTAACATTCAAAAAGGTACCGGTGAAATCGTACGCTCTTACAGACGTCTACCCTAGAAAATATTTTATCGCTATCATCCAAGAGTGCGTACGTTTTAGTGAGATTTTGAAATGACAGCTCACGAACATATTTTTTTTTCGTGCTTACCCATTAGGTCGATCCTGAAGATTTTTTAAAAACTTTTTATGCATTATGAAGCGCCATTTTGTGTACACAGTAACTAAAGAAAAAAAAAATCAAAAAATCGTCAGGATCGACCTACTAATGGGTAAACATGAAAAAACTAGTATGAAAATAATCGAAAATCGCATTGTTCAGTGAGTTTGGTGGTATCGGACTAAATTATCCGGTTATTCCAAGTCCAGAATCAGATTTTTCACTAAATTTAACATCAAAATAGATGGTTCGTGTTTTTTCCCCGCTAAACCCAAATGCATAATTTTTTTTTAAATATACGAGTATAGAAAACACAAAAAAAAAAGGATTTTCGAGCAGAACTGGGCCGGTTTCGACAATTTTTGAACTTTTAATAGCTCAAATTATTTCATTAGCAACCATCATATACAGTTCCGGGGGCATGCAAGATCCCAAATATTTAAGCATTTTAAATACAAATCTAACGCAGCCTAATACAATAAGGCTATTCACAGTTTAAACGTATATTAACGAAGCGTATTTATAGCATTTGTTATTTTTGAAACTGTGAGCACCTCAGTATGTGTTTTCCGTATTCAATGATTTTGCAACGCTGTTATAAAGGGTGGTTAAATTTTAAGGGCCAATGTTGATTTTGAATAAAACACAAATTATTTAGAAAATAATTGTTATTTCCTTTTCTTATGATAATACTGGTATGGTTCAATTATGTATAGAACAAAATATTAGCCAAATGGCTGCCGCGACCACGGCGACACATCTCCATCCGGTTGTCCAAATTTTCGATGACGCTGAGGCATAAGTGAGGTTCTATGCCGTTAATGTGCCGAATTATCTCAACCTTTAGCTCTTGAATTGTTGCTGGCTTATCGACGTACACCTTTTTTTTCAAATAACCCCAAAGAAAGAAGTCCAACGGTGTCAAATCACATGATCTTGGGGGCCAATTGACATCGCCACCACGTGAGATAACACGGCCATTGAATTTCCATGCAAAACAACAACAAAGAAAAATACGCTTACGTAAGTTGGCGTAAAAATAACAAATCGTAAATTAAATAGGCCTGCGTACTTAAACTGTGAATAGCCTAAATATATCGTCGTTGGGCGTGCAATACCGCGTATCCGCCACTTGTACATGCACACACACGGTTATAGCAGAATTCTACAGGAGTGCAAGAAATCAGCTTTCTTTTAAACTATTGAATGGACTTTCAACTAAACTAAAAACATTTATTGAAATTGTATACATACCTAAATCCAACGGAATGGAAAAAACGGTATTTTGGCAACCCTGGAATTTAAAAATTTTTCGAATGAAAATCAGAAATATATTTTTAAGAATAATTAAAGTACTCCGAGTGAGAAATAAATGTTTTCTCGACTTTCTGGATAATTCTCGATAATTTTTTTTTTTTTGTGATGGGAATGTTCGAAAAGAGCAATTTAAGTGTTTTTTTTTTTTGAAAAAAATCAAGTTTTCCAAGATTTTTTTTATATATTTGTAGAAAGTAGCTCAATACTTTGCTTAACATTGCTATTGTTTTTAAAAATTTTGGATTTTGGAGATTTTTTTTTATAAAAATACTCAATCTAGACATTTTTAAATAGGTACAGTTCTAGCAAAAAAAAAACTTCATAACGACCATGGCAGAATTATAAGATAGGGCCGACTCGGAGAAGAATGAAGTAGACAGCAGCGAAAATGCCGGCTTTTTGTCAAAATCAGCTGTTCATCTCGAGTTTTTTTATGTTCACGTTTCGCAGTTGATTTTAGGTTGGAATTGCTACAAGTTTTCTTGGTTCATCCACATTTTATAGTTTTTATTACATTGTTCTTATATATTTTTACTTAAATTATTACACATTTAACACACGCGACAGCACATTTTACAACTTAAAAATATAATATATTTACTTCGTTTGCAATTTCTACAAAATTCGTCGTTTTGACAATTAGCCGGCATCTTCATTCTGCACTATTCGTTAACGCGTGAAGACACTAAGCGAATCGGCCATACCTTATAATTCTGCCATGATAACGACCAGGTTATTTAACATAATTACACAACTTTTTGCATCTGCATTAGGTATAGTTTAAGAAAATATTTCCACAAGATTTCATTTAAATCTTTTAAAATTTGGATTTTTTTCAAATAGTATCACGAAATCACAGGTCTGGTAGATTTCCTCCAATTTACATGTTTGATAGCTTATTTTAAAGAAAAATCAAATAAAAAACAAGCTGCGAACCAGCTTTTTGAAAATTTACTCTCATACAAAAGTTTTTTTGCTTTTTTTTACAAAACCAGCAATTTTTCCCATATCGCCAAATACTGACATGTTTTGATCCAAGTCGGCACGGGTTCCTGTGGTCCTACTTCAACTTTTTTGGGACACCCTAATATACTTTGAGTTCTGCGTTGCAAAACAAAACATGTTTTTTATTTCGTTTGACATATATTTCGTTAAGACATTTATTTATTATATGAAGTTTTTGCGCTCTATCTCTCTCCACACTAATTCAAAGAGAAACAAAAACGGGTTAGTGCTCTTTATTGATATAGAAAAAACGCCCGTGGCGAAGCCGGGTACCATTGTGATCCTTCCCCCAAAGAAAATCTTGACTAAGGACCTGCCTACAATCGATAGCAGCAATACAAAACATTAAACCTACGGATAAAAAATAAACAACTACGAAACAGAGTAAGTAGTAAAGACAATTAGAGAAGTTAAAACAAAATATTCTGATGGATAATTCAATGCTGCTATTGGAACTAATTAGTCTTAGAAAGAATAAAAAATATAGGGTTTGGCAATAGAAATACTGACGTTAACGTTAATATCGAAATTATTCTTAACAGCAAATTTATTAATATTAACATGAACATTAACTGAACATGAACTTAACAGAAAATTTGTTAATATTCCCATGCCAGTAGTTTATCTTAATAAAAGTTATTGTTTTGTTATTAATATGTTTCAAGGAAGTAATATTTAATTCGAAATAATCGAAAAATATATTTCTCAACTCAATTGAGTGCAATATTTAGCACTATTTTGTATTTTCTATATATTTTTTATATCGGTTTTGTGCTTAACCCATTAAAGCCCGCCCATAGAACGGCTCGAACGTTTTTGATGCAGTTCTGTAATATGTGTCTGGGGAACCATAGAAGTTGATAGACAAAATAAAAAAAATTTACCTGAGCACACACCTGAGATATGACATGGATGAGATTGCAGGTAAGATTTCCAGGAATGTAGAAAAATCGCTGACGGTTTTTTACTTCCATAGAAGACACCTTAGGCTATCTGGAAAAGGTGCGTGTTTTCTGTTTTTTTCATTTTCCTATTTTTGGCAGCAATTTTCGACACAAAAAAACTCAGATTTTTACCTGTGAAGTTTCACCTGTCAAACTAAAGGTAAGCTGCGGAAAATTAGACTGTTACATTTTTTTTTGTTTTGACCCATTTTTTCTCTTTACTATAAAAAAAATGGGCGCAATATCTCTCATCTAGCCCGCGCTAGAATTTTTTACGTGTCAACACTTTCTTCGTATGATATATCATACGTTGTCATTAATGGGTTAATAGCGCCTCCTGATACTATCCCGTCCAATAGCCACGAACAAGAAGACACGCACCATTTTAAAGTGCTGACTAACAATATTATCCATCTACTCTAATTTTCGTTATTAGAGCTTCCATAAATTCGGAGATAAAACGTCAAATCATTTATATGCAAAGCGTTGCACACATACAGATTTTTAAAAGTTTATATTATCTAATTCTATTCCGATTAAAACTGTCTTATAAATTTAAAGTACTTTCAAAAAGTACTTTCCTGGGAAACTTATATTATTTTTTGTGATAATTCAGGTGCGAAATAACGATTAAAGATATTGATTTAACAATTTTTGTGTATTTTTGAAGAATGCCATTTCTTCCTAAAAATAAAATCTCTGTGGCACCAAGAAAAAAATGGGCGGGTAAGATTACTAATCAGCTGATTGACTTGAAATATTTTGTGAGCCTTTAACAACTTATTTTTCAGGGATCGACATCGAGTTTTTTTTTTTGTAAGGTCTATAAAATCCAATGCAACTGATTTTACCCTCAAATTATAAAATTTTTTTAATTTTGACTTCCGGCAGCCACCGTTTTTTTATAAATCAATAATTTTGAAAAACTTTTTAGTGTGTTTGATAGTGTGTGTATTGAACTCAGATTATGCCTGAAGGAAACCAAATTTTTGCGCGATTTAAATGAATGTCCATGGGATCCCCAATATCCCCTAAATTTGCAGACATTGTGATGGAGGATTTTGTACAAATTTGTGGACAACAACGAACAAAAACCAAGATTATTGATTAAATACGCGGATAATATATTTTGTATAGTGGAAGCGGATGCGGTCGCAACAACATTAATTAGTTTAAACACTATACACAGACACATTAAATTCACATAAGTCGATTTTTTACGGTGTAGGGTCAGGGATTTTCAAGTAGTAAAGGAGCACCGGGCCGTGAAGAGTTTTTGGGTTCCTCCATAAAAATAGGGCACTAGATTACCATTCAGCTTTTGCAATTGAAACAAAAAAAAAAACTCGCAAAGTTCGCGGATCACATTAGGAAACTATCCGAAAGTTGTAATATGTTCAAATAATGTACGCTATCTTTCAAGCAATTAAATCTTAACTTGACCCTCCAATTGATAGTTGACTGAACATATCTTCTAATATTCTACAATACTTATAACCGTACGAGTTGGATAAATTGTGTAAAATTAATAAATTATTTTTAAGAATCACACTGTTTAATTTACACTGTTCAAAATTGATGTTCCATCAATAATAAAATAAAATTACTAACAACCAATTATTTTGATTTGCTGAAACTGTTGCAATTATAAACTTGGAATACAACTTATCTGTGCTTTTATTGATTCGACAGAGGAATCAAAAGTTAAAAAATATAATGTATCGAAACTAGTTTAGTGCAAACATTTTGGTTCAACCTCTTGTATTGATTAACTAATCAACTTGCACGTACAACGCCCTGTTTTTTATTTGTTTTATTGTTTATGAACATGTCATTGTTAATTGTAATTATTTAAACGTAAAAATAGATTTAGTTTTATGTATAGAAATATATATATACTATATGTAGTGTGCCTTTTATTTAAATAATATTATTGCATAAATAGAAAATTGTACACAAAAGTTATAATTATACTGACATTGTAATTATATATATATATTTAAAACAAAATATTCTAAACATGCTAATATCTAAAAATGAAATTTTACTTGTTTGATTAATTTTTAATTTTTTGTTTTAACTCAATAAAATGAAAAGGAAAACAAAACTTCATGCTAACCAGATTAAGGCTTGAATATATCGCTAGTTGTTAATCTGAATATTGGCTTATGTCAACTTAAGAGCTTCTTTCTATTAATGCACAAATATACTTAAATATACTTTCCACCTCTCAACAATCAGATTTATGCATAAACTATAAGAATGGGAAATAGTAGCTAAACAGATTTGGATCAATGCCATTAACATAGCTTAACCCTAAGCTAAGACAAACTGAAAAAAAAAAAAGAAAAGACTCTTGTAATGATGGCATTTCGTTCTGAGTGAACAAACTTAAGACTTAACAAGGACACACAAAAAAATTTTTTTTAAAACAAATGAATCCATTGTTTTTCGATGTCGCTTATTTAAAACAGAGACACAAGCCATGTGCCACCAATACTCACACTTTCGAGCCAAAAAGACAGCTAAGCAAACGTTCAATGCACATCATTCCATAGCAGTATTAACGACACAACACAGAACACTTTATCATTATTTTATTTAATGAGAATAAAATAATGACTCATGCACCCAGTATTTACTTCGACTTAATGCAAAATTGCTTGAATTATCTTTAAAAAACAAACGGTTAATGTATTGACAATTAGGTTAGTGATAATGTCAGTATTATGCAAAACGAATATTTTTTTGAATAATTCTATTAACTACTAGCTTAAACCCGCCGCTTCGCCGGGTTTTCAAAAAGTTTTCATTCAAAAATTGATAGTGGGTAGGCTTGATTTTTCGCTACCAAAACGATTTTTTGTTGTTTAAGTAATACTACAAATTATTAACCTTAAGATTGTTATATCATCTGATAGGAAATAGAAAACCTAAATTTTGGATTTAATTTTTTTTACAACAAAAACAACTTTTATCCAATTTTTTGGCTTAAACTAAAAATTTTTGAACATTTTTTAAAAAAATTTTTAAAAATATTAATACTTTGGTTTAGTAAAAATTTCAACTTATGTTTGAAGGATATTTTAACAAACAACATTTTTCAAAAAAAATTATTGAAATCCATTGCA
This sequence comes from Coremacera marginata, assembly GCA_914767935.1. Taxonomy (NCBI): domain Eukaryota; kingdom Metazoa; phylum Arthropoda; class Insecta; order Diptera; family Sciomyzidae; genus Coremacera; species Coremacera marginata. The sequence goes on from OU612045.1 coordinate 139,504,329, forward strand.
AACTGACTGAAATATTTGCCTTCAAAGCTAAAAGTGTGAATTTCAAGTCGTTTTTCTCTCATTCTCAGCTTATAATTAATACTAAAAAGATCTGGTACTAAAATTTTTCACAGTTTTCAAACTACATACATGATTTTGGTATCAAATTGAAGGAAATTTAAAAGCGTTTATTGATTTTGTTCTCGTTTAACCGAAGTGCAATTTAATCCATTAGGGCCGAAAGAAAACCATAAAAAACAGACATTTTTTAAATAAAAAACAGACTTGAAGCAACATTTTGGTGAAAACTATGTATGCCATTGAGCAGAAATAAGTTATTATTGCATGCTAATTTTACTTTTTTAAAAAAACTGGCACTAAAACTTTTGAAATATTATGCAGTATTTAATGAAAATTCGAGACGCATATGTTTCCATATAGTAACATTGGTTGTTAATGGGTTAAAATAAAGTATCCTATTGTACTCTCTGCTGACCTATAAATATGTGTACAAAATTTTATAAAAATCTGAGTTGTCGTTTAAACGTGATGAGTGAACATAAAAAGTGGCTACAGATTTATTAATAGTATAGATTGTTGATTGGGAAAATTCATAAACTCTAACGAAAAAGAACGTATATTAAAAAAAAAAGCCATATAATGCAACTTTATAATCATATTACAACTGACTAGACTAGATTTCTTAAAAAAAAAGAAAACATTTTATGAACTTAAGTCGTACTTAGAAAAGTGAAGAAAACTTTTCCTTAAAAATCTTACATGCATAAATTTGCAGAAAAATACTGTCATTTGAATTATCTGTTCATTTATAAATTAAGCTTTTGAATGTTAATTTCGTATCAACTGTTCGTCAACCATCGTCAGAATATTTTGGCTACCTTTATTTTGAAAAAAGGGTGAATTTAGAAAAAAAAACTTCTAACACAACAACATTTGAGAACGAAACTTAACAAAATAAAAATAAAAAAAATTGCATTTCACAAACACTCTTTAGCTACGGCAAAAAACAAATATAAGACTTCATTCAGAAAAGTTCGACCACCTGACAACTGAGTCATAATAGTTCGGCCTATTCCTTATGCCATAGTGTAGTGTTGCTTTGGTAAGACGAGGTATTGTATCCACAAGTTCCTGGTAATGCTCTGGAGATATTGATTGCCAAATATCCTTTAATTTATCTTTAAATCTGCTATACTCCTAGCAGGCAGGCGTCTCAACTCACTCATAATTTTTACCTACAAGGACTCTATTTTTTATTTATCTCTATTTTTCCGGAGTTGGTTCCGGACTACTGTAAGATTGAGAACACCGCGATGATGGTTGTTCTTCTGCCAATAGTTTGTTGTTTTCGCTGTACGATATAAGAAAAAAATCTACACTGTTGGGCTTAATGATCATAATATTTGGACTCGTCGCCAATGTGACTCATTAGTTTGACTTGGACGAATCTAGGTTTGAGGTATGTCGAAGAGATCGTCGTGAATGAGTACTACATATGAATTTTATTTAAAACCTATCACTATTTTTGTTTGAAGAGACCTATGAAATTATCTGCTTCTGTTATGATTTGTAGTGTATTCCGGTCAGAAGACTCTTTTTCAATAATTTTTTGGAGCTTCTTTGTGCAAGTAAAGACAAAATAAATGTGGCCGAACTATTCTGACGATGGTCTCGCATAAGAATGAAAAATCTTTAATAAAAAACTAGTAAGGAATGGAGCTTCGGTAGGGTACCGAAGCTAAAATATCCCCCCCCCCCCGCGGCAGTACTGAAGTATATCCGAAGTCTTTAGATGTCTATAAAATTTTTATGTATAATCTGCAAAAATATTTGTGTCATACGATTAATTTAATTTTACCCTTAGCTGCCACATAGAGTAAATTGTAAACAAAGTAAAATGCCACACCCACTTTTCTAGTATAAAGACTCCACATTTTACCGAAGAATATATGCATGGGTTGGATAAACGACGTGGGCGAAACTTGGGTACATACAGACACGATGTCATTCAGTTATATATATTTTCGAAAGTTTTTTAATTTTGATGAAGTCACTTTGTATTGAAGGTAGGCGTGGTTTTCGTCCGATTTTGCCAAATATCAAAGAGTGGCTTATGTTAAATATCAAAGTTTGTATGCAAAATTTTTGTAATTTTTGCAGATTTTTAAGCGATTTAACGTTTCAAATAAAGCCACTTTGTATGGGAGGTAGGCGTGGTTTTCATCCGATTTTCCCAAATATCATAGTGATCGTCTATATTATATATAAAAGCCTATGTGCAAAATTCCAAGACATTTCTGCAATTTGAGCAGATTTTTAAGGGATTTTACGGTTAATATAAAGCTACTTTGTATGGGAGGTAGGCGTGGTTTTCATCCGATCATTCTTGAACTTTATCTTCCTTTTTTAAAAAGAAGCTTATATTTTATATTTTCATTGCGAAAGCTTTGAAATTACGGCTGTAATCGTGATCACAGACGGACAGACAGGCGGGCACACGGAAATCGACTGAGATGGTGATGCTGATCAAAAATATATGTACTTTTCTGTACCTGCCACGCCTCCTTATTGGCATTACAAACGGAATGACAAAGTTAATATACCCCGGTTTCGGTATAAAAATAATTTTTTGACATGATTTTTTTTTTTTTTTTGACAAGCTTTGAAGAAGTATTAAGAACCCCCTCCCTTCCCCATCTGGTTGATTAAATATGTCTATATTTTAAAATATGATTGTTGTAGACAGTGGCGAATTAAGACATTCTGCCGCCTATAATTTTTAATTTTTTTTTACAATAGAAACATGGATTTTACTTTTAACAATTACATACCAATTTATACAACCTAATAAAAATAAAGAGTTTCATTATTTGTTTTCAGGAAATGTTTCTTTTTTTGACCATTTATAACGTCCGAATTTTTAATGATTTTTTACAAAACTTTTTAATTTCGACAAATCCGGACGTGACTGTCTGAAGAGAGCTAATTTTTTCTGGCATCCAGGATTTCTCGAGCTTGGCACTTTTGGAACTTCGGGGGAGACTGCCGACCGAAGTGGAAACTTAAAGCTATGAAATAACATAGCTGATATGAATTTCTTAAGTAGCTATAGTCGGCAAATCAGGCGCGTTCTACTTTTTTAACTCTTTTATCAATTTATGCGTTATTGAATGTATAAACTGCTATTTTTTAATGTTTATATGTAATATATTTGTAACACAATTATTTTGGTTGGGTAATCGGTAATTGACTTTCGGTATGTAATCGCTTCGGTAATTGGTAATCGGTTGGCAATCGCTTCTGTAATTTGTAATCGCTTCTGTAATCGATAATAGGTCTGCAATCGTCTCGGTAACCGGTTGGTAATCGCTTCGGTTATAGGTTGGTAATCGCTACGGTAATCGGTAATTCGTTCGGTAATTGGTTGGTAATCGCTTTGGTAATTGGTTTGGTAATCAGTTGGTAATCGCCTCGGTGATAAAAAAAACACCAAACATGTTTACCTAGCATAACCACTGCATAAGCAATGCTGTACAGTGCAACAGAAATTAACAACTAAATGCGTGACGATATCGCTAACAGCGTGATGATGATATTGCGAAAAGTTTTCACTTTAAAAATCCAAGAAGATTCTTATAAAGTACGTTTCTGGCTATCGCAATGGACTATGAGCAAAAATATTGAAAAATAAAAAAGTGGAGTTTATTCCTTTTTTTTTAATTTTTTGTAAAATTTATTGTTTTGAAATAATAGGGCTATTTACAATCTTGAATATTTGACATTGCAAATTTATACAATTGTAAAAATTTGCCATCAATCGTGAGCGGTCTGTTTCTGTTTACTTTGCAATACTTGTTGCAAAGACAGAAATTAACTGCTGATTACTCACTGACTCTAATGAATTTTCTATTGTGTTTCTTCCGTTTTATTCGTGTTTTTATTTTCTTATTTTCCATATCTTTGTTTTTACCGACATTATTTTTTTGACAATCAGCTGAGCTTATAGTTGAGTTGAGTTATAGCTTATAGTTCAGTATTGCATATGTATAGTAAATATAAACTATGGGTTTTTAGTGTTGCATATTTGCACAAACGAAGTAAATGCATCTCTGTATATTTTGTTAGTGTAGAGTTAAAATATACTCTACCATTTTGCAAATGCTGTGATGCAAGACCGTTTGCACCGATTGTGAACAGCACTATTGTTAATATTAATGCAAATTTTGAAAGAGATTCATACCAAGACTATGCACCTGATGAACATGTATGTACAATTTGACTCCGAACGACGATTGTCCGCAATTGTGAATGCCAGCTCAAAAAAAATGTCTATAAAACGCATTTAAAGTTCAAGGCGTACGTTTCGGGTACTCCGGTACCTTGCGCAGTATATCGTTTTTTCAACCTTTTTGAAGACGCGCTGATGGAAAAAAAGATTTTTAATTTATTTCTTTAAGTATAAAGTAAGTAAAAATTTAAAAAAAAATAGATTTTTGTTCACCCTACAACTACCCCCATAACAATGTAAAAAATAAAAACCTTTTTTGAATCAGAGACATGATATAAGAAAAAAATGCATTGTAGCGAATAGCTTCTTGCATTGCAATGCATCAAAAAACGATAAAAATATATTTGAAATTCTCTTTTTAGGTCTTATTGTTGGGGCAATCATTCGTTTCGCTGGAACTTCAACGCCTCTCATACATCTAGAAGTTGAGCCATCGGGACAACCGCAGTTCAATCAATCGTTACCGCCTGATACACTTTGGTTGAAAGTCAGTTAAATTTTTTCTGTACTAAGTACTACGAACAACATTTTCTTACCTGACCGTTATGCTAATTTTAGTTTCCCGGAAAACTTACGCCGAATACCACCGATAAGGACCCACTTCCTAATAAAACTTATGCATATGTTTTTCGCAGCCAAGTCTATGATGTTGACGAGAACGAAATTGATTTAAAGGCTACTTTTGATCCGGAAATTTTCTTTAATATCATTTTACCGCCTATTATATTTCATGCAGGCTACAGCTTAAAGAAGGTAAACCTTTAATTAGTCTTATTTAGATAAAATTAAAGTTTTTTATTTCCTTTTTTTCACAGAAATATTTCTTTCGCAATCTTGGTGCTATTCTCACATATGCTATTTTGGGCACCACTCTATCAGCGTTCCTAATCGGCGCTATTATGTACGGTTGTGTGAAACTGATGCCCGAATATTTGAGTAGCAGTTTTACATTTCTGGACACGCTGTACTTTGGAGCGCTGATATCGCCTACAGATCCACTAACAATACTTGCGATCTTTCATGATCTGCACGTCGATGTTAATTTGTACGCATTGGTTTTTGGTGAATCTGTTTTGAATGATGCTGTTGCTATAGTGCTCAGCGGGTAAGCTTATAATTGATGGTACTTGAAACATCTAACTTTATTGTGTCCTTTATTTTCTCAATAGTGCTATACAAAACTATGGTGAACATTACTCTAGCACTGGAGAGTTTGAAACGAATGCCTTCTTCAGATCGTTGAGTGATTTCTTTTGTATATTTATGCTGTCACTGTTGATTGGTGCTACTATGGGATGTTTTACGGCATTGATATCCTTTACAAAACAAGCTAATTTAAGTTTTTTAACATTTCATTTAATAAGAAAGCTATATCGTCGTTGGGCTTCCGCAAATATTGCAAAAAGTCCAAAATTGAAATTTGGATTTTAATTCAATTTGATTTAATTAATAATGGGCGGATTTTCCATTAAATACTGATTTCAGAACAAAGCAAGTATGTTATTTCAATAAATGTTTTTAGTTTAGTGAAAATACATTCAGTAGTTTAAAATAAAGCAATTTTTCTGCACTCCTGTACAATTTTACTCTCACCGTGTATGTATGTGCAAGTGGCAGATACGCGGTATTGTTCGCCCAACGACGATGTATTCATAGTCATTCCTTAAAAGTTTTACAACATTTTGTATTGCATTATTCCAAATATTCTCAGTTCAAGGAAACTTTTAGTTAAAACATGACTAATGCTTTTTTAATTTAATTCATTGTTTTCCATAACTTCTTTGCACTTGACCAAGTTCACCCGTGTTCGTGACTTTCCCTTGCTGGAGGCAGCGCTTTTTGTGCTCATGTCCTACAGCACGTTTCTTATAGCTGAAGCTTCTGAATTGACAGGAGTTGTCGCAGTTCTATTTTGTGGTATTTGTCAGGCACATTACACATATAATAATCTATCGGAAAACTCACGCACTCGAACAAAAGAAATTTTCGAATTATTAAACTTTCTGGCAGAGAACTTTATTTTCTCATACATTGGTGTTTCGATGTTTACATTTCCGAAACATCACTTTGATGCAGTTTTTATAATAACAGGATTTGTAAGTTATTTCCAAAAAAGGTATCTGAATGAATAATAAATAATTAGCTTGCATTTTCTTTTTCTTTAAGGTATGTGCTGCAATTGGACGCGCTGTTAATATTTATCCTTTGTCATGGCTGCTAAATTTAAACCGCAAGCCTAAAATATCATCAAATTTCCAACATATGCTCTTCTTTGCTGGTGAGTAACTAAACCAACCTGTAATCGTGTTATATGTACCAAAATATGTCGACTTTAATAGCTGCCTCTAACGCGTGCTGTTCAAGCCAAGAATCTTGTATGTTAGTCCATTTATTAAAGGGATTGCCTGGGAAAATTTCAGTAGGTGCTTCGTGATGTGATTCAATTATATTATCGGGTGTACAAATTAGTTTCGAGGGATATTTAAAAGATGGCGTAACTAGTAAAAAATCGCATCAATCCACCTTCTAACTATTTTCACTTTAAAGCTTGAATGTGTCAGTTTTCTGAAGTGTAAACAACATACTTTCTTTATACTCTAACCATGTCAACCTTTGTGCCAACAAATAGCAATTTGCGAGCAGCGCTCCTTTTTTGTTTTAATTTGAAGAACAGTGCAACTGATGAACATCAATTTCTATGTGAACCGTATGGGGAACATGCTCCATCAATAAAAACATGTGAGTACTGTTTCCGGCGTTTTAAAAGTGGTGATTTTGCCAGTAAAGTTTTGAGACGCTGAGTTGGAGCACAAAGATTAGGACGTTATTTGACCAAGATTCATAGCCAACTTGCGGGTATCTTGAAAGTGAATCATCAAGCAATTTCAAACCCTCTTAAGGCCATGGCTATGGTGCAAAAACTAGGAAGTTGGGTTCCGTATAAAATCAAGCCAAGAGACGTTGAACGCCGTTTTTTCACCTGCGAACTACTGGTCCAAAGAGAAAATTGGAAGGGTTTTCTGCATCAAATCGTGATGAGTGTCAAAAAGTGGATCTAATACGACAACGTAAAGCGCAGAAAATCGTGGGTTAAGCCCGGCCATGAATCAACTTCAACGGCCAAACCGAATATTCAGGGCTAGAAGCTAATGCTGTGCAACTGTTAAAATCAGCTTGGAATGATCTACTCTGAGCTACTCCAGCCAAGCGAACCCTAGGTAGGGAACTTACCAGCAACAATTGCTGAGGATTGAACATCAAACGCCATCAATACGCCAAAATACATGACAAAGTGATTTTTCAGCACGACAATGCTCGGCCACATGTTACAAAAGTCGTCAAGGAAACGTTTGAGGCCCTTCACTCGGATGCCCTACCCCACACGCCATATTCACCAGACATTGCTCCTTCCGACTATTACTTGTTCAGGTCGATGACTCATGGCCTGGTCGAGCAGCTCTTCACTTTCCTTTTCAACGCAGAAAAAAATAGGGAAAAGTCGTAGCTAACGGTGGACAATGCTTTGAATAAAATTCATTGTATCAATTTCTCTGATAAAGCTTCAAAGTTACAAAAAAACACCCTCAAAGTTTATTTGTACACGCAATATATTAGCGGATTTTATTAATGACATATTTGATTTTTATAAATTCTTGAAAGTTACGAAAGTACTACAAATAAAGATATCTCTCCAAATGCCCAAAAACGAGTAATTCGTCTGTGCTGCTACAAATATAGTGTTTTCTGGCAAGAAGTAATGAAGTAAAATGATATCGTGAAAAGAACTAGTTCTTTTATACACAAATAATTGAATAATATTATATATCAGGTCATTTAAACTTAAATTTTGGGAGACTGGCTGAATGAAAAACGAAAATAGAGGAACATTCAATAATTCGAAGAAATCTATATTATTATTTCACCTACCGTAAATACGATTCTCATAAATGTAGTAGCAATATAAAGGTCTTGCTCTTATAGAAAGTCCGTTTCCTATGTTATACCTAAAATTATCATGGCGACATATATTTGTTAAAAGCTATGTTACCGTGATACTGAAATAATTTTTTACAATTTGCTGTCTAAAACTATACATTGATTTATTCAATATCAATGATATGATCTTTTACAGTTTTAAGGGACTCCCAAGTTTAAAAGGAAAACCAAGCTTTTAGAATGTATATTTTAAATTATATGTTGCCGTTTTAACACCGCACTGGGTGACTAGTTAATAATAATTAATTGCGTCATTAACTTCCAGCGTGTTCTCTTCTGCATTGTACATCGTATATAGTAAATCTTCTACGTTTCCCGCTTACTATACTTACTTACTATATTATCAGTGTTTTAGCGCCCATGACCGAATAAATGTAATAGAAAATTAAAAACAGACCATTCAGCTACATTGTATTTGAGAAATAGTCGGTTTTGTAATGGTTCCATTTACCACTGGGAAGTTTCGAGTACGAGAGTACGAAATCAGCCGTGCGGCTACTTCTCCATTTATTAATTTTCCTATGCGCAGCAAAATACCACCAACAAATAAATACCAACAAAATACACAAAGCGGCAATCTATACTATTATGTATATAAAATTGAAGTGCAAATATTTGTAAAATTCCAAAAGTACTGAGTCGATTTTTATGCTACAGCACAGCACAGGGGTATTTTTCTTTCGAAACTTCAATAGTAAAAAAAAGACGAAATGGCCATTTCAGCCTTTGAAAGGACTTTGACCGAGCTTCTTATGATCAATTGTGTCGTGTGTGTCAGAGATCTGCAACGAGTCACGTTTTTGCGACTTATAGTGATTCATGCAAAACCGAGTTGTAGTGCGTGCACTTCAAACAAAAACCACCACTACTACTCGAAGCACTCTTGCTACAGAAAGAAAATCATAGTTCAATGTTTGATTCGTCAATCGAACGTCAAAGTCTACCCAAAAACTCTGCAACATCAAAGAACTTGTTATAAATCATACCGAAAACCCATAGCTCAAACAAAGTACTCATAGCTCAAGCTAAAGTCCCATAGTTCATTAGGAATGCGTGCGAATTTTTCCAGTCAAACGCAGTGGCTGTTTTTGAACTTACGCTCGCTGTTAGAAGAGAAGCAGGGTTACCATAGAATTTTTTATAACGAAATACATTTAATTGGATTTTAAGATGCAGTAAACACTTTTTTATAGAATTTCGCTGTGCGTTTCACGAAATGGTGTAAAAGTAAAATAACACACCTTGTATATAAAGGGAACTTCTCCAAAAGAAATAATAAAAATAAATTTCAATTTAATAAAGTTTGTTTATTTAAATTCAGCAAAATAATTATATAGGTAACTTCACGTATATTCACATAAAAAAAAGAAAATACATTATTTAAATATGATAAATCAGCAGTTCTGACTCAATTGATAAATCAGCAGAGTGTAGTGATTCAATTGTTAGTTATGTAAAAAAAATTATTTTTTTAAATTTTTATAGTGAGAATTTAAAAATAATACACTGTCAACAGATTTTGGAGCAATTCTGTTGCGCTTTTCTGTTATGATGTTCCCAGCTAATGAAAATAGACGCTCTGACGCTGCGCTACTTGCTGGAATGGAGTGAACCCTTAGAGCAAGTTTTGAAAGCTTTGGATAGCTGCTAAAATGGATTTTCCACCACTCCATCACATCAAAATCTGCATTTATTGTCACATTTTCTCTTGAATACCTCTCAACCTCATCTCTTGGACTTTCTGATGCAGAAATGTTAGATTCCATTAATAAGTCTGGGAAGAAAAATCCAATATCTTGTGAAGGAAAAGGAATTGCAGTTGTTGAAGTGTTTGCGACATTGTATACCGAGTTGCCTGAATTAACTTACTTACTTACTTACTTACTTATTTAGCTTTGTTCCGTTTAAAAAATGAGACACACTTCACTTCAACAAATTATAATAAAACAGAAGCGTTGACCTTCATTTCGTACCGTTATAGGAAGTATTACCATATAGTCAATAGCATTAGAACAATTCAATAATAGCATTTATCAAACTAAAATTCTTAATTTATACCAGAGCTGGTAACCCTGAAAAACACATCATTCCTTTGAAGTGCTTGTGCATGTTGTTCACAACATGTTGTACTTATTGAAATGAAGTTAAAATCATACCGACTACGTTCGACTGTGAGTCAGAGTATGACTCTTGAAGCATTGGATTTAAGTTGCGTGTTATGAATGCTTCAACATTTTTGATAAGTCTGAATATGAAGTAGAAGCCAAATTAATGCGTATATACTCGAGTCAACTATGTTTATAATGACTTGCTGCAGATCTCTGGTGTGTGTTGTGAAATGTTTGAACACAAATGGTCGAGAACTGGACCTACAAGTTTTATGCCGACTCGAACGGCTTATGTTCTCAAGACGCTTTTCATGGCAGTTTTCACTCTCTGAGGCTTGCCATTGTCTGCAGAGAGGTGACGGCCGAACAGAAACTCGACAAATTTCCAAACGATTTCAATTAAATAAAACTTGATGGATTAATTATTAGCTTAATTTTTTTATTGCTACTACATAAGGGACACAAAATATGTCCAAAAATGATCTCAAAGTGGAAAAATACAATAGCATCTTCAAAAACTACATCCCTCAAGAATACAAAACAAGCTTAATCATACCCATACTCAAACTCAACTCCAACAAAACTTTAATAACATCCTACCGTACAATATCACTAAACCCCTATAGTTCTAAGGTTCTAGATAAGATAATTGCCAACAGACTGGTGGTTTGTCACAGCTAACAAACTTATAAACAGCCGTCAAATCGGATTCCAAGGAGGTAAAACAGTATCTGACTCACTAGTAACACTACACTTTCTGATAACTAAAACCCTATCAGCAAAGAAACATATTTCTGTTATATCGTGCCAAAGCCTTTGGCAAAGTCGGCGTACCGTACACACAGTCATCAACGAAGTTATAAAGTGGAAACTTGGAATATGCACGGTAAACTACATACTCAGATTCCTATCTAATAGAAAATTAAGGGAACGGATTAGTGAATCCGCCTCTAATACTCAAGCCCTGCACAACGACATATTCGCATACAATAGACTATGCGACACTATATCAATTCACAAACAATATCAATTCTGCGCATATGCTAACAATTTTATAATCATAAAAATATTGAATTCCAACTTCCAACTTAGATGCTAATGATTTAATAAACGACATTCTTAAATGGTCTGAGTTTTCAGGCGCTAATCTTTCCATGTCTAAGTGTAAGCACTTACATATTAAAAATAGACTACGGTATGTATCTATTTGGGTACGCTCCCAAATCAATATTAAATAAATTAAAAATGGTGTACCATTCTGCTATCAGAAGAGCACTCGGCGCATTTAAGAGTACCCCAATCAACAATTTACTGTACAAATCAAATGTAAAACCCATAGAAACTAGAAGAGATCTGAATTTATCAAAACTATCAAAAACATTTTTATAAAGTAAAAATTCACCCTCACATTGCATAATCAATAAAGTTTCAAAATCCAAAAAGTCTCCAAAAATTCAATCAGCATTGTATAGAAAATATGTCATTCTGTCCTATAAAGCTTACTAATGCAACCCCACCTCCATGGAGCTTTAAAAATGACTCAATAATAACCTCTCTACATAGTACATTAAAATCTTCTACGCCGCATAATGTATTCTTACAAAGCTTCCTAGAAATTATCACACCTTACCTCATACAGCATCACACCCACAAACTGCTTCACTATAGCTCAGTTGCAACAGCAACAGCGCCACCTACCGGGTCAAACTTTAGACCTAAAACATCTACAGACCCAGCCGCACACACACACCATATTTGATCAAAACCGGTCTAGCTATTCAGGAGGAGTTCAGTGACAAAACAATGTACAGAAGAATTTTATATATAAAGATATGGAATATTCGGTATAAATAGAAGAAATCTTTTGTAGGCATTTTTTAAAAAATTCGTTAAAAATAGCAATCGTTGTTATCCCAAGCTAAAATTTTGTGTGAGTCTTTAGAATTAATGTATTATAACGATACTATGTTCAAAAGGTAAACAATTTACTACGAACATTACAAAAAACGTGACAAATAACTTCAGTCTAAAAAATTTAAAAAAATTTCATAAAAACAGTCCAAAATAAGGACACCACAAGAAAGACTCATTTTACTATTTTACAATTTTTTACAGTGTATAACTTGAAAAAGAATCTGTTTTCGCAAAAACAAAAAACACAGTTTAAGGTATTTTCACGAGCACTATAAGAAAGAGTCGAATTGATATGGAATCCTCGATATATGCTTGTTTAACTACAAATTCAAGCTTTAGGCCAAAGTCGCCATAGCCTTAAAACAATTGTTAATATTAGTTTTTATAATTTATATTAATATGATAATAAATAAATAAATAGAATTAGCTAGATTTTTTTTTTGCTACGACATAACGGGAAATTTAATATAAAATATGTCCACAAATTGATCTCAAAGATAAAAAATATCAAAAACTTAAGAAAACTTTTAATTGTTTCATCATACAGATTAAGGATTGCATCTCATACAATTTTTGAAAGAAGTTAATTTAGATTTACTTTCTGGTAGAACACTGGGAACGACTAGATATTAGATATTAGACTAGTTTTAACAATTCGTAAATCATGTAACTTCCGATGTTCACGTATCATATGTTAGATACCACAAACCTATTGTTACAGTATTTCATAATGATGTTACTATTAATGAAATTCATCAATTTACCTCAAAATTAACTTATTTAATATATGTCAGTAATATATTTTAAAATTAAAAAAGCATACAATCCTTTCAGTAATATAAGAGATGCCTTTATTCATCCTCTTTATCTTTTATATACATCTCAAATTCCAAGGTAATTGATTAGGAGGAGTAATCTGCAGTCGCGCGTCATCGGAGCTAACACACACGCTTCTTATTTTTTTTTTTTTTTTTAACTCGCATTATTACGACATCTTGGATTCATATTGTACCCATGCAGGGAGTTTCTGAAATACTTAAGTAAAATTAATCCATCTAATGTATAGCTTTAATCGTAAATATGACATTAATGTTACTAGTAAAATAGTTGTGAGTTTTATAAGAAAAACATTTAGGCTATTCACAGCTTAAACGTATACTAACAAAGCGTATTTATAGCATTTGTTATTTTTGAAACTGTGAGCACCTCAGATTGTGTTTTCCGTATTCAATGATTTTGCAACGCTGTTATATATGCTGTAGATAGGGCATAAAAATACGAGACACAAAAAACACGTCCAAGGGCTACTTTTATTTACGCGTGTTTGCGTATTTGCGTTTGCATGCAAAACAACAACAATGAAAAATACGCTTACTTAAGTTGGCGTAAAAATAACAAATCGTAAATTTAACAGGCCTTTAACTTAAATTTAACTTAAACTGTGAATAGCCCGATTGATATATCATAATTTTCACAATTTGTTATTAAAAAAAATAACCTTTTTGTACTAATTTTGTTTATGCCTTTGGACTTGATGGAGAGAGTTTAACCCCGAAAACCCTTCCTTGCTACGGGCCTGATTTATGCATATATGTACCTAAGTCTTAACCATTTATTATAACTTTTCTTTAACAGGTTTGCGTGGTGCCATGTCCTTTGCGTTGGCCATAAGAAACACCGTATCTGAAGCGAGACAAACTATGTTGACAGCAACATCTTTAATTGTGATTTTTACAGTTGTTATTCAGGGAGGAGCTTCAAATTTTTTGCTAAATTGGTTAAAAATACCGTAAGTTTGAGTATGCCCTCACTTAGGGCCAGTTTTTCAACACGATTTTAGACTTAAGTCAAATTAAACTCACCAAAGTTAGACGTTTAAACTCGGTTTAATTAGATATGGAAGTTAAATTGGCTTAATTTTTTTTTTTTTTTTTTGCCTAAACCGAGTTTTAGCGTTCAATTCTGTTAACTCACCAAAATTAACTAGCTCAGTTTAATTTGATTAGACTTTAAACTCGTACTGAAAAACTGGCCCTTATTGTGACATTAATAAAATTTCAAACTTTATTGTAGAGTTGGAGTTGATGAAGAGACTGAACAATTAAATAACTATCAGGTTCGCAGTGTGAGTATTTTATATATTTTTTTTTTCAATTATAACTTCTTCTATATACTAAGTTATATTTTTAACCCAACTTAATCTATTTTAACTCCAAACAAGAAAATAATTGCTGTATAAAAACCCAATTTTTCCCAAGTCTTTCTCAATTAATTATGTTACAAACTTATCCATCACAGCACTTTTTCAACAAGTTAAATGTTATCTTTACACACCGCTCCAGTGCTTGATGCATGTATTTTTAATTTAAACTCTTTTTTTTATTTTTAACTGCTGCCAAAGATTGACAATTTTGTTGAAATTTCTTGGTTTTTTATCAAATTTCTTTAACTTATTTTTTTTTAGCTGAATTTTATGACAGACTTAATAGAATTCCACATTCCTCGAAGTATAAAGTTACCAAAATTATAAGCTGTACACTAACTTCTTACCATCTTCCGCTCTAGATTGGCTTTATAACCAGGCTTAAGCTGTTTTTTTTTTACAAGTTTCTTAAAGAATATTTTCATTTTAATTCAATAACTATCTATAACTTCTAAATGTTTTCTTTGAGTTTTGTGTAAATAGCACTTTTTTTTATTTCTATTAATTTTTTATAAATACTAAAATCTTTATTTATTTTTTTTTAAATGCTCAAAAGCTGGCAGCAGTTTTTTACTTTTGTTTTATTTGACTTTTCTTTTAAAAATTTTGCCATATTATTAACTGTATTAAAGAAAAATCCAAAATTTTCATATAATGCAAACTATGAACCACGCTAATGAAATGTCGCCAATATAAAAGGTTTACAATTCCATGGAGAATACAGCTGCTGCGGTATGTGTTTCATTTTAAGTCCTTCATAAAATAGCAAACATTTATTTAACTCAACCCTGATTAAACTACAATTCAATATAAATTATTGACTTTTGTTGCTTTTAGTTTCGTTTCATTCATTTATTTTACTTCAATCTTTCCTTACTGGTTTTTTCCTTTTGATTTTCGTTAATGATATGATTTGAATGCGTTATTTTTAATATTTTTTTTTTTTTAACATTGTAACAACTTGTTTTCACAAATTTACACTTGTAGCTAGTTAGTTGAGTACATATGTACATGTATGTATATTTTCATATACGCAGTCAATCGATACCGGACTTAATTTGGGCCAATTGCCAATGTCCAGGCGACATAGTTCCTTGGTGAGGAGTATTTTTTTACTTAGTTAACGTTCTTTGCTTGTTCAACTTTTTAAATTTTTTTTTTATCCAAGCTAATAGCGCTTTTTATGCCATTACAGCAAAATTGAATTTCTTTATTTTTATCTAATGTTCATTTCAAATTGTGTCTGTGTTTGTATTTTTTTTAATTTTTTTTTTTTTTTTCTTGTAAATTCCTTAAAACACATTTTTTAATGTTAATATATTTTTTACTACGAATTCTTTAAATAATGCAGCACAAAATATAACTATTAACACAATGAAACACGATATCCAGTAAAGTAAATTTTTAAATAATTGAAGTCTAACCTACTCCAGCCATCTGCTTAAATTTTAAAATTAACTTAAATCTTATTAAATTATATGAAAATTTTTTTTTTAATTAAAAGTAAAGCTTTTTGATTGAGAGTTATTTAAATTTCTTAAATATTATAAACACGTTACTTGAAAAATTTATCATAACATTCTACTGGATATCGTTGGATCATATTTGTTCCAAGACACTGCTTGAGGTTTAAAATTAGTCTGATGGCTATTTGCAGGATATCGATGGTGATATGGAGGGCGGTGCTGGAGGTGCAGCAAACATTAATGCAACAAACTGTAGGCGTAGCAACGAAAAGGCTGTGTTGGCACGTATTTGGGGCAATTTTGATACAATGTAAGCAGCATCAATTAAATGCCTAAATATAATCATTTTGATAATATTACTTACCACTTTTTCTCTACAGGTACATGAAACCTTTGCTGACTCATTCACGGCCCACACTTTTAGAAACACTTCCAGTGTGTTGTAATCCAGTTGCTCGGCTGCTGACCACAACGGAGCAGCTAACGCAAGTAAGATTTTATTCTTAAAATTAATTAATTGATTTGCTTTTGTTGGTCTTAAGCATGATATTGTATAGAAATAACACTATTATTGTATCATCCATTTTTTTTTTACCATTTTGGGGCTGTACGTTTATGCATTTTTATATAAAACCTTGTCCCTTGAGCAAAAATTAACATTTTAAATCAAAATTTGAAAAGTCAAGGTGCTGATTTAATTAAACAATTTCTAACATAAAAATATCCCCCTTACTCTTGAATCCGCGCTCGCTTTCAAAACAAATAATTTCTATTCTAGATAATTAAAAACTCGATGTCGAACATCAATGATAATTGATTTGACAATCATCATTTTTCATCAATGACAAATTACAATGTCGCACCTTGGGGAAAACATGACAAAAAAACTCGCATAGCGGTGTTTTTAGCACTAGCATCTATATTGTTAGGTTCTTGAATTTTGGATATCATTATCGCAACTGAAATAATTTTTTTTTATTTTCTGTATTTGTAAAAATTTGTAAAAATACCCCCATGCAAACCGCGCTGTAAGACGTAATTCTACGTCGAAAAATAAAATTGAATTTTTAACGACTTTTCACGAATTGATAAAACTTGGGTAAGGTCAAAATTTTTTCAACTTTATTTGGAACCGACAAATATCGTAAGTATGGTTTATCTTTAAGAACCTTATTGAAAAAATGGTATTTTTAAAAATGGCATAATTGTCATTTCACTGATTTTTTTAAAAAAAAAAAATGGCCCAAAATTGAATTTCACAGACTGATTTCAATCATTTTTAGTGGTCACATCTAGGAATGGCAAGATTAATCGAATGACTAACATTAATCGAGTATTTCTATTCAACAATCGATTTAATTGTCTCGAATGTTCTGTTCCGATTAATCGAGCAATTAATCGATTATTTTCAATTGATTAATTTCGAAATTACTTTTGTTTAACACATGATTACTCAAAGAATATTCGGAAATTGAATTTGGCTTGTGGACGCTTCATAAATCTTTAGTTCATAACAAAAGACTAAAGAAGAATGATGATACTTTTCCGCAAGACGAGCTGAATGTCGAGTTTGAAATATCAAGTTTTAGACTTGAAACTGAACATCGTTGAAGTATGGGAAGAAATTAAGGAAGCTTATCCGAAACTTTACTTGCTGTCTAACAAATATTCGGATTTGATTAGTACCCCCGGAACGTCTGTTTCTAAAGCTGGTGCAATAGTTTCGGAAAGCCGAAGCAGACTGACAAACAAAAAAACTTTCTAAATTTCTTTTCCTACAGACTTATTTAAACCAAAAATGTTAACTGAATTCATATCGTCGTTACAAATGTGAAAATGCGAATCTGAAAATCGATACTTTTCAGGAGAGCAAAAAACACCTTTTTTACTCAACAGCAATTCGGCGCGCCCATCATTATTGTTCTTGTTAATATAATTACGTAGTTTTACATTACCTTATGTGAGTTATTTGTGGTTTAAACATTTAAGTCAATATTTCTTGCTGATAAATCATATTCGTTCGTTACTTTGAAATTGGAGAAATTTTGTATGTTTTTTTCTTTTTTTCAAATGTAAAGTTTCGTATATGCCACATTCGTTACTTGGCTGTGTATCATTTTAGTTTTTATATAATTATATTTTATTAAATCATTAATGCTTATTAATAAACACAAAAAAAAATGTACTATGTGATTAAAAAAATAACTTCAATCTTATCGTCAGTCAATCGTCTTCGTCAGGCTCCTATAGAGCATCTCAAATACTTTCTAAAGTTGGAAGCTGTTTGCTTACAGTATGATATGCTCTTGGAATAAGATCTTGCAGGCATAGATTTTCGAGATCTTTTTTTCTGTCGTGATCTATTAAAATTCTTTTTCAATTTAAAGGATTTGCCTTACGCTTTTTTTTTGTGGAATTTGACCAATCATTCAATTATCACTTAAAGAGTTAGGATGATCGGTATGGAGGCCAGTCAAAAATTGATTGCTTTAATCAGGTACATCATCGTGACCTTCAGCTAACAATTCAGTTATGTTCCATATTTTTGTTTTTATTTTTAATAGTAGGCAATTATAGAAAACATGACTTGTGTTTCTAATGCCAAACACTACACGTATACAAAATAATATTAAAATCCTCAATTTACAGGAAAGTAAATACGTCTCACGCTTATACAGGGGTTTCCAGACTTAGCGTATAACCTGGAGGAGATAGATTCCTCAGGAGAATTGTTTTACCCTCATAAGAACTATTTTTCGTATAAAAGCGATTTTCCGATCTTGAAACGATAACTTTCCCACTTTTTAACAGCTTGCATTTAGTACGCCAGTGCAATGGAAAAAGCAATATATACGGGCTTATAGGGAATTGGTCAAGGAAAGAATGACGTCATAAACTTACTAACAAATTCTTTTTCCAGAAAATTTACTTTAATGTTGCATTTTTTATCATGCCACGCCCCGAAGCAACCCCTACCTGGTCATACGCTAAGTCTGGGACACTATATAAATTTGTTTATATGCGCATACTGGTGTCGGACGGTTCAACGAATAAAATAAGTAAAACTAGCGTATAAAGTAACAAAGATTATCTTGTCTCCCGAAGTCGTTACTTAAATCTTAATTCTGCTTCTTCTGTTGGAATATAATTACCATAATTACCATCATTTTCCTCGGCGAAATCGAGCCCCACAATATGATCGATTTTATCATTGATATTAAGCCCCACGAAAAACCATTAATTTAAACCAATTTAAAAAATAAACTTTAATAAATTTGAATTAAATTTACCTTCATAGTGAGTCCTGAATATTAGTACTTCCCATAGAAAATCGCTGAAAATGACTTAAGCTAACAAAAAAAATTTGTCACATTCGATAGGGTGCCTATGCAGAAATTACTTTTTTACAAAAAATTCCAATGCAACCCAACAGGAAAGCGAGCGCTCCATTTGCGCATCTGAAGCGCACCAAAAAACAGTGGAGCACTTCATTCTCCTTGTGTATAGCGCATTTTTTAACATAGTCATGTCATCAGATGTATGCGCTCCGCTCCCGCTGTAGAAAATATGAAATCGTAGCGAGAGCCGAGCGCTTTGTTCTCCTTGTATTTGATATAAAAACGTTGCAAGAACCGGGCGCTATACGTAAATATTAAAAAATTTTTAAAACAAAAAAAAAACAATCACCCAGCCACGGGTTTGAACCCGGGCATCTCGCTTACAAAGCCAGCACCCCAACCAGTATTCCATGGCCGCCACAATTTAGGTGAAAAATTTGGCTTATAATAACAGAAAAACGTATAAGCAACTTTTTAAAACAAAACAAAAACGAAAAAAATAATCGCCGCCAGCCAGGTTTGAACCGGGACATTTCGATAACAAGGCAAACACGTCAACCAGTCTGCCACATCTCAATTGAAAAAAATTGTTTCGTAATAACAAATAACAGCAAATTTGATAAAATCAAATCAAATTTTGTTTATGCACTTGAAACGATTACATGAATTTATACAATTTTTGAAATACATTTTTTTTTTGACATTAATATCTAATACTTTATTTTCAAGTGCTACGTTATCGTTACGGAAAGTGCTACAATTATAGCGCAATACAAACAGCACTACTTGCAAGGAGAATGAAGCGCTCCTTATGTGCATATAAGTAATGCACATTGAAATTTTTTGCTAGGTTCACGTGAAACGATTAGATGAATTTTTAAAATTTCTGAATTAATTTTTTTTTTTACATTAATATCTAAACTTTCTTTTCAAGTGCAAAGTTATCGTTACGGAAAGTGCTACAAATATATCGCTATACGAACAGCACTACTTGCAAGGAGAATGAAGCGCTATTTATGTGCATACAAGTAATGCGCTTTGAAATTTTTTGCTGGGAAACTAAAGAATATGCCACATTCGATACTTTTAATAGGAGAGAATAATAAAAGTGTGCACATTCGATGCATCAATATACGCGGTTCTGTGAGGAGTACAAACTTGCAAATTTGGCTAGCATATAGCTCCACTTAAGCAATAGGATGCAATGTTAAATAAAATAGTGAATTTTTCAGATTTGCAACTTCACAATAGTAACGACGATATATACTACTTATATTGTATGTGTCATCCATCCACCCGGCACTTATCTCGTGTACTGCGAAAAGAAAATAAAATATCGTATTTTTCCAAAATAGCGATTAAAAATCGAAAGTCATTTTATACCAGTGTTTTCGCTTCATTTATAATGAAAGTAAGTCTGAAAGTGATAAAAAATGTATCCGAAAATATCCACCTTACAGTAAGAAAGTAAAAAAAATATAATTTTCTTCTCGTTCCTTTTGAAGTAGTAATCATTCTGGAATCGTAAACGAATAATTTTTCGAAACATAAGCGAACCCTCGCTTATGAAGTAACTGTTACATCCATCAAAAGTATCTTTTCGTTTCGAATCGTAATCAATATCGAATTCGATAGTTATCATGACGGATTATTCCTAAATTTTTAAATTTTCGATATCGAAGTCGAATTTTGTGCCGGGTGGGGCAATAAATCAAGAACGTTAGAAACAAGTTTTTTCCTTTTTTTAATATTAAAAGCAAAAATAACCGAAAATTCCGATTAATTGATATATTAATCGAGTAGTGAAATTTAATTGCCATCCCAAGTCACATCTATAACTTTACTTTTCTGGTATATTGGCTGAGTTTCGTTAAGATCGGTGAACTTTTGTATGTTCCTCCCATACAAAATCATGTAAAAAATTAATATAAGTCCAAGAGAGGTATCCATATGGTCTAACTGATTTTTAGTACGCATCTTTTACTTTATTTTTTTAGCATTCTGACTGAGTTTTGTTAAGATCGGCTAACCTTTGTATGCACCTTCCATACAAAACCATGTAAAAAAAAATTAATATAGGTCAAATTTCAAATTTTGATCGATGCAAATAAAAATATTTCTTAATTATAAGCAAATTTGTTTTATAAACGCAACAATAACGTGACAGCCCCACACTCCACTTGGTGTTTTTAAATTAATAATAAATATAATTAATAATCTTAGTTCATAACCATGGGCGTAGCGAGTGAGAAAAGGGCAGTTTGTCCTCCCCTGCACATTAGAAAAATAAAAATTGTAGTATTAAATTAAGAAATTCAAAACATTTTTTTTTATAACTAAAAAGCGTAGAATTTATTAATATTTATTAAAGCTAAATTTATTTTTTATTACAAACTTGCGGCTGACACATTTTTTTATTTATTTATCAGTCGCATGAAAAAATAATTCCCCTCTCTTCCCTCCTGAACAAAATCCTGGCTACGCCCATGTTCATTACATTACTTATAATTCATCAAGCATGCATGAATCATTACTGGCTCACTCATTTATTTCATTATATTATAATCATTTATCAATTCACATTTCATATTTACTTACTCCATCAACAAAAAGGATGTCGGCATTCGTCGTTCCGATTCTGACTCGGACATTTGCATAGACGACGATGATTATGGGCGCAATAATGGTTCATCAAGTAACGGTGGCGGCAGTGGTTCGGGTAGCGGTGCACGCCGAAATTCAATCAATCGCGTAAGTATTCGAATTGTCGCCGATGATCGCAGTCTATTTGCTAGCTATAAAAATCGTGATTAAATTATAAACCTATTAAATCTCTTAACTAGTCTTTGTTACCAAAAAACAAAAAAAAAAAAAATAACCTCAAACTAATTTCAATTCTCTAGAATCAATTTCTTTGAACGCGTTTAATTGGCTGTAAATTATATAGTTCTATGTATTTTGACGCTTTCAAGAAATCTTATTTATTGGTTTTATTTCTTCTTTTTTGTTTATGTAATAACCAAAGAGATTGAGCAAATTTGTTGTTTATTTTGTTCTCTTAAATTTTTAATTAATTGTAACTTTATTATGTACTTAATTATTAATATTTTGTTGTATTTCTTGCATGCTGGGCAAATAAAAAAATTACTAAAATTACGTTTTCTATTTTATATTTCTATTTTTTTCATAACACAAAAAATGCGGACTTTATCTAAAATTCAAATACTAACTTTACTAAAATAACAACACATTAACATGCAATACTAACTCTTCCAACAAAAAAAAAAAATAATATTGTATCTTATACTTGATTGCTGCTCTGAAAATTTCTTGTTATATATAATGTATTTATTGTAAATTACAAAATTCTCAAAAAAAAAAAAATAAAAATATCTACTGCTATTTTATTCTTTCTATTAACTGTTGAAATTTTAACGATAGTCTAACATTTTAAATGAAACAAATCAATTTATTGCTGACCTCAGTGTTGTTACCAATAATTTTATGTAGTAAAACTAAATAAAACTTCGTATAATTAAAATTCAATAAACATTTTATAAAACTTACAGACACACACATTTGCACATTAAACCGATTGAACTAAATTGTCCAAGCATCGCCTCTCTGAAAAAATTTCTGAAAATTATGTTTAACAATGTCACCATTTTTATAAAAACTATGATGATCGTTTTCTTTTCCTTGCGAGGGTGGATTGAAAAGTGTAAAAAAATTCTAAAATAACTCGATACTTCAATTCCAACAATATTCAAGTTTCTTTAATGCAAGATGAGCTCTTTAAAGTTGGCATATTGTCAATTTAATCTACATCATTCCAGCCATTTCTCTACAAGTCAGTGTTATAAGTTTTAGAACAAAAAAAAAACAAAGTTCTTTAAATCTTGAGAATAGAGTTAATGGGGATAAAATTGAATAAAAAAAATTAACTGAAATTCCTCTGATATGCTTTCTGAAAATCATTTAAATAAGATCATTGTTTTTATATTTTATCCACCAAAGTAAAGTTTTCCCCTTCATGTTAGTCAATCATGTACATCCTAGTAAACTAATCTCATGAACAGACTAGTCGTTGTGTACCAAAGTACAGATAAAATAGATCAGGAAAATATTAGCAAAGAACTTCTCTGGGAACGTGTAGATTGGCCGTAACAACCCGTGTCCGGATTTCGACCGACCTCATCAGCTCTCGCCAGGAGCCTCTGTTTTGCGCGCGTCTTCTCCAATCGGATACACCAAGTGCGGTTAGGGCTTCCTCAGCCTGGTCCATATATCGGAGGCATGGTCTCCCTCGTAGTCGTTGACCAGCGACCCTCGCCTCGAGCACATTTTTTGCTGGAGCTTCGTCGTCCATACGATGGACATGACCCACCCAGCGTAGTCGCTGCACAGTTATACGCCGAACTACGTCAATGTCTTCGTAGAGCTCATACAGCTCGTGGTTCATTCGGATGCGATAGTCAACGCCGACTCGGACAGAACCGAAGATTTTGCGAAGAACTTTTCTCTCGAAC
Organism: Coremacera marginata; assembly: GCA_914767935.1. Taxonomy (NCBI): domain Eukaryota; kingdom Metazoa; phylum Arthropoda; class Insecta; order Diptera; family Sciomyzidae; genus Coremacera; species Coremacera marginata. The sequence continues at coordinate 139,528,171 of OU612045.1, forward strand.
ACCCCCAGAGCGGCTGCGTCAGTTTGCGAAACTACCCATGCCTCAGCGCCATAAAGCAGCACAGGTAGAACGAGCGTCTTGTAGAGTGTTAGTTTTGTCGATCGGGAGAGGGCTCTGGAATTTAGTTGCTTACTGAGCCCGTAGTAGCACCTATTAGCAATTTTTGTTCTTCGCTTTATATCCAGGCTGATTTCGTTGGTGGAATTAATGGCGGTGACAAGATATACAAACTCCTTGACTACTTCAAAGTTATAGCTGCCGGATGAAACGTGGGAGTCTAATCGCCGCGCTCCCTTGTTTGTAGACTTTGTTTTATCCTCATTTATCGTCAAACCCACTTTGGCTGATTCCTTTTCGATTCCTTCGAAAGCAGCGGTAACATCTCTCTTGGTTCTGCCGACAATATCAATATCATCAGCGTACGCAAGGAGCTGGACACCTTTATAGAAAATGGTGCCATTACGATGCACACCGGCCTTTCGTACGATCCCCTCCATGATGATGTTGAAGAGATCGCAAGACAGTGGATCGCCTTGCCTGAAACCTCTTTCGGTATTGAAGGTTTCGGAGAGGTCATTTCCTACCTAGAACTGACGGATGCCAGTTTGCCGTTACTTGAGACGATTTCGACATGGATAATGCTGGCCTCGCCAGGTTGAGGCGGTCAGACACGTTGCCATGTGAAGGTTCGCCCCCTATTCCCCCATGTGGTTGTTCTACTGACACGAAAATAGGTAGTGTAGAAATAGTTGTCCGTTCTTCTTTTCTTCCGTAAATCTGCATAGGTCACTAAGCGTTAGTTTGGACCTTATTTATGATGATTATAAGGCAAGTTTTGATTGTGAATGGCTAAAGTTGAAATCTAAATAAAGAATCATAGAATTCTAGCTCCTTAGTTTTATTGATATGTATATACATATTGTATACAAAAAGAAAATATTCATTTGAAATTCCGCCTTTGGCCTTGGAAAACTTGCCCCAGCACGAATCAAAGCAAACGCCCAAGAACTCTTAACTAAACCGAAAATTTTTTTTAGATCAACCAGTCTTCATATATCTTGCTCACCGCCAATTTAAGGTCTTTCGCGGCCTTTCATTTTTCTACCTTATCGACGAATATTTTTGGACCAAAATGTCAGGGATTAATCTTGAATAGTTATACTTTAATAAGGTAAAACAATTTTAGTCTAAAATAAAGTACAGCTCTAAAAAAACAAATTTTTAAAAAGATGTCTTTTTTTCTTCAAAAAACTCCCAGAGGCCCTTAATGAGAATCAATGTTGGGGTATCTTTTGTGGCAAGCCATGTCCTCTAAAATAAAAAAAATTTATTTAGCCAGAGAGCTAGAGATGAGTCGCTCCGAACATGTATAGTTCACGGAGCCATGTTCACAGTCGGACATGGTTCCAATCATTCCTTCGATCAATTCTTAACATGTCCAAACAGTTCCGGTTGCAATGATTTTTTTTTTTTACTTAAGCAATATGTACCGACATCTCTTTCGTACTTGTTACTGCTTGGCCGAGTTGGTTGTAAAACTGATACCAATAAAATATATATCTCTCCTTCTTTGGCAAGAACAATTGAAAGAAATGACAAATAAAACTATTACAAGATATATCACCGTTCTTGTCATTTGCATTGTTTCGTTCATTTGGTTGCAAATGCAAACTGGCGGAACTAGATAGCTCCGGGACATGTTTTAGTTCCGAGAGAGCTGCTATGTATGAACATGTTTAAAAAATGTAAATATATAGAATAAAGTTTTATATAAAGAATGTAGAATAGGGATCATTATATTATGCATATGAGTGCATATGAGATTCATTATATTATCATATCCTTAGCAGACTATATTATAAATTTAGCACACAAACACATTTTTCCCTTCTACAGATCAAAGGAACTAAATGGCTCCGCGGACATGTTTCTGGGAACTAGTTCCGCTGTACGAAAGAATCATTCCATGTTCATTCCGGCTCCGGAATGATTAAGCACAAGCCTACAGAGGGCCATTCTTCAGAGGAAATGAATGTGGGAAATTTGATTTGGAGCCAGGTTTGTGTCGTTTTAGTTTTATGGACAGGAGCAGAATTCTACTGGAAAGTTTAGGTTTTGAAACAGAATGGTTAAATGAATTTACAACAGCTTCCAAAACGGTTTCTTGCTAAACGTTGGTCGATGTTTTGATTCCTTGTTCACAGAAATGCAAATCAGTGACCCCATCGTCAGAAACACCCTACTAAACTATGACTAAAGCTAAGTGATGACCCTTTTCGACCCGTGGAATCAGTTCAGATGCTTCCTTAGCTAACTGAGCATACAATCTATCATTTTGTTTTTAAAAATTTTCCTGCACCACAAAAATGTTTTCATCTGTAAACAAGAGTTTTCTGTGCAAGTTATCAGTGTGCTTCACCAAAAGACGCTCACATTTTTCCATCCTATTTGCTGCATTTAACAAATGTCCGGTACGGCGCTTGAAAGCTCCAAGTCCCGAGCCTTTTTTAATAATTCGACTCATGGACTCTTGCGTGACATTCATCTCTCGGGCCATAATTTTTTGTTTTCGGAGCGGATTTCGCTGAATTCAAACTGTGCGTGGACGACCCGACCGGTGGCGGTCTTTAACATCTCCAATCTCCTCAAACAGTTTTATGCACCGGTAGAAGAGCATTCAACTATTCCCGAGAGGGTGGAGCGTTTTAAAAATATCACCTTCTTCATTTTACACTTAAATAGCATTATAATAGCAATACAGTTCTCCTTATCTGACCACACCATGTTGAAAGATGAAACAATTTTGAATTCCCGCCACAGACTAACGATTTACAGCTTATATTTCATAAGCCATGTGATGGGTATGTTCAACTTTCCTTTGGAATTGGTGCGTTCAATGTTGTAACAGCATTTTGTATAAACAAACTAAACGACAGATCAAACTCAAACTTTACGTCAGGATAGAAGGCAGGTGTGTCAACTTAGCGACAAAAAGAATTTTTTAAATAATCATTTTCCGGTACAATTTTGACAGAATGTATCAGACACTACGCACTGGGTTTTTGTATTTTCTCTCTTTTTCTCGCTAGTTCAGCGTGGTTTATTCTCAGAGAATCAAAAATAACTGTATTTTCTCTTTTTTTCTTGCTAGTTTATAGTGTTTTCTCTCGAAGAGTCATTCATAGTCTACAGTAATTTTAGAAAATCTGTTGCAAATTTGTTAGAATGTAGGTTATCGCGACATAGTGGGTAACGTAATTGACTCGAAACTGGATAGAAGCAGTCATTTGGGACCGTCAAGAAAAGAATAGAAGATAAAGCTTAAGATAATACCTATCTCTATTAGACATATCAGGGTCTATTAGACCATGTCAGAATTATAAGGTAGGGCCGATTTGCTTAGTGTCGTCCTCACGCGTCAACGAATAGTCGAAAATGAGAATGCCGGCTAGTTGTCAAAACGACGAATTCCGTAGAAATTGCAAACGAAGCAAATATACAATGCGAAGTTACACTTATTAATTATTTTATTTATTATTAATACACTTATTCCAGCGGTCTTCCAAAATGTTGATGCCTTTCGAATAGTGCTCCTTATCTACTGCTCAAAATGTACATTGGTTTCGTGTTTGACTTCATCATTTGAGCGAAACCGCTTTCCCTGTAGCCATCTCTTTAGGTTTGGAAACATCCAATAGTTGCTACGGGCCAGATCTGGAGAGTATGGTAGATCAGGCAGCAATTTGTAGCCCAATTCATGTCTGCTTACCGGCAGACTGTTAAGTTTTTACGCGCTTTGGAGGGGGCTCATGCGACTGTTTCCACTCTGCCAAGTGCCTATATTGAACTCGGGAGTGTAGTGATGGACCCAGGTTTAATCCATTGATATGAAACGATGCAAAAACTTTTTTGAATTACGCTTAAAGTTGCCCAAACTGTTGAAAAAACGCGGAACCATCTTGCGTTTAGTTTTTTCATATGCAAATGTTCATTCAAAACACTAAAAACGTTCCGCTGAAATGTTTGTGGCCTTAGCAATCTCACTTAATTTCATTTGGCGGTTATACTACACCATCAAAGCTGGGTCGAAAAGTATTCATTACAATTAAATTCCAATTCCTTGGGATTGGTAATTGGTCATCTCAATTCCTCAGGAATGGAGTTGGAAAAATAGTCAATTCCATTACAGAAATTTTAATTGGTAATTGAACGTTTCAATTCCTCAGGAATGGAATTGAAAAAATGGTCAGTTCAATTTAAGGAATTGTAATTGGTAATTGAATTTTTTAATTCCATTACAGGAATTGTAATTGGTTATTGAACATCCCAATTCCTCAGAAATTGAAATTTTCAATTCCATTACAGGAATTGTAATTTGAGGTTACTGTAATCCAATTACAATTGTAGTTCAAACAACTGTTATCCAATTACAATTACAGTAACCTCCCATTATAATTCCTGCAATGGAATTGAAAATTTCAATTACTGAGGAATTGAGATGTTCAGTTACCAATTACAACTAACCATTTTTTCCAATTCCATTCCTGAGGAATTAAGATGGCCAATTACCAATTCCCCATTCCAAGGAATTGAAATTGAGGCGGAATTAGTTCCAAAAGGATTCTCTACAACCCAGCTCTGTACACCATTCGATGTATTTTTTAATGTTTTTTGGAGTTGTCACCTCAATTGGACGTCCAGAACGAACAGCAACTTCGGTGCTTGTACCACCACATTTAACTTTACCAATCCACCGACAAATTATTGCTTCGACGGGCAGATTCCTTATAAAACTTTTCAAGCCATTCTTAGGTTCGGGCGGCCTTTTTTCCCCATCAGAAAGAAATGTTCTTTGAGCACACGAAACTGTTTTTTTTTTTAAATTTTTTGTTACAAAGCAAAAGTTATGGTACTCAATCAGCTCTTATATGGAAACTTATTAATGAAATGTCATGAAATTTGACAAGTAGCTTTTTTCACTTTTTGATTTATTAAAAAAATCCTTGTCATGTGCTTGCAGCGCCTCTAGTTGTTGAGAGTAATCATTCGATATTCACTGTACGAAAGTTTAGTTGTTCGATATTACAACTTCTGACAACATTTTAAGAACCTTAAAAGTATTCTCTTTTAACCCGTCTCTGAATTATTATTGACACTTTATTATTTTTAATAGTTGAGCCATAATACTTCCCCGCCTTAGATTTTCATATGACTCGCAAGCTGTTTAAGGGAACTTTCTATCACATGCTCATATACATTTTTTCATCTATTTGAGCTCAGATATTTTCAGCTGTAGTCATTATATATTTCTAATAAAGTAATCATTATATTTTTTAAAAGAGGCTTGGACAATTTAAGCAACACTCAAACGTTTTAATATATCTGATTTATAACTTTTTTTTTATTCTTATAAATTTTGTTGCTATTTTTAAATGCATTTGTTCGATTTTGTTCGGTTCTGTTACAATATTTCTAATATGTATACATCTATTCTACAACTGCTATTTTAACCTTTTATTTTTTCCCCTCTATTTTTTTAAATACCTCATATTGCAATGTAAGTATGTGTTTGTAAAATAAAATTATTAGGCAACAAACTAAGTAAGCAGCTTTTAAAAAACTGCGCAAGAAGGTGAACATTTTTTTTAATTCTTTTAATCTTTCAGTAAAACTCTTTTCTAAACTGTTTGGAATTAAAATGTTATCATTAAAGTTCATAAAAAAATTCATTGATTTCATTCAATTTTGTATGCTTTTTGTATTTTTCTAGCTTTTGCACAAAAATATTGCTTATGTTTTTGTTACGTACTTCTTTTTATATTTTTCGATTATTATTTCTTAGTTTTGTTTTACTGTAGCTTGTTTTGTTCTATTTTAATCCACCTTTTTTATATGCTTTAACTTTTACTTAGTAGATTTTTTGGACTTTTTGTAATCATCAAAAAATATTATTTTTATACGTTTTGTCAATTTACTTTCAGGATACAAACAGCTTTCGTTCGCTTCCCATTTGATTTTATTTAATTTTATTCAATTTTTGTTATTTAGCGTAATTGGCTTATTTAAGTTAGAAAAGACACTTTTACCTAAAATTTGTGATTTAATTTTAAATAAGGTTGTTATTTTATTGTTCTAGTGAAACGTTAAAATGTTCGAATATTATTAAATAATAGAGTGAGAATAAATAAACTTAATTTGAGTGCAATTTTCAATTTAATATTTTAAGTTTTTGGTGGTAAATTATATTAAGACCGATTGGTCGATCAGTTTGTGTCTTTTGTGTTTTAATTTTCTTATCATAACTCTAAACTATTCTCTATGATTTTGGCTTAGAAAAAAAGTAGCTGCGTTTTTTCCAACATCCAACATAGATGATTTTGTAAACATATCAAGAGCTGAATTTTGTTTTGTATGCAAATCGAATTGAAAAAGTGCCGCCGAAATAGCGTCGAATTTTTTTTTTTTTTTTTAATAGCGCCAACAATTTTTTATTCGCATTCGAATATCTATTAAGATCTATAAAATACTGGCGGCCGTGGCGTAGTCGGTAGTGTGTGGCCCATACGCCAGAGAACGCTGATTCAATTCCCACCTGACACAAAAAGTTTTTTCAATTGAATTAATTTGTCTGTACGGCCGTCACCTCTCTGCAGACAATGGCAAACCTCAGAGAGTATAAACTGCCATGAAAAGCTTCTTGAGAACATAAGCCGTTCGGAGTCGGCACAAAACATGCAGATCCAGTTCTCAATAATTTGTGTTCAAACATTTCACAACACAATTGATCATAAGAAGCTGGGTAAAAGTCCTTTCAAGGGCTGAAATGGCCATTTCGTTTTTTTTTTAAGAAATAAGGCAGATTTAGCACATCTAAAATGACGCCGACTCTTGCTTTAAAATAAATTCTTTATGAAATTGATCCGATTATGAAACATACCATAGATTTTTTTTATTCCGGCACTTCAGTGTGTTAAAGAAGACCGTGTAGAGCAGAAATCCAAGAAATCAATGATTTTAAAAACAATTTATTTTTATTAATTTAATTTTATCTTTATTATGCCAAATAACATAGTTAGCATAGGATCCACTCCTCCGTGTCTTATTATAGAGATACAACGAGATCTCTATAATATGGCGGTAGGCTGCGCCATATTAACAGAAGATGATGCTTGATCTGGTGAATGATGTCTACAGTGGTCGGCATAATTATTTTGACGAACAGAAAATGCAAATATTTTGAGTTTCTGAAATAGTTTGAGAAAGCCCGAATTAATATATTTTTATTTGCTCAAAATGTTACCAAAAATGTGTAAGTTTTTTTAAAAATAATTTATAAAGATAACATATTAAAAAAAAAATCATTTCAAAGGATGCATAATTATTTTGACAGTTCAATTTGTTAGAAATGTTAGAAAAATTAATACAAAAACTTAACAATTTTAAAAAATATATGTCAGTCATTAGCATCTATTACTTTTTGAAGGCGTTTAGGTACCGATTCCACAAGATTTTTCAAATTATCTACCAGAATTTGCTCCCAAAGACTTTATTTCGAAAATAGTCTCATTCCTAGTCCGAGTCAAGCAATCCGACAAATTTTTTTATAACATTTAAATCAAGACTTTGTGGTGGTCAGTTTAAAACATCTACGCCAGTTCGATCCAAAAAATTCATTATAAATTTACTCTTGTGACATGATGCATTATCTTGTTGCAAAATAAATGACTCACCAATAAGTTTGTCACCAGATGGAAATGCATGATCATTTAAGACATCCAAATATTTGTATTAGCTTATTGTTCCATCAATTGGAACCAAATCATCATGACCACAAAAGCAAATGCATCCCCAAAACATTACCGATCCGTCGCCATGGCGACTTGCTTGTAAGACTGGAGCTACTTCTTTTCGTGTTTTCTGTAGAATTCGCACAAATCTCATTTTAGAAGAGCCATGATACTCAAACGTACTTTCATCAGTTCATAAAACTCTGTTGCAAAAGCTCTTAGTCTTGCAGAGAAAATCTTTGGCAAATTTGAGTCGTTTGATTTTATTTGCCGGCGTTATATACGGTATTTTCCTAAAGGAATATTACCGAATTGGAATTTTTTTAAACGTCTGCGAATTGTGCGTTCGCTAAATGAATGCTGAAAAAAATGTTCCTCTGAAATTCATGGTTTTTTGGAGTTAAACCAGGGTTCTTTGCGAACTCCCGTACAATAAGCTGATCTTATTAATTTACGTTTTCTGCCAGAACGTGGCAAATTTTCTACTGAATTTGTTTCTTTGTGCTTATTTATTTAGTAGTGAACGGTTTGCTTTGACAAATGAAACTCGGAGCTTATTTCTTTGATAGAAATACCACAATTATGCTTCTCTACGATTGCACATCTCATTTCAATACTTAGTTCCGACTTTTTTCCATTTTTTTTTTTAAAAGACTAACTAAATTAAAAAAATACATTTGAATAAATTTGAATCATTATTAAATACTTTAATAATAACTACCAAATCAAAACTTGCATAAACGTCAAAATACTTTTGCCGCCAAGAAATTCTTTCTTCTTGTAATGAACGACTTACTACCTCAAAAAGCGTGGCTTAAATGACTTCGTTTATTCAGATTTAAATTCCTCACACCACCTTTTTACAATAATTTATCACAATAATAGAATCGTGTAACATTAGATTTAATTCAGAGAGCACGTGTGATGCCAACTTTAGTCAAAATATTTATGCCGAACACAGTATTTTTCTTTGACAAAGCCTTATGCGAACCTTACACGGTCAATCATTTGACGCCAATCATTTATATGTGTAAGTAAATTTTGATTGACCAAAATCAAATTATTATGGTATTTTCCAGCGGCTTGATGTGTGTAAGGGCTTATTTGACAATCTTTTTGCAGTTCGTTTGTTTTCGTCGTGCGGTAAAAAAATTGAAAAGGACAAAACATTTTTGTCAGAGTTTATTGAAGTTTATCGAACTTAATCAAGCTTGTGGGAAGCCGTTCCGAAAAAATCGGAATTATTCCGAAATTTAAAGGCAAGTTCTGGTGTTTCAAAGCGAAGCTACGGAATGCCGAAATTTTCTGCTCTATTCCGAATTAGACCGAAGTTCCCCCCAGATCAACAAAAAACAGTAATTAACACTCCTGTTATGAATTCATACGATACACGCTAAACACTTGCATTCTGTTATGCGGTATTACGAACTTACGCTTGTCGTATTAAATCCGACAGTTAGCTTTATCGTTAATCGTATCGGATCAGCTGTTAAATTTCATGCGCTTGCAAGTGGCCGAATATTCTTGTCAGATAGTTCAAATAAATATTAAATTATTCATCTTTTTCGAAATATGTAAGTATTAAAGTGATACGTAGAAATGAGTTTTTGAACAGGATTTGAGCTTGAAAACTCAACTGGGGCGTCTTTCCACTTTAATGGAAGCAAACGCAGACCTGGCAATAGGTGCATGTCCCAAAACTCTAGCTAAAAGCAAATGGGAAAAAATCGTTCATTGTCTGAAACCTACAGAAATACTCCTTATAAATAATTATTGAAAACTTATTTAAGGTACTTACATTGTCGAGCTCTTTTCCAAAGGATTAAAAGCATCCCTCAATTGCTATCTCCACAATATAGAGCGCAGTGAATGTCGTCGAAAACATGATTATATATTTTACTTTTAATTCATGCAATGCCGAAAACGCGCCGAATATAATCGGAAAACCGTAAATGCCGAATTTGAACTGTCGAAATTTGTATGGAATAGAATAAATGAAGGTAATCGCACGGCTGAGAGCCGACTACCATAACTGTCAAAAAAAAGCAAAAACGTTTGCCAAGTGACAGAAAATTATTCGTATGGATTTTGACAATGGTAGCAGAGAAAGAGAGTACAATCAGCCGCGATGCTACCTTCTTTTCATTGTACCATGGATTTTGATGCGTAAATAGCGCCGAAAACTTTCGGCAACCAATTGTGCCGAAAGTGCTTGGCGACAATTGTGGTAAGTATACCACTTTTTTCAACTTCTAACACTTATACCATTTTAAAGTGACAGCACATTCCACAATACGTGAGTTTCAGCGTGAATTGAGCTAAAAATAAGCCATTTGTTTGAAAGTTATGTGATCTCTGGTTAAAATCGTTTTCTGTTTTGCTCTGATAAAAGAGTTTCTGCCTCTTGTCTCTATTTATTTTCAAACGAATTACCGGGAAAATATATTGTGAGCTGATTTGTTTTTGAGTTATCGTAAAACAAACATATTTTAATTTCCCAATGAAAATAATTTAGATTCGTCAAGTAGAACTTTCACGTTTCACGCTTGGAATTCTTTGAATTGCTGAAATCAAGCCCCAAATTACTTAAAAATATTCTAATAAAAATAAATACACTTTAAAAACAAAAAAAAAAAAGACCGATACCAATCTTGTTGCTAGTACATCTATTTTAAATATAGATTTGTCAAACGTCGGAAATGATTGATAATGTTTGATATTTACTCGCACATTGTTTCATTCCTTAAAACTATATTAAAATCACAAAATTTGTCAAATTAATGAATAAAAATACTTGTATATGATTTTTCAGGTAAGATTCCGGAATCTATTCCGAAATTTCACCAAAAGTAGTTGGTCACATTAGATATGATTGATGTGTGTAAGGAATAGCATCAATCCACACGTACACATGCTTGATGTCAAATGATTGACCGTGTAAGGTCCTCATTAGCTTCATTATTGCTCAAACATGTTTTATTGGATTCGCATCCGGTGATTAAGACGGACAATCAAGTAATCTTATCAGATTTCTTGCTTCCAAACAGTACACAAGCAACTACGGTACTTTGGATCGTTATTCACTTGTAGTGCTCAATTTTTTATATTCGCTCCAAACCATTTACTCACAGAACAAAGGAACCCATGTTGGTATATTTTGGTCTTGAGTTGTACGTCCAGATTCTGTTTCAACACAATTAGTTCTCCAAATCCGCGTAACCCCCAAACATGAAGCACCGCCAAATATGGAGCTTTACTGTTCGCTGAATTATAAAATTACCTTTTTTTCACCAAGCACGTCTAATTGTACTGAACACCCAAAAAGACGACTCATCCGCTAAGACTACTGAGCTCGTAGTCGGCCGAACCAAAGTTGAATTATAAGGTTGTCGCAAGGGTAAGAGCGAGTACCCATAATTGTCAAATCGAAGTTGACAGCTCATAGAAAATCTGCAAATGCTCCCATTTTTTCACCTGCTTTACTTTCGTATTCATTCGCACAATTTGCTGGTTTTGACAATTATGGGTACTGAGAAGAGAGTACGATCAGTTCTGCGACAAACTTATAATTCAACCATAGGCCGAACAGAAGGATTTTGGATTTAACGATGCACTTGCCGTGTAGGCTTAATCATCGGGTCTATTCAAATAAACCATAAGGTAATTGTTCATGGAACAGATAACAAGCACTTATGCGAAATACCCCAACCCGGGACGATTTATGCTTTACTAAATAAAGCATACAGGGCACCCGGTAGAGCAACACGTACTGGCAGCTGTTCCACGAACACAAAGCATCACTCAGTGCCCTACTAATTAAAAGCATTAGCAATCGGCCGAAACCCGGACACGGGTTGTTACGACCACCTAAGTAAGTAAGTAAGTAAGCAATAAATTCCAGACTGCCCTTAATATTAGTACCAGTTTGACTACCAGTAGTTGTCGTATCTTCATTACCATCTATTGATGAAGACGAGACCTAGCCCAAGATTGATTAATATAGGTTAAGTCACTTGAGAGAAGCTCGCTAGAATTGTCAGAATGGATGTAAGTACCACGGCGCGGCTCCCGCCGGTCAACCTAAACCTGTGCAGCATACGCACAACCACAACTAGCTCAAGCCTCCACGAGGGGCCAGTCCATGATAGTCACCCTGGATAACTGGGTTCTGCCAAATGAGGCTCTATAACATCTCAGCAATGAGACTAAAAATTCACGAATGAATTTTTGCAACTGGCCGAGCCTAATTTGTGCACTGAAATTGCGCTTGGCTAGCAACCACCAAGTTAAAGGGTCAGGATTTTAAATCCATTACCACAAATTAGGGCTGCCTGCAATCACCAGCTCAACATGCAGAGCTGGATCAAGGAATATATGCCTCAATCCACGCATAAAACCGTTTTTTAAAAGACTCATTGCCGTGGATACATAAGGTCATCCCCATTATGGCAGGTTTGACTATCTCCGTGCCAACAAGTTCTTATAGGACAATTGCTATTCCCTCGCAGGCTTTTTTCAACACGACATACCCGCATTGACCTGCTATCAAGATGGACGCCAACTCCGAGCTCTTGATGGGCCCCGTCTTTTTACGTGGGTAGCACAAGACTAGTAAATGCAAGCATGTTTCGCCTCTAAGCATCCTACCCACAACCATACTCCTTTATCCTGGCTTTGGATAGGCAGGCACAACTTAGTTGCTAACCTGGCGGAGTTCCATGGACTGAACAGTCCGAACGAAAGAATTTTCGTTTGTTCGTCCTAATTTACTGTCTACACTGGGAGAACAGGATTCGCTATAAATTTATAGCCAACAAGGTTTCTCTCGTTCATTCAGGCGGTCAAAACCCACGGTTAATTTCAATTTTTGATTGAATATGCTTGCTATTCACAATAGAATTTCACTGTGTGCTATTCACAATAGAGTAACGAATACTCAAATAACCAGTTTTCTCGATACCGCCAATATTTCGGTACAACAGAGGTAAGGTACGGTCTAATTGAACACGCTGTATTTTAACAATTATATTTCTTAAAACAACAATATTTCTTTTGAAGTCGTCATTAACTCAAAATTCACTAAAATACACGCCGAACTCGGAACAAACTCGTTTTTGGCAATATTTCAGAAAAAAAAGCCGACGCCTTTGGATGTTGGGAAAACCGCAGCTAAAATTTCATTCAAAAAATTATTCTTTTTTTTATAAACCCACATTTTTTCATTTATAAATTTATGTTCTGTTTAATTGTGTTATATTGATTATTTTCAAAATTCTGTTTATACAAATTTTTGTGATTTTTTTTTTCTACTTAAACGCTTTAATTTGTTTTACCAACAACACTTCTTAGACATCATTTACATGCTAACATTTGGTAGATCACCAACACCTACAAACTTTAAAATATTAGCTATTCGAAATTTTCACAAAATCAACAGTACTTAAATATACTTTTGTATTTTTCTTGTTTCTTTGTAATTTTTCCATAAAACTGTCAAATGCATTCAATCATAAAACAAATAAAAACTTATTAAATAAAAATTATTACTTAAACAAATAAACTTTATAAATAAAATACAAATCTTAAATAACATAAAAACACGCCAATAACAACCAGATGGAAATTTTGGAACATATTAAAAGCCCCGTTTCGACGCGCATTCGACTTTTAGGATTTTATGGCAAGAATTTATAGGAAATTAATAAATATTAAGAAACAATAAATTGCATAACTAAACAATGTATCTATATAAAAATATTAGCATAAATTATTAAGTGAAAACCTTTTAGCAAATATAAAAATAAATTTTACATTCAAATATTTTATATCTTATTCACGTATTATATACATTAATATATGTAAAAGAAAATATTAATGAAAAGATTATAAAATTTTATTGTTTACTGTATAAAATACAAATGTTCTTTAAGCAAATTATTTAAGTCAATGTAAAATGTTTATGCTTGATGCTAATAAAAATATGAAACAAGATTAAAATTGTTGCTGAAAGGATAGAACAAATTAAAATTTATTTCCTATTTCAGAGACATCAAAGTTTATGCCACGTTTCCATGTGATCTTCTAATATCTTCTAGTATCACATTTTTTTGTTAGAAAGAAAGAGCATGTGAACCCTATCTTTTGGCATTGATGAATGTGAGTGTGAAACAGGCATACTTTTTCTATTTTTATAGCATGTGATTTCCCTTGTGATTTTATGTGATGCTAGGAGATCGAAAAAGTTCAACTTCTTGAACTTTTGCTGTAAAAGTTGATCACATACATAAATATGACTTTCATTTTTATAAATGTAGTTTGTGTGCTGTCAAGTTGTCAAGTTTTTTTGCACCAATATCAACAATTATTTGGCAATTTTACAAAGTATTACAAAATTACAAATAAATACAAATTGGAAAATAAAGAAAAAACAAATAAGATTCAATATTACCATCAGCTCAAGGGGTATGCTTTTAAATAAACATTCTTGGTTTTTTTAACCATCGCTTGGCTAAGCAATTAATGCAGATGGTTTCTCGACTCGCGAGCTTGCAATGTAGAGTTGGCCAGAGAGTTCCTAAACGCATTTATGGAAACCATCAGTGATTTTTCCCTTTAAATTGGTGCTTGGTAGATTCCAGTTGCGCAGTTTTAATGAATCCACAAAGTATCAATTTAAAGAAAAGATCACTGATGCTTTCCATAAATGCGTTTAGGAACTCAGCCATTGTGTCCTTGTCATTGCCATTGTGTCAGTGTATATCCTTTCTCTAAGTATTTTTGCTCTATGGTTTCGTTTTTTTCTATTACTTTCTATAAGCAGCATGCTGAAGCTAAAAACCTACATTAAGGTGCCTCGACCTCCATCGACAACCCAACACAAGAACCAGCGACCATTTAAAGATCCTGCCACCAGCTAAAAGGGTAAGTATTGTAAACTTTTAAACTATACATTAAAGTGACCCTTATTTTCTTTGCCTCAATCTTTGCATGAGCACTAAGCCACTCCATCTGTGTGTGTCTTTCTCTAAGTATTTTTGTTCTACTATTTTGTTGTTTTCTATTAAATGACTTTCTTAAAAACGATGTCTTTTAAGGCTGCTCCAATCGCTGAACATGTTTCCGGAACTATACGGTGCACAACCGTTGGTGAGCATTTGTAGTTCAACGCGATACTGCGCTGAGGCTCGCCATTCGCCAAATACCTAAAGGCACAGATTATTTACAGGATTTTTAACAGGTCTTCACAGGTTCTTCCCAATGAAGAACTAATTCGAATGTATTGATGGAGCAGCTGTGGATCAGACATTTTAAGAGTAACAAAGTGGGTAGTAAATGCACCATCTCTGTTGCGGTTTTGCCGGACCCATGAACGTCGCTTTCGATTTGGAGGCAATGGTTCGTCGTCCTCTGATGATAATGAAGAGCTTGAAGAAATGAGTTCCATTGCAACAATTTCTTCGTCATCAAAATTATTCAGCTTTCTCATGTGTATTGCACTGATGCTGCTGCAGTTGTGGCACTTGAATTGGATTACCTGTTACACCTGATGCTGTCTGATACTGAAAGATCACATGGAAACGCGTGTCTGGTCTATGTCAGATATTTGTGGTACATATAAATTGTATTCTTATAAATTTTTATGGAGTGTTTTACTTTGTCATTGAGGTATACACTTCTACCGTAAGCGAAATAACATAAGTATTTTTGCCAAAATTAGCTTAGCTAAAAAATGTTGTATAAAGCCTAAGAAACTTGTATAATTCAACAAAAAACTTATTCAATATGTACTCGTACATAGTTTATAACTTAAACATATGCTATGGAAAACAAAGCTTAGATAATTACTGTCTAATAGTATGTTCACACTAAGGCCGAAAAGCCGCTTTTCGAACAATAATGGCTTTTCAGCTGAAAAGCTACATGATATTAAGTTTTTCGCCATAGAAGAACTGTCAAATAAAAAGCTGATATTTGTTTGCTTTTCAGCGAAAAACTCTGAAAAGTTAGAAAACAACCCTGGTTCGGAAGTCTGTTCGTTGAAGTAAAGTCAAAATCTATTAAAAAAATCCAAGTTGTCACTGATATTTGACATTTCGTCTGTCTGTTTTCATTTGTTGTGATTAATAGACAAACTTTCTTCCCAATTAGAAAACATCTTGAAAATGGAAAAAAAAAATACAAGGAGCGCGTGAAGTGGAGTGACCTTCATGAGGCGATATTTGTTTGCTTAGTCAAGCACAATAAAACAAATCGCTATAATAACAAACATATGACTACTGTCTGTCAAATGAAAAGCTGCTTTTCAAGTGTGAACACCTTTTTCTGAAAAGAGGTTTTTCAGCTGAAAAGCGGCTTTTGGGCCTGTGTGTGAACATGCTATAAGTTCTTGGGAAACAAAAATGGAGATAAAATTACCTAAAAATATCTTTAAAATATATTAAATTAAGAAAAAACGACATTGTCTCAAAGATTTCGTTTTATTATAAATTTACAAAGAATTTTTATTAGAAAAAATATCGCAATATAATATATTTTTATATAGACGATTTTTAGGTAATTTTACTTAAGTTTTTTTCTGTGTGTAGTCTAAATTGTTGACCATCTTACTATAAAAATATTTCTTGCTCGTGCCATTTATCTCAAACCACAAAAACAACTGAATTACTTTGTTACTTTTTTAAATCATATCGAAAAATAAAACGAAATGATTGGCTGAAATGGATTTAGTCACTGTTGACATGTATTTAGGTACTTAACAATTTTAAAAAAAGTACGACTTTTTTCGTGGTTTTTGCCATATATAAAGCAAAGTAAGGATTTATTTCTTCAGTCCCTGTACATTAAGCCAAAAACCTGATTCGTTTGGATGTCCAATATGATGATGGGTGATCATATTGTTAGAGTCACTTGCATATTTTCACAATTTCTCACTTTACAGAGTTATTGTTGATTAAAAACGTGTACTTGTATGTGCTTATCATATTTTTAAGACATAACAATGCTTTTAGAACAGCTGGCAATGCTTTTTATATCATAATGTGACAAATGGACGCCATTTTGTAAGAGTAGTCGTTATTTCGTTCGAAGTAGCGCTTTAATGCCACGTGGTTCAGTTGTGCGTTCTTTAATTTAATCAAAGTTTTTCAAGTATTGTGGAGGTATGCAAAGATTTTTTATTTTTTTTTTTGCCTCTTTACTTTGTGGTATTACATATTGTTTTGTCTGTTCAAAGATGCCATTTTAACTACTGTGAGCGTCAAAATAAAGTAAACACCTCATTATATTTCCTTAAATTTATAATTTCTAAGTTACTATTGATTGAAAATTAAAAGTTGAGTTATAGAATGAGCACCTCTTTTAGTTGAGTTTTAATACTAAAAAATAATTGGTAAATATATGCAAACACAACGTAAAAATACATTCGTAATAAAAACATATCGATATTTACGCGTCAAAATAAAGTTAACACTGGTATCACTTTTATGTAAAAAATCGCTGAAGCTCAAAAATAGTGGCAACACTTTTCTCATTTCATTTTCTTTGTTTCATTACTTCTTCATTTCATTTCATTCCTCTTAAGTCATCAATATAAATTTAGTCTTTTGTTTCAAATTAAAGTAAACTGACAGAAAATTTACAATGGGAAAACAAACTTCACTAGAAACTCGTCAAATCATAACAGATTTAAATAAAAAAGGTAAATCCTTGCGTGAAATAGGTTGAAATTGTTGGAAGAAATCACTGTACAATAAAAAAAATAATAGACAAATTTGCCAAACATCATACAGTGGAGAATTTGCCTGCAGCACGGCGGCCAAAACGTCTTACTGACACAGAAATACGAGCTGTAGTTCGATAAGTAAAGGCAAATCCGGCTTCTAGTTCAGTAAAAATAGCAGAAAACATTTCACAAACTTTAGGTAAGCCAGTGAGTGTTAGCACCATTAGAAGAGCACTACATAAAAATGGTTTACATGGAAGAATACCACGCAAGAAGCCTTACATCTCGAAGGTCAACCAGTCTAAGCGTATGAATTTTGCCAAAAAATATATAAATGAGGCTCCAACTTTTTGGGAAACAATTTTATTTTCTGACGAGAGTAAATTTGAACTATTTGGAGTCAAAAAACCTCCAAAAATATGGCGAAGCAAGAATGAGGCCTTCAATGATAAGTGTGTTTCTAAAACGATTAAACATGGTGGAGGCTCTGTTATGGTCTGGGGATGTATGTCGGTAATCTTGTGTTTATCGAATCAACAATGAAAAAAGGGGACTATCTTAAAATTTTGCAGGACAATATACCACCCAGTGTAGAGAAATTAGGCTTATCACGGAATTAGATATTCCAACAAGATAATGACCCTAAGCATTCGCCCAAAATTGTGAAGGAGTGGTTGTTATATCGGACTCCAAAGGGTCTTGATCATCCACCGCAGTCCCCAGACCTTAACCCTATCGAGCATTTGTGGGAACATCTGGACAAAAAATAAGAGAAAGACAGATTTCTTGTAAGGAAGACCTAAGGATCGTATTACGAGAAGAATGGAGTAAAATTTCACCTGATGTCACCCAAAAACTGGTTCACTCAATGCCAAGAAGACTAACGGAAGTAATAAAGTCAAAAGGAAAGCAAACAAAGTATTAAATATAAATTTTTGCAATGTATTTCGAAAACTGTTTACTTCATTTTGACGCGTAAAATTTGCTACATTTTATTAAAAAGTGCGATATTTTTTAAATGTGTTTTGTTTTTCTTTATTGTTTTTAATGGATTTAGTTTTAATATAATTACTTATGAATTTTACAATACAACTTTTTATTTAGTATTAGTTCTTTGTGTGTAATAAATATTTTTGTGCACGAATATTTGGTGTTTACTTTATTTTGACGCTCACAGTATGTGACAAGCGAAAGACCTGTCTCCATATAAAATTTCGGAGATAAAAACGCTCATAAAAAATACTGAAAGCCCTTAAGAAAAAATAGAGTAAATTGCTGCTGTTTCACGAGCATCAGTGACCGATTAAAAAAAAAACTTGACAATGAAAAGGTTTTAGCAACGAACCATTGGAAGAAATTTTGGCGAAAAAAAAATAATGGCTTAGGACGTTCTGAAATCTAATTCACTTCGGAATCGGATTTAATCTGATAATGTTAATCCGATTCAGAATTTAAATGAGATATCATTGGAAGTAAATTCGATTCCGACGTGAATAGACTGGGCACATATGGTAACGCAAAATAAAGTAACAGTTAACGGGAAAATATCACTGGACAACAATTTTTATTCAATATATGAGGGCCGTTTGATATTTCAGTGAAAAATGAAACCAGTAATGATTTTTACGGCAAAAAAAGTTTTATTTCTCAATATAGTCTTTTTTTTTGGCTCAAAACACTTCGGCCAACGTTCCACCAAATTTTTGATCCCGTCCGAAAAAAAAGTTTTCGGAAGGTCCTCAAAATAGGCCTCTGTTTCGGTGATAAGCTCCTCTCTGGTGGTGAATCTCTATCCGACGAGCCATTTCTTCAGGTTTATCATGCTAGATGAGAAAGCAATCGTACTTCAATTCATGGAATTTTTTAAACGCGCGCATTGTCTTGATGCAAGAGCACTTTTTTTCTCACCGAATGGGGGCTTTTCTCTTTCAGAGCGTCGTTGAAACGGTTCTATTCGGCTGCATGGTATTCGCCATTGATCGTTCTTTTCGGTGGAAGGTAATCGATGTAGATTATACCGCGTTCATTCCAAAATACTGTCCCCATAACCTTTCCGGCCGATAGCACCGTCTTCGCCTTCTTCAGAGTACGTTCGGTCGGTGAAGTCTGTTCCTTTGTCTCTGGTGTATAGTGATGAATCCATGTTTCGTCCACAGTTACTAATCGATGAAAAAAATCCTTCTTATCTTTGTTCAACATCGCTAAACACGCGTTTGAATAAATCACACGTTCGCATTTATGGTCGAGAATGAGAAAACGCGCCACTCATCTTGCGGATAATTTTTTTTATATCCAAATGATTTCGCAAAATGTTTTTCACCCGTTCGGCGTCACTTGTGCTTGTACGACCGCATCGGAATTCGGTAAACCACTTCTTAACCATTAAAATTGACGGTGCAGAGTCCCCAAAGTATTTATCAAGTCTTTTCTTGGTTTGGCTGATTGTTTTTTTGCGCAAAAAATAATACTTGATGAGCACACGAAATACACTTTTTTCCATTTTTTTAAAATGGGAGAAGAAGAACAAGCATAAAACCGCTCTCGAGCACACAAAGTGCACAGAGAGTGCTAGAACTCAAGTCTCCGAGTAAAATAAGAACAAGCATCAAGAAGAACAAGCATCAACTTCACAAACAAATTTACGATAATTTCAATTGGCGCAATTCACGTTTGACATGTCAGCAGTCATAATCAGCTGTTTTGTGCTTGAAACTTACTAGAAGCTGTTTCCGTACTTTTGCAACTATTCTCACATTTCATTTTTACTCTCTCAGTTTCAACTTACACAAATCTTACACAGTGTAGATTACGGAAACACACCTATTAACAGAAGGTGGTTGACAGGATCAGTGTTGCATTTAAAGTTGCAGTGTTGCATTTAACTACGCGGGAAATTTAATTTTTCACTGAATTATCAAACAGTCCTCTTCCATACACACTAGGGTGATTCAAAAAAAAATATATTTGCGCAAATCAAACGAGATCGTGCGAAAAATGCATGGTTATATCGAAGTATGAAAACCAAATAAAAAAAAATAAAAATTTAATTTTTAGATAGCGGTTTTATGTTTTCGTTGGAGTAAATCTTGAAAAAATCTCAAAGTTAATATATTCATACCTTTCTTATTTTGCATCATACAGTTATGAAATTTTGATGGCATACGTACAATAGAGCATTAATTATAAAAACGTGTTAAAATTTTGATTAAGAGATTAACATTTTTTCAGGAGGTAGAGTGTTTTTTTAATGAAAATTTGCCCATCTACAGGTTCAAACCTGTCAATCCATACCAAATTTATCAGGCTTATATTTCAAAAGTTTTAGGCTGGATAAAACTTTGATATAACTACAAGACGCTCGTTCTACCTGTGCTGCTTTATGGCGCTGAGGCATGGGTAGTTTCGCAAACTGACGCAGCCGCTCTGGGGGTATTCGAGAGAAAAGTTCTTCGCAAAATCTTCGGTCCTGTTCGAGTCGGCGATGACTATCGCATCCGAATGAACCACGAGCTGTATGAGCTCTATGGAGACATTGACGTAGTTCGACGTATAACTGTGCAGCGACTACGCTGGCTGGGTCATGTCCATCGTATGGACGACGAAGCTCCAGCGAAAAAGGTGCTCGAGGCGAGGGTCGCTGGTCAACGACGACGAGGGAGACCATGCCTCCGATGGATGGACCAGGCTGAGGAAGCCCTAACCGCACTTGGTGTATCCGATTGGAGAAGGCGCGCGCAAAGCAGAGGCGCCTGGCGAGAGCTGATGAGGTCGGTCGAAATCCGGACACGGGTTGTCACGGCCATCTAAGTAAGTAAGTAAGTAAGTAAAACTTTGACTTCGCGTAATGTATATAAAGGGTGACCCAATACGAAGTCCCTTTTTCAACTGGGTTTTTTTGACAGTTGTTATGGGTTAAACAGCTTGTCCATATAACGTTTGTGTTCAGTATAGTATACGACTCAATCATGAATAGACTTACTCCTGAACAACGTTTATTAATTGTGGAAATTTACTATCCAAATCAGTCATCAGTTTATTAAACAACAGCTTTATTGAGGGAAACGATCGATAAAAACATGATCTCAAAAAATGGTCCTGTTAATTGGCCACCAAAATCATTAGATTTGACGTCATTGGATTACTTTCTTTGGGGACTTGTTTATGTCGACAAGCCCGAAACTATTGACGCTTTTTAAACCAACATAACTCGTGTTATTCAAGGAATACCGGCCGATGTGCTCGAAAGAGTTGTCGAAAATTGGACCCACAGAAAAGTCATGCAGCAAGTGTGCAGAGGAAATATCATTCAGGGATTTGTTCACGGTGCTATTTTTTTGAGCGCAACTGTACATACGAAAAATATCGCTGTGCAAAATTATAAACGCACATAAATTTTTTAATAAATCAGAAAAAGCAGATCCGTTTCTTTAATCGTTTGCAAAATGCAACGTGGTGCAGAGTTCACAAAGCGTGAATAAGGTAAAATCAAAGTATTTTTTTCAGAAAAAAGTCGCTTAATCGGGAAAAGTGATCGAGTAGAGCGAAATTTTGTAAAATATAAGGAAAATTATTATTCGAAAAACAATCAACATGGACGCAAAAAATTCTTGGCAATTATGAAATTCATCGTATTTAACAAACAGTTAGTAATAGGAAAAAAGTATGCGAGCAAAAAAGACAGAATGCGACTTGGATGCTTCTTGAAGTACACTTCGCCATGTTTTAAAGAATTCCTGGAACAAATGGTTTTCTAAAATGAAGCCGGCCCCTCGACTAAGTGACAAGCATAAATACAAGCGTAAACAAGCCGCTCGTAGCATAATAGAACGTAATTGAAACCAGGTAATGTTTTCGTAAAAAGTGTAGCTTTTTACACATTGATGATTTCTCGAAATTTTTTCTTAAGATATTCTCTGATGAAAAGAAGCTTAACTTGGATAGACCAAATGGCTTCGATGGATACTGGCGGGAAATAAGACATGAACCCCGATATTTTTCAAAGAGAACTTTCAAGAGTGCCCTTGGAAAGGTGAATCTTTATTTTCCAACCGCTCGGATAAGCTCAGAAGAGAACATTGGCGTGTTAACTAAGAACTTATTGTCCTTTTTGAACGAAAGTGCAGACGAAATTCTTCAATTTTAACAATACAATGCATTCCCGTTCATGAGTGGCCACCACTTTTTATTAATCTTAATATCATGGAAAATGTGTGGGGTGCTTTAGTTCACGTTTTTTTTTTTTTTTTTGAGGAAATTCCCAATACTCTACGAAAGAAGAGCTGCAACAAGCTATTCTACAAAGCTGGGACGACTTCAGCGAGCAACAATTTTAAAACTTGTTTAAGGTGGGACAAGACATTCGCGGCAGAGAAAACAGACCAACAGATCAAAAACATTTTTTCAAAATTTTTTTTCTTATTATTGTAGAGAATTGAACAAATTACAAGAAAAAAATTCAAAAAAATATATTTTTCACTCCAACATGGTTTTATAGAGCTCCAAACTGGCGGCAGAGAAAAAAACGGGGCCTCGTGGTTGCAGCGCTGGGAGTTGCAAAAATTGTCCGATCTGGAAAAAAATGGCTTTTTTAAATCTTAGCAAAATTGGTTATCGTATGACACGAGCTTTTTTTTCAATTTTTGGTGATTTCCAAATTCGAAAGTGTTTTTTCGAAAAAAATATTGACTTTAAAAATTCACAAAAAATGGAAAAAAATTGAAAAAAAGCTCATACGATAGCGAATCAAGTTAAAAAAAAAAATTTCGTCAACAAATGAACCCGCTAGTGCCGCAACCAGTACGAAAAACATGGTTTCGAGATAAAGTAAAACAAGTATACACATGTGGACAGTAAAATAGGTGTATGCTATGTTTTTACACAAAAGAACGGTAGTTTCATAGTTTTAGTTATTTTATAATATTTTTGACTTAAGAATATAAAAAAATAATGTTTATTGTAAAAGAAAAAACCTTAAGTATGCAATCAACAACAAAAAAATAACTTATAAATCATTACTTCAAGGTACTTGTCAATTTTTAGTTGGACAGTAAAATAGGTGTAAGTTAAAAATTTTAAAATAATACAGGAACTTTATATACGAGGTGCCTAGTTTTTAATAGAAAATGTTATTAGTACTTAGTAGCCGGTATGTCCACCATTATTTTTTAGTACTGCCTCGATTCTCTTGGGCATGGAGGTGATCAGCTTACGACAAGTCTCTACTGGGATATTATACCAGGCTTTTTCAATATTTGTCCATAATTGAGCTTTGTTTTTGCAAGTGAAATTTGTCGTTTAAGCTCACCCCAAAGGTTCTCAATTGGGTTTAGGTCAGGGGATTGACTTGGCCACTCCATAACGTTCAAATTTTGTTCTGTGAACCATGCTCTTACGAAGTTGGATGAATGTTTCGGATCATTATCCTGCTGAAATTTCCACAAAATAGGCATGTTCTCTTCAGCGTAAGGTAGCATGACGCTCTCTAATAAATCCTTGTAAACGAATCTGTCCATAGTGCTTTCAATCCGGTGTATTGGACCTACCCCTTGCCACGAGAAGCAGCCCCACACCATTATGTTGCCACCTCCATGCTTCACTGTTTTTTTTGTAAATCTAACATGGAATTCTTTGCCTTTGGGTCGTCGAACATTTCTCTCAGCATCATTACCGAACAAATTTATTTTGGTTTCATCACTCCAAAGAATGTTTCGCCACTTCTTTACGCCTTCAAGACCGCTCCAGGATTTATGTGCCAAAGCAAAATTTTTCCTCTTCTTTAAATTTGCCGTTCTTAGCAAAGGAACTTTTCGAGCTATCCTTCCGGGTAATTTTGCACTCACCAATCTGCGACGTACTGTTCGGGATGTGACAATATTACCTATTTCGGCTGCAATTGCCTTAGACGACATAAAAGGATCACGTTTAGCCAAAGTTACAATGCGG
Organism: Coremacera marginata; assembly: GCA_914767935.1. Lineage (NCBI taxonomy): Eukaryota > Metazoa > Arthropoda > Insecta > Diptera > Sciomyzidae > Coremacera > Coremacera marginata. Next base: position 139,552,621 of record OU612045.1, read on the forward strand.
TTATCCGCAACTGAAGAAGTTTTCTTCGATGCTCCACGCCTCTCAGCCATTTTTTTAGGCTTTAGAGCATTTGTCACAAAGTTTTCAGATCTTCCTAATGATTTGGCAATAAATTTGTAAGTGTGCCCTTGTTTGCGAAGCTCCTGCACAAGTCTTCTCTCTTCTGCGCTACAGTGATGTCCACGACCCATCTATTACGTTTTTTTGATAAACAAATTGTCTTAAACTAAAATTATTTTATTCAAAATAACATAAAATTACCTTAAAGTTTATTTTTTAATATTAAATTACGTTCGAAAATGCTTTTTTGTGATATTAAACGCAATGCACCTATTTTATTGTCCACACAAAATTGCTAGCTAAACAAAGAAATTCATCGTATTTTTCGTCAGTTAGCATTTAAACTAACGGGAACTCCTATTTTCGCATGAAAACAGTGCTGCCAGATAAAAAAATAAGTAATTCTTCTTGTAGGCATTTTAATATTTAAATTTCATGGTTATATTGGGAATTTTTTTTTTACACCTATTTTACTGTCCACATGTGTATACCAGCTGCCGTACGTAGGTAGCGCAAAAATTAAAAATGCGCTCTCACTAATCCAGCTGTAACTTTTGAACCCTTAGGAATTTTTCCTTTTTTTTCTTAGAATCTTAAGAATATTTACTAAAATACAAAATTATTAAAAAAAAAGTCGATTTAAAAAAAATGCCAATGTCATGTAACCCCTTAACTCAATGCCAAACCGATTTTTTGAGGTTATAGAAAACAACAGAAACATTGCCTATTACTAAAATTAACAATAAAACTAAGTATGCAAATAAAAAAAACACTTTATGAAGTGCGTTCATAAATTTGGCACAGCGATATTTTTCGTATGTATAAATTTTCTCTTTTAATGTTGTTGTGGTTTATTATATACAACAATTGGTCTTAACACATTCGTCTAACGGTAAAAGTAGAGATATGTTCTCACGCACACAACAAAAGATATTGGTAAAAATATGGTGCGTTATAATTATGGCACGGGATGTACATATTAGCTGCATTCCCGTGGCCGTTGATCTAGAGCGTGACTCTATTTTATTCGCAATGCAAAAACAAAAATTAGAGCCAACTCTTTTCCTGGCTCCATTTCTGATCTTAAAATGCTGCCACGTTTAAAGTATTTTTTTTCACAACGAACATAGCTGGCAAATCTGAATTACTCTTCGATGAGTTTTCGTCTCACAGCTCGCACTCGTATTTTAACACTTCATCGCCAATAGTGCCAAATTGTAATAAAGTTGAACTAAAACTGTCCCACTGAGATTTTATCTCATCCAGTGCCACGGGAATACAGCTAATCCATATTTAAACTGGCGCCAGCACACAATGTTACGAAAAGGCAATCTAGTGGGACAAAAGTCGAAATGGAATTTCAAAAAATGTTGTAAGAACTTTTTTTTTGCAAATATTCTAATTAGCATAAAACACTTGTTTTTATTTTATCTGGAAATACTAAAAATGGGAGAGAACTGCCATGGTAGAATAAGAGAATTTAGATGCATTTCGGAGAGGCAGACTGCCGTAACTATCAAAACGAATTTGGCAGCTCATAGAAAATCTGAAAGCGATTAGAAAACTTTAATTGGAAAAATGTAAAAAAAAAAGTGATTTGTATTGATTTTGACAATTTGAAAGAGAGAAAGAGAGTGCTTCACCTTCTTATATTCTACCATGAGAGCTGCTAAAAACAGTTATTCTAAAATTATTGAAAAAATCAGCAGTATAAGAATTTCTAAAAAAATCAAATAAATGTGTAAACACAAATAGATTTGTACATTTTTTTGCTGTCATTATGGAGAACACAAGTCAAGGTACTTAACATAAACATGGTTGAATTATAAGGTTATCGCAAGGGAGGGAGCGAGTTTCCATAATTGTCAAATCGAAGTTGACAGCTCATAGAAAATCTGCAAACGCTACTTTTTCATCCATTCTTCTTTCGTATTCATTCGCAAAATTGGCTGATTTTTACAATTATGGATACTACGAAGAGAGTGCGATCATTCCTGCGACAACCTTATAATTCCATGAACATAAATAAATTTAAAAGAAACTCATTAAAATTGTAGTTTTGACGGGACTATTTGTAAAAAAGTTTTGTGAAAAAATAAGTTTTGAAGATTGAGGAGGGTATATTTCTATGAGGCCCGTCGTGGCCCTGGTGGGTTCTTCTTTCCTATTTGTAGATTTAATGTAGATTTTAAAATATAAAGCCTTGCAACACCCCGCAACTTCTATTTTTTGCACTTTTTTATAGATACCTGTTATCGTCTAACTCGGTATGAGTTCCTAGAAAATTGACAACATCCCAAAGTATCCAAAAAGAAAACAGTTTTTGATTTTTTAGCTACAAAATTTAATGTCCAGAATAGTTCGATGGAACGAAAGAATTTTTTAAAGCATGAAGTAAATGACAAATGAAATAATTATATACATGTATGAACAGAATCGTATTTGTCCATTGTGGAGCCATTTTTCATATTTCGTGTCACCATTTAGCATGGGAGGTAGGCGTTGTTTTTGTTAAATTTCACTCATCTTAGAACGTGAAAGACTTTAATAAAAAATAAACAATATAACGTTTGTAGATGCAGCCGAATCAATGCTACATTTCGCATAGTTGGAAAACATTAAACTAACCCTTTAATAATTAACGGTACAAATCCCACATTCCTCTACAAAAACTTTTTTCATGTTTTTACATTAGCCCAACAACTACATAAAACAGTTTTGTGATATTTTAGACAGTTTTGGTTTATTCTAACCGCCATTTTGCAAGGAAGGTAGGCGTGGTTTTCGTTCGATTTCACTTATATTCAATCTTGAAATTATTTTTATCTAATGCAATTATTTTATAATTATTATATACATAATTAATTATTAATTATATAATTGCACACATGCAATTATCCTTTTAAGGGTCAGTATCTGCCGAACGGTACATATCAGACCCCCACTCTAGAACAATTTTCTTCTTGTTTTGATCCCATATATCCAAAAAAAGTCATCAAATAATTTTGTCCAGCTGGTTTGTTCTAATCGAAACACTGTGCAGCAACCGCAGAACAAATTCTTAGACGGGGCCAAAACCGACTTACGGCGTAACGCCAACTAAGTATATTTAAGAGGAGTTCTCATCTAGAGGTCGAAAACACGGTGATGTTCTTGATTTTTTTTCTTTTTTAATAGAAGGAAGTAAATGAACAGCCTGAGTTTTTTGCCAGTTATTTATTGATTCTTAAAGTGAAGGAAAATATTTGTTTTGGTGAATAAAAATGTAATGTGAAGTGTCAATACGCCGCCAAACATTACGTTAAAAATAAAAGGTACCCATAAGGTCTCCATCTCACAGCAAGTTCATGTCATCAGAAAAAAACAAAACAAAAAATTTATAGTTACATTATATTTATTGGAGCTTATATCAACAAATAGTTAAAAATTACAAAAATGGCGGAAATGTGAATTTTTAGTACCGTTTTATCACTCTTTAAAGTTCTTAAAAAAAAACTGGCCAATATTAAATGAATTTAGGTAGAATCCAATAAATCAAAGTAGTTCTTGAAAGTTCGTAGAGACCAGTTTGCAAGACACGATTTTTCAGAAAACGTGTTTTAAGATTTGGTTAACGATTTCTTCGGGTTATTGGCTTTCCATTATTTCAACGCCACAGCGCATCTAGCAACTTTTGGTGGTGCTTGAGGTAACTACTATTAGCACAGTATGATAGGTAATACAGGTGTGAATTTCAAAAAGATTGATGTGAGATGCTCATTACCGCACAAAATCATTTTTCTCCATTTTCGTGAAAAAGATGCTTTCCTTTCTTATGCGATAACTTCTTTATGCAATCGTTATCGGCCAAACTGCTTTGGGAACATATGTTACACATCATAAACTTTAAAGATATATTATTGAAAATAAACTACCATCACGATTTTAGCAAGAAAATCTCAGCAACAAAAAAGTTAAAATTATTTCAATAGTAAATTAAAGGCAAATGAATCATTTAAAAGAAATGAATTGAGCTTTATCAGAAATTTTTTCAATAATAAATTAACAAATGCTGATCAAGATAAAACTGAACAAAATAACTCTTAATTAAATTTCAGAACACCTTCAAAGTTAGTAAGAGAATGTAAAATATCTTTGAGCGGAAGCAAAACCGATTCAGAGCAATTAGTTTTTAAAATATGGTTATTATTATTTCAAAATTATTAAAGAGTACACTTTAAAGGCTCTTCTAACAGGTTTTTTGCACTTAAATTAATATTTAAGAATGTTCTCATTTTTTCCAGAATTAATATATATAGTTTCTTTTCATTCTATTGTTTGGTATTTTGTTTTTTTTTTTTTTTTGACTTCTAGAAAAATAACAATTCAATAATACATGTTCTAAGGATTCATTTTTAAATTTGTAATTTCATTTCATGGTTAACAATAAAAAAATAATAATTAGTACAGTTCAGTAATTGTTGCAGTTTCTTTTAAAAAATGTTCTTAACTTAAAGTATTTCTTGTAATATGTAAAAGAAGCAAAGTAAGTTCAGGGAGCTGAAAGTTATAGTTGAGTTATATGAAACACAGCACGTTGTGAACAACAGATTTAACTGGGAAAAGACGCGTGCGTTTTCAAAATTTATGACAAAATTTGACAAATTTTATATAAAATAATTAAATGATGATGATGAATGACTCCCATATTTTAACAATTATGCTTTAAAAAAATGCATATACAAAATAACTGAAATATTTAATCGGTAAACGTAAAATTTTGAAGTGTACATAATTAAATCAGGTTATTTTCTTCTTCTCCTGGGCATGAGCCACTTCATTTTCATAGATAAAATTTGCATACGATTCAGCTTCCAGATGACGCCTCCTATCAAACTCCGGTTTAATGACCAAACGATATCCTCCCAACAATGAACAAGTCGTTACTAATCCAATGGCCAATATACCAGGTGTGCTAGATGCAAACTGTCTTGCAAACTTAATGAAATTCATCTAAAATTGATAAAAGAAAGTGATAAAATCAGATTAAAAACAACTTTTCTATATGCATGAAACTATATATGTAAATAATAATTAATACGTAATGACGTTTTCTACTTTGTAGCTACTGATTGTTGCTGAGGATCTGCCGCTATTTTGGTTTTTTCACTGTTATCTTTCTTATACTTAATGATAAGTGGCTGCCAAATATAAATACCACCAAGGAATCCTAGTGCAGTAACAAACATCAATTGAGGAACAGTTATTCCACGTGGACGACGTATTTGCATTGCACGTTATAAAATATATGTAGAAACTAAATTATATGAAGAAACTTAGATTGTTATAAAACCAATTTATTTATTTTCATTACTTTTTTGACATTTGACTTGCTTTTAACCAGGTTGCATCACAACACAAAAATAGTAGCCAAATTTAGTGCTTTGCTTCTATAACTAAAAAACGCACTTTCGTAGTATAAAAAAGCATAAAGTATCATGATCAGGGTTGCATCGGAGAAAAACAAAACCGTGCTTTACAAATAAATTTATTCCCTCTGAACCAAAATATATTTTTTTTGAATAAATGTAGTTTTGGAAACATTCAGCGCTATTGTGAAAAAAATTTCGCCCGGAGTTGAAAAAGGGGATTTTCGTATTCTTACCAATGTTCATGGAATTATTGAATAATTTGAGCACAAATATTTGCATCCATCGTCAATTTTTAAGATCACAAGAAAAAAAAATCTTTAAAAACATCCCGTCTAAAAATTAAAACTCCCTTTTTCAATTCCGGGGAAATTTAATTCATAAGTATTAATTGACTTTATCTGCCTGTATTTTCTTCCCATCGTTTGTGATGAGTAAAGTGATGAGGAAAAAAATGGTCCCCAAATTTCAATTCTTCGGGGTACCTTTCGGGTGCTTTCAAAAGTGGAGACAAATAAAAATTTTCATTCTACAAACTAAAAATACACAAAACTAAAATCGTTTTTTTTTCTTTTTTAATTCGTATCCAAAAAATAAAAACATACCAAAAATAGTACAAAAGTACGTCTCTGTGCAACTCTGATCATGATACAATCACTAGTACCCACGGTTGAATTATAAGGTTGTCGCAGGGCTGATCGCACTCTTTTCGCAGTACCCATAATTGTCAAAATCAGCCAATTTTGCGAATAGGGCCGGTCACATTATCAAATTTTTCATCCAACAAGTCATCAAAAAATTTGACAAACATATATATATGAAATTTGACGAAAAATTTGACATGTGAACATTCATCAGATTGTTGGTCAAATCGTTTGACTAAAATCAAAATATTTTGATTTTTCGGTTGTTTGACCAACGAGTTGATGAAAAATTTAACCTGTGAACACTCGTCAAATTTTCTAGTGCGATTTCGTAACTTAAAAAAGATTTCAACGTGAACATATCAATTCAAAATGCACGACGAAGAAGATTTTTGTAATGATTTCATTGAAATTTAGACTACATCCATAACTGTGGCAGATTAAATCGGAAATTTATAAAAAATGATTTTTAAAAAATAAAGCATATGGAGTGCTGCTGATGTGTTCACTTCGGTGTGCAAGACAATAATGAAATTTGACGAAAAATTTGATAATATGAACACTTGCGTGGTCAAACCGTTTGATCAATAATTTGATGAAGAATTTGATAATGTGAACGCCCCTAATGAATACGAAAGAAGAATGTGTGAAAAAAGAGAGCGTTTGCAGATTTTCTATGAGCTGTCAACTTCGATTTGACAATTATGGACACTCGCTCTCTCCTTTGCGACAACTTTATAATTCAACCATGCTAGTACCTCTACACCATCCTCACGTTATCCTACACCAGTAGTGCCAACATCCATGTATGTTATGGATTTCTACGGATATTTAAGCCTCACACAGATAAACGGATTAGAATGACAAAATAAGATAAATCTACAGATTTTTAAGAATTTCGCACGGAATTTTCGAGATTTCGTAGAAAATAGGTTTAAATAATTTGTAAAAACTTTGCGCTTATCAAAACTTGGAATATTACACGCAAAAAGACTTTTCAAGAAATGTAATTGTTATGAAATGCAAATTAATGACTCACACTTATCAAAATTCTCGATTGAAATATATGATCATAAAACATAATTTTATACAAATATTTCTAAAAAGATTTTGACTCATTTTGATATGATTTTCAAAGAAAATAAATTCTGTAGTTTCTTTAAAAAATATCACTCTTTAAAGTGGTTCCCCGAGATTGTGTTCTCCAATTTAAACATGCTTTAATAAAAAAACAAAAACGAATTGAAGCTAAGTAATACAATACATTAGTTTATATAAGGAGAATAGGTTTCATCAAAATTTATGACCTTAGCTTCTTAATATAATCTAATTGCTGAACTCATCTCAGGGAACCAGTGTTTTCGAGTGGAAATTCTGATAAAAACTCTATAGAATTTATTCCGTTTGTGATTTCATAAAAAAGTTTTATTTTTGATTTGACTTTTTACAAATCCTCTTTACTTTTTTTTGTTGAAGAAAAACAAAAATCTTGAATAAACTGTGTGCTTTTTTTATTTAAAAACTTCAAGTGCCTTTGAAATGTATTTTAATTTTTTTGTATTTTTAACGATTTCAAAAATCTTATATTGCTTTAAATGAACTTATGTTGTTTTTAGCCCAGGATGTGCTATTTCATCAAATTTCAACCATTTTTTGTGGGCTATTATATTATATATTTACATATATTAAATAAATATTATATATTTCACAAAATAAAAAAAATACATTACATTCATTTTTTTTTTTTAATTGGGTATTTTGATAACTTCACTAAAAAAGGTCCAAAAAAAAATCCCTGTTAGTCGATTCGACTAACGAAGCACATCCATCCAGGGGTAAATATTTTTGGTTTATTTTTTAATTTTTTTTTTTTACTTTTAGTTAAGTTGTTTAATGAAAATTTTGGAAAAAAAAACAAAATTTACAAACAATTTTTAAAAAACTATTTACGGCTTCAATTGAATGATTTTATTTTAGCTGTAAGGTTTAATTAAACTGAAGAAAAAAATTATATAAATTTGCTAACACGGATTTTCACGGATTATTTATGTTGCATTTCAGGATTTTTACTCTCTTCGGGTTGGCATAACTGCCCTACACTATCCTCGTTTTGATGAGAGCCAGCTGCCAAACGTTCACACACATTACTTGCCTCAATTTACCTTTATTAATTCAATCTTAAAATTCCTCGCTTTTGAAATTATATATTCAAATCCAATTTGCATTTAACTGCACTTGAATATATAAAAAAATCAAACTATTATCAATTCTGTTGTGTTATTAAATGTTGTACACAAATGATTGAGAACTGGACCTTTACACAGACTCTGAACGGCTCTTGCTTTTAAGCGTGGAACGGAATGCGATGTAGTTGTAGCGATTCCAGGCAGTAACCTCATCAGCTGTTCAGTGTGTAGCAATTATAAGGAAGGCTCACTTTAAAATGACTGCTCAAACGACAAGTTTTGCAACAACAAAGCACTTGACATAAACGTCAAATGATAAAGACTGACTTTGACATCCGGCTCCCTTTTTACGCCAATTGGAGTCTACCTTAAAATTCTGCCTTGGTTTTAAGAAGCTTTACTTGGCAGTTCTTACTTTCTGAGGCTTGCCATTGTCTGACCTCTACGCACGGGTGACAATCTTGACGCGATGTAGGGGCTTAAGTTGCAAAGACACAATGGCTATTGGGTTAGGCTTTGTGGAGCAACGAACCAAAAGTCACCCCCCCATTTCTAAGGTTGTAGACGCCATGCCGAGGGAGATTGCACCGGTGGTACAGGGTCTAGGGGTTTTAGATCGCGAATGGTGTCTCCTCAGGGCAGCCCGCTCCCTGTTGTATTTTAGTAGGGTTATGCGGATAATGGTGATCTCTGTCCGTTCGGTCCGTTTTTCTCCTCAACTCGTGGGATATTCTATTAACACCCAAAAAACAAAAAAAAAAAGGAAGGGTGCGCTGTGGGGACGAGTCCCGAAGCGGTGGAATCCAAAAAGGATTTAACCGTGGAAGGGTGCGGGAGGCCGCAAGCTAACCCGCCGGGCCTGGTGGACGATAAAACTCCGAAAGGAGTGGAATTGTCAGCCAGACCTGTCGAAGCTGCAACACCAGGGAATGAAGCTGAGTCCGAGGCTAAGCGGCTCCTTGCTAGGGAGAAGCAAAGGCGGAGGAGGAAGCGTTAGAAGGCGGGCACAACCGCGGGGGAAATTGCTTTGGAGTCCCCCCAGCATGTCATGCGATGAGTCCACCCCGGAAACGAACGAGCGTAAAAGATTCAGGAAACAACCAAGATCTTCCGGCAAAGTCGTTAAAGGGGTGACTCGAACATGTGAGTCGAAAGGTGGACAGCTCACGGCTGTTAGCTCTTCGGCTAAGGACGGGGAAGGTGGACATCCTGTAAAGGTTGATAGCCTTCCACATAAAGGAAGGACGAAGTTGGTGGACGACCCTCAAAAGTCGATAGCCAGTGGAAATCGTGGAGGGCTGATAGCCAGAAACCGAGCGGTAGCAAACCTTTGCCTACACAAAGAGTTGCGTCCGCGAAGTCGAAGGCTTCAGCAGGAGGGAAATTCAACCCGGAAGCGGTTATTGGAAGCGGTCGTGCATCCTATGCTACGGTAGCGGAAAAGGATCTCTTAATGGGCATTTTTGGTTGCTCCATCGATGATCAGTTGGGAGAGTCCCAGTTGGCGGCCTTTAAATCCGCCCTCTTGGAGGCTCTCGACACCATCAATGAAAGCGATGGCGATGTAGGATTTGTTGGCAATGCAAACTTGGAGGATGGAATTATTGTACTCAAGTGCAAGAACCCATCATCTAAGGTATGGCTGTGCCGAACCGTGCCAAAGCTCATGAACTTATGTGAAGGGGCTGAGTTGCAGGTCGACCGACTATACGCATTAAAGGACGTTAGAAGGATGTTTATCATTGTGTACGGTACTTCCGAAAGCAAGGAGGTCATCCTTAGGAGGTTGCAGACCCAGAACCGGTGCGTTGCGGGCACTTCTAAATGGAGAGTTAGCAATGCAACGAAGTTCGGAAATGCAAAGGAAGGAGGCGTCAAGTTCACTACGTGGTGCCGGACGGATGAGATGGAAGCGATCAGGCTGGCAGGGGGGAAACTCGACTGCGGCCTTGATCAAGCTCTCATCAAATTCCAAAAGGATGCAAGGTGAGCTCGACGAAACCCCTGGTACGGGGCTGGTGGGGAATTCTGCAAGGGAGGAACCACCAGGCCGGGTGGTGGGCCCGTACCAGGAAAACCTCGTGGTGTGTCCATGATGCGTTGCATGGAGGAGGATGGAATTGACATAGCAATGCTCCAAGAAACCGGTGGCAGATGGCAGACGGAGGACCTTTATCCTGGTGAAACATGGTATACTAGCGGTACATATGCCACACCTATGGATCTTACCGTTGTGAGAATCGGGGATGGTGCAGGTACTTATATGGTGGCTTCAGCGTATCTTCCTTACGACTCTCCGGACCAACCACCTTCAAAAGAGGTGAAGATCCTGGTAAAGTACTGTGAGGAAAGAGGCATTGGAGTGACCATAGTATGTGATGCCAACGCGCATAATACTGCGTGGGGAAGCACCAACAACAATGACAGAGGAGAGCAACTGCTTGAATTTTTGGAGAAGTATAATCTGTTGGTAGCAAATAGAGGAGTACAGCCGACTTTCGTTAGGAAGAAACGAAAAACCTTCTTCTCTGAAGAAGAAGGTTAGGAAGGCCTTCAATCGGCACATGAGAGGGAGAACCGCAGAACCATGGGCAGAATACAAGGCACGGAAAAGGGAACTGAAGAACCTCATACGACACCGTAAAAGGCAGTCGTGGAGAGACTTCTGCTCTGGGATAGAAACTATTTCAAAAGCATGGAAGCTTCAGAAAATGGTTTCAAAAGATCCATTCTTCAAAGTGGGACTGATCCGGAAAACGGATGGAACCATGGCAGAGAACCTGGAAGAGTCGATGCAAGTTCTGATGGAGGTGCATTTTCCTGGAAGTTTTAAGTCTGATGACCCATGGACAAACCTGAAGAAAGGGATGCACAGAGTTGACAGACTGGAAGCCGAAAGAATGATCAGTATGGGCGGGGTGAGGAGTGCTATACGCTCATTTGCTCCGTACAAAACATCAGGGATGGACGGTATATTTCCGGCTATGATGCAGTGGAGGGAAGATCTCATTGCACCTAGGCTGTGGGATATATTCGTTACTTGCTTAGCGACTGGGTACGTTCCGAGAGTCTGGAGAGAGGCGAAAGTTGTCTTTCTCCCGAAACCCGGAAAAAAGATTATGCGGAGGCGAAGTCGTTCAGACCGATCAGCCTTACGTCTTTCCTCTTTAAAACGATGGAAAGAGTGATGGTTGACTGTCTTGAGAGCACTTCACTGATGCATAATCCTCTGAGTAGATCCAATATGCTTATAGAGCAGGCATGTCTACGGAGAGTGCTCTTCACAAATTAGTTAGAGTGGCTGAAAAAGAGTTATTTTCAGGAGGCATCGCGATGGCCACATTTATGGACATCGACATGCAGAACGGTAGAGTCAAGACTATCCCCCCTCAAGGAGGGGTGTTATCGCCAACCCTGTGGAACATCACTGTGGACTCACTTTTCGCTAGACTAGATGAATCGGGCATACACACGATAGGATATGCAGATGGCATTGAGTTGGTGGTCTGTGGTAAGTTCATTGACACCATTTCATTGACACGAATAGTGGAGGAGTGGTGTCGAGAACAAGGCCTCACCGTGAACGCAGGAAAATCAGACAATATTCTCTTTACTAGAAAGAGGGTAGGCCTGAGGAGAGAACCACTGACTTTTTGGAGCTGAAATCAACCTGAAGGGCCGGGTCAGGCGTCTACTCAGAAGAGCTGAACCTATCCTGTGTACTGAGGCTGGGGAGGTTCGTGTTTGTATACCAGGCGGAAATGCTTGGTGTAGTGCATGCGCTGGACCACTTGATAGATGGCCGGGTAAATGGCAAGAAAATTGTCATTGCCCTTGACAATCAGTCGGTGATTAGGTGCATGCAACGGACAGATATTACTTCCAGGTTGGCCATAGAATGTCTTACCAAACTCAACAGGTGCGCTTAGACAAATGAGCTCACACTTATGTGGGTGCGAGGACATTCTGGCATAGAACAGAATGAAAAGGCTGATTCTTTAGCAAGAGAAGGATCAGCAGAAGAAGTCTGTGGACCAGAACCACATATCGCCATAGGCGACAACATGATGGCAGGCCTTATTAAGCAATGGACGGATTCGGAACACCGTACAAGGTGGGAAGAAGCTGGTAATTGCAGGCAAACAAAGGCGGCCGTGAAATGGTCAAGTAGTGAGGCAGCAAAAGTCACCCGATACAATCGGAAGACTTTAAGCTGGCTTACTGCACTGGTCACAAGACACGGTCCCTACATGTACCATCTCAGGAAGATGACTCTGACCGAGGACGATGCGTGTAGGTTATGCCTAGAGGAGCCGGAAACAGCAGCACACATTCTATGCCAGTGTCCGGCGGTGGCAAGCATAAGATTGACCATTCTGGGACGTCCATTTATTGACGAAGCCGAGATTGGTCAACTGACCTACAAGGACATGCTTGAGGTGACAAAGGGTGCTTATATAAGGAGCATTCTCACTTATGAGTTCTCCGAGCAGTAGCATCCTTCGTCAAATAGGGGACGAAAAGGGACCCACTGTGGTCTGATTCGGCCAATCCCCGACTTATTATATATATGCCATTGTCTGACGAGAGGTGACGGCCGACAGAAATATTTATTTCAAATAAAAAACATTTTGTGTTATAAAAAAAATATATTAGTTTGTAGTCAAAAAAATTTTCAAAAAGGTACAGGATGGGGCAAAAGTAATGACATGATGTGAATTAGTTGCCATTTTGTTAGAAATTAAAAAGATCAAGCTCTGTTTCCACGGAAAGTTTATTAAAATGAGAAAAATATATGACATTAAATCGAAAAAATTTTATCAGACCAATGACCAACTCCCGAATTGTTGCACATTGTGCTCGCACGCAGAGAAAATATATGTTCATACATGTTTGGTTTCAAGAACAAAATATTTGAAGGGAACCACTTAATGATCAAGAACTTTTCTGCAAATGCATTCTTTTTCGATATAAGAAGATATTAGTTGTGTCTAACATAATATAATTGTCCTAGCTAAGAAAATTAAGTCTACAATAATATGCTCGTGAGAAAATAGAATTGTTTGTTTCTGCCCAATAAAAATATATTTCCAACACAGTTGAACTCAAAAAAAGTTCAAAAGAACTCCGCTCATTTATGTGTTGTGGCTCGACACACATATATGTATCTGTTTCTTTTGCACTTGGACAAAAAATAGAGAAAACTTTCTTGCCTTATGCGCTTGCTTTATTAGCTTTTAACTCTTGCCAAATTTAGGTATGGTTGAAGAAATTGTCGCGTTTTTATATTTTCAAGTTGCAAGCAGGCAAAATTGTTTGTTAAAAGTGAAAAGTAAAAATTTAAAGTGAGTGTAAATAAAATACAAATATTTTAATATATTATACCATTTGATATAATATTAAAAACTTTGTGGTAGTTAAATAGTGTTCGGTTACAAGTAAAAAGTTATAAAGTATAAAATTTTGGCATGTCTTTTGCTAAAATATGCTTCCAAGTAAATAGTAAATATAGTGTAATCATCAGTAAATATACAGGTTGTCCCGCAATTGAGTGCAACTATTTACGGAGCTGAAAGGTTATGTCGAGCTGAGCAAAAAATCGTGTGGGAGGGGCGGGGTCTATTTTCACATTCTTAGGAGCTACAGGGTTAATTAATATTTTACGACTTTGATTCACGTTATTGTTTCTATCAGAAAAACTAACTAACATAAAACTTAGCTCATTTTAAAGGCAATGAAATCACCTTTCCAACGGTATATCAACAAACCCCACCAACTTAACTGTCACCGAGCTGTGCGCGTGTGAACATGAAACCAATCGATTGAAACTACCAAATTTCAATTTTGAGTGCAAATTTCTCAGAATTTCGCGTAATAAATGATTTTTTTTTAGGATCAATTTTGTAATTTATTCAATTTTCTTTTCAATGACACAAAAAACATAAACATTTCTTAAAAAATAAAAAAGTTGGCTGTACTAAAAAAATTATACTTATTAGAAGATAATGATAAATAATGACATTACAATTAGTTACGCAGATTTTTTTTTTCTTAGAATATTTACTAAAATACAAAATTATTAAAAAAAAGTCGATTTCAAAAAACTGCCAATGTCATGTAACCCCTTAAAACAAAACATATTCTTTTTAAATCTAAACAACAAGTGAATTGTTTCCAAACAACATGTGCTAAGGAGTCAACAAGTACAATTAAATAATGCTAAAATGCAAATACATATAAGGAAAAATTAATTAATTAATCATAATATACGTGGAACCAATTATAATTATTTGTTTTCAAGAAACATGCAGAAACATATTATACTTCCTGCAAATTATGTTTGGAAAGGCCTATTATTTTTCGGCGTGCGTCTTACGCCATTTTTAATTGTTGCTTGCAAAACATCTGGCTCAAAATTTTGTTCTTCAGATCTTTAACGCTCCATTGCCTGTTGCCAACTAATTCTCTATGTCTACAACATTAATGCCAAAGAACAATTACATTTGACGCTACTCGTATTGGCAAAAATGTATATTGCGCTAAACTGGAATAACACAACAAAGAAACCAACCTCTTTCATCCAAACACATCCTGGCAACCGACAAATTATGTTTACGGTCCGAAGCTGAAAACAATTTCCACAACAGACATAAAACAGGTTTTGAACAGAAAATAAGGAAAAAATATGGCGAAACTTCCAAAATTTGACAGACAAGTGTCCGTAATATAGTGCGTAATGAGGCATGAAATATCAAATATAAATAGTGCAATCACAACGAGAAGTAAATAAAAAGGGACTTTTTTCATCTTTACTAATGCGCTTGGTGACTACGGTGACGCGGAGAGTCCGGTTGAAATCTCACCTGATACAGAGTTTTTTAACTTAAATACATTTTAATGATCGGCCGTCACCTCTTTGCAGCAAATGACAAACCTCAGAGAGTAGATTGATATTTAAAGCTTTTTAAGAACATGAGCCATCGGAGTGTGTATAAAACTTGTAGGTCCAGTTCTAGATCATTTGTGTTCAAACATTTAATAACACGCCAGACCGGTGGCGTGTAAAGCACGAAGCTTACAAAAATGCCTAGGGCGGCACATTGTGAAGGGCGGCAAACAGCCACAATGAGCTCCGAATTTCTTAAAAGTGTAACCTTTCAGCTAATCTTCAAATAGATGTGCATAACAACTTTTCAAATATTAATCAAGTAGCCACTCTTCCTCTCTGAACATTTTGTACACAAAAACTGTATTTTATTTTTCAACTATTACAAGTATGTTTTATATAATTAAAAAACAAATTTGATTATATAAGCTCTGCACGCCACCACGCACGACACAATTTATCATAAGAAGTTCGGTCAAAATCCTTTCAGGGCTGAAATAGTCAATTCGTTTTTTGGTGTTTTTTTTTTATTTATTTGCTGTTATTCTTGCGCTTGTTGAATATTATATAGTAGGTAAGCACTTGCACTTTCAATATTTTTCAATAAGAAGCAAAAGTTTCGAACGATCGTTATTTTTATTCCGATTTATTTTATACACAAGAAATTTGCAACTTTTAAAGTTATCCAAACGAAAGTTCAATTTTGTATATATTCGGTTTAAAGCATTTGTGAAAAAAAAAATATTTTATTTACATATAAATACTTATTAATTACAAGAAAAGAATTTTCTTTAAACAATGCAAAAATTAACTAATTTAATAATTATTATATAATATAATGCATAATATTATCAAGAGCAAAGCCAACATGAACAAACATTTCGCCTCTTTAATATTTAATAGAATAATAAAATATTTATAAAAAATAAAAAGCATTACTGTTTTAATGTCATCGCATCATTGCTAGATGCTACATTTGCGAACTCTTGTCTGACAAATTTGTCTGACAAAAAAGTTTAGTCATCTTTTTTTGTATTAAACATTTTTCATACAAAAATTGCTTAGTTGAGACAGGATAATTATATCCGCTCAGATCGTTGTCGCCGATAGAAACACCATTGTCAGATCTAAAAAATGATAGATACGAAGTTTATTGGTAGCACTTTTTGGAAAACAACCATGTTTATGTCAAATTTAAAATTCTGGAAGTTTCGCTATCTTTTTTTTATGTTTTTAGTTTAATTTAAACTAATTTTATTAAATAAATTTTTTAAAATTAATTTAAACTAATTTTATGTTTAGTAAGCTATGGGCTAAGCTATTTTTTTATTGCGATGCGTCAATCAATGCGATGCGAAAATTAAATACGATGCGTACGCAAATCCGTACAATCAAATCAATTTTGCGGATTTTTTTGCCGCATTGCAATAGATAGTAGGGCCCGCCCCTGCATTCATATTCAGAATTTTAAGTACAACTGAATAACGACATAAAAATCCATTAAATGAATGCAAAATTGATTCATAAATAAAATTTTTAATTCACATTCAATTTTAAAAATTTGATTACTTATTCATTTCAATTAGTTATTTTCGTTATTCAGAATAATGAATAAATTCTTTTATTGATATGAATGCTATTCACAAACAATGCAAATCACAAACAATTTCAGAGTTTTCAATTATTCTTTTTATATCCATTATTAATTTTTATTAATTTGTAATTTTTTTTTATTAATTTTTAATATTATTAATATTAATATATTATTAATTTAAAATAATATTAAATTAATATTATTAATTTAATATTATTAATTTTTTATTATTCATTTGTTTTTCATTGTTATTAATTTTTAATTCATTATTAATTTTTAATTCATTATTCATTTGATATTTATTATTCATTTTTTATTCATTATTAATTTTTTACACATTTTTTATTTATGGCTTCGGGTTGAATGAATAAGAAACGAATAATCAATAAAAAATTAACGAGTTAAATTATTAATATTGATTAAAAAATTAATAATGAATAACAAATAAATAAAAAATTATAAGGAATAAAAAAGAATAATTGAAAGTTCTGAAATACTTTGTAATTTGCATTCTTTGTGAATAGCATTCATATGAATAAAAAAAATTGATTCATTATTCTAAATAACGAAAATAAATAATGAAACAATTTTAAAAAAATTGTATATTAATAAAAAATGTTATTTATAATTTTGTATTCATTGTATGAATTCTTATTTTGATATTCACTGATTAACCTTTTTTAACTAAAATCAAATTTAATACTTCCTTTGCAGCTCGGGTATTCATGCAAAGCGGCAAGCTTATAATTTAATCAATTATTAACTTTACCAGGAAGATTGTAAAAAAAAAACCACGTAAAATGGATGATGGATTTATTAATATGCATGATATTATATGAATGACAGACATGGTAACACAATTGTAACACTTTTTAATACTTAAAAAGTGTAATAAAAAAAAAAAAATTGGATATTATAGCTTCGAAAAAACAAAAAACTTTAACAATTTTCAAATTTTCCATACGTTTCGAGTTTAAAAATATGCCTATATAAAAATATTTCATATATTGTTTCAAAAGGAGTTTTGATACTATTAGCAGCGAGTATAGATTATATAGATTGCATCAACTCTGCTCAACCTCTGACATGTGTTAACAGAGTTTTTTCACACATGCCAGTATTTAATCTATATTCTCTGCCATTAGTTAAAACTTTAAATTTTCATATGAAAAAATTTTGTTGCTGAACATTACTTAAGGAGGAATAATTATTACTCAGAATTATAGTAAAAAGTAATACATGAGTTTGTGTGACTTTGAATTCATTACTAAAAAAAATATAAAAGAAATATTTTAGCTATAAAAATATAAGATTATCAATTTAATAACTCGAATCCTGCACAGTTAACAAAATTAACGATTTAGTAAAATTGTAATATTAAGTGTGAAGTAATTTAACGGTATTTTGGGTATGTTTTTGTTTTTTAATAATTACCCCAAAGAAATAAAATCTTTAAATCTTGCTTTACTCGTTTTGTTTTTTTAACGACTTATATCAAATTATTTTAGGTTTGCTACGCTTTATGCTTTTTTATCTGCGTTATTTACAGTCATCATGGTTGAATTAGTAGAGATTTATTAAACGTAGAGTTCTACTAAATAACCATTTAACCAATAACAATAATAGAGTTCAGCTACTACAACTTGTATATTGTATATAATATAAATATTTATGAAGAAATCTTATCAAAATTAAATTAAATGGTTAAAAAAATTATCCAGTTTCACTAGAGAAATTCAACTTTTTATAAAACGGTATCTTGAAGGTTTGGGGGCGAATGCTTTTTCAATTTGCAAATTTAGTTTGCAAAATCATATTGAGTTTGTGCATGGGTGTCGACAGGGGGGGCCCGGGTGGGGCAGTCTCCTCTCCCCCTAGAGCTCAGCCAAAAAAATGTATATTAGTATATTATATACTGCCATGGACACATAAATAGCACAAATGTCAGTCAACTTATTTTTTAAACGTTTCGTTTGAACCTAATAATGCATATATTAACTGTAGTTATTATTTTTTGAGACTCCAGTGTGACGTTGTTTAAAACTCCGAAAGAGATGTACGGTTACTTACTTTTATTTGCTCAGGCCACCTCTTTCTGTATAGGCATGTACGATCTGCTGTGGTCATATAAATAGCACACATGTAAGATGGTGAATAAAAGTTAAAAATATCGGGTGTTTGTAAAAATTGTAGAGTTTTATTCGGTTAATTTCGCCGATTCTAAATAAAATGGGTCGTGGCAAGCATTGCACTCCGGAAAAAAGGGTCTATAATTAACGAACTAAGTGAATAAGCAAAAAACCATCTGAAATCGCGGATATTCTCAAAATTTCGCCAAAAATGGTCTATAATGCACTCAAGCTGGTTACATCAAATGGTTAAAATAATTTCGAGAATAAGCCGCGCAATCCTAGACGTAAAACCAGCGCATCCACTGATTTATTGTTCTGAATGACTTTAGTTCGCAAAAGTAAGGCTGATCCTTTTAAGACAGCAAAGCAAATTATGAGGGAAATAAATGAAGAAAAGAACCTAAATGTTGCAAGAAAACTAGTATCTAGGAGACTACATGAAGCTAATCTTTATAGACGCATTAGCCGAAGAAAGCCGCTCTTAACCAAAAAAAATTTAAAGGATCGGTTAGCGTTTGCAAGGGTCCATGTGAATAAAGAAGACCAATTTTTTAAGAAACTGCTCTGGACTGACAAAACTAAATTTAATAGGGTTGAACCAGATGGAAAAACTTTTGTTCGGCGCCCCAAACGCCAAGAGTTGAATCTGTAGTATACAAAAAAATCCTTAAAGCATGGATGAGGGAATTTAATGACTTGGGGACCTTTTTCCTGGCACGGCGTTGGGCCAATTTTTCGTATACCAGGAATAATGGACAAAAATATGTATTTAGATATTCTTAATAACCAGATGGAACCATTTGCATTTGAGAACATGCCTATTAGGTGAATTTTTATGCACTCTAATGATCCAAAACACACAGCAAAGGTTGTGATTGATTGGCTAAAAAAGGAAAAAATAAATATTTTGAATTGGCCGGCTCAAAGCCCAGACCTCAATCCCATAGAAAATTTATGGAATGATGTGAAGGTCAGCATAAGCAACCAAAATTTCGAAATTAAGATGAGTTATGGAGTGGAATTGAGAAGGCTTGGTACTCTATTCCGAAGGATTGGGTCAGGAAGCTTGTGGAGAGTATGGGACGAAGAAGTCGGGTTGTTTTGGACAATTCGGGATACAGTACCAAGTACTAGTAAACATATTCGTAAGCTCATTGTAAAATAAAAATAAATTACTGACTTCTTTTCAGAATCCAAATTGTGCTATTTATACGTCCACTTCAGCTAAGGAACAATTTCAGATTTTTCATTAATTTTCTAATTTTTAATTCGTAGTTACAAAGTTACTACTGATTTTAAGTTAATAATGTTTAAACTCAAATACCATGAAATAAATTCTTGTTATCCTCTATGTATTTTATTTCAATTTATGTGAAACACCCTACATGTATTTTTGTGCTATTTATGTGTCCACGGCTGTATGTTGCATAATAATAAAATAATTTTAAGAATTTGGAATTAATTCATTAAAAAAAATAAAATTATTTTTTTATTTTACATATAACATAACTGAAGACACGAATGAATGAATATGATGTGTCGCATTTTCGGATTTTTTGTTTAACGATGAAGACCTTATGTGCATAAAAACTATTTTAAAACTTAAAACAACCATGTTTGTGGCTATTTTAGAAATAAACTACTGGACAAAGTTTGATTAACCCTAGAATACTAACCTTCCTTTCACTATATATTATATTACTCTCGTAAGGAGTGAGTAAAATTTTACGTAGGTAAAATATAAATTTCAGTACAAATGTGAAACTTTGAACTCAATTTTCTCGAAACTAAACAATTGCGACATATCACCTTCATTCATTCATTTCTTCAATTATAAAAAAGTATGAAGCCACTGACTTGGACTTTATTGGGATATAATAATGCATATTAGCTTACCGGATTATAATCCGGAAAAATGGGAATATGAGCAAAAGTATTCGAAATTATCTGCAAAAATCATTGATATTATTCTATTATTTTATATATAATAATATTACAATCAAACAACAGATTTAACTTAAAGGGACATTCATAGGAAAACTACTCTATACCTTTCAGACTTTGCTTACGGATTAAAAAAAAGAAGAATCGGAACAAAATCATTTGCTTAGTTAAACAATTTTTTTAAGTTTAATTAAGCTTAACACATACATTTTTGTAGTATCTTTTACTTTTTTTTTCTTTAAATTTTCAACCCTTTCCAACCCTTTTTATTAATAATATAATATCCTAATTTTAAAATTTGCATCGCCGATAAACTGCCTATACTCAACGCCTTGAGAATTTAAAATCATATATAATGCATTGCACGCAAGAGAAATCTTACTTAGGTGTGATATAATTAATTTAAATATTGTACCCGTGCATTTTAAATTTGTTTGTGTCATGTCAGAAAAATTTTGGAATTGCATTGTGATTTTACACTTAAGCATTTGACTAAATCAAGAAAATATTTTTAAGCTAGTTTACTTTTAAACTAGTTTACTAGTTTACAATTTAAAAATAAAATTAATGGTAAAATACATTTTATTTAAAATAAATTTAATTAAATTTAAATTAAATACATAACTTTTTATTATCTTATGTGTCATTATGTCAAATATTATGTCAAATTTTAATATATGTCACGAATATTTTACTTTTTAGAGTTGCACTCTCCTACTATTCGCCTCATATCGTAGGTTCTTGCCATACCTGAGTGTTATAGAATATTCCAATCACACGAATGCTTTCTTAAAAAATCGACCATCCACTGACAAATAACTTAAACTGAGTTCATTAAGGGGTTAAATGACATTGGCAGTTTTTTGAAATCGATAATTTTTTAATAATTTTGTATTTTAGTAAATATTCTTAATATTCTAAGAAAAAAAAAATTTCATGGAAAAATTCCTACGGGTTCAAAAGTTACAGCCGGATTAGTGAGAGCGCATTTTTAATTCTTGCGCTACCTACGTACGGCAGCTGGTATATACTTGTTTTACTTGCTACCTGACTTTTGGTGGTTGTTATTTCGTACCTACTTGAAGGGTGAAGCCTGAATTGCTAAACGATTGCAAAAAACTATAAGAAACAGCACAACACAAGATAACGAAGGCATACAGTACGAAGCAGGCATGGCAGATTGAAGGTAACCTTTTTTCTTTGTTCACAAACTTTGCACGCGTTTATCTCGAAACCATGATTTTCGTACTGGTTGCAGCACTAGCGGGTTCATTTTTTGACGAAATTTTTTTTTTGTATTTTTTTAAACTTGATTCGCTTTCTTATGACACGTGCTTTTTTTTAAATTTTTTTTCGATTTATATGAATTTTTAAAGTCAATATTTTTTTCGAAAAAACACTTTCGAATTTGGAACATCACCAAAAATTGAAAAAAAAAAAATTAAAAAAAAAAGCTCGTGTCATACGATAAACAATTTTGTTAAGATTTAAAAAAGTAATTTTTTTCCAGATCGGACAATTTTTGCAACTCCCAGCGCTGCAACCACGAGGCCCCGTTTTTTTCTCTGCCGCCAGTTTGGAGCTCTATAAAACCATGTTGGAGTGAAAAATATATTTTTTTGAATTGTAATTTGTTCAATTCTCTACAATCATAAAAAAAAATTTTTAAAAATGTTTGTTTTTGACTGAGTTATGAATTTTTAAAACAAGGTCTGTTTTCTCTGCCGCGAATGTCATGTCCCGCCTTAAAGTAGGTAATCCATGACATCATTAAAGATGAGCCTATACAGGTTTGAATTCCTTATTATATGTTTGAAATCATTAACTATATTGCTTAAATCCGGAAAATTGTTGCATTTTTTTCAACAGATTTTAGAATTGGGTGGCTTCATAGTAAACCTCTGCACGGATTAACCCGTTTCTACTACAACAATAGTGCATTCGGTGTCGAGTTCAGTAGTTTACATAACTATAACAGCGAGTGAAATTAACACCATAGCTATAAATAGTCTTAAACCGACTTTCAACACATTCATTTGGAAACGATTGATCGACCTCTAAACACTGTTAAACCATGTTAAAAACTCTTGAAAATACATTTTAGTAGATGGCAACACTGATTTTAAAAAATGACACAATTTTGGAAATCTGGCAATGAATTCGGATTCAGCGACCCATTTTTACCTTGTGTTTGCTCCAGCATCAAATTCATGAAAATAAAAAAAAATTAGGTGGCAGCACCATTAACCATCTTGAATTTTAAAATTGTGACATCAGATTTGAAGTCAGCGACCTCTAAACACTGTTAAACCATGTTAAATACTCTTTAAAATAAATTTTAGTAGATGGCAACACTATTATTAAAAAATTACACAATTTTGGAAATCTGGCAATGAAATCGGATTCAGCGACCTATTTTTACCTAGTGTTACTCCAGCACCGAATTCGTGAAAATAAAAAAATTTTAGGTGGCAATACCATTAACCATCTTGAATTTTAAAATCCTGACGGTCTAAATTGCGACCATCTAATTCTGCCACCGCATGTACAATTCCAATTTCCAATTTTTAAAATTTTAAATTCAATTTATGCACCGAATGTTATGTTGTTGTGCACATAACAATCCGAGTCATATATTTTTGCTGCATTCATTTTTTACAAATCCCTCATTTCCTTCATTCTGTTATGTTTGGTTTAGATTCGTTTGCCTGACGAATGCTACCGGCTATGTTATGTTTGAGTCGTTCCGAACGAGTAATTGTTATGTTTTAGTCGTTCGGAACGAATGTGTTGAAAGTCGTTTTAAGACTACCCGTGCAGAGGTTTACTTGATAGTTATTTATACAATTTTACATTTACAGACCTAGTCTTGAAAATCTACAATTTTAAACCAGTATTTTCCATATTTCTAGGTGTTTGTTGTAATTTTTGATTTCAAAACTAAATTTGAATCTAAAAAATAATAAGTTTTGATTAAAACTGTTAGCTGCTTTTTATATACTGACAATTTCATTGACAGTTTATGTTTTTTGAGCTTAAAATTTTGTTTTGAAATAAAAAACTTACAAAAAACACATAGAAATATGGAAAATACTGGATTACAATTGTAGATTTACAATTTACAATATGTCTGTTAAACACTAACTTAACCAAAAAAGCTAAAGTAGTGATATTTGCTTTTGCCAAAAGTTATAAAAAAGCAAAAAATTCCAATGTTGTTAAAAAATATTTCTGAACTGATACAAGAAAACTAGGATGAATTTTTCTTTTAAGCCCATCTTTAAAAATATATTGAATATTCTTATGTCAGCAAGCAGTGTGTCTCAATCTAACGTGACAAAATAAAAAAAAAAGTTCCAAAAAATTCATTTTATTTCTCTAAAATACAGCATCGAAT
Source organism: Coremacera marginata (assembly GCA_914767935.1). Lineage (NCBI taxonomy): Eukaryota > Metazoa > Arthropoda > Insecta > Diptera > Sciomyzidae > Coremacera > Coremacera marginata. Next base: position 139,576,872 of record OU612045.1, read on the forward strand.
AACTGCTTTTTGTGTATTTTTATATTATTTCTGAGCCTCAAGTAAGCACTTTTTGTGTTAAGCGTGTTGATCATGCGAAGGCATAAAGATTAATATTCAATATTATAAGTAGCTTAATAAACCCAATTTATATAAAAATTATCAATTGGGATTTGAGCAAAAATTAAAAAAAATTTAGGTTGCATTTTGTTAGAATGTCATTTACTTTAACCACATATGTACCCAATTAGATGATATTTTTTACCAAGTTTGAGTCCCGTAGATAAAACATACTTATATTAAGCTGCACCTTTTTGCAACTTTTATTTTAAATTATACATTTATTTCTTAAAAACTCTACGACGTCCTACAAAATGACAATACCTCATGATTTTAAAATATAATTTGTGTTTCAAAGTTGAAAAATATTACTATTAAATATTTAAGAGTGTATTTTTCAGTATAGACAATTTTATGAACACCCTGCACAAAGAAGTGTTTCAGATATATACTAACTTCTGAATATTTTTTTGTTAGAATGAACAAGCGAATTATATTACAAAAATTTCGAATTTTGTCCTAATAGTTCGGTTAAATCTTACTGTATAAGGTGTAAGGTGTAACGGTGTAAATTGCGATAATGTTCACTAAATTTTCACCAAACATCTCAGAAAACAGAATTTGAATGGTCATTTTTTTCAAGGAGCATTCCTAAATAATTACCAAATACGTGAACTTTCCACGTAAGTCTTTGCCTCTCATAGGCAAAATCCCTCGGACGCCCATGAGTTTGTGTGTGTTAAATTTTTAACAACTTTAAACATAAACTGAACCTTAAAAATTAACAAAATAATTTTATTACAAAATTTATTTTTAACATGTCACGCTTTATTTTTTTATTTTAAGATTGCTTTTTGTGGGAAAACTATGCGTTAGTATAAAGCCACAATAGTGGTTTTGAAGCGGTCTAAGGGTTAAAGAAGCTTTCATTGCTCGTTTTAAGAGAGAAACAGACTCAAATTTATAAGTGCTCAAATATTGGATATACTAGAAAATTGCATAAACTATGAACTCACTCCTCTACTTTGAAAATATTATAGTGCCACCTTAACCCTTGAAAAAAAAGGTTAAGTAACATTTAAAAATATTACCAAATTGATTACAGTCTCAAAAAATATTGTTATTTGAGGTCCACAAAAGTTTGGGTAGTGTTTAGATATCGCACACTAAATACAAAACAGTCACAACAACACAAAATTTACAAATTTTTACTTTTTTATGTAAAACTATTCGTAGTTTTAAAAAGAATATGATTCCTTTGACTGTCAATATTTTGTCTCTCTCTTTTATTTTGTCTTTCTCTATAATTTAAAAATAATTTATTATAATTAAAAAATTTATTATTTTTTTGCTTCTCATAGAAATTTAAAAATTTTTGAGTTCTGACTGTTTTGTATTTAGTGTGCGATATGTGAAATATTGTTCAAAAATCGTTTAAGAATATTTTCTTCTGGAGCCTGCCAATTTCCAGTTTCTTGTGTAACTTCCGAAAACATTTTTTATGTTGAAGTTTTTTTTATCAGTATAGTAAAGTGATGCCGGGTTGTCAGTGAAGAAAATTCCTGTTTTTTTTCATAAAAAATAATTATTCTCTCCCTTTTTAACTCTTAGTTTCCACGTTTTTGAATTTATGCATAACAACTTAAAAAACTTTAAACTAAATTTAAAATCAGCCTAACAATCGTAGCTTTCGGTGCAAAGATATAAATACATATAATATTATACAATATATATTATATACTTATTTTATTATTATGGAAATTTTACCATTCTGTATTTACATCAATTTCAAAACCATTTTTATAAATCTTCATATATTTTTTCACTTACAGCTATTTTCTGAAAATTCTGTAACAATAAATTATTAGGCAAAATTTTTTACCATAAGGAAATAATACCCATAGATTGAGATTGAGAAAAACTTTTGCTAGGGGCTACATTTACCTCTCAATTCAAGTCAATTATTCTCAAGTATTGACTCAAGTCAATTCAAAAATATATTCATCATGATCATGATATAATCATTTACAAGGTGGGAATCGCAGTTTTTTGTAGACCAGCAGCAAAACAGATGAAAAATTTAACTTTGTATTGATTTTGACAAGTGTTGGTCGATGCTCTGAGAAAAAAGGGAGGAGTCAAGGCTACCTTGAAAATTAGTATATCATGATCTTGATGAATATATTTTTGAATTGACTTTTTTCAAAAAAATTTTATGAAAATTTAAATGAAAACTTAATTCAACACAGATTAAAACAAAAATGTTATTATTTTCACTTTCTCGTTTTAGGTCATAGTTTTTTTCACTTTTTAACTAAATCAATCTATTTAAGCAAGTGTTTAGCAAAATTCTTGGACGACTTTTAACAGTTGATAAGAAAAACTAAAGATATTTCTTAGAGGTTTATATTCTATATCAAGATCATTCTATTTTAACTGAGAAATAGCGTGTAAAAAAAATATTCCCAACGGAAATAATGATAATTTTATTTTGAAGCGAAGCTTTTTACTCCTCGTTCTGTGATTTGCTTAGAGTGAAACCAGAAAAATTTTCGACAGATTTTTTCTTGGAAATTTTATGGTTTCTTTGTTGCTAATGCTTATTACAACAACAAAATTTAATCATTAATATTAATACTAAAAATATTTGTTGGACTGCCCGTGGGGATCGAACCCACGTCCTCTTAAATGAGAGTCAAATACACTATCCACCAGGCCACAAAGGCTTGTTTGAAATGGTAGTTAATTCAATATTAATTTCAACAGAAGCTATGCTGCAGTAGATCGGCACCGTCTATCAATAGATAGAGGATTGTGTATTTGCTATGCTACCCAATTTGCTTTTATTTGCCACAAGGTGTCTCCAGCATCGGTGTGTTTGTATTGTGAATGCGTTTGTGGTGTTGTTGGTACGAAGAAAATTATCAATGCCCACAAGTGCGTTTTTAAGTGTCAAGAAAAAAAAATGATATCAATAAATATGGAATTAACAAACGCACGCAAGACATCGGCAAGGTATCTAAAATTTTTGTTAAATTTTGTTTCGCGTGCGTTCTTTAATATATATTTTTGGAGCGAAACTTTTTACTCCTCGTTCTGTGATTTGCTTGGAGTGAAATCTGAAAAATTTTAGAGATTTTTCGCTAGGCAGTACGCTGTTGAAGGAAAAAATTTGTTCAGTGCAGCCAAGTTCACAACCATGTGTGAAGAGTTAAAATGGAGAGTCGATGGCATTATATGCCCGTATATGTAATTGGCGTGGAAATTTGACATTCAACAATAAAAAAATAAGCAGTAAATATGTTTTCTGTATATATATTATTTATTTTATGTTATTTAAAACTTTTGAATTTAACAGCTAATTTATTAAGAAGAAAAAATTATTAAGCTATCAAATCTATGTAACTGCGAAAAAGCTTCACTTCTCTCGTGTGTCCAACGACGCACCTGTGTTTTTCAAACAGATTAGTTTTATAAAAATATAAAGTTGAAACACTTTACTATCATTTAGAAAGTCAAACTGATTTAAATGAATTTGGATCGGATTTTCTTCCGAGTGTTTAAAAAATTGTTGAAAATGGCTTATTACGAGCTCTACACTTTGGCCGATTGATCACTATTTTCCCCGCCATTCCATTTTAGTCGAAAAATCCCGAAAAACGGAGAAAATCCCGCCACTTGGCAGCTCTGGAAGAGTATAATGCAATTAATGCATGCTAATGAGAGCGGTATAAATGCGTCTTCAAAAGTTTAAAAATGATTTTTCATTAAAAAATTCGCGCACTTATCTATTGTAAGCAGCAGCTGATCTAAGATCTTCCTAAGGTTTCAACGGCTGGCGTGATAGAACCGTAAATTTTCATTGATAAACCAATATCAAAGAATTTTCTTTTAGTTTATAATGTAATGTCGGCAATGAAATAAAAAAATCATGCCAACACCAGTTTTCAACAAAATTTTTAAGTTTGAAGAAAAAAAACGAACATTTAGAACAAAAAAAAAATAGTTTTTGACTTAAAAACAATAACAATACTTTTTTTTATAGTTCATTGACAGTTTGTAATTCCTCACATTTTTTAAACAATCTAGTCAAGTTAATTCAATGAATAGTTATTGTTTAATTAGTGCCACCAGTTTGGAAAATCTTGTTTAGAGTAAAACGCCTTTAAAATTTGATCAGTTAGTTTTTGTCTGTGCGCGCTTTTTTATTACGCTTTCAAACGGCTTTATTTTTTTTTTTTTTTTGTTATTGTTTTAAATATTGCTGTTATATTCAAGATTTATATTCTTCGATAGTTGAACTATCTGTTTCATCAATATTTACATTTTTTTTAAAGGATTTTCTACCCGTAAAGCTATAACAGCATTCTTCTACAAACTTGAAAACGTGTCACGTTTTTGTTTCAATCACTATTTTAGACAGACTTTTAGACAAATTTAAGTAATGTAATGTAAATTAATTTGGATAAACCCAATATTTGTGATGCACAACAAAACTAATAAACTTTCATATTTTTTCCCCCCCTAAACGATTTTCAACAATAAAAATCTAATTGTATTAAATTATTCATCTCTCCTCTATATTTTAAATTTCTTTTTATTTTAAACAATACGTATTTGAATAGTGGTGTTGCTTTCTGTAAGCGGACGTGCTTATGATCTTCAATACATAAGTACAACAAACATGTTTCTTCTCAATTATCTTGTCTTGGTGTTCGATTCAGAGATCAAGAATCACTCAAACTCTTTGACTCAATTTGAGTTTATTGCTATCTCATTTGCACTGGTGGTCTTCGGATTGACGCACAAACGAGGAGAACTTTGGGCATCCCAAACTAAATAGCGGAAAGTTTAAAACTGGTTTATTATGCAGCTTTCTCAATGCTATTGAGTCATTGCTTATCTGGTCATCATTGTGCTCAGTAAACTTTAAAGTTAAGCGCGCAGTAACAAAAAAATTTTAAATATAGACAAAATGTACGACTTAAATTGTTTGTTTATTCTAAGTATTTTTGTTGTTTTGATCACAGCAACAAGGACGTTAGCAGATGAAGTGACTCCATTGGATGTCTTTAGCCAGAAACCACAGCAACACTATGATGTTGCAGCATTAAATGCCTATGATGACTTTGATGCATACGTTCCATACCGAAGTGATCAGCACGATCACTTCTCGTGGTCTTTGCTTAAAGAAATTCTATTAGAGGAACAACAGAAGAACGTTATCATCTCGCCTTTTTCAGTAAAACTGGTTTTAGCGCTGCTTTCCGAGGCAGCAGGCAATAATACTCAAACACAAAAGGAGCTTTTTTGCACTCTGACAGACATAAGATCGCCGGATAATGTACGCGGTTTCTATAAAAAGATCTTGGCCGTACTCAAGAAGGAAAATCCTTATTTTACGCTAAATTTAGAAACAAAATTATATGCAGATGAGTTCATTGAACCCCAACAGAGATACGCCGCAATGCTGCATACATATTACGATACGGATATTGAACGTTTAAAGTTTGCCGATTCACAAAAATCTGCTGAGATCATAAATAAATGGTGTAGCAATGTTACCAAGGGACGCCTGCCACAACTGGTTACTGAGGATAATATACAGAATAGCGTGTTGTTGATGGCAAATGTTATCTATTTTAATGGTCTGTGGCGCAGACAGTTTAATGAAACTTTCGCTGGTGTTTTCTTTAAAACACCCATGGATCAGGTAAAGGTCGAATATATGGAACAAACTGAATCATTCTATTTTTACGATTCGGCCAACTTGGATGCAAAGATACTGCGTTTGCCCTACAAGGGCAAGCAATTGTCCATGTTCATACTTTTGCCAAAGACGAAAGCTGGTTTAGATGTCCTGTCGCAGGATTTGGAAAACGATCAGTTGAAACGTATGCAATGGATGATGGACGAAATTAAGGTTAAAGTTACCATTCCAAAGTTCAAATTCGATTACGATAAGGACATCAAGCAGACCCTTATGAAATTGGGCATCAATGATATCTTCACAGATGACGCTTCGTTGCCAGGTCTGGCAAGAGGCGCTCAGTTGCCTACCAAGTTGAGAGTTTCGGACATCTTCCAAAAGGCTGGTATCGAAGTTAATGAGAAGGGCACCGAAGCATTTGCAGCAACAGTTGTGGAAATAGAAAACAAATTTGGTGGCAGCAGCACTATAGAGGAGTTTAATGTTAATCGTCCTTTCATTTTCTTCATTGAAGAGGAAGCTACAGGCAATATTCTCTTTGCCGGAAAAGTAATTGACCCAACTGCATAGTGCCTTCAAAATTATTAACAAGAGATGTGTTGTGAAATATAAGAAAAGTTAAGTCTTGAAAAAAAAATAAAAAGTATTTTATTTAAACTAAAAAAAATATGCCAGTAATAAAGCAAGATTCAAGAAACAATGTGTTATCTATTTAATTGAAACTCGTTCCAAGTAATTATTGCTATTTTTACTTTACGCTCGAAGAGAAACCTTCAATGCTTTCATCATGCTTCAATGCGTGGGTGACACATGAAATGGAAAATAAATTAAAAATTTTGTGATATAGAAAAATCTGCTTAAAACAGTCTTCGTTTGATGAAGATAAGAGAAAAAATGTACGCTTCAATATTTTAAAAACGCAGAAAAATGTTTGGTTCTAAACGCATAGAAAATGTCTTAGTGGAGTCAATAATTTCAGTATAATTTTATTGTTTTCCCACACTGCGCGACCACATAATTGTCGCTTTATTACTAAAGGAGTGTCTTGAATTGCTTAAATATGCATAACATTGAATCTCTACGTACTCAAATAAAAAAAAAATATGATAAAAGCTTTTTATTTAACTCAATCTGATCAATTTAAACAGCGAAATCGTGTTATGATAGTTTTTTATAAGTCACACAAATCTCTGTATGTATAACCATAGTTTAATTAATTTTTTAACAAAACAAAGCCGTTCAGAAATGGATGCTACTTTAGTATATTCTACAATACCAGTTTTAAAGCACGCTGCTGTATAATGCGGAAATGTTTAATTTACATTAAAAATTCAAGTAAAACTAATGTTTATGATTCTTCCTTCTCAGCTTAATTTAAATAATTGTGATTATAAAAAATAAGTTCAAATATGAAAGCATGTTGATCCCAGCTTACAAGCATTTCGTACGTAGAGAATTCCGTTCGGAAAAGTAAAATATTTTTTTAAAAATTTTATCAAAACTAAAGAGTCAAGAATTAGAAATCAGAGTTATAAGAAATTCTAGAATAATGTTAACAAAGTGTCAATTCCGTTATACAAAAATATTGCATAATTAGTGGTGGAAAACGTCCGATAGTACTTTCGTCACTATCGATGGTTTATAACTTTTGCGAATATCGTTGGTAACAAATTCATTTTCGAGAGTGCTCCGATAGTGATTTGAACTATAGTCGTTAGTTTGCACATACAGAAAATGAATTTTTAAAAAAATAGTAATTGAAAAAAAAGTGTAAAAAGTTTTTTCTAGGGATGTGACGGAGCTACGCATCCGCAAAAAATCGACATCCGCATCCACACCCTCATTTTTCACTTTTTGATATTCGCATTCACACCCGCATCCGCAACAAAAATCCGCATTCATAAAAATTTTTCTTATCGACACAAAAACGTAATTTAAAAAAGACATTTTCATTATGCTTCATTGTGAGCTTCGAAATCGGTTAAGAATCAATAAAGCATCAACTTGCAGTTTAAAAATATAATTACCGTTGATTGATTTTGACTATTAAAAAAGTTTTCAATATGATTTTGATCATTTAATTCCTACACTGAGGGAAATATGTGTTAAAATTAAATGAAATTGTGTTCATATTAAACGAGTATGTTTTTGAAATAGAGTTTTAACAATTTCATTTAAGTTAAACACAATTGTTTGTAAAGCTTTTATTTTCAAAACAATGTTTTTGAATATACTTTAAAAGTAAACATTTTCAGTTTAAAAACATTTATTTAAAAATAAAATTTAAAACAAAAATTTTTATATTGAAAACAAATATTTTTAAGCCCCATTTTTTCGATGCCATTTTTTTCGATGCCCTGGGACTCCTCGAATACTAAATGTAACATCCATTCGATGAAGTTTTTTTGTTTTATTGCAGCTTAAAATATTGAAATATTTTATATATTAAAATAATTAATTAGTTTTTATTTCATCCTACCTTCAAATTTTGTAAGTCCAATTAAAAAATATATTGAAACAATCAAATGTTTTTTCTTAGTTTGGTCTCAATTGACTGCTCAATAATTCTACTACACATAATTTTTTAATTCAATCTCAGATAGCGAAGTATTTTTTGTTATAAAAATGTAATATGAGAAAATTATACAAAAAAAAATAAGCTTTATAAATGAATGAGAATATGAAATGAGAATTATACAAGAAAAAAATTTAACACGCTTGTTTTAAAATGTAACCATATATTATAGAACTCGGTAGGGGGGAATTTTAAGGGTTCCTTAATTTGGATTTTGGATATAAAAAAATAAATACAAAATGGCTAAACTAATATGGCAACTGAAAATCCAAACACATATTACATATTACATACACATACTACATATTTGTAGTTTTCGAGACACAATTTTTCAAATTTTATACTCAAAAAACGTTTTCAATATCAAAACTAATCTGTTAAATATCAAGGCAATTCTTTAATTTTTGTGAAATTAATAAATTTCTTGCTATCTTACAGAACACCAGCTATCAGATCTTCTTCAAAATTATATTGAAAAAATAATACTACAACAGTAGTGTAAAATAGTAGTTTTGCGAGCTCAAAATGCCGGCAAAGGTGTTATCGGTCGAATAGTCAAAATTTTAATAAAATCGGTGCAGCGGTTTTTGACCTTACCGGCAACAAAACAAAAGACAATTCTTGAGTTTAATTTGCATATACTTAATAGTAGATCTGTTTCCGTACTCGATTGTAATAACTTGAAAGCTCCTAGAACGTGATTCCGTACTTTTTCTAGTTCAGAAGAGAGAAGAACAAGCATAAAATCGCTCTCTCGAGCTCGAAAATTGCTTGAAGTGTGCTGGAAAAAATTTGTTCCAGCTTCATAGGAACAAACATCAAGAAAAATAAGCAACAAGAAGGACAAGCAAATGTCAATTTGTCATTATCGCTCAAACTGTAATTATTTCTTGCGATTATTACAGTTTTTTTCCAACATGTACTGTCATGAAAAATGTTCAGCCTGAAAGTATGCACAGAAAATTAATTTGATACTTATCAGTGACATGTTTGCCTTTTATGTATGTGCATACTTTCAGGTTAAGCCTTTTCCAGAACAGTATATTGTAAAAGCACTGTAATAATGACAAAAAAAAAACTACAGTTTGAGCGTTAATGCTTCCAACCCGTCGTAAGACCCGTCCAACGACAGGTAGGACGGAACTTAGTTGTTAAATATCAATAAATAGCAACAAATAAATAATCAGTCTAATTCCGAATGAAATCTCGCCGAGAATTGAAACAGGGAGTTTTCATTTTTTAGACGGGGGATAATGCTTTTAAAGATTTTTTTTTTGTAATCTTAAAAATTGACTATGAATGCAAATATTTGCATTAACATTTTTAAAAATTTTTAATTGAAATTTTAAATTCACATTTAAAAAAAATACGAAAATTCCCTTTTTTAATTCCAGAAAGATTTCATTTAGAATTGGACTGAATATAAATAGCAATAATTGTTGAAATTTGTTTTTGAAAATGGCTTAAAAATTAATTAATTATTAAAACTAATATAGCATGTTACAAGTTACAATTGGCGCTGTTTACGTTTGATAGGCAATCAGCTGTTTTTGTCCATGAAACTAGACGTACTTGCCGTACTTTTGGCACTGTTCTCAAATTTAATTTTACTCTCTCAGATTGAACTTTACTCGACAATGTGTACGGAAACCATAGCTGTTAAATAATGATAATCTGTTAACTAATCGTAATCATTAGTAATTTGATTGTTTTTTATAAAAAGGTGAAATAATTGATTTAGTACGATTCTTTTTTGTTCGACTCAATAATCAAATGATTACGATTACAAATAGTCAAATTATAATCACTATTGAGATTACAAAAATAACCAAAAACAAATCAAAAGTAATAATTTTTGATTATTTTTATAATTTTAGTCTAAAATACAAAAAGATTTGTGAATATTTTTTTTAACAAAGATTATCAAAAAACAAGAACGAGAAAAATATATTTCGACATAAATAAAACAACTCCAAAAGTACTATTTGCCTTCATAAGAACTTATTTTTCTAAAGAAAAATCGGGCAATGATTGCCGTCTTCAACTATTTACTATACCGGCAAAAGAAAATAGTCGATTAACCTTACTTTACGTTTGGTAGTTTAGGCAAAAATTCTTAAAATAATCAAAAAGAATAAAAATAATCTCCAAAAGTAATTACTTTTGATTATTTTTGATTATTTTCATAGTCTCAAATAATCGTGATAATCGTAATAAATTACTAATCAGTAATTTCTCTCTGAAGGATTATATAATGATAACAATTCATTTTAAAAAATAATCTAATTGATTACTAATCGTAATTGCAATTTAACAGCTATGACGGAAACACACCTATTATAAAGTGCTGTATGCGCGATTAAATAAGTTTCACTTCATAATGGTATCAAAAAAATTTCACAGATTCATAATAAGATCTTACGCTGCGGTGGTATGTAATTTTTATACAAAATTTGTTTATAATTTTTTTTTTAATTTCAACCCTTGATCAAACTCAGTAATTTATCTCACATATATGTATCATAATAAATTAAAAAAAATCGTTAAATTGACACCAAAATTATTGAAGTTTCTTCAGATATACAGATATTCTGTACAATGAGCCAGAGTGGTAATGTTTTTTTTTGTTGTTAAATTTATTTAAAAAAAATAAATTGTGGAATACCGTTTAAATTAATAAACTTTGCTATTAGCTTAAATTTTTTAAGACTTACATGATCATTTAATAAAATGTGTACGTTATTGATAGGCTAGAGCAAGGCTATTTTGTTTACATTTAGTACGATTTACCGGCTTAATCAGGTAGTAGAACAATATTGAAATTTTATTGACTCACCTCCACCACTCGATAGAACAGCCGGCTGCTGTGGTGCGAAATGCATTTTGTTATTCCTTTGATGATTATTCTGGTTTTGATATGGTGCTGGTGGATGATGGAAGTGCGCTGGTTGTTCCATTTGTGGATTGTAATCAAATTCATTGGGATATTTTATCTGGGGCCCACCACCTCCTGTTGGTCCAGATGGACGACGACGTTGTTGTTGTTGCATGCTATTATTACGATTGTTGCGATAAGCATGTTGTGGGTATAGCTGCTGCTGCTGTTGTTGTTGTAAATTCTGATTTAATGACGTTTCATTTGAATCATTAAATAAATTTTGCATAGCTTGTAAACGTCGACCACCATTAATGTTGGAGCCAACGGAATGACGATTATTTGTATGCTGAGTATTCATAACAATTGCACCTCCACCTGCTTGCTGCTGCTGTTGTTGCTGACATTGATTGTGTTGTTGTTGTTGCTGGCATTGATTATGTTGTTGTTGATGTTGTATTTGTTGTTGTTGCTGCTTGACTGCAGCAGCAGCAGCAGCAACAGCATTTAGATGCAAAATTTTCTGCATGCCCAAAATATTTGTTTGTTCCTCTAGTTTACGCTTCATTAGAGCATTATGCATAATAAAATTAGCATGAGTTTGTAATTCTTCCTGAGATATTTGAGTAGGTACATGTGGAGCACTTAATTGATGACGTTTATTAAGTCCTTGTTGATGCTGTTGTTGTTGCTGCTGGGCAGCCAACGTTTGCTGCACGATAGCCAAGTTTTGTAAATTTTGCAATTGATTAACAATGATATTATTCGAAAATATTTCCAATTGTTGCTGCTGCTGCTGAGCAGATGTAAAAGTCAAAACAGCAGTAATAGCTTCACGATCACGTTGTGGCAAGCGCGGATTGGCAAGTTGAATGAGCAAGCCATGCTTTGAGATCTCACCTGTGAAATTGAAGAAAGTGGGTGGATTTGAAGTGTTAATTACGATTACATTTTTAATTTTCTCTCAAACATTTTTTTTAACTGTTCTATTATTTTCTATTTACACAAGTTTTATAAATTGCTTAATATTTTAAAAATTTAATTGATGTTATTAAAGAATAGGCTGAAAAAATAGGCTCAAAAAAAGTTCCGTGATTTGATGTAATTAGTGGAGAGCTGAAAATCGGTTAAACAGCTTCGTTCACATCGAAATGAAGAGATTTGGAGTTTTTGCAAATATCTTAAAATCAGTTGATCCCTCTGAAAGTCATGGGTAATAAATTGTGGAGCACAAAATACTGCACCAGTATTACACCTGATCTTAAATAAAACTTATATTTTAAGTGAATTGTTAAGAATTTTGAACAAAAAGGTTTTAAAAGGTTATTTTAAAAATCAGTTTAAGGCTAAATGCTAAAGTTGATAATTGAAAAGGTGGGAAGAATGCTTCCCACTATGACTTTAAAGGTTAATCCAAGCAAGAACTAGTGTTGTTTTAACTCCCAAGCAAATTAATTGCCCCTTAGCTTCCCTCCACATGAACGGTAAAGATCTTGTGGAGTCAACCGCTTTTGATGTTCTGGACATATCAAGTAAATCTGGGGCCGAATCGCCGCTTCCGTAACGTACAACTCGTCACGTAAAATTGTGTTAATTGAATGCAATTCAATGACTAGTTGAAGACGACTCCGTGACGAGTTGTACGTTCACGGAAGCGGCGATTCTGCCCCTGATCTATTCAATGTGTAGAAAGGATGGCCAAGTGTCTAGGTTTTTTTAAACGGTGATGGGTCGCTGGTCAACGACGACGAGGGAGACCATGCCTCCGATGGATGGACCAGGCTGAGGAAGCCCTAACCGCACTTGGTGTATCCGATTGGAGAAGGCGCGCGCAAAGCAGAAGCGCCTGGCGAGAGCTGATGAGGTCGGTCGAAATCCGGACACGGGTTGTTACGGCCACCTAAGTAAATAAGTAAGATGGGTTAATAAGACATAGAATTCATGACATTATTTGGAGCTTCTGAACCCAATTCTACATCGTGCGATATATTTGATAGGGAATAAAAACATTTCAACTCTCATAAAACATCACATTACAGAGATAATTCGTTCTTCGGAGGCACATTGAGATTATGTAATGATCTAAATACGAGCGTGTTTTCGACAGTATCGAACTTATTTTAATTTTAAACTATCTTTCTACCTCCCAACTAAACTATCACACGTTTTCCCAATCACCACAATGTACATTTATAGGGGTCACCTACGTTTAAGTCTAAGAAAAACGGTTTTCGCGTAAATGAATATTAAAAGAATTGGTTTAAAATTTATTGATATTCAATATCACATTCAATTACTGAAATCTATATAATAAGGAGAAATCTACTTTCAAAATTAGACCAAATTAGATGTCAAAAAATTTCTTAAATTCTTAACGCTTGCATTACCTAAGCGTAACATGTGGTGGCGTAGCGGGACGTAGCATAGCGGGCCCGAAATCGTAGTGCAACGTTTTGGCACTCGTTTTTTTTTCTACTAGTATTAACTTCTCTCAATTAGAGACTGTATACTTTTTGAAGTGAAACTTTTATAGCCGAGTATACAATACGGCGAGCTGGATGGGGCGTAAAACCAATGTAACGAAATGGTTCTTATGAAAACAACAACACCGCAATACGCCACACTGGATGTATAAAAACGAAAAAAATGGCTATTTAATAATTTTTCATATTTTCGCTTTCACCGAGGATTGAACACACTACGTTTGGATCCACAGTCGGCTGTTCTACCAACTGGGCCACGGAGACATATCTATTTGAGTAGCTCATACTTAAAAAAAAAAAAACGAAATGGCCATTTCAGTCCTTGAAAGGACTTTGACCGAACTTCTTATAATCAATTGTGTTGTGCGTGTTGTGAAATGTTTGAACACAAATGATCGAGAACTGGACCTACATGTTTTACGCCGATTCCGAACGGCTTATGTTCTCAAGAAGCTTTTCATGGCAATTTTTACTCTCTGAGGTTTGCCATTGTCTGCAGAGAGGTGACGGCCGAACAGAAAAATTAATTCAATTGAAAAAATTTTCTGTGTCAGATGGAGGATTCGATCCTGGGTTCTCTGGCGTATGAGACACACACTCTACCCACTACGCCACGGCCGCCACCATAAACTCATACTTATGTTAAATTTTACAATCAGTAGTTCTTTTCTTTCTTTTATGATTGAATTGAGTCTTTCGTTCAATACTCTGCACGTATATTACAATCTAAAAATGTTAATCTGAACGTAGCTTTCTTCAGAATATTAGCATACTTTTAGGCATTTCTCAAACTGAGTTAATAAATTCAGAAAGCAATTTTCGAAGTAGGCCTTGCATTGATTGATTTGGAAACAACACATGCTGCAATATTAACGAATGCAACTTTGAATCTAAAATTTGTTTTATCCATAGATCTGTGAATTTTCATATAAATACCATATCTTCATATAATTCAAATGCCGTTTTTAACAAACATTTATATCGAAATTAAAAAAAATCGCATGCTGTGATATTGAACACACAACCTAACGGTTACAAGTTCTTCGATTATCAACTGAGTAACCCGACTACCTACTCTGCTTTTAAATAAATTAAACAAACTTGCTGCATAAGCCAGACTTGCAGAATACTCTTTAACGCGTCTGGCTTATATTCGTCAATAACAGACTTGCAGAATACTCCTTAACTAATCTGAATTGGTTTCGTCAACATTAAAAAAAAAAAAACAGAACAAGGAAACAACGAAAACAGTACAACACGCTATAACGGATCCGGCTTGTGTTCGTTCATTAAAAAATTTGTCGAAAATTCTTCAACCTTTCTGCTTTGTGTTCGTTCATGTTCGTTCAGCTCCACAAAGGCTTATATCAAGGTATATTTAACAAGGTAGTGTCGTCTCGGAGCGGCGGGTACCGCAGCTGTCAAACACATACAATATTATTATTTGCAAATTTTGTTATTTGTTTTGCTTTTATTCGTAAAAACCTGGTTTTAACAGGTGCGGTACCCACCACAAGAGAGAATTTTAGCAACTAACACTCCCTTGTCTCATTATACCATGGGCTTATATATCGGGATAATTTTTTCGTTAAAAATAGCAATATATATCATTTTAAAAACGTGGTGTATTAAAGGCCTCTGGGAGTTTTTTGAAGAAAAAAAAGACACCATTTAAAAACTTTTTTGAAGCTGTGTTTCATATAAGACCAACATTTTTTTACATTATTAATGTATAACTATTGAAGATTTATCCCTGAAATGTTGGTCTTAAAATATTCGTCGATAAGGAAGAAAAAAGCAATACCGAAAAAGACCTTAAAAATTTGCGGTGAGCAAGATATCTGTAGACATCTTTTAATAGACATATTTTTTTCGGTTTAGTAAAGATCTCTTGGGAGTTTAATCGTATAAGATTTTTTTTTTTTTGGATACATACTTTTTTATTTATTTATTTTATTTATTTTCGTGCACAAAAAATGAAAATTTTCGTTTTACGCCCACCATTTTCTCAAATATTAATATTTTTCAAAAATCAGTGATTAAACGCTCCATAACTCTTAAACAAACCGGAAAAAGATTTTTTTTTTTTAGGTCAACCAGTGTTCAGATATCCCCGCAAATAAAAAATCTTTCGCGGCATTGCACTTTTCTACCTTATCGACGAATATTTTTGGCCAAAATGTCAGAGATAAATCCTTAATAGATATACTTTATGATATAAAAATTTTCTAAAATAATTTTTCTTCGAGAAACTCCCGGAGGCCCTTAATGGAATGCATTACGGATATATCAAAGATTACAAGCCGGAAATAATCTGATCCAAAAAAACATGTAAAAGAAAATCGAAAAATATAAAATGGAAAATAATTTTTTCATATTGCTGTCCTGTTTGTTGACGAAACTTCTGCAACGATTCCGTAATATATTCATGTACGAAAAATCTCAACATTTCTGTATTGCGTTCGTGGGAATTTTATAGGGGATTTTCGTCAATGAAATGTATGGTCGAATCAGAATGTTTTGTCAAAGATGAAGAAAAATCGTTCATGAATCGTTTATCAATTTTTGAAGACTTGGACTACTGGGAAATATCTTCGCAAATGCAACATAAAATACGATGCAAGTCTTTTACCGAAAAATGCATCAACATTTTTAACTGTGTAGGCACGGAAAAATAAACCTAAGCAAGTATGCGCGGTAGCATAAGGTCAGTGCTTGTGACCACGAAGCAAAGGTTTAGTGGTCCTTTCTGCAGTTGAAATTTTTTGCTTTTTTTTTAATTAAAAATATTCACAATTTTACTGGCAGTTTGTGTTTTTTTTTTTTAAGAAAAATTTAAAATAAATTATACAAATAAAGCCCGAGTTATAATCGATTAATGATAATTTTGGATAAACAATCAGCCAAACACGGAAACAGAAAAGGGAGTTTCCGTTTTAAAGATAGCAGATATAGACATCACATTTTTTGTTTTTAAAATTTAATTACATTAAAAATTTCCAAAAAGTTCTGAAGTTTTATCTGAAAAACGGAAACTGCCTTTTCCGTTTCCGTGTGAAAATTATTCAGTAACTGTCAATAAACAAAAAGGAAAATTAATATTTCCCATTATATCGCCTTGTTGAAAATACTAGTTGGCTTTATGAAAAAAGACAGTTCTTGAAGTAATACCGGTATGAAGGCAAAGTGCTTGTTTACCATATGGTTGCACTGAAGGAGGGAATGTTAATAATATAAATTAGCAACCTTCCCAGCAAATCTATTTTTGGTTAAAAGTTTCACTTCTGCCGTCGTGGCGGCCACACACACATTTTTTTTTTTTTTTATATATAGTACATATTCAATTTTACAATTTTTGATCAGCCCTTTATATATTCAAATTAATCGTTCGATTTTAGATGGAAAACGAATGTCAAATGTCAAGAATAGCGAAGTTTATTATTTACAAACTAATGTTTTTTACACATATACGTATACACATATACATTTTTTTTTAAAATTTTGGCGTTTTTTATGAGAGAGTTAAGAAATATCGATTAAATAAAGATATTGACTTAAAAATTTTTGTATACTTTTAAAGATGCATTTAATTTTTCAAAAATAAAATTTTTGTGATAATTTCTTCGTAATAATTAATCCCTGAGGCACCATTACTCAAAGGCTAATCGAAATTTTTTGTGGGTCTTAAGCAACTATTTTTCGGGGTTCGAATCGAGTTTTTCAAGGTCTACAAAATAGTATGCATCTACTTTTACCTTCAAATGTAAGCATTTTTTATATTGTATTCAGCGAGCCACAATTTTTGTAGAAATCAAAAATTTTGGAAAAAACTCGATGTAAATCTCTAGTCTTAAGTGTGTACTAAGTGGAATTATTTTTTAAGATTTTCCAACTCCGAGATATTCTGCCCGCCAAAAGAGACCCTTTTTTTTCCTCAGGGATTTTCTTATTATGCTTAGTTTTCATTATGTCAGTTTTATGACAACATTAAAATTTAATCACTTGAAATATCAACTAAATTTACCTATTCTAAATATTCTGTATAGCATAATTCAATAATTCAGTTGCTTATAATTTTCCCAACATTGTCCAATGTAAAAAAAATCTTAAGATGTTATCATTTTTCACTTGATTGACAACGAATGACCATTGAAAATGATATAGTGAAATCCAAGCATTACAAACAAAGATGTCAACAAAAAAAAACAAATCATTTTTTCAAAAATTGAATATACAACATTTTTAAATCAATATCTTTAACCGTTATATCATAATCCTCTCATAAAACACACCTGAATTTATCACAAAAATGGATATAAGCTCCCTTAATGCGTGGTACATTTTATAAATGCATTTTTATGGAGAACCTATTTATCAAAATTAGTATCAATAGTATCAAAATAGTATCAAAATTAGACAATGGTAATTTTTTATTAAAATTTTAAATTAGCGGGTTAAAGTTTATAATTATTTTTTTTTAGATTTTTTTTTACAATTTTTGACTCAAATAAATAAGGCTCCAGATACAAATGAAATAAAAAAACAAGTATTTAGTTTAGGACCACTTGAGATTATTTTTTATAGTAAATAAGTCGGGATGGTTTTTTAAGATTTTTTATTCCCTATTTTACTCTAAGAGTGTGAATATTCGATTATTATTTTTAAGTGCAATTTAAGAAAATCTGTAAGAACAGATTTGGAAATTTTCCACGTAATATACCAACACCCCGTTTAAGCTTTCAGCTGCAAAAGAAAGCGCAAAACTGTATTTTGTATTTTCGCAAGTTTCCTTTTGTAGCGACGATATCTAAAAATTTCGATCATTTGTGTCATATTTGGAAAAGTTAACATGTGATAATGTTCGTACTTAAAAACTTAAACAAGAAAACTTAACAACACTTACCTTTTGCTAAGCCTAGCAATAACATCTGAGCTTCAGGACGGTTTAAAATTGCTTTCAGTTGCAAATTTGCAACAAGAGCGGCTTGTTGCTGTTGTTGTTGTAAATATTGTTGCTGCTGATGTTGTTGAAATTGTTGCTTCTGTTGATATTGTTGCTGTTTGAGTACAAAATTCGAGAAATTCTCATTGTTGAAAAGATTCTGTGTTGTGGTTTCATCAGTTTTAGCAACTGAATTAACATTTAGCTGGCCAATTAATTTTTTAAAATTTTCCGAATTGCGATTAAAAGTGTTGCTGTTATTGTTTAAATCACAAGGAATATTTTTCTGACTATTATTGTTGATGTTGTTGTTTGTGAGAGAACTTCGGCGCCATTTAGCTTCCAATTGATCGACAGAAGGTATTTCGGTTAAATTTACATTGCTGCCATTCTGTTGTATTTGATTCGCTTCTTGGGCTGGATTTGTTTCATTATTGTTATTGTTTATAGCATTGCCCAAGGCATGCTTAAAGAATTCATTAAGTGTGCCAGATGAATCACTTTTCTCCATCTTTTCATTTGAATTTGAATTAGAAGTTTTTGCATCTGAAAAGAATGGTAAAAATCTTGAGCTTTCATTTTGGTTTTGCTGTTCACCGCCATTTAATGTTTGCTGTGGAATCGTTCCATTTTGATTATTGTTTTGCAGATTAGACTGCGAAACCTTAGTTGATTCCGCAAACTGGTCGAATTGAAACGGAATCAATTTATTATCCTCCTGTTGGAATTCATCGGCTTGAGTTTCATTACTATGTTCATAGCTACTGTTATTGGAATTATTTTTAACAATATATTTTCCTAATTTTGAGTTGTCGCCTTCTTGTTCTTGTCGCCAATTTTCTTTTGAGTCCCCAGCGTTTTCGTTCAACTGCCGATTTTCCTTCGTCTCGTCATTAATTTCTTCATTACTTTTTTCGTTTAATAAAAGTTCTTCATCCTCATCGAAACCACAAAGCTCAATCGTATCTAAACGTGATGTTGGACCACAGCTAAACCATTCAGGCTCTTCATTCTGATTCCTATAGCGACGATGATATTTTTCATCGGATTCGCGTTCTTTTGGTTTAGAAACGACAAGGAATCCAGACATGACCCGTTTGACATAGTTTGCATTGGCTGCATTTAAATGACTTTTTTCTTTTGTGGCTCCGCGTTGAAGATGAACGTCACTGCTAGTATTTGTCAGTGAGCCACCATTTTTAAATAATTGCAAGAATTGCAATTTAGACGAAATGTTGTCGCCCTCTTGCTGTTTCGAAGTTTTATTCATTTTAGTTACCGGACCCTCTGACGTCACCATGCTGTCCCATTTTGGTTGTTGCATTCGACCACTTCCAATGCGACGTTGATTAGCAATAATTGCTGAATCCTTTAATTGATAGTGAGTATAGAATAAAAAAAATATAGTGAGTTTTATTATTATTGGAGTGAGAAATTATTGAAGAAAGATTTTAATGGTGTAGTGAGAATACAAATGTATTTATTTAATTATTAATTTTAAAAACAAAAATAATTTTCTATATGAAAATGTTTGCTAAAGAGCACTTTTAAAACACCGATGGATATTACTGTACTAATTTTATTCTGGCTGAAATTCATTACAGTAATAGTTTTACTCTAATACATATGAGATGAGCTGGGGTTTTAATCATAAATCCAGTGTATGCAGTGAGAATGACCAAGTATGTGTGAAATGCAGTAATACAGGGCATTCCTATAGAGAAAATGAGTTTTTGAAATGCATAAATTCAAATGCATTCATCAAAGCAAAAGAAAGTTGCACCTCAACGATTTGAATGTAAACCATGATTGCAGAGACAGTATATGCAGCACATTACAGCGAAAATTGAGAGTAGAAGCCGAAAAAGTAATGTACTAGCAATCAAATTTAAAGTTCAAATTTAAATCGGCTCGGTTCTGTTTGAAAATCCGATTTTTTGGGGATTTTTTATAAATTTAAAAAAAAATATGCATTTGGTATTTACGAGAAAAAGCACAAAGCATCTATTTTGATGTTAGATTTGGTGAAGGATCTGATTCTGGACTTGGAATTACCGAATAATTTTAATCCGGTGCCACCAAACTCATTGAAAACTGAGATTTTCGATTATTTTCATACTATTTTTTTCATGCTTACCCTTAGGTCGATCTTGATGACTTTTAAAAAAAATTTTATGAAATAAGGCCATTTTTTGTGCACAGTAACTAAAAAAAAAACAAAAAGTTTGACTATTTTTGGAAGAGATTGAATTTTTTTTTTTTTAAGTGATTTTTGAAAGTACCACAGTAGAAAATGAGTTTGGTGGCACAAATTGGGCGTTAAGGAACTTTTATATAGATTAATCGTTCAAGTTATGCAATGATATATATAATACAGGGAAGGTTTCTTAACTCCAATATAAAATAATGAAAAATAATGAATAAGCTTAGGGTTTCATTCATGTGAGTTATCAATTCTACAGTATATGTAACTAAAAACGCTATACGAACAAGATTTTTATGAAAAATCTGTTTTGATAGTACTCAGCTGAGGAGCATTCACATGAAACAGAAACAATTTAGTAGTGGCGAGATGCAGTCGAATGCTTACGAAACGTTACCTACACGCGGGACCAAATGCTTACAATAGTTTGCCGGACAATATAATAAAGTATCGATTAGTTAATTTAAAAATAAATTGAGAAAATACCTCCTAACAAATTATTAATAAAAATTTGTAAAAACTTTGTACATACACTAGTGGCAATTCCCATAAACTCAGTTTTGCGTAATTTAAAAAAGAGAGCTTATCGTCTCTATTTTGGCATTAAAAAAGAAAGTTTGCTTAGAGATTAGTTTTTGTTGGTTTACTGAAAATAACCGTATGTGTACCGTTATTTAGTGATCGTGTCATTTGAGTGATCGTACAAAAATTCAACTGAACTAATGTTTTCGCAGTGCTTCAACGTGGCAGTTCATATAAATTCAGCTAATTGAATTGCTTAGTTTAACGAAAATTTTGCTAATTCTAGGTAAGAAATGACTTTTTATAGTGTTTTAGTCTTTTTTGTGGCTACAGAGCCCGTGTTCGTTTCATCTCTTTTAGAATTGTGAAAATGCCGAGAGGAAAGTTGCTGTCGCCTGAAGAAAAAGCTAAAATTGAGGCATTTAATGAAGTAGGGCTATCGACGCGTGAAATAGCGGTAAAAATTGGAAGATCTCAAACCTTAATTTGTAATTATTTAAAACTACGCGAATCTTATGGTAAAAACGTGAGATATGACCGAAATACTAAAGTTACCCCAAGGCAAAAACGACAGATAATCCGATTAGCCACGAAAGAGAAGATGATGTCGGCAGAGATTGTGCGAAGTCTCGATTTGCCAATAAAGAGCAGACGTGTTCGACAAATTTTGAAGAAATCAGACCGAGTTGTTTACACCAAACGCCTCAAAAAACCTCCATTGACTAATGCTCATAAAGCCAAGAGATTGGAATTTGCGGAAAAATATATTCATTGGCGTGAACAGTGGTCCAATGTTTTATTTAGTGACGAAAAACGCTTTAATTTAGATGGTTCTGATGGCTTTCAATATTATTGGTATGATAAGTTGGTCGAAAAAGAAGTCTGCATGAGTCGAGCATCGTCAGGCTGGTTTGGGCCGGTTTTGGCATTAGTGGAATGACGGAAATTGCATGGGTTCCTCAAAGAATGAACTCCTCCATCTACTGCGAACTCCTGGAAACGATGATGATAGAGAGAGCAGAGGAACTTTGTGGTCCAGACTTAATTTTTCAGCAGGACAACGCCGCAATTCACCGCTCCAGAGAAACAATGAACTTTTTTTGCGAGAAAAATATTAATGTTCTTGATTGGCCCGCCCGAAGCCCAGACTTGAACCCTATAGAGAACCTTTGGGGAATCCTTGCTCGTGGTGTTTACGCAAAAGGACGGCAATTTCATTCAGTGAATACCCTGAAAATTGCAATAAAAGAGGTCTGGGCTGGAATTTCGACTCAAACTTTGCAAAACCTTGTATTATCCATGCCAAAAAGGTTGACCCAGGTTCTAAGACGTAACGGAAACAGTACCGATTATTGAAATAAGTATTTGAAGTTTGTCAACTATGAAAATTAAGTTTATTTATCAATTTATCTTAAGA
The DNA here is from genome assembly GCA_914767935.1 of Coremacera marginata. Lineage (NCBI taxonomy): Eukaryota > Metazoa > Arthropoda > Insecta > Diptera > Sciomyzidae > Coremacera > Coremacera marginata. The sequence goes on from OU612045.1 coordinate 139,599,638, forward strand.
TTAACCCTTTCAGACCGTGATGCATCGATTGTGCGGGTAAGTTTCAGTCTCAATATCCTCACTTCTTTTTGACGAATGTTATAAAGATTGACATGTATCGATTGTGCTGATTGTTGCGTATGTTCGCTTCTCACATTGTTCCGTTATTCGTTTTACAGTTACTTAAATATTCGCGGAGTTCTTGTTTCATATTTGAATTTTGTCAAAATGAGCCGTAAAAGTAAGTTGTGCTTCAATTACTAAAGTACTAATAGCGAAAAATTAGTGAAGTGGACAAATTTAAACTTAAAAAATACTTAATTTTTATAAATCAAAAAGACTGAGGTCAATAATAAAAATAATTTGAAAAATTTATTTTAAGGGAATTTCCTTGTTTCGACCGAGATGCATCAAGTATCCGAGCCCTAAAAATACATGAAGGGTATGAAAATAGAAAAACCTAGATATTGAATATGTTTTCATATTATGCAAAGAAAATATATTCCAAAAATCGTAAAAGAATTATTTGTAGTTTGGCGTCAGGTCTCAAAGGGTTAATATAGTGAGTTTATGTGAATTGCCACTTTAAAATATTTATTTTAGTTTAAAAATGAGTACAAAAAATTAAAAATATTTGAATTTGTCTTTTTAAATGAGTTTTTATATTGAAATATAAATATCCAAATACATTTGTTTTGTCTGAAATAACTTTTTTTGAAAATAAATGAAAAAATTCGAGAAAATTAATGTGAGTTTATGGAATTGCCACCAGTGTGCAACAATTATATTTTAAAAGTGGTCGAGCATCGTCGAACAGCTGTTTGCCACCTTCATCGTCCATTTGATGGAAATGGATTGAAATGGACGATGAAGGTGGCAAACAGCTGTTCGACGATGCTCGACCACTTTTAAAATATAATTGTTTTTTAAACTTTAATTTGTTCAAGTATTTTAATTAGTTATTTAAACAAATATTTTTCAAAATGTTTTAAAATCAAATTTTCCGTCTTTTACGCCCTGATGAAGGCTCACAAAGTGTGCCGAAATATAGGAAAAATAATAAAAGCCAAAAACATTTAAAAAAAAAAAAAAAAAAAAAAAGTTTTTGTTCTTTTTTACACGGCCATAGCCCATTTAATTTCAACACATAACAGTTTAGTGTTAATACTTCCAACCCGTCGTAGGAAGGGATTTTATACTACTGTAATATATAATAGAAAACACGATCTCAATGATTAGCAATTTATATAAAATAATATATGTAATTATAAAACTATAAGAAAAGTTAATAAGGCCAAATGTGTAAGCTCTTTCACAGCCTTATGGCAATGGGGCAGAATATTGTAATATTTGAAATAAACTTACTCTTAGCTGGCCATAACAACCCGTGTTCGGGTTTCGGCCGACCTTTGAAGTAAAATATAAAAAAAACTCGACATACATACCAGAAAGTTGCATAACTTATTTTAAATTGATATTATACATACTGAAATTGAATTAAAGAGAATTTTATTATTAAAAACAATGCAATCACAAAAGCATAAATGACCGCGGGAATAGACTGTGGGGATCACTGCTTTAAAGTATTAATTCAAAGAAGAAATATTTTTCAAACATTTTTTTTAATAAATATTTTAAAACTTCACCAATAGTATTGGAACAATTGAAGATGAGTGGAAATGGAATTTTTTTTATTTTTTTTTTCAATATTTTGAGCTAAAAACGCCAATGGTGAAAAACTTGCAGGCCGGTTTTAAGTAGTTTAGAAGTTATAGGCGTCAAAAATTTAGAAAATGGGTTTCAGAACTTGTGATTTCTTATTGTTAGTTTCCCTACAAAACTAAGCATTATGGATATAAAGAAGAGTTATGCCATTACCTATTCAACGAAATATTTAACATAAAAATCCATGCATTACTTTCGAAGATATAACTGCTTTTGTACTCACAACGCGCAATTTTTTATAAAAATTATTCATGTTTTAGTTGCATTTTCGAAAAGGGTGAGCCATCAAGTGTACATAATAGCTGCATTTCCCTGGTACTGGATCAGATCAAATCTCAGTGGAACAGTTTTAGTTCAACTTTATTACAATTTGACACTACTGGCGATGAAATGAAAAAAAAAAAAACGAATGCGAACAGTGAGACGAAAACTCGAATAAGAGTAATTCAGATTTGCCAACTATGATCGGTTTGAAAAAAGTGCTTTAAACTTGGCCGCATATTAAGATCAGAAGTACAACCAGGAAAAAAGCTGGTTTGTTTTTGCATTGCGAATAAAATAGAGCCACGCTCTAGGTTAACGACCACCGGAATGCAGCTAATGTGTAAAATGCATAATATGAAAAAAATAAAAATTGGCCGGTTTTTTTTAAAAATGATTCATATTTTGATAAATTCGTAAAAGGGTGAACCGCCAAGTGTGCATAATACATATGTACAATGTTGTATCTTCAAAAGTAATGATCAGATTTTTATGGTTAATAGCTCGTTGAATAGGTAACTGCATAACTTTTCTTTTGAGTTTTGTAGTAAACTTAAAAAACAAATCACAAGTTTTCAGGCCAATTTTTGGAACTTTTGACACTTTAACTTCTAAACGAATTTAGACTAGCCTGAATTTTTTTCGGATTCGGACTCAGAAGGTCTTTATACATATAAACCACAAAAAAAAGTAAAATTTGAGTTTCCATTTATCTTCAATTATTACTTACTTACTTAGGTGGCCGTGACAACCCGTGTCCGGATTTCGACCGACCTCATCAGCTCTCGCCAGGCGCCTCTGCTTTGCGCGCGCCTTCTCCAATCGGATACACAAAGTGCGGTTAGGGCTTCCTCAGCCTGGTCCATCCATCGGAGGCATGGTCTCCCTCGTCGTCGTTGACCAGCGACCCTCGCTTCGAGCACCTTTTTCGCTGGAGCTTCGTCGTCCATACGATGGACATGACCCAGCCAGCGTAGTCGCTGCACAGTTATACGCCGAACTACGTCAATGTCTCCGTAGAGCTCATACAGCTCGTGGTTCATTCGGATGCGATAGTCATCGCCGACTCGAACAGGACCGAAAACTAAACCAGCCTCGGATATCTTCAATTATGCCATATTATTATAATTATATTGGATTAAATGTTATTAATCTTAAGTAATCTTTGAGGTCCCCTGGTATCGCGTCTTCAAATAACGGCAAATCGTTAACAAAATAAGTCAAACAATAACTTCTTTTATGTTCCTTCATCCAGTTTTCAAGTTAATTAGCTCTTCGGCAGTTTACGACAGCTTACGAACAGCAGCAGATACACGAAGCAGTTCTGTGTTGAGCTATTTTCATAGCTGTCGTCGTTCGGCAGTCAAAGCAACAGCACAGTAAAAGGAAAATTTTACACAGCCGCGGAAGCACTGTTAGCTGTTCAAATGTACTCACAACGAAAGGTCCCCAGGTGTCACTCACCGATTTGAATAATTTTTGGATATGTGATAGAGGACAAAAATCTAAGGTCGACGTATTTTTTTATACGTGCTGAATCGATAGTTTAAGGTTTCAAAATGACGTCTATATCCTTCCCATGCTCATTTTAAGAATAATCATGCTCATTTTGAAAATTTTAAAAGAAACAAATATTTTGTATACCTTTCAGTTATTAACCCTTGGCTGCCACACCTCGCTCTAGTAATATAGCTTCCACCCTATGGTAACTCATTACCCTAACTATCCAAGGGTTCATAATTGAAAAGTATAAAATATATTTGTTTCTTTTTAAATTTTCAAAATATAGAAACAAAATATAGAAACTTAATAATTAACAGAAAAGGAATTTTGTTAATACAGATCCACATGGTATGAAAATAGGTTTTCAGTAATAACTTTTGATTGGAAAAGAATACTGGGATATTTTTTCAATTATTTTTGAAGCTATACTCTTTTATAAAAAATATAAAAAGAACATTTTTAAAAAAATTAATTTCATCAAAAAAATCAAAAAACCCTTGCTTTTTTATGATAGAAATAGTTAATAAATTTTTATTTAAAACTGAATCCATTTTTGCTAATTAATATCATGCCATGTGAAAGGGAGTTTAAAATGCAATTTTTAATTTAAATTACTTGTACAACAAAAACAAATTGTACGTAATTTTTGAGGAAACATTGAATATTTTGGGCTTCTTTGAAAAAATATTAAAAATACAAATTTACAGTAATTGGTATTGTAAAAATATTTTTTCACAAGGACTTTTACTAAACTTTATAACAAAAAAAAAAATTGTGAAATATGTTGAAAACTAACGGAGACATTTACATAGAAAGTCATAGTTTTAAATTTCCGATGGTTTTTTCTCATTCCTTCTGGCAAACAAGTTAAAAGCACAAAGTAGTATAGAAGCCCTGTTAAATATAAACTTTTCCGATCAAATATTTACACATACGGAAATTTGGAGAAAAAACTAAATTTTTGATACCGATATTGTGGTCTTCATCTCTACAAAAATTTTTTTTTCAGAAAATAAATGCATATTTTAGTAAAGAAAATTTTAATATAAAAACTTAAAAATTTAAAAAAACAAAAAAAAGGTAACTTTTAGAATTCTCTTAAATCAAATATAAATGAAAATGAAACAATTTCGAAAATGCGCTCCTTATGATATCGACTAAATACTGTTAAAAATTGCAACAACAAAATTACAATGAAATGGATGAAATGGATGCCATCATGTGTGGCTTTAAAATACCTTTCGTTTGATACCAAATTTGTATATATTTCAATGGAAAATAGTGAAATTTTTTCAAAAAAACGAAATTTTCGCTGATTTTAAAACGTCATTTTGAAACCGTAAACTAGCGATTGAGCACGTATAAAAAAATACCTCGACCTTAGATTTATGTCATCTATCACATATCCAAAAATTATTCAAATCGGTAAGTGACACCTGGGAACCTTTCCTTGTCAGTAAAGCAAAGCAAAACAGCAACAGTATTTAAACAATAGCTTTTGCTGCATAGTAGGTGTTCACACATTAGACAAATGATTGAAGTATATCGCGATTTTTTACTCTCTTTAACTCTCTCTGAAAATTTTCATTGACGCTTGCTTACACACGATTTTTTGATTGAAGCTCCGACGCAGGCATTTGTTACTTTTCTGCTACCTGATATTTTGTGAATTCATATCGTGCTGTGAGCATCACTTAATTTGGGTGTTTCTTTTATTAAGTTATTTTGTGTGCAAAAAAATTATACAAAATGGAAAACAATAGCGGAAATATAGTTGATATTTTAGGATTAAAATTGATCACATTAGAAAATCAATACGCCGGAAATTATACCTATTTGAATGACCATCGGATGCAAGTCATAAAAAAACACAATAGAATTAATGAAATTATGGCAGGAACTGAAGGAAATACACCTCTTTTGACTTCCTAAAACTACCTTTGTTTCCAGTTAACTACTTTTCTTGATAAAATTGCCTACTTAAAAGCAGACAAGTAAAATAATGCAACCCTTCCCTTTGATTGATGCAGGTCTGGAGCTCAATCAAAATTTTGATTGACGAGAGAAGATTTTGGAGTTCATTTTCGCTCTGAGATAAAGTTCATTTTTTTTTTAAATAGGAAAGCAACAACAAATTTTGATTGATTCAATCATTTGACTGACGTATGAACACCTCCATAGCGGCAACGTATTTTTTAGTGCTGTTACTGTTTTGCTGGCAGTTTTTTAAACACTGGTACAAACTATACTGCAACAGAAACAGACAGGGTTCACGATGCACTCGTGTTTAGGCGCTAGCTCACTCTGATCTAAAGCCAGTAAGCCATCTAAACCAAGAAAATTAAAAAAAATATTTTCATATAATTCTTTTTCCTTGATTGGTTTAACACCGTTATTTCCAGGAGTCAGAATCTTTTACAATGGACAAATTAAAAAAAAAAATTTAAACAAAAAAAAAGGAGTTTGCCGTTTCAGAAATTATTGAATGTAAATGAACGAGAACTGGGACTTAAAAGCTTTTTGCCGATCCCGAACGAATTATATTCTCCAGAGGCTTTGTCTGCAGAGGTGACGGCCGAACAGAAAAATGAATTCAATTGGAAAAACATTCTGCATCAGATGGGATCCAAAACTGGGTTCTATCGCATACCAGCCAAGCACCTTGGCCAGTATACTGCAGTCGCCACGAAAATTTGTATGTATAAAATCGTTCGTGAGGGTTGGTGTCCGTTAAGATCTCAGGAGCGGTAACACCTAAGAGCACCAAATTTACAACATCTATTATCAGGGTTCATATCTCAAATAATAAATAAAAAAAAAATTTCCACACCCCCCCATTGCCCATTCCACAAATCAATAAAAATGTTATATTTCAGACGAATGTTCTATTGGAATACAATTTTGCAATTTAGTTCGTATGGTTACTCTCGGCAACTGCACTAAAAATTGGCGTGGTCGAACTAGAACTACGCCCACTTTTCAGAAATCATTATAATTCCAGAGTTGTACATGTTTAATAGTTATACTTGGTGTGTAGGTGGTAAGTGACCAAGTGGCGGTCACTATATACATATAAATGTTGCCACGCCTACTTATTCCACCTATCTGAATAAAATCATGTCTGTATGTACCCAACAGCTCCTCCACAGTTTTTCCGACTTCAACAAAATTTTGCACATATCGCACACTAAATACGAAACAGTCACAACTCTAATTTTACAAAATTTTCAAATCAAATACATTTTGTACGTATCTTCTTTCTCTATAGTTTAAAAGAAAAGTTTTGGTCATTGCATTATATGGAGTTCCTTAAAAAATAAAATTGTTTTCTGCTTCACCTAGAAATTTAAAAATTTTGAGTTGTGCCTGTTTTGTATTTAGTGTGCGATATCTTCTTTGGTATAATGAGTAGTTTAAGGTGTAGAAAAGTGGGCGGTATTATACTTTTTTTTCCATACAATATATACACCCTAAATGGTACACCACCCCGGGCTTCGCCGAGTATTTCATCTAGTAATCTATATAAATAAAAATCAATTGCCGCATGTATGACCGATTATCACTTGAGAAAGGCTCAACCGATTTGACAGTGATATTTTTTTTATATGTTCGTAACTGTTAGGGCAAAGTTTGCATAAAAGAAAAGTTTTGAAAAATACACCGGAGAGCGTGGCACCTCCCATATAACACAAAATTGCGATATGGAATAGCTTTGGAATTATAGATTGCACAGGCTTGGAATTCGGTATTCGACTTAAATTTATACGTACCGTTCCACTGGTATTAACTTATGGGCATTGGACTTGGGGGTGACACTTTTTCAGCAGCCCAAATTTTCGGTATAACTTTCGAACTATAACTCAGAAATCAATAGGGGGCTTTCAGATGAACGTACATGTCAGCGTACATTGTACGACGACAAATTAACGGGAATATTTTGTTGAGCTTTCAAACAATCGAACATATACGAAGACTTCATTTCTTTGCAGATTTTCACGGAGAACACATCGGCATAATGGCTAAAGAGTTTTTGGATGCTGTTAAAATTGACCGACATTTTTACTCTATTTTTGTATGTTTTAGTTTGAATTTTTCATATTTCAGGAAAACTAACAAATTCTATCCAAAATTCAGTGCTTGGAACGCTTGTCATATTTATATTCTTCATTATTTTTTCCGCTCCATTGTTTTTCACTCTCTGACGATTTTAATAAAATGAAAAATGCACAGTCTTACCGACATGCAGAGAAATAAAAAATTATTGATTTTCATCCAAGTCGGTCCGACCGTCTCATTTGCTTTCGAACGATCGTACATGTCGTCGGACATGCCCATGTCGGCTAACATTTACGTTCGTCTGAAAGCCCCTATTGGAACTCTGTACGAACTTACTACCTGTGTGCTTCGAATGGCGTGGCACCGCCCATACAATTAAAATTTTTTATATTGAATAACTTTGGAACTAAACGTCGCATAACAATGAAAATCAGTATGGAGTTCCTCACCCTTATCACGCACTACGGCGTAGTCTCAGAATGTTATCTTGAGGTTATCTCGTAGGTTTAATTCATAGTGAATGATAAGGGTGACTAATTGGCCTGGTCTTTCTACTGGAAAACCGGCACGGGCATTGCAAAACCGGGCCTTGGTCCGCCCATACAAGTCAAATTTCTATACAGACTAGCTATGAAAGTAAAAGTCACAGGACATTGAAACTCAGAATGGAGTTACCACTTTGCGATGTTCTTCTAATAGAAAACTTGGAACACCATTGGGCACAGGGGTGTTCATTAGGCCATACAAGCCAAATTTTTGATAGATCAAATAGCTTTGGAAGTAAAATCACAGAACATTGAAACTCTGAATAATTATTATTATTTAGAGACGTTACTACCACTGGAAGACTGGAACGGGCATTGGACAATGCGCGTGGTGAACGCTAATGGTATAATAAAAGTTTTGAATATAAACAGAACGCTATGTCTCTAAAGGACCTGAAAAATTTCGGACAACTCATACGACAGTAAACGACTAGTTTATAAAATAATAAATACCATACCTTCAACTCGGGTTGTGGCGGTTGACTCTTTATAATGGATTCATCATTTAGACTAGCTGTTTTGCGCTTGTAAAAAGCAGGCATCATGTCGTTACTACGCCCCTTAAGTGTGCTGAAACTACGAGTTGCATGTGACGAATCCTGATCTACCAAACGACAAATATTCAACCGACGTAAGCGCGCCTCCAACTCAATGACATTGCAGTTAACTATGTTCGGAGCATAGTGCATAGTATGATTGGCTCGTGGTTTTTTTGCAGACGAAACTTCATTGCGAATTAGCAATAGCGCAGCACGAGTATAATGAAGAATGTCATCACCGCTCTTGTTGTGTGCAGATCTTGATTTTATTAATCTACGTGATCCACCATTTGGATTATTATTACTATTATTGCTAGCGCCAATAGTTGGTGCTGATCGCGAGACTGGTAGCGAATTCTTCTTCTGCTGTAAAGGTCTGGAGCGTTCGTTACGATAGTCTCGTTGATTGGTATATGATTCATTGTAATGACGATGCGTATCATCATCCTTAACTGGACTTACATGTTCTGAAACATGCTCCAAATCACAACTAACAGAAGTGCATGACATTTGTTGAGTGTACGGCGTTGAGGAACGAGCAGAGAGCACTTGCAGCGAAAGAACCTCATCTTCGTGGTTTTGTTCCGATAGTGCAGAATTAATGTACAGCTCGTTACTATTTTTAGCAGGTTGATTTGTTAACGAATGCTTTTTTGCATCCGACGAACTATTGTTGGACATCTCATTTAAAACAGTTCCAGTTGTTTTAGAAGGAGGTGGTGGTAAGGGAATAGCAGTCTTTGAAGGTAAAGCTGAAAGTTGTTCATAGAAAGGCTTCTCCATCATTTTATACAACATAAGGGAGGATTCTGCTGCTCTTTTAGTTTCCGAAGCAACTCTTTTTGTATGGGCTGTTGCCAATTTGGATTTAGCAGACAATGGAGGTGGTGGTGGTGGGGGAGGCATATTATTTTGTTCATTAGATTTAGCATGTGTCATTTTCTATAAAAATATTTTTAAATATATAAAATTAACATATTATATAATTGGTTTATCTTTACTATTACCTCTTGTTCTTCAATTGTTTCAAAAGCAACCTTCTCTGGGAGTTTATTAAGCTTATCCAATGATTCCATCTTTGAATTGAAAAAAAAAATAAATGAAAAAATTACATCACATATAATCAAAAAATACCAACCCACAAGATGATTTCCCAATTTAGTCAAAATAAACAAGAGAATCTAAATGTTCAACATTTTTTTTTTTTTTTTGAGTGTTCTAATATATTTTTATTGACATTTGATAAAAATTTTACCATGAGTTTAATGTCTAGGCGGGTGAAATTTTATTTGTTTGGGTTAAAACTTCATCGAGCTACCGAGCTCAATATTTCTTGATTGGATTTTTGTTATTCACATTTGTCCTGTCTTTGTCTACCATTCTGAAGTGTTAACTCAAAGCTTTTGTAAATCTTACCTATTATTTAAATTTGTCTTCTTATTACTAACAAAAGAGTTCAAATAAATATTTATTTAAGCTCATGAAGTCTTACCTCGGTGCCTTTGTCGATTTCATGTTCAGGTACAATCTCCGATTTTGCTTCGAGTTTTGATTTAGCCACCTCTAATGCCGTCTTTAACTCCAAAGCAGTCGGCATATTATTGCAAGCGCGTATATTATCCGTCAGCGAACATGTTGGTGCACAAGTATCCTGCCAATTTTCAGAAGCAACCATTTTAAATTCTTCATGCGACGATGGTAAAGTTTTAACGCCTACAACACTCTTTATTTCCACCTTTTGATGTACAGGTGTTGGTGGTGGCGGTGGTGGTGGTGGTGGCAGATGAGCCTCTCCATCAACCAGTGCTAAAATTGTTTCACATTCCTCAAACACCAAATTTTCTCCAACCTCAGTATTCGCAGGCGACGAACGTCGATCTGTTGGCGATTGAGGTGAGTCCACAACAGAAGCCAGAGTTCCTATTGGTATTGAATTGGCGGAGCCAGCGCCATTTTCTTGTTGCCATTGGGACCCTTTGCAGTTATCACCTTGCTCAGCCATTTCCACACGTAACATTGATGTTGTTGTTATTATTGCAGTTGACAATCGCTGAAAGGTAGAAAATACGTTATTCGTAATTGTTGATGGATCACTAAAATTTCAAACTTTTCACCTGAATCTTACTATATACCGTAGAGGATAGATATAGACCAGATCGGAAAAAAGGATCTATTGCACTTCTTAAAATAATTTGTTTTATTTTATTAAAAATGTATAAAACAAAATGGTACAAAAAATTTTGATTTATTTTTAAAAGATAGAACTTATTGTTTTAAACTATTGAGAATATAGTTCAGTAAAATTACTTCAATATTGACAATTGAATTTTATATAATTTTTTAATTTTAACTTCGTTTCGCTTTAATTTATATTAATCTTGCTAGTTGAACAAATGCATAGAATCAAGTGATGTTCGTCGATGGAACGATGCAGTTGCAGAATTTTGGCCAAAAGATCCGTTAAACGATACATTTGTTGTTGTTATTTTGAAAACTGAATATTCCAATTAGAGATGCCAACTCTACAAGATCTACAACACAAAAAATATCTGGAAGATTTTTACCTTGCACCATGTTACACGATGGACACAAACAAAATTTGTTGTTTTTGCGGTTAATAGAGAGAGCGTCTCTTTCATCTAAAAGCTCCAGAGGCTCTATTTCGTAACTGTGTACAAAAGTTGTGTGCACAAAATTAAAAATTTCATATTCACTCCAAGTGTACACTTTTTAATTTCAAGTAGTTCTGTAAAATGAAGTGTACACTGACCTGCTGAATAAAAAATAAAACTGCTGAAGTAAAATTTGTGGCTCCAATTTCAAAATAGTGATGAAGGAAATTTAAATTATTAAAAAAATAATTCAATCGTATACATAAAGAAACATTACTATAAAAAAATTTGTTACGATTTCGTGTTATTTCGTATATATGGAAATCTTTCCGATTTCGTTGCAAAATTGTCAAGTTGATCTTACATGTATTATAGTCAGTTATTATTTTGTAGTCAGTTTTATAGCAGTTTTTTTATGAGAGCAGCAAGAAATTGTTTTGCCCTTGTTATGGTGAGTTCTTTTTGAGGGCTGAAAAATAATGATTTCTATCCAACATGTAGTATGTCTGAAAGCTAATCGAAAAAATGCCGTTATTTAGCCGAACATGTCGGATAGACATGTAGTATTGTCTGAAACCCCCTATTGTTGCAGGGCTGTGAAATAAAAAATTTTGTATTTCTCTCAAAAAATAGTGAGCGCACACCCTCGCTGTTTTGCACGTTACCCTGCGGGCACACACCCGGACTTGGACTTGCACTTGTGTACGCCGGGAAAACTCAATAAATTCAAACATTTTTACTTTCACACTCACATTTTCGAACTTGCAGCCTACTTGCAGTGCTACTTACAAGGAAATTTCAGATACAGTGCATTTTGTCACTTCCTGTAAGTAAATGACAGAAAAGGAGATAAAAGTGATGTTTTTTTGTGCTTTTGTGGATTTTTCCGGGATATCCGCAATTTTATACAAGAAGTAACACTAGTTACATGTTTTCCTCATTTCATTTCCAGCAAAACTGCAATTGCAGGGAGAACTTTCGCGTTCGACGACATTTTTAAATAAACTTCCACTTGCACATATGGCCGCTGAAGCAACTTGCAGCTAATTTCGAACTTTTTCGTAGAGAATATATATTCTCTACTTGCAAGTGATTACTTGCACGTGTGTGCGCAGAGTTACAGGTGAATGTACACATTTCATTCAAAACGATGGCAGTGAACGTTGATTGATGACAGCGAATAAATTCTAAATTTACATTAATCAAAGTTTAAATTTTAAATTTGATGGATGATTCTATGTTGAATGTCAAAATTTATTCGTTGGTTGATTTATATTATTGACGTCTAAGAAAATGTAGTCTAAAATAATAAATAAAAAACGGAATTAAAATAATAGTTTAATTAATCAAAATACGAATGACACACAAGCAAGTAGCATTTGCTTTCACTTTCATCAAAAGTGGGAAATATTTCCACTTCTTTCATTATTCAACGTGGTTGGCAATTATCTTCTTTTAAAAGAAGAAACTCAATTTACACTTTCAAATCGGATGATTCATCCAAAGTGAACAAGTGTAAGTTCGCCTTAAGGCCATTTTCTTAACTCAACGAAATCCTAAATCAGAGTTAACTTTAACGACTACTTTGTAATAGGTGGCATTTTGCTCAGGTAATGCAAGCATTCGTTAAATTGAACGAATCATTAAAAAATATAAACGTCAGAAAAACTTCGCGTTGAACTAAATATGTAAATTAGTGTGCTGCAGTAAAATTGTTGAAAAATCATTAAACTAGTTGTTAATATTTGTAAATAATACTAAAAACACATAAAACCAATAAAGAAAGTGTTGAATTAACTCCAGAATATAAAAATTCAATGGAAGAGTGAGGTTTGTAGTCTATATATCGAAACCAAAAGAGTTCACATTTCCTAACCTAAAATAAATTTTCATTAGGTTTGTATAGCAAAGCACCCCCGAAAAAAGTAACAATTTTTCAACAACAAAAATTAAGAAATATTAAAAATGACACAATATCTGCCGCCAAATCTTTTGGCGTTATTCGCTGCACGCGAACCTATTCCTTACATGCCACCGGCTGACAAGCTGCCACATGAGAAGAAATCCCGTGGGTATATGGGCATTGGAAAATTCATGGCGGATTTTGAAGATCCAAAGGATACGCCGCCAACTAAGCGTGTGGAAACTCGCCAAGAACGTTTAGAGCGGCGCAGACGTGAAAAGGCAGAACAAGTTGCGTACAAATTGGAACGAGAAATAGCACTCTGGGATCCGCAAGAAATTAAGAACGCCACAGAGGACCCCTTCCGAACACTCTTTGTGGCACGTGTCAACTATGACACATCTGAATCCAAGCTACGCAGAGAGTTTGAAATCTATGGACCCATCAAGAAGATTGTCATGATCACTGATCAGGACACCAGTAAGCCAAGAGGTTACGCATTTATTGAGTACGAGCACGAGCGGGACATGCACGCTGCCTACAAGCATGCAGATGGTAAGAAAATCGACAGCAAGCGTGTGCTCGTTGATGTGGAGCGTGCACGCACCGTTAAGGGTTGGTTGCCACGTCGACTGGGTGGCGGTCTAGGTGGAACACGTCGTGGTGGCAATGACGTGAACATTAAGCACTCTGGTCGTGAAGACAATGAGCGTGAAAGGGAACGTTATCGTCTTGAACGAGAGCGCGAAGACCGAGAAGGTGCTCGAGGAGTAGGTGGTATGGAGCGTGGTGGTGGCCGATTTGGTGGCGAAGGTGTGCGTCGTCGCTCACGTTCCAGGGAACGTGTCAGAGAGCGTGAACGTGAACGCCCACGACGCAGCTCGAGAAGTCGTTCACGTGAGCGCAGGAAGAGACGCGGTGGCAGCCGTGATCGCGAACCACACGAAGATTCAGAAAAACGTGATCGTCGCGAGAAGGAGCGCGAACGCGACAAGAAGAAACGACGTTCTAAATCTCGCGAGCGCGACACATCACGTGAGCGTCGTGATAGAAAGCGTGAACGTCGCGATAAAGAACGTGATCGCGGCAGTGATCGTGATGTTAAAGAACGCAAACCCGACTTCCGCGATATGGCGGATATTGTTAAGATCAAGGAGGAACCAATTGACGACGGTTATCCAGCTTATCCAGGTATAAATGCCTATCAAACGGCAGGTATTAAACGTGAAGATGACAACGAAGAAGAAGAAAAGTACAGACCGCCACATGACATGTACAGTGTGCCACCACCACCCATACCGGGCAGGACAGGCAATGAAAATGGTCAGAATTCTGGAGATGGACAACAGTCATGGTGGCGTTAAGTGTTTGACAACTTGGTTTGACTTTGGTGTGGAGTTATTAATATTTTCCTATTTACATTTGGGGCAAATGCGATTTAAATCATTAGCAATCAGTTGACAGATAAAACAGCGAAGTGTACAAAATGTCGCTTTAAGCAATTTAAATTTTTTTAAAATAGTTTAAATATGTTATATTTAATTCACAACTTTTAGTTTAATGTTTGCTTTTTGCCCACATGAATTAAATTGCATTTTCCATAACATGTATGGAAAGCAAGTCAAATTTAAAATTATTTCAATTACATTTCATTTCACTAAAAGCAAACAAAATGATTACGAGTACACATAAAATCACTAGATTTTATCTATAAAATAAATAAATGAAGATAATTAAATGATTGCAATTATAATAATTCTAGATAACTTTTCACTGCATGAAAGTTCAGAATACAGTTGGAAAAATTATTGGATGTTAGTTATAAATGTGGTTTTAGACTTTTGTTCTCTTCAATTTAATGCATACAATCGTTATAAGCATCCAAAAATTAAAATGAAAAAAATGTATTAAAGATATTTTCATGCCGAACGTTGATTATAAAAAATCATTAGCTAGAATCATTTTGTTCGCTTGCTAATAGAGAACACATAAAATACAAATATTAATGTATAATTTAATAATAACAACTATTTAAGATTGATCCAAAATATCAAAAAGTAAGTAAAAAAAAAAACGTAAGTTTGTTGTGTTTACTTCCGGATTTAACTTGGTGGTACATGCTAGAGAAAAAGTAATGCAAAGATGAGGCGTGACCAACTTTCAAAGAGGCAAAGTATTGTTGCTGCTTCCTTATATCCCATGGTGGTTCGTGGGATTTCATTCATTATTGATTAATTTATTTAATTAATAGTTACCAATGTTTAAACCAGCTTATTTAACGTTACAAAAAACAAGCATTATTAGTAATAACAAATTTTTGTTCTCTTTCTCTCTTTTTGCAGTTTAAAGCGATTAGTTGAACAAAAATTGTTCATGCGTGAAATCGTAAAAGCGTGAAAATTGATACAAAATGCCTCCTCTTCTAAGTATATAATTCATTCTATTTTTATTCTTAATGAGTAAAATATCAAGCATTCAATGTTAAAGCAATACTTCAGTTTTGGCTTGAAATTAAAATTTGTAATCTTTATAATGAAGATTATGTAGAGTAAGACAGAACATAATATGTACACAAATAGGTAAATTTTGCATAATATGCCAGAATTTCCTCATATATTATAATCTTTGAAAAGTTTAATCCGGAATATTTTTGTCTTATTGGCAATAATGTGACAGTATAAGTTCATTGAATTATTACCCAAGCTTTGCTTTTCGTATAGTTCCGCGATTTTTTACAGAACTACTTAATTGATTTAACCACTTAATTCCATAGAACATTATTTGTTATCAGAATGTTCACCAACTACTTCAAAGTCAAAACAACAACATAATTTGGTAACTTGTTCGTAATTTGAAAAGTAATTCTGTAAGTTATATTATTGCAAAGAAAAATGTCCTCATATATCTCTACGCAAAGTTCAATCTTTAAACAAACACAAAGACCTTAACAAGGAGCAACAGCTTTAATTGTGAGTATACTGGCTGGTGGCGGCCATGGCCGTAACAACCCAGGTTCAATCCGATCTGACGCATACTGTTTTTCCGATTGAAATAAATATTTCTGTTGGCCGTCGTCTCCCTGCAGACAATCTTCATAGAACAAAACTGCCATGTAAAGCTTCTTGAGAAAATGATCGGTTCATAGTTGGCATAAAACTTGTAGATCCAGTACTCGATGCTTTCTGTACAAACATTTAATAACATGCACAGCTTCTTCAATTAATAAGAAATCCCTTCAAGGGCTGAAATAGCCAATTCGTTTTTTTACTGAAAATGACAAATTCAATAACAGAGACCTCTTTAGTCAATGTAGCAAAGAAAAAAAACATTTTATGGATTTAGATAGACTCTTTAAAATTAAATAAAACGATCAAAACAAAGAAGAATAGCTCCTTACCACACCGCAAGAGCAAGCATGATCTTCATTAATTCACTTAATTAGCTCATCGGTTATAATTCAATGATCTTATACTGTTTTATAAAAATCAGTTGAGGTTATTTGAAATTATATTAAATTTCTATTACGCGTTACACATTCTAACATAAGTAAATTATAAAGGTTACAAAGTTTTTCAAAATCAAGCAAAACACGAAAAAAGTTCGACGAAGGTAAATTATTTACATGAAATACTAATAATTTTCCCATTCTAGGGGATCGCTCGTCTTGCCTTGCCTACTAAGATCGTTGATTCTCGTGTTATGCACACAGAAATTTCGGAATGGAATCAAAAAATCCAATTTCAAGTTTTAAAGTTTTTAATCTTACTCCAATGTGTATGAGTTGGTGACGCAGTGTTCCTGCCGTCCATTAAGACTGATTTGACCAGTTTTTCGGGAGGTATTTCTTTGTAAGTTTAATGTTGGTAAGGCAACAATAGGTAAAGTAAGCAAAATGTGTCTAATATAAGGGCATAGTAAGTGAGTACATGTGTGTGTGTACGAATGTATGGTTGATAGGTAAGAGCGAAACGGTAAGCGAGCAAAATTCCTAGCATACACAAAATGGATGTGAGCTTTAATTAAAAACTGCAACAGAACTACTAAGTAAATAGTTTGCGAGAGAGGAAGAGGTGGGTAATAGGTAAATTGCTAATATCTTATTTCCAGAATAACAGTTTCCCGTTTTACCACAAAAGAATAGTTATTTTAAATCACTTGTTTATTATTTTTTATATTGCTCCACACACTTTTTTGGATAATAAGTAGTGAAAAATTATTTTCATCACAACTATTAAAAAAAGCAAATGTAAGAAGTTGAACATTAAATTAATAAACTTATTTTGTAATTACTTCGAAATTACTTCAAATTTCGATATTAATTTTGCTAAAGTAAAATAAAAAAACCTTACTAATTCACTTAATGGTATTCTCTAAAAGACAGTGGATTCTATAACAGAGCAAGAAGTTACCAAATTCTAAATGAATGGTTTTTAAGTGTAAATGTAAAGGGTAAGCTGTTTTAAAAAACTAAATGCTTTTAATATGTTAAATCCTCTAGCTTACCTTAGGAATATCCTGACATTGAAAAAAAAAACTCAAAATGTTTTTTGTGTTGCCGCATTTGGTACATTCTGACTCTAGGTCAATTGAGTTAAATGCCCATTGATCGACTTCAGACACCCACCACCTGTGAGACTTACCCGTTCTTCTCGGGTAAGTTTTTGTTAAATTTTTGTTGATCATTCAAAAATGATTTGTTGATTACTTTACTGCAGGCGCTTAAAATTGCATTTTTTTCACCTCACCACAACAAATGTTTGCAAATTCGATGATTCGCATTGAATTGATGTACTTCACATGACATGCTTTCCGTAAGTGACTTCTAATAATTTTAAAAGTGGTACACTGTATAAAGTTTAAGGACAACAATAAATGTATCTTTAATTCAAACTGTAAAATTACAAGTGTATTTTTTGATTGCTCTTTGCTGAATTGGGAAGTCATTTGTTTATCAATTGGTAATTTTGTCTGGTTTGGCTAATTGGTGTCTGGCTTGGTCCAAACATGAAGAGGCACAGCTTGAAACGTATCTCAAAAGGCTTCAATATTAAAACTAAAACTAGCTTTTTTCCTAGCTTTATTTCAATATATTTAATTTGATTAAGGGTCAAAAGTGAAAACTTTTCAATAAACATTAATTTTGCGAACTTGGGTGTTAAAAAATCCAGTTTAGAAGTTATAATGAAAAAAAAAACGATTATCTGTAGTAAATGTGTAACATTTAAAAACTGTAAAATGAGAAAAATTGATTTCCAGATTAATCTTTCTGTTGTCTTGCATTGAGTTTGTATTTGCTAAAGTTTTTCAAAGCATTAATACATTAGTTAAAAGTATAGGTAAGAGTTAAAATAGAATATTAACCCTTTCGGTACCAACACATTTAAAAGTGCATGGATTTTAATAAAATTTTATGCACTTTCTATTTAAAATGTGCAAAATCTCAATTTGCTAAAAAAATCACCCAGGATATCTAGGATTCCTAAAAAAAGACCTATACAATTGTGTAGCTTGGTATTGTGAAGAGATGAAAACACAGTATTATTTAATGTTAAGCTTTATGAAGTTTAAAAATTTATTTCGTTTTTAAAAGCAAATCAACATAAAAAACTTTGTTTTTGTTTTAAAATAACAAAAACAATTAAAATTCAATGAGTGTTTTAGATAGAACAATAGTGACAACTTATACTCTCTATGGTTTCGCTTAACAGAAACAAGAAGTAACACATATGGGCATTTCCGCCGAAAAGTCCACCGTGACACGAAAATTAAAAGTTATTAAAAACTTATTATTTAATATTCTCCTAGAGAAACATTTTATTTTATTGATTTAAGCAATTTAAATATAAATTCATTTACCATGATGATCAAATCGTCTGCACTGTTTCACAAATGTAATTTTTCTTTTTAGTTAATGTTTTGTAAATGTTTCGTAAACGTTTTTGTTTTAGTATAAATGGAAGGCATTGGCTAAAAATAATAAAAAATGGTTGAGGCAAGGAAAGGCAGAATATATTAAATTTGTTTTTTAATTAAAGCACATAATTACTTAATTACCCAAATGAATTACAATGGAAAAAATGTTACGTAACGCCATGTCACGTGACGTTTCATACTAAGCCCAATAAATAAAAAACGAGAAAAGGTTTTTAAGTTTGATTTCTTTGAAAATAAACTTATAGTATTTCAAATCCTTCTAAAAAAAAGTTTTATACAAAAACTCTTGCCAATTTACAGAATTTTACTAATTTTGTGATCCAAGTCAAAAACCACTTCTATTTTTTGTCACGTAACGTATCATTTTTGGTGGCTTCTTTCTAAGAGCCGAACTTTTGACAAATCTTAGGTTTTACACTTTGTATAGTGTGCTTAGTAAGCTAATGGAAAATCAAAATAAGAAACTTGTAAGTTAAATTTTTCATTCTTTTTCACTCAAAGTCCTGAGATCGTAACGTGCGCCACCACGGAAATGCCCATATGGTATACATTAAAAAAAAAAACTCAGAAATCTCACTGTTTCTTTTTTTCATAAATGAAATGTGAAAGGGTTTAAAACAATTTTTATTTTACACTTACACTTTTCACACCGAGTTCGTGAGCGACTTGGACATCAATCAAAGCGACATTTTCTTGCAGTTGTTAGATTTTCAACCACTGGCATATGATCAATAGTTCGATTGCTTTTACCAGGGATTGGAGCACACTATAGTTGTGTACTTATTTGCATTGGCTCATCGTCCGCAGACATATTATCCAAGTAATTATGTTTTCGTTTGGAAGTTGCATAAAGAGCTCCTGCGATTTCGAGACGAAAGTGCAGAAGATCTAAAATCTTGCTTTTTGGTAGTTGGTTGAGCTAACGATCGTTTCTATACTCTTGCCAAGTATTTACTGCTGCTAAGTCCAGAAAATGTAAGGCTACTTTTAGGATCCACTTCTTACTTTTTATCCAACTCCTGTAGCACTCCATCAGCTGGTCGCAAGTATAAACACTTCCCATATTTTGGTTATATTCAGCGATAATAGCTGGACATGCAACGCTGATGTATGCTCTGCTCTCTTTGCTCCAGCTAGTGACAGTTGTACAAGGATCTTTTCCAATGTAATTTGATGCCAACATCACACCTTTAGTATCCTTCCATCTTACTGCTGCGATCTTATCTCTTTGTTCGATTTCTCCTCGAACCATTAACTTGTCTGACTCGAAATTAATATTTTTTATTCGATTCAGCTGAATAGTTCCAGTTCAACGTTCAAGCAACGGTATGGTAGTAAAATACCGATCAAAAAATAAATAAGAATATTTCGGTATAGTTTTACACGAACGTAATATTACACTGGGTCCTAAACCCAATGATCGATCTGCCAAAGGAGTCGCTGCGCCTTAATATACCTTTAAATCCAATACAACTCCAGATGATGAAGTAACATCGAAGTTCTTAAGACCGACTGGACGAGTCTTATTCTTCACATACCGAAGAATAATATTCACATGAAGAATATTCACATGCCGAAGGGACCTTGGACATTTACCCAAAAAAGGAATCATTTGTCCATCCACCGAAAACGTTTTGAAGTTCCTTGGTATGTCAAGACAACGGTTTCTAACAGTGTCGATAATAGGCTAAACTTTCCACAAGGCATTGCTGTTTGCTTCAGTGGGTACAACGGATGTGTCTACGTAATGAAGGAATTTTCGTAACAAGAAAAACTTGTTTCGCGACATTGCTATTTTCACTATTTCATGACCAAATCGTCTGCTCCAATGCATGAACATTCTCGGCAAAGAGACCTAGCCAAAGTACAGATTTATTCCGTAAAACTTACGGGTTTCTGATGCAACCGTAATAATGAGGACGCCATTTTTCTACATGCAATACATTTCGGTAAATTTTGTAAAATATACCTCTCAAAATATTGAATTGGAGTCAGTTTCTGTCCAGACCTGATTGGAAGAGAAGACTTAATATTCGAAGGACGAAATTCTGCTGATTCCCAAATCATTCGACGAGTATCTGCAACCTTCACATCACTGATAGTGTCAACGTTTTCATCAACTTCATCCTCAAAATCGTCGCCCTCTAAATCGGAATATCATTCGAGTCCTGAGTCGATTTCCAATAAGTTTAGGACGTCTTCCAAGTCGCGATCATTGTCTGGGCGGTACTTTTTTACTAACCAAGAGAAAAAAACAGCATTTAATTGCTAGCAAACAATACCAACTTACTCAATTGTGTAGGAATGTTTTCACAAGCCAATAAATATTTTTTTTTTCCACGAACCGAAAATAACGATTATCGCTTTCTCAATCAATCATTTTATAGCAATTATTTTTTGACCTATATTTTTTCGATCAAAAATAAAAGTTCTATTTTATCGTTATTTTTTCAATCAAAAATAAACGTTTATTTTTGATCGTTATTTTTTCGATCAGAAATAAAAGTTAATTTTTAATCGTTATTTTTTCGATCAGAAATAAAAATCATTTTGTAATCGTTATTTTTTCGATCAGAAGTAAAACATATTTTTGATCGTTATTTTTGCAATCAGAAATAAAAGTTATTTTTTTAATCGTTATTTTTTCGATCAGCAATAAAAATCCTTTTGTGATCGTTATGGGCGTAGTGTGTAGAATGTGTGACTATTACGCCAGAGAACCCAGGTTCGAATCCTCCATCTGACACAGCATTTTTTCAATTGAATTAATTTTTCTGTTCGGCCGTCACCTCTCTGCAGACAATGGCAAACCTCAGAGTAAAACTGCCATGAAAAGCTTGAGAACATAAGCCGTTCGGAGACGGCGTAAAACATGTAGGTCCAGTTCTCGATCATTTGTGTGCAAACATTTCACATCACACACAACACAATTGATCATAAGAACTTGGCCAAAGTCCTTTCAAGGGCTGAGATGGCCATTGGGGTTTTTTTTTATCGTTATTTTTTTTTTACTTCCATATCTACTACTGTTTAATACAACCGTTTTCGATTACTGCTACTATTTAAAACCTTGGTCTGGTCCTTATTCAAATCCTTGCCGAAGTCCTTATCCAAATCATTGCCCAAGTCCTTATCCAAATCCTTGGGCAAGTTCATGCCTAAATCCTTGTTGAAATACTTTTACTAATCCTTAACAAAATCATTATCCAAATACTTTTCCAAATCCATGTCAAAAATCTTGTCCTTAACCTTGTCAAAATCGTTATATATATATATAGATATATTCCACTATTACCTTGGGACAGATATAGTACTAGTTCTAAAAATGGTGTCTCGGGATAGATATTCGAAATTGTCAAACACATTAATAAATTGGAGCTTAATGTTATATTTCTTTATTTTTATATAAATATAGGTACATGTAAACATACTTGTAACAATATTACAAGCATATATATATATACTACACACATCAAATTCTTCCACTTCTTCTAAAACAAACACTTCTTGGGAATGCTGTAGTTGGTCCGCATGTTGTTCCCAATTAGACGCACACTCGACCTCCATTGTCTCATTTTCAGCCACTTCGCTTTCTATTTGCTTAAAGTGCCACTTGCACTTTGTTCATGATTAATTATTATTACTTTTTTTTTGCTTTATTTTATTTAATTTCATTTATTTTATTTTATTATATTTCGCTATATTTCTTTTTAACACTTTTTAACTAAATTCAGGCAAAAAGAACAATACAACAAAATTTAAGTTGCAGCCAAAACGGCATGTATATACACGCAGCTTGCTAAATAGCTTTGTTCCACTTTCTCTAATTGAATTTACTAGCGCGTTTTTGTCTACTAGGATACGATAGCTCACTAGTTCGTTTATGACCTATTAGTGCTAGTACAAAACTAGTACACGGTGTTCATTGTCTACCAGCTCGCTGAAGGGTTCTGACCGAAAAAGTAATGATCACAAAAGAATTTTTAAAAAGTAAGTAAAAAGTAAGTATTATTTCTGATTGAAAAAAATAACGATTACATATAATTTATATTTCTGATCGAAAAAATAACGATCAAAAAATAATTTTTATATTTGATCAAAAAAAATCGGCCAAAAATAATTGGTTTAAGATGTGTTTTATCTTAAAAATCATAAAACAAATCATGTCAAAAACTTCCTAGCATCATATTGCTAAATTTAAAATTATTTAACAATAACTTTTTATGCATGATCTTTTGGTCTGAAAATTAAAAAATAATCGTTATTTTCCATCCCTGTTTTTTTCTGCCGATATCAGAGAAATTTTATTAAAAACTATAAATTTTAACTTTTTGTATGAAAAATATCACAAATTCCAATTTCTATCGTTAAAATTGTAAGAAATAATCTAACTTACTTTGAGGGTGTCGTTGCTGCTCAGACATTATGCACTATTTTGTTGTTAAATTGTTGTAAAAGCGCAGAAAAAAGCGAAAACACGTGAGTTTATCGCGAGAGCATGGAAAATATAATCGTCTTAAAGTTAAAAGAGTATTCTTAACGGTTTATGTCCGAAAATAAACCAATATAAAAAACAGTAAAAACTACCTACACAATTGTGTAGGTGGGTATTGAAAGTGTTAAACGGATCAATATGATAAAATAGCATATTTATATAACAACTATAAAAGTGATAAAAATTTAAAAAATACTATAGCATAAATCTGTAACTACTTGTATATAAATCCAAAATATAACTATTTTATTGATAACTATCGAGTTATTTGCCAATATAAAGTCGCTATAATGATACATCATTTGGTGGCCAGATTAGGAATAGTCACAAATAACTTCTGTAGTAAAGAAGAAACAATTTTCCCATTCTATGTCCTGTCCTACGTTTGCTAAAAGACTGCAGAAATGTTTAGACTCGTTCTTCTTTCATGAGTTTGACAATCTGTCAACGGCAAGCTTCAGAGAATACACAATCACCCCTTCTATGTCCTGTCATGTGTTCGCTAAAAGACGGCAGAAATGTTTAGGATCTTACTTTCATGAGTTTGACGAATTGTCAACGACAAGCGTCAGGCATCTAGGAAGCTGCTTTATCAAATGCGGTTCCATAATGATAGAGATGGCCTTTTTTCTTAACGCAAGCGATCATTTGGGGTTTTTTGTCTGGCAGTTCCTTTTTCATATGAAGCAAAAAAATGTCACTAAAATTTTCTACTGTAATTTTTTGCCAGACAAAAACACACCAAGTGCTGTGATCGCCTACGTTTTGCAAAATACGGCTATAAGTATGCTACGGTATCACAGTAGATCAAACTGGGTGTATATGTTCCTTTGAACACCGGCTGCTGCCTTTACCTAAATTATGGCCGTATTTTGTAAAACGAAAGCGATCACGTCACTTGGGGTTTTTTGTCTGATAATAGAGAGCACTTGCAGATTTTCTATGAGCTGTCAACTTCGATTTGACAAGTGTGGGTACTCGCTCTCTCCCTTGCGACAACCTTATAAATTAACCTTGTTTGCTATAGAATAAAAAAGTTTTCAATGATTTTGCAACTCTGTTATATATGCGTAGATAAGGCATAAAAATACGAGACACAAAAAACACGTCCAATGGCTACTTTTATTTACGCGTGTTTGCATTTGCATGCAAAACAACGAAAAATACGCTTACGTAAGTTGGCGTAAAAATATCAAATTGTACTTAAACTGTAAAATAGCCTAATTATGACTTTTCCTGATCTTATTGAACGCTGTTGGTCGGTAATTTTAAACGAAAAAATAGTAAGTGTGCACAACAATTGTATTGACGGGTACTTACCGTGCGTTAAGACCGCCTGAACGAACGAAAAATTCATCGCAAACAATTTATTGCGATGAAAACGTCGTTCGGATCAACTGTCTACACCGCACGAACATCAATCGCGAACGAACATTGTCCGCCATCTTGTATGTTCAGGCGGTGTAAACAGAAAATTTTGCATTGGCCCCATGGTTTAATAAGATAAGGTTGTGTTAGTTGCTAAAATTCTCTCTTGCGCTGGGTACCGCACCTGTCAAAATCAGCTGTTTACGAATAAAAGCAAAACAAATAAAGTGATTTAATAATGCCCAGAAGTTGTGCAATTTGTAGAAAGCCTTTTCAGAAAGAAAATGGCTCATCTTTTCGTGTGCCTCTTAATGAAGAAAGACGAAATCGCTGGAACGTTGCTTGTTCCACAACATTAATAAAATAAATTTTGCCCACCACGGTCACCAAATGATTCGATAAAAATATGAAATCAAGGGATCAAAACAGTGTTGCGTTGTGGAATTATTCACAACATTTGTGTTTTCGCATTAAAATAGTACAATTTCAGTGCGAAATGTATGAAAGCAGTAATGAATCCTGCTTAATAGCAACACTCAACCATGTTCAACGATGATACTTATTTCGGATAAAGAACTAAAAGTAGCAAGAAGTATACTAATATTTGGGGATCATATGACCGTCAGCATAACATGCTTTGGGCACAGAGCTCATCAAACGAAAAAAGAGCATAAAAAGTGACGTGACCAGGGATCATTTGACCGCCAGCATAACATCACCCTAAGTACCAGAAAGTTGATTATGCAACCCTGTGATTGATTGATGCAGGTCTCGAGCTCCATCAAAATTTTGATTGATTCGATGAAGTGTTAAAAGTTAATTTCCGCTCTCGCAGAGAGTTCATCTTTTTTTTCGCTGGGAAAACAACAACAAATTTTTAATGATCCTTCAATTTGAATGACGTGTAAACAGTGCCTTTCCGTACTCACTTCAAGTAACTTGAAGTAACTCGAACGTGATTACATAAGGTCTGTTTCTGTACTCGATTGTAGTAACTTGCAATGTGCTAGAACGTGTTTCCGTACGTTTTCTAGCTAGAATAACAAGCATAAAACCGCTCTCTCGAGCTCAAAAGTTGCTCGAAGTGTGCTAGAACAAGGTTGATTTATAAGGTTGCCGCGGGGCTGATCGCACTCTCTTCTAAGTACCCATAATTGTCAAAACCAGCCAATTTTGCGAATGACTACAAAAAAAAAACGGATGATAAAAGAGAGCACATGCAGATTTTCTATTAGCTGTCAACTTCGATTTGACAATTATGGGTACTCGCTCTTTCCCTTGCGACAACCTTATAAATCAACCTTGTGCTAGAAGAAATTTGTTCCAGCTACATAAGAACAAGCATCAAGAAGAAGAAGAAGCGAATTTGTCGTTCGTTGTTTGCTATTGTTGTGCGACAAAAAATAAAATTACATATTGTTAAATATCAATAAATATAAAAATCAAGTTAAAATTGGCACTGTTTGAGTTTGTAACAAGTTAAAATTGGCGCTGCTTACATTTGATAGGCAATAAGCTGTTTTCGTGCTTGAAACTAGCTAGAAGTCGTTTCCGTACTTTTGACACCATTCCTAAATTTAATTTGACTCTCTCACATTGATCTTTACTCGACTTTTACTCGAAATTGTGTATGGAACAGACCTACATTTTTCCAGCACGAGAGAGAAGAAGAACAAGCAAAATGTCGCTCTCTATTACTCGAACTTTACTCGAAGAATTTCTTCGAGCACGAATCTCGAAGTTCAAACAGCTGATTTTTAAAGTAAAAAATATTAATTGTTGTGGTGTGTTGTGGAAAAAATTAATGCAATTGGTTAGCATTGGTTAATGGAAATGGAAGTGTTCATCTCTTAAATATACTGCTACCAGATGCTTCCAGCTCATCTGAAAGTATTTTAATATTGCATTTTTTAAATATGCCAACCAGCCAATTCAATTTTTATTTACTTTCAAATATCAGCTGTTGTGCTTGGAACTTACTTCAAGTCATTTCCGTACTTTTTGACAACTTTTCGCATTTTGAAGATAATCAAATTAATCTCTATTACTCGAAGTTTACTTGAAGTGAGTACGGAAACAGATCTTATATTGGAGGTAAAGTGACCAGAAATATCGTTTGAATTTACCAACGAGATTTTTTATGTGTAATCACATATGTATATTAAAAGGAAACCAATTCTTGTTTAACAAAATATAAAAAGCCGATTGAATCAATTGTCGTTACTTCTTTAAACATGTGGCCGGCGGGAACGTTACCGCCAACGACGAGCGCTATAGAGTCACGATTAACAATTATTTCGTATCCCAATTGTATGGGATGTTTATTGAAAACATATTTTTCCAGGACGGCGTCACATGCCATACAGCTCATCAAACAATCGACCTATTGAGGGAAACGGGTTGGGTACGATATTCCCAATCTCAAAATCCCCAAATCAGAATCACCAAATCAAAATCCCCAATCACAAAAGCCCCAAACACAAAATTCCATGCTCAAAATCCCCAATTTCGGTTTTTTATTTAACTTTTTATTCTAAGTATTTGATTCAGTCTTATGAATAATTTTACTTTAGGGCCCACGCCCCTTTTTCTGTTTTTCTTTCTAAATGTGTATTTGGAGCCCCTAAATCCAATGCTGCATAAAAAAAGGTCGGCCTCAAATGGTTTAGGAAATAAAAATCGTGAAAGTTTGAAAAATTTATCATACGATTAATCCATATGTTTTATACAGAAAAGTAGTTCTATGAAAAATATATAGGTACTCATTAAAAGGGTAAAAAATTTATAAATGGAATATGCAGTTCGCAGTTACTGTCATCCTACACTTAAAAAATTCAAATCATTGAAATTGGATCAGTGAAAAATTCCAATGATCATACAAGTGAGTTAAATGAAAGAGTTTTCGGCATAATTTACTTTTAGCTAAAATTCATTTTTTAACTTTTTTTCGTGGATTATGTGCATTAAGCCCTAATACCAAATATGGAAAATTTAATGGCTGCTCTCAATTGGTTAAGAAGTTATAGGTATTAAAATTTGGGTAAATGGACATAAATAGACATTTATTTTCTAAATTTTCCTACAAAACTTAGCATTATTGGTATCAAAAGAAAGTTTATGCTATTACGTATTCAACGAGCTAGCAATCGTTAAAATCCATGTTTTACTTTTTAAGATGTAACCACTGGCGAAAAATTGTAAAATAAAAATTTTTTCATTTAATATTAAATGCATAAGAAATTACCGAAAAATTTAATTAAGAATCGTCGTTCTTTTGTACATATATAAAAATTGGCAGGCTTGGTCCGCTGTTTAGGGATTTTAACCCTCTGTCCAACATCTGCCTTGTCACAATTTTCCTGCCTTGTCTTGTTATTGTGTTTTCTATGAGAAAATAATTTGTCCTTGTACGGAATGTTGTTTTCACCATGGTCAAAACAATTTTTTCATGTTGTTTTGTTTTTTTAAAGAAAATGATTTGCTGGGATTTTTATGTTTTATTTTGCTTTTAATTCTAAGTATTTGTTTCAATCTTATTCTTATTATAAAAAATGTATTTTTCTTTGAACGGAATGGTGATAACAACATTCCGTTCAAGGTCAAATCATTTTAGCATAAAAAAAAACCCACACAAAAAACTAATTTTTCCTTGCACGGAATGGTGATAACAATATTTAATTGCTTATTTCGTTCTGTATTTGGGGATTTTGTTTTTGGGGCTTCTACTGGAGATAATGTTTTTTGGGTTTTACTAAAATGTGGGGCAAATAAAGTTTGGTGATTTCGTGTTTGGGAATATCGTACCTATCCCGAAGGAGAAATTTGGCGAAAGCGTTATTCTCTAAATGGACCAGTCAACTGGCCACCGTGATCGTGTGATTTAACGCCCTTGGATTATTTTCTCTGGAGTAACGTGAAGTCATTGGTTCATGCGTACAAACCAGCAACTTGGGATGAATTGGAAGACAGCAGTGCAAAGCGTTGCTTAAAAAAATGGTCGAAAATTGGTCTAACCGAAATCATATTTAAACACTAAAAACGGAAAACGAAAATGGCCATTTCAGCCCTTGAAAGGACTTTGACCGAGCTTCTTATGATCAATTGTGTTGTGTGTGATGTGAAATGTTTGAACACAAATGATCGAGAACTGGACCTACATGCTTTACGCCGACTCCGAACGGCTTATGTTCTCAAGAAGCTTTTCATGGCAGTTTTTAATCTCTGAGGTTTGCCATTGCACTGCGGAGAGGTGACGGCCGAACAGAAAAATTAATTCAATTGAAAAATCTTTCTGTGTCGGATGGAGGATTCGAACCTGGGTTCTCTGGCCTAGGAGTCACACACTCTACCCACTACGCCACGGCCGCCATATTTAAACACTAATGGCATAAAATTGTCTTTCTAATAAAGCCAATTTTCAGTTTAAATCTATGTAATCTCGGTAATAACCTTTATTTGAAACGATTTTTTTCTTCTGACTTTTTGTCTTATTAATTCACTTATCTGTCTTTATGTTAAGCAATCACAGAATTACGAAAGTGATATTGGTAACAGTTTTGTATTATTGGTAACATAAATATATATCTCAGCTTTTAAAAAACAAGTTGAGTATCAACTTCTATAAAAATTCAATAAGTAACAAGCTCCTTTTATAACCCAATCTAATAAATCCAGTCCTTTGGATTACGTAAAATTTCCATTAACTTGTTTTCTTGGGAGTCTGCCGAAGGTTCATGCATGTACTCCCAGCGTGCAGTTAGTGGCAACGACATCAGAATACTTTCGAAACGAGCTCCAGGCGTATAGAGTCCAAACTTGGTGCCGCGATCATAGATCAAATTGAACTCAACATAGCGCCCACGACGCAAAAGTTGCCATTGCCGTTCGCGATCGCCGTATGGGTCGTTTTTATGACGCCTTACTAAAGGCATATACGATGGTATAACAGCGTGCGCACAGCTTGAGACAAATTTAAAAGCTTCTTGTTGGCTAGGCGTGTCGATGTCATCAAAAAAAATTCCACCAATGCCGCGACATTCTTTTCGATGCGTGATTCTAAAATAATCGTCACACCACTTCTTAAAGCGCGGATAGTAATCCATACTATGTTCATCACAGGCGTCTTTTAGAGTTTTATGAAAGTGCAATGCATCCTTTTCATCCAAATAGTAGGGGGTCAGATCGGTGCCGCCTCCAAACCACCACTGCTTTTCACCTAAAACAATATAACATTAAAACATAATTATTACAGCCGGAAGAAAGCTCTACCGTCAGGGTTTTCCACTTCGAAATATCTATAGTTGAAGTGTATGGTGGGAACCATTGGATTTCTTGGATGTATAACAGCACTAACACCGGCTGCGAAGAAAGGTAGTTTGCCTTCGGCTAAATTTTTGCCTCGTGTACGCATTTGTTGCACTGCACCTGGTGGCAACATCCCGGTCACCACAGATATGTTAACACCAGCCTTTTCAAAGACCTGCCCGTCCTGTAGGACACACGTTATACCGCCACCTCCCTCCGTGCGCATCCAACGATCAACTTTAAACTTTTGACCTTCATACTCCTCGGCCTCCAGTGCGTTGCAGAAATCCGCTTGAATTTTCATTATAAGCAATTCCATTTTTGTTCGCATGTCCTCTTCATTGTCCAGCAGCTGATTCGCATCGGTTATCGGCTCTGCCATATATATTGAAGTGTTGAGTTTACGCTTTTTAAAAGCCTCCATTTGTGCGAAGGATATGCTTAATAAAGTGACGGCACCGGTTCCGATAAGTAGTCCATGTAAGTGCCCCACTTTAGTACGTCGCGTTACTTGAAATGTTCCAAAGGAAGCGAGGTTCCGTAGAGTTCGACGTAAGCCATTGGATATCGTCATAGTTCTAATTGTTCCAAGATAAGCAAATAGGATAAATTTAAAAGTGAAAGTCACTATTGCAAGAATTAAGATAACAAAATCGTGTTTTGTTTTGAAGTGCGATTGTGCTGCCACTTACGTATTGTTTTTCTCGTCAGCGAAGACGCGAACCTTATCAAAAGGGATATGAACTTTGATAAGTACTACGGACGGGAGACTTCAGAACCAGATTTCGTTGTTATCGATTATTTTAGATAAGTTTATAGCAACAAGGATTTTATTTTTATAAACTGTAGGTGTTTCCGTACACATTGTCGACTAAAGTTCAATCTGAGTAAAATTAAATTTGAGGACGGTGTCAAAAGTACGGAAACGACTTCTAGCTAAGTTGATAAAGAGAATTCCATTGCAAGCTTAAATTTTTTTTTAATAGAAAATTAAAATAAACAAATTTATATTCTACATATGAATTCGAAGGTAACATAAATATGAAATTAAAAATATTGTAAGTTCCGTTAGGAATAAAAGCAACACTATCAGAAAATTAAAAAAAAACATCAAATATATTAACATAAAATTTTTTTCAGATGTAACAAAGTGCAGATTTTACTGCAATCGCAAGACGCAGTAAACTCCTTTAAGAAATTAGTTTAAACTGCTGTTGATGATGTTGCTCTCATGCGGCCGTTTTTTGGAGTTGCTCTTTGGTCTGGAACATGGTGTTTGTATACATTCATTTACAGGAAGTAGACGATAGTTTCGCATCGGAATTGGTTTGTTTCTATTGTAAGGTGTGAATGGTGATGGTGTGCGCGGTGATAGAAATTCAGGCACTGGCAGTTGCGGTTTCTGATTATTTGCCATACCCTGATTCAACACCTCCTCCATCTCGATTTCTTTAAGCACATCCAACATACGTGACAGTCTGCGTGCTCCCATTGTTTTGTCCGTATAGGTCGCATTCAAATCAATGCTGTCAACATCTTCATTTCCACAGACTTCTTCCGAAGAATCTTCATCGCTCAGCTCAATCACGATGTTATCGACTCGCATTATTTGCTTTTGTGTTGAGCTGCGCCTCCGTGTATGCACATGCGATTGCATTTTACGGCCTGATAATTGCATTTCCTCCGGAGAATCTAACAAATTTCTTGGTGAAAAAGATGGCGACAATAGATTGCAAGGCGTGTGGGTACAATCGTCATCGTGGTCAGACTCCTCAATCAGTGACGATTGAAACTTTGCTGATTTAAATTTAATCAGCATTTCTTCAAATTCGGGATCAAAATCCAAGCTGTAGCGGTCATTTCCTTCAGTCGACATTTTATGTTTGTTTTTTAATGTTAAAAGAAGGCTAAATTTTATATATTTATTCAGCGTTTTAAATGCTTAGTTAATACCGTTGCTTATTTGACAGATATACCAATTTTTTGGGAGCCATTGCTGGTTGACAGAATTGCGGAGAATAGCTTTGCGGATTTTTTATAGTAGTGCTCACACGATAAGGCTGCTGCCATGTTCACACCGGTTCAATAATTTGTTAGAGTGTTGGTTAGACAAATGCATTTAAAAAAAACTAAAAAGATTTTCGTAGTAGCAGTCCCTTAAATTCAACAAAAACGTCAAAACACTTTTTCACATTACAATAACCATATTACAAAAATCTTTAAAATTTTTGTGATTAATATAAAAGTCTACTTTGCGGCTTTGTTGCCGTTAAACGTATTTTTTTCAGATTTGAAACTTACTAGAAACGATAAGAATAATATACTTTAATTGGAGGTTGTGGAAAATATATTTGTCAAAAATAAATACTTTTAAAAATCTTATTTTCTTTAAAGTAAAAAGCGTTTAAATTTAGTAATTTCATATATTCTTAAGTGTAAGACTGAAATAAATGAATATGTTATTAAGAGCCGTTTTCTCATATTACCTTTAAAGTTCACTTTAGCTACCGACCAGATAAATTAATCCTCTCGGTAAAGCAAAATTGGTTTTCTCGTGTTGTCTTTAAATTATTATTTTATATGTATGAAAATACGGCAAGGCCTTACAAAAAATTACAGCATTCAAAATATTTTGGCTGATTATATGTTGTGTTTACGTCTAAAATAAAATTAACATAAAAAAAGAAAAATGCAAGGGGATGAAAGAAAGAGAAGAAGAGGTAAAAATGTTACGGTCGAAGAGGAGGTGGCGCTAGTGGACTTAGTGGAGGAATGCAGAGATGTAATAGAAAACAAGAAATCTGATACTGTTACCTGGAAGCAGAAGGAGCAGACGTGCAACAAGATTGCCGAGCTCTTCGCAGACACGGCAGGATCCTCACGAGAAAGCAAGGCCTTGCGAGACAAATACGACTGCCTTAAAAGGAAAGCGAAAGTGGAGTTGGCCGCTGCAAAGAGCGAAAGTTATCGTACTGGTGGTGGCCTTGCAAAAAGGGTGATTAGCAACATTTCGCAACGAATTGCGTCCTAAATCGGCGATTCGACCACCGGTATGAGAAATATGTTTGACAGCGACGACGGTATAAATAGATTTTCAATGGTTTTGTTCAAAACTCAAAGGTCATTAAAATATTTACAGTGGAATGTGAATATCTGGAATATCATTGAATTTATTTTGAAGTTGGCAAACAGCTGTTTTGTGTTTACAATATGGGGAGCACTTAAAATTTTAATTGTGGTATAAAATTTACAACAAGCTTCAACCTCCCGTTAAATTTATCATATCGGTAACACTAAAGGCAACATGATAAAACGAAAAACAGCTAAAGGTAACTTTAAAGTGAACTTTAACTAAAGTGAAGTTCATAGGTAAGATGAGATAACGGCCCTAAGACTTTTAAAAAATTGGTTTTATTTTATTATCTTATAAAATATAAAATGCTATCTGTGGCAATCCATGCTCTGCTGTCATATTCTCGAAAAAATACTCTGCTAGTGTTATTTCGAATTTAATTTGGGGATATTTTTTTTTCTCTGGAGTGGATACATTTGGATACATTTTTGACATTTTTGTGGATACTTTTTTATTATCGCCGCGGCAACACTGAGAAGCTTCATACCAGCTACGATTTCGTACTAGCAACATCTCAGTGAAAAGAGCTGTTCGATTTTAAACAAAACTAATATATGGATGGAGAAAAAGATTTCATTTAAAGCTCATGCACCTGCCAGCATTTAGCGAAATTTTCAAAACTACAAATAACATACATGCAAGCAAAAATCAACTCAAAACTGGCTTTGCAGCAATTAGGAAATATCGAAGTTTGCAATTGTGTATTTTCTCAAAAAAAAAAGAAGAATGTTTTGATAGTATCGTAAGTGTAGACGTAGAATTTTGAAACGTTAGCTTCTTTAGCGAAGGTATTAACGGGAGTGAATTTAAAACTTTACAAAGCGTCAGTTCGCTCAATGGGAAATGGATTGACCCAACATGTTGCTGTTCTTCTTTAATTTTCATTATATTCCGCCTTTTCTAACTATTTTACCGCCTTTAAACGAATAATAGCTTTATGTTGTTGACGGATCAGAAGGCATGTCATGTTGGGAAGTCATGTCAAAATCAGTCAGAAGAAAAATCAAAGATTTTTTAATGACGTTGACTAACAGAAATTCTGTTAGGCTCTCTGTCGTATGGAGACGGCAGGTTACAGCACACAGCCATTATAATCTTGTCTAAAGTAAAATTCATAATTGGTATACATTTATTTCATATTAAAACTATATTCAAATTTAATATTACTGGCGATGAAGTGTCAAAATGCGAGCAGTGAGAAGAGAACACGAATAAGGCATTCCAAACGATACTAGATATGGGATGGGCATGTAGTTCGACAAAATAATGGCACTTTTTTTCGTTGGTCCCAAGTGATCGTACGTGCTAAATGGACTTATATTTAATTACTTTATAGTTTTCAAAGAGTGAACACCGAGTGCAGTGTATATATTTTATAGCGTAAAGATGACGAATGCATTGATTATAGCAATCATTTTTGTACTCTACTTTTTATTTTATTAAGTCTCCGGAAGACTTCTATTTAATCGTAAAATTATTTCCAAAATTCAACATTTCGTATGTTAGTAATTTTTTACGCGAGATGTGCTTCTCTCAAAAATTTTAATCGAATGAGAAAATGCACCAAGTTGGATGGGCACTCACACGAACGATACTACATATCGGATGGACCAACAGAAAAGTCCAAAATTTTTGTCTCTCATCCGACTTGATTTTTTGCACACAAATGTGCGATGACATGACAGGTTAGATGTACATGTTGGCGTGCCCTAATAGGCCAGTTCACATTATCAAATATTTTGTCGAATTGTTGGTCAAACACAATAGAACAACGTGAAAATTTCATGGAATTCCCACGTTGTTCTATCGTGTTTGACCAACAATTTGACAAAAAATTTGATAATGTGAACTGGCCTAATAAGAGTAATTCAGATTTGCCAATTATGTTCGTTTTGAAAAAAATACTTTAAACTTGGCAGCATTTCAAGATCAGAAATAGAGCTAGGAAAAGAGCATGATACAATGATAAGGTAGGGCCGCTTCGCTGAGTGCTCTCACGCGTCAATGAAGAGTGGATAATGAGAGGGAAGATATATGTCAAAACGACGAATTTCGTAGAAATTGCAAATGAAGAAATTATTTTTTGTTTCCAAGTTGCAAACAGTGCGATCGCGGGTGTTAAATTTGTGCAAATTTGAGTGAAAATATTATAAAAAAAGTGTAATAAAAACTATAAAATGTGAAAGAAGTCTTAAAATTGCAAAACACAGTGCAAAACCTATAACAGTTTTAACCTAAAAACAACTGCGAAAGGTGAGCATAAAGAAATTCGCAATGAACAGCTGATTTTGACATCTATCTCGCTTTATTCTGCTTTCCACTCCATTCCTCTCCGAGTCGGCCTTACCTTATACTTCTACCATGGGAAAAGATGGTGCTAATTTTTGTTTTTGCATTGTAAATAAAATAGACCCCACGCTCTAGATCAACGACCACGGCAGTGCAGCTATTAATGGTTACCAAACCTTGCCCCAAAACCACACACACTTTGTTGTCGAATATTTTTGTTTGTTCCATAAATTAACCTGCCAAGAATAAGGGTTTCATAGAAATATTTTTTCATTATGTTTAAGTAGAATAGTAATTCTTTCCCTCAAAATAGTACTTTTTTGCCGCTTAAACTTGGCAAACCTTTAATTTCACCACCCAGCAACATTATTCTAATCGGTGATTGCTGTCATGCACAGCAAGCAATAAATTAACATATCCATGATTCAATTATTATAAGGCTATCCAGATATTGACTTCTCACAAGAATAAGAATGTATACCCTTATTTAAAGAGGAGAGCAAAAGAGCAATTTTTAATGACATAAATATCCATGAATATCCGCAGTTCCATGAATATCATACTTTTTCGTAGTACAAAATATTAAATATACATTTGACTACTACGTTTTCTACTACCTGTTTGTTTTGAACAAAACTTATATTACGGGCTTTTAAAAGTGTAGGATGCATTTTTGATGTAAAACAATATTGAAAAAATTTTATTTGTGTGTGCAAAACACATTTTGCAAAGAATTTGTATGAATATTTTTATTATGTTTTTGAGCTTTCAGCTAAAATAAGTAATAAACAATAGTCAGCTTAGAGGTAAAATTTATTAAAAATATGTTTTTAAATCTGTGATACAGAGTTTTGAAATCGTTTGCTTAACCAAAAGGATGATTATTGTTATTTCTACATTTATATTAGGGAAAATCAAACATACTTTTTTTCATCTTTTGACAAAAGATAGCTAGTTTTGTTCACACAACGCAGAGAATAATACCGAAAAAAACAATATAAAATTAAAAATAAACATCACTTAATATTGCATCGTATTAATAAATAGATCCTCTGAAGATGTTGACACACAATCAACGAAACGTTGGGAAAAAAATGAATTAAATTTTTAATTAAATTGCATACAAATAATTGATCAGAAAAGCCTATTAAAGAAATTAAGAACAACAAATAAAAATAACAACGTTACATTAAAATTCAACAGTGACAAAAGTAGGATTAAATTTGAAATTTTTGAATCAAAAATGATATTTTTAACTTGAACATTAATTTCCTTTTCATTCTGAAATTAGTCATTGCTAGAATAAAGTTGTTTTATTTTTCAATACGGAAATCCAACGGCACTGCGAACTTTTGCACTTGCTCACTGCCGAACACATACGACGTCTTAAATATCCTACATGTTGAAGGTTTTTTTATATTTTAAATTATTTAACTCTAGATCATAATTAAAAATATCACATACAAAGTAATTTGAGATAAATGACGCTTTAATTTTTGAAACAAATTTCCACAAATTATTTTAATGTTAATAAATTTAACTAAAATATTGCACACTTGATTTTTTTTAACATAACCACAAGCATGTGGAAAAAGTACTTTTAAAAAATCACAGCAGAACACTGAAACATACTTTTTTTTGGGACGACCACACAGCCCTGGCTGTCATTTTTTCAAGAGAGTAAAAACATTTTTGTTTACATAAAATAAGGGTATGTCAAATATCTGGATAACCTTATAATGATTTAATCATGAACATATCTTGCTCCATCTTCAAAGAGTTCATCCTCTCTTACTGTTACTGCTCTTTGACAGTTTCACATGGAATGCAACCACACAACACCGTTGTCGACCATGATTCAATTATTATTAGGTTATTCGTATTTTTGACGTTTTCTCAAATTGATATGCTTATTTTAAAATGAGAGCATGAGAGCAATATAATTTCAGCAAATAATGCACACGGTTGCCTAAATTTCTTACTATTCGGTACTAAGTTGACTTCAATAAATTTGTTCTGCTGCTTTTAATGCTCCGTTTTCTTTGTGCATTTAATAACTTACTAAACTATTTTCACTTACTTAACTTCAATGAAAACAAATTTGTACAAATTTTTTATATTATTTAGCATATAAGTTAAGAAAATTTCTTAAAAAGAGCAAAATTATTTTGTGACACTTTTGAATGCAAATTATGTTTTTTTTTTTTTTTATAACGATGACTAAATTTCCGTGTCTATTATTAGCTAGCCAAGAATGATAGATAAAAGGATTAGGCATTGCGCAAGTCCGTTATGTTATTTACGTTTCATTTTGACATTTCTATGTACAAACAAAATATTTTTTTACGATCATAACGGCTAGATGAAGTTTGCTTCTTGAATCTTTTGCCAATGCAAGTTGGATTTTTGAATCTGTTTTAATTTGTATATTTTTCTATGTGCTTTTTTAATTTTTTGTGAACAGAAATTAATTTATAAAATATTAAAAATTAAATGTGCTGTACAAATTTATTGTACATCTAATCACGGTAAGGCGTCTAAAATTAGATATTTTACGTTTCCAATTTTTCATTCAATAGCAACTAGCACGAAGCTTGCATTCGCATAATTACAATCGTACATAGTTCTTTGTTCATATTTTTATATAAAACGGAGGAAAAATTTGTTTAATCTATTATATTTACAATATATAAGACTTTCGCTCAGAAATTTTAATCGAATGAGAAAATGCACCAACTTGGATGGACACGCATACGAACGATACTACATGTCGGATGAACCGACAGAAAAGTCA
Organism: Coremacera marginata; assembly: GCA_914767935.1. Lineage (NCBI taxonomy): Eukaryota > Metazoa > Arthropoda > Insecta > Diptera > Sciomyzidae > Coremacera > Coremacera marginata. The sequence goes on from OU612045.1 coordinate 139,638,078, forward strand.
AACATTTTTATTTTTTTGGACACAAACGATACTACATGTGCGTTCACATGACAGGTCGGATGGACATGTAGTATCGTTTGGAGTGCCCTAATAGATGATTAAATTTAAGCAAACTTCGGAAAACCAAAACATCAACAATTGCACTGAAGTTTTCGTAAATTTCAGCATTTCTGCAACTTCAGCGCTGAAGTGAATACCCTTAATATAATGAAGTCCATCCGACTGTGCGACCGTTTATGGCCAACGAAAAAAGTGCCGTTATTTTGTCGACCTACATATCCATCCGACAAATCCTGGAGAAAACCCACGAAAATCAAATTAACACACACCATATTTTTGTCGATTTTAAAGCTGCATTCGATAGCCCGAGAAGGGATTGCCTATACGCAACAATGCCTGAGTTCGGTATACCTGCAAAGCTTATTAGACTTTGCAGAATAACGTTGAGCATCACACGCAGCTCCGTCAAGGTAGGAAATGACCTCTCCGAAAGCTTTCATACCGAAAGAGGTTTCAGGCAAGCCGATCCACTGTCTTGCGATCTCTTCAACATCATCATGGAGGGGATCGTACGAAAGGCCGGTGTGCATCGTAATGACACCATTTTCTATAAAGGTGTCCAGCTCCCTCCATACGCTGTTGATATTGATATTGTTGGCAGTACCAAGAGAGATGTTACCGCTGCTTTCGCCGCTATCGAAAAGGAATCAGCCAAAGTGGGTTTGACGATAAATGAGGGTAAAACAAAGTGTATGCTGTCTACAAACAAGGGAGCGCGGCGTTTAGACTCCCACGTTTCATCCGGCAGCTATAACTTTGAAGTAGTCAAGGAGTTTGTACACCTTGACACCGCCATTAATTCCAACAACGAAATCAGCCTGGAGATAAAGCGAAGAACAATAATTGCTAATAGGTGCTACTACGGGCTCAGTAAGCAACTTAGTTCCAGAGCCCTCTCTCGATCAACAAAACAAACACTCTACAAGACGCTCGTTCTACCTGTACTGCTTTATGGCGCAGAGGCATGGGTAGTTTCGCAAACTGACGCAGCCGCTCTAGAGGTGTTCGAGAGAAAAGTTCTTCGCAAAATCTTCGGTCCTGTTCGAGTCGGCGATGACTATCGCATCCGAATGAACCACGAGCTGTATGAGCTCTACGAAGACATTGACGTAGTTCGGCGTATAACTGTGCAGCGATTACGCTGGGTGGGTCATGTCCATCGTATGGAAGACGAAGCTCCAGCGAAAAATGTGCTCGAGGCGAGGGTCGCTGGCCAACGACGACGAGGGAGATCATGCCTCCGATGTATGGACCAGGCTGAGGAAGCCCTAACCGCACTTGGTGTATCCGATAGGAGAAGGCGCGCGCAAAGCAGTGGCGCCTGGCGAGAGCTGATGAGGTCGGTCGAAACCCGGACACGGGTTGTTACGGCCACCTTAGTAAGTAAGTACATGTCCATCCGACATGTTGTATCGTTTTGGTGGCCCTTTCTATCAATCTAGTTAGCCCAGTATATAGTACATTTTTATTTTTAAAGTAAGGACGTAGCCTTAAGAATTTGTATCGCTGACTTATTAAACCCATCCAAGTTCTTTCGTTAAAATTGGTTTGGCAGCACTGTTATGCTGTTGTTTCGTTAAAATAAAATTCCTGAATTTTTCAAAATATTTTTTAACGTTTGCACCTGGCGAAGAATTGGTATTTTTAATCCGGATATAGCGTTTAAAACTTCTTTTTTAGCATATAAATTCAGAGAAGTAAGCATTGTAAAATTTTAAAGTTAATTTATTATTTATATTAAGAACTGAATTACGTGCAAAATAATTTGCAATTTTAAACATTAAATTGTTCCAAAGCTAAAGTAAAGTTTGTGTTAAAATGTCGGGATTGGAAAAATTTCAAGCGAATGATGCTTGGCGTACGCATTTTAAAAATCTTCTGCTGGTGGAACGGTAATTAATATTAATTTGTTTTATAATCTTTGGCTTATTAGAAATAACTATGTTTTACGAAAAACTCTCAGTAAACTACTTTTCTGTTATAGTATAGTAATTTCTTGAAAGCTTGGCTCGAAATTTTTCCAATAAATGTTTAAATAAATTATAATTTTGTAAAAATATTGTGATTGTTGTTTCAATAACTGGTCAATCAATGAAATTAAAATGATTTCTGTTTCTTACAGACTGAAGTAGTTGCCCAATTAAGTCGAATAAATAAATGTGTAAGAGCAGTAATATTAACTTTGTTTGGTTTAAAAGTTGCATGCGTATTTTTAAAGAGGTTGCATATTATTAATAAAAACATAGACAGGTGGTCAATCAGTTAATACAGTAGTCGATTACCTGCTTATGTTAATTGTAAAGAAAATAACGCATACATATTGAAAACAGTTCCGGAACGTGGTCATTGGCGACTGCGGGGTAAGAGATTCAGTTGGAACCTTGCTTTGAGGTTTCCGAGAAAATTAGTAAAGAATGGAGCTTAAGCAGGGTACCGAAGCTAAAATACCACCGCGGCCGTATTGTAGCATATTCGAAGTCTAGCCACGACAGACGAAAGTTTTTCTATTTTGATGACTTCACTTTGTATGGGAGGTAGGCGTGGTTTTCATCCGATTTTGCCAAATGTAGATATTGTTCATATTATTTATTAAAGCTAATGTACAAAATATCAAGACATTTCTGTAATTTTTGTGGATTTTTAAGAGATTTAACATTTAAGAGATCAGAGAACTTACTTACTTACTTACTTAGGTGGCCGTGACAACCCGTGTCCGGATTTCGACCGACCTCATCAGCTCTCGCCAGGCGCCTCTGCTTTGCGCGCGCCTTCTCCAATCGGATACACCAAGTGCGGTTAGGGCTTCCTCAGCCTGGTCCATCCATCGGAGGCATGGTCTCCCTCGTCGTCGTTGACCAGCGACCCTCGCTTCGAGCACCTTTTTCGCTGGAGCTTCGTCGTCCATACGATGGACATGACGTGAGACATGAGACATGGACATGAGTGTGTGCTTAGATTGTGGAGACAGCACTTCTCCAATTTACTTAATGGCGACGATTCCACCAATGCCGCCCATCGAGAGCACAGTGCAGTGCCACCAATCGACGATGACGGAGTGGAAGTATCACCACCTAGCCATGAAGAGGTTCGAGTTGCTATCCAACGACTCAAAAACAATAAAGCAGCGGGTGCTGACGGCCTGTCAGCTGAATTGTTTAAAACCGGCGGCGATGAATTGATAAGGCGCATGCATCAGCTCATCAGCAAAATATGGCTTGCAGAAAGCATGCCCGACGATTGGAACCTCAGTGTACTGTGCCCTATACTTAAGAAAGGAGACCCTACAATCTGCGCAAGTTATAGAGGTATCAGTCTTATTTCCATCGCATATAAGGTTCTCTCAAGCGTACTGTGTGAAAGATTAAAGCCAATTACAAAAACACTGATTGGACCTTATCAGTGTGGCTTTCGACCTGGTAAGTCCACCATAGACCAGATTTTCACGCTACGACAAATCCTGGAGAAAACCCACGAAAATCAAATTGACACACACCATCTCTTTGTCGACTTTAAAGCTGCGTTCGATAGCCCGAGAAGGGATTGCCTATACGCAACAATGTCTGAGTTCGGTATACCTGCAAAGTTGATTAGACTTTGCAGAATGACGTTGAGCAACACACGCAGCTCCGTCAAGGTAGGAAATGACCTCTCCGAAACCTTCAATACCGAAAGAGGTTTCAGGCAAGGCGATCCACTGTCTTGCGATCTCTTCAACATCATCATGGAGGGGATCGTACGAAAGGCCGGTGTGCATCGTAATGGCACCATTTTCTATAAAGGTGTCCAGCTCCTTGCTTACGCTGATGATATTGATATTGTTGGCAGAACCAAGAGAGATGTTACCGCTGCTTTCGCCGCTATCGAAAAGGAATCAGCCAAAGTGGGTTTGACGATAAATGAGGGTAAAACAAAGTATATGCTGTCTACAAACAAGGGAGCTCGGCGTTTAGACTCCCACGTTTCATCCGGCAGCTATAACTTTGAAGTAGTCAAGGAGTTTGTATACCTTGGCACCGCCATTAATACTAACAACGAAATCAGCCTGGAGATAAAGCGAAGAACAATAATTGCTAATAGGTGCTACTACGGGCTCAGTAAGCAACTAAGTTCCAGAGCCCTCTCTCGATCGACAAAACTAACACTCTACAAGACGCTCGTTCTACCTGTGCTGCTTTATGGCGCTGAGGCATGGGTAGTTTCGCAAACTGACGCAGCCGCTCTGGGGGTGTTCGAGAGAAAAGTTCTTCGCAAAATCTTCGGTCCTGTTCGAGTCGGCGATGACTATCGCATCCGAATGAACCACGAGCTGTATGAGCTCTACGGAGACATTGACGTAGTTCGGCGTATAACTGTGCAGCGACTACGCTGGCTGGGTCATGTCCATCGTATGGACGAGATCAGAGAACAGAGATTTAAAATAAAGCCACTTTGTATGCGAAATGCGCGTGGTTTTTATCTGATTTTGCCAAATATAGAAATGGTATATATTAAATATCGAAGCTTATGTGCAAAATTTAAAGAAATTTATTTAACTTTTAATAGATTTTACGTTTAAAATAAAGCCAATTTGTATGAGAGGTAGCCGTGGTTTCATCCAATTTTAGCAAATTAGTGATCATCTATATTAAATATCAATACCTATGTTCAAAATTTCAAGACCTTTCTTTAATTTTAGCAGATTTTTGAGAGATTTTAATTTAAAAATAAAGCCACTTTATATTCGAGGTAGGCGTGGTTTCCATCAAATTTGTCAAATATCATAGTCAGACTGTATATTGAAAATTAAAGCTAACGTGCAAAATTTTAATGCATTTCTTTAATTTTTGTTGGTTTTTAAGAGATTTTACTGTAAAAATAAAGTCACTAAAGTGTGGTTTTCATCCGATTTGGCCCATTTTCGAACTTGATCGTAATTTTTTGAAAAGAAGCTTATATTTGTAATTCGCGATAGTTTTAAAATTGCGGTTGTAATAATGTCGACAGATAGACAGGCGGACGGACACACTGAAATCGACTCGGGTGGTGATGCTGATCAAAAATATATATATACTTTTCTATACGCCTCCTTATTGGCGTTACAAACAGAATGACAAAGTTAATATACCCCTAACTCAGTACGAGTTGGGGTATAAAAATATATATTCTTTTATCGTTATCTTACATAATCATATAAAAATTTAAAACTTCTGCAAAAAAATTTCTTTTATTTTACATGTAATATGTTACAAAATTATAAGCAAAGTATAACGTGCTTGGTCTGTATTTTATTGAAGTATCTTTATGAATATTATATAAATTTAAACGAAAATATTGGCAAACATTTTAAAACCTTTTGAAATTATTAATTGAATTATTTAATGAAATTATTATTAATTGAAATTAATAATTATTATATTATATTATTTCCTGTCTAATTTACAACCAAATAATAGATATTAACTTGAAGTGCATGCATAGTATTAACTACTATTTAGCTTTAAGTATTTATCTCAAGATTATAAAAAATAGTCTGAATAAAGTTGAAGTAGTCAGTTGATTAGTTGAACTATTTTTATAAGTTGGGTTAACCTTAAAAACCACTTTTTCTTAGTATTTTTTTACTTTTAATTTTCCACCCTCATCATTTTTATTTGCATTTAATAATAAAATACCCTAACCCCAAAATTTGCATGACAGCAGCTGCCTATACTGAACTTTTTGAAAATTTCCTACTATATCTGTGATTCCATGTAAAATCGGACGATTTGTCCAAAAATCTTTTTCAATTTGCACGTCGACAAAATTTTGCACGTCGATAGTACTTAAGAAAATGGAAATATTTGATTTTAGTTTTTAAGTTTTACTCAGTGGAAATTTAAAACAAAAATCAAAATTTGTCATTTATTTGTGTTTCATGTAGTAAAACACCTATATCTTCAAAACCGTTAGTCCTACAAAAAAGTGCCTAGGACATATTTTAGAGATCTTGAATTGATCTTTGAAAACTTGATGGAATAGTTTTGTACCAACACTACGTCTCGGCTTTTATATAAATTCTTCTTTGTTCTGTGTGTGCTGATCATGTGAACAATGTAGGGAAAAAAGTGTATTATGTCCTACGTAATTTGATAATGTCTGCTAGTGTAACTTCTGGTCATATAAAACGTAAGTTGGTGATAGAATTAATTTTACCATTGGTGATATACCCTGAAATCGAGTACATTAAGCTCAACTCATCTTCCCAATTAAAATGGAAAATTGCTTTTAATTATGCCACAAGCTAGGTTTATGACTTATGATAATATGAACACCTATCTAGCTTTAGAAACTCAATACTTGGTTGCGACATGACATCATATATCAAAGCAAGAAACTGTATATACGTGCACGTAAAAAATTACGCTTTTGTATTTCTAGACGAAGTCATATTCTTATTGTACCCAGGCAGGCATAGTTATTTAAACACCTCTTACATGTTTATCATTAACGCCATTAGACTTTGGAATGCACTACCTAGATGGTTAAGAGAAATAACTAGGAGAGTTACTTTTAGGCAGTCTATCTTAACTTTTTTTCTCTACTTGCTTGCCAAAATGAGATGACTTCTCTTACAGACTAGACAAAATTTGCTTAAACTAAAATTCCATACACATATTAACAAATAATTAAAAACGATCAAGAGCTCCTATTTGATTTAAGACTAGAAGAAGACTTTTTGAAACAATATCTAGAAAATTATGAAACATATCAACGAATTAGTTATACAACAAATTATTTATACCAAGGCAGACCATTGCTAATATGCTGGGACATTGAATATTGCAGGGAATTATATCTGTAATGAATACAACAGAGAACATAATGCGACGACATTCAAGTGTATACAAACTTAGCAAAGCACAACGCGTTTTGTAAGAAAGTAATCCGATTTGCCAGTTCAAAAGTTTCTGTACTCTATAGTCTGAATATGCGAAGCATACTTGATCTTTAGACTTTCGAACATTCGAACAGATCCTTTAACGTAAGAGGATTTCTAAAATCTTAAGAATTCCTCTTGAGAAAACCTAGCATACAATATGCCTTAGGTATAATGTAGTCAAAATGATATTTGAGGGTAAGACGGCGATCAAATATTACGCCCAAATCTTTTTTGCAATATATTCTTTCAAGAGTGAGATTATTAATACTGTTGCTTTTGACATTTAACAAAATTGACATTTCGAAATATTAAGACATAGAGTATTAGATATACACCAGGAGGCAACTGCATTTAAGTCAGATTGTAAAAGACTACATTTAAAAAAATATTCAACTGTACGATATAATTTGAAATCATCGGCAAACAACAGGTACTCCGAATATTTAATATCTCAGGGAAGATCATTAATAAAGAGTAAAAACAACAGCGGTCCAAGATGACTTCCTGGGCACCCCAGATGAGACTTTGATAGGACACGATAATGAATTATTTATTTTTATAAGTTGGGTACGGTTACATAGATATGAGTTCAGCCAGTTAATAAATACACCACGGATTCCCAAACTGCAAAGTTGAAACACTAAAGAGGCATGATGTACCTTGTCAAAGTCTGTGAAGATAACATCAGTTTGCAGACACTACAAAAAGAAGTAACAATATAACCAACCAGCACGAAATCCATGATGATAGTCAGACATAACATTAACAAAGTATGGTGAAATTTTATCATAAACAATTTTTTCAAAAATCTTGGGTATTGCACAAATTTTAGATATTGATCTATAGTTACTAACGACCTAAACTTAAACTTTTTGAAACGACTTAAACTTTTTCAAAGGTTTTTTATTTGATTCTATTGTTATTGTTATTTATTGTTATAGTTATCCAATCAAACCATAGTTCACTGGTAGTGAATCAGTAGATTCCCTTTAAACGTTTCGACGTTTCCAGAAAAATTTCGTAGAGAAGTGGGAAATGCATTCCAACAACGAGCAGTTCGCACAAGAAAAGAGCGATCAAAAACAGATATTGATATTTTAGGTATACTTACTTACTTAGATGGCGCCTACAACCGTAAGTCGGTTTCCGCCTGTTGTAAGAAATTGCGCCAGCCATTTCTGTTTTGCGCTTGCTGGCGCCAGTTGGAAGCTCCAAGTTTCGTCAGGTTGTCCTCCACTTGGTCCCTCCAACGGAGATGCACATATTAGGATTATATGAAAGAATTTAGCCTTGATATATATTTGGTATAAATATTTTTATATGAAGTACTTTTAAAATAAATAAGAATGCCCGAAGAAAAAAATCGATTTATGGATTTGTTTTCGAGTTATCGATATTTTAAGATAATTTCCTTTTTATAAGATATTTTAAGAAAATAACTTATATTTTTCTTAGAATACAATCGGTATTTATGATTATGGTACCATTTTAAAGATAATAGAATAATTTTACAAACCAAATTCGTTTAGTATTTAAAATTTCATAGCTGCTTGTGTGCAAAAGTAAAATATTTGTGTACACAAAATTATTAACAAGTTATTACTATGAATTGTGACAAATAAATTATTTAAGCCTGAAAATTTATGAAATTATCTTTCATTTGATATATAATGTATATGACTTTTTTGATTTTTTATGGTGCTTTCTTTAAGATGAAATAATATGCCCTTGTACGGAATGTTGTTCTTTCAAGCGTATTTACCTTCGATGTTCTGCTTATAAACAAATGTTTATTTCCCCATAAAAAGTGGATTATAAAATATGAAACTCTATTGAAGGGATAATTCTATCCAGATAAATTTGATTTGCCTTGCACGGAATGTTAAAAACAAGCTTGAAATGGTAATTTTTTCAAACTTTCACGAATTTTATCTCCTAAACCAATTGTGAGCGGGCTATTCTTTGTGTATATTTGGGCTTGGGAGGTTCAAGTAAATAAAATAAAAATAAAAAATAAATTTGGGGCTAGCCACCTAAAGTGTAAGTTTTCAAGAAAAAGCTTTGTATTTATAAGGTATATATAACAAATAAATATAATGTAGTGTTGATTTAAAAAAGAAGTGTAAGTTTTTGTATATCAAACGAAAGGTAAAGTTTCAGGCTTTAAAAATAAAATAGATTTTAAGCACCTTAATACTGCAAATTTTTGAGAAACTAACGGTTTTATCAGCAATAAAAAGTAAATGTAATATGAAATCGTTTATAAAATTCACTATATTGCTAAAATATATTGGATTTGTATTTTTTCTGAAAGATAATTTAATTATCTTTTAAATAACGCTTATATTGAAGATCCATTGGATATTGGCAAATATATAGATGTGTTTTTGAACAGATCTTGTAGCAAGGAAAAATTTTTAAAAATCGATAACTAGTTGAGGTACCTATTTTTTGTTCGGCCAACCCCGTTTTTTTTTGTTGTTTTGAATAAGAAAACACTTTCAAATCGCGGCGCGTAGGAAATCGTAATCGTGCCCTTTTGTGACTCATAAAACAAATATAAGGATTCTTTTAATAGTCTTTCAAAACTGCTATTTATGAGCTCTTAAAAAATTAATTGAGAGTCCAATATGAGCGTGTTTCCCTTCCTGCAAGGCACACTGATGGTAGAATAAAAGAAGGTAGATGCATTTCGGACTGCGCCCTTTTTACATCGGCGCTAGAATTTTCATCAATACAAATCAATACAAATAACTTTTTTGCTTACATTTTTCCAATTAAAGCTTTCTCATTGCTTTCAGATTTTCTATAAGCTGTTAAATTCGTTTTGACAGTTACGGCAGTCTGACTCCGAAATGCATCTACCTTCTTTTGTTATACCATGGGCACACTGATCTGAGTCCGAACTCTTGAAAATATTCTACCACTCTCATCCACGAGCGCTTACGTTTTGGCGAGACTTTGAAAAGAGATCTCACTTTTATTGCTCATGAGACAGCTCATGGAAATGTAGGTTGGGAATGAGAACTGAGCAGTTTAGAGAAAAATTTTGCTCCTATTAGAGTCCATTGCAACTTTTATAATTTCTGTGGACAAAAAACTATGATTCATGGCCAAAATGTAAAAAAAAAATAACGTATAGTTACAACTTGTGTTATTGGAACTTTTTTAGGTTCTGTGGACTCCTTCGACAAAAATCTTGGATTTTTTTGACAGAAACTTTTCACTTAAACAAATAGATTCCACTTGCAATTTTTTTACCTAGCTGTCTCACTGGGATTTTTGGGGCTTAGTGGACTCCTTGAATACATTTTTTGTGAAAATAGATTCGCATGGACATAGGTTCCACTCTCACTATTTTGATTGGGTGATTAGAACTTTTTTGGGTTAAGTGAACACAAGCTGGCAGCCGTGGCGTAGTAAGTAGAGTGTGTGCCCCATACGCCAAAGAACCCTGGTTCATTCCCACCTGACACAGAAAGTTCACAATACACACAACACAAATGATCATAAGAAAGTCCTTGCAAGGGCTGAAATGGCCATTTATATATATATATATTTATATATATAACACAAATCTCGGATTTTTTTTTAACAAATAGGTTCCACTTGCAATACTTTTGACGATAATTGCGACATTCTAACTTTTTCGGATTAGTGATCTTCTTGGACAAAAATCTTGCATTTTTTCACCAATTACCCAACTAGTCATAAATAATCCAAGTTTTTTTTGTGTAGGAGTCCACGGATATCAAAAAAGTTCCAATGACCTAAGTAGTTTTAAAAATAATTCAAGTGGTACCGAAATTGGCACGTGCGTGTCAGGGTTCCTCAGCCAGTGATTAAATTGCTGCAGTCAAAGTAGCAAAAGTCGTAAAATTATTGCTTATTTAAGCACTCACTGTTTTCATAATTTCAAAACATACTACTGCTTCAACTAGTGCTTGCATTACAGTGCAGAGAATTACAGTTTAAATGTTCAGGACGCGGTTCAATCTTATCACTGGTCTAACGATCAAGCAATCTTGATCACTTGACAATGTTACTGTGAAGGAATGTTTTGCTATTGTTTCGGAGTGCAATGAACATAATGCGGTTGCAATTAATTTATGTAATAAGAACTTATTGCTTATTAAAAAACAACTTTCGGAAGCGATAATGTCAAAAATACTATTCTTTTTTGACGGTTGTGCTGGACAATACAAAAACAAGTCGAACTTCACAAATTTGGAGTCAAATGCGAGTGGCCTATGGCTATGCGAGTGGCCTATGGCTATGCGAGTGGTCCTATGGAGAATCAAATAACGCCACATGCATTGTTCCAATGGGCCCCAGAATATTTCAACAATATTGCCTTCGAATTTTGTTACGAAAAAGGGAGCACAAAACTGAATAGAAGGCTTTGCGCTCGCGTTTAAAAAAAAAAACCATAACCATTATGGAACTCTATCGTGCCATTATTTTGTGCCTATCGATCAGCGTTACCATATGGGCAGTTAATTCTGTTTTGGGCAGTATTTTGAGCAGGTAGACAGGATCATATTTCTCCCAGGATTTGGGCAGATTTTTTTTAATCCAGTTTTTTAATTTTCGTTGAATAAAAAAAATAAAAATTTTATATTTATAAATTATATGTAAGTACTTATATAAAAGTAGCAAATAAAGTTGCTACTACTTTTTACATCCTTTCAAAAATTTGATCATGTGGCAGCGCTTTTCCTGTCATTGTTGCTGTCATCGTTTTTGTTAATTTCTTTTCGCTAGTCTTTTGCAAATTACATATGGACAAATACTTAACAAAACCTGCTAAGATAATAAAATTGTCGTTTATTATTTTAAAAACTTAAATGTTAAAAAACGTGAAAAAATTTATTTGATGTGCTACATTCAATGCATATGATCACTACAAATAGTTTAATATTACAAAGTAACAATTTGTAAATTTTGAGTTGTGACCATTTTGTATTTAGTGTGCGATATGTTTAATGATCTCAACATTGCGAATGAATTGCTTTAAAAACTTATTATTTAATCTATTTTTGTTAATTTTATTACATACCTAATAAAAAAGTGATATTTTTGTAAAATTATAACATACTTTAAATAAAATATTAAAAATGTTATAATAAAAAAATTTTAAAATATTTGTTTTTAGTCCTTTTATAAGAGCAGTATTTTCTCTAAAAATACAGGATTTTTTTTTGAAAATTACAGGATTTTCAAAAAAACATGGCACGCTGCTATCGATACAAAAATTTTGGAATGCAGAGAAATTTCCGCATCTGTTCTCTTTGATGTTCAAAATATTAATTGAATGCACTATGTTTACCGCTTGTGATATAAAACAATAAAATTAAAAACTGAATTACAGCCATATTTTCCTAATATGTATGCACTCTTAATATATGCACTTATTTATAAAATGGATGAATAATTTTTTTAAAAAACATTTGTTCATGGGTTTATTATTATAAAGAGGGTCACTTCAGAGCGCACTCGTTCAAACTGTCAAGTGTCAAGAAAACTGAAGAAAGTGAAAACCAGCTTTAAAAAATTTCGTCTGATTTGACAGTTTAAACGATGGCAAAATCGTTACTCTCTGACGTAACAGCAACAAATTAATTTTTACATTGAAAACTGTTTATTAAAACGCATTTTTGATGAGGAGATCAATTTAAGCCTAATGCGTTCATCAGCGCGTAAGATTGACCGGTGCGATCGCAGTCGGGGAATATGGCACCGCGCGACTGCAGCATTTTTTAAATTCTGAATAAATAAATTTTTTCTCCACTGTTTTCTCAACGTACTCCGGTTTTGTAACAATTTGATACGATTTTTTTTTTCAGATTTTCGCAGGGTGGGGAACATTATTAAAAATCAATTTGTCGCTAAGCCAAAAAAAACAGTTAGTGATTTTTGTCAATTTTTTTTATTTCATATTTTATTAACACAATTGCCCACAATTCCGCATTTGCCGCTTTTTTATATCCCTTTTGGTTTAGAAGTGATTCAAAACAGTTTTGTGCTCGCAATACTTATTTATTTATTTTTTATTTATATATATATATTTTATTTATGTTTATATTTTATTTTTTTGCTCTCCTGAAAAGTTACTGAAAACCCATAACTGTTTTGTGTTCGAAAATAATGAAATGAATAATGAATAAATATTTATGCATATATGAAAATAATTTCAAAAACTCTTATTTACCTTTCATTTGAGATAAAAACCATTTAAATCGATTGGATCGTTCGGAAATTGTGAATTTTTTTAAAATAAGGTGGTCCAAGAATTACATTTCCTATAACTACAACAGAAACTAAAATTTAAAAAAATACTACTAAATATTTTTTTGTGCTGGTTTCACGAATTCTGATCCATTTATTTATTTATTTATTCATATGTAATTCAAAAGCTACCAGGGCCAAATATACAAATTACAAGTATATAATGCGACTAAATAACTTAAGCTAAGAAGGTAATAGACTTTTAAAAACAATAAAGGAAAAATATATTACAAAATTATTACTTAATGTTTATCTTATTAAGCAAATAATAAGATATGTTGAATAAAATTTCGACAGCTTTCTTCGACAAATATATAAGGTAGTACATGGTTGACCCGTAATATCGAAGCAATAAAAGCAACAAAAAAGAAATTAAAACTTAAAAATTAAGAAAAGAAAAGAAAAAAAGTACAACAGTTCAATAAGCAGAAAAAAGCACCATTATGTCTGATCTTGTATATTTATGTGCCAATAGTTTTCTTTTAAATGTCTTCTTTAGAGGCAAGCAAAACGTTTTCTGATGTAACCTCTGGCTATTCGTATGTGAAATGACCGCTCATACAGAGACATCGAGATTTTTGGATACATAATTTGAAATGAAGCAATATCGAGATGGTATAAAAAATAAAGGATTTCTTACGTTTTTTTGAACTTGTGACTATTTGAGGCGAATTTAGGCTCAAATAAAAAATGATTTGGAAGCATAATGTGATTGTAATTTATGAAAGAATTTTTCAGATATTCATTTAATACAAAATATAATTTATATACAAAGCTGTTTGTGAAGCCTCTATATCTGTTAATATAAAGAATTCCAATATGTTGGACATGGTTTTCTGGACTGGTGTCTGATATTTATCCTAAACATGTTTTCATAGATCTAATGCGTAGTTATATTTTTTCTTCATTTGTACATAGTTTTATGCCATGTTTGTTGTTTTGTCGTTTCTTGAAGAACCTTATTTTATACTGTTTGAAAATTGTAAAAAATTATAAGTGACATGCTTCTAAAGGGCAATTATGCAATTAGACTCAAAACTCTTAATCTTTAACAAAAATAAGCGATAACAATATATAGCAGTTTTAACTTAAATAAAAAAATTATTGAAAATAGAAAAATATCTAAACGAAAAGCACCAGACGTTATTAAAATTTTCAATTTAAACTTTGCAGAAAAATAACTCCACAATTAAACGAACCCATTAAGCAATCGCAACGTTTTAGCTTGGATATAGCTGATGACTTAGCCATTATTCTCGAAGAGAAAAAGATACCGAGACGAGAGCAAACCGAAAACGATAGCCAGTTATCCAAAAAAACCCATCAGATATTCCCGAAAAAGCAGGAAGCTAATTCAACAATGTTTCGAACAGAAGATAAAGAAAACATTACAATAAACACAAACAATCAGAAGACACCTTCAAGCGTTAAATTCTCAACAATAGTAGAACGGTATTCAGCCGTAAGTCAATATGATGAAACAGTGCTCGAGGAGGTAGATAGTAAGTCACCTTGGCAACGAACTTCCGATGAGAGCTTCGAAGCCTTGGAAAAAATGTGTAACAAAACTGCATCGGATCCAGACAGCACACTCTTTCAGTATTTGCAAAGCGATCACAAGGATCAAATTGTAGAATCAGTAAAGAAACGCAGTTGCTCTGTTACAAAGGAAACGCCAAAATGTACATTTCTTTTTTTTTTTTTTGTTTTTTGACGGATTGATTGATTTTTTTTTATTTATTCTTTAGCATACGATGCCGAAGCGTATGCTTTGGAGCGCTTACTTAATGAGCTACGTGTTGAAGAGGAGCTGCAGCTAGAAAACGAAAGTCCTTTAAAAGGTGTTGATGTAACAGCATTGGAAGACATTGAGGCTCCTTCCAGACTATGGGAAAACACCTTTACCAACGATACTATACTACAGACATCACCGGTTAAGATGGTCGGTCTTTTGCGTCCTTCTACAATACTTGAAGAGTATGATGGCGAAGATGTATCCTCAGCATCGGAAATATCCTCGCAGATGAGTTTCCAGAGCGCATCCAAAGGTGTTTCAAGTGCGGTTTCAACAAGTTTCTATGATACGGCACATGATTCCACTACAAGCAGTGTTGTAACAAATGAAGCTGAAAAATTGATTGAAATTGAGGAGGATGAAAAGATCACGGACGCTGAAAACCCAATCGACACAATGCCAAGCATTGTGATAACACAATTAAATCAAAGTTTTTCATTGATTGATGACATGCTAGACGAGGAAAACGACAAATTGATTGAATCTGATGAAACTATTGCTTTAATAGATTTGGAAACAACTTTAGCACCGCTACGTAAATCGCCACATTCCACTATTCTTGAGCAAACTGAGTACAATGTCCAGCATAAAGTTGAGCTTAATGTAGCTAATAAAGATAAAGAAGTGACAAATAAATTTCAAAATGTTGCTAAAGCTATTGAAGAACAGCTGGAGTTCTCTGATTCCTCAGATTCTGTTATTGAAATTCTTTCAGATGATGAGGATGAACGCGATAATGATGCTGATGTTGACACCGATGCAGGTCATTCAAACACATCGCTTGAAATTAAACATGAAAATATGTCCACCAAAGACGTTAGCTCATCGACTTCTCCTTCCATGAGTTGCCATTCGCCAGAATTAGATGATTATAAAGAAAACTATCCGGAATTAGAATTAAGTGGGAATAATGAATCACTACATTTTAATGATACTATGGAAGAGGTTGCCTACATGATGGAGAAAGGCAAGCAATATTTAGCAGCTGCATCCAACTCTGCAAACAAGCTAGAAGCACCTGAAAAATCAAAATCAGCTGACAGTCGTTACCGTTCACCTTCGCGAATGTTGCTTAAGCATAAACCTCTATTTTCTACATCATTTGGAAAAGGTACATGCCAGCTAGATACATATTTTAATAACTTAAATATTTCATTCCAACTTTATTTGCAGCTAAGACTTTGAATGCTACGCCGAAAACAACAGAAAAACCAATTGTAAAGCCGAAGCCTATTAATCATTTCTCCAAAGAAATGAAACCTTTTCCGAAATTGGATTTATTCAAGAAACCTATAGCAACAGCTGGTATATCAACAACTGCCAATATGCGTCACAAGGAAGTTGCCACCAAGCATTTCTCTCACATCGTTAGCCCCATACGCGCCTACATTAAGAAGAGCACAAATACACCGCTAATGTTCATGATCAATGATATGAACAAGAATCCAAACTCTTTAAACCACATGCAAACACTCGAGAATGAAAGTCGTTTGTACAATCCGAATTTTGAAGGAGCGTATGGCACCGGAGCAAGTGTTAATATTCCTCTTGCTTTTGAGGGTCCCAGTGACTTGCCCAAAAAAGCTTATATATCATCGGAATTTAAACATGTACGTTAATTATCTATTTTTATAATAATTATCTAATATATATTATTTATTATTAGATTGTTGATGAGCGTACTCCTGTTACTATACCGGGTGGCAAACAATTTCGAAAGCATATTGAAACAGCTATGTTGCCAGCAGTACTCAAGCATGAAGGTAAAATGAAAATGCCCGGAATGAATAGTATTAATACGGATGATACATCCTCAAAACCAACATTATCATCAGTCACTTCAAGGCGCACAGATGCAAGTTTAGCGGATCTCTCTGTGATGTCGGGTGATATTTCAATGTATACCATAAAGGATGCACGCAAATTTTGAAATTCTTAATTAATTTCATTACTTTTAATTATTATTATCTTCATCGGTTTTGTACTTTTCGAGTTGTATGTAAATAATATTATTCATTAATTATAATCTATTGTTATAAATATTTGACTGTTTACCTAGAATGGTTTTTGGAATGAACCTTTTTTGTTTGTACATATCTATAAAATTCTAGATATTATTTCGATAACATTTTTCGTGGGAGATGCGGAGAGTGAACATTAATCTGGTTAAGGTGTCAAATAAAAGGTGATAGATGTAGATAGAAACTCAAGATGTGTACTTCATATTTGTGTGTGATTTTTTCCAGTTTATATAGAAAAACATTTTGTTAGGCAAGAGTGTTAAAATCTCTTGTCGCTCTCATGAAAAGTAGACGATTTAGAAATAAGTCGTTTTGTCAATTGCCCACAGATATAATTTACATAAAATACACTGGGAAGCATTTTCCAGGTCACCGAATTCAAACAAATTTTGACTGCTGTCAATGAGTATATATATAGCAGAGAATTTTTTTTGCTCTTGAGTTTTAACTCATTGAAATCCTGGTTCACAAATAAAGGGTCACCAAAAATGTTTGAAAACAGCGCAGTCGGTATTTGTGCTTCGAAAGATTTTATCTTCGAAAACAGCGCTCTAGGTATGTGCGCAGGCGCCGCCATGATTGTTGTGCGCTCTCAGAACCTATGAAAGTGGTTTGAAAACCTTTGAAAGTTGCAAATATCTAATTGGGAAGTTGAACAAAAAAGGAAATGTTTTCCTTACAACACGTTCTTTTCAGCGTATTTAAATTTGTTTAGGAAAATTTTGATTTGATTTCATCAAACTTGCTGTTATTTGTTAAGTTGTGCCGGACACTGGTTAACGTATTTGCCTTGTAATAAAAGTTTTTTCTTTTTTTTATAAATTTGCTGGTTTAACTTAGAGGTAATTATAAATATTAAAAAAATAACATTAAACAATTTCTAAAATACCTGTAATCCTGTATCTTATTGACAAGTTTAAATAAAATCTTTGCAAGCAAAAGCAGCTAAAAAATGTAACATTAAAATTCATTTAATCCAATTTATTTGAAAATATAAATTGGATTAAATGAAAGAAATTCCTATTGGACCTAAAAAAAAAGAAATTAGATAGAAATGTGGGGAAAAAAATCATTTTCATACTCAATATTTTCATATTGAAATAAATGCATACAACAAAAAATCAACCCAGGCAAAAAATGTGGTAAAAAAAAGTTAAAATTACAATAAGTCCGATTAAATTCAGATAATTAAGAACTTATCTAAAGCTAAAAAATGTAACATTAAACTCCATTTAATTAAATTTATTTGAAAATAAAAATTGGATTAAATGAAAAATTTATTCAAATTAAATTAGATTAAATTAAATTTGAAATGAATGAAAAATTTCCTATTTGATCTAAAAAAAACGAATTAACATAAAAATATTGAAAAAAAATAATTTCATAGTTTCATATAAATACCTGAATCTTGCAAATATCCAATTGGCATATTGAAATAAGTCCATGCAAGTCCGTCCAGCCAAAAATGTAAACATTGTGCAGAATCTATTTCAATAAAAGGAAAAAAGCAGTCAAACCACTTTCATACATTCTGAAAGCGCACAACAATCATGGCGGCGCCTGCGCACATACCGAGAGCGCTGTTTTCGAAGATAAAATCTTTCGAAGCACAAATACCGACTGCGCTGTTTTCAAACATTTTTGGTGACCCTTTATTTGTGAACCAGGATTTCAATGAGTTAAAACTCAAGAGCGAAAAAAATTCTCTGCTATATATATACTCATTGCTCATTGTCTCTGGTTTGCACCTGAGATTTGACATGGAATAAAAATAATAATTTAAATACAGCTTTTTACTAGGTTAGAGTAAGAAGAATCAAGTCTTTAATTACTTGGTACAAGAGTTAAAGACAAACCGTTGCCAACATTTGACTGCTACCCAATTCATTTCACATACTTTAATGATCTGTATTTTAAATGTTTCATAACAAAATATAAACAAGTAGCAGTATTTACATTAACTATTTAGAACTAATAAATGCCAACGATTACATATTGAACTGTTCCTATCTATCCTTCTACTCAGTCTCAACAAATTATAGTATTTAGTCCTTTCCATGCGCGGTTTACTTTAGATTCTGATTGCCTGCCCAGCTCCGTACATATATAACGTCCAACCGCAATGAGTTTGTCCAAATTAACACCTGTTTGTATACCCATGCCATGCAACATGTAGACTACATCTTCTGTGGCAGCATTTCCTGAGGCACCACGTGCATATGGGCAACCACCCAAACCAGATACTGAAGCATCTACCACCGATATGCCTGCAAAATAAAATGCAACATAAGCAACAAAAAAGCCTTCTTCAACTACGTTCAAGCATACCATAATCCAATGAAGTTAAAATATTGGGCAGCGCCTGGCCATATGTGTCATGACAGTGTACAGCTAGTTGTTGCGCTGGTACGACTCGTACTACTTCATCTAACATTTTCCTCATCGTGCCGGGTGTTCCCACACCTATGGTGTCGCCCAGTGATATCTCGTAACAACCCATTTCATATAGTGTCGCCGCAACCCTGACAACAGCGCTAGGTTTGATTGCGCCTTCATAGGGACAGCCTACTACAGTGGATACATAACCACGAACTCGCACACCTGCCCGCCTGGCTGCTTTTAAAACGGGAACAAAACGTTCTATGCTCTCCGCTGCTGTGCAGTTGACATTTTTCAATGAGAATGCGTCGGAGGCGGCTCCAAAAATAGCTACTTCTTGCGCACCAGCCTTGAGTGCACTTTCAAAACCTTTCAGATTTGGGGTAAGCACAGGATAAGCAATGCCGGGCACCTTGCGTATGCTTTGGAATACTTCTGCATTGTCTCCCATTTGTGGTACCCACTTGGGGCTTACAAAGCTAGTCACCTCTATGGTTTGTAGCCCAGTTTCTGAGAGCTGATCAATTAGAGATATTTTAACTGCTGCCGGCAACAGTTTTGACTCATTTTGGAGACCATCGCGTGGACCAACTTCAACAATGCGCACTTCTGCTGGGCTGATTGCTGCTGATGATCGCTAAAAAGCAATCATTTTAAATAATGCAATTATTGGTTTAACTTTTAAACTTACAGTTGCTAGGAATCGGGTGGACTGTAGGAACTTAAAGGTTTTAGTGGAAAACATTTTGTTATGTTATTCTTAACCTTAGTGGCATACGATCTATGGATCTCTAAAAACGATCAAGTGTTATCAATTTCGTAAAAAGTGTTGTTTGTTGGTCATCTACGGGATGCAGTGCTATCAGCTGAGCGCTTTAGATGCTAACATAACACTATTTAGGTGCAGGTATTTGCTTAAATAAGCACTTGTATGGGCAATTTGTTAAGTTGAAATGAGCCAACAATTTATGGCGACAGCAAAATTTTGTGTTTATCGTGATGTATTTTGCTATGTGCTTAGATGAGAAATTAAAGCGCAAAGTTAAAAGCTTAAAATAAAGGGTGATTTTTTAAGAGCTTGATAACTTTTTTTTAAAAAAAAACGCATAAAATTTGCAAAATCTCATCGGTTCTTTATTTGAAACGTTAGATTGGTCCATGACATTTACTTTTTGAAGATAATTTCATTTAAATGTTGACCGCGGCTGCGTCTTAGGTGGTCCATTCGGAAAGTCCAATTTTGGGCAACTTTTTCGAGCGATGAGGCTCATTTCTGGTTGAATGGCTACGTAAGTAAGCAAAATTGCCGCATTTGGAGTGAAGAGCAACCAGAAGCCGTTCAAGAACTGGCCATGCATCCCGAAAAATGCACTGTTTGGTGTGGTTTGTACGCTGGTGGAATCATTGGACCGTATTTTTTCAAAGATGCTGTTGGACGCAACGTTACGGTGAATGGCGATCGCTATCGTTCGATGCTAACAAACTTTTTGTTGCCAAAAATGGAAGAACTGAACTTGGTTGACATGTGGTTTCAACAAGATGGCGCTACATGCCACACAGCTCGCGATTCTATGGCCATTTTGAGGGAAAACTTCGGAGAACAATTAATCTCAAGAAATGGACCGGTAAGTTGGCCACCAAGATCATGCGATTTGACGCCTTTAGACTATTTTTTGTGGGGCTACGTCAAGTCTAAAGTCTACAGAAATAAGCCAGCAACTATTCCAGCTTTGGAAGACAACATTTCCGAAGAAATTCGGGCTATTCCGGCCGAAATGCTCGAAAAAGTTGCCCAAAATTGGACTTTCCGAATGGACCACCTAAGACGCAGCCGCGGTCAACATTTAAATGAAATTATCTTCAAAAAGTAAATGTCATGGACCAATCTAACGTTTCAAATAAAGAACCGATGAGATTTTGCAAATTTTATGCGTTTTTTAAAAAAAAAAAGTTATCAAGCTCTTAAAAAATCACCCTTTAGTTTAATTATACGTCACACTTAAAAAAATCGTTTATCTATCTTGAAAAAATCAGTACATTATTGTTTTGCAATCAATAGGAATCAAATTATTTATTTTGAAAATATATTAACCCGCAAAAGATACACCTGATGTCAGTATACAAAAAAGGCACTCTAGAGTAAATTGAAATTTTGTAATTTTAATTGCATTTTTGTACGCAATATCAAAAACACAAAAAGATAGACCTACAAAATTAAACTTAACCATCACAAAAATTTCGGAAGTCATCTCTGTTTATGTTTTTGTGCAATATCATTCAAGATGTCTGTGGAGACAAGGAATAACGAATAAACTCAAAATATCGTAAAAAACGATATTTTAATTGCACTAAGTACGGACCTTCTTTTCGGAAATATATTAGTCTAAGATCCCACCATAGGACGACCTACACCCATCTGTTTTTCGAATGAAAAGTACTTTTTAGCAATTATAATACATGAGTTAACATTGCGAATAGGTTGCCTAGTGGAAAGAAGTCAAGACTATATTTAATTATAATTAATATAATGCATTTTTTTCGATTTCTACACCCAGCTGTTTGTCAAACGAAAACAATATAAATTGAAAGAAGGAAGCATAAGGAATAAGAAACCGTTGGGTTGCCTATCATTTTCTGGTCAAGAGTACAGGAGTGTCAGGTATCAATAGGGTAATTTAAAACGATATTTGCACTCATCTGTTTTCCCATTGAAACTTATTTTTCTATACAGATAATTTTATTACGAACACGATGGTTATGGGTTGCCGCAACAGTAAGCGACGCGCACGATCATGAAATTTTGTGAAAATAAGTTCAACGACAAGAGAATCTTTCACACAAAATATCGTTGAAATCGGTTGAATGAAAAGCCCACCTCCCATATAACCGAAATCGGTAATCTGGTATATTTCCCAAAAAAAAAAAATATCCCAGAGCAATATAAATTTGCATACATGGTTTTTTGTCACAGAAAATAGTTGATAGTTGGCCAAACCGGTAAACTATCACGCTCATCTCCCATATTAACGAAATCGGCAATTTAGTACATTTTCCCAAAAAATTTTCCCAGATCAATAAAATTTGGTACGGAATATAACTTTCTAGCAATAAATAATTGATGTGATAATAAACCAGATCGGCCGACTAATACGGCTACCTCCCATATAACCTAAATCGGTAATATGGTATATTTCTCAAATGAAATATTCCAGATCCATAAAATTTTGTCCCTTATTATTGAGTTTAATTGATTTTAATATTCCGCCTGGACAGTTGCGATATTTTAAAGTGTTTTTTAACCCCATGTAACGTATTATCATAAATTTTAAAATAAATAACATTTATAAACTTGTTTTTAAATTTAATAAAACACGTATTTTTTTGAAAATCAATATTTTTATTATATATCTATTTATTACAGAATAAAGGGTGTGTGACAGATCTGTGATAATGAGGTAATATTATATATTTTTCTATGTTGTGTGTGGAAATCTAATATGTATTTCAGGCACTTACCCAGTAGTGTAACAGAAAACCGTGTCAATTTAGGACATCTTGCAATTTTTTCACGAATTTCCAATTTTTTGCATCCACCGAATTGTCGTGGTATTCGAACTTTCAAAAGAAACGTTCAATAACATACTAGTAGCGCCATCTTTGGGTATGATGGTGTATTATTTCGTTAGTGCGTTACGTAGCAGTGATTCAACAATGAGTTAAAAAGGAATCAATACGGTCCGTATGGGCTTTGTAGGATATTTTTTAGTTTGTTACAGAAATGTCGGGTTAAACAGCATCGTACTAATTACGTTTTTAACGAGCCTATTAGTAGAGCTTTAATATTATTTAAAGACTTGTCTCTGAGGTATCATATTGATCTATCTATGTCTAAGGATTGTTTAAAATACTTTCTTACATACATCTTATAAATCAGTTAAGTAATCTGAATTAAAAATGTTTGCAACAGCATTTAAACATAAATAACATAGAGAGCAAGAACAAATGAGCATAAAGCATAACGAAACGAGCACTATAGCCTCATTTTGTATTCCTAACAAAGCATTCAACGAACGATGACTATGCAAACGATGTTGAATTCAGACTGAAATATGTATTTCGAACGAAGCTTATCGTTAACTCATTCGACAAGCTTGTGTTTGCTACGTACCAGAGATCTGCAGCAAGTCATTATAAACATAGTTGACTCGAGTATAGACGCATTAATTTGGCTTCTACTTCATATTCAGACTTATCAAAAATGTTGAAGCATTCATAACACGCAACTTAAATCCAATGCTTCAAGAGTCATACTCTGACTCACAGTCGAACGTAGTCGGTATGATTCTAACTTCATTTCAATAAGTACAACATGTTGTGAACAACATGCACAAGCACTTCAAAGGAATGATGTGTTTTTCAGGGTTACCAACTCTGGTATAAATTAAGAATTTTAGTTTGATAAATGCTATTATTGAATTGTTCTAATGCTATTGACTATATGGTAACACTTCCTATAACGGAACGAAATGAAGGTCAACGCTTCTGTTTTATTATAATTTGTTAGAGTGAAGTGTGTGTGAAACAAACTTTATTAAATTGAAATTTATTTTTATTATTTCTTTTTTAGAAGTTCCCTTTATATACAAGGTGTGTTATTTTACTTTTACACCATTTCGTGAAACGCACAGCGAAATTCTATAAAAAAGTGTTTACTGCATCTTAAAATCCAATTAAATGTATTTCGTTATAAAAAATTCTATGGTAACCCTGCTTCTCTTCTAACAGCGAGCGTAAGTTCAAAAACAGCCACTGCGTTTGACTGGAAAAATTCGCACGCATTCCTAATGAACTATGGGACTTTAGCTTGAGCTATGAGTACTTTGTTTGAGCTATGGGTTTTCGGTATGATTTATAACAAGTTCTTTGATGTTGCAGAGTATTTGGTAGACTTTGACGTTCGATTGACGAATCAAACATTGAACTATGATTTTCTTTCTGTAGCAAGAGTGCTTCGAATAGTAGTGGTGGTTTTTGTTTGAAGTGCACGCACTACAACTCGGTTTTGCATGAATCACTATAAGTCGCAAAAACGTGACTCGTTGCAGATCTCTGCTACGTACACTCAAACTGTTATACAAAAATGTGGTGTGCCATATCAAGCACTAGGGAAGTTTTCTGTACTTTGTCTACTTCAAAGATTTTTTAAATATGTTGCTTTGTTTCTTATATGTTGGCAGTGCCTTTTCGGTTTGTGTATTCAATAAATATACTTTGTGCAATTAAGTGGTTTGCGGAATTGTTTACATTATTATTTTTAGTGATTGAGTGATTGCTTTATGTGATCAAAATAAAATGCATGCAGGTATTTTTTTTTTTAATTTTATGCATTTTAAGTGCTCCACATCCTTCAGACACTGAATATATTTATATATTTCATAATTTATTTACCTTAAGGTTCAAAATTTTCAATTTGTTGACCATTCTATTAACGACTGCAACCACCACGATGGCATAAAAGTTTTCATTTGATTTTAACGTTCGAATTCGTGGTTTCAGTGATCGTTAGAAATACGTATTGCAAATATGTAACTGCACTACGGCATCGTTCGTTGACTGATCAGCTGTTTGTAAAGTCATTATTTTAAAATAAGTATAAGTTTTTTAGTACAGCCAACTTTTTTATTTTTAAAGATATGTTTATGTTTTTGGTGTCATTGAAAAGAAAATTGAATAAATTATAAAAAAAATCTATAAAAAAATTTGATTTATTACGCAAAATTCTTAGAAATTTGCGCTCAAAGTGGAAATTTGGAAGTTTCAACCGATTGATTTCATCTTCACATGATCACAGCCCGGTAACGGTTAAGTTGGTGGGGTTTTTGATGTACCGTTGGAAAGGTGATTTCATTGCCTTTATAATGAGCTATCAAAATAAGTTTTATCTAAGTTATTTTTTTTGCTAGAAACAATAACGTGAATCAAAGTCGGGAAATATTAATTAACCGTGTAGCTCCTAAGTGTGTGAAAATAGACTCCCCCTTCCATACGATTTTTTGCTCAGCTCGACATAACGTTTCAGCTCCGTAAATAGTTGCACTCAATTGCGGGACACCCTGTAAAAAAGATTATCTCCCTGGCTTTAAAAAATTACGATTTTCTAAAAAAAATATAATCTTACACCCTTGACACCTTTTGGATTAGGTTATAAGTATTTCCGTTTTCTGTATATTGTGTTGACTTTTTTATGAAAAAATATAAATTTAAACCAGGGACCGAAAATAACTGTTATTTTATAATTTTCAAATGAAAAAGGCATAACGAAAAAGTTGCCGATGAACTTTTTAAAATATACCATTATGATCCTAATGGCCGCCATTATGAACCTAAAAATATCAGGCAATTTGAATTTTATTAAAGGCGCTTTTTCGACTAAAAAACTATTGATACCACTATTTTCGTCTCAGCTATTTTATAGCTCATAATGTGCGCTCTGATAAGACGAAAATAATGGTGTCAATAGTTTTTTGTCGGTCAAGCGGCCTTTTTGACCGAAAAAATAAAAGGCACAAAATAACTGTTATTTTTGCCCGAAAAAATAAAATGCACAAATAACTACTATTTTCGTTGGGAATAATAAAAGTTAAAGGATAATTGTTAATATCTGACTTTTTTGATAAAAACCATAACCGGTACGGTCCCTGGTTTAAACACGAAAGCGAAATAGTTCTTGTAAACTGGGAAATGTATTTTCTAGTGGCCGATAATGTTAGTCATAGAGTGGAATTATTAGTACGTGAATTATTAATGTAGTAGGACTTAATAGAGTCTACCGAAAGTTTTATTGTTCATGACGCAAAGGCGTACAGCACACATACGGACAAAAACAAATTGAGTTAAATCAAATAAAAATGAAGTTAATGGTTGAATTTTTATATTAACAATTAATGTATGTCATTGTAAAAAAATAACTGCTTTAAATATTGTACGTATATTATAATAATGTTTATTGAAGAAAAGTTTTCATTGGGGAATGTCAAAAGGCATAAACACAATTTTTGCAATATTAAATTTTAATATTCATAGAGATAAGAGGTTGTTTTACATTTAAAGACATTAAATGCAATTAAGTTTATTTTGTGTTATTAAATATTTTTTTTTTTTGCTTTTAACAGAGCGTTTTCATCATGGCAACTTGAATATTTTTAAAACTTTTCGAATTGTTTTTTGTTTAATCTGTTTTTAATCAATAGAAATCATATGTTTGCTAAAAATAAAGATAATTGCATTTACCCGTTAAGCTGTACCCAAAAATGTGAACTCTAAACCTTTTTAAGTAAAATACCACTTTGACTGCGGTACGACAAATAATTGTTTTTGTATAAATATATTCTTTGGTTCTTAGGTGCTTATTTAAAATCAACTACTTCGTTTACCAGCAGCACGTTTCTCAGCAATCCATTTCTCGATATCTGCCTTCAATTCTATATTTGATTTCACCTTGTCCATGGTAAGAGGGGCACGATTAAATGGATCTGTTTGGTCACTGAGAAGATGTCTTGCAATTGTTGACCGATCTACAGTCACTTTGGAGCTTGGCAATGTTACAGGGTCTGTCATTAGAGTTGACATAATGGGATCAAGAAACTCTTCTGGAGCATCTGCTATAAACTCCTGCTCCTGTTTGTATTTGGTTTCCATCTGTTTAACCTTGGTGGAGAATTCAGACATTTCACCGATTAGCTGACCGCCTCCAATACGTATAAGGATATTTTCGGCATATTCAAATAGCTGTGAACTATAGGAGCGTCCATCCTGCGAGACGGCCAAGCAGAAACTATCGCTGCTGCTAAGATTGACGTAGATGTGGCAAATTTCAAGCACTGTTTGTGCTGGATCAAATTCAAACTCCTTTTTGTCCTTTACTTTAAATTTTTCCTTCTGTGGGCCCACCAGATTCAAAAGGAAATAATTGAGCATGGCAGCGATGCGATCAACCATGCTGTTATGACAGAAAGTTGTTTTGATTTCTGTAGTCAGCAGTTTAAGATTGTTTATCGTATCGCGTCCAAGAATATTGTCAATTCTGGTCAACATGCCCAAATGCTGCAAGTTGGACATATGCTGCTGACGTTCATTGGCAGAAAGGGCATCCCAATCGCCCTTGGCCTGAGCCTCCTGAAGTTGACGTATCTGTTGCAGATTCGAAAGGGACTCGTCTGAAATAAGAATGATTTATAATCAAGAAAATTGCAAGTGTTAATACTAAAACCTACCCAGTAAAAATATAGCATCATTGATTAACAGGTTGATGAAGCGCAAAAACAATGGCGGCTCAATTGCTTCCATGTTTAGCTCAGCTTCTTTGGCCAAGTCCCTGAAGCATTGTACCTGCTCCTCCTTGGTCCAAAGATATTCCATGATTGCATACATGGGTCGACGATAGTTGAACTTTTGTTCAAATTGCACCGATTGGCCAGTCATTTCGATGCTGACGAACACATTCAACAGACTTTGCACCACTTTTAAACGATCAGGATGATTTTCGAATATATGTGTTACAAAGGCGTGTCGCATGCTGCCCGCGATTTCTTGCGGCAGTAAAAATTCTAAGGCTTCCGCCAATTTGGCACGCAAGTGTGGGTTCTTGACTAGTTCGGCGCTGCCCATAAATAATATAATCACCTTGAAGAATGCATCATGCGATGATTGATAGACTTCAATGAACTGGCCGGGAGGAAAGTGGCGACTGAAACTTAAGTAGCCCACGACGTTATCGATAATATTTTCCGGCACTGATGCCAGATATGGTGGTATGTAAGTTACTTTTACGGGCAACGGTAGCTTGTCTTGTGTATGTGGTGCAAAATCTTTTTTAAGTAAGGCCTTTTCGAACTTCGTCTTAGGCACCAAAGCGATCTCTGTTAGCCAAATGGCAGTAGCCTCCAAAAATTTTAGCAAATACGTATCATTCTCTGGCTCCATTAGACAGTTGCGCAAGCACAGATATTGCTGCATCTGCAGTTTTAACATGCGCAGCAGGTTCTGTGTCATATCCCCGTTGGGATTGCTTAGCGCTGCATCCTGATAGGCATTCTGAAGATTGTGGAGCTCGCGTGTCATACGTGTGTACTTCTCTATGCAGACGCGATAGCCTAACTCGAGTGATTTGTGCGTCATGTAGAAGAGCTCAGTAACAAAGTTAAACTTGTCTGCAGTGAGTCGTTTTACTTCTTCCTCCTCTGGCATTGGCAGTAGACAAGTTTCTTCAGCTGCCTTAAGCATGCTGACTTGCTTAACGCTGCGTTCATCTTCGGGCACAGCACAATAGGTCGGATCAACTAGTAGCACCTGAAAAAATAACATTTTCGTACTTATTTATTTACCAATCAAGTAATTTTGTTCGGCAAGAAATATCGCCAAAAAAAAAAAATCACTCAATATTTTTCCATACAAATTTTATATGAAAAATCACCCAAAAAGAATTGGACAAATTTGCACATTTATGGGTTGAAATTGGTTTTTTCGTTTTTGGCCACTTTCATTCATTTTTGGGTCATTTTTCATTTGGGTGATTTTTAATTTTTCTTTTTTTGTGCGATATTTCATTGCCCTACTTTGTTCTCATTGGTATTGATATTAGTATAGTAACAGATCATGATCCATGCTTAACAACTATAATTTTATTGCAACAAGGACTTATTACTGCAAACCTTATATTTATTTATGTAAAATACAATATAAATTAAAAATAAACAATAAAAAATTAAATAATTTTGAATGATAAAAAGGAAATAACGACTAGTTAGAAATGAAATCAGGCCCAAATAAAAAATAAATAACACCAAAAATATTTACAAAAAAATAGATAACCAATATTTTGGGACTTATTTCATAATGAAATAACTCCCAAAATTTGTATTTAAAATTCTTGGGCTTTATTTTGGGCTTTATTTTATAAAAATGAACGCCTAAAATAATAAATGGAACGCTCAAATAAAATTATTTAAAGTTCAACATTAAAGGTCTTATTTCATAAGGAAATAACGCCCAAATTTGTAGGGACAAATTTTGTTTTGTGCGTTATTTCACCGAACCGATTTAGTACGCTTAACTGGAGGAAAAATAATGATTATCTCATTTATTTTAGATTTAAATGAAAATTCAGAGTATAAACTGCTGCGGATCGCAGACTTGATAGAATTTATACACTCTTCACATTAGCCAAATAAATTCAGCTTACCTTCATTGAAGGCTGGCAAAGCGGCGCACACAGACGCAGCAAAACTGCTGTCAAGCCAAGCAAGAAAGAATCGCTGGCACTTTGATTTGTCAGCGGCTGCATATTGAGTTGTATATTACTCCAAAGTTGACCACGTGCTGTATTGGCTTGCAAGCAAGTCGCTATCCACTGCAATGTCTTCCTTTTTGTGCTTGGACTGAGCACCAGCAGCTGTTTGATGATGACAAACAATGCACTTTGATGTCGGGACATAAATTGCCAGAGCGAGGGGTCCGTATGCTGTGACTCAAGACTTATTTCCCCAAAAAACTCATATGGGCCGTTCGAATTTTTCGGCAAAATCGAAAGGCTGAGCAGCTGTCCGAAAAGTGTCTCTGCGTAAGAGCCACCTGAAACAAAAATTAATCAACATTCAAGCAAAAATTAGCCTCACTTACCATTTGAATTTGGATTTGGCGTTGTATAGTCTATTAGCACTTCACCCAATTGTGGCGCACGCTTGTCTCGCACGAAATACCCCACTATCCAAAGCATATTCTTCTTCATCGTTATGATATTCGCGTTAAGCAGTTGCTTTTGCATTTCATTAAACATGGGATAGAAAATTGCTTTAAGCACACCTAACACATCGATTTGATCATCATCGGTTTGTACCCGGTTGACTGTAAGCACCAAAAACTCCTGCAGCAGCGTATCTTCCTCTGAGTCCGTGTTTTGAAATATTTGTAGCCATTGCAGTGGCAATGATTGTCCTTCAAACAATTCGGGTTGCCGCATGCATGTGCTTACATTCGTCATTATCAAGTTGCGTATCTTTGCACAATCGGCTGCCTGACCTGGATGCTGCGCTAGCTCAGCTTCACAAGCCACAAACGACCTGTACAGATACTTTATGGCGCTTGTGTCCAGCACATTTTCTATGATATCATCATTACTTTTATGCCCTGGAATCAGGTATTGTTTGGTATCTGTTAGCATGAGTCGTTCAAACAGAGCATGCGACAGCAATTCCTCGCCCATGATGTCTTCATCACCTGTGTCCTGGACAATAATGTCTGCAAGTGAGAGCAGAATTTTTCCGCCAGACGACACCTTACGAAGTGTGAAGAGGAAAATATTTTCGATTAGCTCCTTGCTGATACCTTGCTCGGTGATGGATGTGCCTGATAATAGTGCTGAAAAAGGATTTTCTGCTGCATTTTCCATGTTTTTCACGGTATGCAATCAATTTTGTTCACTGTTTTCCGTGATGCCTGCAATGAAGAACAAAATTTTCATCGAAATCTATTGTTTTTCTCACTGACATTTGTCAGCTGTCAGAGAACACTGGGAAAAATAAGTCAATAATGAACCGCGGGAGAATCTGGATTCAAACCCGTTCGAACAGAAGTTTTTTCAATTGAAATTGTTAACAAGCCACATGGCATTGTTTCTTGCTTCTTGATAATATAAATATTAGTCATTCGGAGTTGGCGTAAAACTAGTAGTTTATAGTAGGAACTTATGTTGGATAAAGTTTTAATAAATTTACAATTATACATTCAACAAGCTAGTAACGAAAAATTACATTTCGGATGCATCCGGATAGCTTGACGACAATGACATTGTCATGAACTGTGATATCCCCTGTGATTTCATGTGATGATAGGAGATCGAAAAAGTCAAATTTTTTGAACTTTTCCTATAAAAGTTCATCACTTGCTATAAATATGGTAGTCATGCTTATATTTGTAGTTTGTGTGCTGTCAAGCTATGACGGTTAAAAAATATATTGAAAAATTCATTTATTATCAGTTTTTAGCTCAATTAGATTCAATATCGTGTGTAATTTTTTGATTAATATTTTTGGGAAGGTTTTAATGGCTTTAAAAAGTTTTTGAAAAAATAAATTAATTTATGATTTGATAACATATGTGACCAAAAGTTTATAGCAAGAATTACATATATCCATCTCGCTCACTAAAGCAAGAGTTTTTGATATGGAATACTAGAAGATAATAGATCACATGAAAACGCGGACCTATATTAATCAACCTTGACCTAACTGAATGGAATTTAGATGAAAAAGAAGAAGACACCAGATACAATGAACCAAATAAATGCAAGAGAGAGAGCGTAGACTTAAAACTGTCAAAGCTTATAGAATATAAAAAACAGAATAACTTATATGACAAGTCATAGTAGGTGTGTTTTCGTACACATTGTCGAGTAAAAGTCGAGTAAAGTTCAATCAGAGAATAAAATTAAATGTAAGAACATTGTCAAAAGTACGGAAATAACTTCTACCTAGTTTCAAGCACAAAAAACAGTTTAATGCCTATCAAACGTAAGTAGCGCCAATTTATATTAGTTATTTATTGCTTCTTATTTTTATTTATTAATTGATATGCACTTTCATATTTGGTTTAAAGTGGCTCATTTTAATTTACTCGTTTTTGATTTAAAAATTAGAGAATAAATTAAAAATAAATTTAAAAATCCGTTTGCAGCATCTTTATCGTGTTCAGTTAACACTCAAACTAGCGAAAATCGTTTGCTAAAGGTAACATTTATTTAATTCAAGTTAACTCATATTGATTGTTAACTTGTTATTATTATTGTTGAGGAATTATATCAGCCTAAAAATGCAATGAACATTTAATCAAATATTTTGTAAAATAAAAATGTGATTTTAATATTAAAAGTTCTGTATTTTCAAATCATAGAATACTTAAGAAAGGAGACCCAACAATCCTATACTTAAGAAAGGAGACCCAACAATCTGCGCAAGTTATAGAGGTATCAGTCTTATTTCCATCGCATATAAGGTTCTCAAGCGTACTGTGTGAAAGATTAAAGCCGATTACAAAAACACTGATTGGACCTTATCAGTGTGGCTTTCGACCTGGTAAGTCCACCATAGACCAGATTTTCACGCTACGACAAATCCTGGAGAAAACCCACGAAAATCAAATTGACACACACCATCTCTTTGTCGATTTTAAAGCTGTGTTCGATAGCCCGAGAAGGGATTGCCTATACGCAACAATGTCTGAGTTCGGTATACCTGCAAAGTTGATCAGACTTTGCAGAATGACGTTGAGCAACACACGCAGCTCCGTCAAGGTAGGAAATGACCTCTCCTACCTTGAATGGAGAGGTTTCAGGCAAGGCGATCCACTGTCTTGCGATCTCTTTAACATCATCATGGAGGGGATCGTACGAAAGGCCGGTGTGCATCGTAATGGCACCATTTTCTACAAAGGCGTCCAGCTCCTTGCGTACGCTGATGATATTGATATTGTCGGCAGAACCAAGAGAGATGTTACCGCTGCTTTCGCCGCTATCGAAAAGGAATCAGCCAAAGTGGGTTTGACGATAAATGAGGGCAAAACAAAATATATGCTGTCGACAAACAAGGGAGCTCGGCGTTTAGACTCCCACGTTTCATCCGGCAGCTATAACTTTGAAGTAGTCAAGGAGTTCGTTTACCTTGGCACCGCCATTAATACCAAAAACGAAATCAGCCTGGAGATAAAGCGAAGAATAATAATTGCTAATAGGTGCTACTACGGGCTCAGTAAGCAACTAAGTTCCAGAGCCCTCTCTCGATCGACAAAACTAACACTCTACAAGACGCTCGTTCTACCTGTGCTGCTTTATGGCGCTGAGGCATGGGTAGTTTCGCAAACTGACGCAGCCGCTCTGGGGGTGTTCGAGAGAAAAGTTCTTCGCAAAATCTTCGGTCCTGTTCGAGTCGGCGATGACTATCGCATCCGAATGAACCACGAGCTGTATGAGCTCTACGGAGACATTGACGTAGTTCGGCGTATAACTGTGCAGCGACTACGCTGGCTGGGTCATGTCCATCGTATGGACGACGAAGCTCCAGCGAAAAAGGTGCTCGAAGCGAGGGTCGCTGGTCAACGACGACGAGGGAGACCATGCCTCCGATGGATGGACCAGGCTGAGGAAGCCCTAACCGCACTTGGTGTATCCGATTGGAGAAGGCGCGCGCAAAGCAGAGGCGCCTGGCGAGAGCTGATGAGGTCGGTCGAAATCCGGACACGGGTTGTCACGGCCACCTAAGTAAGTAAGTAAGGTTATTTTAGTCCTATTTTAGACACGCCGATATTGCAATGATTTTATTCAGCGATTTTCTTAGTTTTTCTTTTGTTGCACTGCTTCGTCGTGCATAGCTTGTAGACTTGACGATTTTGACCGAGAGATTTTACTTACTAATTCCCTCTTTGTCCATGTGAGTGAAAGAGTGAGTGCGATAAATCGCCGGTACGGCCGATGTGTACGTTTCCGCTTTCATCTCTCCGTCCGATCCAACGAGCAAAACATCGGTTAGTAAAATCGTCGGAATTTAGCCGTGTCTACAATGCGACTTATGGTTATGGTTATTTTTAATTTTACATTGTTTATTCTCGGTGTATTGATAAATAATTGATATTTAACAATTTGTAAATTTATTTTTTGTCGCACAATAAATAAATGACAAATTGGGTTAGGGGCTGTTCATAAATTATGTAACATGTTTATGGACAATTTAAGGTGTTTCAAAAGCCTTTTATACCTTTGCTCGGTTTTAACATAGTTCCAGCTAGGCTTGTGATCCGTTCATTTTATTAGGTGCGTTTATTATTGATCAAAAATGAAAGCAATATTTGCAATAAAATTAAATTTTAATAAAATTTTAAATTTTGAAAACTGAATTCAAAAATTTCGCTGTGACGTAATGCACATGTTCGACACCACATCCACCTCAGTGTTTATACGTTATTCAAACTGAATGAAGAATATCGCATTTTTTGTTCTCTTTTACTCTCTTCGAGGTATTTGATTGAATAGCTGCTCACACGCGATTTTTTGATTGAATGGCCCAAGGTTGATTTATAAGGTTGTCGCAGGGCTGATCGCACTCTCTTCTCAGTTCCCATAATTGTCAAAACCAGCCAATTTTGCGAATGACTACGAAAGAAAAACGGATGATAAAAGAGCGCACTTGCAGATTTTCTATGAGCTGTCAACTTCGATTTGACAATTATGGGTACTCGCTCTCTCCCTTGCGACAACCTTATAAATCAACCTTGGAATGGCCGATGCCGACTAAAAGTGTTGTTGTAAGTACCAGAAAAGTGTTGATTATGCAACCCTGTGATTGATTAATGCCGGTCTTGAGCTCCATCAAAATTTTGATTGATGCGATCATGATACAATGATAAGGTAGGACCATGATACTAAGTGCTCTCACGCGTCAACGAAGAGTGGATAATGAGAAGCAACATTAATGTCAAAACGACGAATTTCGTAGAAATTGCAAATGAAGAAAATATTTTATGTTTCCAATTTGCAAACAGTGCGGTCGCGGGTATTAAATTTGTGCTAATTTGAGTGAAAATATTATATAAAAAGTGTAATAAAAACTATAAAATGTGAAAGAAGTCTTAAAATTGCAAAAAAACCTGTAACAGTTTTAACCTAAAAACAACTGCGAAACGTGAGCATAAAGAAATTCGCGATGAACAGCTGATTTTGACATCAATGTAGCTTTATTCTGCTTTCTACTCCATTCCTCTCCGTGATGACCTTACCTTATAATTCTGCCATGGATGCGATGAAGTGTTGAAAGTTCATTTCCGCTCTCGCAGAGAGTTCATCTTTTTTTTGCTGGGAAAACAACAACAAATTTTGAATGATCCTTCAATTTTAATGACGTCTAAACTGTGCCTATGACTAACATAAGAAATGTTGAATTTTAGAAAGAATTAAGAAGAAGAAACATAGAAAAGTAAAGAGTACAAAAATAATTACTAAAATCAATGCATTCATCATCTTTACGTTACAAAATATCTAATGCGTTTGATGTGCACTCTTTGAAAACTATAAAATAATTAAGTCCATCCGACATGTGCGCCCATTTGGGACCGACGAAAAAAAATGTCCTTATTTTGTCGAACTACATGTCGGTTGGACTCCTCCGGTTGGAATTGCATGAAAATTGGAAAATAGGGGTTTTCTGATACAGTGAGTGTTTTGGACTTATCCTTTTTGTGCTATCTTGAAAACCAGAGGGCGCTTTTGCACAAATCTTCGGAAATCGTGAAAAACTCCATCCGATTTGGATGAAAATTTGTAAATAGTGATTTTCGAGTACGGCAAGGGTTCTGGTGCTATGTTTTTTGCTCTTTCTCGAAACTAGAGGGCACTGTTGTCCAATTTGTACGTGTGTATGTTATTAAACTATTCCTTAACGGCTGCACTGATTTTGAAATTTTTTGTGTGTATTTGAGTGGATCCCTGGGTGGTTCAGATTCACAATTTGACCCGGTAGGTGGCGCTGCGATCGTGTTTAAGGCATTTTGTTGTTATAGTTTATCCCCGAAACCGTTCATCCGATTTGCATGAAAATTTGTATATAGAGGTTTTCGGATACGGTGTTTTTATGGCTTATCTACTCTGTTCTATCTTGAACACCAGAGGGCGCTGTGTACAAATATTTTAAAAAACTTCTAAGCTGCTTATCCGATTTTCATGAAAATTTGTATATAGGGGTTTTGTAACATGGTGACTGTTTTGGGCTTATCTTTTTTGTACTATATCGAACACCATAGGGCACTGTAGTACAAATATCTTAAGAAATCGTGAAAAAGTAGAAAGTCGATCATCCGATTTCTATGAAAAGTTTTATTAAAGGATTTTCGTGTACGGCAACTGTTTTGGCGTTATATCTTTTACTCAGTCTCGAAAACTAGAGGGCGCTGTTGTACAATTTGTACGTGTGTATGTTATTGAACTGTTCCTAAACGGCTGTACAGATTTTGATGAAATTTTTTGGTTTTGTTTAAATGGATCCCTGGATGGTTCGGCTTCGCAATTGGACCCGGTAGGTGACGCTGCGATCGGGTGCCACGAATTTTGTTATTATAGCTTGTCTCCGCAACCATTCATTTGATTTACATGAAAATTTGTATTTAGGAGTTTTCGGGTACGGTCGTTTTTATGACTTATCTATTTTGTTCTGTATTGAAAACCAGAGGGTACTGCAGTACAAATGTTTTAAAAATGTCGCAAAACTCCTAGCTGTACATCCGATTTGCGTGAATATTTGTACACATTAGTTTTCGGATACGGTGGGTATATTGGACTTTTTTTTCTGCGCTATCTTAAACACCAGATGGTGCTGTAGTACAAATCACTTAAGAAATCGTGAAACACTCAAAAACTGCTCATCCGATTTAGATAAAAATTTGTATATCGGATATATAGGATTTGATATCGAGCTTTGGCATTATTTTTGTATCTCTAAAACCAGAGGGCGCTGTTGTATAAATATCGCAAAAAACCCAAAACAACTCATCCGATAAGTATGATTTTTATATGTAAGTAGTTTTCGGGTGCGGTGAGTCTTTTGGCGCTATGTATTTTGCTATACCTTGATCCCCAGAGGGCGCTGTACTACAAAGTACTGTAAGGCGTAGCAAAGCGAGAAGGGTGATAAATGTCTTCTTCTTCTTTATGTGTATTTATGTACCCATTTCTTTTTTCGCAAATCAGGACAGCTGATGCCGAATTCTGTGGTATTTGAGTACGCATCAACACATGTGCAAGTCAGTTGCGTCGTAAGTTGGCGTTGTTTTGATATTGCAATTTTTATTTTGAATGCTTATTTAATTTTTGTCCAGTTTCCTCGCGAATTGCCAAAAATTCGTTTTTACTCTGATTTTTTTTTCAAAAATGTGTAATCTATCGAATACAATATAAAACTTGATCATATATTTTTGCAAGCGATCGGCGGCACGCGCACACAAGCCACGATTTCCCCAACTTTTTCTCATAATTTTCAGATGTTGAAGCTACATTTTGTTCATTTCGCCAAAGTTACCGACTTGAAAGATGCACACAAAATTCCTTCTAATGTTTGTGAAAAGTTTTTTCAAATTGACGAATGAAATCTAAAATTATTTATATCAACTCCCGAGTTAAGCCGGGTATTCAGCTAGTATATAATAAAAATTGGAATTTTTATTACTTTTACAGCACATTTTTGTGCCATTTTTTTTTAGATATATACCAATATATATAAAAAATATTTATTAAATTTTCTTCATTGTTTCAAAACTATGTTTTTAAAGCACTATATAAATATGTTAAATAAATAATAACTTTTGAACTAACTCTATTG
The DNA here is from genome assembly GCA_914767935.1 of Coremacera marginata. Lineage (NCBI taxonomy): Eukaryota > Metazoa > Arthropoda > Insecta > Diptera > Sciomyzidae > Coremacera > Coremacera marginata. Next base: position 139,675,929 of record OU612045.1, read on the forward strand.
TATTACTCTTTTTTCGGGTTTTCGCTGGGTGGGGCTCCGAAAATTTATTTTCCCAGCGCCATTTTTGATCGCTACGCCACTGCATTATATAAATCTTGCTATAGCATATAATAAACGTTATATAAAATTTGCCAACAACAGTATCTAGGTAATAAAATTACTGTATAATGCGAATACCAAACAAAAGTTTATTTTTCCTCTCCTTCCAACAATACAAGAACAGTAATTTTTTTATTTTTTCGATATTCAACACCAAAAATGCTATTCAAAAGAAGAGGTCTACTACGTTTCGAGCAACTCAGCTAATTAATTCAGGAATCAGGCTTGCATTGGAGAAAAATAAAATTTATTTCTTGGAAGTAAAATTTTTCTTACAGGCAAGCAAGGTTGATTTATAAGGTTGTCGCAGGGCTGATTGCACTCTCTTCTCAGTACCCATAATTGTCAAAACCAGCCAATTTTGCGAATGACTACGAAAGAAGAACGTATGATAATAGAGAGCAATTGTAGATTTTCTATGAGCTGTCAACTTCGATTTGACAATTATGGGTACTCGCTCTCTCCCTTGCGACAACCTTATAAATCAACCTTGCAGGCAAGCAAGGTTGATTTATAAGGTTGTCGCAGGGCTAATCGCACTCTCTTCTCAGTACCCATAATTGTCAAAACCAGCCAATTTTGCGAATGACTACGAAAGAAAAATGGATGATAATAGAGAGCACTTGCAGATTTTCTATAAGATGTCAACTTCGATTTGACAATTATGGGCACTCGCTCTCTCCCTTGCGACAACCTTATAAATCAACCTTGCCTGCAAGGTTGTCGCAGGGCTGATCGCACTCTCTTCTCAGTTCCCAAAATTGTCAAAACCAGCCAATTTTACGAATGACTACGAAAGAAAAACGCAGGATAATAGAGAGCACTTGCAGATTTTCTGTGAGCTGTCAACTTTGATTTGACAATTATGGGTACTCGCTCTCTCCCTTGCGACAACCTTATAAATCAACCTTGCTTACAGGCATGCTCAAGGTTAATTAGTATAGGTTAAGTCACTTGAGAGACTCTTTTTTCGCCTTTGCTCCAACTGTCAAAGTAGCTGTTAGCTAAAAATTGTACAGATACGTGTTTTTCTTTCTTGATTTCCTCTCATCCATTCTGACAGTTCGACCGAGCTTCTCTCAAGTGACTTAACCTATATTAATGAACCTTGGGCATGCTACACAGGCTAGTATATTGGCCCTGTAGTTCGAAAAACACAATACATTCACACTTTTTTACAATTACATTCACACTGGATTCACTTTCACGGCGCTACTAGCAACGAAATTTCAGATCCAGTGGATTTTGACAGCAGCGGCTAGTGTATGTCAAAAAGGGGGATATCAGTGTTGTTTTTAATTACTTTTGGTGGATTCATTTCGGGTTTTCCCTCGATTTCGTACTTTATTTCGGGTTTTCCTCGATTTCGTACAGGAAGCAACATTGATAACTTGTTTACATTTACAAAGCAAATGAAACAAATGTGAAAAGTTGCAAATAAAAGTGAATAAAAGTGAAAAATATGCAATTTTATATACCATAAATAAACAAAAAAAATATACAATGAATGAAAATTGAAAATTGTAACCGGCCTGTTATTAAAAAATGTATGTTATTGAAACATTAACAATTACCTACTTTTAATCCTGTCGTTTTAAAAGCCAGTTAAAATATTTCGGGGTACCTTTCTAGATTTCAACAGTGGTGACAAAAGTGGTGACCACAAGAATATTGACCAATTCAAGGTTGACTACAAGGAGATACTCGTTAGAACTGTCAGAATGGAAGAAAGGAAATCAAGAAAAAATTTCTGTTAATGAAACATTAATAATTGCCTCCTTTTAATCCTGTCGTTTTGAAAGCCAGTTAAAATATTTCGGGTACCTTTCTAGATTTCAACAGTGGTGACAAAAGTGATGACCACAAAAATATTGTCCCATTCAAGGTTGGTTACAAGGAGATACTCTGTCGAACTGTCAGAATGGAAGAAAGAAAATCAAGAAAAAAACCTTATAATTCTTAGCTAACAGCTACTTTGACAGTTCGAACAAAGGCGAGAAAGAGTGATTTTCTCTCAAGTGACACAATCTATATTAATTAATTTTGGTCCCATTTCACAAATTAAAAAAAACTCAAATGTTAAATCGGATTCGTACTTTTACTTGTGTACATTAGACCGAAAACTTAAAAAAAATATCAAAAAAATAAAATGGTACCAAAAATAGTACAATAGCACGTTTTGCTGCAACTCTGCCAGAAATGAAATTCACCGAACAGAACAATTTTCGTTTCATTTCTCTTAAAAATCGAAATTTTCTCTCCAACTTCAAGTTTTTGTAGAGAATTTCCAAATTCCTTGTGGTGTTTTTCCATTTCATCGTTTAGTTTCAGTTTTTCAATTGTGCGAGCTCGGACGCGTAGTTAAGACGCAATTATCACAAATAAATATTTACCTGCGTTCAGTGCTTAAGGAAAATTAATATAAAATTATTTTTTATAAACCCAAAAATAAAATGAAAACAAATATGTGAACATAAAAAAACGAATGTGCATATTTTGAAGTTCTGCTTAGACAGAAGTCAGACGTGGGAATTATTCGATGCTTCGAAAATATTCCGTCTAAATCCTATAAAAAGTGGGTACCGAATTCATTTGCTAAAATTGCACATTTTTGAGAACGAAAATTTTTACATAATTGCTGAATTGCACTTCGAGTATTTGTTTTGTTAATATTCTTACCATCCAGTTAAACTAAAACAAAATGTGCTTGTAATTTTTGAGGAAAATTTTTGTATCTGGTATAATGGAATGGAAATAGTCGTGCAGGAGGCAGGAAGGAATGAGAGTAAATTTCAACTGCGCTTAAATAGTGTTTGGCTACAATGCGCAGTCGAACTCCAAGCGGATGAGCGGTGGCTCAAGATAATTATCATTGAACAATCGAAGAGGTAGAAGCGGAAAATTTTGTTAAGGAATACCTTAACTTGTTTAAGGAAACCTCGTGTTAACTGTTTCTGGTTGCGAAATGGATCAAACAATTAGATTATCTGTTTTTGATTTTCGTCAATATGATTCTAAAATTTGTGTACCTTTGTAGAATTTGTAGAGAATCGTGACATCATTGTTCGCGTAGTTGTTGCATGCTCTCTCTTTCGCTCTTGTTTCCTTTCGATTTGCCATGCAGGGTTGCTTACCCATTGTGCTCGGAATGTAAAATCTTACTACTTTTCAATTCTTGAAAAACTCAGACGACGATTGTTTGATCGGCGTACAAAATGCTATGTCGATGCTTGCAATGCAAACCCGTTAAAAAAACGGATGCAATGCAATTTACTTTTAGCTAAAATGACTAGGCCTGTGCGAGTGCTTCGAGTTCGAGTCGAGTAGTGCAATTCGACTCGATTTTCGATTCGAGCAATTCGGTTTTTCGAATAACTCCAAATTCGAGTAACTCGAGGAATTATCGATTAATTCGAGAAACTATCGAGTAGCTCGAGTTTTTTTTTTTTTTTATTTTCACTCTTAATAATACACACCCAGTAGAAATTAATGTTAAATGAAACTAAGTAACTAACTAACTAATATAAATAATGAAACATGAAAGACATAAATAATTTCAACTTTTTTAAGTTTTTACTTTTTTGCGATCTCATTTTGTAGAAAGACATACTGTTCGATTTAATCCTCAAATAAACTTTAATTTTTAAGCAATTTTCTGCAAATTACGAGTACACTTAAAGCTGTTTGTGACTAGCGACAAAGGTAAAAAAATCCACAAATTTCTATTTCCATTCAATCAAAGTTACTCGACTAGCTTCGAGTTACTCGAAAACTCGAGTTATTCGATTCGAGTTTCGAGTCGAATTACTCGACTCGACTCGAGCCGAGTTACTCGAAAATTCGAGTACTCGCACAGGCCTAAAAATTACCCTTTTTAAAATTTTTCATGTTTCAAAATGTGTGTTTGAAGCTAAAGAAGCTAATGGTGAACAAATTTCGGGCCGATCTCATGTAGTTAAGAAGTTATATATGGTTATAGTTAGTAAAATGGGCCTGTAAACTTCTGATTTATTTTTTAGTTTTTAAGTAAATGTAAGAGTTATGGATATCAAAGGAAAAGTTATGTTATTACCTATTCAATGAGCTATGCATTACTTTTGAAGATATAACTGGTTTTGTACTCAGAATATTTAAGGTATTATCAATTTTGTAGGTCTCTTTGAAATGTTTGTTGTTCCCTTTGAAATGTGAATAAGAAAAAGTGCCGAAGGCAAACATTTCTTTACAAAAAATCGCGAAAAATTTTTCTAAAATTTTATATCTTCGAATGCATGTTATGAAAATGTTATGCATGGTATTTTATGGTTAATAGCGAAAAAGCAAGTTTTTCGAGCGCATTCCTTTATTTTTGGATACCTTTTACTTAACCAGATGAGATTTTCCAAATTTGGGATTAGAAGCCTTTAATACACATGTTCCACGAAAAAAAGTTACAAAACTTATTTTTGCCTAAAAGTAAATAATTGCAGAAAAAACAGCGAGAGCGTATATCACATTATAGAGCTATCAAAATTTGTTTATTTTTGAACGCTGTCAATGCCAGTTATGTGGGAAAAATCCCATTCGTGGTAATTTTTAATTGCCTTATCACACAACAAACAAAAAAGATATAGGCTATTCACAGTTGAGGTCCGCAGGCCTGTTTAATTTACGATTTGTTATTTTTACGCCAACTTAGGTAAGCGTATTTTTCTTTGTTGTTGTTTTGCATGCAAACGCAAATACGCAAAAAACACGCATAAAAGTAGCCCTTGGACGTGTTTTTTGTGTCTCGTATTTTATGCCCTATCTACACCATATATTACAGCGTTGCAAAATCATTGAATACGGCAAACACACTGAGGTGCTCACAATTTCAAAAATAACAAATACGTTTTGTTAATATACGTTTAAACTGTGAATAGCCTAATAGAGATTCTTAGTAAACGCTTATTGAGCTTATTTGAACCTTTTTTATATCTCTATCGTTTACACAGCGATAATTTTCGAATGCGATGGTTTATTGGAGAAATCTTTTTTAAATCATTTATACAAGATTCGACAAATTTTTCTTAAGACCTTGAATACTTTTTAGAGAATTTAGAGAATGTTCTTGTAGGTAATTATATCAATCACTCCTATAACTATGTACATTGATCTTATGACAAGGCCTATTAAAAGTTTTTATTATTTATTTACTCAATAAATCTCGAAGTAGGATGTAATCTTGTTAGCTAGGCTACCATGGTTTAAAGAAATTAAATTATCATTTAGTAAAATTTGTAATATACACAAATTGTTGAAATATTGCTGGCTCCTAGTGTACAGCTCAGGGCTAAAATAATGCATACGGGAGGGGTAATCAAAACTTTTGAGCATCGAGACTTACATATATTCTCTTCCACACATTTCAGCATAAAGACAAATATTCTCTTCTCTGTATCAAAAGTATAACAAATCATACAAAACATTAATATTGTATTTTAAATATGCTTTCTTTTTTTTAAGAATAATCAAATTTTACCATAATCATAATATATTTAAACTAGTAATCCCGTGTGTCGTTAAAACGCCAAAATAAAAAATATCTAGTGATAAGTAATTTTGTTTTTATATTAAGAACTATTTTTATCTTTGAACCAAGGATTTCATAGAAACTTTCTAGGTTTTTGTTGAATTGTTTAGTAACCCAGTTATTACTTATAGCATTTTGGTAAAAAACCTATCACATACTTTTAGGCATCACATAGAAATTTGGGTTTTTCATAGGAAATTGTCTCAGTTTTTTTAAAAAGTATAGATTATATAGATTATTTTATTAAGTATATACAGTATAGATTTGATAGTCATCACAAAAATTGCGCTTGCGTAATAATAATATAGATTCCAACAAATAAATCAGTAATCAAAGTATTTAACATAAATTTGAGATTAATTAATTTAGGAAATAAAGAAAAGAAACCAATCTGCGAAAAAAATAACATGCAAGCTGTGTCGATACTGTGGACCACAGTCTTTTATGCTTAAAACTTGCAAATATATTCAATTTTTTCAGCACTGCTGTGAAAATCATGGAATCGTATTTGTTTAACAGAAAACAGGCTGTCTGTGTTAAAAATATATTTTCAAAATTTTTGTGCATACCAAGAGGTGTTCCTCAAGGATCAATACTAGGACCTTTATTATTTTCTATGTACATCAACGACATAGTTGTAATACCAAAATACTGCAATATTCATTTGTACGCTGATGACGTCCAATTGCACGTTAACTCTAAATTTTCAGGAATTGCAGAGGGAATAGAAAAACTATGCTTCGACCTTAAGATTATTCATAATTGGGCAACAAAAAATGGACGATGCCTCAATCCAGCTAAGTCCAAAACCTTAGTTATTTATAAAAAACGTATTGATCTTAACTCAATTCCTAGCATTAAAATTAACGAGACAGAAATAAAATATGTCGAATGTGCAAAAAACTTAGGAATTACGTTTAATCGATCTCTAACCTAGAATAATCATATAAATATAGCCATTGGTAAAGTGTATGGTATGTTGCGTAGCTTGTGGACAGTGTAATTTTTCACTCCTGTAAAAATTAGGTTACTATTGGCAAAAACTTACTTAATTCCAACTTTGCTGTATGGTTGTGAAATTTTTGCAAACTGTGATAGTGTTAGTAAAGCGAAACTAAACGTTGGTTATAATAACATCGCTCGTTATATTTTCCAACTTGGACGTTGGGATCACGTCTCGGAATATGCTAAAAAATCTTTGATTTGAGTTTTAATTCTCTTTTAAATTTAAGAACAATATTAACATTACATAAAATCATAACTACATAATCACCGCTGGAACTGTTTCAAATGATACGTTTTTCGCGATCTCGAAAAACTCGTCATACGTGTCTAACATCTGAACTACAGTTTTTTGTTCATGTAACACGGCTTTGGAACTCACTCCCCAGAGACATACAAAATACTGGCAATGCATCTAAATTAAAAACCAAGCTTTTTAATTAACTAACTTCTTATATAATATGTGATTTTTTACTTGTAACTTTTCCATTTTTTTTCTTGTTTTCCTTTCTATATACAACGTGAAGTGTCCTATTAAACTGAATAATTCAATAACAACGACAATTTGCTATTTTATTTACTCAAATATTTAATTGTTATTTCTTTTTAATTTTTTAAGCTTCTTTCTTTTTTATATACATTAAATTTTTCCGTACATTTATTGTGCCGTGTATCCAATTTCATTAAATGATTATTGTCTTCTTTTTGCTAAATAAAATACAAATGTTTGTTAATTATTAAAAATAAGATAAATACGAAATAAGAAACAAATACATTCTAGATTTACAATACTGTACGGCTAGTGCTCTAACTATAAGATACTTATCTTGTTGTACTAGCATATCTTAAATAAATAAATACAAATACAAAATACAAGCAGTAGGAGATTTTTACGAAAATACTAGTGTAATAAAACTATCATAAGAAAAGGGAGCGACGAGTGCAGAATACAAAATAAGACTTTTACTAGCCAGTAGTGTAAAGATAATAGCAATACATTCACAATTTCTTACCCATAAACACTCATTTTTGCAACTGTCTGGCCGAATGGAAACTGAAAATCGTTCATAATCTAATGTTCATTGTTTCGTCGACGGTCGTAGCCAACTGTCTGGACGAGTACTTCATAGCGACAATGTTTGACAACAAATGCGTATTCTTCATTTTCTCAACAGTACTAGTGTAACTGTATAGTGTAAACCGTGATACAAAAAAGAAAGGTAGTAGTTACAGTTCTTTTGGCGATTATAGCCAACTGTCCTAGCCAACTGTCTGGACGCGTACTTCATAGACATAACGTTTGATTGACAAAATCATGATAAAAAAAACAAGGCAGCAAAGACAGTTCATAATCAAAATAAATAAGAAATAAATTGACCATGCCCCTTCATATTTCTTTCTATGAAAAAATATTTAATAAAATTTTGATCTTTACAATAATTAAATAAAATATTATCGGCAAATAAAGCTTATTCCACTCAGTTTTGTGTATGTAATAAAAAAAATTAGCTTATAACTCTTTTATACAAACTTATTCAGTGTGACTAGAAGTTTTTTGTAAAATATGCATTTTGTTTTAAAAAAAATATGCTAAATATTCCACTTACAATTTTTATATCCCACAAAAATATTCCACTTTCAATTTTATAGATACATACAATATAAACAAAATTGATTATAGATATAAAAGAAACACAAAATAACGTTTAAAAACATTTATTTATTGATTATATACTTACTTTATATAACATAAGTTAATACTAATAATTAATATTAATAATATTAAAAAACTAAAATATCAATTATTAATAAGATGTAAATTGCTTTACAAGTCTTTTCAAGAATTATATTCTCTTAAAAATAGTTACTTATCTTTTTTCCCACAGAGAAAACTTAATTCTTAAAACACAAACAAATAGGTGTATTAAATATCGTCGCATTAAATCTAAAAAGCCGTAACAACATTTTAAATTTTTTATTGGAGTAGCCAAAACCTTTTAAAAATTGGAAAAATTTTATAAACGAAATTAAGAGGAGAGGATGACTTTTAAATCTGACATATGTGCTATTTTAAATTGTTTTTGGCTTCTCCTATAAAAATAAAAATAGCAATTTTTGATGACAATCTTTGTGAATTCTGGAAATATGGGAAAATAAAAAATATTCTTTTTATGCTGCATATTTTTGAAAAAAAATATGCTTCCAAAGATAAAATATGCCAAAGTGGAAAATAATATTCCACTCTGGTCACACTAAACTTATTGTATGTACGGCTATAGCCTGGAGCCTTAAGCTTAATATATTTCATAGGACTGAGTGTTTATATGTTACTGTAAAGGTTAATTATGGCAAATTTACACGATTCACTATGAGTGTTCACTTTGGATGAATCATCCGATTTGAAGAGTGTAAATTGAGTTTCATCTTTAAAATGAAGATGATTTTGTCATCCACATTGAACATCGAAATAAGTAGAAGTATTTTCTACTTTTGATGAAAGTGAAACCAAGTCGTACTTATTTTTTTCGCATTTCTTTTATGTAGTTCTTGCAACAATCCTAGAACTATTATATTTTAATTCAGTTTTTTTTTTATATTAGACGGCATTGCTTTTATTTTTTTAAACGTCAATAAAACAAATCGACCAATGAATAAAGTTTGACATTCAACATCGAACCATCCATCAAATTTTAAATTTACACTTTGAATAATGTAAATCAAAAATTGATTCACTGTCATCATTCAACGTTCACTGTCATCGTTTTAGGTGAAATGTATAAATTAGCTTTTTGTTTAAGAAATTTTATTATTAACTAAAAGAATTTGGTATAGGGAAAGGTAAGATGTGAGATTGGATTGGTGTTACCAAAGATTTGTTTTCTTTGGTGTATAAAAATAGGACAGTCTGAAAGGATGTGAGAAAGAGTGATATTTGTATGTGTTTGGCATGAGCAGGTAGCTGGGGAGCTATTGTTCGTTGTCCGTGAGCTAATTTGGTCACGTTCCTAGCCTAAGACGTTCGGATTTTATAAAGTCACGTCGGTTAAATTGGCTTATTGCGGGTGGGAGAAATTGTACGGCGGATAGTTTTTGATAGTTAATATATTGGTACCAGTTATTTGTATGATTCCATACCGTTTGATGTTTTTTACAGAACTATTTTTCAATATATCTCTTCATGTAATTTATGATTAAGTGGTGGTTTCATGTATTTTATCTTGTAGTTGTAGAAGATACAACTTTAACAGAAAATCAATAAATCTCATGCTTGTATAAACCCCCCTTTTGATATGATATTTAGTAATCAAACGAATATAAAATATCGTTTTTTGATATCGCTTGGCATACCTCATTTAAGCAAAAATTTCTACATAAAATATAAATTTTCAAAAAAACTACAATAATTAAGCTACAATTGATAACAGTGATTCAATACAAGAAAGTGTAGTCAAGAAACTGTCGCCAACGAAGAAATTTCTTAATGTTAGTAGAAATCTGGATTTAGTCCCAAACGTAGTATCATACTAAATACTAATACCATTTTTGTGAACACACCCTCGTTTGTGCTTCTATTTTGCCTGACGTGTTCTCTTAAAAGCATGATTTACGCTCTCTTCGCCTGCTTGCGTATTTTTGACAGTAGCGTTCAATATATTGAAGAGTATTTAGTAAAATTTTTGACTTTTTCAATTTTCCGCTTTGCGCTCGCTGCCTTTTGCTTTTTCGCCGTCAGTGTGGTTGGTTGTGCTTTTTTGATAATTCGTCGCCGCCAGTGGAACGCGTTCCTTCTAATTGGCTCCATTGTAATTATTTTTTTTTTAATAATACCAAAAAATATTGAAAATGTATTAATTTAATAAAAGTACGAATTAAAAAACGCTTGCAGCAAAAACATTGTGCAATAAAGTAGTGCCATGGTTAATTGTGTAACAAAGAATGTAACCACAAAATAGAATTTAAATAGAACAATCTTAGTGAAAAGGATAACCAGCAAATTTGCACAAGAAAAATAAAATTAAAGTGAAATAGTGGACACAAAGAAAACCAACTAAAGAAAATAAATAAATAAAATAAATAAATGTATTTATTAAATACATAAAAAAACTTAATAATATTTGTACCTGCGAATAGCAAAAAAACAAAAAATCAAAAATTAAATTTGAATCTAATAGAATTTCATTCAATTCACCTGTGCGACTCTGCAACCGACTCAGGTGATAAGCAGCAAAGGCGAAACAGGCGAAAACAACGAATCAAAGAAAAGCGAACGGCAAAGTCGGTTCAAGCGAAGAGTAAAACAAAGCGCAAAATAAAAAATAAATAAGTAATTCAAAAACAACAAAATTAATTAGATAAGCAACGAAGTAACACCAGAAAAGATAACAACAAAAGTTGATAGTGCAAGTGCTTGTGCGTGTGTGTGTTTGTACGAAGCATCGAGCAGAACGCGAAAGAGCAGCAAAATAAAGGCAAATTCAACATAAATCTCAAAACAAAGCCAAAACTAGGCGGTTGAAACCACTTTTTGCTTGTGCTATCAAATCAATCTAAACAACAACAAGAAAAAAACCATCAACTCCCACCCAAACAACATTAACAACTCAGTTATTAGGTAATGATTTTCCCTCCCTACAACTGTTTCTGTAGTTCTCCACCCTTCCTCTGCTTACACCGTTTACAACATTAAACAAATAATTTTCATTTAATTTTTTCATTTTGTTGTGCTCATTCTCCTTAATTTTCCATATCAAAACAATGCGATTGCGAGAGCGCACAACAGTGTTGTCGCGACAATTATAATAAAAGTATGAAAATGTCCCAAATGCATCCTAAATGTATCCATTTCAGAGAAAAAAGTATCAACGTATAAAATTGACGTATTTTTTTCACAATAGGGATATTCACAATCTTGTGTAAATGGTCTTGCATAACAGAGCATTAGTTAAAGGATAGAGTATATTAATTTATAAAGTATGAGAAAGTGCAGCGCAGCTAGGCATAATACACCGGCCGCATATGAAAAAGTTTTTACTTTTGTTATACCCATAGGTTATATTTACTATACATGTGCAATACTGAACTCTAAACTGACAGCTGTTTGTCAAAAAAATAAAGTCGCTAAAAACAAAGATATGGAAAATAAGCAAAAAAACGAGTTAAACGGGAAAACTCAATAAAAAATTCCTTAAAAACTCAGTGAGAAATCAGCTGTGAGTTTCATTGGTGGGAAATTTTTACAATTGCACAATTTTGCAATATCAAATACTCAGGATTGTGAATAGCCCTAATATAAAAAATATTTTATAAATTAAAAGAAAACTCATCCAAATGGATATATTCGGATTCAAACGGCAACACTGATGCACAAGGCCGTACGTTGTTTTTGTAGAGCGTGATAGTGTGAGAGAGCGCAATTGTGATGGCAAGAATTAGCACAAGAAAAAAAAAATTATCAAAACAATAAAAACAGCACAGAATGTGCGAATTGCAGTAGCGGCGGCACAAAATATCAATCGTTAATTAAAAAAAGAAAGAAAAAATAAAAACTAAAAGAAAAACATTAAAACTACAAACTTTTATTTAACCATATCTAAAAAAAAACATGCTAGAGACGCTAATGGATACGTTGTTCAATAATTTCAATTGCAAAAATGTTTACATAACACTAGACAGCGTAAAGAGGCAAAAGTCGAAGTGAAATTATCTGAAATGGTTTTAATTAAAGTTCCGGTTAAAACTTTGCGATTATTTTTATTAAATGGTGATAATTTTGAATTTGATTGCATTTTTAAGTTTTAGCAATTTAAAGCAAAATATTAAGGCAGTATTCTAGTGTAGCAGTTTGAAAAAATCGTTTTTTTTTGCATATTTTCGAAGATTAGACTTATTATTTTTTATTAACGGAGTTATAGCTATTTTAATAATGCCTGTAACTTTGAGTTTGACTGCCTATAACTGCCTGTAATCTACTTTTTACAACACGTTTGTCGTTATATCTCAAGTTCTAAGGGATCATTTAACCTAAAATTTTGTATGGGCCTTTTTTATATATCCTCTATGACTATAATTGTGGCGGCTGTGTCACAGTGGGTAGAGTGTGTGGCCCATACGCCAGAGAACCCTGGTTCAAATCTCACCTGACACAGAAAGTTTTTTCAATTGAATTAATTTTTCTGTTCGGCCGTCACCTCTCTGCATACAATGGCAAACCTCAGAGAGTAAAAACTGCCATTCTCGATCATTTGTGTTCAAACATTTCACACAATTGATCATAAGAAGCTCGGTCAAAGTCCTTTCAAGGGCGGAAATGGCCATTCCGTTTTTTTTTCTATGACTATAATTATGTAAAATTTTGAATTTATTTTTTTCAAACTGAACATTTGGTGAAAAAAATTTATTTATCTTTCCCTAGCCCGAGATATAGCGCCATTTTTACTAATTAAGAATTTTTTCAGATTACTAGAAGGGTTGAAATCGTGTCAAGATGAAGACACCCTTTTTCGCACCCCCCTCTACTGTCCTGTAAGCCTGTAGTTTAAAAATTTTTTTTTTCGAGCTCTTTGTGTATTATTGAAATATTAATAAACATAGGGTTAAAAAAGTGTACAGTAAAAATACTATTATATTTTTTTTAATTGAATTTAAAAACTCCCAAAAGTTTTCCCTCTAGACTAAGATACTGCCTTAAACCATTTTGTACCAGCGCACTATGGTCCAGCAGACCACTTGTTGCGGCAAAAAGTCATATTTTTTTTTTTTTTTTTTTTGTAAAAATTTTTGTCAGCATTAGTTAGAAATACTTTGAATAACAAATAAATTATAAGCAAAAGTTGATAGCTGGCAGTGCTTTTTCTTAACGGTTTCTCAAAGATGTTGCTTTGTGTCTTCTTCACTGTGATTTTTCGTAAGCAAGAAATATTGGGTTGGCAACTAAGTAATAGCGGATTTCACTCAGATGGCTTTAGTTGAATTTTTAGGTTTGCTGACGTAATCGAAATGTCAAACACATTTTGTTATTTGATAGTTGGTACTTCAACTGTCAATCAGTAAAAAAAGTTCTTTGATCGGTTGTGTAGTTTTTGTTTGGCGTCTGTTGAAAAATGGAAAATCAAAACGAACATTTTCGTCATATTTTGATTTTTTATTTCCGGAAAGAAAAAAACGCATCGCAAGCTCACAAAAAGTTATGTGCTGTTTATGGTTACGAAGCTTTAAAAGAACGGCAGTGTCAAAATTGGTTTGCCAAATTTCGTTCTGGTGATTTTTCACTCAAAGATGAAAAATGCTTTGATCGTCGAGTTGAAGTTGATGACGATCAAATCAAAGCAATAATCGATTCGCATCATCACAGTACAACACGTGAGATTGCAGAGAAGCTTCAAATAATGATAACCCTGCAAGCATTTGGAAGACTATTGGAATAGTAGCTGGTTATCCGATGCACTTGCGATTCGCCCAATGGTTCTATAGAAGATTGATCGCTTTTCAATCGCCCAAGCGATTAATGCGCGATTAAAGAAAAATGTTCAAAATCTTCCTATGAATTATTCTTTGAGTGCTGCACTGTACCAACTATTAAGAAATAATATTTGGTCAGCTTTTTTTGGCGAAAGTCGGTTACGCCGTTGATTCATTACCCTTGCAGCTTTTGAAAATAGTCGTTCTGATGGAACCGATGTGGCAGGTATACATAACTATTTGCAGGCCATTTTATAAAGCGAAGGAAAAATATTTTTTCTGTCTTCCCAAAAGTGAATAGGGTTTTGTGATCTATCCAAATATGGTAACGCAATATATTGTCTAACCATAATTGTTGCTGGAGATATTGGAGTCTGCTGGGTAGATGTTTCCAAAATTCGCCTATCGAATTGTTACCAAAGGTTATCGTCATTATTTCTAGTAAATTTACTTCAATTGTCGGGTTTGATGCTGAGGTTGAAGTAATAAAGGCTGATTTTCTGATAGGTCCTCAGTTACCCACTTTTGCGCATTATCTGCATTGAATTCAATTCCAAAAGCCTTTTTCTTAAATCGAGGATCAAGAAATGTTGCTTTTGACGCTGTTCTGTTGCTTTCATAAATACTCGAATAATGAAGTTTGCAAATGTCTTCCTACAGAGGTTTTTAAAATTTAATTTTTTATTGTACTTTGCAACCCTCTTGACAATGCACATTGGGGATTTTTCCCACTTTTTTTAGCATAAATTCACAACTCTTATGTTTAAGCAGCTACAGCTCTGAAATTTTTAATGATGACAGCTTATATAAACACCTTTGTTGGCACCAAATATGGGCAGCATGCCACGTCTAATTTTCGCATGGGCTAATGTGTAATATTGTGTGTTTGGTAAACATATGTTTTAAGTTGTAAAACGGAGATCTATGAATCTCTGTGGTAAAAGTTGTGCACGAAACCACCCCTCCCTTTCTCAAAAATAACTTTTTCACACATTAAATGTTGAGATGGAAGAAAAAAAAGTTTAAAACTAACTCATAAATTTTTAAAGGAAAAATTAGAATAAAATTTTAATAAACATGTTTTTGCACGTATTTTGCATGTATTTCTTGTTATATAAACAATTAGTAATACTTAATGCATTAAATTTAGTTCATAAATAAAAATAATAGTAATTAAAAATAAACACAATAGACAAAACACAACAAAGCAATGTAATTTGCCAGATGAGCTGTAAAGGGAGTGACGAACCGTGCAACAAAAAATACATAGGATCAAAAAAGACAGCACTGGGAACAAGAATAAACGAGCATGCCTACGGCATAAAAACACAGAAAGAGACTACGGCATTAGCACAACACATCAATAACACTGGACACACAGCTGATCTTGACAATTTTATGATTATCGACAAAGAAACAAATTACAATACAAGGCGAGAGTCTGGAGAGTCTGCATATACAAAAAAACATCAAAAAGACTGTAAACAGAAAAGACGACGTCTATATATACAGTGTGTAGCACAATTGAGCAAATCAAAGTATATATTTAAAAGTATATAAGTGAATTATTGTGAGTTTGCTTTATCACCAAAGTTTTTTTCACATTGGAACACTTGGAATTTCAAATGCTTATACTGATTTTATAACTGGAAAATATTACCGTTATCATGCTGATATTTGCATTTTTCTGCTAGCAGGCATTTGCTCAATTGTATTACAAGCAAGGTTGATTTATAAGGTTGTCGCAGGGCTGATCGCACTCTCTTTTCAGTACCCATAATTGTCAAAACCAGCCAATTATGCGAATAACTACGAAAGGAAAACGGATGATAAAAGAGAGCACTTGCAGATTTTCTATGAGCTGTGAACTTTGATTTGACAATTATGGGTACTCGCTCTCTCCCTTGCGACAACCTTATAAATCAACCTTGATTACAAGAGTCAATGTGAGTGGAAGTTAACATCTTTTTAGTGAATTATTCTGCTTAAAAAAGAAAAATATTTAATAAAATTTTGTTTGTATATTTCGCAACTTTAAATTGGTGAGTAAAATCGTTTTGTTCATTAGTTTGCAATTCAATACTTACTCAATATTAATATACGTCTCATATAGGCAAAATGCGAAAGTTACCGCAAAACGTAAGGAGATTGGTTGTAGAAAAACTCAATGAAGGAATGTCATATCGAAAAGTGGCAAAATCTTTAGCGGTGTCGTATGGCTTTGTGAAAAATATCGCCAATAACAGCAATTTAGACGTTCCCAAGCAGCGCGCTGGTCGACGAAGCATTCTGAATGACTACGATCGAAGAGCCATAAGCCGTTCCATTTCTACTGGCGAAGTAAAATCTGGTACTGACATTCAGAAACAACTAAGAACCAAACTGGGAAAAGAAGTCTCAAGAATGACGTTCAATAGAGAGCTGAGAAAAATGGGCTACAGGGCTCGTCGCAAAATTAAGAAGCCACTATTAACAAAGCGTCATAGGGAGTTGCGCCTTAAATTCGCAAAAACTCACCAAAAATGGTCTCCAGAGCAGTGGGCATCTGTAATTTGGATAGATGAGAGTAAAATAAATATGCATGGATCAGATGGCATTCGCTTCGTTTGGAAAAAGCCTTCAAAAAGTATTGCAGAGCGTGATGTCATTCCAACCGTGAAATTTGGAGGAGGAAAAGTTTTGTTCTGGAGTTGCTTTACAAAAACTGGTGTGGGAAAACTTATTCAAATTGACGGAAAAATGAATGCAAATATATATGTGAACATTTTAAGTCAAGGATATTTTCCCATCCTTGGCTTTGTTTGGACTTAGCACGGAAAACTCTATTGTGATGCAAGATAATGACCCCAAGCATAAGGCAAAACGGACCATGGAATTTTTAAAAAATAATAATATTAATACTTTGGAGTAGCTTCCACAAAGTCCCGATCTTAACCCGATCGAGAATTTGTGGTTTTTATTAAAAAAGCGGGATTATGACTATTCAAGCCCACCCCAAAGCATGCAAGAGCTTTTCATGCGATGCCGCGATGCTTGGAACGCAATCACAACGAAAGAGTGTGAAGATCTAGTAAACAGTATGCCAAAGAGGATCCCAGCAGTTATTAAAGCTAAAGGCGGATACACTAAGTATTAGAATGTATTTAATTTAATAAAGTTGACTTGTATCATAATTGAGCACATGTCCCATTGTGTAATATTTTTAATTTCTTTTTTTAATGAAGTATAAAATTAATATTTCTTTATTGTTTGCGAAAAAAAGAGCCGCACTCTATCGCCTAAATAAAAACATATACATTGCCTAAAAAAATGCATTTTTTTTCATTTTAGTGTTCAGCCTACTTTATTTGCTCAATTGTGTTACATGCTATATATGTATATAAAATTGTAAAAAAAAAATCTGTACATGAAATATTTTTTTTAAATTCTTTTTGCGTTGGACATTTTGAATGACGAGGAGTCCGAAAATCGCATTTTTAAAATTTTTGTCTGTCTGACTGTCTGTCTGTTAAAGCATCACGCGAAAACCATTGGATGGATTTAAATGAAACTTGACAACCAGGTTCCTTATCCAGGTTCCAGGTTCTCGGATTCACTGAGTTTTTTTGACTTATCTACTCTCTTCCATCTCGAACACCAGAGGGCGCTGTAGTACACATATTTTGGAAAACCTCGAAAAACTCCTAAGCCGTGCATCCGATTTGTATGAAAATTGGAATATAGGGGTTTTCTGATACGGTGAGTGTCTTGGACTAATCTTTTTTATGCTTTCTTGAACACCAGAGGGCGCTGTAGTACAAATATTTTAAAAAATGTCGAAAAACTCCTAAGCCATTTATCCGATTTACATGAAAATTGGTATATAGAGGTTTTCGGATACGGTGAGTTTTCATGACTTATCTGTTCTATCTTGAACACCAGAGGGCACTGTAGTACAAATATTTTTAAAAAACGTCAAAAAACTCCTAAGCCGTTTATCCGATTTGCATGAAAATTGGTATATAGAGGTTTTCGAAAACGGTGAGTTTTATGACCTGTATACTGTGTTCTATCTTGAACATCAGAGGGCGCTGCAGTACAAATATTTTGAAAAACGTCGAAAAAGTTCAAAACCGTTCATCCGATTTGCATGAAAATTTATATGTAGAGGTTTTCGGATACGATGAGTTTTTATGACATATCTACTCGATTCTATCTCGAACACCAGAGGGCGCTGTAGTACAAACATTTTAAAAAACATAGAAAAACTCCTAAGCCGTTTATCCGATTTACATGAAAATTGGTACATAGAGGTTTTCGGATACGGTGAGTTTTCATGGCTTATGTACTCTGTTCTATCTTGAACACCAGGGGGCGCTGTAGTACAAATATTTAAAAAAACGTCAAAAATCTTCAAAGCCTTTTATCCGATTTACATGAAAATTGCTATATAGAGGTTTTCGGATACGGTGAGTTTTCATGACTATCTACTCTGTTCTATCTTGAACACAAGAGGGCGTTGTAGTACAAATCTTAGGAAATTGTGAAAAACTCCAAAACTGCTCATCCGATTTGGATGAAACTTTGTAAATAGCTATTTTCGAGTACGGCAAGGGTTCTGGTGCTATCTTTTTTGCTCTTTCTCGAAACTAGAGGGCGCTTTTGTACAATTTGCACGTGTGTGTTATTAAACTGTTCCTTAACGACTGCACTGATTTTGACGAAATTTTTTGTGTGTGTTTGAGTGGATCCCTGAATGGTTCAGATTCACAATTGGACCCGGTAGGTGGCGCTGCGATCGTGGTTAAGACATTTTGTTTTTATAGTTTATCTCCGAAACCGTTCATCCGATTTGCATGAAAATTTTTATAAAGAGGTTTTCGGATACGGTAAGTTTTTATGACCTATCTACTCTGTTCTATCTTGAACACCAGAGGGCGCTGTGTACAAATATTTTAAAAAACTTCTAAGCTGTTTGTCCGTTTTTCATGAAAATTTGTGTATAGGGGTTTTCTAATAAGGTGACTGTTTTGGACTTATCTTTTTTTGTACTCGAACACCAGAGGGCGTTGAAGTGCAAATCTTTTAAGAAATCGTGAAAAAGTAGAAAGCCGCTCATTCGATATGGATGAACAATTGTACTAAAAGATTTTCGTGTACGGCAACTGTTTTACCATTATCTCTTTTGGTCTGTCTCGAAAAGTAGAGGCCGCTGTTGTACAATTTGTACGTGTGTATGTTATTAAACTGTTCCTAAACGGCTGCATCATTTTGATGAAATTTTTTGTGTTTGTTTACGTGGACCACTGGATGGTTCAGAATCCCAATTGGACCCAGTAGATGGCGTTACAAATGAAAATTTGTATTTAGGGGTTTTCGGGTACGGTAGTTTTCATGACTTATCTATTTTGTTCTATATTGAACACCAGAGGGCACTGCAGTACAACTGTTTTAAAAATCTCGAAAAACTCCTAGCTGTACATCCGATTTGCGTGAAAATATGTACATAGGAGTTTTCGGTTACTGTGGGTATCTTGGACATTTTTTGCTGTGTTATCTTAAACACCAGATGGTGCTGTAGTACAAATCACTTAAGAAATCGTGAAACACTCAAAAACCACTCATCCGATTTAGATGAAAATTTGTGTATCGGAAATATAAAGGATTTGATTAGAGTATGGAAAGGGCTTTGGCGTTATTTTTTATTCTATCTCGAAAACTAGAGGGAGCTGTTGCACAAATACCGCAAGAAACTCAAAACAACTCATCCGATAAGTATGATTTCTATATGTGGTTTTCGAATGCGGTGAGTCTTTTACTAGTACTATAAAATACAGTACTACAAAATACAGTAAGGCGGAACAAAGCTCGGAGGGTGATAAATATTATAAGTTTTTTCTTCGCTATGTGTATTTATATTCCATTTTATTTTCGCAAATCAGGACAGCTGATGCCGAATTCTGTGGTATTTGAGTACGCATCAACACCTGCGCAAGTCAGTTGCGTTGTAAGTTGGCGTTCTTTTGACATTTCAATTTCTATTTTCAATGCTTATTTAATTTTTATCCAGTTTCCTCGCGGATTGCCAAAAATTCGTTTTTGCTCTGAGATTTTTCAAAAATGTGCAATCTATCGAATACAATATAAAACTTGAAAATACATTTTTACAAGCAATCGGCGGCACTCACACACAAATCATGATATCCCTAACTTTTTCTCGAAATTTTCAGATGTTGAAGCTAAATTTTGCTCATTTCGCCGAAGTTACCGGTTTGAAAGATGGACACAAAATTTCTACAATAGTTTGTGAAAGTTTTTTCAAATCGACGAATGAAATCGAAAACTATTTATATCAACTCCCGAGCTAAGCCGGGTATTCAGCTAGTATACAATATAAGCGTAGTCTATCAAAGCGTACTAAGCTAAAATGTTGTTAAATGTTTATATTTGTATTCTAACAATAAGAAGGTTAAAGTTTTATGATTGTTGTTGTTGTACAACAACCTTTTCAAACGTAAAAACCCTTTTTCCCCATTGGGGCAATGAAAAATATTAATATTAAACATCGTTACTGTAGCATACACGAGCTCATGGCAGAATTATAAGGTAAGGTCATCACGGAGAGGAATGGAGTAGAAAGCAGAATAAAGCTACATTAATGTCAAAATCAGCTGTTCATCGCGAATTTCTTTATGCTCACGTTTCGCAGTTGTTTTTAGGTTCAAACTGTTACAGGTTTTTTTGC
This sequence comes from Coremacera marginata, assembly GCA_914767935.1. NCBI lineage: Eukaryota > Metazoa > Arthropoda > Insecta > Diptera > Sciomyzidae > Coremacera > Coremacera marginata. The sequence goes on from OU612045.1 coordinate 139,696,766, forward strand.
AATTTTAAGACTTCTTTCACATTTTATAGTTTTTATTACACTTTTTTTATAATATTTTCACTCAAATTAGCACAAGTTTAACACCCGCGACCGCACTGTTTGGAACTTGGAAACATAAAATATTTTCTTCATTTGCAATTTCTACGAAATTCGTCGTTTTGACACATATGTTGCTTCTCATTATCCACTCTTCGTTGACGCGTGAGGACACTCAGTGAAGCGGCCCTACCCTATAATTCTACTATGGGTGGCGCCTACAACCATAAGTCGGTTTTCGCCTGATGTAAGAAATTGCGCCAGCCATTTCTGTTTTGCTTTTGCTGGCGCCAGTTGGAAGCTCCAAGTTTCGTCAGGTTCAGCGTTTAAAAACTTTCAGTTTTTTTCAAGGCTCCTGCTACTGCTTTAACTTGTGCTTTCGAAAAATCAAACAGTCGCAGCATAAGCAGAAGCAGAAAACTAGTTTCAATAGTTTGCAAAGTGCTTCGGTAGTCGACAACTTCGGCAGCCATCGTTTTGATTGACTGAAACTGTTCGAAAAATTGAAAGTCGAAGTAGCAGCAGTTGCTTAACTTTCGTAAGTCGACGCAGCAGCAGTTTTTCAACAGTCGTAGCAGACTATTTTGCGCTTATGATTTTTTCTAATTATATATTATTTTTGTTTGATCGCTCGCTTTATTAAATTTTTTCAGTTTTGCTATGATTATGATTGCATTATTATTATATTTATACAAAAGTTAGAAAGAGTAAGCAGAAATTAAAGGCGGAAAATTACTATTTAAAAGCATATGCTACTTCGACTTACGAAAGTTCGACGAACTTTTTTACGAAAAACGACGACTGCCGAAGTTGTCGACTACCGAAGCACTTTGCAAACTATTGAAACTAGTATTCTGCTTATGCTGCGACTGTTTGATTTTTCGAAAGCACAAGTTGGAGCAGTCGATATGCTTTGCAGTTATGAAAACAGGTTGTGCTTAAAAAAGCAATAACTTTACGACTTTTGCTATTTTGACTGCAGCAATTTAATCACTGGTCGGGTTGTCCTCTACTTTATCTTTTTTGTCATATTTCTTATGTAACTTTTCGATGAAATGGATTTTTTACGTGGTGTACTTTAAACCCGACGCACAACCTATTTAAGGCTAGGTAACCCGCCGCTCAAATTAGCCGTCAAACTGACGGATGCCAGTTTGCCGTTGCCCAGGGAACACCACGTGAATGTTTGAGCCGACTTGGGGTGATTTCAACATGGATAATGCTGGCCTCGCCAGCCTGAGGCAGTCAGAAACGTTGCCATGTAAAGGTTCGCCCCCTGTTCCCCCATAATTTCTCTCTCAACAAAATTAATTTGCCACCGCGTCAGCGTCATAAAAACTGTTAATCTGCTGTTTGTTTCATATAAAACATGCAAAGACATTTATAATTGTTTATTTTGTTCAATACTTCTGTTCAGGCTATGGGTTGGCGCGTTCAGCAAAAATAAAAAAAAAAAAACCGATTTTGATATGGCCGAATTTCGGCCGCAGGCGGTACTAGTTATAATGGTTTTAAATCAGTAAATAAAAGACGCCCTGATGAAGCAGACAAACAATCTACGTAACGTTGGCAAATTTTAAAATTAAAATTAAAATTGAAATTTGTTAAATTTATTTGTTTTTTAAATCGTCCTTTTTTTTAAAACAATAAATTATCGGTTACTAAATAACACCTTAAAAAATCAGAATTAAACTTTGGCTAGTTAATGAAAGCTACAAAAAATTTTTGTTTTAATTCATCCAAAACACCAACCAATTATCAATAATCAATTCTGGCTCACTCTTTAGAAGATTTTCAGCTCTTTAGGTGGCATCCATTTGATCAAATTTGTCAAGAAAAAATTTATTCAAAGAGTCTACTAAGCACCAGAAGTTCCAATGACCCAACTAGTTCCAAAAATATCGCAATTGGAACCGATATGTACAAGTGGTACGTATTTGACAAAAAACCTCAGATTTTTGTCCAAGCAGTCCAACAGAACCTAAAAAAACCACAAACCTTGTACCATAGATAAATCATATGGAATCTAGATCTTTGTGCACAGTCTTCAGAAATCATAAAATTTGCAATGGACTCTACTCGGCGCTAACTACTACTACTAACTAGTTACTTTTTCTCTTACCTGCTCAGATTTCGTACGTTTTGGTAGGCACACGTAATGAGACCACATTTCAAAGTCTCACCAAAACATAAGCGCTCATGGACGAGCACGGGAACACGTCCGCGAGCGCGTACGATTTGTTGTGACCCTTTTTAAAAGGTACGATTCCAAGGGTACGCGGGCGGACCTTTCCGTACCCTGCAAGTAACAACTAACAAACTAACAAGTCCGGTGTGAATACCCCAAATGTTTATTAAGTCGTCTGAAACACTTTTTTGTTGCAGTAAACTTAAAAAATAACTTCCTAATGTATTTTCCTTTACCTTGCATGATGAACGTTTTTCCCGTCACACGTTGTATAAACCCACTTTTTGAAAATGGTAAGTGCCTAGAATAAAACATACCAAACACTAAAGTTCCGCAAAGTTCCGAAAACTATATTAGTATTTCGTTGTTTAAAATTCTCTACAGTACATGAGTGTGTCAATATCTCTTTGCTCCTAGGTTTTGTTTTTTTTTAATTGAAAAAAAATTGAAGTTTTTTTTCCATGCCTCTTTTTAAGTTTTGTCGTAAATATTGAATTTTTATCTAACACAAATTTTTCTAAAACATTCATACATACAGATTACTTCATTGAGACTTATTTTGGGCTTGGTATCCTTGATTTCAAATTAATAATTCTATGGCTAATATTAATTTGAGGGTTCAGTTTAATTATGTCTGCTTCAAGGAGGCTCATTGGAACTTTAAAGGGTTTAGTGGCCCCTTTTGGCATAAATGGATGATTATCTCAAGCCACTTGAATGCCATCAGGACTTGAACAGGCTATGTGGGCGTTAACAAGATTTCGTGATTTTAAATAAGATTGATGGTATTTTTTTTAATATCGGAGTCATTTTTGTTCAACCTAATCAACAGCTCTATCAAAAAATGAATCGGAAACAATTAGGCATAACCATCCAACGAAGGATGTGGCAGTGTATCGGTCTTACATTCCCAAAAAGTGACAGTTCCATAGCAAAACAAGCTATTCAATTGAGCTCTTTAACTCAGGATAGCAGATTACCTGGTGGAACATGGGGGAGAACAGTAGAGAAGTAGGAACAATAATTGGGAGAGGGAATACTTGAGGAGAACATGGGACAGAACAGTAGAGAAGTAGGGATAGTAGTTGAGAGAAAGTTGAGCAGAGCTGAGGTACCTTTCCAGAAACTGTAAACGATGGCGAGTAAACGTCGTAGAGGATCTAGGACCGACAAGCAGATAATAATAATTTTCTTATAACAGCCTTCGTCACCGCTTTTTCCCTAGTCATAGCTTTAGCCTAAGTCTTAAGACTATCTTCTTTATAGTCACAGTGCCGGAATAGTTTCAGTGCACCCTTTAGACATAGAACAATCCATTTCTAACCAAGGTGTCCATGAAATCCATAAGAGTTGTAATGCGACATGAGAATCACATGTGACCAAAGGTAATCTTCCATAATTATCCCCATGACCGACCTTAGACTTGAGATAATTCAAGTGCGTCTATAGAATCATCCATTTATGTATCTGCCAATAAGGCAATCTAGAGCTGTCCAAATAATTTTGAGTTATTCTATTTAAAGTATCCAATAGGATCCAAGACCACCAGTTCCAATTACAAAATCAATTATTGAATGCTTCAATGACCAAACAAATTTAAATTATCGCATGTGATTAGGGCAAAACACATTGCAGACATCACGCATCAAGCATCGGCGCAAGGCTTTGACATTTCAGTTGAATACACGAATGCTTACGGGGCAACACACATTATACTTCCAGGCATGTAGGCATCGTATGCTTGATGCCTGAAGTAGGCAACTTTTCAACTTTTTTCAAGCTTTGAGGCATTGACAGCTAGAAAACAGCTGATTGTGAAAACGTTTTTTAGAAAATATTTCAATTAAAAATTAAAAAATGTCCGAATTCGAAGAGCTGCTCATAAATGAGATTAATAAATTCCCAAGCATATTCAACAAGAAGAACTGGGGATTTATAAACAAAATGCAGCGGGAAAAACCTTGGGCTGTAGTTGCAGGAGCTACCAGTTTCAGGTCTGCTGTCCGCGAATATGAGCTAAGTTGTTTACAGTATTTCAGTTTTTAGTATTTTATTTTTAATTTTGAAGCACAAAATATTGAATCACAAAACGTTTTTTGCCTTCAAAAGTTTGCCAGAAAACATATATTTTCTCTTATGACTCTCACCACGGTTGCTTCAGGCATGATGCATGCTTTTAATGTATTTTAAAAGTGCGTGACGTAGCACCGTGAAAGGCTTGCGGCGATGTGTGATGCGCGATGCCTGCAATGTGTTTTGCCCTATTGGGTTTCTTTTATAGGTTTCGTGGACGCCTACGTTAAAAATATTTCATTCGATAGACAATCGTATCCACTGCAGATATCCCGGTACTATAACAATAACAAGGACTAAGACCATACAAGTACCTATTTCTTGTTCAAGGGTTCCATTTGAGCCATAAGTGATACCATGACTTATCCTTGACCTGAGTAGTCCCAGTATATCCGATTGACCATTATATCATCTATTTATGAATACAATATAAAATTTTCCATAGAAACCACAAAATACCATATAACCAGCCTTGTAACAAGAATAATTCAGCTTATAGCCAGCTATTGAAATCTATGAAGCACCCACCAATAAAGCTGGCACCTATTGTAATATAATCTCTTGTCCAAAGATAATAAAAACCTATAGGAATTGTCTTGGATGCGTCTAAGTCGTGAAAACGTGAATACTTAAAAACGTGAATGAGTGAACCCGTGTTCTCGTGTACACGTGAATATACATATACTTTCATTTGCATATACTTGGCGAGTATTTGACGAACTAAACGAATTCGAAACAAAAGAACTCGTTTAATTTGTTGACTACTCGAGTCGCAGCGAAAAGTGACTCGAGTCGACTTGATTTCGAGTTTGACTCGAGTTAACGAATAAAAAACTCGACTCGTCACATCAGTATTTGAAGCCTTTTAACTTTCGCACGCGACAAAGTAAGTCACAATAAGCCAAGCCAACGAGAAAGCAGGGATATGACTTGTATCTGTTGGGTATTTTTGTATGCAGGTTACCGCTTGCTTCTTCAAGTATGGATACATACTTGATTTCAAGTACTTGAAAAGCCTTGAACTTCAAGTAGGCTTGAGCAGTTCTCTGGTACATACTCTGGTGAATAATATTAATTTAAGGGAGTATAAAAATATTCAAAATAACTCATAGTACACAAAAAAAAAAAAAAAATCAATTTTTTCATCTCATGATCAAACCCTAATGCTTTTTATTGTTTTTATTTTTTCTTTTTAGGCGAAAAAATACAATTTTTAATAAATAACAATACAACAACAGCAAAAACTGAGTGATCGTTTGAAACACGTTAACATGAGTAGTTGTGATAATAATGCCAGCGCAAGCAATCATACAATAACAAAAGAGTTAAATTTAAATGAAGATTACAACAACGAACAACAAAATACATTGACGAAAACATCAACAACAACTGATACAGAAAAAATCACGGCTATTAACGATAAAAATGAAATTTTAAATGTAACTGAAACTAAGGAAAATTCAATTTTAAATCTTTGTTCTGTGGCGGCAGCACCAACAACAAAAACAGCAGCAGCATCCACTATTGACAATGCAGAAATCTTAACGACAACAGCAGCAACGGCTACTGCTAACAACAATACGATGTTGTCACAACCAGCTGATGTTGCAGCAACAGTCACTGATAAGGCAAAAGTTAGCAGCGCAAATACAGCCGAACTTTTATTAGAAGCAGCAACTGAGGACAATAAATTTACAACAGCTGCATCAACGACAACATTGCTAGCATCAGCTACAACAAAAGCAACAACAATTGACCAAGCTGAATTGACATTGCGAGCAACTACAAATTTAGTAGCTGCCTTTCCATTACAGCATCAGCAGGGTCTGGCAGCTGGCGATGAGGCAATAAGAGCAGTAGCAGCAACAACAACCTTGACGCCCAAACAAGCTTCAAGCACTACAATACCAACACCAACACCAAAAACCGCACCGGCATCACCGTCAACGCCAACAACACCAACTGGCTCGCACATGCCGCACATTGCCAGCGAACCAACATTTGGCATCATCTTACGACGAAATCAACAACAGCAACAGCAACGGTTTAGAAGCTATCACGACGCTAAATACGAAGGAACAATATCTCAATCGTCGTCAATAGTAGAAAATGTTACTCAGCCTAGCAGTGGATATAGAATTGGTGTGAGCGTCAGTGCATCTGCATCGCCTAGCATGGGGCGCAAATCATCGGATGCTTCGATGTTGATGTCACGGCGCGTTTCATTTCCGAAGAGTGACAATGAACTAGTGACCGGATATTTGGAACCTGCCAATCCTTGGGAACATGGTAAGTTTTATTTGTAGTTTTGTCTCTTGTTAACATATCCATTTAGTCTTAAGTTGTTGACCACAAACAGTGGTTGATTAGTTCTTTGGGCTTTGATCTGATTTTAAAACTCAGACCTTAGGTCATTCCAGTTATTAAATTGAAACATTTTTTGTGGCCTAAATGTTGGATAAGTTCGTTTTTGAAATTAACTAAGAATGCCTAGATTTTTAACAAATCGATTTTATTTAATTTTTTTAATTTGTCTTGATGCAAAATAGATGCCAGAACATTGTTCAATATACAGAATCAAAATGAATTTTCCGCCATTCGGTATCTCAAAAATTACAGGAACTCTTTCTAATATTTTTTTTTTGCCTCAGAACAGCCTAATAGGTTAGAATATTAAGGTATAAAAACATTTAGTAAAAATATATGAATTTACTGTTGACATACATAAGTATGTCTAAAAACATATATACCCGCAAAAACTGTGAAAATTGAATCTGTAATTATATCAAGGATGGCAAAGTGGATTTTAAAATAGATACAATTCTTGCAATCAGCGAACTAAAGTCACCTCGACTTTTGCCAATGAGTATTTTGAGAAACATTATCTATAAAAGTTGAAAACTAAAGAAACTAAATTTTGTAGACTACATAGTAGGTAGCACGGATCTAAAATTAAATTCGCTTTCTCAAAAGTAAGAAGTGTAATTTTTTTATGAGAGTGTGTCAATTAATAAATAATATAATATAAATGGACATTTCAGCCCTTGAAATGACTTTGACCGAGCTTCTTATGATCAATTTTGTTGTGTGTGTTATGAAATGTTTGAACACAAATGATCGAGAACTGAACCTACTAGTTTTATGCCAACTCCGAACGGTTCATGTTCTCAAGAAGCTTTTATTCTCTGAGGTTTGACATTGTCTGCAGAGAGGTGACGGCCGAACAGAAAAATAAATTCAATTGAAAAAAACTTTCTGTGTCAGGTGCGAATCGAACCTGGGTTCTATCGCATATCAGCCACGCACTTAAACCATTATGCCGCGGCCCCCAAATTTTTTTTTTTTTTAATGTTATTTTCTATTATTGAAATTAAAAACGTGTGTTGGTAAATTTTTTTATGGTAGAAATTAACTTGAGTAAGAATCTTCTTGAAGACTTCCTTAATACGTATCCTTGAATAAAGCTTTATATAAGGAATTTAACTTAAGTAAAAATCTTCTTGAATACTTCCTAAAAATATTTTCTTGAATAAAGCTTTTTATAAGGAATTATACTTGAGTAAAAATCTTCTTGAATACTTCTTAAAATGTACCATTAAAGAAAGCTTTACAGTGGCTGACAGCTTATTCCAACCAGTATCTAACAAAAACTTTAAGTAACTATAACAGCTAAACTAAAAAGGATATTCAAATAATATCAATGCAGGTGTTAGTTTAATGTTTAAAGTTATTAAATATGAATTTTTTTTTTAATATTTATAAAAATTAAACAAAAAAAAAAAAAGTAACCACGAACAATGCCAAAGCTAATTTTAATTAGGTAACAAATGCAATTTTTAAATTAAGTTTATGGACAAACGGAAATATTCAATACGTTTAAGTAAATTTTATGTGAGTAGGTGTTGCATTTGCTTTGTCAAAAATTTGTTTTCCAAAATGGCACCTTGTACGACAATAAAGCAGCGAGAACAGAACTTGTGCTTAGTCATTTTAAAAACGGGCATCCGCGCAGAAAAATTCGTAAGATGGTTGGACGGAGTGACTCTACGGTCCAGAGTATTATATACTGATTTATCTGCGAATATAGAACGTACGATAAAGGGAGAAATGCTCCCAACAAAATCTTTCGGGAAACCCCAAACTATCGGCTCCAAAAGTGGCCAGTAAGGTAGTGGCAGATGCCACCCAGAAACTATTTGCCGTGCTCTTCGGGTGCATGATTTTTATGGCAGAATAGCGCACAAGAAGCCTTTCATAAGCAAAAAAATCAGAAGTGGCGTTTGAAATTTGCCAAGGAGTACTTGGATATCTAGCTTTGGAATAACGTCATATTTTCTGACGAGTTCAAATTTAATATTTTTGACTCAGATAGAGCCTCATGTGTGTGGTCATATGTAAGTCAAATACTGAACTCCAAGCAAAAAATTTGAAGACTACAGTCAAACACGGCGGTGGCAGCGTTATGGTGGGGCCTGTATGTCGGCAGCTGGCGTTGGAAACATGCAGTTTATTGAGACGACAATGGACAAGTCTCATTAATATCTTCAGGGCATTCGTGATGATTTGAGATTTTATCAAGACAATGACCCGAACATAAGTCGGGTATTGTACAGACATGGCTGATTTGGAACTGTCCGCATGATATGCAACCACCGGCACAGTCGCCCGACATGAACGTGATTAAAAATTTGTTTGCCACTTTGGATACTAACACCCGAAAACGTAAAATTTCCAACTAATCCAATACTCAAACAGCATTAGTTGAGGAATGGGCCAAAATGTTTTTCGCCAGGAGTAACCCAAAAGCTGGTTGAATCCTTGCCAAATAGGCTCAAATTGGTTATAGACCAAAAAGGTTGTCATACTAAATATTAAAATTAGTTTTGTTTGTTTGTATTTAATTATCTATAAACATAATTAAAAAATTGAATTTGTTACTTGGTTGAAATTAACTGTGACATTGTTTTTGGTTACTTTTTTCGTTTTTAATTGTTATAAATATTAAAAAAAAATTTAAAAAAATAAATGAAGTCATATTTAATAACTTAAACATTAGACAATCAAGCTGTATTTATATTATTTGACTATTCTTTTTTAGTTTAGTTATAACTATTTAAAGTTTTTGCTAGGTGCTGGTTGAAATTAGCTGTGAGCCACTGTATCTTAAAAACTATACAAGAAAATGTAATTTTCAAGGCTCTTACAAGGCTCTTTCAAGACAAAGCTATAATTACTTTTATACAAGGCGTTTTCAAGTTGAGTTGAATTAACTTTAAGTATTTAGGTTATTTGGGTTCTGGGGTTCCCCTTCATCATGCATCCTTCGTATGCAGAGAAATATATTTAAAAAAAAAAAAATCGATAAAGTTCAGAAAAGTGGTACCCCTCATCTTATTCAGTGTTCTTATTTGTACACCGTGGAATTTTTATAGAATAAATGTTAACTTTATTAAAATTAAGTAAAATAAATGGAAAAAACTTTATAATGTATGAACTGAACCATAAAGCGTAATTTGAACAGCTTTCTGGAAATTTAAAAATTTTTCACAATACCGCATATGTCGCACTAGGTCTTTGCATGACCAAAAATAATAAAGTGGTTTCTTTATTATTAAAATCATATATTGCTGCGTACACATTTTTTAAAGCTTGCGCTGGCACTCCTTAAATGACACTTCAAAAATGTTTAATATTGCTTCTTTAAGGAAATCAATTTTAAAAATATGCACATTAGTGAATAATCTTTACTTTATCCTGAAACAAAGCACATTTGTCATTTTCGTATTTTTCGTCTCATTCGTCATTCTGTCTGCTGTTTGTTTGACTTTTTGTTAATAATTAAAACAAATTATATGGCGGCTAACCTTTAGAATATGAAGTCAAGTTCAGAACGTGCGGAAGCTGTTCGTGCGCTTCATTAACTTTGATTTATTTTATTTAAATTTAATTGATTTTTTTTTTAACTAACACAAAAATAACAATCACAAAACATTTAATAATAATAAAGGAAGTCAGACAGTCAGTCAGCGCGCGAGCCAGCTGAGTGAGAGAAAATTAAATGTTGCAGGCGTAGGAAAAAATCTTTTTGTCGCAAAACATTTTCCCCACATTAATGCATGAATGAACAATGACAGCAGCAACAACAACAACAACAATACCTTAATAATGTTAAGAATCGCTGAAATAGTCATTCAACGCATTGACCTCGCTCGTTGCCAAGTGGGGAAAACAAAAAAAAAAAAAAAAAGCAAGGTAGCAGCAGTGACAGCTCGTATTCAGCATCAACTTTTATTCATACGCTGTTTGTTCACTAGATGGCGCATATTTAAGTACTCTACTATATAAAATATCTGTTATTTAGGGTTTGCCCATAAAGTTTTTACGACTTTAACCCTATTTAACATTTTCTTTTGAACAAAGCAATTAAAGTTTTCATCTTCGAAGCTTTTGCACAAGGCAACATTTTTCTTGGGGCTATAAAAAAAAGTATATAAAAACTTAAATTTAAATGCCAAAGTTTAAAAATTAAATTTATTTTATTGCGCAGCTGCCATATAAGTAATGAAAATGAAACTCAGATATGTTGCTTAGGATGCAATAGACTGTCACGATGAAAATGTTTGTTTTGTTTAGATATCCGTATTAAGCGATACCATCAAAAACTGGCTATACCATCTTTTTATAAAAAGGTTTTTAACTACATGTTAATTAAATGAAAACTTAATTTAAAATGTTTCAACTATAAATTTGGTGACTAATTCTTAAGAAATTAAGAATTTACTTTAGTTATAGGTTGAATCATTCTTTGATCTGAATGCGAATAAACCTTGAAATTTCCAACATCTACTGTCATAAAACACAAAAAACAAAACGTTTGTGTTCAAAACAAACGCCGCGCCGCACAAAGGGGTAAAATGATCGAAAAGTGTATTTTAATTCAAGAAATGTAACGCAAGTATCCTTATGGTAACCGATTAAAATAGATAATATCCTCCATCTTTAATCGAAAGAAAAAAAGCATTTTTGACGTTCCGTTTTCCCGCTCCGTTCTTTATAAGTTACTCCATCGAGCGTTGTTGCGTGCGCATAGTGAAAAAATGAATACAGCCTATATTTTAGAGTGAAATATTATTAAAAATTTGTGCAAACGAAAAACAATTGTGGTATGGAGCCTTCAACTTCAGGGGCTCTACTCTGTATTGCGATACGCCAATCAATGCGTTGCGAAAATGAAATGTGATACGTATGCAAATCCGTAAATGAAATCAACTTTGCGAATTTTTTTTGTCGCATCGCAATAGAGAGTAGGGGCCCCGGGTAATTTTCAATATTAATTTAAAAAAAGTAGTTTAAAAAAGCTTGGAAGCATTTGTTTTTTTAAAAAGCTTAGAAATTTGGGTGTTTCTTATGAATCTGAAGACAAATAGTTGTGTTTCATGCTTGCGCAATCAATTTTTTTTTAAAATATAATCTTTATACTCTTGTTTTGCATTTCCAAAAAGAAAATATTTGCGAATTTTCGCGAAGGACTATCTAAGCTACTGTTTTCGGTTCTTACTCTTTACGAAAGTACTGGTTGCAAAGTATATCATAAGCATTGCGCTGTTGTTTTCGCTGTTGTTTTCGGTTATGTTCATATTCATATACGAATATGTCACTAGTTTAACTGCCTTAAAAATTTAAGTGATTTAAACGATGGTAATACGGCCAGGCGATTTTATAAAAACACACAAATCTCAGCGGAAATGAAAATTTTATATTAAACTAGAATATGTGAGCTTCCATGTTCAGCAATATAAAGTTGCGCTTTTTTGTGCGAATAACTTTTATTAAATATATTGTGAAAATAGTCACAATTTTTTCTATGTTGTAATATTTGAAATAAATCGATCACTATGTAATATTTGTATGAATTTTGTTAAAAAAAAACTAGTCAGGAATGACTTTCGATTGGGTCGAAATTTTGAAGGTTTTATTATATGGATGACGTCATTTTGTATGAACGATAGGCGTGGTTTTCTTACAACTTATTCATATTATGTTATTCAAGTTATTCAAGTTATTCATATTATGCAATGAATCAATTTTTAAGGAATTTATGAAGGTTTTACTATTCAGATGACGTCATTTTGTATGGGTGGTGGAATCTTCATTAGATGGTGCCAAATTTCAAACTCAGAGTGCATACTAAAAACCTTTTTTATACCTTTACCTTTTTATAAAATTTGAATTTATACACAGATTCATGCACAATTAAATGAAATGAAATTAAATGAAAGGCCATATATTAAGTTTTGTTGAATTTAAAAACATTTTACAGTTTTGATGATGACACTTTGTATGGAAGTTAGGCGTGATTTTCATTCGATTGGGTTGAGTTTTTTACTCAGAATTGATATAAAATATCAAAGCTCTTTTGCAAAATTTCTATTTCAAATATATAAGAAATATAATATAATATATTTCAAATACATATTAAGCTTAATGGAACTTATGGAGATTTTACCGTTTTAATAAAGTCACTTTGTAGGGGAGGTAGGCGCGGTTTTCATCCTATTTGGGTCATTTTCGATATTGACCTTTAGTTTTTAGATTCAAGCTTAAATATTGAATATTATGACAATAGCTTCAAAATTAACTTTTTCTAAAATCGTTCAAATTCAAAAATTTAAACGTAGTTGGCTTTGAAATGAATGTCGTAAATTTCGCCAAAAACTGTTTCAAGAGTTATTAAAAAATTTAATGAAGACTTGAGCATTACTCGTAGGCCAGGTTCTGGCAGAAAAAAAGGGTTTTGGGAAAAAAAGGGAACGTGCGAAAATATTAAAAACTTACTTATTAAAAACGCTAGAAACTTACGTGCTAGCGGACTTTTCGCAACTCCCAGGTCAGGAGTTCTACACTGCAAATGCTCGGAGAAATTGGCCTTAGAGTGGCACGAGAAGAACAGTTACATTTGGTGCCTCGAGAGGCAAATCCATCTAATTGCCCATAACTCAGGCCACTTGAGAGGTATTGGGCTTTATGCAAAAGGGAAATTAAGACAACAAATAAAGTAGCCAGCGATGTCCAAGATTTTAAGAATAAGTGGTCTGCAGCTACCCGTAAGGTATCACAAACTTCAATAAAATCGATGATGGAAAATAATTAATCAATGAGCAGCAATAAAATATTTTTAAATAAACTGTAAAAATTTGTATGAAAATACTTCTTTAAAAATGTTTGCTTTATTTAAATCGGAATAATGGTTTGGCAGATATCTCAATTTTTATTCATTTTTTCGTGCGCAGTCCTTAGTCCCTAGTATGAACTTAGAAATGATTGTAAAAGATTTAAATGCTTTTGGAGCAGCAAAAATGAAGACGAGTTTTGTGCACAGAGTGATTTTTGACTGTTCCACCCTCCTACGTTTGTTCATGCCTTGTATTTCCGTTTGGAAAATTATAGTAAAGGTTAGTTAAGGTTAATCTGGCCGCCTCCTGGCGAAGGCTCACATAGACCATTCTGGTCCTTAGTGGCACCGGGAGAAAGGAGCCTGTAAGGAGTTAGTTAACCCTAGAGTACTAACCTATGCAAAATTTGCTCATTCCTTACGGGCCAAGGTTGCCAGTCAAAATTCGAAACAATTCTCACGGAAATTACCTTTTTCCCACCGTACCATAAATTAAATACCACCAAAATTACCACTGTCAAAATAAACAAAAAATTCCCACCGTAATTAAAAAATACCACAAAAAATCCCACGATGATTAAAATTTACCACAAAAATCCCATATGCATTTAAAAATCCGAAAAAAAAACCCCATACGCATTAAAAAATACCACAATAAATCAAAATTTTCGGAAAATCTGGAGATGTTCAAGATGTTCATGTTTTGTAATAAGAAATAGAAAACGTACGAACAAGGTCGTAACACTTCGTTTACTCTAACCCTTTGCAACTGGAAAACCAAAGATATAATAGTGGTATTCAATGAACGCCGTATTTATGATGTTCATAGCATAAGAGCGATATATTCACAGAAGCGTAATTTGCAACAACAAAAATTTAAGAAATTTTACAAAGGGTAACTTACGACATAAAATCGTGGTGTAAACAGAGCGTTTAATGCGTATAATGGCAATGATTGCATATGAAGTTTTGCTTAATAAATGTGAAAAAAATCATTTGAAAAAAAAAATTCCCAAATTCCCACGGCAATTAAAAAATTACACTGAACTCCCAAGCTAATTTAAAAATACCACGCTGAATGAAAATATACCATGGGAATTAAAAAAAAAAATTCCCAAGGGCAATTAAAAGTTACCACGAATGGGATTTTTCCCACATAACTGGTCACCTTGTACGGGTAATGTAACGTATAGTGAACGGAAGGTTACTATTCTAGGGTTAAAGTCGGTAAAGATTTGCGTTCAATTCGCGAATCTTAGGAAGGTTTCTGGAGAAATTTTGGCCACACGTAGTAGTGCCGGAAACGTCGGTGAGCTTAGGTGTTTCAGGGTCTTAGCAGTGCCTAGCTCCTTGCACTTCCTGCAGTTGTCATTCGTTGCGATGCCCATCTTCTTCGAGTGAGCTGCCGCCATGCAGTGACCCGTGAGAATACACACAAGGGTCCTGCATTCTCTGCGCAGTCGTGCCAGGATGAAGTGAGTCCGTTTTTCGCATCTTGTATCACACATGATTTTGTATGTTGTCGTATCTCTCCATCTACGACTCACTGCTTGTGTGGCCCTATTTTCGAGGTTCCTGTACAGCTCTTGTAGCGGAATTGGTACATGTTGTTTGGATTCTGATCCCAGCCCTGCGTCGTTCTTTGCTACTCTATCCGCCTTCTCATTTCCATCAATGCCTCGGTGGCTTGGGACCCAATAGATGTCCACTCTCTTTGAAGTGCAGTGCATCTAGTGCATCTTCCCGGCTTGCCAGGGCATTTGTGGACTTGATGGTAGCGGAGCACATGGATTTGATTGCCGCTTGGCTGTCTACAAAGATGTAAATATTGGAGTGATGTGTGTTCATGCTTAGGACAGTCTCTGCGGGCTTCCTTATGGCGAACACTTCCGCCTGGAAGATGCTGCAATGGTCCGGCAGTTTATAAGGCTGACTTAACTCTGGTTCTGCACAGCAAGCTGCTGCTCCCACGCCCGTACGCAGCTTAGAGCCAGTAGTGAATATGTTGACCGCCCGCTGTGCTTGTTGTATGCCGTAGCATAGTAAAACTTAACAATAATCTTACTAAGCTACAGAAAACTAGTATAGTATAGTTTATTTACTTCAATTTCCAGCTGTTTTATTTGGCTTTTTCAAAATTTTATTTGTGCAGTTGATTTTTAAATTCTTTCCTTTAATTATTTCTATCTAAACTTTTTAACATTTTTCAAAGAAGTATCGTCTGATTAAAACGCAACTTTTTTTTTTAATTATGCTTTCTTAAGACATATTCCACATTTTTCGTTCAGCTCCGTTTACAGCAAGTCTAACTACAGAATTTTAAAACGTATTTAGTTTCTTCTGCTATAGTACTTCTTTTAAAACGCAATTTTAGGTCAGCAAGAAAGTGCTTGGCTTTGTCCATTAGTTAAATTATGATAATCCTTGACATAGTTCTTGGCTCAATTTAAAAAAAAAAAACAAACAAACATGTTCTTTTTCGTGCAACGTAGTTGCCAAAAATCAACAGCAGAAAATCCGGACAACTTTCACCTACACTGCAAAAAATCAAAACAATTAAATGAAAATTTAATTTTAAACACACATTAAAATACATAAAAAAACATGTTGCTGCTTGCAAGTAGATTTATGCGCAAATCTTCGTGGTTAATTTAAGAAATAATTTAATTTTAAGAAATAAAATAAATACCAACACATTAAATGAATGCAAACACACACACATACACGTGAAGCTAACCGTTACATTCGAATTAACATAATTCATAATTTAAACGAATTTAAGTGAAATGAAGTGAAGTGCTTGAAGAATCAACAAAGCAGGCAGGCAGGCAGGCAGCAGCAGCATTAAAAGTAGCAACATTTGTTGCATTGCTTAATCGCCAGAGGTCGTTGTGGCCATCAGTTGTCAACGCAAATTAGTAAGAAATAAAATGCAATGCAATGCAAGACACTCGAAAACACGAGGTCTGCCAACAAGCACGCAACAATGATTTACTTTATCAACTCAACTATTAAGTTTAGTCGACATTTCCGCTTGTGCCACACCTAAGCGGGTGTCGAAGAGACGGAAGAGATTGCAGATGGGGTGACATGCATTCGAACAGTTCTATAGTTTTAGACCGTTAGCGACAATCGGAAGCAAAATTTGCAAAAACGGATATTATGCACTGAAAAGGAAAATTAATATATTGGTTAATTTTGAAGTGCAGGATGAACCCTAAGAGGCAAATAAATTTCAATTCAACAAACACTGAAATAGACAATTTTAAATGAGAATTAATTTTTATGTTTTAAACGATAAACTTGTTTATAGCGGGGAAACCTTTATGATACGATAATTTTGAATTTTATAAGCTTTTTATTTTAGTTTAGTTTTTTTTTTTATTTACGAGAGTTTTATTTTTATATTTTTATATTATTATGTATATTTTTTTTTTTAAAGAGAGAACATATCCATCCAGAATTGAGAGAGCATTGACAGTCTCTAGAACTAGCTTAAAAAATGGTTTTGTCTACAGCGTGATTTGAACTGTAGAGTCTGACAGGCTCTGCCCTACGAAATAAAGCCCCAATTTGATTTAATAAATCCCCAACATAAAGAATGCCCTGCTGCACGTCTTTTAAACTTCTTCCTGGACTGAGCCCAACAGCGCTCGATGGGGCGTAGCTCTGGGAACTTTGGTGGATCCTTTTCTTTACAAACAAATTTGACTCCATTTTGATTCAAAAGCTCTATAGTTGACTTTGCGTAATGGACTGTTGCCAAGTCAAGCCAAAATATTTTTTAATTTTTATGGCGCTTGTAAAATTTTCCATTTTGTAAAAAAAGAGTTGATGTTTTAAAGCGGCAACTGCAAATACCTTCCCACACTCGAAGTAAAAACCTTGACAGAAACGTTTCTTGACTCTATACTAAAAAAAAATTTATGAACTCAACCTAGAAACTTGTCGATACGAAGAATGTTTTTCATATTGACGAATTCCTAGGTTGAGTTGATAAATTTTTTGTCAGTATAGAGTCAACAAAAGTTTTTGTCAATGTTTTTTCTTTGTGTGCAGGCCAGAACTTTTCAAATTTTTCCAGTTGAATTTTGCTGATGAAGTCATCGATATTTCGTTAATTGAGTACCTGGCCAGATATAGAGTCCATTTTTACATACTATATGTCTCGTTGTCCATTATAATGCAGTAAAACTTTTCTTTCACCAGACGCTCGTTAAGATATTGAGAATGATTTTGTATTCAGTTCTCTTACTGAAATTAGATTTAAAAATATTTTCTATCGTTAAATATTGATTCTCCTTTTGAAATAAAAAACCGCCTTTTTTGTCCAAATTTGAAAGCAAACACCTTCTTTTTGATAAAATTGAGATGGGATGGTTAGCCAAGGCCAAAGAACTAATAATGAAAATATTGCAGACAATTCTTTGTAGATTTGTTTTTAAGCAAACTGAGCTCAAAGTGAACAAATTCAAATTTAAAAGCAGTATTTTTTTTTATATTTAAATTGTTGTAAATTATTTGATGGTTGGTTAGATATACGTTATCTAATTAAACAAAAAAAAAATTAATTGGCCATTTCAGCTAAAGTTCTGCAAAGAACCATCGAAGCACACTAGTTCTGTGTTGTTATTTTTTCTTATATCAACTTGTATCGGTTTCAAGTTCTCTTTATGCATTGAGTATGCATGGACTATTTATCTTTTACATAACGATAGAACAGTTATGAGAGAGTGAATTTACCAAGCATCAAGAATATTAGTTTGAGAACATACGCAACAAACCGATATATCGGCAATATTGTTATCTCTACTAGGAATATCTGGATATGTGACGTCAAAAGCATAAAGAATAAAAAGGGAATTATTTCAATAAAACAATAAAAGAAACTTTATATAAAAGTAATGCATTTAAGTTTTATATTTATTTCATAAAAAAGTAAACATAATACAGTAATTTTTGTCGACAAATCAATGAAATTAAAAATGAATTAATTCAAAATTAATAAATGTGGCACAACTACCTTATATAAAGCTATCGATTCGCAGAATCCATATCCATTACACCATTACTCTTTTTTTGAAGAATAGAAAAAGTAAAAGCACGAGATTAACACAAAGAGAACTATCTGGAATATCCATTTTGAATGGATATATCCATTTAAAAAAAGAGTTAAAAAAGTTACTTTGCTTAATGAAGCCGATAAAGAGAAAATAAGCTTAAACTACAATGAGAGCCAGAGAAGGAGATGATACTGCTCAATCTGCTCAATCCAAATTTGCAAGCATAAGCTAAGCTCTACTCGTTGTTGTATTTGTACCAATAATATCAAGTTCTTACTTGTTTTATCTGTTTGTACAAGTAGAATGGATGGTTCTCTGCAGACCTTTAATTTCAGCCCTTGCAAGGACTTTGACCGAGCTTCTTTTGATCATTTGTGTTGAGTGTGTAATGAAAATGTTTGAACACAAATGATCGAGAACTGGAGTTAAAGCTTTATGCAGACTCCGAACGGCTCATGTTCTCAAGAAGCTTTTCATGGCAGTTTTTACATTCTGAGGCTTGCCATTGCCTGCAAAGAGATGACCCTAAGCATTTACGCTCGAACTGTAATTATTTTTTGCCATTATTACAATGCTTTTACAACATATACTGTCTTGAAAAATGTACAATCATGCTGCTCTGTTACATTGATGATATTGGCTTAGTTTGTAAAAGGGCCAAAATTCAAACAAAAATAGGGCATTTTTGACAAGAATGGGGCTTTTAGTGGTAATTTAATATTGAAGACTTTTTATGGGAATATTCAGCCATGACCACGAATATCCAAATAGATTTTGAATTACCTGTTTCGCAAAATCAAAACAATTCGAAATATTTCATGTTTTTGTTTGCTTTCACTATTTAAAAAAATAATGTGGGTCAAAATGATATAGTTAAATTGTTTCTTTTAAATAGATTTTATTTCATACATAGAGGTCCCATTGCCCTATACCCCATTGCAATTTGTCAAAAAAAAAAAAAAATAAAAAAAAATAAAAAAAAAATAAAAAAAAAATAAAAAAAAATAAAAAAAAAATAAAAAAAAAATAAAAAAAAATAAAAAAAAAAATAAAAAAAAAATAAAAAAATATAAAAATAAACCAAATAAACCAAATAAAAAAAATAAAAAAAATAAAAAAAAATAAAAAAAAAAAAAATAAAAAAAAATAAAAAAAAATAAAAAAAATAAAAAAAAATAAAAAAAATAAAAAAAATAAAAAAAAATAAAAAAAATAAAAAAATAAAAAAATAATTAAAAAACTAAAAAAAAAAAAAATAAAAAAAAAAATAAAAAAAAATAAAAAAAATAAAAAAAAAAATATAAAAAAAATAAAAAAAATAAAAAAAATGAAAAAATAAAAAAATAAAAAAATAAAAAAAATAAAAAAAAATAAAAAAAATTAAAAAAATAAAAAAAAATAAAAAAAATTAAAAAAATTTAGCAAAGCCATTAAATTTAATAAGTTAATAATACAAATAAACATAGCAAAGCATTTTCACAGAAAACCGCAAGCCTACGGAAGAAATCAGTCCTACCAAAAAAATTATTCAGCAATGACTTAAAGAATAATTTCATAAATGTTATACAATTTGGGAATATCGAGCTTCGATCAACAAAATTAAGTAAAATTACATCGAATAATGGGACAAAAAATGTTTTATCGTAGTTTCCGTATTCCCCATTTTTTTTGAAAAAGCTTATAATTTTAGCTTAAAACATTAAAACAATTAAAACATTCTGAAATTGGAAAATTTTCATTTTGGATGCCATTTTGAGACCGCTATGTTGAATTTTTTTCCAGATCCTATATTTCTCAAAATTTATGACTCGGAAATACTTTTTTATTCTTAAAAGCATGTGTACACAACCGATTTCATATAAAAAATGTGGACATTTTTTAAGTGGAAAAAATCGCGTTATTTTGCAAATAATTGTTTATAATTTCTTAAAAATTTTTGAATTCTGACGCCATAGTCTAAAAGGGCATGATATTTTATATAGGATATCATATGCCGAATTTTTTTTTTGGTGCTTAAAAAATAATAATAAAAAAAAAATTAAAATTCATTGCAAATTTACGGCATTTAAGACTTAGTCGGTTAAGACTGTTTAAGACTACGATGGAGCCTTCAGGGTCCGCTATTTTCATCTATATACACGATAAAGTGATGTAAAGAATCCATCGTGCATGAAGCTGTGTATCTCAAAATTCCGTTCTTAAACCTATGGAATTACTTTGGAATATTATTAAAAAAAAAATCGATTCGAAAATTTAGACATTCTTATGGAGGTTGTGCAATAATCTTCATTCTTCCTCCATTATAGTAGATACCAAATGTTTGTAAGAATTTACGCTGTAATCGGCAATCAATAATAAAAAAATAATGGTTTTGCTACCTAATATTAACATGGTGGCCTTATACGAAATATATGAAAGTGAGTTTTTGAAAAATTTCCTTCAGCTTTAATAGATTTCTACAAGTTTACTATTTCTGTAGCCAATCAAAAACGTACCTGCGTAGGCTTTAATAGTTTAAATAAAACAAAATTGAGGAAAATTGTCTATGTTTTTTGTTTTTCCAAAGCTATAACTTCAAAATGAGTTTCTTATATTAAAAAACTCAACAGAACTTTCTTTACTGAGATCAATTTAAAATCGCTTTATTATTGGATGATATTTTTTCAGCAGAATTTATCAAAAGGGCCTCAAATGAATCGAAAGAGCTTCGGAGCTTATGAAATCAAAAAGAACTCAAAAAGCCCTAAAAGCCCCCAAATATCATACCTGCTCTGTCACTGATAAGTATCAAATGAATTTTCTGTGCATACTTTCAGGCTGACTATTTTTCAGGACAGTATATGTTGGAAAACAGGGGTTGGACAGGGAACAGGGGGCGAACCTTCACATGGCAACGTGTCTGACCGCCTCAACCTGGCGAGGCCAGCATTATCCATGTCGAAATCGTCTCAAGTCGACTCAAACCTCCACGTGGTGTTCCCTGGGCAACGGCAAACTGACATCCGTCAGTTTGACGGCTAATTTGAGCGGCGGGTCACTCCATAGACCTTAAACATGGAATGTGCGCAGGGTTTGGGTCCCGCCACATTACTACTGCCCAATGAAAACTAAACCAGCCTCGGATAAGAACCCCAATTACGTTGACGACCACCGCAAACGAAAAACGGACAATGATTTACGGATATGCTCCTGGAATGTCCGAACCCTTTATAGGGAAGGTGCCATTATCCAACTGGCGGAAGCCCTCAAAACAATAAAGGCTGACATCACCGCCATCCAGGAAATGCGATGGAAAGGGCAAGGCTGCTCTAAACAAGCACACTGTGATATCTACTACAGCTGCCATGCGGAGAGGCGCGAATTTGGATGTGGATTCGTTGTTAGCCGGAAACTACGCCACCTTGTTTCCCGGTTCACACCTGTGAACGAAAGATTGGCCACGATCCGCATCAAGGCAAAATTTTTCTCCATCAGCCTTATTTGCGCGCACGTCCCGACGGAGGACAAGGACGAAGCCGTCAAAGACGCTTCCTACGCTAGTCTTGAGGACGTATACGACCACCTTCCGGTCCATGACTTGAAAATAGTTCTCGGCGATTTTAATGCGAAAGTCGGAAGGGAAGGCATCTTCGGCCCCACTGTCGGTCAGTTCAGTCTTCATGAGACCTCCACCAACAACGGTCTAAGACTGATCGACTTCGCCGCGGCGCGAAACATGGTAATTAGTAGCACCAGATTTAAGCACCTCGACATCCCCGGATCAAAAAACGCGAAACCAAATTGATCATGTTGTAATCGACGGAAGGCATGCCTCTAGTGTTCTAGATGTGCGTACATTTCGGGGGGTCAACATTGACTCCGACCATTATCTTGTTGCAGCCAAGATCCGCATGAGATTATGCAATGCGAAGAACATACGCACAGGAATGCAACGAAAGCTAGATGTCGCTAAGCTGCAATTACAACGGACTGCCGAAGCCTACTCCGCTCAACTCTCGGTTAAGCTCAACCAACCAACCTCTGGACCCGACGACGCCGGCGGACTTTGGGCGCATATATCCCACTCCATGCTCGCTGCCGCTGAAGAAGTCATTGGTTTCCGGCGCCCGCAACCTCGGAACCAATGGTATGATCAGGAGTGTCGCATTGCGACTGCAGTAAAAAACGCCGCATATAGAAAAACGCTGCAGTCAGCTGCAACGCGAGCCGTGCGAGAAAACTACCGCGAAAAAGAGGAAGGAAGAGAGGCGCCTTTTCAGACGCAAGAAAAGAGAGCAGGAAAAGCGTGAGCGTGAGGAACTAGAGGTATACCAGGGCAAGAAGGATGCACGAAAATTCTATCAACATACGGATACGCAGTGTGTGCTGAGATTGTGGAGACGGCACTTCTCCAATTTACTTACTGGCGACGATTCCACCAATGCCGCCCATGGAGAGCGCAGTTCAGAGCTACCAATCAACAATGACGGAGTGGAAGTACCACCACCTAGCCATGAAGAGGTTCGAGTTGAAAGCAGCGGGTGCTGACGGCCTGTCAGCTGAATTGTTTAAAAGCCGCGGCGATGAATTGACAAGGCGCATGCATCAGCTCATCAGCAAAATATGGCTAGAAGAAAGCATGCCCGACGATTGGAACCTCAACGTACTGTGCCCTATACTTAAGAAAGGATACCCAACAATCTGCGCAAGTTATAGAGGTATCAGTCTTATATCCATCGCATATAAGGTTCTCTCAAGCGTACTGTGTGAAAGATTAAAGCCGATTACAAAAACAATGATTGGACCCTATCAGTGTGGCTTTCGACCTGGTAAGTCCACCATAGACCAGATTTTCACGCTACGACAAATCCTGGAGAAAACCCACGAAAATCAAATTCACACACACCATCTCTTTGTCGATTTTAAAGCTGCGTTCGATAGCCCGAGAAGGGATTGCCTATACGCTACAATGTCTGAGTTCGGTATACCTGCAAAGTTGATTAGACTTTGCAGAATGACGTTGAGAAACACACGCAGCTCCGTCAAGGTAGGTATGACCTCTCCGAAACCTTCAATACCGAAAGAGGTTTCAGGCAAGGCGATCCACTGTCTTGCGATCTCTTCAACATCATCATGGAGGGGATCGTACGAAAGGCCGGTGTGCATCGTAATGGCACCATTTTCTACAAAGGCGTCCATCTCCTTGCGTACGCTGATGATATTGATATTGTCAGCAGAACCAAGAGAGATGTTACCGCTGCTTTCGCCGCTATTGAAAAGGAATCAGCCAAAGTGGGTTTGACGATAAATGAGGGCAAAACAAAGTATATGCTGTCTACAAAGAAGGGAGCTCGGCGTTTAGACTCCCACGTTTCATCCGGCAGCTATAACTTTGAAGTAGTCAAGGAGTTCGTTTACCTTGGCACCGCCATTAATACCAAAAACGAAGTCAGCCTGGAGATAAAGCGAAGAACAATAATTGCTAATAGGTGCTACTACGGGCTCAGTAAGCAACTAAGTTCCAGAGCCCTCTCTCGATCGACAAAACTAAGACTCTACAAGACGCTCGTTCTACCTGTGCTGCTTTATGGCGCTGAGGCATGGGTAGTTTCGCAAACTGACGCAGCCGCTCTGGGGGTGTTCGAGAGAAAAGTTCTTCGAAAAATCTTCGGTCATGTTCGAGTCGGCGATGACTATCGCATCCGAATGAACCACGAGCTGTATGAGCTCTACGATGACATTGACGTAGTTCGGCGTATAACTGTGCAGCGATTACGCTGGCTGGGTCATGTCCATCGTATGAACGACGAAGCTCCAGCGAAAAAGGTGCTCGAGGCGAGGGTCGCTGGTCAACGACGACGAGGGAGACCATGCCTCCGATGGATGGACCAGGCTGAGGAAGCCCTAACCGCACTTGGTGTATCCGATTGGAGAAGGCGCGCGCAAAGCAGAGGCGCCTGGCGAGAGCTGATGAGGTCGGCTGAAACCCGGACACGGGTTGTTACGACCACCTAAGTAAGTAAGTTAGTAGTATATGTTGGAAAAGCACTGTAGTAATGGCTGAAAATAATTAAAGTTTGAGCGATATTAGGTGCGGAGCAGCGTGCTTGTCTTTTATGAATTAAGATAATATTTTTTTTTTAAAAAAATTATTTCTGACCCCCATTGCCTCTCAACTACAACATAGCCATATTTAATATACCAGTTGTATACAGTAATCTACATTTGGTCTTTAAAAGCTTACTTTCAGAATTATCTCCCAGTTCAATGCTTCGTTATACTTATCTATTATTAACCTTTATTCCATTTCCCGCATTATTAGTTTATTTCCGAGAATACAAAGAAAAGTATAGTTAAACCATTTTGAATGTTTAGAAGGGCTAATATTCTATATTGAAATCAAGAAATTTTGTAGAGTTACCTTGGTTTGAATCGTAGTAATAAATATAAGCCAAGTATTATGTAACATTTCAAACGATAGATATTTTTATACCGCGTCGTTAATCAATGTTTCGTTAAAAATAGCGTTTCATCTGCTAAGCAGATGCAAATTAAGCTCATAAAGCAAATGTATATGACTGCTGCCACAATTATTTACACAGACGTCAAAAATTAATCAAAGCAACTTCAAACTACTTTAAATATGTGTCTTAATTTATCTCCACATAAAATACCAGTTTATCAGCAATAAAAATAAAAACCACTTTAACAAAAAGCTAAAGAAAAACAAAAAACGCTTCCTTTAAATGTTGTTTTGTTTTTAAATGACCATAAATTGTGTTTTTGTTTTTTCCCCCCTTTTCTCTATACAAAAAGACAATTCTACACATACGCACACATGTGTAGACAATGCTAAGTCTTTGTGTAGACTTGCATAAATTAACATTAAATAGTGATTGCCAACGTGTTCTACTATGCAAAAAAAAAAAAAAAAATTGAAAAAAAATTAAAAAAAATGAAAAAATAAAGCCCAAAATCGACACCGAACTCGAAAACGTGTTGAAGCTGTTTCAATCGAAAGGCTACTGTTAGCTAAACTTTTGCCCCGCTTGGCCAGCCGATGTCTAACAACCGCTGATGATTGCTTTATCTGAAGGCGTGCCAAATGTTTAAAGTAGTACACCAAGTGCCAATAGTTGTGGTATTGTTGTTGTAGTAGCTTAAAAATTGTTCTCACTTTTTATTTGTTTTTCTGTGTGCACTTTATTTGATATCAATTCGAGTGTTCAATCGAAGTATTGTGTACAGTTCATGTAAACTTTATTCATGCATACATATTTAAACATTTATGTGTATTGTATATACACACAAAAGGTAATTTATTATTAGTATATATTATATACAATGTATGTTTGTAAGTTTGTATAAAGCAGCTAGTAAACAAAACCTCTCATTGTGTTTGCCTTTCGTATCAGCTGCCCGAAAATCTGTTGCAAGGTTATTTAAAGCGAATGTGAATGTGAAAACAGAAAAAAACCAACAGTTTTACCCTACGCCAATACACAACCAAAGAAAAATATACACTGAAGAAATTAACGGTAAATGCTGTTATTAAAAAAAAAATGTATGCGTATAAAATAAACTTTGGCATTACTGCAACTTGAGGCAAAGAAAGTAAAGTTGTCATTTTGAAAAATGTCAATGCACAATAATATGCCCAAATATGCACAATATATTCGGCACATTACAGCACAAGTCGGGCACATTACAGCACAATTCACTAATTATTGAAAACAATTAATAGTGGAGATAACTTCACTTTAAAATCATACCATTAGAAAAAACTAATTTTCCAATGCGGCACATAACAGCACAGATTGAGCACATTCATTTAATAAATGAAAAATTACGAACTGTTTATATAATTTCTGTTTTTTTTTTTAAATCAAAAACGCGAACTAAAATTTTTTTGCCATACCATCTGAATCTTCCATGAGTATCTTAACACACACACACACATTCAAAAATATGTTTACTTTTGAGCCTGCTGTACTTATTTGTACAGTATTTACCTTACTTCTTTTACCGCAATATTAATTGATATCAAGACATGTCAAATAAATAAACCAAAAATTTAAAACTGTTTGAAAACAAAAACAAAATTAAAATCCTTATATACGCTACAGATACAAAACAAACTCATTCGCACCTTTAGTTTTTGTTTTATTTTTTTGTAGTTTTTTTGTGTTTTTCATTTCATATAAAGATTTATGTTCGTTGAAATGCCTAAACGAAAAAATCAATTAGTAACAAACACACATACGTTTGTCTGTAGGTATTTAAGTTTAAGTATGTAAATATAAATGCATAAATAAATACTTTGATATTAACACATAAACACACTTTTCGCGGCAAAATACATACTCACACAGAGAAACTCGCTACGCATTTACAAATTTAGTGTCATAATACGAGTATAAGTATATTTTTTGTTTTTGTTGTTGTTTCTGGCATCGTTAATCGGCTCATTTAGCCAACTGACGTAGTTATCAGCTTTGTGCTGACCGGTCTCTTGGTCAGCGGTGGGCAACTTTTGTGATATAAAAAAGATGATTAAACTAAAAACTAGTTTGTTTTTCTTTTTATAGGAAATAAAAGTTAAGTTCACAAGCAGTTAATTATATGAGCACGTTTGAGCTATTAAACCAATGTCATTTGGTTAAATATTAATCTTTGGAAAATAATAATTTTTAAAAATGTTTTATTCATCTTTGTATACGTATGGAAATCGGATCAAGAAATGTCTCAAGAATATATTTAGTTACGATTTTGAGCAAAAGTAGTGAAAACTCGGTGAATTTCCAATAGTTTAGTGTAAAGTGTGTAGTTTAGTGTTTAGCAAGATTGGAAAATTGTTAGTGTATTTTAATTTATTTGTTGGTGTAGTGTAAAAAATCCTTAAAAAAGGTAAAATTTTGCGCATTCAAAAAGTCCATTGAGTAGTTTTCGAGGTTAGTTTGAAGTGGTTGCCTCTAATTGTGCCTGTTGTGATAATAGGGGTTAATTTTTCCCTACTCTTAAGCAGTTTTAGCTATTCATAATAAAGCTCTGCAAAGAACCATTCAAGCACACTAGTTATGTGTTGTTATTTTTTCTTATATCAACTTGTATCGGTTTCGCTCTCTAAACATTGAGTATGCATGGAATATTTCTCTTTTACATAACGATAGAACATGTATGAGAGAGTGAAATTATCAAGCATCAAGAATACTAGTTTGAGAACATACGCAACAAACAGATATATCGATAATATTGTTTTCTTTACTTGGAACATCTGGATATGTGACGTCAAAAGCATAAAGAATAAAGAGCGAATTAAGAAATTTGCTTAATTGGAATTAAGAGCGAAATAAGAGCGAATTCAATAAAACAATAAAAGAAACACTTTATATACATTGTCCGACAAATCTAAATCACGAAAACATACCTTATAAACATTTAATAGCATAAAAATAAAAAACGCAATTAGAATTAATTTTTTTCTATTTACGTAAGTTAAAACTTCATTTGAAAAAATTAAAAAATTCAAAGATTACAAATAGCTTAAAACTATCGCGACAAAACTAAAGCACATTTCATGAAAATATAAAAAGGTTAATTTTTTTCTTAATATTTTATAGCGTATCCCATACTTTGTATTACTGCCCTACATCTGCGTAGCATGGAGTCGACTAAATTTTTTAAAATATCCTTAGAAATACTCTTCCAAACTTGTTCTGCTTGGATGAATAGAGAGTCCTTATTTTTGCAGTAGTCGCGCTCAATTTTGCCATCTACTATTTCCCATAGATTTTCTATGGGATTGAGATCGGGCGATTATGCCGGCCATTTGAGAACATCAATCTGATTTTTCGTAAGCCACTCTTTCACACACTTGGCAGTGTGCTTGGGATCGTCATCATGCTGGTAGATCCAGTTCAGCGGCAAATTTTCTTCAGCATGAGGCATCATTACATTTTGGAGAAAAACACCCTCATACCAATACGTTACCTCCGCCATGTTTAACAGTGCCTCTTGCGTCTGTTTTTCCAGGAAATGAATGGCTTTTTTGCACTTCTAACAGGTCATTCAATAAGTCCGTAGGATAAGTAAGAAAAAAACAAAATTTTGATAAAACTCGATTATATTATTCAATGTAGTTGCCTTCGAGTGTGATACAACTAGTATAGCGATTTTCCAACATTTCGATACCACTTTTATAGTACGATTTCTTTCTCGTGAAAATAGGCCTCAGTTTCAGCGATTACTTCATCATTGGACTTGAATTTCTTTCCAGCAAGCATTCTCTTAAAATCTGAAAACAGGAAAAAGTCGCTGGGGGCTAAATCTGGAGAATACGGTGGGTGGGTAAGCAATTCGAAGCCCAATTCATTAAATTTTTCCATCGTTTTCATCGATTTGTGACACGGTGCATTGTCTTGGTGAAACAACACTTTTTTCTTTTGCAAATGTGGCCGTTTCTTAGCGATTTAAGCATTCAATCGATTCAAAAGTAATAGTCGCTGTTGTTGGTGGTTCCTTTTTGGAGATAGTCGATGAAAATTATTCCTTTCGAATCCCAAAATACAGACGCCATCACCTTACAAGCCGACTGTTGGGTCTTTGCTCGCTTTGGATTCGATTCGTCGATTGCTGTCCACTCAGCTGACTGTCTTTTGGATTCTGGTGTGTAATAATGAAGCCATGTTCCATCCATTGTCACATATCGACGATAGAATTCGATTTTATTGCGGTTAAACAGCGCCAAACACTCCTCTGAAGCATCAATTCGTTGTTGTTTTTGGTTGATTGTGAGCTCACGCGGCACCCACTTTGCACAGAGCTTTCGCATACCCAAATGTTCGTGTAAAATGGTAAAAACACTATAATCTGATATTTTTACAATGTCAGCTAGCTCGTGCACCTTCAATTTGCGATCGTTCATAACCAATTTGTAGATTTTTTTGATGTTTTGCGGAATAACAGTCTGATTTGGGCGTCCACTGCGCTCAGCATCATTTGTGCTGGTACGACCACGTTTAAATTCAGCAATCCACTTTTCTACCATTTGTCTCGATGGAGCATAGCCCAGATAATGTTTATCAAGCCATTGTTTGGTTTTTACTGTATTTTTTTTTCATCAAAAAGCAATGCTTTATCAAAACTCGAAATTCAATTTTTCCATTTTTTTTTTGAACTCACGAATCAATTATCAGATTATTGTCAAATTTTGATACGCATCGCTTGAAGGTAGGTACTAACTAATAATCATATGGAAAAATCTAGTAACGCCATCTATGTGTCATTCTATGGACTTTTTTAACTAACTGTTACATAAATTCATTTACCATGATGATCAAATCGCCCACACTTTTTCACAAATGTAGTTTTTCTTTTTAATAAATGTTTATTAAGTGTTTCGTAAATGTTTTTGTTTTATTAAAAATGAAAGGTATTGGTTAAAGTCAAGAATGAAATGATTGAGACAAGGAGAGAACGGTATATCGAATTTGTTTCTAAATTACTAAACTGCTTAATTACTTAGTTACTTAATTACCTAATTACCCAATATAATCACAATGGAAAAATCTGGAGACTGGTACATCTGAAATTTTTTTTTTTCGTTTTAGTAAAGAGCTCGGAGTTTAATCGTTCGATTTTTTTTTTTGGATACATACTTTTTGATTTATAACCTAAAACGACATCAATTTTGTGAACAAAAAATTAAAATTTTCTTTCTACGCCCGCCATTTTGTCAAAAATTAATATTTCTTAAAAATCAACGATTAAATGTCCAAGAACTCTTTACTTACCCGAAAAAATTTTTTTTTTTTAGTTCAACCAGTCTCCCGATATCTTGCACACCGCAAATTTAAGGTCTTTCGTGCCATTGCACTTTTCTACTTTTTATCAACTAATATTTTTGGACCAAAATGTCAGGGATTAATCTTGAATAGTTACACTTTAATAAAGTAAAAAAAATTTGGTCTAAAATAAAATACAGCTTCAAAAAATAGTTTTAAAAAGGTGTCTTTTTTTTCTTCGAAAAACTCCCGGAGTCCCTTAATGAAATTAGAAATGAATTAATTAAAAATTATTAAATGTGCCACGAGTATTTTATATAAAGCTATCAATTCACAGAATCCATATCCATTACACCATAACTTTTTTTAGTAGAATAAAAAAGTAAAAGCACGAGACTAACACAAAGAGAACTATCAGGAATATCCATTTTGAGTGGATATATCCATTTAAAAAAGAGTTAAAAAAGTTACTCTGCTTAGTGGAGCCTATAAAGAGAAAAAAAGCTTGCACTACAATGAGAGCCAGAGAAAGAGATGATACGCTTTCTGCTCAATCCAAAATATGTAAGCATTAGTTAAGCCATACTCCTTGTTATATTTGTACTCATTCAAGTTCTTACTTGTTTTATCTGTTTGTACTAGTAGAATGGATGGTTCTCTGCAGACCTTTAATTCACAAAGCTGAGTATTCGGTAAACTGAAGTTTCTTTTAGGCCTTTAGTTCACTCTACGCGATGGAAAAACAGTTCAGTACCATTTTCTCCTGTGCTTATCAACCGATTAAGATGAGTTTTTTTAAATGATTCAGAGTAGGGAGAAGCACCGAGGAATTTTTAAAGAAAAATGCTAGCTGGAATACCAGGAGTCGCTCGGGTGTGGTATGGCATTCAGGGTGTTTCTCAACCGATTTTGATGATTTTTTTTTTAAATCTGGGGGGTGGTATTAATAAAATCCGTGGCGGATCCAGACAGGATTTTTAGGGGAGGAACTTTCGATTTTTTTAAAATACTTTTCTTATTATTTATTAAAAGAACTCATTGAGGCTTGCCACGATCCACATTTCCAAACTTGCCACGAACACTATGTTACAATTATCGTGAATTTAATTATTTGTGTCTACTTTTTAACTGTTTAATTTATCCTTAAATATATTTATTATATAAGTTGTTATTTATTTTGTTAATGCGGCATGTAAAAGACTTAGTTTTAAATGTCAACATGTTTAAATTAATAAATACAATATACAAATACATCTTCTGGATGCAAAGCTATCTTGTAGTAAATATGAAGCAACGCCAAACCAACTTATCTTTTTCCAAGCATTGTAGTTCGGAGCCGCCAGATTATAATGCAACGGAATGATGAAAAATAACGTTGAGCGATTGAACTGGTTCTTAGCAATGTGCAGTAAACTTGGAGGAGCTTTTGTATGGTTGGATGAATGTCCATATCAGAACATTGGAGACCTTAAAAATCAGAGCCAGGAAGTTTTCCAGTTCCAGATATGTTTTGATCTGTCCTTCTTAAATTGTTCAAATCTGAATATCTTTTCTTTTTGTCACAGCAAGTGAGCAAATCGTATAATGATGTCAATTAAATTTAGTATTTTCTCAACAAGAAATTACTCTAGATTAATAGAGATTACTCTATTTAAGGATATATCGACCCGGTCGTACTAAGCCTGACTTCCGCGGGTCACTTTAGCCCTGTACAAGCTATGTACACAAACCACAGTCAGAACAAGACTTCCCGTAGGGCCGCCCATGACGGCTACCTGGGCAAGGGCTCCACCAGATGAGGCTCCAACATCACTGACACAAAGACCAAAAATTCAAAAGAACATTTATAACTGGCCGTGTCCAGTTTGAACACTTAATCGTGCATGATTTACACAACTTGGTTATCAGTTTAGGATACTATGATCCATAACTAAAAACTTAGAAACGTATGATACGCTTGAATATTAATTCAAGGTTTTCCTTCAGGCATTTTATATTAAAAGATTACTATGCCTTAATGGCAGTACATATAACCCGTTTTTCTAGGTCTTTTATGTCAGATCAGGTCTCTCCATAGTTTTGGTGAAAAGAACCCTGTGTTAACAACACTAACTAGACAATCGCTACTTCCATTGCAGGCTTATGTTACCATGGTATACCATAGTCCACCATAGTCCACCATGGTACACCATAGTCCATATCTACTCCAAGCAAAAGCCGACAACGCTAGGCCAGGGTAGGGTAGATTCGTGTCTCAAAGCATCTTATCTGAAACCACCCTTTTTTCCAGGCCTTAGACAGGATTAAGATCTTGTGGAGTCCTTTTTACAATATGTTTAATAAAACATTGTTATGAAATTTAAAGCTATTTGTTGATCGAACTAAGATAAATGAAAATATAAATGGAAAATGATGCTGGGTCATTGCTCACTTTAAAGACGACTTTCGACCACGTATAGTGCGAATAGTATCGCTTTGTTCGTAAATAAGACTAGTTTCAAAATATTAAATTTTTTTTTTTTTGATTTGTGCATAGTCACAACCTTAAGAGTTGTCAACAGAGGGCAGATGCTCCCATTGTATTGCACCGTTACATATCTTTGTTTCTAGTTGAAGAGATTCTTCATTGTTGACGGCCCATGGTTCGTCTTCTTACTTCATGAAACTCGAGCTAGGAGGGAAAGGTGAGAGAATTTTTTTAAGCCTTGCTCCAAGACAAGTTTACTGCGTAAGTAACATGTTATCAGTGTTTTAGCAGCCTTGCCTGAATTGCAAATTGTAAACAGGCTAAAATGTTGCTAAGACATGTATTCATGTTTATGACATATGCATAAACATGTAAACATGTATTAAAAAATGTTTCTTCTCGTTTTTTTATTTGTTTTTATTTTAATTTTTCTCTTGAAATAATTAAAAAATAGAAATGACTTCTGCTACTAAAATGACATTTGACACGCATAACATGTACATGAAACACAAATTCTGTAATGTTTCAACCTTCTTTGTATTAATAATAGCCATGAACTTATACAAACATTTTAGATATTTTCCAAAGGACATTTATGTGAAAAATAATTATATTGTTGGTATCCTTCAAACAAAGCTTTCGTGGAATTCTGCTAGAATTTGAATGATGTTTCTGATTGCATAAGGATATAAGTACGTTTGACAGAATGTTGCTATTCAGTGTCGTCTGTATTCAGAACTGTTTATTCGTATTAGCAAAATGACGAATGTATACACTTGTTTTAGTTAAATCGATGATTAAGTTTCTGTTAACCGAGGATTAAGGTGCAGTTAGTAATTGCATCTTTTAGTCTTACCTGTTTTCACTATTCGGACAGTTGTTTTCGAAAACTGAAGTAAAAATTTTGATGATGGTGTTTGTGGAGTAATATTTCGTTCGAATATTGCATTTAAAACGCCAAATGGTGTTAACGCACAAGGAATGATGAATCTTTCTCTTCGTTTTTAAATTGTAATTCTGTAAATAAATAATGAATTGAAATGAATTGAAATTAATTTTATGCCATTTGGATAAACTAAAGCTGGAATGTTGCGTTTTTTTTGTAAGTGCGTTTTTGTTGTCGGCCGGAAGCTAAGCATCGACCAAAGAGCAGATATTATGTTTTAAACTTGAAAAAGTTTTACCGAAACTCATTAAATTATGCAACAAGCGAGCAACTGATCATGAAATACGAATTCTTGCGCATAAATTCGGAGCACGAAAAAATCGTTAGGTATGAGCAACTATGAGCAATCTTGAATCATGCGCACTTTACACATACCATAGATTATGCTCAGGATACATCGCATTAAGATAAAAACAATTAAATTTTTATATCGTGTATATTAAGTTAAATCAGGCAGCGCTTTTTAATTATTAGTTGTTTATTACTTTACTAGCAGGCCACAGTGGTCCACGGCATTGCCAAGGACTTTTTTATCAATAAAGAGCTTCAATACGTTGCTCTTGTTACTATAGGAATGAGTGTGGAGAGAGATAGAATGCAAAAACTTCATATAAAAAACCCTAACCACGCTTAAGGTGTTCAGTCAATCGCCTTGCGTTCAGAAATGAACAAATTTTGATCGATCTACAATGTGTTTATCCGTTCTCATTCTCACTGCTTTTTTGGCAGTTTCTATTGGAAGCAACAAAAAAAACTTTTGAAGGCCGTCCGAACGATCACAGGTTGTCATCAGCCCTTAAGACAATGCAGGTCAAACGAAATAAAAAATATTTTCTTTCGTTTTGTTTTTAAGCTCTGCACTGCATTTATATGTATCTCTCTTTTCCTTGCGCGAGGCTCATCTGTTTTTTATGTTGTGCTAGCTGAGCAGAAATAAAGTAGAGAAGAACATGGAGTTTATTGAAATCCCTCAAGACAAACACGTGAAAAGATAACGATGAAGCAATTGGTGACATCGGGGATGATTTCCTACAAAACTTAACGCTTTAATATTACTTAATTAAATAAACTACTTATATAAACATACTTATTATTAAAATTTCGGAATAAAAATATCCCTATGCTGGGCTGTAGCACAAATATGACATTTTAAAATTTATTTCATAAAAATCGACATAGTACTTTTGGAGTTTCCCTGGAAACAAAAATTTGCACTTAAATTTTATATAAAAGTATAGATAGATATAGATTTATTACCTTTTTTTTTTGTGGGCCGTGAAAGGGAGTGTGGCAAACATTTTTTCGCGTAAACCATCTCGTGCTTGAAACATTTCAGTGCAATCGGCTCAGAAGTTTTGGGGTCTTAATGATTTCTTAAAAGTGGGCGTGCCCCCGCGTTAATTTTTAACAGTTGCCGACGGTAAGCATATAAACTTAATTACCAAATTTTCGGTCTTATACGACCAAAACTATCTGAAATATAGCATTTTCATTGATTTGTGGGCTGTAAAAGAGGACGTGAAAACCCATTTTTGGTACAATTGCCGAAAGTTACCATACAAACTAAATTATTAAATTTTAGTATCGTTACTAAATTACTAATTTTCAATCGAAACAATCGGAAATATTACATTTTTATTGATTTGTGGTGGGTAAAAGGCGGTAAAGTGGGGCGTGGTTAAAACTTAGTATGCAATAACCTAATCTAGGTACTTGCGTCCTAAATACACGTTTAAAGTTTGAGCAAAATCCATTCAGCCATTTAGATTTGTATAAAAGTCAAACAAACAAACAAATACACTGAAAAAAATCAGCATGTTTTAAAATTGAACACAATGTTATTATTTTTAATTTGTATTTTTTCATATAAAATTTGAAATTTTTTTAAACATTCACATTTAAATTGACAACACTATGTTATTACTTTGATGACATTTTGATCACAAATGTGTTAAAAAAATAGCTTAAAACAAATTTCGTCGACCCGCTTTTGGATCACTCCCAATGCTTACAGACGCCCGCAAATAGTTGCTCGATCAACTCCCAACGAATTTGCAAGTTCTTGTAACACGAGTCTTAATCGAGTAATGCCTCCAAATTTTCCAACTTCGAACTTTTTCGGCTGCCATGGATGTTCTTTGTCACCGTTGTCAAAAATCACCACTTGTGAAACGCGCAAACCACTCCTGGCACGTTCTAATCGGCGGAACATATTCAGGGTATGGTTCGAGGAGCGATGTGTTTCGGAGGTATTTTTGTTTAAATTAAACTAATAAAGTAAAACTTCCCGCAAATTTTGTTTTGTTGGCACGTAATTCGACATTTCCGATGAGATAAAAACTTATGTGTATGACCAAATATTAAGTTTGCCAGATCGAATTTAATGCAGGGTGAGGTGGGGTAATGTGTACCATGGGATGATGTGTAACACGGCGATTTTTCGTACAAAATGCTGACATATGAGTGCCTGAACAACTGTGATATGTTTCTTTTGACAGCATCTAGTGTTTCATAAGTGTTGGAAGTATGCAGACATACGTTTCATTAGAGTTCTTAAAAAGCGTGAAATATTTTTGTTAAACATTTTTTTTTATATTCACAAAAAATGGAGTTTCGGATATCAATTTTCTTCAGATTTTAAAAATAAATAGATGTAAAATGTGGTGTTGCTTAATGTTGTAAAATCAATGAGACCATCAATGAGAAAAAAGTGACTTAAATTGGGGTGATGTGTAACACTCACGGTGGGGTAATGTGTAACACATCTTACACATTACAATTGACATTAAAGAAGCAACAACGTCAAATTCTGAAATGTAATCACATCAACGGCATTAAATGAGATCGGCCCAGTTCGTACTATTCAGCCCCTAGATCAAAATCCAATCGTGGTAGGAAGTCAATGAACGCCGCAGAAATGTTTACAGTTGCAGGAGGTGGTAAAAAAAATTGTATGCAAAAAAAAACCAAACAAACAAAAAAGCTGCAGGTGCTCGGCTGCAAAACCGACGCTCTCATGGTCATCCGAAGATGATCAAAATTTTGGCATGATTTGTTGCGATTGTTTGCCAAGACATTTAAATCACAAAAATTCACTTGAATGCAACAAATGCAAGCGCTTTTTTTATTTTATTGTGAGCAAATTTATTTGTGTGAATTGTCACTCCGAAATGGATATTTCTGACTAATAATAATTTTACATTTGAAATATAATTTTTATTTTTTGCAATTAATAAAGCTGTTCATATATTCTAATGAAGTTAAAGATCAGTTTTTTTTTTTTAATTTAAACGCGTGTGTGTGTGCATTGAGAATCAGAAAGATTTCCGAGATTATGCCATTTTTTCATCAAGTTCTTATTATTATACTTCTACTAAACACAAAAATTCGTAATAAGCATTAAAAATTAAAGTTCCTTATCTTAAAACCAACATTTTGTTGGTGTTACACATCACTTTACCGATTTGAAAAATACTGAAAAAGCCATACTTGAAGTTTTCGTTCTACTTCATCCATTTATTAAAATATTCAACAGCCATGAAAACATTCACTTCAAATTGGTTCCTCTGCAAGGTATAGGCCTTTAGTTCAATCAAAAATTAAATTTCTTAACACTTTTATTGGAGCAAATAAAAACGTGT
This sequence comes from Coremacera marginata, assembly GCA_914767935.1. Classification (NCBI taxonomy): domain Eukaryota; kingdom Metazoa; phylum Arthropoda; class Insecta; order Diptera; family Sciomyzidae; genus Coremacera; species Coremacera marginata. Next base: position 139,734,114 of record OU612045.1, read on the forward strand.
TACACATCACCCCACTTCAGCCTATTTTAGGCGCACTTTAAGATGCAATAGCAACCTGGCAGGTATATAAATTTGAAGTTACATACAAAAAATACTCACTAAAAAACTTATCCCATTCCGAACTCGAACTCACGTCCTCGCGTTTTGAAGCAGGACTTGCTATCCATTGCAACACAGCAGTTGGTTGCACTATTAAGCTCTGTTTGCTTGGCAATAAAACAACGCAGACAAAAGCGCGTTCAAGCATGCAACTCAAAAAATTATCTAAAAGAGGTTTTGTTACTCTTTTATTTGTAGTCCTTCATCATGAACATTTGATCATCAGTTTTGTTGATCGTTTATAAAATGTAGACGCTTTTATGAGCAATTTGTTCATAATGAATGCAATTTTGTTGATCTTCAAAACAATTCAATTTTAAAAATTGCTCATTATACATATATGATCAGTGTTTTATACCGAATTATAGCAAAAATTGTGAGCATCAAAACTTATACACGATAAAAATTTTTTTTATAATAAATCGTGTGCAAAGAATTTTCTCCGTGTGCTTGCATTTTAATCTGTATCTGTGATATAATTTTTTTATTTTTAAGCTTTTACATTTTTGGAATGGGAACAGCAATTTTTTTTTTTAAATTTGGGACCGTCTTTATCTGCAGCTGCTAACCTCGTATAGCAACTACCTTGTTCTGTGTAAAAGGCGATTATATTTTGACGAACTGTTGTTAAATTTTCTCCGATTTAACGAAAATAAATATGATCTAAAAAAATGTAATTATACAATAAATATAGTGGCATATAAAAATATAACTATAAAAAAACCTATTTTAAAATACCAGCAGAGTAAGTAAAAGCTTAACAACAGGGAAATTATTTAATTTCAGATAATAAGACATATTGTCAGATCCAACTTATAGTTTTTCTTTTTATATATGAGAATAGCTTAAGTCAATAATTGAGCAAACATATACAAATAATTATCAACGAAATACTACAACTGAAGGGTTTTTTTTCGGGCAATTCAGCTCTTTCGACTAAAAATGAAGAAAACGTTTTATATATTCGGGTTTATTCTTCTTTCTTTTAAATAATCTAAAACAAAATTTCAAACAATTCACACACAATCACTTTTACCTTACCTAACCTAACGTAACATTTTTAATTAAATTTTTTATATTAAAAGAAATGAAAGAATATCAAATATTTATGTATCCCTGATAAGCAAACAAATAATTTGCCGATAACAAAACAGTTAAAACAAATATTTTTCAATACCGCCAATAAAAACAAACATTAAATCAGCTTGTTTATCAAAATGACGCCAGTTCTAGTTGTGTTTAGCAGACTTCAGAATAATGCAGGCACCCCTAAAGTGCCATTATATAAGCCGCTAATGTGATCTAATGTCTGCCAACAACTTACTTGTTTGTTTTTAGTTTTAATAAAAAATAATTAAAAATAAAAGAACTTTATTTGATATTCAGTATGAGTTGCGTTAGTTTGATATGGTTTTTTTTTGTGTTTGATTTTTTGTTCTGTCTGAAGCTTAAGTAGCTTTTGGACAGCCGACTTTTTGTTCAATTCGCGCTCAAATCAATATGGTGAGAACAACAACTAAATACGTCAATAGTTATAAAATTTATGTTGACTTCTATATTAGTTTGTTTGTTTGTGTGCTTTGTTTTGTCCCACATGATCGATGGTTTTTTAATTGATTTCGTTTAAATACACAATTGTACAAAAATAACTTCTGCTCATTACACAGTATTTGGTAGTAAAGTTTTTTGACTTTTCTTCTTTTTCTTCGTTCACGCGGCTTGACTTCAAACCACCCTCTCTCACTTTGAATAACGTCAAGTATTCAACTTTTTCGACAAGCAGCAATTGAAACATCTAGAAGGGGGAAAAAATAAAGAAAAAGTTATTTTTTACAATGAACAACAAAATTATGAGATAAAATTAAAAAATGTTAGATTTAAACTGGTAGTAAAGTTTATCTAATGGAGCAATAATGACTTTTTAAGAGAAATGCTGTTAGCATTCACCAAATGTGTCCAACACTTCAATTTTCTGAAGTTCGACGAAACTCTTAACAAAACTAATTTTAGAATTTCCGCTGTGGTGGCCGTGGCCTAATGGTCAAAGCCAAAGAATCGCAGTAGACCCAGGTTCGAATGCCATTCAACACATAATGTTTTTACAATTGAAATAATCGGGGTTGTTGTAGAAACCAAGAGCTCTTGGAATCAGAATTTAAACCGACAAATATTTCGCTTAGCTGACATCGGATAACACAGGTTTATATGACACCTAAAACAGACACCGAGTCCGATTCGTCATCTCTCTGCAGACACATGGCAAACCTCAGATCGTAAAAGAATGCCATGTAAAGCGTGTTAAGAACATGAGCTGTTAGGAGTCGTCAAAAATCTTGAGCTACAGTTTTCAATCATTTTTGTAACACGCACAACACAATTTAATTTATTTAATAATACGCACAACACGATTGATCATAAGAAGCTCGGTCAAAGACGTTTCTAGTGCTAAAATGGTGAATTCTTTTTTTTTAAGTGAAACTTCTTTAGCCACGTATACAACAACACAGCGAATTAAACGAGGGTAAAACCGATGTAACAAACAACAACAACAATTCGCAGCACTTGACAGTATAAAAACAAAAAAATTTTATTTTAAAAATTTTTATATTTTTATTTTATAGTCGCGATTTAAATTTGCGATTTGAACTCTCGATCACCAGATAAATGCTCTACCCACTGGTCCACTTACCCATTCAAAAAAGAGTTGATCATATTCATATTAAATTAAGTATTAGTACCTCTTTTCTTCCTCAACTGATGGCTTTGGATTATGTCTAGGCTTTATTAATAGTAATGCACAAACCACAAAATTAACATCAAATTTCCGTAAAAGTACTAAAGCGAGCGTTAGTACTAAACGTACTAACGTACTAAAACGTTTCCAGTGAGCTCTGGAAAAGATATTTTTGCAATAGGAGAGCTTGTGTCATTGACGTTAATAATAGGGCTTCGGTTGATGTTGTCTGTGGCCCATGTCTGTGGCCCATTTTTTTGGAATCTCATGATGGATTCTCTGTTGGAACTACTTGCACGAATTTGCAGAAAATGTGCTTATGCCAATGATCTTCTTGTCATGGTAGAAGGCCAGTCGTATGCCGAGGTTGAGACCAAGGCAAGACAGATCATGGCAATTGTCAGCCCAATTATGAAACATTTTCTCCCGGGAGTTGTAAAAGGGTTGTTTTTAAGATAGCAGATAAAAACATCTCATTTTTTTAATTTACACTCATGAATATTGACGGCTGATGAACAAATTTGCATTAAAAATTTCCAAAAAGTTTTTAAACTTTATTTTACAAACGGAAACTTCCTTGTACAACTCCCGGGAAAAAATGTTTCATAATTGGGCTGTGTGTCTGGTTGGGGTAATAAGATTGGTGTGAGTGTAATGATGTTGCTTAAAGGCAAATTATCACCTAATCAACATCCATCTGTCAGTGTTAATGGGGTTGGACTCAAGTATGTGACCAAAGTCAAGTACTTGGGAATAACAATGAATAAAAGAATGAACTTTTTAGTTTATCTTCTACGAATGAGAGACAAGCTGACGAATGTTGTCGGATAATGTTGTTTGTTGCTTGTGCAACTTATGGATCGCCTGTGTCGAGTCATTTAGCAGGCACGTCTGCTGTACGTAATCGGAAGATACTCTCTTTCCAAAGGGTAATTCTGATGGAATGTGTGCCTCCTTTGGATTTGGTTGTAAAATAATCCAGTGTTGCATACTTTATCCGAAGAGTTTTGCCACCATTGCAAAAGTGTTTGGTGAATATTGTGAAATGTACGGATAACGGCTTGCTCGAATGCAAGGCTCCGTTAAGGGAGTGCGTCACTTCTAAATGGCAATCTAGATGGGATACCAGCATCCATGGTAGGACTACGTATGCGTTCATACGGGAAGTCACATTAGTCGAGGATCATTCATAATTCACCTTCAAATTTAGTTTGGGCTTGCTTTTGACTGGGCACGGTTCTTTAAATGCCTTACTGCATAAAAGAAACTTAAGCACATTCTCCGAGTGTGATTGTGAGGAAGTTTACGAAGACTACCTCCATGTTTTGCTACAATGTCCTTTGTACACCAAGAAAAAAAGCAATAGCTAAATCACCTAAGTCGGCTTGGGTAAAGAGAATTGCATGGCAATTATAAACTTATGCTTATTCACCCAAGCAATTTATTGTTTAATACATTGCTTTGACCGCACATATACGTACTTCGATACCCTGCAAAAAAATATTTGATTCATCTAAGTCCAAAATACAAAAATACAAAATTAAAAAAAAACTACCATGTATGTCTTAAGCATAGTTTTGAGCTATTTTCTTCAGAAAAAAAACAGGCGTGTTGTTGGACACAGGAGAGAAGCGATAGATTTGATAATTTAATGGTTTTTTTTGTAATAAAATAACTTTTAGATTTAAAAATTTAAAATAACATAAAGTAAATTAAAAAACCACACGTTAATATTTACACCACTAAATTTTATTACTTTTCATCAATAAAAAAAATAAAAAAACAAAATTCTTTGCTCGCCGTGGGAATCGATCGTCGAAGTTTCGAAGCCCACTCCATCGCTCTACCCACTGATCCAATACAGTATTCTGTTGATAGCCATACAACAAAAATCTATTAAAAGATTATTGTGTTGTGCTGCAGCCTAGCTTTAGTTTTAATTAATATTGGATCAATGACTCTGAGTAACGAAGGAGTTTGGCTCGATGCGTAGTGTAGTGAACTCTTAATCGGTGGGTGTGGGTTTAAATCCCCACGGCGGGCGAAGGAAAGATTTTTATATGTGATATTTAATTTAATGCTCTTGTTATAATAAACGCAAGCTGCAAAGAATCCATAAATTTCTAAGAAGAACGGTGTTGAAAAAAAAAAGTTTTGTAGTGTCCAATTCACAAAAGAGAGGCGTAAAAGCTTCGTTTCAAAAAAAAAAAGGCAAAACCCAGATACAAATTTAATTTTTGAAACTTAACTTTTTTTTTAAATAATGTATAAATTATCAAATACTTGGTAAATTTATCGCCCAAATAAAAATTGGCAGTTAACATGTAAAACTTAGGCGTTTTAATAAAGTACTTGGGAGGCTGAAAACTACCAAAGCCAGCTTAGAAATTATACTATATAAGTTTTTATATATTATTTTATATATTATATTATATCAATATATATTATACTATATATTATAAGTTTTTTTTTAATTTAGATTTGCATTCTATGGGTATTTTAGCGAATACTGGTGATTTGGGTAATGCTCTCTCTAGGGAGCTTTTCACCAGGTTGGGCCAGTATGCGACTGAAGTATTCACTCGTAGTCGAGCTGGAAGAACCACTACCACTTTAAGGTCGCTGATTTCGAATCTGATAGCAGAATTTTAAAATTCAAGACGGCGGATAGGGTTACTACTTAAAATTTTACAATAGGGTTGCCACCTAACTAAATGTATTTTTAAGATTTTTAAACATCATGTAACAGTTTAAAGCGGTCGTTGAAATCGATGATAATGTTTAAAACTTTAAAAACATCAAATTCGAAATCAGCAAACCACTTAAGCTTTTCAAGCTTAAGCACTTCAAGCTTTTTGGCGAAGGCATCTAGTTTTTCCTTTACTTGGGACTTCGTGCGTTCGCTTGTAAGCTTGTAACATAGCATGCAAGCTTGAACACATATTTTAAGTAAGTACTTGAAATAGATTTCAAGTAGCTTGTACAGTTCTCTGGTCCTCACTGCGGTCGAAATTTCGTACTTGTTTTTTTGGAATTAAATATTTTGAAAATATAAAAAAAAAAAAATATTTGAAAATTTAAAAAAATAAATTGGCCCAAGTAAAAATTGATAAAAGACTATTTTGCACTAAAACAAAAAGTTACGACAAGACTATTTGTAGAATGTACAAATGCATGGTACATAGTAAAAACAATTCTAGTGCTTTCAAAAAAACAAAACATTTTTGAATTCGTACACTTGTACATTCTATAACATTCTATAAATATGTGAAATATACGAATGTCGTTAGAAAATAGTTAAAGTTTCGGTAAAATATTTGTTTATTCATTCGTATATAAAAAAAAATATTTTTTTTTTCGTAAAATATACAGTTTTTTCTTTCGTTGAATGTATAAACACTCATATCTAGTATGAACAAAGCACTTCGTAGGCTGAAAAGAACAAATAATATTTGAAACTAGCAGGACCCAGTGGTCCTCGTCTTCACCACGGACGTTCCATACAAACGTAATCATACAAACTAAATTACCAAATTTTAGTCTCATAAAATCGAAACAGCCGGAAATATTGCATTTTTATTGATTTGTGGGCGTTGAAAGGAAGCGTGGTTAAAACTAAGTATGCAATAACCTAATCTAGGACCCAAGTAGTAATACACGTTTTAAGTTTGAGCGAAATCAGTTCAACCGATTAGATTTGGATAATTATTTCTTAAAAGTAGGCGTAATGTAGTACGCCCATTTTTAGTACAGTTGCCAACGGTAAGCATACAAACTTAATTACCAAATTTCAGTCTTATACGACCAAAAACGTCTGAAATATAGTATTTTTATTGATTTGTGGGCGGTAGAAGAGGGTGTGGCAATTAATTTTTTTTTTACAAACCATCCTCGCGTAAAAATAAACAAAATAAAGAAAAGTCTATCCAAATCGGTTGAGCCGTTCATGAGTGCATCGGAATCCAACGAAGACCATTTACTTTTTATTTATATATTGTAGAAGATATAATAAATATTATCGTTCTATAAATATCGTTCTTGATACGAATTTTTTTTTTTGAGTATGGGTAAACAGTACATTTTTTTGTGATAAATTCTTTGCAATAAATTGAAAGATGTATACAATGCTTTCGGTTTTGTACGTAGTTTGTTCGATTTGACATAAGATAGGCAAAGGTGCGCTGAAGTTGCGCCGGGTCGTACGCGGTTTAATGCGAGAAAGGAACCGGGAAAGCAATTTATTTGCAGTGATAAGTTTGACAATTTATTCTTATAAATATTTGCAAAAAATTATACAAACAACAAAAAAAGAAAACACAAGACCGTGCCTGTTATCTGTGCTGTGACTACCGAACCTGGGTATTACTCAAATCATCAAATCTCATTCTGTACATGGATATTGAACTATTCAGATAACTGTCGTAAACATACCGGTTGTGTTAACTAGGTTTTAATTTGTTTAAAAAAGGACAAATTGATATTACCTATGACATCGTCTTGTTAAAAATATCAGTTGACTATATGAAAAAAATAGTTCCTGAACTAAAACTGGTTTCTCTAAGCGATTTTGTGATTTTATTAAAGAAGTGACAAAATCTGAAGTTAGATATTTGTTCTATTCGGCATGTAACTGTTATTTTGGCATATCTTTTATTTTTGTACGATAAATATTAAAAGGTGTAGGTATACCACAAAAAGTGATCCAAAACGTCCAAAAAAAAATTTGCGAAAAAACCCCCCATACAAACCGCTCTGTAAAACGTAATTCTTTAAACCTGCCATAATCTTGTCATTATTTCACTTTTATCTTTCTCTTACCGTGCGTTTTGATTTTCCATTTCAAAATTATTTATTCTGTGTCAAATTGTTACAGAAATATTCTAAAAATACAGTACACCCGTCATTAATGCAGCTTTCACACGAAAGTTTCTCGTATTTTTGTAGTCAATGTTTTTTTACTACTGTATTTAGGGCTCGTTATATTTTAGTTGTACGAGTCTACCTAAAGACATTCAGTCTGTCAAATATAACCTTTTCTGACCTCTCGTCGCGTAATAATTGTTCAAGCACGTGTTTAATAACGATTTTCTCATTTTAATATTCGTGCAATTATATTCGACTAAGGTGTGGGTTGTATTTTTGCCGTAATCGTTGTCATCGATCGTTAATTTTATATATGTGGATATAAAAGTTTTTCTGTAAACGGCTTACAACAACAACTATAGACGAAAAAATACTATACAATTTGCAATTAACACGAAAAACCCAGAACAGCAATAATTATTGTAGAGATACCAACACAACACAATCACAAAATAACATCATTGTAAATATGTATATGATGCATACATAGAATGCTTGTAAATAAAATATCAAATAAGAATTTCAAAGTTAGAAGCAAAAAATTCTAAGCAATGACTACAACTACAAAAACAACAAACAAACAAACAAACATGTATAAGTATTTTAATAACAACGAACCATAACAATAATAATAATAATAATAAAAGAAAAAAAAAAATAAACGCAACGTATTTCACGTTCACGTTGATGACATCACAACAAACGATACTGACGTGATTGTCTAGCAATATAAATAATCAATATTAAGAAATTAAAAAAAAAGATTGAAAAAGTAAAAAACAAGCTTAAAGAAACACAGATAAATATAAAGCTCGTTCTTGTTTGCCTGTTTGACATATATAAATATAAACGATGTAATTATTTACATTTATACAAATTTTATTAAAAAAATATATGTGTAAACATATATGTATGAATAAACATGCCGATAAGGTCGTCTCAACTCATGGCAAAGCTGCTTGGAGGTTCTAGCGAAGCTTATGTAGGTGTAAATAATGAAAAATAATCGTTTTTTTTGCGGCACCTCAAACCGGTGTGCAAAACTTCTTTTTCAACAATTTTTGCAAAATTAAGTATTTTTAAACAAATTTGTTTAATTAAAGCATTTATTTATTTATTTATTATTATATTTATTATTTATTTATTATTTATTTATTTAGCTCAATCATAAAACATATTTCGTGGGTAAATATATGATTTTTTCTCACTCCTGTATAACAAAGGATAAGATAATTTGGGTGATAAACTGCTTCTTTCCCTACATATCTCTAGGCCCTGATGGCATTCTACCAAAAATGTTACAAAAATAGTAGATCTAGTTATACCTCTCTTATCTACATTATTATTACTCAAGGGCATTTTTTGTGATAACTATCAAATCTATACTGTAGACGCGATTTTCATTAATAGGGTAGCGATTAAAGGTCTTGCTCTGAAGATGTGTATTATTTTTTCTAAAATATTGTGACTTTAAAAAAAAGCTGAAACAATTTTCAACGAAACATACCAAATTTCTTTGTGTTGCCTAAAATAATGTGATATATTTTTATTATAATGCTATGATAAGTAATAACTAGGCTACTTAACAATTCAACAGAAACATAGAAAGTTTCTATGAAATCCTTGGTTCAAAGGTAAAAATATTCCTTAATATTAAAACAAAATTACCTATGACTAGATATTTTTTAATTTGTGGTTTTAACGCCAGACGGGACTACTAGTATTCTATATTTACAAACTGCCTTCACCTGAACTATACTCAAAGAATTTGGAGAAGAGTCAAGGTTATATTTATACCTAAAGCCGTGAAACTGGCTCATTAATCAATAAAGATTGTTATACTATTCTAAGCAATACAAAGTAAATCAACAGAGATCGCCTCGCATAAGGTGATCACAATCGTATCACTCGTATACTTTTGCGGTTTTTAATACACAAATGGAACTTTTAACAACAAACATACATTGACCATTGACCAATTGATCACGATTCTCGAACCATTTTAGGTGTGGAAGCACCTGTGAGAAACTAGATAGTCTCAATACTCAGTACTAAAATACTTAGGGACATAAATACTGTCCACTAAACTGTCCAATAAAGGCACCCATTCCAATAGAAAAACTGAACATATCATGTTTCTACTACATGGCTTATGAAATATAACCTGTAAAGCGTTAGTCTGTGCAGGGAATTCAAAATTGTTTTTTTTTCACCATGGAGCTGGTTTAGCGCTATTTAAGTGTGGAATAAAAAAAAAGGTGATGTTTTTAAAACGCTCCGCCCGCTCGGGACTAGTCGGATGTTCATCTACCAGTGCATAAAACTGTTTGAGGAGACTGGAGATGTTAAAGACCTCTACAATACGATCGCCACAAGTCGTTAAAGCTGTCAAATCAAGAATTCAGCGAAATCCGAAATCTGGAAACAAAAAAAGTAAGCAGTGGGGACTGCCATCCGAAGTGGAAACTTAAAGCTATAAAATAACACAGCTGTTATTTATGAATTTCCGAAGTAGCTATAGTCGGCAAATCAGACGCGTTCTACTTTTTTATCACTTTTTATTAATTAATGCGTTATTGAATGTATAAACTGCTATTTTTTAATGTTTGTATATAATATATTTGTAGCGCAATTACTTTGGTTGAATAATCAGTAGTTGGCTCGGTAATCGGTTGGTAATCGCTTCGGTAATTGGTTGGTAATCGCTTCGGTTATTGGTAATTGGTTCGTTAATCGACTGGTAATCGCTTCGGTAATTAGTTCGGTAATCGGTTGATAACCGCTTCGGTAATCGGTAATTGGTTCGGTAATCGGTAATTGGATCGGTAATCGGCTGGTAATCGATTCGGTAATCGGTAATTGACTCGGTAATCGGTTGGTAATTGCTTCGGTAATCGGTTGGTAATCGCTTCGGTAATTGGATCAGTAATCGGTTGGTAATCGCCTCGGAAATCGGTAGTTGGTTCGGTAATCGGTTGGTAATCACTTCGGTAATCGGTAACTGTTTGGCAATCGGTAATTGTTTGGTAATCGGTAATTGGTTCGGTAATTGGTTGGAAACCGCCTCGTTAATCGATAATTGGTTCGGTAATCGGTTGATAGTCGCTTTGGTAATCGGCCAGGTAGTCGGTTCGGTAATAGCTTCTGTCTTTGGTTTGGTCGATGCTTGTTAATCCCTAAAAAAGAATGCTGTACAGCAATAATTTCTGTTATGATGCGTGATGACATCGTGAATCTATAGTTTTGCTCTCTATTAAAAAGTGCTTAACACGCCTAAAGAAGTTTTCACTTCAAAAATCATGCCCCGGTAGATGAATGCCATGCAAAAGTCCATGAGTCGAATTATTAAAAAAAGACCTTGGGGCTTCCAAACGCTGTACCGGACATTTGTTGACTGCATCTTTTAAAAAAATTGGATGGAAAAATGCAAGCGTCTTTTGGTGAAGCACGCTAATAACTTGCACATAAAACTCTTGTTTACCGTTGAAAAAATGCCGTTAACAAACAAAATGCTAGGTTATATGCACGGTTATCTGGGTCACCAAAACCAAAAGGGTCATTACTCAGCTTCAGATGTGGTTTGGTGGGGTGTTTTTTACAATGGGGGCTTGTCTCTGACTTGCATTTCTGCGAACAAGTGTTCAAAACATAAGCCAAAGTGCACCAAGAAACTGTTTTGGAACTGTTTGGAACTCTGTTCCAAAACCAGTCGTGGACTTTCCAGCAGGACTCTGCGCCGTCACATAAAGCTAAAATGACCTAAACCTTCAACACAATTTGCCTGGCTTCATTTTCTTCGAAGAATGCCCCTCTGGCAGTGCAGATTTAAACCCGCTGGATTACAAATTGTGGACTGTTTTAGGGAACATGGTTTGTCACAAAAGATACCCGAACATTGATTCTCTTAAGACAGCTTTGTTTCGTGCTGTGGCTAATTTTCCAATGAACGAATTGCGTGCGGCTATTGATGATTGGCCAGTCTGACTTAAGGAGTGCGTGAAGGCCAAAGGCGGATATTTCGAATTAATATTTCCTTTTTTTATAGAAAAAAAAATGCAAAAGAAATTTGGTCCAAAACACTTCATTATTTTTAATTTTATAGCATAAAATGTGTGCAACAGTATTTATGTCCCTATAAAGTAATACAGACAGACCTGTCGAGCTAATAGTCGAGCCAACACCTATAACCTCAATGCCGCATCTATCAAGCCTTAAGTTGCGGTTAAAACCAACTCCAAACTGGTTCGGCAATGTAAAGAGAAACTAGCCCGGCTTAGTCACCAACTAGATATTATTATTATATGGGCTCCCGGCCAAATCAACATTTATGATAATGAAAACTTTTCTAGAACGGAAGCAGTCGCAGTTGACCAAATACACTGAACTTTCAACCTGTACCACATCAAGGGAAATGCGGCCCACTTACAACGTAGGCAGAACTCTAGAGTTTCTATTCTGAACAATATCACACAGCTATATAACAGCAATAACTACAGGCCATTTTCAGTATCCTTCAAAGCCCACTAAACCTTAATAAAAAAAAAACACACTTTTATGTATTTGCCCTGCACTAGCTAGGTCTAGATTGAGCGGCCTAGGAAGACCGTTTTTCAGTGATCTAGGAAAACTGCCAGCCACGAAGTTGAATTACCTACTGACATTCCTCAATCGCACGGAATAGTTTTGAAGTATTAAATCAACCTTATGCGAGCGACACACATAAACATCAGGATCTAGGAACATACAGTACATCAAAACGGAGCTAATTGTATATTACATATGGCAGCATTACCATCCAAACCAACCACTCACCCATTACCAAAGTTCACTCACATTAATTTTGATAATCTTGCACGAAGTAAATTTTTTATTTTCGCATATGAAAGATTTAATTAATTTTTCTGAAAAGTAAACTGAACTAAAATTTTAAAATTGAATAAAAAGTGAAATTTTATTCGAATTCATGTTCCCATTCTTTGTTCTTAGGAGACTTTTGTTAACGAAAGAATTTTGTTAATGAGAGAATTTTGTTCATGGGAAAATTTTGTTCAAGGGGGGACTTTGTTGAAAGAAACATTTCAGATAAAATTATTTTCATTGAAGAATTTTGTTCACAGGAGATTTTATTCTTGAGAGAATTTTATTAATAGGAGAATTTGTTCATGGGAATTTTTTTTTTATTTTAACAATTTTGTTAATGGAAGAATTTTTGTAAGAGAAAATTTTTTCAGGAGAGATTTGAACCATTTGGATTATTTTATCAATGGGAGAATTTTGATCATAAAAAACTTTTTAATGGGAAATTTGTTTTTCTGGATAATAAATTATGTCCATGGAAGACTTAGTTCAGGGAATTTTATTCTGGGAAGAATTTTGTTCGTGGGGAATTTTGTTCATGCCAGAATTTTATCAATGCATGAATTTGGTCTACTGGAAAAGTTTGTTCATTGGAGAATTTAGCTCTAGCTCATGGGTTATTTTTGTTCATGGCAGAATTTTTTCAATTAACCAATTTAACGCCGCGGTGTGATTCTGTCAGCTCATTTCGATGATTTTTTCAGTAATTGCTTATTTTGATCCCTAGATCATAATTTCTGAGTACAAAAAAAAAACCAAAATTCTGGTTTCCCGAAAAATGGGTGTTGCTTTAAAGCAACGTTGGGCGTAAATGTGTTATATTATTACTTGAAATTGAGCTTTTATTTCTTGAACTTTTGGCTTTACATTCCTTTCAAAATTTGCTAAATACATCTTTGTTTAAATTAACTACGCTGTAAACAAAAGCCTAATGCGTTGATTTTTACGATTTTTTTATAGTTATCATTGCTTTAAAGCAACACCGGCGTTTAATGGGTTAAAAAGTTTGTTCATAATGAAAAAATTTAATCATGAATAGGAATTGGGGAAGGATTTTTGTTTATGTGAGAATTTTGTTTGAGGAGGAATTTTGTACATTATAGCATTTTGTTCATGGAAATTTTGATCATGGGGGGAATGCTGTTTATGAGAGAATTGTTTTTAGGTCAGAATTTTCACCATGTATAATTTGAATCATCGTAAAATTTTGTTGGATATGAGAGTATTTTTATCATGGAAGAAATTTGTTCATGACATTATTTGGTTCATGACATTATTTTGTTCATAGGAGTATTTCGCTATCTTAATATAGAAAGGCCCTAACTCATTTCTTTTTACATTATGAAAAAAGAAAAAAACTTGATAAAAAACAAAGTTCTTCAAATTCTGCTGTAAATAAAAATGGTAACATCATTATGTCACTTATAGTTAATAAAAAAATTAATTTACAAAAAATTCGAAACTAAGGAACTTTATTTTTTTAAAGCTTTTTCCTTTTTATGTTGTGATGGGCTTTTCTATATTAAGGTAGCGATTTGGTCTTAGGACTTTGGTCTTACAATTTGAAGAATGCATAGGAGGTTACACCATATATGATCTAATTAACTGTGTTTTGCTAAAATCATCTCTAAGGACATTAAACAAAGTAAGAAAAGAAAAACTAGTACGTAATAGTTAATCAACAACTCCGTTAAACATGTTGTTTTCGAGGCTTAGAGGATAGAACATTCGTCCCAATATCTATGGTTTATGGGTTCGAGTCGTGTTGCGATTTGGAATTTTTTTACAATTACAATTTTATTACAAAAAGCTACAGACGGTTTTTCGGATTTTCCTGCAAGCTTTTTAAAAAAAGAACAAAAAAATGTATTTTTATGTATCTGAATAAATACAATACAAAAAAAATGTATTTTTATGTATTTGAATGATGTATTTAAATGACCTTTGATAAAATATTCTGTCATATTGTAAAAAAATTTTGGGGTAGGAAGTTGGAGTTAGAGGTCATATCTTAAATTCAAAACTTAATAATGAATAATAATTGTTATTTTCTTTGAATTATTATTTAAATTAATTATTCAGGTCATGTTTCTAAATAAAGAATTTTCTAAAAATCTCCTGAATAAATACAGCCACAACTTTTGCATTATTAAACGAACAAAAAAAAAAAGTAGATTTTATTTTCGGTCATTATTATTTGCTTTCTTAATTTTCTGTATACATTATAAATTGAAATCATTGACATTTATCTAAAAGCTTTTCTTTGGCATTTCGGACGCCCTCAACAGAACAATTTTTTCACATTGTTGCCAACAAAATCAACGAATCAACCGACAACAACAACAACATCAATGTGGCCAAGTGGTGTCAACCACACTGCAACAATAAATAGCACACAATCAGCCTGGCTGGCAAGCAACATTGAGGTACCACCTCGGGGCATTATTTCTCCTTAATAGACCTACTTAGAAGATACATTTAATGAACTAATATCTTAAAATAGTCCAACAAAGAAACAAAGAAAGCAGGCCAACACAAAAGCAATGATTTTGTTTTTATGCTATTGTAATTTGTTAGGACGGCGGAATAATTATTCGTCTTGTAATGAATAATATTTATGTAGATAAATTTGGGCTAAAAGTTGGTTAGAAATTTGAGAAAAGTGGAGCAAATTAAGGCAAAACTTTTAAGTATTGCTTTATGGTGGACTCTAATATGGCATGGTTGATATTTCTAAACATTTTTTCTTCAATTCTTCAGTTCTTCCCTTCTTAATACGCGGTTCTCTTAGTTAGATCCCGTTACTTTTTTAAGATATGGTCTTATAGAACATATAAATTTTATATTTGTATTGTCTGACTACGATTCGCGTATCCATATTTGAGGTTTCGCCCATTTCCTCTCTTGTACTTTTAATTTTTTTTCCTATACTTGTTGACGTAATCAACACTTTTGTATTCGTTCCCAGACTGTCTGCTACGTTCAGCGTTTGTTAATACATTTGTACTTGTTTTTTATGCTTTGTTGTTGGTTTTTTTTTTTATATTATATTTCAAGTTGTTTTCTTTTAATACCTACTTTAATCTTTTATTTAGCAAAGTGTTAATTTGTGGCAATTGTTAATCATGTTTGCCGAATAGTGACGGCTCGTGTTTTTTATATATTGTTTTTATGGTTTTTTTATGCTTTTTTCTATTTTTTGTATCTTTATTTATTTTAGTTATTTTTTGCTCTCTCCTCTTTCATGTGGCTCTTAAATTTCTCTGATAAGATTTTTTGTTCCTTGCTAAAAATTTGTTTTCTGCTTAGTTTATTTATTTTATAAAAAAAAATTTTTTTAAAAATTTCGTTGTTATTCATTGAGCGAAACAGGTAAAAAAATATGCAGCAAGTAAAGTCTCATTTTTGTCATATTGTGTGTGACAGTGTGTGTGTGTTTTTATTTTCGATTTGTTGATTTTTGTATTTTTTATGATTTATTTTTTTGTTTGTTCAATTTTAAAAGAAAAACAAATTGTGACAGTATTTGCATTTGTATAATTAGTACCCGAGCTACTGTTTTTGTTTTTTGTTGTGTTTTGTTAATAATATTTGCGAGTTTCTGGTCTTCATTTTATTTGTTGCTTGTAGGTAGATACGAAAAACTGTTGATTGGGAATATCTATACAACCAGAGGCTGGACCAGAAGGAATCAGTGTTAACTGGATTGTTAGTTTTTAAAAATTAACATTATTATATTTTCTAATGATGAATAGAAGCTACTACTATTGTTTACAAATACTGGAAAGGACCGGTATTCAAACTTGAATAAATATTTTTTGAAAGCATTTACTTATAATTTAAGGTACATAAATATGGATCAGAATTATTTGTTTCAATACAAATTATTGTCATCACAAATCCAGATTTTTCCAGTTTTAACAGGTCATTCAATAAGTCCGTAGGATAAGTAAGAAAAAAACAAAATTTTGATAAAATTTGATTATACTATTCAACATAGTTCAACATAATTCGAAGCCGAATTCATTCAATTTTGCCATCGTTTTCATCGATTTGTGACACGGTGCATTGTCTTGGTGAAACAACACTTTTTCTTTTGCAAATGTGGCCGTTTCTTGGCGATTTCAGCCTTCAATTAATCCAAAAGGGCACAGTAATTGTCGCTGTTGATGGTGGCTCCTTTTTGGAGATAGTCGATGAATATTATTCCCTTTGCATCCCAAAATACAGACGCCATCACCTTACAAGCCAACTGTTGGGTCTTTGCTCGCTTTGGATTCGGTTCGTCGACTGCTGTCCACTCAGCTGACTGTCTCGATGGAGCAGAGTCCGGATAACGTTTATCAAGCCATTGTTTGGTTTCCACTGTGTTTTTTTTTCATGAAAAAGCAATGCTTTATCAAAACTCAATATTCACTTTTTCCATTTTTTTTTTTTCAATAACAATAGTTGCACATAAAAGGCTATAACTCACGAATCAATTGCCAGATTGTTGTAAAATTTTTTTACGTATCGTTTGAAGGTTGGTACTAAATAAAAATCATACGGATACAAACCTAGTAACGCCATCTATGTGTCATCCTATGGACTTTTTGAACGTACTGTTATTAACCATAATCTTACGTGTTTTCTTCAATAAAGCCGTAGAACAAATTAAAATAAGAAAGTATTCTAAATTTGATTTCGTATTTTTTTTGAAGTTTGAAAGGATAGTTTCAACTCTTTTTTTAAAAATGATGTCTCATTCACCCTGGATGTATTAAAATTTTGTATTCAATATGTATTAAATTAAAAATTAAATTAAAAAAAATTTTCTTATATCCGGTCTTGAAAATTTGTTTTTTAAACATACATGTATTTTTTAAATATCACTCCTTTTTACTCTTCTCTAATTGTATTGCTGGCCTTAGGGGTTAACGTTGAACACGGCAAAAAGCACTTAATTTGTTGCAAAATAATAACCTTTAAGTAAATACATATCCGATACTTGTATACAGTTTGGCTTAAAATCGAAATTTAATATGATCATAAAATTCCACATTAAACAATAGCGCTAAATTGCTTTTTAGTAATTAAAATAAGATCTCATATCTTAGCAGACTTTTCAACTCTTTTTAGCAATTAACAAAACTTCTAACCAATAAAATGTTATCAACATAAATGTAATTCCCTTGAAATATAACTTGTTTACTACTTTATCTTTGTTAGTCTTCATTTAAGGATGACCTTCGCTGTTGTTGTCTTCTAAAAACCATAAATCGAAATGAGTAACAAACATTTCTCTTGAAAAAAAATCCCCCATACTCTCTCTTAAGCGAACCAAGTTTGATAATAATTTTTGTATGTAAAACAATTTTTGACGCTAAAAAGCTTCTTGTGTAAGAGATGTAACGTTTGGGGAATATTGGGGAAATATTTTTTTTAGTTTTTTAAGAGTTGCAAACATTTCAAAAGTTCAAATTAATCTTTAATAATAATATATCGAATTTAAAGATTCAATTCGAACTATTTTTAATATGTTCTCAAAATATTTTTAGTCACTGTACTCAACAGTTCAATGGAGAATTCCTTTATGACAAACAGTAAAAGTGTTCTATGTTGCTTACTTAAACTGAAATAATTTCATAAAAGCACTTAATATGGTTAATTTTCCGGTTGCCCTGTGGTCTAAGCAAACGATTATCAGTCAAGAGTTCCGTGGCTCAATCCCAGACACAGACAACATTTTTTTATTTTTTTTTATATTATTTAAATAAAAAACGTGCGATGACAAGTTTTTTGTTAATACACAGTTATTTTTTTGTATTTAATTCAGGAATTTCTTATGTTATTGTTGTAACATATTAAAACTTTGTTATGCTTTTATTGAAATGTCGCCCAAGTTGAGGCTCGAACCGTGCCTTCGATAATTGCAGTCGATTGATCTTCTACAGAGCTATTGATCTCTTATGAATAACGTCTTTAAGAATTATGCTTTTGTTGTTTAAAAACTTTGATAAATTCGCGTGATGTCATGGTCTTTTTTTTTAACCAATACAATTATTTACCATAATATAATTAAGTGTTGAAGAGAAGTACATTGAATTTATTGAAACATTTATAGTAGGTACTTGCTATGTAAAATTGGATATTTCAATTGAATGATTAATCAAAGTTGCTTGAATCAAATTTGAACTATTTCAAATACATTATTATTATTAATTGCAATCGTTAAGTATTTATTTTAAATATTTTTCTTTCTTAGAAATTGATATCAAACAATCAGTTTTTTGACTGTGAATAATGCTTTATGTAAGGAATTATACTTGAGTAAAAACTTCTTGAATAGGTTAGGTTAGGTTAGGTAGAGGTGGCAGCTGGTGCATCCACATCTACATCTATACACTAGCTCATTTAGACCACAACTTCTGGAATACTTCCTAAAAATTTCTCCTTGATTGGAGCTTTATATAAGAACTAATACTTGAGTCAAAATCTTCTTGAATACATCCTACAATGTATCATTGAATAAAGCTTTATTAAGAAATTATATAAGAAAATGGAATTTTCAAGACTTTTCCAAAGCTCTTTCAAGCAAAGCTTGAATAATTACTAATAATAATGGAATTACTTCTTAAAGTGTTTTTCAGCCAGGGGAGAGAACATTTTTTATAAGTTTGAATTTATGCGTGTAAAAAGTTTCTTTAACTGGAAAAAAGTTTAATTTAAAGTGGGAAAATGTGAATTTGATGTAAAAATTCCGTGTTATATGATTCAATTTCCAATATAAAAGACAGAATCGTATCTCTTTAAGAAATTTCATAATATTTTATTGTTTAAACCTTTATGATGTTTAGGGTGATGTTTAGGCCCTCCCCTTTCCCCCTTTGCTACGTTCATGTGTTCATAGAAATAAAAAACGTGGTGGATTTTTTTTTATGAAACGAAATACTAAATTAGTTATATGTAAAATATGCAAAATATGACCTAAATGTTTGATTTTTTTCCCGAAATGGATTTCTGTTGAAACCATTTTACAATAGGAAGCACTAGAAAAAATTTGTCATTGCTTTTTTCTAGATCTCCTTGTAATGACACACACAATAACAATGCAATATAATCTGATTACATATGCAACTAGAACTTCATTTCAATTAGAAATGATATCAGATCCTATTAGATTCCAGAAATGCTTTTCTCTATGTCTACATGCCTAGCTCCTGTTAATTTTTTCTTTCTACTTTTTCGCTATTTTGTTTAGTTCATTAACGACGAATAATCATACATTGGTCCCTGGTTAGTTGCGCCCCGCTTAAGTGTGTTCCCTGTTTAACTGAGTTGAAAAGTAAGCAAACATAATATTCTTAATATAGTATATATTCTCGAAATTGAGTTGAAAATGTATTGAAAGCTTAGCAAAGCGATTAACAACAGTGTCTCAATTTAATTTTGTTTTTCCCTCCAATTCTCTTCACTGAGCTATTTCTTTATTTCGTTAAGTTTCTGCTTCTTAAGATACTTACTACTTCGTATTTTGGATATTTTGTTAAAAAGTTAGTGTTACAACCATCCCAGCGACGACATAGTAAAGACGTAGAAAAATTAATCAAGTCATTTCTAAAGGCTCGCCAAAAAATATTACTCAAAAAATGTTATCTTTTATTCGTAGCAGATGTGCGTTTTTCCTATCATGCTATCATATTGAGTGCTTGCACAGCTCGCCCATTTTTGTTTTATTGATTTCATATTAAATAAACCTATAATAAAATGTTCTTTATAGATCTTAAACGTGTATATTTTCATACATAATGTAAGAACATTAAATATACAATAGAGATGCGAAAAAAGTAATCATTTTTTTTTATAAATATAGACATAATAAAATAACTACATAACAGGCAAGCATAAATTGAGAACTCTGATTTTAATGGCTTTAACCGTTTTTCAAAGCTTTGTCCAATTTTAGATAACTTAAAGGTGCTAGGTCAAATACATGTCGATGCAGTTTTTGCTAGAAAATCTTGTTTGACTTACTTTATCGTCTTCATCGGGGGAATAATTTCGTAGAATAGTTTTACACTCGAAACGCAAACTTTAGCGTCCAATTCGACCCTATAAATAAAAAAAAAAGACGTATGCTTTAAACAAAGCTTTTATACAAAAAACGGATTGTTTTGATTTATGGGCTCAATTTGGCCACGAAATCATTTCCTTCGTAATTGTAAACGTTTCACCAAAAGACAGATGAAAGACAGACAGAAAAGAAAGATGAAAATGATAAAGCTAATAGAAAAAGTTTTTCTAAAAAAACTGTATCAACATGTATTTGACCTTTCATCTAAAATTTATCGAAAATGGTCAGAGGTTTTCAAAACGGTTAATGCCATTAAATTCAGAGTGTATTTGACGTTTCACTCTAAAATTTCTCGAATATGGGTCGAAGGTTTGAACGCCATTAAATTCAGCGTCCTCCAATTATGTGCACAGCTTCTTGTTTGCAGAAAAAAATGTGTCCGATTCGTGCACAGTTTTATCAGCACCTCTGATTATTGAGAATTCTGTTTATGTTTTTTTTCCTTTTTTTTCAAGCATTCAATACTAATTAAAATATTAAAAAGCTTCATTAACTATGTATACTCAAAGCAAAACACCGACGATATGACGATGATCTTGACTGATGAGATCATGTTATTCCTTGCCATGTGACAAAACAAATTTAAAACAGTGTGAGATGTGCTAAAATTTTTTTTTTTAATTTTTTTCCCATCAATGTCATGTCGACTATATCAAAATGAATTTTCAACTGAATTTCTTATCGAAATAAAATGACAGAAATTTTCTTCGGAAAAACAATTGGAGTAGATTATGGATAATTCAATTCAAGTCATTGAATCATTAATATAACTTGAGAAACTTTAAAATATTACATAATAAGGTTTCCGCTTAAACATGATCTTTTCCGAAGTGTCATAAAAAAGTCCAAAGACTTCAATTCACATGATCTTTAAGGTGAATGGACAGCGTCAAATTTTAAAAATTACTCCTATGAGTACGTAAAACCAATTTTTTAACTTTAAATATGGTTACATTCGCAAAAATTGTCAATAACCCTTAAACGACACACCCCATCTGAGTTACCTTAAGTGACATTCTAGTGTGAATTCGCACCGACGATTTTTTATTATGATGAATAAACTTTATGAGCATACTTTTTTACAGAAATTAATTTTCCATTTTCAAATTCGCATTAAACAAAAGAATATTAAAAAATGTCTTTTTTAAAAAAAGTAATGTAACAATGACCATAAATAAAAAGTTAACACATGGATTTTTTCGTTATAATAGTGGTATTTAAGGGATAATTAGAGAGTACGAAAAATCAATTTACAATTTTGCGGTTAGCTATGTTGGCTACATTTTTGCCTTAGCTGATTTTTGGGAGACCGTAGTTAAAAAAAAAAAACATCTGATAGAGACGTAAATTTAACTAAGGACTTCAGACCAATTAGTTTCTCATCGCTCGTACTAAACACACTAGAGAGCAGAACTGTAAAAGAATGCAATCATTTGTGATTTAAAATCATTCAAATCCCAATCAATGATTTGAAAAAATTATTGCATTCATTTTTTTGAACTTGAAATTTCAAATCACAATCAATGATTTGAAAAAATGATTGCATTCATTTTTTTGAAATCATTGATTGTGATTTGAAATTTTAAGTCCCAACCGACGACTGAATACATTCATTTTGAATATAAATCACATGATTTAAAATCAGAAATGATTGCATTCTTTTACAGCTCTGCTAGAGAGACTTCTAGATATATATCTAAGAGACATTCTCAGTACAATCGTCATACCCACAGCTCAACTTACCTCAAGGGGGAGATCGACGAAAACTGCTCACTTCATGTGGAGCTTTGTGAATAATAAACATCGAGAGATCTCAAACAAACTTCAAACAATTAACTCTTGCTGCCTTTCTTGATATTGAAGGAGTGTTCAAATACATTCATACAAAGACAATTTACGATACCCTCACCGATGTTGGTGGGATGCTATCTGGCTCAAAGCTTATAACCTATAGCTTATAAGAGTGTTAAATCTACTTAACAACAGTGTCAAAGTGGTAGCATCCGCGGATGATATGGTTGTAATGGTATAGGGTCTGTTCCCCTTCATAGTGAAATCATGGAGACAGCTTTGGACAAACTTAGCCACTGAGCTGCCGGGTGCGGCTTAGGAGTAAATCCTAGCAAAACAGAACTGATGCTGTTCACCATAAAATCCAAGGTATAGCACTTCGACCAACCGCGGTTAAACGCTCAAACACTCTCACTACACTAAGGGGGAAAATATATTGATTTTATCCAAAAACGCTTTTAATTTACCCAAAAACAAGGTCGTTTTTGAACCATTAACGCATTTTGCATAAAACAAACACGTAAATATTTAAAATTTTTTAAACAAAAAAAAACGGGAAACAGTGCGCCAGCCGCGGAGTCGAACCTACGCTTTCTCGCTTACAAGGCAAGCACCTTAACCAGTATGCCAGAACTCAATAGAAAAATTTGATTTTTAATAACTTATAACAGCAAGTTTAGGTAAAATTAAATCAAATTTTGCAAATTTAAATACGCAAAAAAAAAACGTGTTGTAAAAAAATATTTGATTTATCTAAGAAAATATTTAAATAAAATTTATGCACGGGCGCGAATAATTTGCTATTACCCTTAGTATATCCAGCAGTGCGAAATATCTAAGAGTCATATTGGGTTCGAAACTCAGCTGAAAAATAAACATTCAGCCTTACTAAAAAACCCATATTAAATTTTAGCATCAGCTTTTTAATTTAGTAGCATGGCAAAAAAAGAATCATTCTGGTCTGAAGCCAAGAATACTCTTATGGCTATACTCTGATGGTGCGTTCAATTCTGATGAATGGGGCACTATTGTAGTGGCCTGTACTGACTAAAGTGTACAATATTAGTAAACTATTCATATTTCATCAAGCGTAGGCGTCACGGTTTAGTTTTCACGGACTCAACTATTGCCTGTTGATCTTCACATTAAACTAACTGCATCCAATAGTGCTATCCCACTAAAGGCAACTGAGAAGTCCTCAGCCTGCTACCAGCGGAATTGACAAATAATAACACAGATTATGTAATTTCTAATCTTGACTTCACTGAAACATTTACCAGCAAGTACCTAACTGGAGTGGAGTGGCGCAATGTTGGTTCAGATGCTGTTTATGATGTGATATTCTACATCGTCGGATCAGAAAAACTGGGTGTGGCCAACTCCTCCGCCTACCGAACTCAGGCAGTGGCTTCCAAGCGCAGAACTTCTAGCGATAAAAGAAGCTTGTAGCGCTATAAGATGTATCAACACCAACAATTTTAACACATCAATCTTGTCGAATAGCTAGACCGCTATTAGAGCATTGGCTGCAGCTGAATCCAACTCTAAGCTGGTAAGGCAGTGGAAATTGGAACTAGCCAGGCTAGGTCAACTGCTTGACAATACTATAATTTTAGTTCCCGAGCACAGAAACACAGTGGTAATAACAGATATAACAAAAAAAAAAAAAAAAAAAAACGAAATGGTCATTTCAGCCCTTGAAAGGACTTTGACCGAGCTTCTTATGATCAATTGTGCTGTGTGTGATGTGAAATGTTTGCACACAAATGATCGAGAACTGGACCTACATGTTTTACGCCGACTCCGAACGGCTTATGTTCTCAAGAAGCTTTTCATGGCAGTTTTTACTATCTGAGGTTTGCCATTGTCTGCAGAGAGGTGACGGCCGAACAGAAAAATTAACTCAATTGAAAAAACTTTCTGTGTCGGATGGAGGATTAGAACCTGGGTTCTCTGGCGTAAAAGTCACACACTCTACCCACTACGCCACGGCCGCCACTATAACAGATAACAGATATAACAGTGGTAATAAAAAAGCGAACGAACTGGCCAGGTTGGGCTCTTCTTGATATAACTAATTGCAGATGGAGAAATTTGACAACCTGCTCGATAGAAAAATGAGTATTCTTACAACCTGGGAAAAACCCGCGAATTGATAACAAGACCCCGGCCTGATATAGCGAGAGTCACGACAGATGAGCCGAGACCCAAAAAAACCACGATAAAGTTGTTAAAAAATTAAGGTGGTGTTGAATGTTTTCTTCGATTCTCAAGGTGTCGCGCACTCTGAATTCCTTCCTCAAGGTCAATCGGTCAAATTTGCAGAGGGAGCTAATAAAGGCCGTACTGAAATCGGCCGAAAATGCTCTCAAGAATGGAAAAAGCTTTGACATATCGTAACCTAAGAAATTAAGTTTCGTATGTGTCTTTCGATAGTTTTGAGTAAAATGAATTCAAAGTTTGAGTGCTAACAACTTTATTTATAGTGGATAAATTTTCTTCAAATTTATATAGGATATGCATGTGGGATTTGACTGTATAATTCAGAGATCGTACCTCATTTCGATAAGGACTTAATGTGATATTTGTTTAGATTTGGTTTGTCGTATGTGGCGATTCCACATTTTTTTTATCCTAAATAGGAACATACGACATACATTTTTTTACGATAAAAACATATGAATAAACTATTTTGCTATTACATACGACACTTAATTTCCAATAAGTTTAATTTATTTGATAATAAGTTCTCACATACTACATACGACATACTACAAAATATGTCCTCTGAATCTCGGTAACGATTTAAGATATCGAAAAGTGACAACGCCAAACGAAAAAGACACCCTCAATACATGAGGAATCTATTCTAACTCAAAACCGATAAAATGTCACATACGACACTTAATTTCTCAGGCGATATGTGTATGTTGACCTCTGATGTTGATTATTTTGAAGGTCATAAAATAAATATTGCTGTGGTTTTTTTTTGCACAGTCCGGTTCAATTTCGAACAAAAAATATCAAAATTCCTGCATGCTCTTTATTCTTCTTAATCCATAAACGACTGACTTCTGATTCTGTTGTCCGATTTTGACTTAACTTCACACAGATATTTCAATATACAGGGTGTCCAAGATCTGTGTTCAAATATTCACGGTGGTTTAAAAAGAGGCCGAATTGAACAAAAAATTATATGAGGGGGAGAGGGGGTTATATTTTCACAACCTTAGCAGTTACAACCTTAGCAGTTACAGTGTTAATTGGTATTTTGCCGATATTCCCGAGCTGTCTTCGTGTGAAGATGAAATTATTAGACTGAGGCCCGGTAACTCATCTCGATTTTAAACAAAGTTTTGCTTAACTAAAATTTTAAATTCCTTAGAACGGGCTTATAGTTCCAGCTGGTTGCTGTGCCGAGCCGAACCGAGAAGGAAAGCTGAAAAACACTGCTCATATAATCATATGAAATAAGCTTAAAGTGCTTATATAAAGGGTGATTTTTTAAGAGCTTGATAACTTTTTTTTTAAAAAAAACGCATAAAATTTGCAAAATCTCATCGGTTCTTTATTTGAAACGTTAGATTGGTCCATGACATTTACTTTTTGAAGATAATTTCATTTAAATGTTGACCGCGGCTGCGTCTTAGGTGGTCCATTCGGAAAGTCCAATTTTGGCCAACTTTTTCGAGCATTTCGGCCGGAATAGCCCGAATTTCTTCGGAAATGTTGTCTTCCAAAGCTGGAATAGTTGCTGGCTTATTTCTGTAGACTTTAGACTTGACGTAGCCCCACAAAAAATAGTCTAAAGGCGTCAAATCGCATGATCTTGGTGGCCAACTTACCGGTCCATTTCTTGAGATTAATTGTTCTCCGAAGTTTTCCCTCAAAATGGCCATAGAATCGCGAGCTGTGTGGCATGTAGCGCCATCTTGTTGAAACCACATGTCAACCAAGTTCAGTTCTTCCATTTTTGGCAACAAAAAGTTGGCCATTTTGCGGGGAAATCCCAACATATTAACTCTTATTCAGGTCACTGCAGCAGATTGCTGAGTATTCGTGTAGTTTATTAAGTACTCAGAGTAAAAAACTGAAACAACGCGTAGATCGCAAGGTCACCTCAGTGCAAGAGTGTATGAAAAGAGAACAGAGAAGAAATAAAAAGTTATTCTCTTGCGCTAGACGACCTGTTGCTACACGACCTCTTGCTACACGACCTGTTGTTTACATTTATTCGCTTGCAGCTTTGCTTGCAGTGATTGCTACAGCAGAGAATCAGGGTATATTCACTTGATGAATATATTCATGCAGGGCTCTATTATAGAGCCAGCCAAGCAGGCAGCCTAAAGCGACTGGTTTTAAGAAGAAGCCAGTGTGTTTAAGAACACTGTTGAAAACCAGTTTTAAAAGTACTGAATTTGGCGTAATAAGTACCTAAGTACACTTTTGATCATTAAAACCTCCCTCTACTTAGTAGTCTCTAGTTAGATTTATTCCAAATATACTAAATTTTTGGACATTTTTCTCCTATCCGGCCATGAACCTTTTTAACAAACTTGAGAGATTTTAAATAAAAACTGTGGATTCGTTGTCCTTCAATTGGATCATAAGCAACTGCAATTGAATTTCTGAGATTTTGTGTACCTAGTCAAAATTTTGTGGTACTTTTAATCAAAGAATTATATCAACTCTATTATTGCCTTTCTGACAACTTTCAACCACTTTTAGGAATTTTTTTAGTTTCTCTCATTTTTTTTTTTTTTAGTATAAAATTATTCCATTTTTTAATATAAACATTATTCTGTGAAAATTCAATAAAAGCACTCTGAAAGACACACTAGATATATTCTCAATGTGTGAAGAGTACTTCAGATAAGATTCGCGGCAGAACAAAATGAAACAATTTTGTACTCAAGCAAAACTTTTTAAAAGCCGAACTAAAGTTTTGTCATTTTCAAGTATTATTTGAAAGGTTTATCTTTATTTGGAATACCGTTTACAATGTTACGAGTATTAAATTGTAGTTCAAAAAGATTTCAGCACATAGAATATTATGAGTAATTTCAGTCGACAATGTAAACAAAACATGAAAAAAGTATAATTCAATAAAAAAGAACTCAACGCCAAAAAACAACAACGACTATAATTCACCGACACTTTGTCTGTTGCCACCGCCAAATATACGAATTTGTATATAATTAGAAAAAATAAACAAAAAACTGTCTAAGTAGTAGCCTATGATGTGCGGCGTAACTTGTGATTCATGCCGGACATTCATCACCATCACCATTGCCATTATTATTAAAATTATCATCAACCAGATGGCAGAAAATTCACAATAAAATTGACGCAATTTTTGGCATCGATTTCGAAAGTTTAATAGTCGCATTTAAAGCCAAAGATATAATCATAAAAATCAAAAAATATAATATTTTGAAAAAATGCTAAAACTAGAAAAGCTCAGGAAATTAAAAAAAAAAAACAAAAATAATTCATTACTTAGCAAAAATAGATTTGTTTAAAAATACCTGTAAGCAGAATAGGCAAATAAAGCGGATATATATATATATATATATTTATATATACATAAAAAAAACAAAAATTTTCACAATATTGCAAATATTGCTGAAATATTCATTTAGTGCCTGAAATTTTTGTCAAATTTGCAGAATATTTTTAAATTTATTTTTAGTTGAATTAATACGAGTTTGCATTGTATAAAGAAAATATTAACAGTAAAATTATAAAAATTAAGCCTAATTTTAGTATTTGTGTATTTTTCCGTTCGTTATGTTTTGTTGGTTTATTTGGTTAGTTATACTTATGATATTTTGGTAAGAATTTAGGTCATTAACAATATTCATTTGATTTATCTAGTAGATAATCGAGTAGTTTTAATTTTTAATTTACATTTAAGTGGTGGGAGTTGCCGAACCGTTTAGTGCGTAGACCGTATGCCAAAGGACCTCTATCGCTGTACCCGAAGAGTTCAAATTCCATCTGATAATTGAAATTGATATTTCTGATTGCAAACCTCAGAAAGTAAAGCTTTTTGAGAACATCAGATGTTCGGTGACGACATTAAACTTTCTAGGCCCAGTTCTTGATCATTTGTGTATAAAGATTAATAACACGGATAACACAACAGATTATATGAAACTCGGTCAAAGACCTTTCAAAAGCTTAAATGTCCAATTTTATTTTGTTTTCGAGCTTACTAAAATTATAAAAGTTTAAATTTAGTCAAAGTGTTAATGCAGGAATAACGTATCTTTAGGTTTGTAGAGGTGCATCATTTCCTTATAAAAATTTCTTGTGTTGAAAGTGTAATTTTGATGCTTTATATAGAGTAAATGTTATTATTGTACTTTGATATTTTGATACTATGTATCATTACATAACCTAGAATGGAGGGAGGGATCTTTTGGGAAATAGAAGAAAAACATTAGCTCCATCCCCGTGTCACTGGATCAGAAGGAAAATTTAAGTTCAACATCAAAAAAGTACCCTGAAAACAAAAAAACCTTTCATCGATGAATCGTACGTGACGAAAAAAAGGTAAAAGCTAATTTTCTCGAATTCCTGATCTCCGATTTTAATAAAACTTTTCAAAAGTAAGATTCAGCATACCTGCTAATGGTTTTACACCCTTTTAAACTTTTACAAATGCTGTGGGCGTCACCAGGGTGGCCCAAAGTTTGAAGGGTACGTGACACTTGTAACTAAAGTTTTGAGTCAACCTTTATTGGATTTTAGTCTATAACCGGGAAATAAGATTTTAATTTTTTTTTTAAAATAATTTAATGGAAAATTACATCTAACACTTATCTCAAAGTGTTTACATCTCACTTATCTCAAATGTTCATTCTGACACCCTGTATTGCAATGGCTTTTCCTGAATAATTTTAATAAAGCAACAAACGCTTAATGTATCTCTGGATGAAGCCTCATAGAACCCTCTAGTTCTCACGTCGCGAAATGCTTTGAGATCGTAGTGTATTGCTTAATTTTTTTTTAAAACTATTTTTTATTTTTTTAAAGATACTCAAGATTTAATTCAAAGCTGTTTTTATGTTTCCTGAGGAAGGTGGGTGGTAGGAGGTTTTAGCTTAATTTTGATGTATTTATGGAAAGTTTCTACATTTTGAAAAAAATTATGACTTTTTCAGTGGACCATTATGTGTGGATGGTGGTCGCAAATTTTTTTCTTATTTTACTTATTTTGTTACCATCAGATAAGCTTGAAATTAAAATGGGTTTCTACTAAATTTAAGCTCGATGTCTCATTTTAATAGGATTTTTTTATGTTTTCGCCATCTCGGTGTTCGCATTAATGCAGCTAAAATTCATAAAATATGTTAAATAAGAAAACATTTTTTCACATAGAAAATACTTTAATCATATAAAGCTTCACTACAATGTTGGTACATCATATTAAAAAAAAAAAAAAATCATAAAAATATAGCGTTCACGTACGCTTGAACAAACTCGGATAAGCTCGGGATTTTTTAAAAATTTTTTTGATAATTTTGTTCAAACGTGTTTTATTTATTATAAGTAACTCACCGTTTGGTGGCATTTTTTGAAATGCCACGCCCACCTATTTTTAGCAACGGACAATCATTCATGGAATTCATCATGGAAGGACGTTGGACGCTATCCACTCCATTGAAACATATTTCATGTGAAATATCATCGAAATGCGATGAAAACATTTTTAACAAACATTTTTTTAAATGATTCTCATAGCTGAGTTTGTTTTAACCCTGCTTTTTTTAATAAGTAAAACGCACCTGGGGCTCTATTCTCTAAATGTGGAAAAGCAGTGTACACTAAATATTGTGTACACATTCAGTTTCCGATTCACTACCTTGCACTAGTTGGCACTAGTACAGAAATACTGATTTCACTAGCTCTAAGAAAACCAGTACTAGTTGCACTTCAATTTACTTTCTTTGCATTCAGCTTTTTCAGCGAATTTTACGTGAACAGGTCATAGGCAGGAGTCAATTTCTACTTTTTACACTACCATTCCACTGGCCAAATCACTAGTGCTACAGGGCCAGCTTGTTCACTAGTCAGAAAGATAAAAAAACAAAAAGCCGTAGGCATTGTGAAAGTAATCTTCAGTTAATAAATTTATACTTTTTTCATCACAATATTTTTCATCATGTTGTTTAACAAAATTGAAACACCTTATATATCATGTTGTCTCGAAAAAAATTACTTCGAACTTCGATATAAGCCATTGTTACAAAATCAAGACGTCAGAAACACAAACAATAAGCGGTACAAGCTAGAAGTTGGTTGAACCTGACCCTTTTTAGCATTTCCTTGGGTCAAAAAAGGAGCTAGTTCGTATAGAACTAGTGAAGTAGCAAACGAGAAAGGAGTAATTGGTTACTTTCAATACTGGCGGGTAGCTTTTAAAATGAGTTTTTTACTTCTAAAAAGTGTACACAATCAAAACATTTTATTCACTCCGATTTGTTCCGTGGATATTTGATTTTTGTTGTAGAATTGTTGTTGTGATATGTCCGGCGTAATTTGGGATTGTATTTTGAAAAATTTTGTCGTCAGTCAAGGAGTAAACTATTTTCTTCATACAAACAAATACTATTTATCTATAGTAATGTTTATTTATATTTATCACTATTTTGAAACTGACAGCCACAAATTTAAATTTAAAATTGAAGTCACATTGGAAGCTGTCATACCATTTTTTTTTTAAAAGCCATTAAAATTTACAATAAATGCGCTGGTTAAAATTTATTTCCGCGATAAGTGGAAATTTTTACTGTTTGTTAATAATAAAAAAAAATCCTTAAAAAATACTGGTGCCACGATAGACGCTTATTTTATTCGTATTGCTATTTACTATCTCTTAATATAAAAAATTTTTGGAATCTGTGCGTCTGCACTTTTAGGATTTCTGGCTCCCGGACTATTACGCACAAGTGACCAAAATACATTTCTTCAATAGAAAACAAGCTGATGAGTGGGAGCTCGCATTGTCGTGATGGAGAATTCCTCAATTCTTCAAAGAATTCTGGCAAACAAATGCTTGTGTACCATTCAGCGACATCACTGGTTTTTCTGAAAAAAAACTGGCGACCATTTGCTTGGATGTGCTCCGTCCGCAGACAACTTTTGTCGGGTTTTGTTCACTTTGAAAGACACAAACAGTGGATTGCTACTTTCTTTCGGACTCATAAGCGTAGATCCATGATACGTCACTGTTACGATATAGTAGAAGTATGTCGAACCATCCTTGCAGTATTTTTTCAGCATTTCCTTGCACCGACACGAGCCTTTTTTGAGCAACCGTCAAATTATGAGGTATACAGCGGGAACAAATCTTATAGACGCCTTAATGCTCATGTAAAATCGAATGAATACCAGCCCCACTACTGCCCAAAGATTACTCTATATGACGGTATGTCACATGCCGGTCTGTTTCCAACAGTTCACGCACAGCATCAATGTTTTCTGGCTCAACAGCAGTTTGTGGACGACCTTCACAAAATTCGTTTTGGTGAGAACGACGACCAGGCTCGAACTCATTGAACCTGCTTTTTACAGTAGCTGGGTGTGGTGGATGATCACCAAAAATAGATACAAGTTGATGGACGCATTGTTTTGTTGTCCAACCATCTCGAAAATTTAAAAAAATAATAGCACAAAAATGTACATTGTTTAATTCCTTTATTTTTACTGAAATATAAATTTAAAACCACTGTAAATAACACAATAAACGCACGTATACAATAAAACGTTTGTGAGTATGCTTATGCTAGAAAATGTCAAATTTTCGAATAGAACTGTCTGGAAATTAATCAAGCAATGCCTTAGTGTTGCCTAGGCGCAAGTCTTAAAAGGCAGCAAAACATACAAGTTTTATTTTTTTTTGTGTCTTCTACCAGAATCCTTTGATAAACGTCTGTAATTTAAGATAAAAATTAACAGCATTATTGAAAAAAAATAAATAGATATGTTCTGTAAAATAAACAAGATATTTAATCAAATTTTATTTTGCCTTATTAAGCACTTTCCTAGTGTTTTCTTTGATGTTGATTTTGTGGCCACGAGTGTTTACTCTGGTAATAATTTTTTTTTATTTTTACTTTCGTTGCTTTTTTATTTTATAAAAAAGCTTATTAAAAGTTATTTACTGTATAAAGGGAAAAAATTGGCCATTTCAGCCCTTGCAAAGACTTTGACCGAGCTTCTTTTGGTCAATTGTGTTGTGCGTGTTCTGAAATGTTTGAACACACAAATGATCGAGAACTGGATCTACAAGCTTAACTGTCTGACCAGAATCATGTCGTTGTCGTGTCGGCAAGAGGAAATCGAAACGAAAGTCAAATTGACTTGCATCAGTGTTCTTGTCATGCTGTGATTAAAGTAGATCTACTCCTTTAACATTGATTCTACTGCTCTATGTAGTAAGTTTTCAAAGAATGTAGTGAATTTTATTAAGATTTCTACTGCTTTTAGAATAAGAACAAAAGCAAACACTGTTTTTCTGTCATAAAGCTTCAAATGTGTGTAATTTTATTAAAAATATGGGTTCATTTTTAGAGAGAAGCGAGAGAGAGCGTTCAAATAAACAACAAAGAAAAATAGAAATAGACTCATTTCTATCTTGATGTTTTTGTTGTCGTTTTCTGCCGCAATTGTCTCCCATAAGGTGTTCATTGTTTCTGCCAGCGCTCTGCCTGCAGACACGATAACGACATGATTCTGGTCAGACAGTTATGCGACTCCGAACGGTTGATTAAGAAGCTTTACAAGACAGTTTTAACACTCTGAGGTTTGCCATTGCCTGCAGAGAGGTGACGGCCAAGCAGAAAAATTGATTCAATTAAAAAAACTTTCTGTGTCAGATGGGAATTGAACCTGGATTCAAGCAATCGCATACAAGCCACGCATCTTAACCGGTATGTCACGTCCGCCGCTGTATAATGTAATAACTCTTTATGATAAAAATATGAAATAAAAATAGTAAAGAAAATACAGAGGAAGACAAAAATATACACACATTGCTAATATTTTTAACCGACTTCAAAAAGTAGGGGGTTCTCATCTTATTTACCGTTAGGTTTGCTAAAACTTACTTTATGTTCTTTGCATACTGCAAGGCCAGCCCTCGACTGTCATCTGGGCAACTCGATCCCGTCAGATGAGGATCCACAATATCCCCGCAAAAAGACTAAGAAAACACAAATGCAATTATGAAAAAGTGCCTTCTTATGCATGACTGTGCTCAATGAGCACTTAGAGGGCTAGTCTAACCATTTGCAGGTGCCGACTCAGCTGGAAACTATTGCACATGACCGGTACCTACTTTGGAGGACCTTTGCAATTGCCACTCTTACTCTGGCCGTTCGGAAAGTCAACATCCAGACATAAAGTATTGGCCATTGTTCTCAGGGACTGCCGTGCTCAGTATGAGAACCCTTAGTTTAAACAGCCAACGTCAACACTTCCCTCAGTGACTGCCGTGCCAGTTTGAGGGTGCGAGTCAAACTCTTGACAAGCAACACTTCGGAAAGCCGAAGAGTTGACACTTTGACGCACGCATGCCAACACTTCACATCCAGTTTTTCCAGCCGAATTAAGGTCTCCATGCGGTGGATAGATAGGGTCTACCCCATCTGACCGGTAAAGACTTTCCCCGTCTTTTGTGTGTGTCAGAAAAGGACAGAGAGAGAAGGAGAAAGAAGGACAGAGAAGGGCATAGAAGGACAGAGAAGGACATAGAAGGACATAGAAGGACATAAAGAAGAAGAGGGGGAGAGCGATAAAGAAAGAGAGAGATGGAAAGTGAGAGAAGGAAAGTGAGAGAAGGAGAGAGAATGAGAGAGAGAAGGAGAGAGAGAAGGAGAGAGAGAAGGAGAGAGAGAAGGAGAGAGAGAAGGAGAGAGAGAGAGAAGGAGAGAGAGAGAAGGAGAGAGAGAGAAGGAGAGAGAGAGAAGGAGAGAGAGAGAAGGAGAGAGAGAAGGAGAGAGAGTGAGAAGGAGAGAGAGAGAGAAGGAGAAATAAGAATAGAGAGGAAGGAGAGAGAGAAGGAGATAGAGAGGATACAGGAAATTAGAGGTTAAGAAGGAGATGAGGAGATAGTAAAATGAGAGAGTGAAGGAGAAAGAAGTAGAAAGATAATGGGAGAGAGAGATAATGAGAGAAAAGGAGGAAGATAAAGAGAGAGATAAGGAGAAAAAAGTAGGAAGATGAAGAGAGAAAGATATATAAGAAGAGAGTGAAGGAGAGAGAGAGATAAGAAGAGAGTAAAGGAGAGAGAGATAAGAGAGAGTGAAGGAGGGAGAGAGGTAAGAAGAGAGAGAGAGATAGGGAGAGAGAGAGAGATAAGAAGAGAGTGAAGGAGGGAGAGAAGGAGAGAGGGAAGAGCAAAGGGAAGGGAGAGAGATGGGAAGGAGAGAGACAAGGATAGAGAGAATGATATAGAGAAGGATAGAGAGGTGAAGAGAGGGATGGAGGTAGGGAAGGAGGGAGGGAAGGAGAGAAAGGGAAGGAGAGAGGGAAGGAGAGAGGGAAGGAGAGAGATAAGGAGAGAGATAAAGAGAGAGATGAGACAGACACAAGAAGAGATAGAAGGAGAGATGAGACATAAGAAGAAGAGACAAGGGGAGAGAGAAGAATAGAGAGAGACGGATAGAGAGAGAAGTATAGAAAAAGAAGGATAGAGAGAATGAGAGAGAGAAGAAAAGAAAGAGATGAATAGAGCCAGAGAAAGGTAGGGAATGAGAGAGCGAGGGAAGATATTGTAGGAGAAGCGAGAGACAGATAGGGAGACATTGAAGGAGAGAGCGAAAGACAGATAGGGAAGATGTTGAAGGAGAGAGCGAGACAGATAGGGAAAGAGAGAGCGAGAGAAAGATTTTAATTTTCGATGTTTGAAACTGCTTTCTTTTTTGAAGAATGCTTACTAGAAGAGATGCGCCTACTTTTGCGGACATACAGTACAAAAACGACAATGAAAATGCAGCAAAAACAATGTTTACGCATCGTCAAAAGCAACGTATCATGTTAGTGTTTCAGCGCTACTTGGCCCCACATGTGTGCCTCAATGTGTCTCGGTATATTTTTATGTTGTTTGTTTTAATTAAAATAAATCATGCTGTGTTCTACAACATTTTGTTTGTTTGCCTTAGACTTTTTCGTATTTTAGTGTTTGATTAAATGCAATTAATTAAATGCAATTTTTTAACGTTTCACAATTGAATTAATTGTGCAATAAAAAAAATTTGTTGAGTGCTATTTTGAATGAGTGTTTTGCATTGCAAAATATTATTATATAATCTGAAAACTTTGTCTTGTCTTTTTTTTTTTTTAGCTGATGAAATGAAATGAGGCCGATTTTGTTTGAAACTTTTTCTCTTCAAGTTGTTTTATTTTTACTCACTTGCTCTCACTACCCTTATGTATCAAAAGCTCACATATTGGGTGAAGGTTTCTTGCGCTGAGTAACCTTATCTCTCTGTTGTTTGTTTTTAACAGCAAAGTGTGAAAATTTGGCAGCATCTTAATTAAATAAAACCATATAAAGATTTTTTTTTCAAGTTCAGTGCAGCCCATTTTAAACAAGTATTTGTTTGTTGAATTTTTTTTTTAAATTATCTGTTAAATTAACGCCATTCAATGTTTGAACATCCGGATGCATTATTTCTGAACGATTGCTGCTGACTGCTGTTAAATAAATTACAATTCATAACGCAGCTGCAACAATTAATTAGCAAGAAAAGAATTGCATTTGCGAAAGTAACAAAAGATCAAGATCAAGCTATAGCAACAGCAACTATAACAACAATAGGCACAAAGTCACTCCATGCACTGTAAATAAAGTTTGAGCACATTAATGATGTTGAAATGCTTATTTAGCTGTAAGTTGTTTGAACTGCTTATCACCGATTCTTTTGTTCTCCCATGAAATAAAAGTCAAATTTTTGATGTTTAAAAAGAATTGATATAAAGCGCTTCTGTTTAATCCTTTATAAGGCATAAGAGATATTTTATCCACCAACATTTTCGGTCGAATACGCTGTGAAAATATAAGTAGGATATTCTCACAGCGTATTCGATAGAAAACGTTGGTGGTCAAAAAATCTCATAGAATATCCTACTTATAAAGGGTGTTTTTTTTTTAACTTCAGCCAGTTATATCTGTCAAATCAATTTTTAGATTGCAAACTGTCAGTTTAATTTTTATTCAGTAGTCTTTGCAATTTTATCCTGATGGCACACAAGCTTTAAGAACGTTACAAAAATTTTAGAAATTTGATTCCAAAATAATGGTTTTGTGTGCCAAACTTATAGATCACTTGCATCATATTGTAACCGCTTTTGCACAACATTTTCTTTGCCAGGTGCAGTGGCACCGAGACGCATAAGAAAAGTGCGTACTGAAGAGAATATTGCATTTTTTATAGAGAATATCCAAATTTATCGATTTGACTTCGTTCACAACAACTTGGTCTTTGTGCGACCATTTTATGAAAAATTGTACGCAAATATCTTGGTTTGAAGACTTACAAGACTCAGCTCGTGCAAGAATTGAAGCCCCATGACCATTGTCTAGGTCACAAATTAACTAACATAAGATCCGCTATTTTATCGAAAAAGTTTGTTCAGTTATGAGACTTATTATTGGCTGAATGAGTATGTCAATAAATAAAATTGTTGATTTTGGAGCGAAAATAATCCACATGAGTTTATTGAAAAATTGTTACATCCTGAAATTTTGGTGCGGTCTGTGGGAAAGGAACAGTTATTAGACAATATTTTATCAAATATGAGTCTATATTTTACTAAATACGGTTTTCGCTATAGAGACATAATAAGTTTAATTTTCGTTACCCGATTGAATGGCATTAATGTGGAAGTCATAAGGGGTTCAGCAGCACTTTCGCGTAATGGACCTGTAAATTGGCCTCCAAGATCTTGTGATTTGACACCTTTTGGTTGTTTTCCTTGGGGATACGTAGAGTTGCTGGTATACGTTGACAAACCAACGACAAGCTATTCATTGGAAGTCAACATTATTCATGCTTTAGAGGAGAAACGGCCATAAATACTTGAAAAGGTGGTCGGAAACTTTCTCTCGAATGTCATTCATCAGGTTCAACCGAAATAATCACTGTCTCAAACCCTTTATTTTCACAACGTATTAGACTTAAAATGCTGTTGGTAAAATATCTCCTATGCCTTATAAAGGGTTAATCAAACCAGATTTCTTTCTTATGTTTCTTTAAATGAAAAAATGTGATCAGTTACAGTTAAAAGTTACCCAATATATGTTCTCTCCTTGTGAGTTACCTTGTATACTATACTGATTTTATAATTAATTGTTTTTAATTGTTTTTAAAGCTTACATGGATTCTTATCAAAATAAATACAAATATTTTTTTTAAGCTATTAGAAAGATTGCAAAGTTTTATATATATAAACAATAGAATGCAATAGAAATAACTTTTATTTGAGTACGTCGCTAATAATTTATCCACCCACTGTACATTTGAGGTTTTACTCATTTAAAATAAAATAATTTTGTTTTTCGCAAATTCTGACACATTTAATGGGTTAAAATGAACTTTCGAAATAATCCATTGAAAATCCATTTAAACCTTATGTATGATACAAATTGTTTTTCTTACTTGAATGATAAAAACTCTTAATGCTAAAAATTGTTACAAATCTCTAAATTATCATCATCATCATCATAACAAAGTCAACAACATACAATAATTCTATCAATTCTAACGACTATAATTTCAACAAAACTCACACATGTCGTAGCAATAAAATGAACAGTGCGAATTAATAATAATTTTATTAAATAAATTATTATGCGGATGTTTTTAAATAAAAAGGAGTGCAACAAATCGTGTACTCAACGTTTATTTTTGCTGATTGATTGACCGAATGGCAGCCAGATGGCTCGTGCCACAATCTAGCTATGATTGCAGCTGAAATTGTTGCCCAGTGTGTTTATTTTGATTACAGTATCTAATTTATTTCTAAGCATTTTCATCATTGCTCAATTGTGCACAATAATTTATACAGTCTTATTATATTTGATTTAATTTTATTTAATTTAATTTCATTGTCTACTATTTCTCTTTTTGCAGCTTGTTTGGTGAAGAGCATCTCCGAAATAGCTGAACTATATGTGATGTCATGTCAAAAGCACAACACCAAACCACTTCAGACCATTTTGGATCATCTGAAAATTGTTGAATTGAATAAAACATTGCGGCAACCTTTACTATCATTGAAATCGATAAAGCTGGCGCCAAGTGATTGTGAAGCATTGGAGGAAGTTTTCAAAAGGGTAAGTCGGGGTAAATTGGGTAAGTGTGGGTGGTGCGCTTCCGCAAGAACGAGATGGCAGCAGACATTGTGTCGCTATATTTATTTCTGAATAAGCGACCGACCTAATTCAATGACAAACAGAACAACTGTCATGAACGTTTCGACATATCCACACGTTCATGTTTCAATTTAATGAAAGACTGAAATCTTTTAATATTCTCAAACAAGAATGTTTGTTTAATATTTGAGTTATTGTAGTTTTCTTGATAATATTGTTGACATAAGTTCTTGAAGTTTGCATTAAATTTGTGAACATGCAAAAATCAAGTGTTTCTTACTCAGATGTGCTTACATTGTAACACAAATAACCCTGTTTTAGTCAGTAGGAAATTAATTTATGTTGTTCAAAAATTTCCTTATGTGAACAAAACAATTTTGGGTATTGGATTTGTTGCTTTGCATATTCGATTTTCTCTTGCTGGTTCAATTTAGAATGCACAATACAAATATTCGATTGTGCTTCTTCTTTACCTTTTCGAGAAACTCATTCAAAAGGCACTCTCATGAACTATTTCTGAAATGCATTTCAAATAGCATTTAAATTTAATTTAAACTTAAAAAAACCATACTTAATTGTAATTTTATTTGAGTCATATTTGAGTAAAACGACTTCGGTTGGCTGATAGCAACGACCACTGCTTCCTTTGGATGCCTCTAAAGAAATCTTCCTTCAAAGAAATTCTGAGAACAAATCTGGAGAAGATTAAAAGAAAGCATTCCACCAATGGACATGCATTTATTAAAAGACTGCCATCTGGGTATAAAAGTGGAAATGGTAGAATTCAATACTTTCCCTTTAGCACTCTTTCTTCTTTTGGCAGCACTTTTGCTGGAAAGTTTAGTCCTAGTATCCAGAAAAATATGCGTTACTCTTTGCCAATTTTGGTCTTATCCATCTAAGAGTGATAAAAAAATGTAAACTTCCATTATATTGTTTTCTCCCTTTAAAAAATAACTTTTAAAATTTTAATGGAAGCATTAATTACTTTTCCTAAGAAGAAGATTCATATGTTAAAGAAATTTTTATTAAGGAGGGACATTGGCTGATGAGTTTTATTGTTGACATTCCCTGCTCTTCTAATATTGAACTAATTTGCGTTAAAGTTATACATTGTAACTCTAATGTATATGTTATTAATGCGTATGTTCCTCCTAAGAGTAGTGTAGAGGTCTATGCAAGCCTTGCGGAGTGCATAGATTACATAATTGATTTACTTGACGTTAATGACGACATTTTATTATTGAGCGATTTTAATCTACCTGATTTAAAATGGCATTCTTCTGACGATGATACGTACTATTGTGCATCTAATTCGAAGACCCGCCAAGAACATATATTTGTTGATAATATATGTTCAGACTTACAACAAGTGAGTTGTATTTATAATAGTCTTGAAAGACTTCTTGACCTGGTCTTAACTACAGACAGTAACAATGTTGTTGTTAAGAGGGCCTTTCATGCTCTAACTACTGTTGATGAATATCATCCACCATTGAGTATTTGGTACAAATCCGACAGAGCAAATATAGTAAATTCTAATTCAGCAGATAAGCTTTATGAATTCAATTTTAAAAAAGCTGACTTTTTGAAGTTGAATCAGTTGCTTCATGGTAAACTTAATGCAATTTTGGAATATATAAAAGGAAATTGCCTTGATGACTCCATACATTTTTTTTATATGGAACTCTTTGCTGTGTTTTCTCAATCAGTACCTTATAGTCTCAAATTTGCGAGGAATTCTGCGTACCCGTGGTACACAAAGGATTTAAAGAATCTTCGCAACAACAGGAATAGGGCATGGAAGAAATACGTCTGTAGCTTAGGCTCAAACGACCTAGAAACTTACAAACGTTTGTTTCTGGAATTTGAAAATCGCTCAGCTACATTATATCACGAATATTTAGATAATGTTAAGCTGAGAATATTGACAGATCCAAAGAAATTTTGGGGATTCGTAAACACAAAGAAGAAATCTGATGGATTTCCTTCTTCATTTAGAACTCCTGAGGGATTTACTGACAATCCCGTCAAAATTTGTGGCCTATTCACCAATCTTTTTAAAGAATCATTCTGTTCAGATTCTTTTACTCCTGATGGAGAGTACTTTGAATATATGAATTCCGAACCCAGAGTATCTTTGGAACATATATCCTTCACTCCAGAGGATATTTTAATGTATATTAGATCGATCGATGAGGAGTTTGGTGCTGGACCTGACGGTGTTCCTGCCGCAGTGTTAACACAATGCGGTTCCGTTTTGAGTCAACCACTTTCTTTACTATTCAATAAATCTATTAACGAAAGTTATTTTCCACTTTTTTGGAAAAAATCAGCGGATGGTGTATGATCGGGTGAAAATTCACTGTGGGGAAGTCATAACAACTCGTCAGCATGGTTTTGTGAATGGCAGATCCACTGTGTCTAATCTTCTCGATTTTACAACATTCTGCTTAAATTCTATTGATTCTGGTAACCAGGTCGATTGTATTTACACTGACTTTAGTAAGGCATTTGATAAGCTACCACACAATCTAATCTTATTTAAACTTGAGTTAATGGGATTTCCACAATATTTTGTGAACTGGATTAAATCGTATTTGGTAGAGCGATCTTATCAAATACGTTTCCGAGGCGCATTGTCTTCTGAATTTATTGCTGGATCAGGTGTTCCTCAGGGTAGACACCTTGGTCCTCTTCTGTTTATTTTAGCTATCAATGATGTAACTCATGTCATTGAACACTCTCATCTGCTTATTTATGCCGATGATATGAAAATATACAGAACGATTAATTCTAGAGATAATTCAGATCTACTCCAGTCTGATCTAAAATCCTTTGAAGTTTGGTGTTCTAAAAATAATATGTTTTTAAATTCAGATAAATGCCAAACTATGACCTTTTCGCGAAAAAGGAATAATTTTATATTTGATTATAAGATTAAAGATACTGCCTTGAGTCGTGTAGACACCGTCAAAGACCTAGGTATATGCACGGATTCTAAGCTGTCGTTTAACATTCATATTGATAATATTTGTAAAAAAGCATCTTCAATGCTTGGTTTTGTAAAACGCTGGGCCAAAGAATTTAATAGCATGATTACAACTACAACGTTGTATTATGCAATCGTGCGTCCTCACTTAGAGTATGCAAGTCAAGTTTGGTCCCCAAGTTACAATGTGCATGTTGATCGAATAGAAAGAATCCAAAAACGTTTTGTTCAGTTTGCTCTAAGGGGCTTAAGTGGAACTGACATATTAGACCTTCCTCCTTATGAGGATTGTTTAAAACTATTAAAAATGCAGTCTTTAGGTGATCGAAGGAAAT
This sequence comes from Coremacera marginata, assembly GCA_914767935.1. Taxonomy (NCBI): domain Eukaryota; kingdom Metazoa; phylum Arthropoda; class Insecta; order Diptera; family Sciomyzidae; genus Coremacera; species Coremacera marginata. The sequence goes on from OU612045.1 coordinate 139,776,285, forward strand.
CGGCAGATACCGTATATTTACACCAGCTCATAACAGGTGTATTCGATTCTCCAGAACTTTTTTCTCACATAAATTTTAACACTAACCGTAGAAGCAGTAGAAACGCTAACAACTTAATTTATTTGCCATTTAGTAGAACAAATTATATGGCTACTGCTCCTTTAAGTCGCATGAGTTCCTTTGTTAACAATTGTAGCGTTTTTGATGTTAATTTGTCAAAAGGTCAACTCAAAAGTAGATTAAAATTAGTTGTGTAATTAGATCTATATATACGCATGGTTAGTTGTTACGTCTTGTGTTGTCCCTGAGCCCAACCCATTTATTGGTGGGTAAATTTTTCCCCACATTAACTTGTTTGTGGTCACGGGTATCCATAACATTGATATTTTCAATGATTACTGGGTAGTGGCTTTAGATGGGTTAATACTGAGGAAGTGCGATATAGCTGTAGTAGCTGAACTCTATTGTTATTGCATGACATGACATTCGCGGCAGAGAAAACAGACCTTTTTTTAAAAATTCATAACTCAGTCAAAAACAAACATTTTTCCAAAATTTTGTAGATTTATTATTGTAGAGAATTGAACAAATTACAAAAAAAAAAAAAAAAATTCAAAAAAATATATTTTTCACTCCAACATGGTTTTATAGAGCACCAAACTGGCGGCAGAGAAAAAAACGGGGCCTCGTAGTTGCAGCGCTGGGAGTTGCAAAAATTGTCCGATCTGGAAAAAAAATCACTTTTTTAAATCTTAACAAAATTGGTTATCGTATGACACACGAGCTTTTTTTTAAATTTTTTTTCAATTTTTGGTGATGTTCCAAATTTGAAAGTGTGTTTTTTTCGAAAAAAAATTGACTTTAAAAATTCATAAAAAATCGAAAAAAAATTTTAAAAAATAAGCTCGTGTCATACGATAGCGAATCAAGTTTAAAAAAATAAAAAAAAAAAAAAAATTTCGTCAAAAAATGAACCTGCTAGTGCCGCAACCAGTACGAAAAACATGGTTTCGAGATAAACGCGTTCAAAGTTTGTGAACAAAGAAAAGAAAGGTTACCTTCAATCTGCCATGCCATGTTTAGCAATTCGGACTTCACCCTTCACCCTTCAAGTAGGTACGAAATAACAACCACAAACAGTCAGGTAGCAACTAAAACCAGTATATGCCAGCTGCCGTACGTAGGTAACGCAAAAATTAAAAATGCGCTCTCACTAATCCGGCTGTAACTTTTGAACCCGTAGAAATTTTTCCATAAAATATTACTAAATATTTACTAAAATACTTACTTAGATGGCGCCTACAACCGTTAGTCGGTTTCCGCCTGTCGTAAGAAATTGCGCCAGCCATTTCTGTTTTGCGCTTGCTGGCGCCAGTTGGAAACTCTAAGTTTCGTCACTTGGTCCCTCCAACGGAGATGCGGTCGTCCTCTTCTGCGTTGTCCGCCGCTGGGTACCGAATCGAATATTTTCTTCGCTGGAGCGTCGTCTTCCATCCGCTCAACATGACCTAGCCAGCGAAGCCGCTCGATTTTTATGCGCTTTACTATGTCGATGTCGGCGTATAGCTCATACAGCTCATCGTTCCATCGTATTCGGTACTCGCCATTGACGCAGATTGGTCCGTAGATTCTACGAAGGATCTTTCTCTCGAACGCTCCTAAAATCTTTTCATCAGAGCTGCTCAACGTCCAGGTTTGTGCTGCATATAACAGGACGGGCATGATTAGTGACTTATAGAGTGTGACTTTTGTTCGTCGAGAGAGGGCTCTGCTTCTCAATTGCCTACTGAGCCCAAAGTAACACCTGTTGGCAAGAGTTATCCTTCGTTTTATCTCTCTACTGATATCGTTGGTGGAGTTAATGCTGGAACCGAGGTAGACGAAGTCCTTCACAACCTCGAAGGAGGTGTTGTCAACAGTAACGTGGGTACTAAAATACAAAATTATTAAAAAAAAGTCGATGTCAAAAAACTGCCAATGTCATGTAACCCCTTAAGCTAAATGGCTGTTACAGGTATGGTATAGTCTGTAAGACTTAAGAAAATAATTAGTTTCTTTGGTTCTTAAATACCAATTTGCTTCAAGCTAGATGTGACGGAGAGAAAAACACTTGAGCGTTCATAATTTATGATTTAGTAGGAAATTTCGAATATTAATCCAAAAGTGGAAATTTTGCTGTATTGTGTAGTCGTCTCTGAATAGAAAGATGATTTCTGACGAAATTATCGATTTTTGGAATAAGAATAGAGATGAGTTTGTCCAAAGAAACTACTTTTTGCACTAGAACTATGATAATGCGAAAAAGAAAGTAAACATCGAGTGTTGAAATATTTTATTTAGGGTGGATTCCAAGGTGGCAGATACCAAAATTCAAGACAAAGTTATTACTTATAAGAATCGCCCAGAATACTTGAATTTCATCGAATACTTTATTAATCATTGAATTTTGTTTAACAATTGCGGAATTCTGGCTTCAGATCCGTTATATCCAACAAAAACTAATTGATCTACCTGGCGTCACTCGGGCTTGGTGTAGCTAAATGCCCCTTATCAGGCGTAAGAGATATTTTTACGACCAATGTAGTGGTCTCACATGTAGTGCCTGATCATTTGCTCATTTAAATCAAAGAGCAAATATATATGACTGCGCGTAATATATGAGGGCCGTTTGATAATTCAATGAAAAATTAAATTTCCCGCATAGTAACTTTAAATGCAACACTGCTCCTGTCAAAACTACCATCCGTTAATAGACTACTGTCAAAATTTCAGCTCGCTGCGACGCTTAGTTTGTGTTTGGCAGCTATTGACAGCATACGATCTTGTGAATTTTGGCGAAAATGGAAAGAAGTGAATTTCGTGTGCTCATCAAGCATTATTTTTTGTGCAAAAACCATCAGCCAAACCAAGACAGGTCGGTCGAAATCCGGATACGGGTTGTTACGGCCACCTAAGTAAGTAAGTAAACCAAAACAATACTATGGGGACGCTGCACCATTGATTGGAATGATTCACAAGTGGTTTACTGAATTCCGATGCAGTCGTACAAGCACAAGTGACGACGAACGTTCTGGACGCCCAAATGAGGTCTTCACACCAGAAATGGTCGTTAAAATTCACAATATCGTGTTGGCCGATCGCAGAGTTAAAGTATGCAAAATTGTTGAGGCCGTAGGCATCTCAGACCAACCGGTGTGAAACATTTTGCGAAATCATTTGGATATGAAAAAATTATCCGCATGATGGGTGCCGCTTTTGCTCACTCTCGATCATAAACGCGATCGTGTGACTGATTGAAAGGCGTGTTTGGCGATGTTAAACAAAGATAAGAAGGATTTTTTCCGTTGATTGGTAGCCGTGGGCGAAACATGGATCCAGCACTACACACCAGAGACAAAAGAACACTCGAAACAGTGTACTTCACCGACCGAACGTGCTCCGAAGAAGGCGAAGACGGTGCTATCGGTTGGAAAGGTTATGACGACAGTATTTCGGGATGAGCGCGGTATATTCTACATCGATTACCTTCCACTGAAAAGAACGATCAATGCCGAATACTATGCAGCTGAATTGGACCGTTTCAACGACGCTTAGAAGAGAAACGCCTCCATTTGGCAAGAAAAGATGTACTCTTTCATCAAGACAATGTACGCGTTCACAAAATTTCACGAATTGAAGTACGAATTGCTTCCTCATCCAGCATATTCTTCAGATATGGTGGCTCCCAGCGACTATTTTCTCTTTCCAAATCTGCAGAAATGGCGGAAAGAGATTCGCCACCAGAGAGGAGCTCATCACCGAAACAGAGGCATATTTTGAGGACCTTCCGAAAACGATTTTTTTCAGATGGGATCAAAAATTGGAGGAACGTTGGACGAAGTGTATCGAGCTTAAAGGAGGCTATATTAAGAAATAAAACGTATTTTGCAGTAAAAATCATTCTTTGTCCCATTTTTCACTGAAATATCAATCAGCCCTCGTATATAAGGTGCTTATCAAAACTATACGACACCAAATAAATTTTATTATGCACACAGTCAGAAGAAAGCTCAATCACAGAATCAGAGAAGAAACTGTACTGCTTAAACAAAGTATCTTTATCAGCTCTAATCACTGATTTGAAGGAGTACCGTTAGTTAGCGTTGAAAATCTCTCATTTCTGCTTAACACTAATCATACCAAGACTTAATATATACCTAATTCTACCATAGCGGGTCAAATGACCCGACTCTATGTTTCATGCTTGAATGTATGAAATATGGATGTTAGGAAGAAAATAAAAATAAAAATTAAATTTATTATAATTAAACAAAATAGTATGTTGAGCATTTCTATTACAAAAGCAAAAATAAAATATTTTAATTCATAGTTAATCGCATTTTTTACATATAATTGTGTCCATTGTACATTTTCCGCAAACATATTTTTTACATTTAGAGTAAATTTTGTTGGTTTTATTTTCTTTACAGTATCCTATTTGACATCTCATACGTTTATAAGCATCTGTAGTAGACTTAGGCAACGATACTTTCGTATTTGTTTCTTGTTTTGGTTGTTCACGGACTTCTCGAAAATCGGCGCCAAGTTCTTCTGCTAGCTTGAGTAAAAAATCTTGTCGCGAGATATTTTCTCCTGTCGTTTGCTTGTACAAAATCCAGGCATTTATGCCAGCTAAATCAAGGATATTGAAAAAAACTTGGAGAGGCCATCTGCAAGACTTGGATTTTGTAGTAAATTTCCTCGCCATTTGATCGGTCATGTCTACACCAAATTTGGTTTTATTGTAATATGAAACAGTTTCAGGTAAACGTTTATCATTGTTTTCTACTTTAACGAATTTATGTTTAGAACTAAGTAAAAGTACTTTTACAGAGTACAATTTTGTACTTTTAAGAGTACAATTATCTGTTGTAAAAATTTTCGATGAAAATCGTTCCATATCATCTTTCTTTTGCTTCGCAATTAGTGGTAATTCTCTTTTAGTTGACCGAATAGTTCCAACTAACGTAGTTTTTTTGGCAAGGAGTTGTGTTGCTAGGGATTTGCTTGTGAAGAAGTTGTCTGTGGTCACAGTTCTTCCGCAACCCGTAAATGGCTCAATGAGTTTGAGTACAACATATTCAGAGAGTGGTACTGAAGAGGGCCTATATTCATCTTTTCCAAGATATGGAAGTGCATTTATGACGTATTTGCTATCGACGTCCGATGCTAACCAAAATTTGATTCCAAATTTATCCGGCTTGTTAGGCATGTATTGCGTAAATCTACATCGTACTTTAGTCGGAAATAGCTGTTCGTCTATAGTAATATTTTCACCCGGTTTGTAACAGTTTTGGCTATTCTCAATGAAAATATTCCAAATTGCAGATACCATAGCGAATTTATCTGTTTTCAAACGTTGGCTCCGCTGACTTTTTTTATCAAAACGAATAAATCTAAGAATTTCGGTAAAATTATTTCTGCTCATAGTTTCAGAAAAAAATTTAGGCCCCCATATTTTATTCCACAAAAAGGAAATATTCAAATTATTTGCTCCATATGCAGCTCGAGCATATAAAATTGCAATAAATGCATCTAATTTTTTTTTAGATAAACTCCAATCAGAACCTAACACTCTCTTTGCTTCTTCTATTGTGCATGTTCTTATATGGTTCATAATACGGTGATCAATTATCAATGAAAATGCAGTACTAACTTTACCTTTCATTATATGACGTTTTGCATATCCTGTTGGGCCTACTTCTTGCCTGAAAATGTTATGAAGTGGTGCTCTTCCAGGTGTGCCACCTACTTGCATTTGTTGCCAAACAGATCCATCATTCGCAATATCTTGTTCATTTATTTCTACTTCACTTTCTTCCGAACTTGAGAGTAATCTTATTCTTTTTCGGCCACTACATACATTCACAATATTTTCCTCTTCATCGTCAGTATCTGTTGAATCAAACTCATTTTTATTTTCAACCAATATATCTTCATTTTCAGAAAATTCATCTTCACTAATTTCTGAAAACTCTTCGCCAATATTATTTATATCTTCTAAGAACTTGTACTGTCTTGTTTGCTTCGACATTTTTCTGGGTAAAAAATAACCTGTATTACTATAGCTATCAAAATAAAATATAAGCTAGGTACTTACCAAGACTTTCAATTTCTGCCACTTTTTCTAACAATAAAAAGCTATTTTCAATCTAAAGTTTGATATTTTCTTGAAATTATTCTGAGCTATTTTCGTTGAACTACTTTACGCAACAGTGTTTAGAAGAATGTGCAACTTACTGACTACAAATATGACTCGACAATCTCATAAACCAAAAAATTCTCTCCGGGTTAAATGACCCATTGTGGTAGATATCGGTATACAAGAAGGATTACTCAGAATAAACAAAACAAAACAAGAAAACAATTTTTTTTATAACTGTACTTTAATTACTTAAAAAAAGTCATGAAGTCAAATGTGCAAACGCAATGAAAATATACGTGCATTTTCAATGCAAAAGTTCAAAATGGGTTATTTGACCCGTTATGGTATGTTTAGTGTTAAGTGCAAAACTACGACAGCCATTTAAAAGTTAATCAATAAAGAGGTCGTGTCGTTGTCAGTCTGAATATAAACATCAATTTTGATTCCCAGATTTATAGATTTATTTTAATTTTAGCATATAATGACCATGTGCTAAATTTTTTCACAAATTTAAGAAAAAAATTGGTCGTATTTGTTATGTTAGAGCCTCCTTTTTACAAAACCCGAAAATTACCGGCAAAAAATACAAAACAGGTCGTAGAGCTAAGCTCTCGGAGCGTGATAAGCGAATGATTATTAAGGAACCCAGAAATTCAACCATAATTTGTGCCCAACTTGTAAGCAATCAGTTTCAAAAATTTCAGTTTGTCGAGTCTTAAACAGTTGCAAAGCAATTGTTAGATCCATAATGAACATAGTGCAGCAAAATTGTTAGTATTTTAAATTTTGATGCCCTTGATTAACTCTCCAGATTAAGGCTTTTTTTTTTTTAAATTTCAGCACTGTTTCGAAGTCCGAAGTTTACTACTGCGCGCTCTGCTAAACCTGTTGCACCACAGTCTATTGTATTTTCAGTCAGTTAATATTCGGCTATTGCAGCTTATTTTTTGTGTCCAAAAATAAAGTTTTATTTTTCATTTAAAATGTTCGCTTATGAGAATAGAGTTCGTTTCCTACAAACGAAGTTTTAAGTTACAACAAATAAATTCTTCATTTGCCGCAATTGAAAAATCGCACGCGTTTATGACAAACAAAATTAATTTCCTGCAAGTAAATAACCCGCTTTCCGCAACTGTTTCCGTTTCTCGTAACTGTTGAAACTATTGCAATAAAGTTTTCAAGCACGATAAACAAAATGCGTTTGCGGCAAACTGGCGATAAACGTTTTTTTTCATTGCGTGCTGGTACTCACCACAATTCTATTTTGCTGTTTTGTTCCAGTGCATTTAGTATTTCGACGCAATCAAAAACTAGTCCTGAGTTAAGCTCATAAGCCTGTAAGCCTTTAATGCCGCTTGACTATCTGAAAATATGTACATTAGCCCCGTTACTAAGGTACATATGCAATATGTACTAGTAAGCCCCGTTAGCCCGATTTCCTCCCCCCCCTTTCAAATTGTTTTCTTTTCTCGTAAAATTAAAGTCCTAAGAATTTGTTTATATTTTGTCCAAACAATTTTTTAAAAAGTTTAAAAACAAAGTAGTTATAATGGCTCAAATATTTAGTACAATACTTTTTCCATTATACATATACGTATATCGTAAAGCACTTTTAAAGGACATATTATTTCTTAAAATCAAGTATGTTATGCTTAAGTAAGAAAGAAGATAATTTTAGCTGTTTTTCCGGTGGTCCAAAAAAAAATTTTTTGTGTTTGGAATTCAGTCGAGTTGAGCTTTGAAATGGGGAGTGGTTTTTTCAAACTTTTTTTCGACCCACTCTTACAAAAAAAAAAAAAAAAATAAAACAATTTTAGGGGGTAAATCGGGCAAACGGGGCTTACTAGTCAAATATAACTTTGGATGTACAAATGCTCTGAAGAAAAAAATGTAGTACTCGTAAAGCACTTTTAAACGACATATTACTTTTTAAGATCGGATATGTTATGCTTAAGTTATAGAAAAAACACCATTTCGGCGGTCCAAAAAATTTTTTGTTTTTGGAATCTACTCGAGGTCATCTTTGAAATTGGTTGTGGTTTTTTTTTTTTTTTTGTATGGTGGCCGATTCACTCTAATGTACATATGTACCCCCATAGATTTTCTATGGAGACATTCCCGGCATATACCTCAAAGGTATGAATCTCCGTTTGGAATATGGCTGGATTATAGTCCATTGGACGAGCTTTTTGAAAATTGGGACCGTAAACCTCTGCCTCCGTTTCTCCGTTTTTAGGTGTAGACCAATCAGTAATCCATATCTGTGAGCCCGGATTAGCTGTAACTCCTCCACAATTGCCTTGTTGGGTATTATAACCCCGTAGAGCTTCAAAAAGTTTAACTTTGGCAGCATCCTGTCTGGGATTTTTAGAAAGGGGGCGTCTTCGGAGATTTGAATTATTTTCATGTGACCCTTAAAATTTCCTGACTTGTATTCCATCCATTCTTAGAGCACTAAGACACGCCTCTTTTTAGATATCAATCGCTAAATGAGGCAGTCCAATTAGTATACCTATTAGAGCTTTAGTTGGGTATGTTCTCATTGTCCCAGTAATTCTAATGTACCCTAGTAGCTTTTTTCGCATGTTAGCTGCTATACGTTTTACTAGGCCGTTCAATAAGTCTTTAGTCTGACACATAGATGGCATCGCTAGACTCAAAACGATATTATTTTTATGAAACGATGACTGTTTAAATTTGAGTCAGTTTCACGGAGTAGCTTGTGCGTGATAACTATTTAAAGAAAACCACTTTTGTTCTTTTGCAACAATGGAAAAAGTGAATTTTGAGTTTCGATGGGATAAAATACTGTACAAGCAAAGGACTGACTTTACAAATGGTATGGTGTATCTCCTCCAGCGAAATTAACCATAATTGATTTTGCTCCGAAGTGCTTTTCGGCTGGAAAAGTTTTTACTAGTAAATTCTGCTTTTCGCGCCATTTTATTGATCGACTGACTATTTTAAAATAAGAAAAACAATAACAGGCGAATATTATGCATAACATTATTGGACCGTTTGAGCATTTAAAAAAGAAAAAATTATTTTTTGCAAGACAATGTACCATCTCACAAGTCATGAACATTTAAAAAAGAAAAAATTATTTTTTGCAAGACAATGTACCATCTCACAAGTCATTGAAACCAATGGCAAAACTCAACCAATTGGTCCACCTTATTCTCCAGATATAGTCCCCACCGACTATTATCTTTAATCAAATCTCAAAAGGTGGCTAACGGGAAGAAGATTTACATCTCTGAAGGAATTCAAGTGGAAACCATTTGGAATGCATTTTGAAGAGTACTAAAGTCTGCGAAATAATTATATGTGACTAAAAAACGTGCAACGTTTTAAGCGTACTTCGGTAACGGTAAAATGTAAGTATACAGAAAAATCTGTTGCTGTCTAATAAATAGGTGTACTAAGAATTTGCTTGTCCATTGCTTTCAAAATATACCGTTATCTAAAAAATAATTATATGTGCATCAGTAACAAAGGTCTGCAAATCATGTGGTTGCGTTAGTATTGGCCAGCTGAGAAACGTTTCCGAAGATATTTTTTGCGTAGAGTTCGAATTCGTGCTCAGAATAGGATCAATGTCAGAATTTTGAGATATTTGAGGTTATGTACATGAAAAATGGCTACTTTTCAGGTTGGATAAAGGACGCACAACATTTTTTAAATAATTTTATTTTTATTCTTTTATCATAAAGTACTATTCTTTCCCTTTAAAATGAGCTCTGAAATGGTGCCGTACGATGATTTTTTCTAAAACTATTGCCATTTGAAAAAGACATCCGCAAGCAAAAATGTGCAGTCAGTGAAGCAGCTTTTGTCATACATTTTTGCTTGCGGACGTTTTCTTCGAATGACCATAGTTTTTGAATAAATCATCGTGCGGCACCATTTTAGAGCTCATTTTAAAGGTAAAAATTGTACTTCATGATAGAATGAATAAAAAGACAATAATTTAAAAAATGTTGTGCATCCTTTATTCAACCTCAAAGGTAGGAATTTTTCGTGTACATAACCTCAAATATCTCAAAATCTTGACATAATGAGCCGATTCGTGAGCCGTGCTCGGATCCGGATTCTACGCAAAAAATTGCTTCGGAAACGACACTCAGCTGGCCAATTCTAACGCAATTCCATTACTTGTAGACCTTTGTTACTGATGCACATATAATTATTTCCTTTTGTAGAATAAAGGCTTATTGCAAGTTTTGTAGATAACGGTAAATTTTGAAAGCAAAGGACAAGCAAATTCTTCATACACCTATTTATTAGACAGCAACCAATTTTTCTGCATACTAACATTTTACCGTTACCGAAGTTGTACGCTTAAAAGTTGTACCTTTTTTAGTCACATATAATTATTTCGCAGACTGTATACAAAAGGTGGTATCGAAATGCCGAAAGATCGCTGGACTAAGTGTATAAAGCTAAACGGAAGAATGTCGAATGATAAATATGAATACTGCCAAAATATTAAATTTTCCTTTATTAAGCCAAAGACTTATTTAACACTCTAGTACAACGTATTAAAAAGTCTACGTGACATATTGATTATGAAACGATAATTTGGGTAACTCTGTATAAAGAATTCAAAGTAATGAAAATTGTGTGTCGTATCTGTCCCTCGAATCTGTGGAATATTTTTAATTAATTTAATTACTTTCGCACTTGAATGGAACATAATATGATACGCTATAAATACCTAATATTTCTTTGGTGCTAAAAAACTCCTTTTTATTATTTACATCTTAGGTTCAATACAAATCAGTCGATTTATCGTCATGTGAACTGACCGAAACTGCAGCTATGGCGCTATTCGAGATGATTGAGTACTACGAGGCTGCAAACGAGTTGGACATTTCATCAAATGCCGATGGCATGACGCATCGTGGCTGGACTTCCTGCACTTACATGATTAGCCACAGTCAGGCACTGCAAGTACTTAACGCGCAAGGGAATCCGATATCAAGGACAGGTGCCGAGAATCTAGGACATGCGTTGAGCACATCTAATCTGCATACAATTAAATTAGAGCACTGTGGCTTAAAGGGCGCGCCGCTGAGCGGATTGTGTAAGTTGAGCCTAGAGTAAACTTGTGTCTATAGCCTAGCATAAAATTGAATTGATTGATTGAAACAATTTTCCATTTGCAGGCTTCAAGCTGCGACACAATCGAGTGCTGCGAGAGCTCTGGCTAGCGCACAATGATCTGGACTGCTATGATGCAGAAAGCATCGCCAAGCTGTTAACGATTAACCATTACCTGCAGCTGGTGGATATAAGCAATAATAATATACGAGACGAGGGTCTGAAAGAGATCGTAAAAGCTTTAATAACGCAGACCAGAGAGCTGGAGAAGCGGTCGTTGCTGCAGCGAGCGCCTGCTATTGATGATGACGATTGCGGCGCCAATGAGAACGCAGCCAGCGATACAGAAAACCTCACAATAAGCTGCAACAACACAAATGGCAAGCATGAAAATCATGCGAATAGCACAAACGCTGGTGGTCTGTTAGACAGTGATGCTAGTCAAAGCGAAGACACAGATGACGAAGCTTTTGAGAGCGAGAGAGTCACAAAATCCGCAAATGATAGTAAAGCGCAGTTGATGGCAACATCAACAATTGATGCCTTTGCAAACGCTGCAACGACGACGATGGCAACCCCAATAACAGAAACAATGGCTTCGGCATCTTTGACGAGGACGATGATAGCGGAAGAGATAGATGCAGATGAGGAGGATACCGAAGACACAGTTAAATCCACACCCAGTGCAACGCCTAAGAATACCACACAAAGTGTTGGCAACGGTAATGGTGGCGGACAATCTATGCTGGACAAGTTGCTCTCCATGAATAGCACCGACAGCAGTAGTAGCGATGATGCCGCCTCTAACCTATCCACAGATACGCTTGCGGCCTGCTGTTCCGAGGATGCCAGCCTCATAAGTGACGACATCTTTGATGGCGGTGCAGCAGCTGGAACATCAACCACTAATACAAGTACAAATTCGAATGCACTTGCCAGAGCTGCCCTTGCGCCAACGTCGACTTCAGCAGTCAATGAAACAATAAGCAGTGTAACGACAGCAGAGCTGGACAAAGAGCATCGGGATGCACCTGTAGAGGTTTCAAATGGCGAGAGCAGCAACACGGAAAGCAACAGCAGCGGGAATAGTAGCGCCACATTGAGCACAAGTAACAATAGCAATACTAACAACAACAACAATAACAATAATAGCAACAGCAATAATCAACCCCAAATGCATGACTCCGACAACGAGCTGCATGCATCTTCATGCATGTTCGAGCTCACCGCGGAGGAGAACGACTGCCTGATCAACTCGCCAGTGACCAAAGCTTTAGATGTTAACAAAAATACAACAAAACTGATCGACGACTTCGATGATACACACAGCACAGACTCGGCCTTTGAAAGTGCTTCCGAAGGTGACATCAGTCGGCATTTGCCAGAGGAGTTCAGTCGGCTATCTGCATCCTTTGAAAGTAGTCGAATTGATGAATCCATTGCTGCCTCGAAACAGTTTGCCGGTGTGGAGACAGCCACCATAGCCACAGAGTCCACAGAGTGCCTCGTTACGGCGGCAGCGGCAGCTGCAGCGTTAACAACTTTGCCCCCCGAAACGATTACAACTGCGCCACTCATTGAGCTGGCGACACAGGTGCGTTCAACGTCAACTTTGCCACCTACACCCACTACTCTAGCGGCAGCCTCTATTGCGGCCGTAGTTTCACCGGTTGTCATACGTTTGGAGGAACGCTGCGACAGTGCTGCCAGTGACGTCGAGAGTTGTCCGCTACCACCAATCCCACCAAAAGTGACAATTTCCGAAGACTCACTGTACCTCAACAAGGTTAAGCTAAACAACATTGGTAGTCCCAGTCCAACGCCGCCACCGCCCTCAACATCGCCGGGTGGTGCTAGCTTGGGCATGCGTCGTACTGAATCTTCCTGCGCTTTCATTACATCGAGTACACGAAATCGCTCACAAAGCTCCGATAGTCTCTGTTCGGATACTTCGCTCGATGGCAGTCTAAGTAGCGATATCAACTTCTCCACGTCCACACAGATCAACGAGAAGCTGGCCAAAAATGATACGCTAACGCGGCAACAGCGTCAATATGAAGCACCAGCGGAAGCTATTAACAAAACGCCGTGTGGCCTCAAGGCGCTGGCGCTGTGGAACAACAATTTAACTAAGGAGTCAGGTCAGTACATAGCGGAACTTCTCGCGGAGACGGAATCGTTGGAGTTGCTTAACATTGGCAAGAATTGCTTGTCGAACGATTTTGTCTCAACCATCAAGGACAGCCTGATGCGCAATACAACGCTTACAACACTCGGACTGCAGAGTGCGCATCTCAGCGCAAAAGGTTTCGAAACTCTCTCCTCAATTCTAACCTTTGGTGGTAACTGTACGCTGCAACGAATTGATATACGTGATAATAAGTTGGAGGTAGAAAGTTTATCGACGCTCGCAGATGTGCTTAAATCAAACACCACGGTTACACAAATCGACATCGACGATGAACCCAAAAGGTTATCGGTAAGTGTGTGTAATGTTTGGTTTCAAAAATTTACTATTTAGTTCTGTTGTATTTAAACTAAAATCTTTTGTGTTGTTAACTAATTAAATATATGTATTATAAGATATAATAATACTTCAAATATAAGAAGTTGAAGTTAGTATGAAGGAGTCGAAATACACTAAATTATGGTGAGCAGGGAGGATTGTTCTTGATAGGCTGATCAGCTGATATACTCTGTTTTGACCGACTGATTTTGGTCGACCGTTTTTGGTATAGCCACCTTCAAAGAATTTTCTCCTGAACTCAAACCGAAATTGATTGAGAACGGGACAGAAATTGAATTTAATGCCACGTTTATTAAAAAGCATTTAATTAAAAATATCTCTGATGTTTACTCTATGTTGTGTCTGTAAAAGATGTGGCTAAATTTTTTTCTCAAGTGATTCGACCTGAATTTACTTTTTCTTCTTCTAACAATTTCCCTTAATATTGTTTACTAATAGATCGATTCCGTCGCGGCAACGTTAATCTTATTAGCGAAGAAATTCACCTTTTGGTAACGTTTAAACCCTTTTGGTATTCTGAAAACAAGCGTTACTAGTGAATATTGTTACCATCTCCTTAGGTGGTAACAAGCAAAACAGCCAGATGCAAGAAAAGAGCTTTGTTTCTTCTTTAAAAGGCTTAAGATATTTGAAGGCGCTACCGAGTGTACAGAATACCAATTATTAAGACCGGTAACGAATTTCGGAAACAAGTTAACTATTACCGGTAAAGCATAGAATCGATCTGTAAATGAATTTCTTTGCAGTCGTACAGAAGGTTAAACTGCTTGCTTTTTTAATTACGATTTTTAATTTCCTTAAGATACAAAATATCTTTTACTCAAATATATGTGCAAATTCTACACTTCTCTTTATATCTGCTCTACATTAATCTTGAGACTTTTGACATTCTGGTTGGTTGATTTAAATGGTGATACTACTACGAGTAGTAACCAATTAGTTCTAATGAGCCGTTTTGATGCCATAACCTCTTGTTTCTGTATATTGGATACATTGCGCACCAGAAGGTTGGTGTTTGCTTCATAACCATCCAGTGCGGTTAATAAATGTGAGTAGGTTGCAAATTTTCGCTGCCGAGAGTTCTTCTAAGTTGCTGAAGAACGGTTTACCTAGCATGCTCAATCTAGATCTGGCTACCGCAGGGCAGGTGCATAGGAAGTGTGTTAGTGTTTCTTTTTCATTTGGGTCGTAGCTGCTGCGAGAGTGGGCGTTCAAGGGGATTCCGATTTTTTCCGCGTGCACACCATTGCACCAGTGCCCCGTTATGATATCTGTGATCCTAGCTATGTCTGTCCGGGATCTGGATAGCATATCTCGGGTTCTGCCTAAGTTGTATGTTGGCCACATTTGCCTTGATGTGGTACATGTTGTTAGCCCTCTCCATCTATTACTAGCTATGGCAAGGTAGTAAGAGTGAATCCTTCCCTTCACTGTACTTAGTGAGACTGATACTATTTCCGCACTTGTAACGTCAAGGAAAGAACCCAGTCTGGCTAGTTCATCCGCCTTTTCATAACCATAAATGTTCCTATGGTCGGGAACCCATATTAAGGTGATGTCAAGTTGGTGACTCAGTCGGGTTAGTTCCTCTTTACATTGCCTAACCAGTTTGGAGTTCGTTTTGACCGCAGCTAAAGCTTTTATGGTGGCTTGGCTGTCCGACAATATTGCTGCATTAAGGTTGTTTGTGTTGGCTCGACTAATAGCTCGACAAGCTTCTCTTATCGTTAGAAGTTCGGCTTGAAAGATGCTAGCCGAATCCGGTAGACGGAAAGCTTTCGCCACACTCAGTTGTTCTGAGTAGACACCGGCACCAACTCTGCATTCCGTCTTAGATCCATCAGTGTATATTGATACATCGAAGACTGTATCAGGTCCTCTATTGCGTCAATCTACCCTGGTAGAACTTTAATGGTAAATGACCTTGTAAAATCAAGCATAGGGATGTCATAGTCCGTATTCTTTGCCACCAATTCCTGTGGTAATGAACTAAGAATGTTGCTGCGTCCATATGGTATGTTCCTCCAGTTATGGGACTCACTGAGTCTGCCTATACAGTTTGTTGCGCATATTTTCATATGGAGATCTATGGGAAGTAGGTGCGTCAGGACGTTAAGTGCATCGGTGGGACAAGATAGGATGCCCCCTGTAATACCTATGCACGTTGACCGGTGAATCCTTGTCAGTTTTGTTATGTTGTACGGCCTTATTCAGTGCCGGCCACCAAACTAGTGAACCGTATGTCAGAATAGGATGCACTACGGCGGTATATAGCCATATGAGTATTTTTGGTTGAAAATCCCATTTTTTTCCGAAGGTGTTCTTACAGACGTATGTATAAGGGCTATGCAGGCCTTTTTAACTCGACGTTGTTTTTCCAGTTCAGCTTAGAATCTAGTATGACTCCTAGATATTTGGCATTGTTGGATAGTGGTCGTTTAGTTTCGGTAGAACAAAGTGTTGCTCCTTGGTTTTTGTGGTAAATAACATCAGTTCCGTCTTGCTAGGGTTCACTCCTAGGCCGCACCTAGCAGCCCAGCTGCTGAGCTTGTCCAAAGCTCCCTCCAGAATCTCGCTGGGAGTGGAGGGAAACAGTCCGCATACCATTAAGACCACATCATCTGCGTATGTCACCACCTTGACTCCGTTGCAATTCAGTATATAAAGCAATTCGTTCATGGCTATGAGCCAGAGTAGGGGACACCCCACTGTGAGGTGTGCCCCTATTAACAAATCTTTTGAGTTGGCTACAGCCCAGGCTTGCCTGGATTATTCTGCTGCTGAGCATTGAGACTATCCAGTTTTTCACAGGTACTTCCACACGTAATTGGTCAGAGAATCCTGAATTGTTCTTGTATGTATGTTGTTAAAGTTCCCTTCTATATCTAAGAAGGCATCGAGAGTGTATTGTTTAAAGAAGATAGATCTTTCTATTATTGTGATAACCTCATGTAGGGCGGTCTTTGTGGATCTAACCTTGAGTTAGCCCTGTTGTGCTGTGGATAAGGATGTTCTACTTAGAATATCTCAGCTGTATGTATAAGACTCGCTCAAGAGTCTTTAGTGTGAATGATGTAAGACTTATTGGTCTGAAATCCTTAGCTGATTCATCAGCTACTTGGAGTATATTTGAGGCGAAGGCAGTTTGTAAATATTGAATATAAGAGTTGTGTAACTACATCTTGTAATTTTTCTAACATTATTGGTAGGATGCCGTTTATCGCCCATCTGTTTATCGCCCAGATTATCTTATTCTTTGTGATAATAGAGCTGATAGTATTTGTTTGGGTGGCCTCAGGTACACCTATACCTTGGGGCTCATTGCAACTCATCCTGCAGTCAGGGAAGTGAGTATTAAGTAGGTGCTCCAATGATTCGTCAGTAGATTCCGTCCAATTACCATCCTCTTTCCTAATGAAGGAGGGACTGGAGTGTTCCTTGGTTCTACTGATTTCTTTTTAATTTTAATGCAAATTGAAATTTACTGCTACTTCCAATTCCTTTTAAGCTGTTTCGCAATGATAAGTGCACGTTCAATTCTTCTAGTGACCGATTGCTTCATCCTTAAGCTGGACTGCTTCCTATGCTGAGAATTCTATGCAATTCGATATTGTTGGCTCCCTTGGTTACTTTTTTTTCTTAGAAGGTCTGAAGCCCCCTCTGGCTTTGTGGCTTTGAGGTATTCTTAAGACTACATTCAAGCTTCATAATGTCCGTTAAATACACCTGGGTACTACCTGGACTGTCTACCTTTTCTCAAAGCCGATAAAATTCAATTCAATTCAGCGCATTTTTATTTATATCAGTTCACCTTTATATATCAGTTCCGACTTCGTTTCATTTTACCACATTCCCCTTGACTAGCTTCGACTTCATTGTTTACATTAAAGTCATACACCGCGTTTTGCTTATTTTATTTGTCATTTTCAGAAGAACTCCTAATTCCTCACTACTCAAGTGTTGTTTCACTTTGCCTCGCGCACTGATATTTTATATCTTCACATTTCACTTGCAATAGGCGGTATACTACTGTGGGCCTGGTAGATAAAAAAATACCTGGAAATTAGAATTAAAATTTTGATGAGACTTTATGAGTGGAACAAAATGTTCAAAGAGAGTCGAGAAAGCGTTGAAGACGAGGCACGGCCAGGACGAACATCAACATCAACTGATGATTGGTGCTCTCAAATCGTTGTTGGAATATCGGTAGAATCAGTGAAAACTATTTCGAGTGACCGTTTGGGTCTCAGAAAAGTGAAATCTCGATTGGCGCCAAAAACGCTAAATTTCTTGGAAAAACAGCGCCGCGTTGATGTGTGTGAAACAATGCTTTCTGACTATCAAGACAAAATTAAGCGCAACATAACTGGAGATGAGACTTGGGTGTACGCTTACGACCCTGAAACAACCCATCAATCGGGTTACTACCGTGCCAAATATGAGCCGAGACCGAAAACACAACGTCAAAGCAAGTCAAAAAACAAGGTCATGTTGACAGTTTTCTTCGATTAACGTGGTGTGGTGCATTACGAATTCCTTCCAACCGGCCAAACTGTCAACAAATAATACTACTTGGGCGTAATGCGTCGTTTGCGTAATCGTGTGAAAAAACTTTAGTTTCGTTTATCTAGAACAAGTCTGATTTTTATTGCTTCTAAACATATTCCATTAGTTGTATCACCTATTTTTCATCAACACCAATAGATTGTGGAATGTTCTGTCACGTTGGATAAGAGAAATCAGTAGGAGACGTATTTTAGACAATCTTTCCCTTTTTTTTTTTTTCTCCTTAGTATATTTTTACCAAAGCTGAAATGTAATCGATTACTTTCGTAATTGATTACAGCTAAATTACAATTACAAACATAGATAACGATACGTAATTGTTACTTTTTATAGATTTCTATTACAGTAATTGTTTCGTTTTCTTCATCTGCATTCTATAAGCTTTCAATATGTGTATTGTAATAAGTTTTAATATACTTTTAAATGTTATTTTAAAACTTGATTAACTTAATTTATGACTTAATGGTTCAATTTAAGCCTTTTTTTTGCTATTAAATTAGGTAACTCTGTAATACTTCTCTCTCGTATTATAAAAGATCACAGAAATAAAGTCGATTATTGTTGACTGCTTATAGTGTTCCGTGAAGCAAAGGTCGAATCGTTAAAACGATATCGTAAAGACAAACCTGCAGTTTGAGAGTTACGTGGTGCTAAAACATCGTTAAGAAGATATCGTTCAACGATTCTCATCGAACATGATGGGACCCCTAATGAATGAATGAATGCTTCAAATGTTTAGTTGGTATAGAATATTCATCCGTTTCATATTTGTTGATAGCTAAATAACTGTTAAAGTTTGAGTAGCCTTCATTGAGTTGAAAACTGCTCTGGGGTAGGGCCTCTGTGCTGTTTTGTTCTGTTTTTTTGATAACCTTTCGGCTTATCGAAGCAAAAGGATACTTAATATTGACGCCATTTTAAAGTCTTCTTTCTAGCCCAATTTAAAGACCGATGATAAGCTTTGGTTGGAAACCCAACTCTCCGAAATGTGTTGTTTCGTAAAAACATATAATAAAAAATGTCATATTCGAATCGAACTTTCAAAAAAGAAAACCACTATTGTAGTTGTCGTAATAACTTGAAACATATATTGTTTAAGGTTTTTGTATATACTATTTCTCCTCTTTAGTCTTGTTTCGTTAAAAATTTATTTTATTAACACCATTAATATAGTTCCAATTTATGTAATTAGTTTAATATTCCCAATTTTTGTTTATTTTTCCCCATATCTTGTTTACTATTTTAACATTCATTTGCATGATGATGAAGTTTGAGAAGTTAAGGATAACTCCGTTTGTGAGCGTAGCGCCACCAGCGGAGAGCGTTGTAAGTATTTGTGTCGATTTGCGCTGCTTTTAATGCTGCTTCAATCGGAACAAAATGAAGGTTAATTAAGCCTTGTATTTTGCATTCGTTAGCTGCTTTTTGCTTTTGCGTCGTCTAAATGCATTTTTGCCTTCATATGCTCTTAATTAATGATGTTATTTGTTTTTTATACTTTACCCACAGGTTGGCAACGATGCGCATCTGGATTATGCGCGTGTACTGGAAAATGTGCGTTCTATGTGTTCGCGTAATGAAAAAACGCAGAGTCAGTTGCAGGCGGCTGATAAATCGGCAGCACTAGCGAACGCTGCAGGTCGACGACGTGGTGGCTACTATTTGGGATCGCGGAAGATTTCGCTCACTTGTCACACGCGTCCAATTGTTGTGGACAATCCGACGACAGGAACAGCAGTAAGCATAACGGCAGCTTCTCATAATAAGCTGGATGTGAAACGCAAGACGGGAACTCGTCTGCGTTCGCCTGTTCCTAGTCCGCCAACCGTGTCGCCTTCTTCGTCACCCAGTCGGAGTCGCTTTAAGGTGTTTCGCGTGAGCGAAGTAAGTCCGCTCACATCGCCGATGTCCGCGACGCCTTCGACGTCTATAACCAGCTGCAGCATGGCCATACCCACAACTAGCAACAACTATCTTCTAAAACTACAATCAACGTCGCTACCTAGTTCACTCTCATCCATGGCTACAGTGACGTCTTCAACGCAATCGATTAAGCGTTATTCTGTGTCACCGCGCTCTCGATTTCAGGTCTCTAAAATTTATGAGGATCCACGTGTGCCGCTGACAAGTCGTGAGCTTCCACCTATAACGCCGCCACTCGTGGCATCACCAACACCGATGGTAAAGTCCTGCGCAACAACTTCCTGCGCAATAACTTCATCGTACTCAACGCCCGTGGTGTGTTCCGAACCAGACGCAAGTGTGGCAGCGACGACCACCAACACACCACAAACTCCCACCACCACAAAAATAACAGCAGAAACAGTTGCGGCAACCGCAACTACAACCACAGAACTTAGCCATACACCAAATGTAGATAGTACAAAAGTAGCAACAAATACAAATACAAATACAACAAATAGCAACATCAACAATAGCCAAAGCTATAAAACTACGCTTTCACCCATTTCATCTGCCTCGTCGGCATCTTCTTCATCTTCCTCATCTTCCTCAACTTCGCCAGCATCTATTAGTTCAAATTCATCCATCATATCAGCTTCGTCGTCCTCTTCAACGCCGTCATCAATAACGCCACTTTTTAGCAGCAGCAGCGATAATGGCGACTCCGAGTTGGCGCAGCCATCGAAAGAGTTGCTGACAAATATGGGTGGACGTTGTCCCATCGCAGTGTTTGATGAAAACGACATCACTTTGACCAAGAACTCTAACAATACGGTTTGCTCGACTGCGACAGATAGTGCGCCGGCGTCAGGTACAGCAACGCCGCAGCAGCAACCAATACAGGCGCGTGCTCGCAAAACCTCATGGCTGGGCAATCCAGCAGCGGTGGATAAACTACTGACACTGTTCCACAATCCAGGAACAATTTTCCAACGCAGCTCATCGCCAGACTCCAACCTAACAGCGCCATCCACAATGACGCCGACGCTACTAGAAGGTAGGTTTTTATTTTTCTTTTTTGAATTTTTTGAAAAAATTATTTGTAATAAGCTAACAAGTATCATCAACCCATGTCTAAATGAGCAGCAACACGGCTTTTGTAAAGGACGATCTACAACATCCAATCTCATGATCATAGTATCGGATGTTTTAATCAATATGGGAAAACTGATATTTATACTGATTTCAGTAAAGCCTTCGATCGAGTTGATCACAGCAGCTTACATATAGATTAGAATAATTCTTTATTACGTACACAGAAAAAAAAAATCTGGTTAATATCACCAAATTTAAATTAAATTTCAATTTAAAATTTGTCCACATGAGTCGTCAGGTTAAGATTACCACATGCAATTCAGGTCAATTTAACCATTTTTAGTGGTTTAATGAAGCTGAAAAATGTGTTTATCTCAACCAAATTTTAACTAGCTTTTGTGGTTGAACTGAATGAAGTCAGGTAAATTTAACTAATTGTCAGTTAAAATGTTTTTCCTGATTCGTCAGGTTAAGTTTACCATATACCATCTAGGTGAATTTAACCTGTTTTTGTAGTTAAATTCGACTGACAAATGTGGTTATCTTAACCAAATTTGAACCAGTTTTTGTGGTTAAAAATCAGGGTAATTTAAAAATTTGAATGTGTAACTTATTTTGCACATAACCTTTTAAAATAAGGTAAAGTCACATTATTAAGCCTTATTGCTAGAATATAACTTCTAAGAAGTAGTAGATAATACATTTATTGAGCGAATGTGGGTTTCTCTTGAGTGCATCGGGTTACACATTCAGCATCACTAGAGCAGAATTTGACAGCTGGCGGACTATTTTTTCCCTATAAACCAACATTGTTTTTTCCGCTATTTTTTACATATATTTCTGCAAACCACATTCATCAGGTGAAAGTAGCGTAGATCAGATTGAAACGATTTGGTTGAGTCTCCTAACTAAATTCGTTAGGTAAAAAGAACCTGGTTCAGGTAAGAGCATTTTTCCCTGAGTGCGGGACCCATACAAAGTTGGCTAAAATCATATCATGATGGCAGATCCCAGTGTGTTAAATTCCAAAGAATTCTGCCGAAAAAAATTGCAGTCTTCTTCTTTTCAACATATTCATATCCGACTTGACAGAACCCCTGAAAGATATCCCACACTTTATGTATGCAGATGATTTAAAAATGTACTATGCAATCAAATCAGAGCCAGATGTACATTTTTTACAGTAAAAACTGTTGTCTCTGGAGCAATAGTGTATCCAAAATAAACCCTATCTTAATGTCAATAAATGCAATATGATAAGTTTTTCTCGTATCTATTCAAAAGTAATCCTTACTATACACGCTGAGAGACATGTACAACCCCCGCGATTATAATAGCCTTCCTTCATATGAATATAGACTCAGCCTTTTAAGCCTTGATGCCATTATCATCAAGAAAACCATTATTGGGCTCATGTTTCACTTTCGATGTTATTAATGGTGCTATTGACAGTGAATATATTTCTAGTATGATATGCCTCAACAATCCAATAAGACGTACTAGGCATACCCGACTGTTAACTGAATATCAGCACTAAACTACATACGCGAACAATGAAAAGATGCTGTAGAGAATTCAATAACGTTTCCGTATATTTCTCACCTTTCATGTCCAAATCCTCTTTCAAGAACCCCTTCTTAATTCCTTATTAAACAAAACAAACCCAGGCTTAAGATAAATTATGAGTATATAGTTATGTATACCACATTTAAGTAGGCTCTCTCCAAATTGTTGGATATGCCCAGAAGGAAAAACCCGAGTACTGTGCAATCTCTTGCATGGTTTCATACATTACTTCCGTAGCCCTACTGTTGTGAATAATAACAGAAGTAAATGTAGCAATCTACTGCTTAATACTCGATGTATGCTGAATCTGAGCACACCGTTACATCGAGAAAGTAGTAAGTTTACACCGAAAAAAATCGACATGTTTTAAAATTGATCACAATGTTATCATTTTCAAATTGTATTTTTTCATAAAAAATATTTGAATTTTTTAAATATACCCATATAAATTGATAACATTTTGTTGTTACTTTGATAAAATTTGTTTTAAGGTATTTTTTGATCAGAATGTTTTCAATTTAAACACAATTTTTTATAAAAAATAGCTTACAACAAATTTCGCTAAAACAACAACTTATGGTATATGTGAATATTTAAAAAATGAAAATATTTTATACGAAAAAATACAATTTGAAAATGATAACATTGTGATCAATTTTAAAACATGTCGATTTTTTTCGGTGCCGATTGTCGATTTTATTTCTTCATGCATTTACAGATGCAAGAAGTACAGGGTCCGCCATCTAACGTTTTTTTTTCAACTAGTGCTTATTTCGTGAATGGTAACACTTAGCACATGTCTGATTTGACAGATAATTAGTTTTATCCTTCCGCTGAACGAATATGGTTGTGTATACGCTTGAACAACGCTGGGAAATATTGCCTGCGATCGACTTACAGAAGATGCCGATTTTGCCAAAAAAAATCATCTTTTCAGATGAAGCATTTTGATCTTGGTGGGTATGTAAACAAGCAAAATTGTCGCATTTGGGGCACAGAAAACCCGCACGCATACATTGAAAAGCCGATGCACCCAAAACGAGTCACTGTTTGGTGCGGATGTTGGTCCAGAGGCATAATTGGGCCATTTTTCTTCGAAAATGAGCAAGGAGTGGCCGTTACAGTCAATGGCCATCGTTATCGGGCCATGTTGAACGAATTTTTGTTCACAAAAATTGAAGAGGAGGATATTGGCAACATTTGGATTCAACAGGACGGCGCTACGTGCCACACAGCCGAAGCTACACTGGATGTTTTGCGCCCTGTTTTTGAAGATCGCATTATCAGTCGCAGAGCTGATGTCGTTTGGCCACCTCGGAGCTGCGATTTGACACCGTTGGACTATTATTTGTGGGGTGCACTCAAAGATAAGTGTTACGCCGACAAGCCAGAGACAACTGACGCTTTAAAGGACAATATTCGTGAAGCCATTGGTGAAATACAGCTGCACACAATCGATAATGTGCTTAAAAATTGGACCGATCGTGTAGGCTACTGCATGGCCAGCCGAGGCAGCCATTTGAATAAAATTATTTTCCATTATTAACCGGAAGGATTGTACATTCAAATAAAAAAAGAAATTTGAGAAAATATTCAGTAGTTTTTTTTGCATTTTCAAAAAAAAAAAAGTTATTTGGCGGACCCTTTAGCTAGACTTGATACTTTGCCCCAAACAATGCGTGTTGAAATGCATTGTTTCTAAGGCGGCCAAGTCCTGTGTAAAGTAATGGAAAGCTGTATTAGAACTTGTAGCGCTTCGTGCTTCATAGTGTGCAATACAGCATTGATATTGCAAGCAGCAAATTTTCTTCTGGGTGTTTATGAAAATCGTGTCAATCAGATGGACGGATCATTTTCACCACAAAACAAGAGAGGAAAAAATAATGGTAAATACATAAATACACAAATAAGACACAAACCCATACTTATTAAAAGTACGAATTTGAAATTCGTACCTACTATTGCAGGGTATGAATTTAATTTTGTGTACGAATTGGGTGGCGGCCGTGGCATACTGGACGAAGAGCTTGTATGCGATAGAATCCAAGTTCAAATCCCATCTGACACAGAATGTTTTTTCAATTGAATTAATTTTTCTGTTCAGCCGTCATCAACGGCAGACAATGGTAAACCTCAGAGAGTAAAAACTGAGTAAAAACTCAGAGAACATAAGCCGTTCGGAGTGGCATAAAGCTTGTTTGATCAGTTCTCGATCATTTTTGTTGAAACATTTTACAATACGCACAACACAATTGATTATAAGAAGCTCAGTCAAAGTCCTTTCAAGGGCTGAAATGCTAATTTTGTTCTTTTTACGAATTTAAATATCAAAACTACGAATTTACTTTCATTTGATAAGATATAACTTTCAAACCGACTTAAAAATATTAAATTTAAAGCATTAAAAAGAAAAAAATTAAAATAATGTGTGAAAAAATACAAAATTAATTTAATCGTGCAAAATTCGGATTAAGGTCAGAATTTTCGATATGGGTTTAACTACCTGCCTATTAGAATAAAAAAAATATTCAACTATGAACTACTATGAATCGAACTTTTCACTACTTTTTAAAAAATTTTCTTCGGCCAAATCACTTAGCGCGCCACAATGAGTCATATGGCATAAAAACGTAATTAATATCCTGTCTTTTAGAATAAAAAATATAAAACTCTTCAATTAGGTACTGAGATTTTTTTTATTCAAATTTAGTATTATTAGCATGTGATTCATAACTTTTTCAAAAATTTCTGATGGCCTTAATCGGATGTTTACACGATGAAGTCAGTTTTGTTTTTTTTCCTAAATGGTTTTTATTTTTTATAAATGTTTTGAATTTTAAGTTTCCTGGATGATATCAAGGAGATTTCTTATCAAATGAAGTTAAGTTCGTAGTTTTTATGTTTAAATTCGTACCCAAAGTTAAATTCGTACTGTGCAATCGTACTGTTGTGCAAAATTGTACTGTTAAGAAATATGGGTTTGTGTCTTTGCTAAGTTAGCGTCGGACTTCGGAATTTATCTTCACGCACTTTTACAATTATATGTCAATATTATTGAAAAGAACATTTATTTTCATGCTTTTTTCCCCACTTAATTGAAGAAAATTAAACCAAGGCGTTTTCTTTCTCACATTATTATCACCTTTTTAATGAGAATAAATTATCTTATCGATAATAAATAATCGATAAAAAAACAAATATAATATATAAAAATTAAAGAATTCCGAGATGTTCATATTTATATCTAAACGAATTGGTGCCTCATTAATTTTTCTTATTATAACTTTCTTGTTTTATCCTTAAAAGAAGGTTCTCATGAAACTCGACCAAATAACTTAATTTTTTGTTTTTTAATTTTTCGATAGTTTATGATGTGTAGCATATGTTCCCAAAGCGGTCTGCGATAACGATCAAAAGTTATCGCACAAGAAAGGAACCCATATTTTTCACGAAAATTAAGAAAAATGAGTTTGCGCTGTAATGAGTGTCTCACATCAATCTTTTTGAAAAGCACGCCTGTCTTCCCTACCATACTGTAGTAAGAATAGTTACCACAACCAGATGCTCCTAGATGCGCTGTGGTGTTGAAATAACAGCTAACAACTCGGAAAATCGTTAACCAAATCATAAAAAGCGTTTTCTGAAAATCATGTTTTCTAAACTGGTCTTCACGATATCTCAAGAACTATTTTATAGATTGACTTGGTTTTTTTTTAAGTAGATAAAATTTTTTGTATCCTATACCTAAATTTAGATAATATGAGCCGGTTTTTTTATTTTTCTGAACACTTTAAAGAGCGAAAAAGGTGAATAAACGGTACTAGAAATTCACACGTCCGCCGTTTTTATAATTTTTTAATTATTTGTTGATATTGTAGGTTGTTGGATAAGCTTCAATAAATATAATTTATAAAATTTTTTGGTTTTTTATTACTGATGATATGAACGTTATGTGCGATGGAAACCGTATGGGTCCCTTTTTTTCAACGTGTTTGACTGCGTATCGACACTTCACATTACGCTTTTATTCACCAAAACAAATATTTTTTTACACTTAAAGAATCAATAAAAAAAAAAAAAAAAAAATCAAGAACATCATCGTGTTTTTCGATCTCAAGATGAGAACCTTCCCTTAATTTGTTTGGTTAAAAAATAAATAATTAATTACAAATTTTACTTGCAGCGAACCAACCCACCGTGCAGCAGAAGTCGCTGGTACTCACACGCAAAACTTCGCCCCCTACGTGGTCCAAATTAGGCAACGAAATGATGAGGCCAATGACCAGCGCTCTACAGCAGACCAGCAACGTGGGCGAAACAAGCTCCGCAACAGCACTGGCCACAACTGCTGAACAATCGATATCATTCCTAGACGCGGCCTCGAAACAGATTTGCGATTTTAGCAAACAAGTATTTCGCCAGAATCTGGCATTCGGCAACGAAACGAATGCTTTAGGTGCTGCTGGCGGCATGGTGGGCATGCAGCCAAGTAATGGCACTTCAGCTAATAGTGGTTTGCCGGAGCAACATGATGCCGCGCATATTCCAAGCGATGTGCAACTAGAAATTAAAGAGAATATTTCACCTGAACACACTATAACCGATGAGACTTTGCATAGTCTGCAAAAGCATTGCTTGGCGGCAGTTGCTGCGGTAGGTAGCAGCAGCGGCTCGACATTTCAGGAGTCCTTACTAGATGAACGTGGTGGAGTTGAGGAATCAAAAGAACAGGTACAAGTGCTACCATTGAGTAGCAGCAGTAACAGTAACAGCAACACTTTAATGCCCACCGTCAGCACGAGCAACAGCAGCAACTTGCAGCATGAGGAGCAACAGTCTGCTACAACACAAACTTCATGAGTGCCGGAAACTTAAAAAAAAACTTAAATTATTTAAAACTGTCCACATCGTAGCGTTTCGTTGTTTTTTTTTTTAACTAACGATGGACAAACTTTGCTATACACTTTAAACGTACTCTAATATACTATATTTTATACATTATATATATATATATATATACGTATATAAATGTTTTTTTTAAGTTATTGATTTAAGCTTTTGAATTTTTTTTTTTTTTATATAATTTTTAAGCCAGTTTATTATTTAGCAGACAAACAAAACAAACGACGGAACCTTAATCGCAACGATTTAAATAGGTTCATTATTTATTGTGTAAAAACAAATTTGAATAGTATAAATTTTAATTTTAAATATATTGCTATATTAAGTCGTATTGAAATTGAATGCTGTAGCAGGGAAGCATGAAGTAAAAGATGCCAATTTGGACTGATCTTAAAGACAGCAGGAAATACATTAGTATTTGGTTATTTTTTTTTTTTTCTAGAATGTTCGTTATAGATTTTCGAACTTGTTTAGCTAAGTTTCAAAACTTTTCCCTTTAAGAGATCTTTAAAAATATAATAACGCGTTTTTCTTTTCACTTTTTCACTAATTGCATTATTACATCTTCTTCATTGATATCCATCCCAGTGAATCAAGTGTAAATTTTCGCAATACATTTATAAAGTTTTTTGTGTAAAAAAGTACGCTTGCGGCACTCACAAAAAATCGTTTTTGAATCATTCGCTGCGGGATTTAAAAGTGTTCCCAAAGTGAATCTATATTTTGTTCGTAAATGTTTTCGCAAACGCATCAACAATGAAAATTTTTTGTTAACTTTAACCGAAAATTTTTTAACCGAAAAATGTGTTTATATATATGAGTACATTAAGGTGCCTCTTTGGTATATTTTATACCATATATACCATATATATACCAAAAACCAAAGAAATGACTTTGGTATATTTTATGACGATTCCCAAAATATTTTGGCTATCACGATAACCGCCAGTGAGTTAAATCATTTTAAAATAACCTCCAAAAATCATGTTTTTCATACAAATTTCGGCTGGTGTGGTTGTTAAAAAAAAATGGTCAGAAATAATAGTTCTGAATAAGTTGTTCCAAACTGCATCACTTGTAGCCGGTGGCAATAGTAACTTTTTTTTGAGGCACAATGGAGCACATGCGTCAATAAATATAAAGTTACTTTGGTGTAAAATGTACCGCATCTGCAGATTGAATTCGTTTATTATCCTATCACAGGACAATTCCACTTGTATAAACTTTTGTTAATCAATTTCAAAAATAGTGTTCGTTGTAGTATAACTTATGATTAACTTGAAAACGCTTTCACGAATTTAGTTGGACAACAAAGTGTCATTTCTGACTCATATGTGAAGAAAATCTTAGTTCGTTAACGAAGTAGTTTTTCCAACTCAAATGAACAGAAAAAGTATCTATGAGTGAGGTGAAAAAATATATTTTTTTTTGATTTAAAAACATTGCAAATAGTGTTTGTTAAAGTATAAGTAAGAATTCATATGAAAACTCATTTATAAACAATATAATTTATGAGCAATATAATTCAGTATTAGTATAGTATATTATACTTTGTGAACTCTTTTTTTTAACACTTAAAGTATCATTTGTAAAGAAATTAAAAAAAAAGAAAGAGTATAATTAATGATTCCATTGCGAACCCATTTATGATCGAAAAAGTTTCTTTCACGATTCAAAAATGTATCTTTTACGAATGTCTTAAAAAGACTTAATATTTTGGGAGAAGAAAAAATTGTATGCATTTTAGTTTTTATGCAAAATCTTGGTTATTTTACACAATACAAAACTTTGTGTAAACAAAAATTTATGTCGGAAAACATTCGCATAACTCTCACTTGCGGTTCACTGGTTTATTTGTTTTTTCTTACTAACAGACGTTGAAATATTGAAAATATCTCTAAAGCAACAAAGCACAAACTTGCACGATTTGCATGAAATTTTCCTGTATTTTTGTTTTTAGTTTTCCTTTTTTTTTTTAGCTTATTTAAAAAAATATTTATTCTAGTTGCGCCCCAGGCGCGGTAAGATAATATTTTATAGATGATCGCAGCCAATCTTTTATTGATCTCATAATGTGATATAATGTTTGAAATAATTTGTTTGTTTGTTGTGTAAATATTGCATTGTTGTAGTGTAACAATGCCAAGTCAGTCAGTCAATCAGTCAGACATATAGTCGTTCGTCCAACGACCTGTTTTGAATATCTGTGGTGACCAGACTTTGTTGACAACTTTTAAAGTTGCTACAAAGCAGTTTAACTAGCCCCCATAGTCCTAAATACTACCCCTCTATTCATTGAATATGTACACGCCACTGTTTTTATATTTTAAATTGATCTAAAATAAGTTGAGTATTATTCGAAAATTTGCTTGTTTGCTTTATAGTAATTATTTTCACTGTTTCATATATTATATATAAAAATTGGAATTTTATTTTTTTTGTAATTTGTTTTGTAACTTTTTCTGCTCTCCTACCAAGCATTCAATTTCAAAACGAGTCCTTTGCAATTGTTGCTTATTACTTTATATACAAAAACAAAAATACAAAAACACAAATTAGAAAATAAAGAATACAAACAAAACTATTGAAATATAGAAACAATCAAATTAATTAAAATATATTGATATTCTAATCAAAAAAAAAAAAAAAAAACCTAAAAAAAACAAAATCAATTTTTAAAAATCAAAACCTCAGTAAATACTTAAAAAAAAACAAAAACTTAGCACTGTCTAATAAATTGTAAAATAAAGAGAAGTTGTACTGTTTCAATAAAAAAAAGTACTTAAATATTACTACTTATTATTTTTTTGTTTTACATACACACAAAGTTGAGGCATAGTTTCAAAAACAATTTTGTTTCGCATGAGCAATCAGTTAATATGTTTAAAAACTGCAAAATTTTCTTAAACAACTGTTAGTTTTTTAAAGTATAATGTTATACTTAAAAAAAAGCCAATGAAATTTAGAGTTGCTTATAAAAATTAATTGTTTTCTATGTGGCAATATAACAACAGTTTATTTTTTAAATTAATTTATTTTCTAAAGTTTATTTATTTCTTTAATTATAAGCTAGATACTCTGCTTTAAGTCTTTTGATTATAATATATTTTATTTTAAATAGAATTTAAATGATTTTTTTTTAATTTTGACTGTATTGATTTGTAGCTTTGTAATTTGACTTTCATATATAAGGAAGACGACTTTGGCCTGACAAAGTTGAGTTCACAACTCTGGTTTTAAAAACATTGTAAGATTAGAATAGGAAATTTTGAACTACTACAGAAAAATTACTCATCTCTTAAAACAACGCCGAGTATAACACGAAATATAGCACACAATCACATCAAATTAGATTCGACTCTCGTTTGAGCAAAGTTGCAAAATATCGACAAATTCATCTGAAATTCTTATATATTCTCAGTTTAAACCAATAGCTCCGAATCTAACGTATAAATGTCGGTGCAACCTTAATGGTAAAACAAGTATGAATGAAATAAGTATAAATTATGATAAAAATGCAAATATTTCGAGTTTTCAAGTAATTTAAGAAAAAACTGATTTTGAATTTTTTATTTGCTAAAAAACTAAACAGAAGTGTGTGATTTTATTTTCTTTTAAATATGTTATAGGGCAACATATTAAATAAAAAATAATTTTAAAAGAGCCTTAATTATTTAGACAGTTCTACTTATGCAAAAATCAAATTAAAGATAAGAAAAATAATCATTAAATTAAATTATTCAACAAGAAACGATTAGACGGTCGATTAGACGCAGTATAAATTTTTTTAAGAACTTATCATAAAATACACATAATATATATTTTAAACCAATTTTTTTTTATTTATGTTAAAGAAAAATATTTATTTTCCAAAGTAATGATTGAAAACTTTTTGTTAGCATAATGCAATATTTTTTTTAATTAACTAAAAATATAATTTATAAAATTATTGGCATATTCCTTTGGACGCACTTAAGTTAAACCTCAAATTATAAAAATTTCGTAATGAGTATGCCCACCATTTTTTTGGATCACCTCAAATATCCTATTAGGCATTGAATTAATAAGTTTTTGTAGAATGGTTCCTTGAATTGAAGTCCAAACATTCGTAATTTCAATACTGTTACAGGAGAAAATGGGGTTCCTTTCGCTTTTTCTGTGTAAACTTCCCGTGCCATAATACCCCATAGATTTTCTATTTAGCTTAGATCGGGGCTGCATGCAGGCTATTCCAAAATTTTGATTTCTCGCTTAGACATGAATGGACGACTGTTTTGTTGAAAAATGACACTGTCGTCTATTTTATCTACGATAAATTGAATAAAGACATCGTCCAAGGTATATTAATCCAGGTATTATTAATAGCCAAGGTATATTAATCCAGGTATTATTAATAGCGACTGCGCTGCCGAGCTGTGGGCATTGAATGTCAAAAACAAGTGTTGTACACCGAAACAAATTTAACAAGGGATTTTTTTGTTTTTAAAGCAAACATTTTCACGTCACATTGTTCTCATTACTGGGTTTCACAAGCTGTCGTATTTGGTCGTATTGTTGTATTGTGCTATTCTTTCACTATAGCTGTAAAATTTTTGTTGTTGGCTTCCACATAAACCTAATTTACGACAATACAATCTCGTTTGATATGTTTACTGTTTGTCGTATTTCACTAGTGCTGTTTTTGTATCGAGTTTGTTATCCGCGTATATATCATAAGTAATAAGGAAATCGATATTCTTCACGAGGATGCACTTGAATATGTAGCTGGCTATATCATAAGGCGGTTAAAGTTGGAACAACATATAGTACATAGTACAGATTGCTCATTCACTTTTGTTGATCAAATTTCCCAAGGCAGCTTGAAAAACCCATCCGCTGGATTTCTTGGCAAAATAGTGGAATTGGAGCGATGTTTCAACAACGCTAACGGCAAAAATATTGTTGTTTGCCAGAATTATCAAACAATGTTAATGAATTTGTGCGATGGTATAGAATTACCAACAGAGGTAAAGCGCCTCTTCCTAAGATGCAGAATACATTTTAGAATTAAACATTTTTAATAAAAGACTAATAAATCAAAAACTAAAGCAAAAAATTTTAGGAAATAAAAAAATCTTAAAATTCCACCTCTAAAGTGGTGATTATTTTAATTGTGATTGAAAAATGAGGTAAAATAATATAAAAATTTAGTGATTTTTTTTGATGTTTTGTTTTTTAAATTATAAATTACAGTAACTTCTAAAAGTTATAAATTTATAACCTTTTCAAAATAAATACCCACTTATCTTTTTAAAAGGTTGTTACATTTTGCAACATTCGGTTCTTTTAATAAATTTAAAAATAGTGTTAATATTTGAGTTTTTGATATAAATAATTGTGCATTTATTGTGCCATAGCATTTGTTGAATCCCTCCACTTTTTTGTTTTTAAAAATCTGCAAAAATGAACTATTAAACTGAATATTTAAAATATGCCGTTTTAAAATTAATTTTTTCCCCTTTTCAGAAAAATCCCTTTTTTATTTCAGAAAAACAACATCGCTAATTGTCATCACCTCATTTTGACATAATATGCCCACAGCTGAACAGCTGTTTCACCTCGATTAATACTACCTTCCCTTATTCTACCATGACATCGTCTAACATGTCAATGTACATTTCCGATTTCATTCGGGAAGGAACGAAACACAAAGTTGACCTTTCTTCAATGGAAAAGGCGTCCCAGACTATCAGACTTCCTCCTCTAAAGTTTCTTTTAGACTTGGGAATATTTGCAACGCTCCCAAAGTATTTTTATCAGAGCTGCACAACGTCCAGGCTTGTGCTGCATACGTATATAAGAGGACGTGACTTTGTTCGTCGAGAGAGGGCTCTGCCTCTCAATTGCCTACTGAGCCCAAAGTAACACCTGTTGGCAGAGTTATCCTTCGTTTTATCTCTGTACTGATATCGCTGGTGGAGTTAATGCTGGATCAGAGGTAGACGAAGTCCTTCACAACCTCGAACGAGGTGTTGTCAACAGTGACGTGGCTGCCAATACGCTGGGACTGTTTGTTTGTTGACACCAGATATTTCGTCTTATCTGCGTTTACTGCAAGACCCATGCGACTCGACTCTTTCTAATTTGGAGAATGCTGCACTGACTTCGCGTGTGTTATGGCCAATGATATCAATATCATCAGCATACGTTAGCAGCATAATACTCTTATAGAATACTGTGCCGCTTTGCCATAGATCAGCAGCTCGAATGATCTTATCTATAATTAGATTAAAAAAGTCGCACGATAAAAACTCACCTTGTCTGAAACCTCGTTTGGTAAGAAATGGTGGGGAGAGGTCCTTCCCGATTTTAACTGCGCCTGCTGGTGTTGCTCAGTGTCATCCTGCATAGACGGAATAATTTTGCAGGTATACCAAATTCAGACATGGTGGAGTATAGGTGATTCCTTATTGGACTGTCGAAAGCGGCTTTGTAGTCGACAAAAAGATGGTGGGTGTCGATTTGCTTCTCTATGGTCTATAAATGTTTTGATTGCAGCTTGCCGACGTCTAGCTTTCTCCAAGATAATGATCCGAGTCTATGTTAGCACCACAGATCGTGCATACATCTAATATATTGGAGAGTGCCTTCCGTCGATCCAATGCGCTCGTAGAAAGTATCTTTGATCTCATCGTCCTTGTTCTATGTCGGAGCATGCGCACATATAAGGCTTATATGAAAGAATTTAGCCTTGATGCGAATTATGGCAAGTCGTTCGTTCACAGGAGTGAATCGCAGGACGTGTGCCGTAATCTCTTGCCAACTACAAATCTGCATCCAAACTCGTGCTTCTCCGCATGGCCGCTGTAGTAGGTATCACAGCATGCTTGCCGAGAGCAACCCTGTCCCTTTCATCGCATTTCTTAGATTTCAGTGATATCAGCTTTGTTTCTTTCCAAGATATCAATCAGTTGGATAGAGGCACCTTCTCAATTAAGAGTTCGGACATTCCAGGTGCATATCCGTAAATCGTTATCAGTTTTTCGTTTGCTGTAGTCGTCGTCAGATTTTGGCATAATTTTTCTCATATATCTTATTGGACTTTTAATTCAAATGGTTTTTTACGCGGCGGGCTTCAAACTCGACGCACAACCTATTTAAGGCCAGGTAACCCGTCGCTCAAATTAGCCTTCAAACTGACGGCTGCCAGTTTGCCGTTGTCCAATTACTACTCCGGTTAATTACTTTTCTGCTAAAATTTATATAAAAAAAAAATATATTATTTTGTTATTTTCTCTCAAAAATTAGATTTCTTCCACTGCGTCTATACGAATATGCTTCTACCACGAAGTGCGTTCACAGTCGTACTAAATTTTACGTATTTTAAAAACAGACATGCTGTTTATTATTTTATTACCACGTTTGCACATAGCTATGCCTTATTTACGCAAATTGAATAATTAGTGGAATAAAAGTAGTGCTTTGGCACTGATTCCACAAGTTTTTCTAAATAGCTGCCAGCTATTTGCTTTTGATGACCTTTTTTTTGATATAGTCAGTAATTCTCTTAAGAGTCAGTAATTGCCTTAAGTACAGACCCACAAATTCTTTTACGGTGTAAATCAGCACTATAAGGTGGACAGTTTGAATCTTTGGATGGGATGTTTTGCCCCATCCACCCGTTAGTTCAAACCTTGCGCACCATATGTTTCGCTTCCTGCAAAACTCAATGGTCAAATCTTTAATAGTGAGAGGTCTTTTCAATGAGCACCTTGTGGAATAATCAAGCTACCACAGAGATTGGAGAAGGTTATTGAACAAATCATCATATATATAATTGATAAATTTTGATTTGATTTACAAATTAAATGAGCCTTGGCAAGGTAAAATTTATAAATTAAATGAACCTTGGTGACATGAATATTTAGCTTTGGCGTTGCTGCTGATTGACCGGCCCTCCTGATTGATTTCCTGCGTGTCGGTTGTCTTAATGAAACAATTTTTCGTCGCCAGTAACAATTCGATGCAAAAACGACATCTTTTTATACAGCTCAAGCAACATTTCAGACATGCAATAAATATCGCCATTCGACGTCTCTTGGCTTCAACTCGTATGGTGGCCAGTTTCCTTGCTTTTAAATGATTCCCAATGATTTAAAGTCGCTTGGAAATATTATTAACTCTTACTCCGAGTTTATGCAGTGAACACCTGCGATTCCTAATTTAGTCAAAATATTTATGTTTACCACTGTATGTGTTAAAAATAAATACAAAATCTTTTAAATTTATTAGCTTTTTATGCTCTGAATATGTCAATTTTAACACTATTAAATTCCCGAAAATTTACTCGAATAAATCCTGGATTTTTGAGACATTTTGATTCAAACTCTGATACCTTGGTATAGATAAGGTTGGTCCCAAAAGAACCTGACCGACCTAACAAAGAAAACACAATAAATTTGGGAAAAATATTTTTATTTACACGATTTCCCAGCGATGTTCAATAGCTTCGATACCCTGCTTAAAGTGAGAAACGTCGAGCGCCTCAAAATAGCCATCAACCGCAGGTTCCATCTCTTCAGTGTTGACAAATCTTTTACCACCGCGCCAGTTTTTCAAGTGTGGAAAAAGAAAATAATCCGAGGGGGTTAAATCTGGCGAATAGGGTGCGTGAGGAAGAAATTCGAACTTTAACTCATTGATTTTGGCCACCGCGTAGTGGATGTGAGAACTGGTGCATTGTCTCAATGAAACTTCCATTTTCGCCAAATGCGGTCTTTTTTTCTTGATTTCATCACTCAAACGCTGCAATAAGTTCGCATAATACTCGCCGTATTTCTTTATTTCCTGAGGCCTTAATTCATAGAGCCACATTGTATCTTTTGCAGCTGTTGACGGTCAACTTTTAAAATTGTATATTCAGACCTACCATAAGTAATTTTTTCGCACTGAATCGGAAAAGAGAGTTTCCGGTTTTTAAGATAAAGCTGAAGAACTTTGAAAATTTTTAATGCAAATTTGTTCATCAATCGTAAAAATTCTATTTTAAAAACGGAAATTCCCTTTTCTGAATTCGGGCGAAAATTGCACATGATAGGCCTGAAAATTCGATTGACTTATAATATTAACAGTTAAAGATGCAATTCTTCTTGCTTAATTTTCCGTTGATGTATGAAAGCAACCTTTCAGAGAAAAACAAATAAACAAAGTAGGGCGAAAATAGAACAAAACAAAATAGCCAATCAGTGGGCTCGCCCATTTTTATAAATTCTGGAAAAACTACCAAAAATTTACTTGGGACATAATATTTTTTAGTTCTCCTCTTATTTACTGCGTGAGTGAGGGGGAGGGGGGAGGGTGAGAGAATATGACCATTACCACAAAAACGGGTCCACGGGTCCACCGTGACCCAAAAATGAAAAGTTATTAAAAACTTATGATTTTGTGATATTATCTTAGAGACACATTAAAATTTTATTAATTTCAGCGATTTATACATAGATTCATTAACATGATTATGAAATCGTCTGCACTGTTTTACAAATGTAGTTTTTCTTTTTAGTAAATGTTTAGGTAGAAGTTTTTGTTTTAGTAAAAATGGAAGACATTGGTTACAGATAATGAAAAATTGTTGAGGCAAGGAAAGTAAAATATATTAAATGTTATTTTAATTACTTAATTACATAATTACTTAATTACTCAATTCAAAATGTCACGTATTGACTCAGATTATGTTTAATATGGCAAACCTCAGAGAGTAAAAACTGCCATGAAAAGCTTCTTGAGAACATAAGCCTTTCGGAGTCGGCATAAAACAAGTAGGTCCAGTTCTACACACACAACACAATTGATCATAAAAGCTCGGTCAAAGTCCTTTGAATTGCTGAAATGGCCATTTCGTTTTTTTTTTACCTTTTTTGCATTTTAAATGTGTGCGACGGTCACGTTCGACATTATGGAAATGCACATATGATAAAATAATAAAAATGACGAAAAATATTAAATACCTTTCCGAACGATTCTTTGTACCAAACAAATAAAAATCAAATCTTAAAGCTTATTTTATCAAATTTTAAAAATATTTGATTAATATGCCTATTTTTAAATAAAAATAGCGTTTACTTCAAAAGGAACACAAAAATATTTTTTTTTCAATTTCAGAAGTCAAAATAGTATATCAGTTTTTTTTACGCCAGTAACAATTCAATTTATCTCAAAATATGCATTTTTTTTTTATATTTTTTTATCAATTATTTTTATAGATCCCGAAAAATTAGCCGAACATCGAAAACCTCTACCAACTGGACTATGTTTTAATATTAAAAACCGATGAACTTGAATTTTACAACCTAAGGAAGCTTGCATGATTCAACTTATAGGAATACCAACTTTTTCAAAAAGAAAGCTTAATCTACACTGTGAACCGGATTTAACTGTCCGATTCGAAATTTTGTTTCCGTAGGTTGCCACATGTGTCTACGACAACGCTGCCAAATATCAGCGTCTCTCGTTGACATTTGGTAAAGTGACAGTGTTTTGTTTACAACAACTTTTTTTGTGTCTTCGATTTTTACGATGGAAGAAAAAATTGAGCAACGAGTTTGTATCAAATTTTGTGAGAAAAAATGGTTTCACCTGCGCCGATACGCGTAAAATGTTGGTGAAATGTTACGGTGACTCTGCTCTATCGTATCAGAAGGCAAACAAGTGGTTTAACCGATTTGTGAGTGGTCAAGACGAAGTAGAATACGGGCGGCCATCGTGTTCGACTACCGAAGAAAACGTTGAAAAAATCAAAGAAATGTTGGTCAAAAATCTCAAATTGACGATTAGAGAGATAGCAGAGGATGTCGGCATTTCAATTGGATCCGTTCAGAACATTTTGAAGAATAAATTGGGCTTGGGACGTGTCGCTGCGAAGTTGGTACCGAAAGAACTCAACTTCATGCAAAAAAGAGACCGAGCTGCTATCGCGAAAGCATGCTGGAAATGGTCGAAAACGACGAATCATTCATCGAATTCATCATTACTGGTGATGAGACATGGGTATACGAGTAAGACACGCAAACCAGGCATCAGGCGAGTGAATCAGGCTCAATTTTTTCTTCCATCGTAAAAATCGAAGACACGAAAAAAGTTGTTGTAAACAAAACACTGTCACTTTACCAAATGTCAACGAGAGACGCTGATATTTGGCAGTCATAGACACATGTGGCAACCTACTTAAAAAAAAATTTTGAATCGCACAGTTAAGTCCGATTCACAGTGTGAATGAACCTTTCTTTTTGAACAAGATGGTAAATACTTTCAATAGACTCAAAAAAATAGAGGGTACGAATAAGAAATACAGGGTGTTGGAGTATGTTTTTTCGCTGAGGGGCTTAACTTTAGGTGGTCTATAAAACTAATATAAAATCATAAAATAAAAAATTTGCGTATTTTGAAAGAAAACTGAAGGATCTTGAAGTTTTTAAAAAAAAAACTTTTTCTGGACTGAAAAGTCTGAAATTAAAAAAAAAATTTCTTTATTGGTTCCCTTTGAACCGTATTTTTTTTATTAACACTTTAAATAGACATTAAAAATCTTATATATTTATAAATATCTGAAAGACGTTTGCCGATTTTATAGTACATACCTTTATTTGATTAGAAAAAATAATCCTTGGGAATTGTGAACTGTAGAATGTTACGAGGGAACTAAAAAAATTTCCTTTCCAAATTCTATAGACCCAAGCACATTGTTAGAATTTTAAAATGATCGAGCGCATCAATTGGCTACTTTGATGTGTTTTCACCCAATATCAAATCACAAACAGAATAAAAAAAGTGTAGAAAATTGTTAAATACTATCAGTATTGTCAGTTCTGAACCAGTAACTTCCTTAACGTTTTCGTTTTGTCTTTTATAAATTCGAATATGGATCGATGAAAAATATAAATTGGGGCTTAAAAGCTTCGAGTGAATAATACACGTTTTCGAAATAGTTTTTTTATTGGGTTGTTCAAAAATAAAGTTCTTTTTTTTCTGGTAGGCATCACTGTAATCGTCAAAGATCTGTCATATGTTGATGTATATGTAATTTTTTGTGTTCAACTTTGACCGAGCTTCTTATAATCAATTGTGTTGTGTGTGTTTTGAAATGTTTGAACACAAATGATCGCGAACTGGACCTACAAGCTTTATGCCAATTCCAAACGACTTATCAAGTTCTCAAGAAGCTTTTCATAGCAGTTTTTACTCTCTGAGCCTTACCATTGTCTGCAGAGAGTTGACGGTCAAACAGAAAAATTAATTCAATTGACAAAAACTTTCTGTGTCAGATGCGATTTGAACTTGGGTTCTATCGCATACATGAATGTCATGCTATGGCCGTTACATTAAAAAAAAAAAATAAATTCAGCTTTTCCTGCTTCTTTTGGAGTCGTGTTTTAAGAGTGTTTTTTAAAAATGGTGAATTTGGATGACCATATACGCCATATTTCGCTAGCTTACTACAAAAAAAGTAAAAAAGCAACTGAAGTCTGACAAAAACTAGTGGAAATTTATGGAGAAGATTTGATTAAAGAAAGACTACTAGGCAATTATAAAGAGATGTTTTTTAAATTTTGCTTGTAGTTTTTGTTTATAGTGGTTGTATAATGTGTACAAAATGGCCGTGGCCAGTCTAGAACTACGCCCATCTCCTATACAAAGTACTTTTTTGAACATCAGTTTGTATGGGAGGTAGGCGTACTTCCGGTCCGATCACGTCTACTTTATACACATCATACAACCACAAAACATACAACCAAAATTTCAACAACAACATTTAACTTACTACACATAACTTTACACCTTCTAGTGAATTGCCTAAATGTCAAAAGTGGTTTGTCCGTTTTCGTGAAGGGAATTTTTTAGTCATGGATGCTAGCCGTTCT
This sequence comes from Coremacera marginata, assembly GCA_914767935.1. Classification (NCBI taxonomy): domain Eukaryota; kingdom Metazoa; phylum Arthropoda; class Insecta; order Diptera; family Sciomyzidae; genus Coremacera; species Coremacera marginata. The sequence continues at coordinate 139,817,026 of OU612045.1, forward strand.
GGTAAGCCCTCGGAGGTTGACGACGATCAAATTAAGACGTTAGTGGAAAAAAAGAAGCATTTGCCGTCATTAAAGCAATTGGATGTCTGGGTTTCTCACGAACTTAAAGAAATTCAAGAAAGTTGATGGAGTTGATAATTGCGATCGGCTCATGAAAAGTGAAAAAGGCGGATCATTTCTCAAGAGTATAACTACGAGTGGCGAAAAGAAGATTGTCTACAACCATGATACAATTATAAGGTTGGCTCACATTTAAATGGCTGATCAAACAACAAGTTTTGCAACAACAAAGCTGTGAGAACGCTAAACGTCAAATGATAACGGCAACAACAACAATAAGAAAACTAAAATTCGACCAGCCGATTTTGACATACAGCTTCCGTTTTGCTCCAACTTGAGCCTAACTTATAATAATACCATGGTCTACAACCATGTTACCAAAAAAGTAGAAGGTCCAAGAAAGATGAAGAGGCAAGCAACAGCGGACATTCACCAGAAGAAGATTAAACTCTCATTCTGGTGGGATTGAAGGGGCCTGTCTACTATGAGCTACCGTGGGCAGCTACAGAAATTGATCATTTCTTTTTATCTAACTTTATTAACTTTAAAATGAGATATCAACTATGAAACTCGGTTGATTATTTTTCTCTCAATCTACTGTACAAATATGTAAAATGTTATATGATTAAATCATGGTAAAAGTTTCATATTCAGTACTTTACATGTTTTGTGCTCGCAAACAGAACAAAAGTAGCTTTAACTCCGAATATAGTAATTTTAAAAAATTAGAAAATAGAATTTTACAATGAGGGGGTATTCACGTATGTTTTGTTAATAGTTTTTGTATGATGTGTAAAATGGGCGTGATTGGACCGGAACTACGCCTTCCTCCCATACAAAATTTTTTTTTTTTACATCACATTACATCAGATCAACCCCCTTAATCTGTTTATCTGCTGATCTGATCACCTGCCTCGTGTTCGCTTAAAACAGTAGCTATAACTTCGAGTGTAGTTTGAATTTTAAAAGAACCTTTGGTGACAATATTTTTTTAAGACACATTCTGTCAAAAAAGTACCCTGGAGTGATCATTAAAAGAGCCCATTTAAAGAGATTGTAAAAATTATTTTTGTTGCTAAGTTGGCACAACTGTCCTCTATCCTGACGTGAAGTTTTAGCGCAATCTTTCATTTAGTTTTTTTACAATGCTCGATTTTGTAAGTTCATCTCACGTGTATTTTGCTATTTTAACAATGAATAAATATATCGAACAAAGAGTTTGTCTTAAATTTTGAATTGCTAATGGAATTTAGAACGGAAGGCTTACAGTGAATCGATTTTGAAATTGGTAAATTTCGCATCTCACGTTTCACGAAAAACACATGAATATGAGTGGTACAGTGCATTCAAAAGGGGTTGGTTGTGAAAGGGGGAAGTGAAGATCAATGAAGTGAAAAAATGGTGACTGAAAATCGTCATTGAAATTTGAGAGAGGATGCCGTTGAAATTTCTGTGTCTTACAAACTGATTCGTACATTGTATACGAGTGTTTGGGCATTAAACGCGTTGCCCGTCTACAGTCGAAAGACCTAAATTTTTGTCTATCATTGCAACCGAATTTCTGACCAAAGACTCAACAAATATTAGTGAACAACTAATATTTCACCTAATATGGCTGGCTGATTTTTTTTTTCCAAAACTCAAATTCTGTTTCGAGGCATTCCTTTTTCAGTCGATAGAAGACATAAAATAGAGTTTGTGACAAAAACTGAAATCGATTCTTGAAAATGCATTTGAAAATGTTTTGATGATTGGATTATTCGTTGGCAGAAGTGTATTATTTCGAAACAGTCACGGGTGATTTTGCATTAATATTGCATTATCATTTCATTATATTGCAGTTGTTTTGCAATGTACTAATTTTTTAAACAAAGTAATGCATTAATCACCCCTACTATATGAGTCGTTGTCAAAGTCGTCGTCGAGTCGTTGTCGTTGTCAATTGTTAGTGACGTCGTCGTCACCTCAATGCTAAATCGGAACTCGTTCCGGAAAGACTCAACGAGTAGTATTGAGTCCTATCGACACATGTTTTTCAAAACGACTTGGCGAGTACCGCATACTCGTCGTCAGTTGGCAAAATTTATCGATAACGACAGTGGTGCCAATTTCAAGATGACAGAAGACGACGACGACTCATATGGTAGGGTTGAATATTTTATTGTCACTAAAGTTTATGGTAAGTAATGCATTACTTTGGCATTATCACTACAACTCATTCACCCCTATAGTGAAACATTTTCTCCCGGAAGTTGTAAAAGGGAGTTTCCGTTTTTAAGATAAAGTTCAAAAACTTTTTGGAAATTTTTAATGCAAATTTGTTAATCAATCGTCAATATTCATGAGTGTAAAATAAAAAAAAAACTTTGTCTGCTATCAAAAAAACGGAAACTCCCTTTTATAACTCCCGGGACAAAATGTTTCACGATTGGGGTGATTAGAATAATACACTATTATTGTATTATCTTTGAAACGCATTATAAAGTTATGCAAAAGATTTTTTGAAAAGAATACAACTAAACTTTAACAAAAATAATTCAATACAACAAAATTAAAATAGTTTTGAAATGTAAGAAGAAACTTATGATCTAAATTATTTCTTCTGATTTAACTAAGCTTTCAAATTTTTTGCTTTAAAGACTCCGCCTGCGAGGCGTATTTATCATGCCAGCAAAAAAAAAAAACGCTCGAATGGTGCAGAAGAAGTCAGGTGTATAATGATGGGCTGCATCTCGATTTAATTTTGATATGCGAGGGCCGTTTGATAATTCAGTTAAAAGAAACTTTAAATGAAACACGCTGCGACGCTTAGTGTGTGTTTGGCAGCCATTGCCATCGGACGATCTTGTAAATTTTGGCGAAAATGGAAAAAAGTGAATTTCGTGTGCTCATCAAGCATTATTTTCTGAGCAAAAAAACTATCAGCCAAACCAAGGAAAGGCTTGATAAATACTAGGAGGACTCTGCACCATCGCACAGCGGGTTTAAATCTCCAAAAATAGAGATTAATTCACCTAGAAGTCGGAGAGAACTTTGGACTTTTTCTTTAGTAAGAATGGCATCAAATAAAAAAAAAAATTCTGTCCGTCCGATTGTCTGTCTGTTTGTCCATCTGTCGACATGATTACAGTCGTAATTTTGAAGCTATCGTCATAAAATTCAATATTTAAGTTTAATCTAAAAACTAAATATCAAGTTCGGAAATGAGCCAACTAGCATGAAAACCACGCCTATTTGAAATTTTGTATAAGAGCTTTTATATTTTATATCTATTCTGAGTAAACTCATGTCATCTCATCATTATCCTTATGGTTATTAAAAAAAACGGTTTTGATTGAAAAAATTTAATTTTGTACTGTCTCTACTTATTGATTTTTCTATCGAAACACCCCCCTAAAGCAAATCATGGCTATGGATCTGTCCTGCGTAACAAATTTTGAGCAGATATCTAAATTTTTTTTAGCATTTTATGTCAGTCACATTGCCTTATCTTGAAATATTTAAAAATAAAAACGCAAACAATTGCTTATCCTACAAGAAATAGATACACAAGCATGAACACATTTAAGCTATTTCTTAGGGATCTTAAGGAAAAGCAATTGCTTAATTTTTATTAATCAGGGTCATTGTATTCACAATCTTGGATTTCAATATCAGCCAGTCTCAACTGCATACCCGTTATTAGCCAACTCAAAATCATAAGCTACTTTGGCAACAGTCTTAAAAAAAAAAAACGGCAGTGATGTACAAATTTAAATATAAAAATTATTTGCATTAACTCGAAAAAGAAAATTTGTATTTGTCAGTGCAAAATATTCTAAAGAATTTCAACGGAGTAAAAATTTTACTGCAGATACAGCGCGAAAAGGTATTTTTGGCCTACAAAAAGAAAAAATGACAAAATTTTTCAAATACGAGGTCTGTTTAAAAAGTATCGCGAATTTTTAATTTCCGCGGGTAACGTATATTCTATTTTCGATTTTTTTGTGGCGTTTTTTGTTGGTACTGATGTCTCTCACTCATGCTTTGCTTGCACGTGTTTTGGCTCGTCTTCGATTCTTGCCTATTCCAATAAATGGATCAAAGAATCTGTATCAAATTCTGTGTGAAAAACAAAATTAAGTGCGCGGACGTATTCTGTGCTATGACTGTGCCATATGGTGAAGCTACCTTGAACCGAAGCAACGTTTATCGGTGGTACAAAAAGTTCTCAGAGGGCCGAGAAGACGTGAACGACGAAGAGCGTGCTGGACACCTGAGCACGTCAACAACAGACGAAAATATTGATGAAGTTAAGAAAATAGTATTGGCCAATCGTCGAATCACCGTTAGAAAAGTTGCTGAGGACCTAAACATATCGATTGGCTCGTGTCATTCGATTTTTACCAATGATTTGTTCATGAGACGGGTCGCCGCGAAATTCGTACCAAAATTGCTCAATTGCAACCAAAAACAGCATCGCATTAACATTGCTAATGCCGGTATGATACTTAATTTTTTTGTCCAATTTTAAAACCTGAAAACAAGTGGCGCGTGGGCAGGACAGACATATTTTGTAAGAAAAGGATAAACGTTGTTACTTTTTTATGGTGTTACTGGTGTTTTTAAGATCATCTGCATTAAATAAATTAATATTAGCTACACACATCACTTCTAATTCAGCATACATTTATATTAAATAGTTTTGCTTACTATAAAAATGTCAAATTAATTATTAACAGCACAGTAAATATTTGATTGAAACTTAACGAATATTGAATTGAAAGAAACGGCAAAAAAATGCAAAGAAAATACAGTCCGTCCTACAAATTTTTCTCCAATTCGTACCATATACGTACTCACTCACACCAATTGAATCCATGCATTCGTGCTATTTGAACTGCTCTAGTTATAATTTTCAATGATCAATTTAATTAAGTATCATACAGGCTTAAGGAGATGTTGGACTCTATACGCGACGACCCAAATTTTCTCCAGAGGGTCATAACTAAACTGACCAACCGTACTCCTTTTGGGAGTTTTGTACTTCTTTTTAGCTCGATGTACTTCTTGTAGCGAAGTACGCATAAAAGTACTTCTTTTTACTTTTTGCACTTATTTTTGACATAAAAAGATTAATTGTAAGCCATTTTTAAAAATTTTGCTTTAAATTAATTTCAATGAATATGAAATTACTATGCACCTTTTATTTTTAAAATGATTTTATCAATAATTTATTTGGTGAAAAAGGGCATTATCTGAGAGCACACGCAGTACAAAACCGTTACAACTCAAAATTTTCGGAATCGAACTTTTTTCATAAATCAATTTACAATACACATTTCTAACTACACTCTGAAAAATATTTGCTGTGATATTAACAATCGGTCGCTGTTATTTTCATACACTGTTCATTTGAGAGATTTCCGTTCAAGTTAACATTTTTCTTCGTAGGTTCCTTCTAACGGTTTTAAGGAAACTTCCATAGTTATCTGTTGATATATTTCTAGTTTGAAGCTTTTTGACAACACGGTCGTAAAACATTTTGTCTCCCTTTTTCATTATCGAAGAGTATGCTTTGCGTTATTTGTTTGAAAATTTTTGATTTATTTCAACGAGTAAACCTTCTCGTTTTCGTATTCGTTTCGAACACAAGGAGTAATACATTTACGTGGTTCGTTTCGGCAGTGTGCAAAGCTTACAATTTTTGTAGTTGATTTAACAGATTTAACAGATGTTTTGAAAAACAAAAATTCTTAAACAAACTATGAGGAGCTGGGAGTCAACAGTTCAATTTGTTTATATAACAGATTACAGATAAAAACAAACAAAGATAAAGCAACAGCTTATTTGTTAATTCAACAGTTAATTTTAGGATATATTAAAGAAAAAAATTGGTAACGTAACAGTTAATTCTGTTAAAATATTAACTGTAAAAAAAGGTTAATTCAACAAAAAATTATCAATAGTTGATCAACTGTTATTTTGCCATTTTCGTCTGTTGTATGGGATGAAACAGTGAAATCTGTTGTTTCAAATCATGAATTGTTTGATATCACAGCATTTTTTTCCTCAGTGTAATGCAATTATTAATTTTATATTACTATCTTCTTTAACTGGAAAAATTCAGTATGTCTTTTCTTATGTTAGTTTCGTTGCATCTGCAGGTTCAACAGTTTTTGCCTCTCCTGAAAATTTGTGATTTTTGAATTGCGACAGTTATGTACTGCGGGTGCGATGTGTGCTAAGGTATATTTAATTTTGTTTTTTTCTTTTATCTTTGATTTGTTGAAACAAAATTTTTTGCCAAAATGAATTTATATTTATAAACAAATTTACATTATTTTGCTTAAAAATTTTGCTTTAAGTTTAAATTGTAAGCGTATTTTAATTTTTAGTCTATTATAAATAAAACTTCTTGTGCAATGAAACTATTCATGCATTTTTTTCATATTTGAATATTTTAATATTTTTTTTTGTTTGTACTTCCTTTTTGTACTTCTTTATTTATTCTATGTACTTCTTTTGTACTTCTATTTAAAGTCTGTGCGTGTACTTCTTTTTGCTCTGAAAATGTTGGTCACATTAGTCATAACTGGTGACGTCTATGGGCGCACTTAATTTTGTTTTTCATACACAGGATTGAATACAGATTCCTTGATCCATTTTTTGAAATAGGCAAAACTCGAAGACATATCAAAACACGTGCAAATAAAGCAGCTGTCAAAAATTAACACTCAAAATGGGAGAACTTGTCGGCATAAGTGAGAGACATGAGTACCAACATAACGCCACAAAAAAAAAAAATCGAATATACGTAACCAGAGGAAATTCAAAATTAGCGATACTTTTTGAACAGATCTCGTATAATCTCGAAAGTCAAAACTTTTCATTGAAATTTTAGTGTATATAAAAAACGTGGACTGCCGAAGTAATCACAAGTTCACGTCGTATTAAGTGTTCAGTCATATAAAAATTTCAAACTTTTGTTATATTCTATCAAGACTAATCAAGTCATATTAGTAGTTACTTTTAAAAAGTATGCCAACTCAACTAAAACAATATTGTTCTAAAATGCTATATTGCCATACCACTTTTTTTTTTATTTATTTATTTTTTTTTTTTTTTGATATTACTAAGGTTCCTTATGTTAACTTTACAAAATTTGTACTAAATATGTATTGAATTGTAAGAAAAAAATGCAACAATGCTATTGCGTTAAATTTGAGCAAAAAAAAAAACAAAAAAAAAAATTACAAAAAAAATAAAACATTATCACTTTCGTACCTTAATTTATGTAGAAAAATAAAACAAAAAATTCTTATAATAAAAAAATCTTAATATTAAATAAGTGAACATATTAGTAACAAAATTACAAACGCCTAAAATAATGCATCATAATTGCAGCACTTTATTGCTATACATTTTTAACTTTCATATTATAGTATAAATAATTACTGTTACTAACTCTAAGTATTCTGTATATTTGTTGTTGTCAAATTCGCTTGTAGAAACTCTAAAATTTTAAAATTTTTCCCTAATTTACAAATATTTAAATGTATGTGCATTCAGATTAAAAAGAAAAAATATCGACACGCATAATAATATTTTTGAAACAAACATGTTAAACATGTTTTTACGTTTGTAAACATCAGACAAATCAAATCAAATAAAAACCACATATTTTCTTACAATATTAAATAGTGATTATAAAATATGGTTCATAATAGATATTTTTTTTATTAAAAACAAAAAAGTAAAAGAAAAATATTTAAAGAACAAAAACTAGATATAAGTAAGTTTAAAAATTAAAAAAAAAGCATCTTTTAGTGGATTGATCGACATGTGAAGCGACATGATCGATGCAAAATAACATAGATTTTGAAAAGAAAATTACAAAAATTAGTTAAAAGCTTTTGAGAGAGAGAATTTTAATATTTGAGCATGTAAATAATGAGAAAGAATGTAAATATTTGATTTGGGATTTGATTGGGATTGAAAATACTAATGGTTTTAGAAAAGTTTGACAGCTAAGCAGCGTATTTTAGAAGGGCTTATATAGGAATATACGAAACATTTATGAAATTATAAATCACGTGAATTTTAAATGGGTATGCCGCAATTAAATTTTTTTTGTGAAGTAACTTGAAGTTACTCGAAAGCGTTTCTTTACACATTTTTCCAGCATGGGGGATAACATGAGGACCTCCTCCTTTTTTAAGTCGGTTAAAAACAAGCAAAATGTCAAAACTGATTAATTTATTGGCAGATAGGGTGTGATGTGTTCAAAAAAAGTGTTGTGGGTGGACAAAATTAGGACCAGCTCTACATTTCACCATTCTAGGGGTCGATTAGAGAGAGATACAGTGATCGGCATAAATATTTTGACTATCATCAGAACGCATAACAGGTGCTCTCTGAATTAAAACTAACGGTAAATAATTATCTCTTGTAAAAACATGGTGTGAGCAATTTTAATCTGAATAAGAGAAGTCATTTAAGCCTCGCTTTTCGAGGCAGTAAGTCGTTCATTACAATAAGAAAGAAATTCTTGGCGGTCAAAGTATTTTGACACTTATGTAAGTTAAAATTTGATAATTAATATCAAAGTATTTAATAATTATTCAACTTTATTCAAATGTGTTTGTTTATTTTAGTTATTCTTTTATAAAAAAATTGGCAAAAACTCGGAATTAAGTGTTGAAATGAGATTTGCAATCGTAGAGAAACATAATTGTGGTATTTCTGTCAAAAAATTATGCTCCGAGTTACATTTGTCAAGGCAAACCGTTTACTATCAAATAAATAAGCACAAAAAATAAATTCAGTGATAAATTTGCCACGTTCTGGCAGAAAACGTGAAACAACACGTAAAGAAGTCCAACTCTTAGTGTACGGGAGTTCTCAAGGAAAAACTTTTCTCAGAATCCAGTTAGCGAACGCACAATTCTCAGACGTTTAAAAGAATTCCAAAGAATTCTAATTCGGTACATATGCCGTTAGGAAAATACAGTGTATAACTCCGGCAAACAAAATAAAACGACTCAAATTTTCCAAAGATTTTCTCTGCAAGACTATAGGGCAAAACACATTGCAGGCATGGCGCATCAAGCATCGCCGAAAGGCTTTGACATTTCAGTTGAATACACGAATGCTTATGGGGCAACACACATTATACTTCCAGGCATGTAGGCATCGCATGCTTGATGCCTGAAGTAGGCAACTTTTCAACTTTTTTCAAGCTTTGAAGCATTGACAGCTAGAAAACAGCTGATTGTGAAAAGGTTTTTAGAAAATATTCAATTAAAATTTAAAAAATGTCCGAATTCGAAGAGCTGCTCATAAATGAGATAAATAAGTTGCAGGAAAAAGCTTGGGCTGTAGTTGCAGGAGCTTCCAAGTATCCAGGTATGTTTCTGGTCTGCTGTCCGCGAATATGAGCTAACTTGCTTAAAGTATTTCAGTTTTTAGTATTATATTTCTAATTTTGAAGCACAAAATATTGAATCACAAAACGTTTTTTGCTTTCGAAAGTTTGAAAGAAAACATATATTTTCTGTAATTACTCTCACCACGGTTGCTTCAGGCATGATGCATGCTGTTAATGTATTTTAAAAGTGTGTGACGTAGAACCGTGAAAGTCTTGCGGCGATGCTTGATGCGCGATGCCTGCAATGTGTTTTGCCCTTATGAGCTTTTTGAACCGAGTTTTGTGAACTGATGAAAGTACGTTTGAGAATCACGGCTCACTTAAAATGAGATTTGTCCGAATTCCAAAGAAAACACGAAAAGAAGAAGCTCCGTCTTACAAACAAATCGCCATGGCGGCGGATCGGTAATCTTTTGGAGATTCATTTCCTCTTATAGTCATGGTGATTTGGTTCCAATTTGTGAAACGATGAACCAATACAAATATTTAGATGTCTTAAATAATTATGCATTTCCATCTGGTGACAAACTTATTGGTGAGTCATTTATTTTGCAACAAGATACCACAAGAGTGAGTTTATAACAGAGCTAGACATTCCTACACAACCACAAACTCGGCACTTATGTCAATGTATTTGTGCATTGAAAAGCTTTGTGCTGTCAAAAGAAAAGATGGTTGCGTGGAGTAAAGCTTCTAAATAAGGTAATTGCGCAGAGTAAAGATTTTAAAAAAAGGTGGTTGCGCAGAATAAAGTTTTTAAAAGTTGCTTTGATACACTTGCAAAATATTTAGTTTTTTTAGTGAATGGTAATGTTTATTATTTATAATAATGTTTGCAAGCAAAACAATAAGCGAAAATGCGAATCTGAAAGCTCTAGCAGCGTGCGTGTTTTTTATTACGTTTGAAGGAAATGCGCATCGACATTCTTGCCGCATGAGTTTTCAAGTCATACTAAAAGCTATATCAGCGTACGTGTGCTTAAATACGTGTGACGGCAGAGAAAGCTATTTGCCCGCGCTGTTGCCAGTTGATTAGCTCTGGTTTATAATGAACTTTTTGAATCGAACAGGCGTAGATCTTTTAAACTGGCCACCACAATGCCCTGATCTAAACGTTATAGAAAATTTGTGGGCCTATATTAAAGGAAAGCGAAGCTTTTGCTTGACTCGGATTAGGAATGAGGCTATTTCTTAAATAAAAAGCCTTTGGGAGCAAAATCCGGCAGATATTTTGAAAAATCTTGTGGGATCGGTACCTAAACGCCTTCGGATATATTTTTTATTAAATTGTTAAGTTTTTGTATTTACTTTTCTAATCTTTAAGTTTAGTTTTGCATAAAATTTAACTGTCAAAATAATTATGCTTTCTTTGAAATTAAGTTTTTTTTTTTATATGTTATCCTTTTAAGTTATTTTTAAAAAAGTGTACTCAGTTTTGGTAACATTTTAAGCAAATAAAAATATATCATTTCGGGGTTTCTCAAACTAATACAAAAACTTAAAATATTTGCATTTTCTTTTCGTCGAAATAATTATGCCGACTACTGTATGAATTATTATCGACATTTTTATTCAGTTTTTTGTAAGGTGGTTGATAGGAAGGCGGGGGGGGGGGAGGGGGTTTTGTGTTCAAAAGATTTGCTGCGGGTGGAAAATAATAGGATCAGGGACTCTACTCTGTATTGCGATACGCCAATCAATGCGATGCGAAAATGAAATTCGATGCGTACGCAAATCCGTACAATCGAAACAATTTTGCGAATGTTTTTGTCGCATCCCAATAGAGAGTAGGGCCCCAGCTCATTCATTAGACCCTTCTAAAGTTCGGTAGAGATATTAAAGACATTTTTCTTCAGTTTTTGTGTTTTTTTGTAGAGGGATTCCCAGATGATGGATAGGGGGTGATTTTGTTCAGAATACATTTTGAGGAGGGATATAATAGAAACAGGAAACATATTTGTCCTCTCTAGGCGGCGGTGTGTGAGCGGAATTTGCGGAATTTGCAAAAAATGCATTGGTAGAGAATATACAAAATCAATTTATTGCGGAGATATACATAATTGGATACACATTATTATATGCAATGAGATGTACACTATGAGGACTTTTACATGATTGCATTATTTCGATCTGATTGCAGAAATCTGATTGAAATCAATTTTAATGGAGGAAACAAAAATTACAAAAATGAATTAAGTTATGCGACAAAAAAATTAATATTAATTAATTATTTGAAAATGATTTGGCGTACTTCAGCTGCTGCAAATTTATTGATACATTATCTTGTGAAATGTTATCCATGAGTTTTGATTCATGATGATGATTAGTTTTGCCAGATTTCTTTTCCATCAAAATGGGTGTAAGGAAAACTTTTAAGACATGGTCCAATAATTCCCGAGACTAAGTAATAAAAAACTTTTTTGCAAATATTCTTCTTTATTCATCAACATAGATTTTTTCAAGAATAATAGATTCATTCCATTGCTTTTCTAACTTTTCAATACCGGTTTTGTAGAACGATTTGTGCTTGGCCTCAAAATACGCTTCAGTTTCAGCCATCACCTCTTCATTGGAGTCAAATCTCTTGCCGGCAAGCACTTTTTTGAGGACAGCAATGAGCCAGTAGTCGCTGGGGTCCAAATCAGGCGAATACGGTGTGTGAGGAAGCAATTCGAAGCCCAATTCGTGGATTTTCACCATCGTTTTCATCGATTTGTGACACGGTGCATTGTCTTGGTGAAAAAGAATTTTTTTCTTCTTCAAATGGGGCCGATTTTTCGCGATTTCATCCTTCAAACGCTCCAACAACGCTATATAATAATCGCTGTTGATTGTTTTTCCCTTTTCGAGATAGTCGATGAACAAAATTCCATGCGCATCCCAAAATACAGATGCCATAACCTTTCCAGCCGACTGTTGTGGTTTTGGTCGCTTTGGTCTGCTTTCATCGGTTGCTCTCCATTCAGCTGACGACCGTTTTGATTCCGATGTGTAATGGTGGATAAATGTTTCATCCATTGTTACATACAGACGCAAAAATTCATGTTTATTCTTTGTAAAGAGTGCCAAACAGCTCTCCGACTCATCGACCGACTCATCGAGCCTCAGCTAGCTCGCGCACCTTCACTTTACGGTCGACCAATACCATTTTGTGTACTTTTTTCACGTTTTGTGGAACAACTGCCTCATTTGGACGTCCTGAACATTCAGCATCATTTGTGTCTGTACGACCAAGTTTAAACTCAGCATACCATCGACAAATGGTTGCTTTTGACGGAGCAGCGTTCGAATAGGGCCGGTCACATTATCAAATTTTTCATCCAACAAGGCATCAAAAAATTTGACAAACAGAAATATATATGGAATTTGACGAAAAATTTGACATGTAAACACTCATCAAATTGTTGGTCAAATCGTTTGACGAAAATCAAAATATTTTGATTTTACGGATGTTTGACCAACGATTTGATGAAAAATTTGAACACTCGTCAAATTTTCTAGTGCGATTTCGTCACTTAAAAAAAGATTTCAACGTGAACATATCAATTCAAAATGCACGATGAAGAAGATTTTTGTAATGATTTTATTGAAATTTATGGACTACATCCATAACTGTGGCAGATTAAATCGGAAATTTATAAAAAAAGATTTTTATGTGTTCACTTCGGTGTGTAAGACCGAAAAATTTGATAATATGAACACTTGCGTGGTCAAACTGTTTGACCAATAATTTGATGAAGAATTTGATAATCTGAACGCCCCTAATAGCACTTTTGAAGCCATGCTCAGCTTGAACGGTATTTTTTCCCATCAAAAAACAGTTATAAATCAACACGGAATTGCTTTGAATCCACTCTTTTGAAAATATCAAAAGTGGCGTCACTTACTATCTATATACTAACTATCGAAATATTAAATCGATATTTCGTTAGAGATGCCACCTAGTAGTCAGTCACGGGACTTATTGTACCATGTGTTATGATATAGACTGGATTTTAAAAACAGGTACAGTTAAAAACAGTTTGTTATTTTACTTTCTTTGTCTCCCAAAATCCGCAACGCATACGGCTTTTTTCGTGTAGCTTCCTTTACGGAATGCTATTACATACGCTACGTTGGCGTTTATTTTCGTTATCGTCCTTGATATTTTTGTTTAAATTATTATATTAGGCTGGCAATGATTTGGTGTTTTAGGTTGTTTTAGCAATTTTCTACTTAGATTTAGAGAATTAGCTCGTTTTTTTTTTGACAATATCAACATATTCATTTTTAATTTCTTTTGGTAGAAATTTAGCCAAAAAATTTTTATTTTTACTCGGGTGGTGCTTTGGAAAAATATAGGAAATGCTTTATAAAATATATAAAACTTAAAAGAGAAATTTAATAAAGTTTCTTACGAAGAGCTTGCACCAAAAGAGTTAGCGGTTCCAAGTCTGGCGAAACTGTTTTTAATTGAGAAAAAAAAAATGTTGGGCTTTCTTGTCTCTGATGCAATAAAAAACGTTATTGGATGGTCTGTTTTTATTCTAAATTTATCTTATTAAAAGTAGAAAACAACATGCACATTAAAACCGCCAAATATTTTAATAAAAGCTATATAACCAGAGTCACCAAAACTGAAAATATTTCAGTCTGTGAGAAAAGTCATACTCAATTCTTTCATTTTGGGCCATATTCACTTAATTTTTAAGTTCTATTTTTTATGAGGAAAAAATTTTTTATAAAATTTTCTAATTTGTTTGAGACTAACTAGTTTTGGTTAGTTTTCAATATTTCTGTAAACTACAAATATATGTTTTTAAATATGTGTGTGCGCATGAAAATAAAAATTAGAAATTTTGGCCTTTTTTTTTAAATTTTTAAATAAATATATGCTGTTCACACACGCATAAACATACATATGTATATATAAAAATAACAAAATCAAACACATCCACAATAACTACAAACTTCTAACAAATAAGTCTGAGTTAAATTTTTCAAAACTTATTTTTTTTTATATTAAATTACTTAAATAATAATTATTCTAATTAAAACTAAAACTTAAAACAAACCGACTTTTTAAACAACAAAAAAAAAAACTAACAATAAACAACCAACCAAAAAAACCCAAACCATAAATATAATAAATTATTCTTTACAAATATTCAACTTATACAAATTACATAAAAGAAAAACAAACAAATTATACAAAAACACACACAAATTGTAGATACAATAACATATATGAAATCATACGTTTGTATGTTATCAAAGCAACGCTTAAAGCTTTAAACTTTAAAAATGAATTTTAAATTTATTTAAAACAGACACTTAGGCCTTTTCCACACGGAGCAATTGAAAAACAACGCAACATCAACAAATGTTGCTTACCCATGTAATTATACCGGAACCTTCAGATGAAGCAACTTTTTTACAAGTGCTAGTTGACAGCACGTTTGCGATAAGTTTTATGCAACACAGTTTGCTGCAATTTATATCAGCGACTTATGTTTCTCTTGAAAATTTGAAACAATTGTGTGGTACTTCAACTAACAACTAATTCAAAAAAATTGTGTTTTACGTTTTTTATTTTGAATTCAGGAAGCAGCAATGAGCGAGCAGTTAACAAATTTATATTTGTTATAGAAGTAGTACAGAAATATCGCTGCTTATTTAATTATAAGCTGCAATGAGAGATCAATGTTGCGTTGTGCGTGACTTGCTCATCTGAAAGCATAGGTTGCAATAATGTTTAGAATTGCAGTGGCTTGCAACTCTCTAAGCAATTGTGTTGCAGTTTGGGTTACTTTTCCGTTTCTCCGTGTGAAAAAGGCCTTATAGTGTCAGAGTAAAACATAAAATAATTTACCACTAAACCTTTAAGTTTTAGTTGATTGTCCTGCTCCATGTGATGGAAATATAAATTTATATATATAAAGATTTAGTTTAAGCTTTCAATTACTTTAACTAGATTATATTTTTAAAATTGTTGATTTAGTTTTTGTATATATTTATTAAAAATAATAACAATAACAAACATAAAGATCACCTCACATACACCCATATAAACAACACACAAAGTGCGTGCTATTTTAAATTGATGATACAATATTGTTCTACTTAGCTTATGCCATTATTTTCCGATTTTTTTGTTTAACAATCATAAATTTCTTTACATTCTTTACCAAATTTGTAAATTATTTGAAATCAAGGCAAAAATATGTTAAAAAAAAAAGAAATCCATAGTTGGTATTATTGGCAATTGGAAAATAATGGTTGTCATCCACATTAGAAAAATGTAACAATTTTGTTACGTAGTGTAATTGATATATTCCTAAATAAAAAAAAATAAATCAAATATTTGATGAAAAATTTTTCAAGTCTCGTGTAAAGTATTCAATAAATTTTACTTATTTAAATGCAGTTACATATTGGAAAAATACTATGAAAATATTGTGGAAGCATTGTAAAAACATTGGAAAAAATATTTAAAGTATATAAAACAATATAAAAAATAAAAAAGGAATACTGAAAAAAATATTGTAGAAATACTGAGGAACAAATCTTAAAAGCATTGTTTTATAATAGATCAAACATTTATTATTATAAAAAAACATCATTAGTGATGATGACGACGATGATACAAATAAAGCAAAAACTAATTACTAAAAATATTTATATAAAAATCATTTCATTGAAAACTGTTTCAGGATTAGTTTTACTTCAGTCACAATAGTTCAGCAATATATGAGAACGGGACAACGAAGAAGAATTTAAAGCTAAAAGCGAGGAAATTTAAAAAAACAACTAGAATGAAGCTGAGCAAAGTAGTAGTAATAATGGAAAATATTCCTCAAGAAGAAAACGGAAATAAATTTTAATCATCTTTAAGGTGGGACAAGACATTCGCGGCAGAGAATACAGACCTTTTTTAAAAATTCATAACTCAGTCAAAAACAAACATTTTTCCAAAATTTCCAAATTTTTATTATTGTAGAGAATTGAAGAAATTACAAGAAAAAAATTCAAAAATTCAAATTCAAAAAAAATATATTTTTCACTCCAACATGGTTTTATAAGCTCCAAACTGGCGGCAGAGAAAAAAACGAGGCCTGGTGGTTGCAGCGCTGGGAGTTGCAAAAATTGTCCGATCTGGAAAAAATTGACTTTTTTAAATCTTAATGAAATTGGTTATCATATGACACGAGCTTTTTTTAAAATTTTTTTTCAATTTTTGGGTGATGTTCCAAATTTGAAAGTGTGTTTTTTCGAAAAAAACATTGACTTTAAAAATTCATAAAAAATCGAAAAAAAATTTTAAAAAAAGCTCGTGTCATACGATAGCGAATCAAGTTTAAAAAAATACAAAATTTCGTCAAAAAATGAACCCGCTAGTGCCGCAACCAGTACGAAAAACATGGTTTCGAGATAAACGCGTTCAAAGTTTGTGAACAAAGAAAAAAAAGCTTACCTTCAATCTGCCATACCTGCTTCGTACTGTATGCCTTCGTTATCTTGTGTTGTGCTGTTTCTTATAGTTTTTTGCAATCGTTTGGCAATTCGGACTTCACGCTTCACCCTTCAAGTAGGTACGAAATAACAACCACCAAAATTCAGGTAGCAAGTAAAAAAATTATATACCAGCTGCCGTAAGTAGGTAGCGCAAAAATTAACTCTCTCACTAATCCGGCTGTAACTTTTGAACCCGTTTAGTGTTTTTGAAATTTTTTTCTCTTTTCAAACTTTTTTTCGATTTCAAAAAACTGCCAATGTCATGTAACCCCTTAAGGTAAAAAAGCATTTTTGTCATTTCCTAATGAGTAAAGAATCTTAAAGAATTTAAAGCTAAAAGCAAGGAAATTTAAAAAAACAACTAGTAGTAAAAATGGAAAATATTCCTCAAGAAGAAAACGGAAATAAATTTTAATCATCTTTAAGGTAAAAAAACCATTTTTGTCATTTCCTAATGAGTAAAGAATCACTCGTCATCGACTATTCCCGCTCTTTTAAAAGTTGACCCAATCTTCACTGATTCAGGTGATGAAGAGAACCTGTAGCTGCATTGCTTGCACATCACAAACAATCCCATCAAGCAATTAGCCACTGCCTTTCGTGATAAGTACGTCTTCTTCAATAAGGTAAGTGCACCATATAAGGCCCACCTAACACATTTGCAATACAGCGTACGAAATATTGATGGTAAAAACCTAAATGTTTTTGTGACATTTTATTATATATTTTATTATATAATATACAGCAAAAAAAAATTATCGGAAACCTCGTAAAATGCGATTTAAAAAAGTCTTTTTGGGCCTTTTAAGGAACATATCGCACACTAGATACAAAATAGTCACAACTCAAAATTTGCAAATTTTAATTTTTTTATGTAAAACTATTCGTAGTTATACAAAGGAGATGATTCCTTTGACTGTCAAAATTTAAAACTGTAAAACTATTCGTAGTTGTAAAAAGGAGACTTTCAAAATTTTGTACACATCTTCTTTCTATATAATTATAAAAAAAGTGTTTTCTCATTATTTTGTATGGAATTTCTACAACTATAAAATAGTTTTTTGCTTCCCCTAGAAATTTAAAAATTTTGAGTTGGGACTGTTTTGTATTTAGCGTGCGATATGTACCTTAAAATGCCCACGTTTCTCTTGCTTGCACCAGCGAACTAAAAACTGCGTTTTTTTTGTTTAAAAGCATTATATGCCCATTTTTTGAAAAAATTAGTTACATAAATGAATTACCTGGCAAAAATATGTTAAAAAAAATTGAATGCTTTTTTAGTGAAAAATTAAATGCCATTCAGCTTCTTTAAAGATTAAAAAAATCAATACTTTACTCAAACAGCGTTTTAGTGACACCTTGGGCCTAATAATTGATGGCTTTCTTTTTTATTGCTTATTCTTATTCGTATTCTGGGTATCTTCCTCATTAGGCCCGGTTTTACAAAAGCATGGGCCTTATTAGGCTCACTTCAATGAAAGTTTAAACATTTCAAAAAACCCATTAGGTATTGATTTTTTTTTCACAAACTAAGCTTAGCATTTTCGCTGGTTTTAAAAAGTTTTTGCAATTGGAACAGACAATTTCACAACAAAACTTTTTTTGATGCGCCGCGCACTATATAATTAACTTCCACACGCTTTTGCTATTTTCAATTGACTGCGCAAGTTTTAACATGTGCAAGTTCATGCACATTTGATAGTCAGAAGTTCGTTAAAATATAAAAGGGCTTTAAAAGGTGGTGGCCCTTATATGACGCACTTACCTTATGTTTTTTCGTATGAGAGCAGTTAAAAAGTTCTTGCAAAATTCAACATTAAGAAAGCATCTCGTATTGATGACATACTAATACTTGTCGTCAAAACGTCAAGGTTGGCTTCTAGTATTGTTTGCCCTTTGCGCCAGCTGTTCAACATCTCATAAGGGTCAGGAGCATTTCCTTAGATCTTGGCAGATTGGGAGAAATAGGCAAAATATGCAAAGCACTCTTAATGACATCTTACCGCATGATTATGTATTCCGAAATGAGCGCTCTCGTTCGTGTGGGACACAATATGCTCACGTTCTGGGCATCAGATCTTCGTTGGAATGATCACATTTCCGATGTGTCAAAAGAATCTGGAAAGATCTTTGGTTTTTTAAAACGGTGCTAGATATATTTATATTTACGAAAATGGAGTATAATTATCATATAGTGCATAATGCTTCAAGATCATATTTGATGCTATTGGACCTGATTCAACGTCGTGCGATATATTTGATAAGGGATGAAAATATTTCTTCTTCTCTCAACTTTCTTGGGCATCGAAATAATATTAGTTGGGGAAACGCTACCATGGGAAGTGTTCAAGGGAGAAACATGGCCTGACGCCACCAGCTCGTGTATTTCTACTCGGCGGCTCTGCAAACCAATCCACTGAAAATTGCCTTTTTGCCCAAAAAAACATTGCATTTCCCAGATAATTCGTTCTCCAGTCGCTCAGTAAAATCGTGAAACAATCTCTCTGCGAGCGTTTTCCCCTGCAGTTTCGAGCTGTGTGAGTTTAAACCAAATCTTCACCGACACAACTCTATCTTTCCACTTTGCAACTATCATCCAGCATTCACATCAACATAATGCTTTCGCATTTATAGAGAGTTTCCCCTGACTGCTGGTTATGTTGGTTAGGTTAAAGAAAAAAAGAAATAATAGCTAAAATAACAGCTTATTAAGAATGGAATGCAATCAATTAAAGTTTTCTTCTACGTTAAAGAAATCAGAGTCGATCAAACTCAAAAAATATTCTTTTTTACAAAAATTATTAGTTCGAGTGCGATTTTCTCAAAATTTTATCTAAAAAAAAATTTCTTTTTATGACGTTGTTTTATGAACTCTCAAGTGTTCTCTAAAATTTTCTCATAACAAGTTCTAAACTCCGATCAACAGATCATCAGATTTTGGAGTTTTAGGTTGTGCTCAAAATACCTATTAGAGCCCTGCATGAGTAAGCTTTTTCGCCTCCCTGAATATATTCTCTTCCTATAGAATAAAAAATTTCCTCTATCCCTTTTCTGCTTTGCTCATACCTGCTCATACACTCTCTTTGTTTTATTCAGCTATAAGATACGAAGAGAATAAGAGCAAGATGCTTTACTAACACCAGCAGGTAGCACATAAAGCAATAAAAAATAACAAAAATGTCAGTGTTCAGGCCCTGAATATTTAGTGAATATTTTTTTATTCGTTCGTTCGTAGAAAATATATGTTTTTTGTATTGGGACCCAAAGAAGAGTGGCAGATAGAGGGTAGGTGTTTTCGGAAGAAATGTTGAGGGGCAAAAAATAATAGGACCAATTCATATATTTGACCCCTGTAGGAGTTCAGCCACGGCCGATATAAACTACAGTAGAATCCGGATATAACGACCTCCAAGGGACCGGCGAAACTAGGTCGTTTCGTCGAAACTAACCGCAAAACGGACGAATAAATTAAGCTTGTTTTTTAGTATATTTGTATTTGTTTGTGTATGCTTGTATGTATTTAAATGTACAGTTAGATATATTTCCATTTACGTATTTAAAACATTAATAACCAATTACATAATACTTTAATGTTACTTAAACATTCCGCATTAAAAACATACTGTAACATATACAAAGAGTTACAATGTATGAACCTACATTCTATGCAAATAAATATATATTTACTAACATAGAAAGTATGCAATTCGAGTTTGTTTTTGATTAATTTTTGTTCGATAGAAAGAACTTCGTACATCATTGTAAATACTCCACATCCTAGTGTTCATAACATCATCATCAAGGATAGTTTGAATAGAGCGTTTCCGCAGCTTTCCGAGCTTCAGACACTCGTCGTTCTAACCGAATGTGTTATCTACAAAATAGGTCGCTTTAAGCAGATGGGTTGCTTAAACCGGGGTCGTACTAAACGGATATGCTTACCCTAGTACTGAGCTATGAAACCAAACTTGAGTTTGCATCTACAGTATTTTCGATAACTTTTGTGTTTTTTGTATGGGGAGCCAAAGAAGGGTGGCAGATAGGGGGTTGGTGTGCTCGGAACAAATGTTGAGGGGCCCAACTCATCAATGCTAATCCATTAAAATCAGCACCGAAAACTCGCTCGCAACTGTTACAGGAAGTCAGAGACGCCCCTTCAGTGCACTCAATACGCAAACGACTTCAATCAGCTGGAAAACATGGTCGTGTGGAGCGAAAAATTCCGTATGTCAGTCCAATAAATATGAAGAAGCGGATGAAATTTTACGACGAAAACGTTTTCAGGCCTCAAGAGTTTTGGAACAAGGTAATATGGACCGATGAACCAATGGTAAGGCACAAATATTTACTCGGTATGGTATGGCGCAAAGCCAATGAGGAACTATCTTGTAAATGTACTCGAACTACTTTAAAGAGCATAGATAGGGGTATAATGATATGGGGATGTCTTTCCAGTGCAGGAACTGGTGAAATCGTAATTTTAGAAGGCAAAGTAAACGCTCAAGTCTATCTTAATATCGTCAAATAGGCTGCTATTCCTGAGGGATAACGGTTGATTGAAGACGATTTCATCTTCCAGCCTGACAACGCTCCCATACATACCACCAAAAAGACTGTGCAATACCTTAGTGAGGACAAAGTCCAGATTTGTCACCAATTGAAAATGCCTGGGCATTACTAAAGCTTCGAATTTCCGAGCTAGCACCTCAAAATCTAACACATTTAAAAGAATGCATAGTAGGGACTTGGAAAAAGATGTCTCCAGAAGATTGCAAAAAGCTTGTCTATACGATGTCTGATCGATTAGAAAAAAATGTCAGTATTTAAACAGTATTAAATTAAAATTAATAGAAGCACCAACTTGCTTCGCTACACGCTTAATTTTGAATTTTATCGGATTTCTTTTTACGTAGCCTTATTCTCGTACTCTATGAAATTCTACGAAAAAGAACTGAATTCTGCAAGGCAAATGCCTGTAAAATTCAATGAATGTCGACATAAAAATTTCGAACACTTAAAAAAAACGACATTGTGACGACATTGAGAGGTCAGACTAGTCATGATGAACTCGCAACATATCCCTCTATTAGAATTTCGACAAAATTTGGTTGTGCTTTTTTTTTGTCGGTTTTGTCACACTGTGTTTTATCAAAGAATATGCGAAATTTGGTTGTTGTTGGACAAATGGTGTAGAATGGGTTTTGAATAGTTTTAAAGTACCACGTCTCTCTGTCTAATACCGCCAACTTTTCTAAGCTACAAACTGCTCATTTAACCAAAGAATATATGTGCGAAACTTGGTTGAAATGGGTCAAACGGTGTAGGAGTTCCACTCTTTACTCTCTGAGTCTTTTGTCTGCAGAGAGGTGACAGCTGACGGAAATAATAATTTTAATTGAAAAAAAAAAACATTCTTTGTCAGATGTGATTGATCCTGTGATCTTACGGCTTAAGCACCACTCACTTAAGCAGTATGCCATGGACGTAAAAATTATTATTAATATGACTAAAAAAAAAAAAACAAAGATTAGTATTTTTTCTCCTGTTAGACCAAATTACCGTCTTAAGTTATTAAAATAATAAAATAAAAGAAATATATTATTGCCCGAATCGAAGCCAAATATTATTACTTTTTAATTATAGATCCAATTTGCTTAAAATTCTAATTGAAATAAGAAGTTCTGTTGCCTTAACTTAGTTAATTTATGTAGTTATGTGTATGAGGATAAAAAAAATCTGTATGCTTCAGTAGAAGTGAATAGTTGAAATGTTACTCGTAGAACATTTTACTTTTTTCTTTTTATTAAATTTAAATGTAAAAATAACCGTTGACAAAGATTTTTTATATTTTATTAATTATATATATTGTACAGCTAATTATATGCGTTTCTGGCATGTGCACATTCATATATGTAAGTAAACTGTATTTAAGCGATTATAATTATTCGGGGACACGCGCGTGTCCACCGCGAGGCATAAACAAATACGAGGTTTGTAATAAGTTCTCACGTTTTTTAATGTGAGATACGCGAGAAAATTGGATACAGTATTTATGAGTGCTGATAACAACTGTTGGCCTGGTAGACGAGATGACACCAAGCATTAATTTTATGAATAAATAACAAATTATATAAAATAAATTGGAATAAAAGTATTCTAAAAAGCCTCAATTATATACAGGCACAGCAAATGCAAACAAACTGTTGATGCTTCACGATATAATTGTTCAATATCTGTCTGAACAGCACAACTTAGCATCAATACAATTACAGTGCCACCCACCCAAAAATATGAACAGCCACTCACATGAGCACGGTTTGTTTTTGTTTACATTTTGCGCGCGCTTTCTATTTTTTTGTTTGTTTTTGTATTGTATAACTATTAAAAATGTGTTTCTACTGCAAACATATAACAGCTTTTTTAACAGTATTTTAACAGCTCTGCAATGGTTCAATTGCTGCTGCTGTTATTGCTACATACGCACGTATACGTGATTTTATTTGTTGCTTGGATCTTACACTGCGGCTGCTGTTTCCTTTCATCTTGTATCTGAGCGATGCGCGTTGTTTGCAAAACGGAAATGAAAACCTTTTCAAATACAAAATTTTAACGTTCAGTTGCAGTTGGAAGTTCGTAGCGTGCAGTTGTGTTGGCTTGCTTGTGTGCGAGTGTGTGTCGAACATTTGCCGGCTTTGCTGTGAATGGTTTTTGCGTCGGCGGATAGTTTGAATTTCGCAGCGGATGTATTGCGAAGCGGTATTTAAGTGAAAAAAAATATTGAACTTTAATAAAAACCTTAAAAAAAACTGAAAAACTATTTACGAGTTTATTTGCAAGTTTTGATGTGTTTTGTGACAAAAGCTATCTTTGCCATTAGCTAAACAAAATTGGAACAAAATTTGTTATAAAAAAAAAAACAAAAAACTCAACTTTTGGTTATTGCTTAAGAAAAGTGATTACTCAAGAATTAAAAAAAAATATGTAATGTGCTAAAAACTTAACAAAGATCTTCAAAAATTCACTCAAATCTTTAAAAATGTACTCTAAATTTCAAGATATTTAACTGAACATACCTTAACCATTCGTCAGTAATAATTTGCAATTCCTCTATTTATGAAACTATAGAATAACGTCGTGAAATATCGAAATAATTCTTGGTCTAGACGGTATTTCCTAAAAATTCTTTCGTCCTATTGAATTCATTAAGTAAAATCTTTTGCTCTTTGAAGAAATGCAAAAAATTACTGTTAGTAATAACACAGTGCGACAGCCAAAATGTGATTAAGAAACCGACAAATGTTTTCGATTACTTTCGGGATTCTATTTATGAATCTGGCACCCAAATTTCTCGATCAGGTCAGGATGTTGAGAAAACCGGGATGCAAGGTCAAAAAATGCTCCTAAGAAAAATCAACTTGAAGCGTCAAAACTAAAAGAGGCACTCGGTTTTCGTCTGACGAAAAGATGTTTGTTATAAATTGGTAAAACTTTTCTTTAATACTTTCATCCCCCACCCCCTCTTTCAACCTTGTTTTACCATTTTAAAAACTCTTTATTTTAACATAACTACATTCTGCAAGCCACTGAGAAATTTAATATTATGTGTTGGAAACAATCATCCCCATAAAGAAACATATAGGGTCTTCGAACAACAACATTGCCGTTGATCCACCATATCCAAACAATAGCCCCCCTTATTACGAAATTATTTTTTTTTTAGTTCATCTACTGAGATTTGGACGAATTTTACTTCAATACATACAATATAAAATGACAATCGATATGTCTGTAAATTTTTTTCGCTACTGGTACCCTGAGGGCTTTATGGTTTCCCCTAAAAAAGTAATAAATAGTACTTTGTTCTACAATAAAACATATATCTCAAATTATAAAATAGTACTTCTCTCAATCATAAAAGGAACTTTCAAATGATTAGCTTAAGCAAAAACTAATAAACACTATATAAACTAATAAAAAACAAAATGAAGAGCAGAAGTATTTTTAAAAATGTTCTGTTTTTTTTTTAAATATTTATTGATAAAATAATTTAATTATCGTAGACTTATTCTACTAAGCTCTAGCATATATCCGCGAGCAAAGAATTTATTTTTTTCCAGCATACCATGACTCTAATGGATCTGTTATTTGGTGAAACAGCTTGCCATGCTCGTCTGACTCTGTCGGCCTTTGCTTTCGCAAGTATTCTAAATGATGAAGTTTGCAAAAAATATATTTTTAAGGACATATGCATGTTTATTTTTTTAAAAGCTTCCATCATGCTATCAACATATGCACACCAAATTTCACTTCTTTTTTTTCCAAGAGAATTATGTATTACGTCCTTTACACAGTCCCATGCTATTAATTCTTGTTCCTTCGACAGGTTTAAAAATTGCTCACATTTATTAACCGCCGAATGTCAGATCCAGTAAATCACCGATAAGTATAAAATAGTTATAACCACAAAGTAAGAGAGAAAAATGTTCAAACCTTCTTTTATTTTGGTCGAGCTTAATTTTGGAAAGATCTCATGCAGACGTTTTGCCGCTTCACCCTGTTTTTAATAGTTTTGATAAAATTTTTCCCACTTCCAAGCTTAATATGTAGCGGTGGCAGTAAGATTCTGGATTGAGGAACCAGTGTTTAGTTTATTACGTTTGCATTGCTTATATCAAAGGTTTGTCTGTACCCAATCACGTTTATTGTATTGGTTTCCAGAAAACCGAGAATTCCATAAACATAAGAAACACATATGTTTCGTGTAGCCTGTTTGTAACCCGTAAAGGATATTAATAACTTTGAGATCTGCACAAATCTTCCATACGTGCTCATCATATTTTGTGGCGTTTAATATATTTAATATTTTAATTCCACATAGTTATCCTTAGTGCAAGTACTTAATGCGACTGGGATTAAGCCTTAAGCCAAAACTTCAAAATTCAAAATTCAATAAGCAAGTGAATTGTCGGCAGCGACTTCAAACAAAACTTAAAAAAGATGCTTCGCACCTACGAAAACAGATGACTTTAATACTGGGTTCTAGAATGTTTACAGCTTTTAAATGATGTGCTAGAATCTCTGCTTTTCTATGTGACAGTTTAATTTATCTAAGAATCATATTTAATCGTGGTTTAGTTATTGGGATGTGTCCACACTATCAATTGTTGAAACTGAGAGTTCAGAAGTTGAAACTAAGAATTTTGGCACTGGTACTTCATCCGAATGTGATAATGTTTGCACACTTTTGTAAATTAAATGATTTCGAGACCGTCTGTTGTACCCTTTCGTTTTATTTACACATGTATAACAATTCTCTGTACAATGGGTGAGACCAAATCATTGGAACTCCATATGGCATAGACTTCCGAGTATCAGAAAGAGAATCTTTAAGATATTTATAGCACGTTGTACATATAATTGATGGTGCCCACGAAACATTCAAAATTACACCAATTTTTTCGTACATTTACTACTTATTCTATTGAAGAAGAAGTATTCTATTGCTTTTTTTTGGGGAATCCATAAAGCCCTCAGGGTACCAGTAGCGAACAATCTTTGCAGACATATTGATTGTCATTTTATATTGTATGCATTGAAGTATAATTCGTCCATATCTCAACAGTTGACATGATATAACTGAAAAAAAATTAATTTCGTAATAAGAGGGTCTATTGTTTGGATATGGTGGATCAACGGCAATTTTGTTGTTGAAGGACCCTATATGTTTTTTATGGTGATGATTTTTTGCTTTGGCTTGCGAAATGTATTGAGATATTACATTTCTCAATGTTTTGCAGAATAGAGTTATGTTAAAATAAAGAGTTTTTCAAAATTGTAGAAACAAGGATGAAAAAGGGGGTAGGTGATAAAAGTATTAAAGAAACTTTTTTATCAATTTATTATAAACATCTTTGTCTCAGACAAAAACTACGTACCTCTTTTCGCTTTGACGCTACAAGTTGATTTCTTTTAGAAGAATTGTTTGACCTTGGATCACGGCTTTCTCAAAATCCTGACGTGATGGACAAATTTGGGTGCCAGATTCCTTAATGGGAGCCCGAAAGTAATTGAAAACATTTATCGGTTTCTTACTCACAAAAAAAGTGTCTTATTGGTGCAGAATGTAATTATAAAAATTCAGTTCTTGAAATATATATATAAAAAATTAATTTTATTCAAAGATTTAAGAGTTATCTATAGAATTAATTAAATATTGTTTTCAGGCTACCATTACAGAAATTGCGTTATAAATAATATAGATGTGTTGCGTTGAGAGATGTGCACTGAACCAAATATTTACGTAAAATAATAAAAAATGTCTCTGTCCCAATAAATTTGGGATTCGATTCTTTAAATCAAGGAAATAGTTCTGACTTGCAAGGAACATATTCATTGAACTATTGTAAATATTGTTTGAAATCATAGTATTGTACATTAATTTAAAGAACGTTTTCTTTGGGGTATGAATAAGTTTCCACTTTTTTAGAAAATTCGTGCTTTCAAATTTCAATTAACGCGAATTCTTATGCAATGAACGCAAATTCCTAAACAATGAACAGTACCTACATTGAAAATAAATGAATCTAAGCGAATTTTTTCTTTGAGCCTATGAATTTCATTCTATCCATTCATTAAAAGAAATTTGTTGATTTTAAGATCAAAATTTGGTTCACTGTAAGTACTGGCATACCAGAATTTGGCCCAAAATGTTTTTCCAGAAAATTCACGAACTAAACAAAGTAACGTAAAAGTATCGTACAAATAATTTATAGCTTAAAAAGTTGACGATATACAAACTTTTTAATTATTCTAGATGTATAGCTAAGTCCATTTAGCTGAGTCTTTTTAATTTTAAAAGATGAAAGGTATATTTTTGAAAAATTACGTATGAACATTTTTGCTGAAAGCTATAGTTCAGCACAAGCACTGAGTTTTTCTTTATTTGCGTTAAAAGTTTTAATGAGGCATTAAGACATCAATACTTTTATGGAAATGGTTTTTGATGTCTGTGACAAAGTTGTATGAATTTACACCTTTGGTGTACAATTTTTTCTGTGTATAAATGTCACCGTTTTATTCCATGTTTATGAAGATTTTTTGTAATTTTTTTTGTTTCTTCATACTTCTTAATACTTCATAAATTGTTTATTCAGCAAAAATTTCCTGGTTGCATACCTAAAAGTTTCACTTACACCAAAAAGCTAACTTCTTTAAAAAAAGAGGAAAAAAAAAGTTTGTCCCAATAAAGTGATGGTTTCACGCTCTGTACGGCTTGTTGCATCATCATGCTGGAATCATTTAGCACTTAGAAGATTGATATTGAAGTTGGAAACCAAAAAGTGACGAACCATTTGCCTGTAACGCCCACCATTGACGGTAACTTTGGCTTCATCTGCAGCTTTGAAAATGTATAGACCAATGATGCCTTCGGTATGCAAACCACATCAGACAGTTACTTTTTCTACAAGTAAAGAATCCTGGAGAGTCTTTTCAGGATTTTTCTGCCAAACTTTTTTGCCAAATTTGGCAATTTTGCTTATTAATGCACCCGGTAAGCCAGAAATGTGCCTCATCGCTGTAGATGTTTTTACGGCAAAAATGCGTTTTAACTTCCAGCCCATTCACCATACGTACTACGCAATCGATGGTCTGATGGCTTTATTTACTGCACCATTAGTATTTTGTACGGTCGTACGCCAAAACCTAAAAAAAAGTAGGCAGTGGGGGACTGCCGACCGAAGTGAAAACTTAAAGCTATAAAATAACATAGCTGTTATGAATTTCCGAAGTAGCTGGAGTCGGCAAATCAGACGGGTTCTACTTTTCAAACTCTTTTTATCAATTTATATGTTATTGAATGTATTTTTAATTTATTTATTTACTGGAGCGTTGTACAATAAGAACTAAGTTCTTTTACAGTACGACAAAAATAAGAAATATGTGTAAATTAAATTAATTTGGTTAGACTATCGGTAATTGGTTCGGTAATCGGTTGGTAATCGCTTTGGTAGTCGGTAATCGGTTGGTAATTGCTTCGTTAATTGGTAACCGGTTGGTAATCGCTTCGGTAATTGGTAATCGGTTGGTAATTGCTTCGGTAATCAGTAATGGGTTGGTAATGGCTTCGGTAACCGGTTGATAATTGCTTCGGTAATAGGTAATCGGCTGGTAATCACTTCGGTAATTGGTAATCGGTTGATAATCGCTTTGGTAATCGGTTGGTAATAGCTTCATTAATCGGTAATTGGTTCAGTTATCGGTTGGCAATCATCGATAATAAACAAAAAAGATCACCAAACATGTTTGACTAGCATAACCACGACTTAAGCAATGCTGTACACAGAAATGAACAGCTAAAAGCGTAATGAAATCGCTAACAGCGTGATGATATCGCGAATCTATAGTTTTGATCTCTACCAAAAAGTACTTAACGCGCCTAAAGCACATTTTTTTTTCACTTCAAAAAAATAAAAACAAAATTCAAAATTGTTTTTTGATTTCCTCTCATATGATATGACACTCATTAGCAAAACTTGTTTCAGTTTTACTTAATTTTATCTATACCTCCCAAAAACATCATATTTTTGTTCAAACCCACCATATAATATAAACTTTTAAAACATGAACTAATCTGAAACACTGTATAGTATAAATTTTAAATATTTTTTTAAGAAACCACGAGCATTAATTATTTTGAGGTAACCAGCCAATTTTATTTTAATATGGAGCATTTGAGACTTGATATTATATATATATTTTCACTTTTAAATAAATTTTTTTTATATATGTAATTATAAGTAAGTTTAAAAATTTAAGATCAAAGTTTAGAACTTTTGCGCTGTTGTTCAATGAAAGATTTTTTTTATAAAAATTTACACATAAAACCACTTGAGTAATAAAAGTTTTAAAAATAGAACTGTGCAAACTTTATAACACAACCTAAATACTTCCTATCAAAAGTCGTTGATGTTAAAAATTAGATAAAAGCAATATAATAACATTAAATAAAACTCCAGTTTATCAGTGTCAATGAACAATAACAGCTTAACTGTTATTTTAGTGTTTTCAGAAATCTTGCCTGAAAGTCTGCAATAGCCATATATGTAAGTACTATGAATAATTTTTGGGTTATTGTGTGATTTCTTTGGGTAGGATCACATCTAGAAGATTTTGTATGAATACAAATGTTATTGCCACAGATATATTCATCATCTGTGTGTTTAGGTAGACATCCCAATAATTGGTATGGCAAACATTGCAAATCTAAGATAATATAAATAATAAAAAGTGAACTTAATTGAGAGCAATTCTCAATCTTATCTTATCGTAGAGATAAGCGATAGCGTATGAAACAGCGTCTATGACCATGACCGAGTCTATAATGATAAGTAACAATAGTGAGACTGGTGCAGAGACTGAAACTAGTGAAATTCCATTAAAATGCAATGCAACCAACAATGAAGCGAACAATACGAAAAGTTCAAATGTCAACAACAACAACAGTGCAAGATCAAGTAGCGCCAGCAGCGCTGCAGCAATAACAGATCATGTTGAGATGAGAGAGCAGCAATCTTCATCAGTAGCAGGTGCAAATTCTTCACCACCCAAAATCTATGGTTGGGGAAATATTCAGCCGCAGTTTCTGCAACGTTTTTGCACAGCAAAATGGGCTCTATTTTGGCTCTGCTGGGGTGGCGCAATGCAAGGTAAGCATATATAACGCAATTTAGGCATGCAAGTAGCTATCTTAAGTCACGTGACGATAACATAAGTAATGTTGCATTAATTACTGAAGCGTGTTCCAGTAGCAACAAACAACAACAAACAATTGAAATCATTTAAATTAATGTTCTTCTCAAATTTAAGCACAGACAACACATTCCCACACTTTCTCATGAAACGCGATCCGAAATGTGGGCACACTTCTGAACTCAGAGCCAGCGAAGAGTTGTTGTTTTTGCAGATATTATCACTGTTCAAAGTGTGTGGGCGGTAATTGTTGTCCATTTAGTGAAGAAGCCATGAATAATAAGTAGTTTTATTTGGAGTTTATTTTAACACCGTTGCTATATTTTTTTTATAGGGGCTAAAAACTGTTGAAGAATATAAAAAATTTTTTGAATTCAGCAAACAATATCATACTTTTACAGATCTAGTTTAATTTTATTTTTTAAGCCTATTTTTCTAAACAAAGAAGAGATAAATATTGTTTCTCTGAACTTAAAAATTTTTTTTTTATATATGCATATGTCTAAACAGGGCCGTATGTAGACTATTTGACGCCCCAGGGCAAGGAAAATAGATCGCTCCTTTTTTAACATAGAATAAAAAAATAAAAGTTTATATATCAGTTATAAGTTTATATATCTCAAAAGCTGGGTCGCACTCGGAAATATTTAGCGGAAGGCTAGAAGTCGTTTTAGCTGCTTGTTGATTTTATCTGTTTTTCGGCTTTTAAGTTGAAATAATCGAAGACCGTTTATCCTAGAGAAAAGTTTTACAAGACTAAATTAAAGACCGAACAATTTTTCGTTAGATGAGTTCAAGAATTCCAATAATAAAAGTGTTATAACAGGAAATATTCCGTAGAAACTTCGAAGTTTTCGAACTTTTTTTATTTTTACGCAAATAACTCAAAAATCGTTTATTTTGTAGAAAAAAATATTTACATAAAAAGTAAGGAACATACAAATTTGCATCGTTTCAGTCACAAAATTAAATTATATACTAAATAATAGGTGTAATATTTAAAAGTCAAAAACATGGATTTTTTAAAAAAATTTTTGTAGAAAACCTAAAAATTGGTTCAGGGTTTTTCCAATTATCCTGGAAAAAGCTGAGAATCCTTCTAATCGCTTTATTAGATCTTTAATAAAGGAATTTAAGGTTTGTCTTATTCTACCTAGTGGGAGGTCTACAGATGTATGTCATTTTAAAACTAAAAAAAAGATTAACAAAATTAATGGATCTTGTTTGATATACGGCCAGGGCATTGCTCGAACATAGTATTTTCATTTCGCAGAATTTTTTCTACAAATTAACAAACGAACAAAATATTAACTTCTACTTTCTACTAACGAACGAACCACTATTTTCTCCGAACGAATGAATGAATGAACAACTATTTTCCACGAATGAATGAACGAAAAACTATTTTCTACGAACGAACGAATGAACAACTATTTTCGACGAACAAACAAACGAACATATATTTTCTTCGAACGAACGAGCGAACAAAATATTTATTTTGTTTCCCTACAAAAGCGAAAAAGATATAGCGGACAAACATTTCGACGTAATTTGCAAATTAACTGTTATAAATAGCACGGACTTAGAAATTATTTGTGATTCAACTAACGAACATGTATTTTCTACGAAAGAACATTTATTTTCCACGAACGAACAAAATATTTTTATTTTTTCAACGAACGAACAAACGAACGTTCGTGCAAGGTTCTGTATACGGTGTGAAAAAAATTTGGCATTAGATAAATTTCCTTATTGTTTTAGCAACTCAAATCTCAGTTAACTGACGAGTTAACTTGTAATTATCAGTTAACTTGTTATATGCAACTAGCCGTTAAGTGCTTATCCAAGAATCTTTTCTTGTTAGTAATGAAAAGATTTGCAACATTATAATTACAACACAATACTATCATAAAGGTTTACGCTGAAATAATGGAGTTAAATCATTTGTTAAATATTAATACAAATTAATAAATACTTAATTTCTTAATACATAAAACAAAATGTATTTAGCATATTTTTTCCGCCTTTATCATTTTACCGCCCTGGTCAATACCCACCCTCACCACCCCCCCTCCCCCCTTTGTAATGCGGTATCTTAAGGTCATTACCATTTTTTCAGTAATAAATTTCATTATTTCCATTTCTTTGACAAATAATAATGGATAAAGTCAATTATATTCGTATTATCTATCTTTATCTTTACTATTATATAAAATTGAAGTGCAAATTTTTGTTTCCAGGTAAACTCCAAAAGTACTGAGCCGATTTTTATGGAATATGTTTTAAAATGTCATATTTGTGCTACAGCGTAGTATAGAGGTATTTTCCTCTCGAAATATTAATAATAAGAATATTACATTAGAGCGCAAAGTTTTTTGAAAAATCATCCCCGATGCCACGCATTGCTTGATCATTTTCTTTTCACGCGTTTGTGTTGCGAGAGTTTCAATTAACTTCCTGTTGCTCTCTACTCTTCTCTTTTTGTGCTCAGCTAACACATATGACAAAATCGTAAAATCTCAATTTTGCAGTGAGTTTGGTGGCACCGGACTAAATTATTCGGTAATTCCAAGTCCAGAATCAGATTGTTCACAAAATTTAACATCGAAATAAATGGTGTGTTTTTGTTTTTTGCAAACCCATATGCATAATTTCTTATTTTAAAAATATAATATATAAAATCCCAAAATAAATCGAATTTTCGAGCAGAACCGGGCCAGTTTCGACAATTTTTGAAGTTTTAATAGCTCAAATTACTTCATTCGCGACCATCACTTAAAATTCCGAGGGGCACGCAGGATCCCAAATATTAAAGCATTCGTACGCTGTCTAATACAATATATAAATTTATTAAATAAAAAAAATTTTATTTTACTTGAAATACACTTTGCGGTGCTCCACTTTGGCGGTACGCACAAACTAATGATTTTACGAAAAAAAAAGTTATAACATGAATTGTAGGGAATTTCTCTAGTTTAATTTGGTACATATATGTTTTTATCGTAAAATGAGTTGGATATTATCGTGATATTAGCAAAAAACTGCCTTTAGCCGCCATTTTTCCAATATGGTGGCTCGAGCGGCAACAATATGAGGTGGCAAAGTTGAAATTCGAAATCTATAAAATGCACCCATTTTCAAAACTCCCGGAAAACTTTCCAGGTAACCTCGTTTTTTCCCCCAAATTACTGTTCTATTCAAGCCATACAATTATATTTTTTATTTATATTCTAGGAACTTTTTGAACAACCTGTATGTGTGATCCGACGCAAATAAATCGTTTTTCATGGCCAAATGTTCATGCAATATCTTAGTTATGCTTGTCATATTTAAACCAAAAGATGCCTCAATTTCAGAGTATATCACATCAGTTTACACACAGCATCGATGTTTTCTGGCACAGAGACCGATTTTGGATGACCTTAACGGAATTTGTCCTGGAGCGAACATAGGCTGCGATTGAATTAGTTTTATCAGTTTTTACAGTGCTGTATGATAGTGCTTTATCACCGTATAAAGAATTAATGTCAATACATTCTTATCTTAATAAACCACGTCGAAAGCTATGAAAAATAATCGCACGATAATGTTCACTAGCTAATTCCATTTTTTGCCGTTCATCGCTCTGAAATGGTTAAATGTTCTGAAAAAGGGTATGTTCAACAATGGCACGTTTCTAATGGAAACATCAGATTACTTGCTCTTTACTGTTTCCAAGTCCAGATATATATATATATCAACTTACGTAAAAGGGTGTTTCAGATAGACCCCAAGTTCTGAAAAATGTTTTTTTTTTTAAAACGAACCAGGCAACAATCTAAAAAAGGTTTAAAATTTTGTTATGCTAGATTGGTCAAATCTCACACTGTGCAATGGTTTTTGATTCCTAACAATTGAGTAACAACAAAAGAAAAAATAGCTTTTCGTAGGTTATGCTACGAGAAATCCATTGGTGAACTTAGTTTTTTTTTTATAGAAAATGATTTTCTTTTTGAAAACTCGCTTTAGTTTAACCGCAATACTGTAATATAAAAAAAAAAACAATAGAAAAAACAAATTTCTTATGAAGCAAGCCAAAATTGGACCTCAAACTTTGTTCTCAGTTTGGAATCGTAAACATAAGAGTGGGATAAAGTACGACTTTATACAATGTTCGCAATCTTGTGCATGGTAGAATATGTGGGTAAAATCGATTAAAGGCTTAATTAACAAGAAACAACAACAACACATAGCGTTGTTTTAGAATTTGAAGGATGAAATCATGAAAAAACCGGCCCCATTTGAAGAAGAAAAAAAGTAATGTGTCATCAAGGCAACTGTGTCACAAGTCCACCATCACCGCATTATCCAAATCTGGCCACTAGTGACCTTTTCCTGTTTGCAGACCTCGAATGAATGCTCGCTGGAAAGAAATCGCTGAAACTGAGGCATACAGGATGAATCGGATAGCGAGGTCAATCCGAAAGCTGGTGATTCCTTCGATCAAGACAAGAAAAAAATCGTATGGGAAGGGGAGGTCTATTCTCACTCCCCTCCTAGTTATAAGTCAATGTATGTAAAAAAGTCGAGTTTTAAGGCATATCACTTTTTACGCAATAACTTTAAAAATATGAAAATTTTTATCTAAAAAAATTTATTTTTATTACGTTGTTTTATACTCTTAAGTATTCTCTAAAATTGTTTCATGATTTTGGAGTTTTAAGTTTTGCTCAAAATACCTATGTAAAGCAGAAAAGCTCACATTGATATGTAAACAAAAGAAAGCAAAATTTATTATCACTAGTGCTGTTCACAATCAGGAGAAAATAGTCTTGCATCATAGCATTTGCAAAATGGTAGAGTATATTTTTACACTACACTAACAAAATATACAGAGATGCATTTATAAATAAAAAAAAAAAACGAATTAAACGAAGAAACACAATAGAAAACTTATTAGTCAGTCAGTAATCAGCTGTTAATTTCGTTATTTGCAACAAGTATCGCAAAGTAAACCGAAAAAGACCGCTCACGATTGATGGCAAATTTTTACAATTGCATAAATTTGCAATGTGAAATACCCAAGATTGTAAATAGCCCTACTGTGATGTTTTTGTTGTGCGATCGACAGAATAAGAGTGAAATTAAGATACTTCATTACCGTTATAAATACTTAATTTTTATTTTATTTTCGTACGACTCGTCACTTCTTTCACATGATCTGTTGAAAAATATATTTTTTGAGTTTGATGAACTCTTATTTCTTTAACGTACAAGGAAACATTAATTGATTTAATTCTTTTTTTTTCAAACTGTTAAATTCAATTTCAAAACCTGGTCTTAAGTTAACATCAAAAAGTGATGTTGCCTTAAAATTCGATTTTTTTACATACTTTTACTCATAACTAGGAGGGGGATGAGAACAGACCTCCCCTTCCCATACGATTTTTTCTTGTCTTAAACCAAGAAATCACCAGCTTTCGGATTGGCCTCGCTATCCGATTCACCCTGTATTTTGAAGCTAAAAAGAAATCGTACTATAAAAGTGATATCGTAAAATTGCATGACCGCTATAAGCGTTATATCGCGCTCCAAGGCAATTATGTTGAATAATAAAATCGGATTTTACACAAAAAATGTGTTTTACTATGGTACGATTTTTCCAGCCCCACTGTTATCTTTTATTTTGCAGTTATAAATGGCATACAAATGTAGACCGCGCGATCAATTATGTCACATTTAGGTACGTGACTGAAGGGTTAATTTGCCATATAAGATCTTTCTGCAACATAAACGATCTTGGAGTTATAAGAATGTGTAAAATCTCAATGCAATTTCAAAATCTTTCCGACCTGACACAAAAAATTTCAAATGCACGGGTTTGAATATAGGCAGTTGTTCGGTGATGCAAATTTTAAAATAATGATATTATATTAATAATGAAAAGTGTTGAAAAGGGTTCAAAATTTACAAAAAAAGAAATGAAAAGATACTGCAAAAATATATGTGTTAAGCTTAATCCAGTTAATAAAAACTTTTTTCTTTTTTTATAATTTTTTATAATATATAATCTTTAAGCAAAGTCTTAAAGCTATAGAGTAGTTTTCCTATAAATGTCCCTTGAAGCTAAATTTGTTATTTGATTGTAATATTATTATATTTAAAGTAATAGAATAATAGGAGTATTCACGATGTGGTGTATTTTTGATAAACTTTTACAAAATAGATCATATTTACAACACATTGTGAACTTACTTTCAGTAAATTCTGGTATTTTTGCGGAAATAATTTTGCTTATAGTTTTTTTGAAAATAACATCCTAAGCCAAGTGAAAAACTTACAGCGCAGCCAGTCTTTTGCCTACACAAATAAATTTGTAAAGAATTAAATAGGGTTTTATCGTTGTATTTTTTATTAGGGTTGTATTTTCGGCTACGTGTATTTTGTTTTTGCAAATTTACAAAATTTACTACAATTAACAAATTTATCAAAAATACACAATACAAGGGCAAATACACCACATAGTGAATACCCCTAATATTAATGACTTTCACATAGAATTTAGTAAACTGTTGCTCATACTTCCATTTTAAAATCCAGTTTATAAGTTTAGCTAATATGCATTAATATATCCCAATAAAGTTACTTCATACTTTTTTATAACTGAAGACATTAATGATTGAAGGTGATATGTTGCAATTATTTAGTTTCGAGAAAATCGAGTTCAAAATCTATATTTAATCAAACTTTGTCAAGCATCAAAATGGTTATTTTAAGTTTTAAAAATGTTTTTATGCACATAAGACCTTCATTAATGCTTAGAACACAAAAAAAAAAAAAAAAAAATCCAAAGATGCGACATATCACCTTCATTCATTCATGTCTTCATTTATGTTACATATTGCATGTACAATAAAAGAAAATAATTTTATATTTTTTTTTTTACTGATTCATTCCAAATTCTAAAAATTTTTTATGATTGTGCAACTTATGTAATAAAATAATAAAAATTTTTTGACTGTGCTCTAGGGGGGGGGCAACTGACTCAACCATCTTTCCTCCTGTGGACGCCCATGTATGAATCTAGTGCTTTTATTGCATTAGAAATCTCTTCATACGTCAGAGCTGTTAAGAACAACCGTGGCATTTGAGAGTAGAAACATTAGATTAGGGGTATTCACGATGTGATGTAGTTGTGATAAATTTTTACAAAATTTACACCTTGTTGTGAGCGAGCCTTCAATAAAGTCTTGTATTTTTATAATCACCTAATTTGTGTATATACTTAAGTTTGGAAATATGAGTTGAAACGCCTAAAAAATAATGAAAAAAACACAGGTGCGTCATTGGACACACGAGAGAAGCGAAGCTTTTTCGCAGTTACATAGATTTGATAGCTTAATAACTTTTCTTTTTAATAAATTAACTTTTAAAATCAAAAATTTAAAATAACATAAAATAAATAACATATATACAGAAAACATATTTACTGTTTTTTTTATTGTTGAATGTCAAATTTCCACGCCAATTACATATACGGGCATATAATGCCAGCGACTCTCCATTTTGACTCTTCACACATGGTTGTGAACTTGGCTGCACTGACTCATGCATGCGTTTGTTAATTCCATATTTATTGATATCTAATTTTTGACACTTAAAAAAGCACTTGTCAACGCACTTGTCATAGAGTGTAAATTATTATCTGGCATGTGTTAACAGTTATTTCACTTAAAAACAAAGAAAAAAAACTCTGTTAACCTCTGTTAACACATGCCAGAGATTTAGCAGAGTTGATGCAATCTCTAGATAATAATTTATAGTCTTTGCCAACAGCACCACAAACGCATTCACAATACAAACAAACCGATGCTGGAGACATCTTGTGGCAAATAAAAGCAAATTTTTGATAGTTGTAGCAAATACACAATCCTCTATCTATTGATAGATGGTGACGATCTACTGCAGCATAGCTTCTGTTATAATTAGCATTGAATTAACAACTATTTCTAAAAAGTATTTGTGGCCTAGTGGATTGTGCGTTGGATTCTCGTATAAAAGGACGTGGGTTCGATCCCACGGGCCGGCCGAAAATATTTTTAGTATTTAATATTAAAGTACTCGTATTAAATTTTCTTGTTTTAATAAGCACTAGCAACAAAGAAACCATCAAATTTCCAAGAAAAAATCTGTCGAAAATTTTTCAGATTTCACTTCAAGCAAATCACAGAACGAGGAGTAAAAAGCTTCGCTTCAAAAATTTGAACAAAACACTAATAATATTAAATTTTCTAAATAAACTCACTTCGCAGCCAGAAGCTTCCTCGATGTTGAGTAGAAATGCTTTTGCGATCAGCTGATCATATACACAACGCAATTTACAAAGAATACAATAGGATTTCGTCGTTGTCTTTTTGCTGCAGGGTTGTATTTTGAACACTGTGTATTTTGTTTTTGTAAATTTACAAAATTTACTACAAATATCAAATTTATCAAAAATACACAACACAAAGGCAAATACAACACATCGTGAATACCCCTATTGAGTAGTAGGCAGTAGTTGACATCCTTAAATGATCATGAGAGTTAGAAGAAATAATACAACTTTTAAACATAGACAAAGGATATCCGATCGATTTACGCTTCACGTAAATGAAGTCAAAGAATTTTTTGGGCCTAGGACAAACACAATTAAAACTTTATATTAATCTCCATATCCCAAGGTTAAAATCCTGCCCACGTCCATGAAACCAGATATAAGATAATTTATTTTCAGAAACATGTTTTTCTGCCTCTTAAGTTAAAACACTTTGCAATCTTGACGTCACTGATCAGGTATCTATGCTTATCATTTTAAATGCATTCATTCATCAGGACATTTTCTGATTGACATTTAAAAGGAACTTTGACAAAAAAAAAGTTCTGTACAATTTGGAAACACTAATTCGTAAATAAATGTTACTGCTTTTTCGAAAGACTTTTTAGGTTTATCATAATAAATTCTGCAACTCAATTAATGCTCAATGTTAGAGTGCGTGCATCCTTACTCTAAGCTAAGCCTGGGAACTCCATAGATCACTGAGCGCTCTCTGAGTGTAACTTTTCACATGCACACAAAGCTCATAACACAAGAGAATATAATCCATGCGTTCGCTGA
Source organism: Coremacera marginata (assembly GCA_914767935.1). Lineage (NCBI taxonomy): Eukaryota > Metazoa > Arthropoda > Insecta > Diptera > Sciomyzidae > Coremacera > Coremacera marginata. Next base: position 139,856,874 of record OU612045.1, read on the forward strand.
CGGTAATGCTGTAATGATCTACGTCGCTTTGCGCTGCAAATTGTACGAGCTCAGTGTGCGCGATTTGACAGCACACCAATACCAAGAAGGCAAAATAAAATGTGACTGTGTTAGGATGCCCAGGCCTGCTCTAAGCCCTTATATTTTCCTATTGCTAAAAAAAAACTTTGACTGAGCTTCTTATGATCAATTGTGTTGTGCGTTTTGTGAAAAGTTTGAACACAAATGATAGAGAACTGGACCTATAGTTTTATGCCGACTCCGAACGGCTTATGCTCTCAAGAAGCTTTTCATGGCAATTTTTACTCTCTGAGGTTTGCCATTGTCTGCAGGGAAGTGACGGCCGAACAGAAAAATTAATTCAATTGAAAAAACATTCTGTGTCAAATGAGATTTGAACCTGGGTTCTATCACATACAAGCCACACACCTCAACCATTATGCTATGGCCGCCAAATAGTAAACAATAAAATTAAAACAATAAAAATGGGCTCGTTACTTTTAAATATATTTGAAAAGAAAATAAAAATGATCATAAACCTGAATTAAAATTAAGTCCATTGGCTTTTACTATGAATGAGTAAATAAGCTCAGTTTATCTCCAGTTTCCAACACTGACATTTGAAATGAAAATAGTTGAAAAACCTTTTTGTGCAAGTACCGATATCTCATCATCCACTTATTATACTTAAATAAATGTTCAGTCAATTCAAATGCAACAAAATAATTGTCAGCATGTAGCCGATTAATTCGACATAAATAAGTTTTGTTAAAAAAAAAAAAATGATTTAAAATATTGCAATAAATAACCGCATTTTGACGATTTATAAAAATGTTTAATATTTTCACATGCAATTCTCTATTTTTTGTGTGTGATACCTCAGCAGTGCAACAACAACAATAATAACTGCAGCGCGCACAGCAACATGTCAATAAATCAGTTTTTCAAATGAAACCCAAATCAAATGGGGGAAAAATATGAACTTTTGTTTGGAAGCAGCATGTTTTTTCATACTGTTTGGATTTGAGTAAATAAACAACGCATTCATTAAGTTGAATAAAAAGAGGCCCAACGAGGACGTCACGCGGTCCCAGCCAGGCAAACACTTGATGCACTACTGAATGCCACTCAAAGGATGCACAAATTGAGGACATTTTATGAGCATATTTTTTGATTTTTTATTCATGCTATTCAAAGCAAAAAATATAACGGCACATAAAATAAAAAAGATTGGTGAATAAGAGGAGCATGTGGGGGAGGGAGACTTGTTCGTTTGGCTATTTAAAATAAGTCACTTCCGGTTGAATGCAGGACATGCAGAGCACCTAGTTTTAAAAATAGCGCCAGAGGGCAGCTGAAATCGGGTTTAGCTATTTGAGCAGCAATTTTCAACACAATTAAAACTTCAGCTGATGTTGTTGAGGATATAAAAAAACAACACTTTACAAAAAGGAGCTAAACAACCCACAACGTGCACTGCTTGCTTTCTTGGTTTACTTTATGCAAATATCTCGCACGGTGGCTGATTAATATTTTCGGTCACGTGCCTCAGCTCAGCTGTAATGAAATCATTTATAAAGATTTATTGCCAAGTGAGAGCGTGCAATTTATATGTTGTCATCAGCAAATTTAGCACCAGCAGCAGCAGCAGCAGCAACATTGAAGCATAATAAACTTAAGTGCAGCAGCACGAGTTGCTGGCAACATGCAACAGATGCTCACAATCATCGCTGCACGTAGTGTTGCTGCCACATGCATGCCGCGTTTAAATGCTGCAGGATATTTAAAGAGTGCGCTCGAAAATAAAACAACAACAACAGTAGAGCAATCTCTTGAAGTGTCATGCAAGTTCAGTAAAAAGTGCAGCATTTTGCTGCCAGAACCGCAACTGTCGCGAAGCACTGCTTATACATTAATTTTTCCTGCATCTCATGGTTTCACATGTTGAGACCTTATTATTATTTGGAATATTTTTTATTTTTCGGTTTGTTTGCTTCCTTACTCGGCCAAACAGTCAACCACAACTTCAAGCATGCGGAATAAGTGTCCGTCGTTTAACGTGCTTTGCGCAGCGTGTGAAAATGACGCGACGTGGCTTAAGGACGAAATCATTTCACTGGAAAGCAATTATTACGCGAATGCATGCAAAGTGTACCAATCTTGAGAACGGGCTAAATATTTACATAAGTAGTTGTATGTTTTTGAATGCATCTGAGTTGGTCGTTGTTGATTTACAGGATTTCAGCAATTTATGTCCAGACAACATGTTCAGCTTTAAAAGCTACCAAGTCTACCCATCGAAACACAAGGGAAGGTTTGACCAAAAGTTTTCGGATTAATATTTTTTTTAATAAATTTTTGTTTTCGAATTAAGAGTTTCTTTGGGTTATGTGAAAAAAAATTATAGATTGCAAAAAATTTCAATTTATATAATTTTAATACCGATTGCTATTGGTAAAAATTCTTAAAATAATTCTTAAAAAAAATATTCTTTTTGGACCATATTCGAGATCAGAAATGATCCACAAATTATACTTTTCGTACATACCATAATATACAGGGTTGTCAATATTCGAAGCGCCCATCTGAAAAAGAAAACAATTTATCGTTTGTATGAAACTGAAAATCCACAAGAGATTCAAGAGGTACCTCTTCATGATGCAAAAGTCACAGTTTGGTGCGGCGTTTGTGCTAAAATGCTCATTGGGCCGTTCTTTTTCGAAGATGATAATTGTTGTGTCCGCTCCGTGTAAAGAAAACGCAAGTTTATAAGTTTTACTATTTTACTTTATAAACTATTTGTAAGATGGTGAACATAAAACCGCGTGCTAGCAATTGCTTACAACAAGAGAATAATAATCTGTCATTTTAGCAGCGTTGCCACACGTTTGTTTTCCTTAACCTAAGTAAAGTTACCATATCATGGATATAACAATAATGGCCATAGAGTTACTGTCAATCAGGAGCGTTATCGCGATATGATAAACAATTTTTTCATGCCAATCGTTCGTCGAAAGCGTATCAGGCACTACTGGTTTCAACAAGACGGCGCGCCACCACACACAAGCCGCACAACAATCGATTTTTTGAAATGGGCGCTTCGAATATGGACAACCCTGTATATAAATTCTGACTATGAAATGAGCCAGCTTACTACAATTGGGTCAAATGATCATCCTCCATCACGACAATGCGAACTCCCACAAATCAGCTCAAACAAAAAGCATTTGAGCATTCAAAATGTGGAACTGATAGGCCATCCATCTAACCCAATGACTCCTTCTTGTTCTTTCACATTAAGAAAAAACGTGGAGGTCGTTGATACCTTCAAAACTTGGTTTCGATGTACCGAGAAAAAAAAATCAATTGTTAAATCACCTAAGAAGGCTAGTGAAGAAAGAATTGCATGGAAATTATAAACTTATGTTTATTCACTCAAGCAATTTATTGTTTAATAAATTGCTTTGAAAGCACATACTCCATACCCTGCAAAAAAAAAGTATTTGATTCAGCTTGGTTCAAAATCCCAATACATACAAAATTAAAAAAAGCTATTTCCGTTTTAAGTTTTGAGCTATTTTCTGAAAAAAAACACAGGTGCGTCGTTGGACACACGAGAGAAGGGAAGCTTTTCCACAGTTTCATACATTTTATAATTTAATGGTTTTTTTTTGGAATAAAATAACTTAAGTAAATTAAAAAACACTCGTTTTTTAACACCAGAAAAATTTTGACATTTCATTATTATTTTATTTATTTTATTACATGTCACATTCATTGTAATTTTTAGGCACTTCTGGGCAATTGTTAATTTCCCTATACACTATGCAAAATTCAAAAATAAAACAATAGCATGTACCAACAACAACACAAACGCGTCCACATCTACAAAAAGAAAAGAAAAAATATATTTCTTCGCCCGCCGTGGGAATCAATCTTGGACGCTCCGATACATAGTCCATCGCTCTACTCACCGATCCAAACAGCCTTGTTACGCACAGTCATTGATTTAATATTAGATATAACTGCAGCCATGATAACATATGCTATATAAAGAGATGCAGTATCACAATAATCTGTTGATATTCATACAACAAAAATCTATTAATAGAATATAGTGTTGTGCTGCAGCATAGCTTCAGTTGTAATTAATATTGAATCAATGCCTCTGCATAATGAAGGAGTTTGGGTCGATGGGTAGTGTAGTAAACTCTTAACCGGTAGGTGTGGGTTGAGTCCCCACGGCGGACGAAGAAATGATTAAATGTTCTTGTTGTAATAAACGCAAGCAATTTCTCGGAAAAACGGTGTCGCAAAAGGAAAAGGGTTGTGTCGATTTCACTAAAAAAAAAAAAAATCACAGAAGGCGTAAGAAGCTTCGCTTAAAAAAAAAAAAATTAAAAACGAAAACTCGGAAAAATGTTATAACTGTTGAACCTTAACAATTTTTTAAATCATGTATAAATTACCAAATATTTAGTTTAATTATTGCCCAAATAGAAATTGACAAGTTAAAATGTAAAACTTAGGCGTTATAATGAAGAACTTGGAAGGCTGAAAACTGCCAAAGCCAGCTTATAAATTATACTAGTTTTTTTGTTAATTTTTGTTCCAACAAATGCGAAAGTGTATTGGCCATCTTGGAGAATATTTCCACTGATTAACCATTATTATTGTCATTGTAAGGCTCAAGACATAAAAGGTAGCAGTATTTATCAGGTTGGCAACTAAGTAATTGCCGAATTTTTTTAGAAAATAAAAGACAATTTTTTCATGGAAAGAAATAACTTTATTCTGCAATGTATTGCCCATTTTGAGCAATGACCTTTTGCCATCTTTCAGGCAGCATCACAATTGCAAATGTTTTTATCAGCAAAAAACTAAACCAGGTACGATTTGACATCATCATTATTATTGAAATTTTTACCATTCAAGGGGTTTTGCAAAGATCGAAATAAAAATAATCAGATGGTGCAAGGTCAGGACTATATGGTGGATGTGGCAAAACCAAGCTCCAATAATTTTTGCCGAGTGAGCAAAGATATGTGTGGCCTTGCATTGTCATGGTGAAATACAACACCTTTTCGATTTGTCAATTCGGACCGCTTTTTTTCAACTGCATTGTTCAATTTTGTTAGTTGTTCAATGTAGACAAAAAAAGAATAGTTAACTTTTTTTATTTCTTTTACAAAAAAACCGGAAAAAACTTAAGCATACACCTGCTATTTCCAATAATGAACATAACACTGGTAATGATGTGTGTGTGTGATTAATTTTTATGGACACTGTATTGTAAAATTTGGCTCCAGTGGCAATGGTAATAATAAAGGTAATGGTATGGTAATGGTATGGTAATGGTATGGTAATGGTATGGTAATGGTATGGTAATGGTATGGTAATGGTATGGTAATGGTATGGTAATGGTATGGTAATGGTATGGTAATGGTATGGTAATGGTATGGTAATGGTATGGTAATGGTATGGTAATGGTATGGTAATGGTATGGTAATGGTATGGTAATGGTATGGTAATGGTATGGTAATGGTATGGTAATGGTATGGTAATGGTATGGTAATGGTATGGTAATGGTATGGTAATGGTATGGTAATGGTATGGTAATGGTATGGTAATGGTATGGTAATGGTATGGTAATGGTATGGTAATGGTATGGTAATGGTATGGTAATGGTATGGTAATGGTATGGTAATGGTATGGTAATGGTATGGTAATGGTATGGTAATGGTATGGTAATGGTATGGTAATGGTATGGTAATGGTATGGTAATGGTATGGTAATGGTATGGTAATGGTATGGTAATGGTATGGTAATGGTATGGTAATGGTATGGTAATGGTATGGTAATGGTATGGTAATGGTATGGTAATGGTATGGTAATGGTATGGTAATGGTATGGTAATGGTATGGTAATGGTATGGTAATGGTATGGTAATGGTATGGTAATGGTATGGTAATGGTATGGTAATGGTATGGTAATGGTATGGTAATGGTATGGTAATGGTATGGTAATGGTATGGTAATGGTATGGTAATGGTATGGTAATGGTATGGTAATGGTATGGTAATGGTATGGTAATGGTATGGTAATGGTATGGTAATGGTATGGTAATGGTATGGTAATGGTATGGTAATGGTATGGTAATGGTATGGTAATGGTATGGTAATGGTATGGTAATGGTATGGTAATGGTATGGTAATGGTATGGTAATGGTATGGTAATGGTATGGTAATGGTATGGTAATGGGATTTTTAAGGGTTGGTGATATTATGGTAATGGTATGGTAGTGGTATGTTTCTTATATTTTCTATTTTATTCACGAAAGTGGAACCTTCAGGGTGGAATCTACCGCGCAGGTAGTAGTGTACGGATCTTCTTTTTGACTACTTTATTAAAAACAAAAGTTGGATAAGTGATGGCCAAACGCACACAGCTTAAGACACTTCGATGTATATGGCTCGTTTGAATGTGAAAGCATTCTGAAGACTTTAATATATTTTAAAAAACCGCCATAATTTACTTGAACTGATAGATAAATTATATGCTAAATTGTTTTATAATAATTTTACCGCACAGTCTATTACTGGTAAAATTTACATAAGAAAGAAAATAAGTATAAAATTCGACCGTTATAAGCTCGTTAACTACGACAACAATAATTGTTTATGTGAATGAATGCTGCGGTTTTTAAGTAGCAAATGTTAACAAATATAACGGAACTACACATCGCTTCTTGACGCTATGCATTTGCGTGTATAAGATCAAGCAGGAAAAGCGATGTTACTCTGTCTATTTGGGGTCTATCTACTTTTTAGCAGCGCTAGAGTTCTTACACCCAAAAGCTCTTCGGTCGGGAGATCATTTTGGACATAGCTGTATTAGAAACGTCTCTAAAAATAATTTTGACTAATATTAATTTACATATTAAAAAAAAAAACAATATTCAATCGCGAATTTGTCGGTGGTTACTGTTAAAACATGATATAATTAAAGAGTTATCTGAACAACATTGAGCGGAGACTCAGTTGTCAAAAGACATCAAATTACTTGTATTGATTTGGACAACTCTGACTCAGAGAACAAGAAGATGATCAGATACGAGACTACCTTCTTTATTCTACCATGTGTTAAACTGACTCATAACCAAGTAAGTTGACCATAACTATTTTTCCATACCGCAAAGTTATGTGTAGTGCCTGACTGAAACTGCAATTTTGGCCGAAACTGAAACCATTCGTAAATCAAAATATTACTTGCATTTAATTGAATTTGTTGGTCATGGCTGCGTGCGCCAGCACTTATTCTTGCATATATAAATACAAATGTAAACACCAAAAACTTATTTTATTCTCACTACCAGTTAACGTTTGATAAGCACTCGCCTTAAAGTACTATAATTGAATTAGCTACGGTATAACATGGAACAAGATTACTAAGTTGACATCTATTAAACCATGTAATAAAAACTCATACAAAAGAAGGTGGGGCGTTTATTGTATTGAACTCACCCCTCCGAAGGACTTAAATGTTGAGTATGAAAATATAAGACTGATTGTCTAATGCTCACAATAAAATCTATATGAATATAAGGAATTCTTATCAGGGGTGGAACCAAAAACATGCTATTTAATATAAAAAGTAAACTGAAATAAGTTTATATCCAAAATAGAAAAAAAATTAGAAAAAATACGACAAATTGATTTTTCACTTTTGCAATAATGTTGAAGTTATAAATCCTAAATCGACTATTGTGGTAATCAAATTGTAAAGGATCAACCCATGGACTTGAGCAGAAAATTCAATTTATTTTCGAGTAATGGATTTTTTTTTGTCGTTGATGTTTAATTTTTTTTATTAAACTGTTGAAAATTGGTGTGGACAGAAGGTGTTGCATTATGTTTTTTTTTTTTTTTTTTTTGTTGACCATTAATAATTTTTTTTTGTACAGAGGCGAAATTCTTAAACTCTCTATAGAGAGTGGTTGCATAGCATTCACTGGCATCACCCACACTAGTCTTCCGCATACATTATGTTACTTAGCTACCGTTGCCTATTCTTGTTAATAATTTGTTGGGATTCATGTTTGCTTCTTGGGATTGCATCTGAAGTCGTGGCAACGCACTGTATACGTGACTTTGGCATATTTTTATGCATCGATGCATTTGTTGATAGCAGCTTTTTGATTGCCATTTTAAGTCGTTGCCAGCGTAGTTCAAGAATTCATATGTGGAGAATGTAGGAAAGTAACACAGACGGTGTTGTTGATGCCGATGAAGTAGAGGATCCTTTAGAAAAAACAGCCTTTAAGTATTCATTGTGTTTTTAGAATTTGTGGTTTTATGTGCTGTTGAGCTTTTGGTACGGAAAGATGTCTGAAGTTAAGGAGATTGTTGTGCAAAATAGATTAACGAAAGTTGTCCCCTATCATCCTGTCAACCTTTTGTGTAAAAAATATTGAGTTGACTAACTAGCATTAAATTTTATATATAATTTATGTATAAATATTTTACATAATAGTTATTTTATAGTTTTAATTATATATATATGTTATAATAGATATACATACAGATAATACAAGAATTGCTTTGCTTTCCAATTGCAAGGAATATTTTTATAAGTATTATATATATATGTAAGTATTCAAACACCTTCTCTGCGATTGATACCCTGCACAAAAACGTGCTAAAAATTACATATTTATGATATAGATTCGATTGTATCGCTATTAGAAGAGTGTAGCGGTGAATGTTTGCGGTGTCCATTCTATATTATAACAATTCAATGAAAATACCTTTTAGGATATTTTTGTTAATTTTATGTATACGTCGTGGTTTTTGCATTACTACTTATATAGCCAATACACAATCTAAGGCCTTGAGATAAGGAAGAAAAGGGGAACTAATACTTAATAGTTAATTTGGAATTTCAATTGACATTAGGACTTTACTCTGAGCGTAAAAGATTCATCTAAAGAACGAGAGGTATCGAATCGCACTACGAATTTATACTCATAAAATACAAATTTTTACACTACCGAGTGCGGCGAGTTTTTGTTATTTGTTGTTATTGAAATCTTTCGTTACATCAGCTTTCCGTTCCCTAATTTTGTCATCATGGTTTGATCATTTAACCTTCGACATTCAACATTCAGCAATGTAACGACATATCGATAATTATAATTTATAGAAATATATAATTTCAATATAGAATAGATTGGCAAAGAATATTTGTTTTGAAATCAGTCGCTGACCAAGCGGATTTTTAAATGCTAATCTGTTGAACCCTTTTGAAATGCATTTACCTCAAACGAAACTTATAAAGAACTAGTATAAAAGCCCGTCCTACGACGGGTTGGAAGCATTTACACTCAAACTGTAATTATGTGTTGCCAGAACACATCAACTGTTCTGAAAAATGTTCAGCTTGAAAGTATGCACATTAGGCTGGGCACAAATGCACAAAGGCTACATGGAACATTTTTTTGACCGATGCTACAATGAACGTGCTACATTCATTGTTATTTCGACTTACTTGTGGGCATTTGTTAATTTTTGCCGATGCTGATGACATCTTGTATGTAACAAGTAGAAGCATAATTTTTGTTATATTTGTATAGCTGCTAAATGTGCTAGATATGTAGAAAAGCCAGTAAGTAATCCTTTTAATGTACAGATTTTTTAGAATATTAAGAGATTATTGTGATCTACAGCAACATAGTTGTAGTAATACATACTTAATATTGAATCAACACATGTACTTAACTGAGGCTTTTGTTTCAGTGGATAGTGTTTTGAACTTCTAATCACAACGTTGCGGGTTCAATTCCACTCCGAGGATCGAATAAATATTTTTAATAAATTGAAATTACCATTTCTTGTTATAATAGACTTAAGGAGCTTCAATTTCTAAGAGAAACGCTGTCGAAATTAAAAAGTGTCGTTTTTGGGATTTTACTCAAGCAAATCACAGACCGAGGCGTAAAAGCTTTGAAAATCGCAAAGAAAACATATCGTAATCTGCAAACATTGTTCTTTTTATGTTTATTATTGAGTTTAGTGACTCAAATTAGTTAGTTGGCTGCAAATATGGACGAAATTTTCAGATAAAACACCTGATAAAAATTTAAAAAACTTCAGTCAGAAAAGCTCTGATAGAGAGCCAAAAGTTATATTCATTTCAAAAATGGTAAGCGTATTTTATATCAGCGGAATAATACGCAACATTTCATACCTTTTGTGTATTAAAATTAAAAAAAATATCGACTTAGACTTAAATTTCAGTTAGAACAGCTCTTGTAAAGGGCCAAAATTTATTTCAGAAAAGGTAAAAAAATATTGGCACAGCCTAATGCACATACATAAAAGGCTCAGTCTTCAAATGAATTTTCTGTGCATACTTTCAGGCTGAACACTTTTCAGGACTGTTTTTTATTGAAAATCATCGCGATTTATGCTCTGAGGAGAAAAATGCTGTGATATCAAAAAAATTCATGGTTTGAAACAATAGATTTCACTGTTCGATCCCATCCAACATACGAAATTGCCAAAATAACAGTTAATCAACTGTTGATAATATTTTGTTGTATTAACTGTTTTTACATAATTAACTGTTCCGCTTCCAGTTCTTTTCGTTAATATAACCCCAAGTTAACTATTAAATTAACTGTTAAATAACCAGATAAGCTGTTGCTTAAGAAAAAAATTGCACAAGACGACGCATTCGGATATTCATAAAACATATCTGGTTCAATAAAATCATATTAAAGGGTTAATATATAACGGCACAATTATTGTCATTCATTTTGCTCCTCCTAAGAAAAAACCCCGTTTTATATTAAGAAAGGCAACACCGTGATTTGTCATCATCTCATTTTGGCAATATATGCCCACTTTTGACAACTATGTCCGTTCCATTTATATTACCTGTAATTATTGTATCATGGTAGAAACGGATCAAAAGTTTCAAACAAATAACGCAAAGCATGCTTTCCAATTATAAAAAAGGGAGACAAAATGCCTTATGACTGAGTTGCCAAAAAGTTTTTTCACGCGCGTGTCAAGCGTGCATGATGAGGGGGCTTGCTATAGCACGGCTAAAAGAGAGAAAAATTGAGCGCAAAAGCAACTCTCTCACATGCCCTGAAGGAAATGTGAGAGTAATTGCAGAATTAAAGAGTAAAGACCGTGCGAATAATCGAGTAGTTCATATTTTGATTAATAAGATTTCAGATTTTATGTATTTAAAACAAGTAAATAGCAAATTTCAAGAACAATAATACATTTTTTAATACTTAACATGTTTGATTAATCATATTCCTGATTAATCGAATAATCACTCAAGTAATTAATCATAATTCCTATTAATCGGCTAATCAGTGATTTGATTAATCAGAAAAACTGGTTAAACGATTAAGCAGTTAATTTGGAATCTGATGTATCAAAAATTGAAGTACTCAATTAATCGCTCGGCCCTAGCAATAACGCAATATACTTAAACGTTTTTTCTATTATCGTTACACTTAGAGAAATGTTGATGGCTATTTTTAAGAATAATTAACCAATACAATTCCTTTATTCTCTACTACAAAGGTACTAAGGTTTTTTAATGTTTCAGAAATTTATTTTGATAAAAAAGGTCTTTTTATAAAAGATTGTTTTAAAATACTTTATGAAAAAAATGCTCTTTTATTTACAACACTTAACCAGCATTCAATGTCGTTATTGGGCTATTGAACATACCAGCTTGTTTCTCTCTTGAATATTGGAGAGTGATAATTAACCCTATGCTTCTAATAAAGTTAAAAGTGAGCTCACGGTGAAATAATTTCAATAGTATAAAATTAAATGATGTTTAGTGTAGTAATAGTGTTGATAAATAATTTTAAAAACATTTTTATTACATTCATAATATTCTATGCACTGTACACATGACACCAGTAATTATAGTAATATAAATATAATTGCTGTTTATAGGATTTAAAATATTGCAGTAATTGTTTTAATATTTTGCATATTAAGGGCTTAACAACTACTCAACGCAAAATCAGCCTTCCTTTCCTCTTAGTTTGTAGGCAAGGGGTACCTAAAATAGCTTTGCACGTGCAGCTGCGAAAGTGCACCGCTGCTGGCCGTCCCTACTATAGACCATTAAATGTTTAAATTTGCTTATCGAACTTTGGAAAATTGTTGCTGCGACTGAATTTATCAATTTTGGAGCCCAAGGGGGGAGGGTGGGGGGCGATGAGGGCTTAAACAGTTTTTATGGCTTATTTTCATTATTTTCCCATACAAAAAATCGGTGATAAAGTGGCTTCACAGAGGTGATGGGAATAAATAATGAAACGATCAAAACATACCATAGTTCTAAATCTATATATATATAAAATTGTAAAAAAAAAAAATCTGTACATTAAATTTTTTTTTGAAATTCTTTTTGCGTTGGATGTTTTGGATGACGCTGAGTCCAAAAATCGCATTTTTAAAATTTTTGTCTGTCTGTCTGTCTGTCTGTCTGTTAAAGCATCACGCAAAAACCACTGGATGGATTTAAATGAAACTTGACATCTACAGGCTACTTTTTATTCAGTAGAAAAGGTTGGACCCGGTAGGGGGCGCAGCAATAGGGTTCCAGTCATTCTATTTTTTAGCTTATCTCGGAAACCGTTCATCCTATTTGCATGAAAACTTGTACGAAAAAGTTTTCGGATTTGGTGAGTTTTTATGACTTATCTACACTGTTCTATCTTGAACACCAGAGGGCGCTGTAGTACAAATATTTCGAAAAACCTCGAAAAACTCCAAAGCTATTTATTCGATTTGGATGAAAGTTGGTATATAGAGGTTTTCGGAAACAGTGAGTTTTTATGGCTTATATACGTTGTTCTATCTTGAGCACCAGAGGGCGCTGTTGTACAAATATTTTAAAAAACGTCAAAAACTCCTAAGTCGCATATCCGATTTGCTTGAATGTTGGAATATAGAGATTTTCAGAACGATGAGATTTTATGACTTATAAACTAGCTTTTATCTTGAACACCAGAGGGAGCTGTAGTACAAATATTTTAAAACACGTCGAAAAAGTCCAAAATCATTCATCCGATTTGCATGAAAATTTGTATGTAGAGGTTCTCGAACACGCTGAGTTTTATGACTTATCTACTCTGTTCTATCTCGAACACCAGGGGGAGCTGTAGTACGTAGGGTGCCTTTTATATTTCGGGATTTGGCAACCCTGGTGTTGCAATCTGTCAACTGAAAGCTCTATCGCAAAGTTTGACATTTGTTGGCTTATACGTACTCAGAACGTGTTGACATACGAGCGCTATTTGTGTTGTTTATAGTAACTTAAAAGATTCATCTCGGTCTAAAAATGGAATTAAATCGTGAACATTTTCGTGCGATTATTTTTTACAACTTTCGACGTGAATTAACACAGCAACAGTGCATGGATGAACTTAATTCAATTTTTGGCGATGAAGCTCCATCAAGGACCAGTGTTTATCGATGGTATGGTGAATTCAATCGTGGTCGTAGTTCACTCCAAGACGAATTTCGTGAAGGTCGTCCGAAATCAGCTGTTGTTTCGAAAACCATTGATGCTGTGCGCGAACTGATATTGCAAGATCGTCATGTTACCTATCGTGAGATTGAGGCAACCTTAGGCATAAGTGGGACCAGTATACATTCAATATTGCATAAACATTTGACTGTCAAAAAAATTTGTTCACGTTGGATCCCACACAATTTGTCAATCGCTCAAAAAAAGGCTCGTGTCGATTGGTCGAAGGAAATGCTCAAAAAATACGATCGCGGTGCTTCGAAACACGTCTATGACATCGTGACTGGTGATGAATCGTGGATTTACGCGTATGAGCCCGAAAGTAAACAGCAGTCGACTGTATGGGTGTTTCAAGATGAGCCAAATCCAACAAAAGTTGTTCGCGCACGAAGCACTTCCAAGCAAATGGTCGCCTGTTTTTTCGGAAAATATGGACATGTCGCAACCGTACCACTAGAACAACGCAGAACAGTCAACTCTGAGTGGTACACAACCATTTGTTTGCCAGTTGTCTTCCAAGAAATCAGGAAAACCAACCGCCGAAGACGGATCACTCTTCACCACGACTATGCGAGCTCTCACACATCGGCTCAAACAATTGCATTTTTGAGCACCCAAAACATCGATTTGATGGGTCATCCGCCGTATAGTCCTGACTTGGCACCGAATGACTTCTTTTTATTCCCAACCGTGAAGAATAAACTGCGTGGACAATGATTTTCGACGCCCGAAGAAGCGGTTGCGGCATTCAGAATGCATGTTTTGGAGATACCTCAATCAGAGTGGCAAAAGTGCTTCGACAATTGGTTCAAACGCATGCAAAAGTGTATAGATCTTAATGGAGAATATTTTGAAAAACAATAAAGTGATTTTCGATGATTAATATTTGTTTTTGTTCTCTAATCCCGAAATATAAAAGGCACCCACCAGGGGGCGCTTTAGTACAAATCTTAGGAAATCGTGAAAAACTCCAGAACTGCTCATCCGATTTGGATGAAAATTTGTAAATAGCGATTTTCGAGTACGGCAAGGCTTTTGATGCTATCTTTTTGCTCTTTCTCGAAACCAGAGGGCGCTATTATACAATTTGTACGTGTGTTTGTGATTAAAGTGTTACTTAACGGCTGCACTGATTTTGATGAAATTTTTTGTGTGTGTTTGAGTGGATCCCTGGATGGTTCAGATTCGCAATTGGACGCGATCAGGTTCCACAAATTTTGTTATTATAGCTTATCTCCATTACCATTCATCCGAATATCATGAAAATATGTGTTTAGGAGTTTTTGGGTACGGTAGTTTTTATGACTTATCTATTTTGTTCTATATTGAACACCAGAGGGCACTGCAGTACAAATGTTTTGAAAATCTCGAAAAACTGTAGCTGTATATCCGATTTGCGCGAACATTTGTACATAGGAGTACGGTGGGTATGTTGGACTTTTTTTCTGCGCTATCTTAAACACCAGATGGTGCTGTAGTACAAATCACTTAAGAAATCGTGAAACACTCAAAAACCGCTCATGCGATTTAGATAAAAATTTGTATTTCGGATATATAGGATTTGATATCGAGCATGGAAAGGGCTTTGGCGTTATTTTTTTATTCTATCTCTAAAACCATAGGGCGCTGTTGTACAAATACTGCAAAAAACTCAAAACAACTCATCCGACAAGTATGATTTTTATAAATGGTTTTCGGGTGCGGTGAGTCTTTTGGCGCTATGTATTTTGCTATATCCCAGAGGGCGCTGTACTACAAAATACAGTAAGGCGTAGCAAAGCGCGAAGGGTAATAAATATCTTCTTTTCTTCTTTAGGTGTATTTATATGCCACTTTCTTTTTTCGCAAATCAGAACAGCTGATACCGAGTTCTGTGATATTTGAGTACGCATTAACACATGCGCAAGTCAGTTGCGTCGTAAGTTAGCGTTGTTGGAAATTTCAATATCTATTTTCAATGCTTATTTAATTTATGTTCAGTTTCTTCGCGAATTGCAAAGAATTCGTTTTTGCTCTGATTTTTTTCAAAAATGTGCAATCTATCGAATACAATATAAAACTTGAAAATATATTTTCGGCGGCACGCACATACAATTCACGATTTCCCCAACTTTTTCTCATAACTTTCAGATGTTGAAGCTACATATTGTTCATTTCGCCGAAGTTACCGTTTTGAAAGATGCACACAAAATTCCTTTTAAAGTTTGTGAAAAGTTTTTTCAAATTGACGAATGAAATTGAAAACCATTTATATCAACTCCCGAGTTAAGCCGGGTATTCAGCTAGTAATAAATAAATAGCGGCAAAAATACAAGGTGGTAAAGCTAATATTCGGAAGGAATTCGAAGTCTATAAAATGAACAATTTTCAAAACTCTTGGAAATCTTTCCAGATAACCCCGTCTTTTTTAACCCAAACGACTGTTCCATAATGTTTTAAATTTTGTTTGTGTTTTTCCTTATCTATCATAATTTTGATATTTATCATGATTGTTATTACCACAACATTTGTAATGCAACTAAAAGTCGAGGCAATCAAAATATGTTTTAAACTTCAGTAATAGTATGTTCTGAGCAACAAAATTGCTTTTGATACGATCATTAGTAAATTATTAGTCAATTACAACAAAAATGTATGTTTTATAAAATAATGCAATTTTTTAAATAAAATAAGTAGTATTGCGGTGATCATACCGCAACCATTTATTTTCTCTGCGTGTAGCATTGGGTTTTCTATTTCTAGGGATAACTTTAAACTATGCTAAATAAATTTTTTTTAGTTTAGTATCTATGCTTCTTAAAAACCTTAATATTGAATATTTTAAATAAATTTTTTGTAATTCTTAACATAACATGCATATATAACTCTAGTCTGTAAGGTTATATCCATAGACAAATGTGGTAAACAAATAAACACACATACTAAATTATTTCGCTTAATTTATGTCTCGATTTCTGGCATGTTGAATTGTTAATTTTTTCAATATCAATTCTTGTTAATGTGTTGACCTACATAGGCCTCACAAAATTAAAATTTAGCTTTGTTATGTTTTGCTTGAAATAGCAAAAAATATAGTTCGACCAATTCACTCCACACAATTTAGTTCATGCACTTAATTAGCCTGTTCAGCATTTTACCACTAATACAATTTTGAATGTAACTGAAATGTTTTTGCAATTCTATTTCAGGCCTCATTGTGAACGGATTTATTAACGTGGTCATCACAACCATCGAACGCAGATTTGGACTGCGTTCTCGGCAGACAGGACTCGTGGCCAGTGGCTATGACATTGCATCGTTTGTGTGTCTTGTTCCGGTGACCTATTTTGGAGGCAGACTGAGAGCATCGAAGCCACGTTGGATTGCATGGGGTGTGATACTGATGGGCGTAGGTTCGCTGACCTTTGCTTTGCCACGTTTTCTAGTCGGACCATATCGAGCTTCCACGAGCGAGGCTAATGTATGTTGGACCCAACGCAATGATACCGCGGTCAGTGTAATTGTAATTGTTGTTAATTTTAATGTGGCTACTATTTTGGGGCTTTGTTTTTGTAGAGTTGTGAGAGTGCATCCAATGACTTGGCATCTTTGGATGTTGAGAATTACACGTGGACTGTCTGGATATTCTTCACAGCACAACTGCTGCTTGGCGCTGGTGCATCTCCACTGTATACGTTAGGCGTTACGTTTATTGATGAGAACGTTTCCAAGAAAATGTCATCAGTTTATTTGGGTAAGTTTTGTGGTTTAGAAAGTGGTTAACAATTTTAAATATTTTCCGGGCTAAGTTAATTAAATTTAAAGATTCTTTAGCGGGAAATTTTGAAGGTTCTTATTAATGGAGTATATTAACATTCCATAATGTTAATTCTTTAATTTAAATCACTAAAGAGCGGGTTTCTATGCAATTACGTGAAAGAGATATGCAGAGTACATGCAAACTTTATACAAAATATCAAAATTGAGACTGTATCGAGTATGCATTTTGTAATAAAAAAACAATAAATAATAGTATAGATCTTGACTTTAAAATTTTCTGTTTTTTTTTTATTTTATTTATTGTAGGTTTATTTATTCTACAATAATATAGCTTCTAATGATACCTTCTAAAGTACAGTACGACAACTTTTTTCAGTATGGTATTTTGGTTTGAAAATAAAAAATAATCATTTTTTACAATCTCTGATTTAATGAAGTTACACTCTTTTTTCTTTTTGTGAAACATTTGCTTTAACTCAGTTCTACGCAAAGTAAAAGTATTAATATTGTATTGTGATTCGGTTGTAAAAATATAAGATAAAAATATGTTAAGAGGTACAGGTAGAATAATTTTTGTTCCAATATTTTTCAGGACCCCTTATAAATATTCCAGAAATTTCTTGTGAGAAACGATTTTATAAATGCATCCAAAGAATCAGTGGCTATAAACAACACCAAAAGAAAATAGCTTTGAAGGAAAAATCGTCATCGTAACACTTGCATTTCGCAACATCATTCACTCGCACCCACGCTTTCTACTTCTTTTTCCGTAACTAATTCAATAAAAAATATATCGTTTCTAGAGAAAACAGACTTTATTATTTTTCAGAAAAGTTTTGTTTTTATTGAGGAAAATATTTCGCGTAGTGAATTGTTTATCAACAATAGAGAACATTTTTTATTTTCTATAAATTTTTCTCTAAAAATGAGAATTTTATAGTGCGAGAAAAATTCTTAATATTATTAGAGACATGAAATATTTTCATATCCCACAAGTGAAGAAAAATTTCATCGAATATGGGAAAATTTATTCTTATTGAAGAAAATTTTGTTTGAAATAGAGAATATGGCTACTATCGAAAATAGAGGAATTTTATATCACAAAAACATAGGTGGTTTTTTCAGAGTGCAGTTATATCATAATTATACACTGTTTCTGTGGATAAATAAATTACGTTATCTTTGCGAGAACCCCCCTTCTCCTCCACGTGAGAGTGAGTGAGATTCAGCTTAACCCCCACGCTCCCCTAAACACCTCACTTAATTAGTGGACGCCCCTTAACACTTTTGTGATTAACTTAAGATATTATCAACGGAATTTAAAATTTCGAAATGTCATCGGGGATGATATTATACATATCTTTACATTTTATTAAATATACTTACTATTGAAATTTCAAAAGAAAAATACCCTTCTACCCTTCTAGAGTTTTACAAAAATGTGCACTACAATTTTATATAATAAAGGGTGGTTAAATTTTAAAGGCCGATGTTGAATGTGAACCACACCTAAACGTCAAGTTTTTTTCTGCATTTCATTTGATATATCTTAATTTCACACTAAATCAATTTGAACCATGGAAAGATACACAATCGAGCAACGCGTTAAAGTTATTCAGGCTTATTATGAAAATGGGCGTTCAAATCAAAATGCATATCGTGCATTTCGTAATTTTTTCGGTCAATTTAATCGTCCAAATGTGCGTACAATCGGAAAAATCGTGCAAAAATTTGAGCAAACCGGGTCTGTAGGAGATGTGAAAACACCAGTGCATGCTCGTACAGCTCGTACTGCAGAAAATATTGCTGCTGTTCGCGATAGTGTGGCTGAAGAGCCGTCCACCTCAACTCGTCGTCGTGCCCAACAATTGCACTTCTCACGCTCGTCGTTGATGAGCATTATGCATAAAGGCTTGCATTTACACGCTTACAAAGTGCAATTGACTCAAGAACTAAACCCTCTCGACCATTTCAAGCGTCGTCAATGGTCAGAATGGTGGCAAGAAATGGCAACAGTGGATGATCAATTTTCGAAGAAAATCATCTTCAGTGATGAGGCACATTTTCATCTCAGTGTATTCGTCAATAAGCAGAATTGCCGCATTTGGGTAACCGAATGATAATCCAAGAGTGATTGTCGAAAAACCAATGCACCACAAAGAGTGACTGTTTGGTGCGGTTTATGGGCTGGCGGCATCATCGGGCCGTATTTTTTCCAAAATGGCAGTTACTGTGAATGGTGTTCGCTATCGTGAGATAACATCTAACACGAACTTTTTATGGCCCGAATTGGAAGATATGAATGTGGATGATATGTGGTTTCAACAGGACGGTGCCACTTGCCACAAAGCTAACGAAACGATACCGTTGAACTTCTTTCTTTGGGGTTATTTGGAAGAAAAGGAGTACGTCGATAAGCCCGTAACAATTCAAGAAATAAAGGATCAGATAATTCAGCACATTAACGGCATAGAACCTCTCTAGATGCCTCAGCTTCATCGAAAATTTGGACCATCGGGTAGAGGTGTACCGCCGAGATCGCAGCGGCCATTTGGTTATATATTGTTCCATACATAATTAAACCATACCAATATTATCATAATAAAAAGAAATGACATAAATTGAATTTGTGTTTTATTCAAAATCAACATCGGCCCTTAAAATTTAACCACCCTTTAGTATATACATAGATTACAGCTGTATGTATTTTGTTGGTATTTCTTCGTTGTTGGTATGTTGCTGCAAATAGGGAAAGCCACGGTAGAATAAATGAAGGTGGTTGCGTGACTGAGAGCCCAGCACCATAACTGTCAAAGCGAAATTTCTACCATTGAGCGGAGAGTCACTAGGCGAGTGACAGAAAACGTAACGCTTGAGTTTTTATTTATAGATGAAACACATTGACGATGGAAACGGCTTTACTACACGACAAAAGAGGGAAATGTAGTCAAACCGATGGCAACTTGATTATTTTGAAAACGACGCAACAAAAAGCTTTCCCACACGCAAAGCCAAATTATTAAGTGAACAAAGCTTTTGATATGTTCTTCATATGTTCTTCATATGTTGATATGAAGAGCAATATTTGTCGCCTGCCAAAATAGAAATAATTCTATACCGACGACATCAATTAGAGCGATAATGTCGTTGAGATATATTCACCAAACTCACCTCCATAAGAAATACATGTAAAAAAAAATTTGACAGATGGGATACGTCATTCTCGTCATCAATGTGTTCCATGTAATAATGCTTGATTTCACTCGCTATATAATTTTCATAGTGCGGGCTATATATGAAATCGATTCTAAAGGAGTAAACTCCAATAAACTCCAAAAATCTCTAGACAAAATGTTTAAAAGAAATAGAAATTATTTTATTTGTACGTTTTTTATTAAATTGAAAAAAGTAAACTTAAATTAATATTTTAAATGAGCTTCAGAGCTTCAGCTTCCATGAGCTGCCTTCAAACGACGTTGCTTAGATAGAACCGGATTTTCCCTTTCGGATGGTGTGATTTCTGACCCAGCCTTTTTTAGAGCTTCCTTAAGAGATTCTTTGCACTTTGAACATGCTCTTTGCTCTTTGCTCTGGAACGTGCCAATAGTTCCCAAGCGTGTTCAATAGGGTTTAAGTGCGATGAGGACTAGAAAGCTGACAGGGAGTATAATATAGCAGAAATCATATAGCATATTTACCCTATTGAAATATTCAATGTCTTCCTAGCCCCAAGCTTTCCACTGAAAGCTGAAAATGTTGTGCCAATATACTCTTATACATGTGTCTGTTCATGATACCATCAATAACACTACCACCACCTTGCTTAATGGTTGCTATTAAGTTTTTGGTTTGAGTTGCTGTACCGCTTTCGCCAAATTTTGCGCGAACATCGCTTTCAAAAATATTAAATTTAGATTCATCAGCAATAGCGCTGTTCTCCAAAAATCCTCATTCATATCCTTGTACTCGATTGCGAGATAAATTCGAAACTGTATACTTTTTTGATATACGAGGTTTCTTTCGATAAACTCTGTTCGTCTGAACGTGGAATATTCCTTGTTAAGCCCTTGTAAAGTTCTTAGTGGAGTTGTGGATGAACGTCTATGGCTGATATTGCAGCAATTCTACCAGCTAACTTGTGTGCACTTATTTTTGGATTTTTATTCACTTACTTTAGGATATGGCTAACATCTCGGCGAGAAAGTTTTTTTGGTCAGCCAGTTCTAGGAATATTTTCAACTATTCTGAAAGTTTTATATATTTTTATTAAAACTTTGCCTAAATAATGATAAAATAATATTATCAAATCTTTTACACTAGACTCGATATTTTTTCCTTTGCCCATTATTTTGTTTTGAGCCTACCGACAGTGACTAAAGCACGACAAAGAGCTTCCAGATTTCCTTCTCGGCTCGGCTCGGCATAGTAATCAGCCTGCACTATAAACGCGCTCTAATACTGAATAAAAATGCGTCAGTGAATCTGCAAAAGCACTTGCAATAGATGTTGTTTTTAAATTGTATTTTAAATGGCCAATTTACTATTAACTATGCGACAAATTGATGCACTGAAAGAAAACTGTAGCCTCAAATTTCTGTAACAATGCTCTGTTTTATTAAAAAGTAAGGCTTGTGGGTGCATTAAAACTTTTTTCCTCAATATATATGAAAAATATGCAAATACGCAAAAATTTATGGTGTAAATAAAGCAATTTTTTAGCTAGAATGATTGCTGTATAAGCTCGAAACCGTTTTTAATATTCAGCTAAAATATGCGATTGCATTAAACTCTGCTCTCTATAAATCAGAATTAATTCTCAGGTTAGCTTTTTATGGTATTTTCAGAGCTTAACGGTTGTAAATCACTTAAATCATATTTAAAAATTTCGGCTGATGTAACATTTGGCTCATATGTCAATTCACATCATTTATAAACTCCTAATTCAGCGTAAATCTTACGGGAGGTTTTTTTTTTTGTTGAATTCAGATTCTATGTTGGTGTTGCAACCAAGTCGATTGATAACCAGAGACAAAAAACAAAAACGAGTATAAAAACTGGCAAAGTTGTTTGTTTTTATTTGTAATATTGTCTCTAATATGCAAACGGAGCAAAACTACAAAGGAACTCCGTTGTTTACATCGACAGTCGACAAATTCCTGCAGCACTTTTCGTCTGCCGCGTGCTTCCAACGCTCTAAACTATCCTGCAAGCGGATAGGGGTTAAAGGGCGTCTAATATGACACGCATCCAGACAACCCAATCCAACACCCCATCCCGTTCCGTTGTCTGACCCAGTTTATTAGATGGCAAATCGCACATATATTGGTTCTTTTTGCATGGCAACTTATTAGATGCGTCCTTAAAATGCTGATTCAGTGCTCAGCATCTGCGACTTTGTACCGAATGCGTCTTTGTCTATGTCTTGAGAATGGGGTGCGTATTTGCGATACCGACTTAATTTATTGTCTTCCAGTTAAGTTTATCTCAACCTAGACAAACATATTAAAACACAATAAAACAATTGAAATTTTATATTTATTTATTTGTACGAAACAAAACAAAACATTGCTGGGAGATGAAAGATAAGCCAAAATGAAAAGTTGAGTTGGTAAGAACCTTATTTTGGCTTTTATGTCGAGACACTTCTATGAGTTCCTTGTTATTGTTAGTTGTGCAGAGTAGAGAAGCGATATCAGGGTTGCTAGCGATCCCTGCAGAGTCTTGATAAATTAAAATAATAATTGAACTGTTAAATTGTGTAACGTTTTAATTTACCTCCACTTGGAATTTTTACACTTTTGCTGATTAATGTGTAATTTGTGTGCAAGAAAAATGGTGTATAAAATATTTATGCAAATTTTTCTGTTATTTTATTGATGAATACTTCTGTGAGATTAAAAAAGTTTTTGCATTTAAGTATTCTTAGTAGAGATACTCGTATAATTTTCGCCACTTTTTTAGCTTGATTTGAAATGTATTAAATATTAAAACATTATTATTGTTTATTATTACCAAATACTAAGACAACAATACGGTGCAATTAATTAATAATTTTATTAAGGGGACTTATATCCATTTTTTGTCAAAAATCGTGTGTTTTATGAGAGAATTACGAAATAATGTCTAAATATATCGATGGTTAAGCTTACGAAAGTTATAAGTAAAATTTTTAAAATTTTCAAGAACGCTGATTTTGTTTTTGAATTCATTTTAGTACAAAACACTAATTTTAGCCTTGTACCGATCAGCTTCCTATGAGAATTCACTTACAATAATTTTATACAGTCTATATATTAATAAGCAAGCAAAAAATTTGTGATCCCTTTTTACCTGTATTAACTTAAACATATTGACATAAAACTTATATCGATGGAAATATATTTTTCGATTTTTATATTTTTATTCAAATATATTGCTATTAAGATAGGTAAAGCTAAGCAAATGTTAAAACCCCTTTTACCCAATGGGCCAATGAGAAACCAACAACAAAATACATAGCGGCATAGCTCTATTAAACATCGTTGTTGGCATGGTTGATTTATAAGGTTGTCGCAAGGGAGAGAGCGAGTACCCATAATTGTCAAATCGAAGTTGACAGCCCATAGAAAATCTGCAAGTGCTCTCTATTATCATCCGTTTTTCTTTCGTAGTCTTTCGCAAAATTGGCTGGTTTTGACAATTATGGGTACTGAGAAGAGAGTGTGATCAGCCCTGCGACAACCTTATAAATCAACCTTGGTTGCTGGAGCATACACGAGCAAGAGTAAAATGCGAGAGAGTCGCAGACACTTTTAAAGAGCTGTGCATCATTATTGTTGTTGATACTTTCTCTTAATTTCTCTCAACAAAATAAACTTGCCAACGTCAGTGTGGCCGCTCGAGAATTTTAAAACGATGTGAAATAGGCTGCAAGATGGAAGTATTTTCAGAGTTTTCGAACTGTTAAAAAAATTGAGTAATTTTGTCTTTTAACATAAATGTGTACTATATTTCTTCAGGTACATTTTCTGGTAAATTAACAATATTCCTAACATGTAATAATGAATAACAAAAAAAAAAAATTAACCCTCCGTCTGACAGACGTTCCGATTACCTTTGCACCGAGGGATGGTGCCTGGCCAGACCCCTATTACAAGGATTTATACGTGAATAGATGCTATTAACAAACAACTTTTTATACCATGCAGGTATACAGAGGTAGTCAAAAATATTTACACATTGCTCAATACTTTTTACGTTTTTAAAGAAAGAGCTCACTTTATTGTTGTTGGAAATAGTTTGCAAACATAGTTTTTGTTGTTGTATCCTTTGCAGTATGCAAAGAACACAGTACAAGTTTTAGCAGACCTGGCGGTAAAAAAAAAAATTAGCAATGTGTAAATAATTTTCACTATCTCTGTATTTTTTCATAATGAACTAACTGTGTGAGGAAAATAAATCCGAAATATATTCTAAATCGAAGAAAAAACATGTTTTTTTCTGTTTATTGAATAATATAAAATTTGTTATAATACAAATTTCTTTAATTGTTCTGAAAAATGCAAGCAAAACACATATACACTCAATTTTTTAATGTTGTTGGCATACTGGATTTGTGCATTTAAAAAAAAAAACGAGTCTTACGAGGCAGCATATCACCTCCTTGTAAACAAAGTTTGCAGTCTCTCTGTCCTTTGAGTGTATCGGCACCGCTGGTAGTTGCATTGAAAGTATTTGCTAGAATAGTTGTTGCAGAACCATAAAAAAGTGATTTAAAAGCCAAACGACAAATAAGAATCTTGATGATTTTGGGATTATTCATACGTTTGGTAGAATCAATGTTTTGGCAAGCGTATACAAAAAATTGCATCTTGCATCATTTTTATCGAGACGATCGACTTCCTTGCAAATGACAAAAGCAGCTAGCAGCCATGACATCTAATATATTGCAGAAGAAAGTAAAGTCCATCGTCTGGTTGGCCGTTATGTTGAAAAATGTGTGACCATTTGGTCCATGCAACGCCTGCCTTATTCGCATTATAAAACAAAATTGCTTCTGGTTTGCGTGCTTCACCTTCACAATATTTCGAATAATGTACCGTTGAAAGTAAATTCACAGCTTTGTTCTTTTTCGGCACATAGCTACAAAGTGAAACGAGGTTTTCATGAAAGCCAAAAAGAAATGAAAGCACAGAGCGTGTATGATTCTTCTTCATATCTTCAGGTAAACATCTTTTGTTCGCCCGAATGGTGCCGACGTATGCGAGACCAATTTGATATAAACGCTTGGCTCCTTGAAGTGTTGTAAAAAAATTGTCGGCCACAATTGTTCGTCCGCTGTTATTGTACCGGTTTGCAAGTTGTAACAATATATTTTCGCCTTGGTTCACTTCACGCTCTTCTCCTTCATTTCTGCCCGTGTATTCAATTGACCTTGCAATGGATATTTTTGTCTTTGAATCACATGCCCACCAATCTTTGATGCCGTATTTCGCTGGTTTCGATGGAATAAATTGGGTGAACTTAGTTCTGACGCGGTTATATGTTATTATATTTTCATGGGGTTCATAGTTTTTTGCCAGGTTTTCATTCATAAAGTTCCATATGTCTCAAATAGGAGCAGCTTTATCGAGTCTTTGGTGAAATTCACGTGTTCGACCATCATCAAAACGGATATATCGTATCAATGAAATAAACCGTCTATACGACATGGCTGCTCGAAAAATTGTCAGAGCATCTGAACGTCACAAAAAAGATGAGTCTTTCATATTATTGTGTGAAAAACCAACAGTGAAAAGTATGCCAATAAATGTATCAAGCTCAGTGCTGGTCATGAAAAGTAGCAATAAGAGCGGTAAAATGAAAAAAATGTTGTATATGGGCACGTGAATATCGTATGACTTTAATGAGTGAAAAAAGAATGAAAAAATTAACTTACAAGTTCCTTATTTTGATTTTCCAATAGCTTACTAAGCACACTATGCAAGGTGTAAAACCTAAGAGTTGTCAAAAGTTCGGCTCTTTGATAGAAGCCACCAAAAATGACACGTTACGCGACAAAAAATAAAAGTGCTTTTTGACTTGTATCACAAAATAAGTAAAATTCTGTAAATTGGCAAAAGTTTTTGTATAAAACTTTTTTTAGAAGGATTTGAATAAGTTTATTTTCGAAGTAATCAAATTTAAAAACCTTTTCTGGTTTTTTTTTTTATTGGGCTTAGTGTAAAACGTTACGTGACATGGCGTTACGTGACATTTTTTCATTGTTATTCATTTGGGTAATTAAGTAATTAGGCAATTAAGTTATTATGTGATTTAGTCATTAAAAAACAAATTTAATATATTCTGCCTCTCCTTGCCTCAACCATTTTTCATTATTTTTAGCCAATGCCATCCATTTTTACTAAAACAAAAACGCTTACGAAACATTTACAAAACATTAACTAAAGGGTGATTTTTTTGAGGTTATGATTTCCATGCATTAGTATTTGACAGATCACGTGGGATTTCAGACATGGTGTCAAAGAGAAAGATGCTCAGTATGCTTTGACATTTCATCATGAATAGACTTACTAACGAGCAACGCTTGCAAATCATTGAATTTTATTACCAAAATCAGTGTTCGGTTCGAAATGTGTTTCGCGCTTTACGTCCGATTTATGGTCTACATAATCGACCAAGTGAGCAAACAATTAATGCGATTGTGACCAAGTTTCGCACTCAGTTTACTTTATTGGACATTAAACCAACCACACGAATGCGTACAGTGCGTACAGAAGAGAATATTGCGTCTGTTTCTGAGAGTGTTGCTGAAGACCGTGAAATGTCGATTCGTCGCCGTTCGCAGCAATTGGGTTTGTGTTATTCGACCACATGGAAGGTTTTACGCAAAGATCTTGGTGTAAAACCGTATAAAATACAGCTCGTGCAAGAACTGAAGCCGAACGATCTGCCACAACGTCGAATTTTCAGTGAATGGGCCCTAGAAAAGTTGGCAGAAAATCCGCTTTTTTATCGACAAATTTTGTTCAGCGATGAGGCTCATTTCTGGTTGAATGGCTACGTAAATAAGCAAAATTGCCGCATTTGGAGTGAAGAGCAACCAGAAGCCGTTCAAGAACTGGCCATGCATCCCGAAAAATGCACTGTTTGGTGTGGTTTGTACGCTGGTGGAATCATTGGACCGTATTTTTTCAAAGATGCTGTTGGACGCAACGTTACGGTGAATGGCGATCGCTATCGTTCGATGCTAACAAACTTTTTGTTGCCAAAAATGGAAGAACTGAACTTGGTTGACATGTGGTTTCAACAAGATGGCGCTACATGCCACACAGCTCGCGATTCTATGGCCATTTTGAGGGAAAACTTCGGAGAACAATTAATCTCAAGAAATGGACCGGTAAGTTGGCCACCAAGATCATGCGATTTGACGCCTTTAGACTATTTTTTTGTGGGGCTACGTCAAGTCTAAAGTCTACAGAAATAAGCCAGCAACTATTCCAGCTTTGGAAGACAACATTTCCGAAGAAATTCGGGCTATTCCGGCCGAAATGCTCGAAAAAGTTGCCCAAAATTGGACTTTCCGAATGGACCACCTAAGACGCAGCCGCGGTCAACATTTAAATTAAATTATCTTCAAAAAGTAAATGTCATGGACCAATCTAACGTTTCAAATAAAGAACCGATGAGATTTTGCAAATTTTATGCGTTTTTTTTTAAAAAAAAAGTTATCAAGCTCTTAAAAAATCACCCTTTATAAAGAAAAATTGCATTTGTGAAACAGTGCGGACGATTTGATCATCATGGTAAATGAATTTATATTTAAATTGCTTAAATCAATAAAATAAAAATCATTCTCTTAGATAATTTCATTAAATAATAAGGTTTTAACAACTTTTCTTTTTCGTGCCACGGTGGACTTTTCTGCGGAAATGCCCATATGTCCCATGTTTCCATACAAAATACATAGGGTCTAAACAGGCACCATCCGTCGGTGTGAAGGTGAAATTTTTGTAAATCCTTTTTTGTCCTTTAGGTAGGTACCTGGAAGCACAAGTCTCTATCTAAAATACGAATATATTTAATTGACGTCGAAAAACGATATATGTCTGGCCACACCCATCTGTCCGACGGAGGGTTAAGTCTAGAGAAAAAGTTTAATCACATACCATATAAATTGATAACATTATGTTGTTATTTTGACGAAATTTGTGTCAAGGTATTATTTGATCAGAAATTGTTTTTAAATGGAAAACTTTGTTACATTACTTTATTTGATTTAGGCACAGCTATTTCTTCGATTTTAGTAGTAAGCATCAATGTTTGTTATGTTTTGACAAAATATTCTTAGAGGGAGTCTTTGGAAACTGGACTTTTATTAGCATTATCGAATTTAAGGTGCCAAATTTGAAATTATATATTGTTGGATTTTTTGTAAAAATTTGGTTTGGTTTGGTTTGTAAAAATACCCTTTCAGTTGTTGCACTACTATGTGGCAGGTTAGCAATGCTTCTACTAATGTTCGTATATTTAGGTAAATCAGAGCATTTTATAATTTAGCAATGTTGAACTGAAACTCTTAAAATCCTTTTTTAGCTGAAAATCATTTATTATCCAAAAAGTCATTCTCTTCCTAGACAATCGATATCTTTTTAGTTGATAAGTCAAGGGAAACATTTAATGACTATTAACTATTTCCTTAAGAGGTTTTATCCAAAATTTGTACTGCTCTCAAAACTGGATCTCTGAAATTCACTATGCCACATAACATCAAAAACTGGTATTTTGTCTTATTTCTACTACATTGTGCCATAGTAACACCTGCTGAAAAGATTAGGGCTTATTTTTCATAAATTGCGAAGTTATCTTTTATCTTTTATTATCTATTATTATCTTTTTACAATTCGATAAGCCACATACAAAAGCTACTCTTCAAATCGAAAGGGTGAATTTAACGGCGAGTTATATCAAAATTCAAGATTTTATTGCCTAAACCGATGACGGTATGATAGACGAAGATTTCCTATTGCTACCACTAATGGAAGTATATCAAAATGCATTGAGCAATCTTTATTTTAATTTATGTGGCTTATCATGTCTTTACGCAAGTAATTTTTACTTTTAAATTTGTAGTGGCTTATCATGTTTTTCCATTTAGGAAAATGTTTTGGAAGCTTGCAACCATAAATAACCTATAACTACTAATGAAGTAGTTTAAGAAACCAACGAGGCATATTTCCTTTTTTTTATTTCTGTTGATAATCATATTGTTTCTAAAAAAACTTGTTTTAAAATTTGTATGGCTTATCATGTTTTTGCAGAAATAATTTTTACTTTTAAATTTGTAGTAGCTTTTCAGGGCTTTGCAGTTCAGTAGAGTCCTGTGGTGGCATCTAAAATCAACACCTTTGCGAATTATCCTAAATCAGATGACTATTTCGATGTTTAAATTTTGTTACATATCAGGTTATACAAGAAACACCGATATTCGTGTCCTATATATAACTAAATACTATTGTAACAATCGATAAAAAACATTAGGGTTTTTCCATGCATTTTTTTGGCCGTTGGAGTTAATTTTTGCATTTAAATTTTTTATATAAAAGCCACATACTAACGTTAGCTTTTATATCGAGCAAAAATATAAACTCAAAAATAATTACCACCAATATGAAGACTGGTTTAAAAATAGCAATAATAGTATATTTGACGAAGATTTTATAGTCCTGGCTTACACTCGTCAAGAATTGACGATCAAGTCTTGCATTTGTGAATGAGAGACGCGGACATCAACGTGAGAGAGGGTAAATTTAAAAGGGAAAAGCAAAGAATTGACGTCAATTCTTGATCAGTGTGAATCAGTTAATACCATAGGATGATGAAGGAATTTCAGAAACCAGTGAGGTATTACATTATTGCAAAAAAAAGGTAGTCAAATTGAAATTTATTCTCATACCATTTCTTCATAACGAAGATTCTGAACTGCTACGAGGAACCAGTCAGGTATTTTTTGATTATTTATCTTAAAAAGAAACAGGTCTGAACTACATGTTCAAATAAATCTACAAATAAAGAAAACGAGAAGGAATCTGCAGAAAATTTTGAATGAGTTATGAAAATTAGTATATATTGTTCCGTTTTTGTTTACAAAAAATTTTGAAAATACATTTTATGCAAAAACATGATAAGCCACAGGCTTTTTTAAAATGACTGGTTTCCACTATCCTTTCTTCGGTAGTTTTTGGCTATGTTACAGAGGGCTTCTATAAGCAATAACTGCAAGTATTAAAAGTACGATTACATGGAACGTCTATTTTATAAATTTTTTTAAAAATTTAAATGCGATTATTTCAATATTTTAATTACCAATTAATGAATAATAACAGCTTTTACCATTTAAAATCGAAGTGTTTTCATAAGAGAGGAAGTGTGGAGGTGTTCGGCATAAAAGTGAAGTGAAAAACTTCGATCGAAGTGAAAGCGGCAAAAAAACTGTTAAACTGCTGCTTGCTTCATATAACACATTCAAAGACATTTGTAATTGTTTATTTTGTTCAATACTTCTGTTCAGGCTATGAGTTGGAGTGTTCAGCAAACAAAGAAAAGAAAACCCGATATGGCCGAATTTCTGCCACAGGCGATACTAGTTAACATATATTTATTACGCCGTTTTGAAAGCGAACGCTTTTCTTTTGCAAGAAAATAAGTATTATAAAGCCAAGCAATATGTTGGAAGAATCACTTTTTATCCCATATATTTGAAGACACCTGTGTAAGACGTGTTATTATATTTTTAACACACACTGCCTCGAAAATGTTTTTGTTAACTTCTATAATATTTCAAAACATGCAAAGTAATTGTTAACACTTATTATTCTTTTGCAGGAATTTACTACACCATGGCAATCATAGGCCCTGCGGTCGGATATGTTCTCGGTGGCCAGCTACTGCTTATCTACACCGACTTCATGACTGTTGATGCCGCACAGTAAGTTAAACCAGTTAAGTTTAAACTATACAGCATGAAAAAACAAAAACAATATCCTTATATGTTGGCCTGAGCCAGTGCAAATGTATCACTTATTGTGAGGAATGGCACCGTGATAAGCCATATTAAGCAGCTTTCAGCAACAAATTTTCCGCGTCTTTATTTTCATCTCCATCACCATCTCCAAGTCAAATAAATCATAATAATAAGTTACAGTTGGGGCAACCCAACAATTTCTCTAGGGACTAATAAAACAAAATACACACTAACAACAAAAATAAGGTGCAAAGAAGCAACAAGCTAGTACCCCGCAGCTTCATCCCTTAAAAAAATTGTCAAGGTAATGCAATGAGTAACGGAAAGACTTAAAAAACAAAAAAAAAAAAAAGGAAAAAGAATGCATAGCAATGTTGTGGGTGCTGGCAGCGGGGTAAATGAAGAAGTAATTTATTTATTTTTCAACAAATTTCAACACGCTTAGGAAAAAATTATATAACCATACAGCAAGAACAATAGCTACAATAAAGATAATAGGCAGAACATGGCAGTTTATATATAAGTTAAAAGCGCAATTCCGGTGAAATTTAAATTAATATTAAAAATAAAAAAAAATGTTTGTTATGATTGCTCTGGGAGTGTAAGGCACGTGTGTTATATTTTAAACATTGTAAAAATTATGTAAAACTATTATAGACTGCGTAATATTTTATCCGAATCAGCGGAATTGAACTAGTATGAAAGAAATAGTTAATATTTTCTTTGTAATGTTTTCCATAGTCAAAGCTTAGGGAAATTCAAGTAAAATCAAGTAAGAATCTGTTGCCAAGATACAATCGAAATCAATGTTTGAACACTATCGCGATTTATAAAAATATTAAAGATTATAATTGAAGGGCTTATTGCTAAAACGTAAGAAGTCACATAATTTCAAAAACAGATTTTTTACAATAGTTTCTTAAATGTAACACCCGCTAAAATATTGCTATTAGAATTTTTTTGCACAATTACATTTTTCTTCATATAAATATAATTTTTTCTTAAAAATTTCAATTTAGACCAGTAAAAACACAATTTTGCTTGAAAATAATTGGCGGAAAGCTGGAAATCGTTCTGTCCACTTGATTAGAACCTAAATGAAGAGGGCTATGTAGTTTGTCCCATACTATCTAGTAAGCTTTGTCATCACGCCCACTTAATAGTTTAATTTTTTAGTTTTTCGACTTTTAAGTTAAATTACTTCAAGTTATGTGAAAAATTTAAAACTATGCAATTCTCTGCTAGATAAGTGTAAAAACTTCAAAATAGCTGAAATAATAACCGACTTATGATAGGAATCAATCCGTAGAAACCTTAAAAGCCGTTCATTTTACAGAAAAAAAAATATTTGTAGATAAATTATAGAGCACATAATTTTGCATAATAAGCGTTGTATTAAAATCAAAAATAAAGATTTTTTCTAAATTTTAAATTTTTGACGTGAAAACTTCTTCAGGCGCATTGAGCACATTTGGTGGGGGTAAAAGTTATGAATTTGTGTTAGCACTGTTAACGTCGGCAATGTTAACGTTAGCAATGTTATATCGTCAAAACTGTTAATTTCATCACTGTTAAAGGTAGCACTTTTTGTATGTGGACCCCGAGAAGGTCCATCTCAAATATTTCATCTGTCTAGGGACAATTCGTGAGAGATATGAACTATAAAAGACAGTTTTGGCGTTTTTTGTATGGAAACCCTCAGAAGGCAGATAGGGAAATGTGTGTCAAAAAGAAATGTTGAAGAGCAAAAAATAATAGGATATTATACTAAGATATATATTTGATCCCTCAAGGAGTCAATTTGGGAAAGATATGATGTTTAATCGACAGCTTTGTGTTTCTTGTATGGGGACCCCCAGAAGGGTTGCAGATGGGGGTGTATGTTCAGAGCAAATGTTGAAGGCAGGGCAAAAAATAATAAGACCAGCTCATCTGTTTGACCCTTCAAGGAGTCAATTCGGGAGATATATAAACTATAATCGACAGTTTTTGTGTATTTTGAATGGAGACCCCCAGAAGGTGGCAGATGGCGCACAGTGGCGACATCTCGCATTTATCTGGCATTTATCGAGATCATAATCAATCATAACATCTGAACGAATAGAGATATCTCTATGATTTTTTGCTATAAACAGAAAAATAATACAGCTTTTACTGCACAAAATTGTATTTGAATTGACCATAGGGATGCTATGGTCGAGGTTAGGCTTTCTAATAGATGTACAAATGATGAATATAAAGTTCTCCATATGAGTGTTTTCTTAGAAAGAAATTATTAAAAACATGAATAATGATTAATTTATGGTTGCTGGGAAGAAATCCATACTTAATTAAAATTTTTAAAGTTCAAAATTTTTTTCGAGTTGCCACCTCGAGAGTTTTAATTTTCAAATTTAACGACATTGAACGATATTCTACAAGCAAAATCAAGCATTTTGCGCCAATATTGATCACAAGAATTTCTACAAAACAACAAAAAATATACAAAAACGCATTTCGTTAAAGACCAGCGAAAAAAATATATACCATAGCAAACTATAGTACAAAAAAGAAAATATAACAAAAAAATAACAACCAACCAATAGCACAGTGGGACGACTAAAAAAGTTGGTTGTGCTTTTTTATACTTTATAGAAATTCTCAAAGAGGAATATGTTGAGAGTCCATCGCACCTGGTCTGACCTCTCAATGTGGTCACATTTTTTTCATTAATTTTTAAAGTTGTAGTGTTAAAATTTTGTTGTGCTGACATTCTCATCGAAATCGGTTAAGAATTATTCAAAGTAAATCTTTTTACAAAGCCTTATTTTAAGTAAAGTTCTACCGCAAAATGGATTTGGTTTTTTATTTCCAACAAGTCGAAAGGCCATAAAAATTCAATTAATGTCAGCACATCAAAATTGTAACACTTCAACTTTTAAAATAAATAAAAAAAAAATTGTGACGTCATTGAGAGGTCAGACTAGGTGCGACGGGTTTTCAATATATCCCTCTGAGAATTTCTATAAAGTTTGGTTGTGCTTTTTTAGTCGTCCCACTGTGTTATTACAGCCTATTGGTTGGTTGTTATTTTTTTGTTATATTTTCTTTTTTGTACTATAGTTTGCTATGGTATACATTTTTTTATTATTTTTGGTTCTTTATTATTATTTCTTTAACATTTCTATTTGTAGAACTATGTTTATTGTATGCAATCAACCTTAAATCAACCAAATTAGCCTTAAATCACCTCCATGGAATTTCAATAAAAGTGCTATAACTTATAAATTAAAAGTGTTTGATCTGTCCCATACCCCCAACTCAATTGCAATTATTAATATTTAAATAAATAATTGAAAACAATTAAATATTTAGATGAAAAAAGCATTTTAGACTTTTTGAAAATATTAATGAAAATAAAGAATGAGTCATATGCAAAAAAATATAACATTTCTTTCATAACTTGCAGAAAAATATGAATCTCATCTTGAACTAAAAAAAAAGTAAAAATAAAATTCAAAAAACTCGAAAAAACCATCAACTTTCACCAGCTCTACAAAGCGATCCATTTCTCCAAATAAGTTAAAATCTTACATTTGCGAGTTTAGAGGAATTGTTTATCAAACTGCATGATTAGATTTACGAATTTTCACTACACCAAAATTGATTTTCACAACCACTTTTTAGAAATGTCCGCGGTTAGGTGTGTTCAGAAGATATGCTGAACGGCAAAAATAATAGAACATGCTGATATATTTAACTCCTCTAGATATCAGTTTGCGAGAGATATGAAGTATAATCGACAGTTTTTTTGTTTTTGGTGTGTGAACTCTCAGAAGATTAGCTGATTGGGGTTAGGTATGTTTAGAAGGAATGTTAAAGGGGTAAAATAATAGGACTAGCTCGTAAATTTGACTCATATAGGGGCCGGTTCTTTAGAGATTTTTTTATTCGAAAAATGTATAATTTATTCAAAAGAAATTTGTAAAATACTCAAAAAAAGATAATCCGAAAAATTTGAGGAAACTCGGCAGATAAAAAAATCTACCACTTATTGAAGTTTTGAGTGAAGTTTAGGTTTGACTAGGTTCAATGATCGAAAACTCACTACTACTAAATATAAAACGACTTTCAGAAATTCCAGTCAAACATTATTGTTTCTTATTTTGAAATATAAAGAAATTATTGAAATATTAATTATTTGAAACTACAGTTAATTAGAAAATCAAAAAATACTGTTATTTCATAGCTTTAAGTTTTTAACTACTTTCTGTTTTCTTTTAACTGCCTTTGTAAAGTAAAAAGCAAAATCTTTATTATTCATTCAAATTTATTGTATCGCCTTTAAAGTAGGCCCCTTCCGGCGTAATACACTTACAGCAATGGACACATAAATAGCACAAATGTCAACTTATTTTTTAAACGTTTCGTTTAAACGTAATAATGCATTCATTAACTGTAGTTATAGTTTTAAGAGACTCCAGTGTGACGTTGTTTAAAACTCCGAGAGAGATGTACCGTTACTTACTTTTATTTGCTCAGGCCATCTCTTTCTATATAGGCATGTACGATCTGCTGTGGTCATATAAATTGCACACATGTTAGTTGGTGAATAAAAGTTAACAAGATCGGGTGTTTGTAAAAATTTTAGAGGTATATACGTATTCAGTTAATTTCGCCGATTCTAAATAAAATGGGTCGTGGCAAACATTGCACTCCGGAAAAAAGGTCTATAATTCACGAACTAAGTCGAAAAGGCAAAAACCATCTGAAATCGCGGATATTCTCAAAATTTCGCGAAAAATGGTCTATAATGCACTTAAGCTGGTTACATCAAATGGTTGAAATAATTTCGAGAATAAGCCGCGCAATCCTAGACCGCGTAAAACCATCGCTTCTACTGATAGACTTATAGTTTGCAAAAGGATCAGCCCTTTTAAGTCAGCAAAGCAAATTATGAGGGAAATAAATGAAGTGAATAAATAAAAGAACTAGTATCTAGGAGACTACATGAAGCTAATCTTTATGGACGCATTTGCCGAAGAAAGCCGCTCTTAACAAAAACAATTTAAAGGATCGTTTAGCGTTTGCAAAGGCCCATGTGAAAAAAGAAGACCAATTATGAAAGAACGTGCTCTGGACTGACGAAACTAAATTTAATAGGGTTGGACCAGATGGAAAAACTTTTGTTCGGCGCTCCAAACGCCAAGAGTTGAATCCGAAGTATACAAAAAAATCATTAAAGAATGGAGGAGGGAATTTAATGGCTTGGGGAGCTTTTTCCTGGCACAGCGTTGGGTCAATTTTTCGTATACCAGAAATAATAGATAAAAATATGTATTTAGATATTCTTAATAACCAGATGGAACCATTTGCATTTGAGAACATGCCTATTAGGTGAACTTTTATGCACGATAATGATCCAAAACACACAGCAAAGGTTGTGATTGATTGGCTAAAAAAGGAAAAAATAAATAATTTAAATCGGCCGGCTCAAAGCCCAGACCTCAATCCCATAGATAATTTATGGGATGATGTGAAGGTCGGCATAAGCAACCAAAATTTTCAAAATTAAGATGAGTTATTTCGTGGAATTGAGAAGGCTCGGTACTCTATTCCGAAGGATAGGGTCAGGATGCTTGTGGAGAGTATGGGACGAAGATGTCGGGCTGTTTTGGACAATTCGGGATACAGTCCTAAGTACTAGTAAGCATATTCGTAAGCTCATTGTAAAATAAAAATAAATCACTGTTTTTTTTTCAGAATCCAAATTGTGCTATTTATACGTCCACCTCATCTAAGGAGCAATTTCAGATTTTT
This sequence comes from Coremacera marginata, assembly GCA_914767935.1. Classification (NCBI taxonomy): domain Eukaryota; kingdom Metazoa; phylum Arthropoda; class Insecta; order Diptera; family Sciomyzidae; genus Coremacera; species Coremacera marginata. The sequence continues at coordinate 139,894,005 of OU612045.1, forward strand.
TCATTAATTCTCTAATTTTTAATTCGTTATTACAAAGTAGCTACTGATTTTAAGTTTTTAATGTTTAAACTCATATACCATGAAATACATTCTTGTTTTCCTCTATGTATTTTATTTAAATTTATGTGAAACACCCTACATGTATTTTTGTGCTATTAATGTGTCCACGGCTGTATACCAGCGAATAATCCCATCATCAAAACATTTTTCAAACGCATTTTTCGGAGTTGACTTCAGTTCTCACCGCAAATTTTCTTTTATGCCTTCTATCGACTGAAACTGGTGCCTCGAAGCGCAAATTTGAGTTTTGGAAAATAAAAAAACATCAGACGGAGCCATATCAGGCAAATTCGGTGGTTTTTCGACAATATTTGTTGAGTTTTTGGCCAAAAATTCATTCACAATAGTATGCTTGTGAGAAGAAAGTTTAGGTCTTTTGCAACTAGTCGCTCGATTATTTCTGCGGCAACACTTTTTATTTTCCGTCACCATTCCCTTAATTTTATTGATGTTAACTTCAGTTGAAGACGTTGATGGACGACCAGAGCGAGGTAAATCTTTCACCACATCTAGACCTACATCTAGATCTAGAATGCACTCATATGCACGTGTTTTTAATAAAGTTCATTCACTGTAAGCTTTCTGTAACATTTTCAACGTTTCGGCACGAAATTTCAATAGCCATACAGAATTTGAGAGAAATCTTTGATATTTTTTTTTTCTCTTTCAAGTTGATATTAACTCAGTTTTAATTTTCAGATTGGGACTTACCAGCCAAAGCAATGTTTGGATTGGGGCCTGGTGGGTTGGCTTTGTCTTTGCAGCAGGAGCTTGTGTGCTACTAGCTATACCAATTTTTGGCTATCCGAGTTCACTGCCTGGCTCTGAGGCACTGCAGCAGGAGAAAATATCCGAGGCTTATAATGCAAATGCTGCACAGTCGAAGAACAATTTTACGAAGTTTAAAGAGTTACCAAGAGCTTTGTTTGCCTTACTACGGAATCCAACATTTTTCTTTCTGAACTTGGCTGGCGCTTCCGAAGGTCTGATAATTGCGGGTTGTGCAGCATTTTTGCCGAAACAAATTGAAAACCAGTTTAGCATATCGCCAGTTTGGGCGGCAATGGTCATGGGTCTAATAACTGTATCAGCTGGTGGGGGTGGAACTTTTCTTGGAGGTTATCTGGTAAAAAGATACAATTTGTCCTGTGCTGGAATCATAAAAATGTGTCTGCTGGTGACCATTGTAGCCACTTGCTTCAGCGCATGCTTTCTGCTATCTTGCCCAAATCCAAAATTTGCTGGAGTTACTATTGAATATGGGACGCAGAAGAAGGAAGTTGGGAGTTCTTTGTATTATGTGAAAGACATGGACTTTATAAACTCTGGACTTGAGCTGCAAGCGGATTGCAACTCGGCTTGCCATTGTAATCGACTGAAATATGATCCGATTTGTGGAGTTGATGGCATCTTGTATTACAGTCTATGCCATGCTGGTTGCGAGGTGGAACAGACGCTGGGTGACACAAAGCGCTATTTTAATTGTTCTTGCATTGAATCGACGCTACGTGATAGCCCATTTGATGCCACTAACAACATGTGCGAATCCGTCTGTGATCTTCTGCCGTATTTTGTGGTCGTCTGTTTTATACTTATGTTGTTCACATTTTTGGCCACAATGCCAGCGCTGTCCGCCACTTTGCGGTGAGCTGGTTAATAAGGCTGACTTATTTTGAAATATTATCATGCTTGTTATACTTTAAGATGCGTGCACGATGATCAACGTTCTTTTGCTCTGGGCATACAATGGATCAAAGTCAGACTTCTTGGCACCATACCAGCACCAATGATATTCGGTACTTTGATTGATGAAACGTGCATACTTTGGCAGGAATCATGTGACAATCAAGAGGGTGCCTGTTCGGTACATGACAATAAATACATGAGCAAGTAAGTCAAATACTTTGTTTATAATAGAGCCTTAGTTTTTAATGAGTCAAACTTAATTTAATTACAGGTACATGTGGCTGTTAGCTTTGGTCGCTAAAAGCTGCTCAGTCCTATTTTTCTTTTGCGCCTGGTGGTTTTACATTCCACCCAAAAATGTCAACAACAGCGACGAAGATGTGGCCCACAACAGCACCCCTGCCACCACTGTAGACAACATGGATGTGGAACAACTTAGCGGCACCTTGTCGACTGTGGAGCAACAAGTGCCTGTAGTCAAGGTAGCAGTGAAGTTCATTGATGGAAATTTTATGAATGATAGCCGGAGTGATGGTCATGCGCAGTCAGTTCCAAAAGTTGACAGTGGTGGTCGTTTTTAGGGAACTTAAAATACTTTAAACTTTAGCGTTGGTCTCATATACGTAAATGTAGTGTCATTTCTAGTTGGATTTTAAGATATTAAAATTCGCCAATCAAACTTGTCAAAAGTTCGATATTAATGAAAATCCACTCGATATGGAAACTGATTTCACACAATCGTTTTCTAGAACTCTATATAGTCATTTTAGAGATAAAAGCAAAAAAAAAAAAAAGAAAGATTAAGTTTATAATAAGTATGAGCATAAATTTCAGCGTATCCAAAGAGTTTGTGGGCAAGCGCTTAAATATTTTAAGTGTCATAAATATTATAATAAAGTAAAAGTAAAAGTGATCCTTTCAATTTATGGCTTTTTAGGCCAATTTCCAAATAAAAATCCAAATTAAAATATATAATCAGAGACTCTGATCACACACAGTATTTACACAGTATTCCCCTTTCGTTCATTAGATTAAATTGCTTAAAACTTTAATGAGATAACTTTGATTTTTTTTTGTCATTATAATTAACAATAACTTAGTATTGCTCTTTATTTTATTTACTACAATAAAAATTTAAATATTTCTGGTACTGCCACAAAAAAGGTAAATCTTTCCCAAATCAAATATATCTATCTCATTATTATAAATTTTATTTATAATCTCATGAATGTATTAGTAATAAGAACGTACATATATCTAAGTCCTTAGTAGTTGTCAGACCTACATATATCATATAATATTTATACTAAATCTATGTTACATTTTTACATTATATGTGTGCGAATACATTTTTTACTTATAAACTAGATGTAGAAAATAAAAAAGCAATCAAACATTATGATTAAAAAATAAGTAGTTACTGTGGGTTGGATAAAGATACTCCGTCGAGAGCATAAAATTTACATTGTCATCCAGATGTATAAATATAGATTACAACATCTTGTTCGCACGCCGCTTTCGCCAGCGAAATACTGATAAATTAACATTTGGAGGTTTTATCTTTTAATGTTTTTGTTTATAAAATATAAAAGGAAAGCTTTAAAGTAGGAATCGAACTTCGTTTATAAAATTCTTTACATCTTTATAATTCCAGAAACACTTAAGAACATTCAAAACTTAAGAACTCAACATTTTGCATTCTGCAAAAAAAGTTTCGGGAATTGGTCAATAAAACACACAATATTTATTACACAGGCCTCATGAAAGGCCATTTTTTTTGGTTTGATAGGTACCCTATGGTAAATGGGGTGTGCTAATCACGAAGCTGCACTTAGTTTTTTTCAGCACGTCAGGTTTTCAGGAAAAGTGTATTTGAAATTTTTCGTCGAAATTGCCAAAAATACTGAGAATATATTTATTGAAACTATATCTAATAGAAAATTACACTGCAAAATTGAGTTGTCCCTAAAAAAAAAACAATGCAGTATAATCTACGTTACTTTTTTATTAATAAAATCGTTCTCTTTTTCCCTGAAAACCGCGTTTTGTAGTTTTTTTTTTATGGATTTTTGTGAGCGAGTCCCTCTTCAAGGTTCAGCAGTAATCAGGCATCATTCTTATATCCCATCTTCCTTGGTAATGTTTCTCCATCTCCTTTATGCCTTGATGGAAACTCTCTCCCTGTTCCTCGCTGACAGCTCCAAGATTTTCGGGAAAAGAGTCAACGTGGGAATCCAGAAAATTAAGTTTGCCGCTCATATTGCATCCCCGTTTTATATAATTTTCGACCATGTTGGCTAGAATTTCTTTGTAGTTTGGAGACTTATTGTTTCCAAGGAAACTGTCAATGACTTCTTCACTCCATGCTCCAAATTCCCTGAGTCATTGTATTCTGGTACAATCTGTCCGATTTTAAGGTTCAAATTTGAGGGCCTACAAAAATTTCTTTTTTAAGTTTAGCTTCAGAAAGTGCAGGGAATTTGTCGCACAGGTATTTAAAGCAGTCACCTTGTTTATTTAAAGCTTTGACAAACTGCTTCATCAATCCTAACATTATGTGAAGGGGAGGCAAAAGAACTAATTTTGGGTCAACTAATGCATCACGCTGCACATTTTTTTGTCCTGGTGCAAGTCTTTTTCTGAGTGGCCATTCTTTCTTAACGTAATGTAAATTTTGATACAGATTTTTGCCTTTTAATCGTGATCCTAAGGTTTGCGCAGCATCCTTCGATAGGCCCAAGTCTCTCACTAAGGCATTTAGTTCAGCTTGAATAAACTGTTGAGATCGGCCTATATTAGGTTTGAATTCGTCTTCATCGGTTTTTTCGTTTGAACTTTCATCTGATTGCTGTTGGATGGTATGAAGAAAAGGTGGAGGAATGGGAAGTTTTGGTCCATGAGGTACAGGCCATTTAGCAGACGGTAAATCAGGATACTGAATAGTATGTTTATTTTTCAAATTGAAACCCTTGACCCAAGGTTCCCTCCATACCATAGGAATTCCGAAGGGTAAAAAGGTACGTGTACTTTTTGTCCATTTTCTCTGTAGCTCGATACACTGAAAGCACACTTTGTGTGGAGCACAAGGTTTGCCCTGATCACCAAGCTTTACACCAAAGTAAGCGTAATAAGCTTTCTTGATAAATTCTGCTGTGTTCGTTGATGCTTTGCTATCATTAAATCACCACACACGTAACAAAATATATCAGGACTGTTTTACACTTTATTGATGACATTATGACGCACTAAGCACTCAGAAAACAAAACACAACTCTATGCTACAAACAACTGACGCTATCTAACTTTTTCATAAACAACTACTAAAATATTTTCTATCGATTTTAAAGAAATAATTTTAATGTAATTAAGGAAATATCAGTAAGGTACTTCTTTGCTCTAGAACAAAGGTTTTATGATTTTGTGAAAAATCTTAACGTGATGGGCTCAAACCAAATTCACAATCAGAATCAACGTACCCGTATTAGCTAAGGACACTTATCAAATTCAAAACAAATTTATTGGGTCTCATGCATAAAAGTGCGAAATTGCTTTTTCCTCGATTTTTTTAGCAATTACTGGCTGTCATAAGCATAAAAAATATTTCACTCGTTAGTAAGATCTCATTTATTGAAATGGATCTCAAGGCCTAAAGAACTTCTTCACAGGAAAGCTCTTAGTGAGCAAATTCTCAAAACTATATGGATAATCCTGAGGTGCAGCTCGCTTGTCTGAGAACTTTCTCGTTAAATGTTAAGTCACCTATTCAGCGAATTAACATTTTTTTTTTAAGTAGCAAAGATCGCCGAATACTACTGAGAAAATTGTCCCATATAATTCGATTATCTCAAAAAATATTTATTCTCTCATATCGATTCTAATTAAATGGAAACATATAGCGTTTTTTTAAGGGGTAGGACAAGATATTGCTGTCCTAGCAAAAATCATGAATTGGTTTTTTTGATTTAATAAAAATTTTTAGATAAATAATATCCTTATTGGCCTTGAAGAATATTTTGTAATATTTACATGAAGAAAAAAAAATCCTAAAATTCGTTTTAAGGAACATGCCCTGAAATCTTCAAAACTACTTCACCGATTATATTCTTAATTCGCACGGTAATTTCTCATTGCATTTGCTGGAAGTTTAATAAAGAGTGAAAATAAATGTTTGATGGAAAATTTTTTCCATTGACCCAAAAATTAAAATTTATTAGAATACGAAATTTTAGTCTATCAGTTATGGTTGCGGTCGATTTGTTATATGTATATCAATCCAATAAATATCAAGCATATATTAGTGTTACTTCATTATTTTCTTTTAAATTTGTTGTATTACAAGCAAATTTAAGTTTTCCTTTTCTCAAACGCACTTCATATTTAATTGCGCATCACCTTTTTTCGCTTAATTCACATATAAATTCATATATTTCTTCCAAGCCAATTTTTTGAGGCTCTTTTGAGACAAATTATAACATGACACAACAATTAATTGTCCAACAAAACATTTTCCTAAAAGCTATTGGAAATACAAATTTAAATTTATTTAAACCATAAATATTTTTACAAATTTAGCTTTATTTCTTTCATTATATATGTAATAATATAAAAACCTATGAACTTTTTTACCAAATGTTTATAAGAAAATAAAAATAGAATTTGTTTAAAACATTTTTTATAATAATCTCCACTACTTAATGGCTTCCTTCAACTTTTCAACAAAATTACAGTATAGATGTGTCTTGTAATTGAAGTTTTGATAAATGTAATTGAAGTCTACTTCTCAAATTTGCAAATTCAAGGGGTCCTTTGAGATTGATCTCACTTATGAAGAGTAATTGGGCATGAGCTTGATCTAATTTTTATGCATACAATTCTGAGTCTGAGGATGAGAAAATTCTTGTGACTTACTGCTTTAGCTTGATCTGGCCAGAAAATAAAAAAAAAATTAATAATTTTACCTAAATAAGCCTTGAGTAAAGATTTTTTTGTGAATTTATGTAGGGAGATGAAGTTTAAACTTCTCTGAAAAATCTTTGAAACAAGCTTAATACAAAGTCTATACAAGGAGAAAAGGCGTATGAAATTAGTTATTTTATTCAAAATAACTTATATAAAATCTTTTATTTGTTTAATATAAGCACATTAATAAAGCTTTTCCATTAGATATTTATTTTAGGCTTTTTCAGGTATTGGAAATGGAAAAACAAAAATTAGAATTTATTATTATATATACTTCTGTAAGTAGAATCTATTTCATTTATGAATAGAAATTTTGTACATTTTAAAATTTTTTGTTTATTTACCATTGTATCGGCAGCAGGAATCTGCTTGAATAACGTTGATACTTTATTATTTTCTTTGAATTTCTTTGATTAACACTTTATATAGGGTCTTATATAGGGAATTATATTTGAATAAAAACCTTCTTGAATACTTCCTAAAAATATATTCTTGAATTGAGCTTAATATAAAGACATATATAAAGGCGTGACTGGTATGCGAACTGGCACAAAATGTTTATACAATTGAATTAAAGGGCTAATTGAAATATGATAAGCCACAAAATAAAAATTTTGATATAATCGCATTTGAATCCTTAAAAAAATTTACAAAATAGACGTTCCATGTAATCGTACGTTAATACTTATAAAATCCTCTTGAAACATGGCTAAAAATTACGAAGAATAGATATCGGAAAGCAACCATTTTAAAAAACCTGTGGCTTATCATGTTTTTAGATAAAATTTATTTTCAAAAGTTTCTTTTTACAAAAACGGAACAATATATGTAGTATTTATTTATTTATAAAATATTTTATTTATTTCAGTAATAAGTATATTTGTTCGTTTTATAATTATTAGTTTGAGTTCATAAATTTTTATATATTAGCTGTGTTTTTTACCAAGCGAGCTGTAAAAAAACGCCCGTATATCATATGAATACTCGCTAGTTTAGCGAGCAAACAAAAAAAGTGCTTCCAAGTTATGTTTCAACAATTGTTTCTTTATTGTATACAGATGGTAAAAGTGGCTGTTTGGCAGTTACTAGTGATGTATAAAATTGGCTTTTTTTCACTCAATTCTTTTAAAGAAATTCTAAAACCTTCTTTTTGATGAATATTTCTATAAAAGGACACCACTTAAGAAAAATAAAAACTAAATTTGATGAAATATATAAAAAATAGTAATAAATATCATTTTTTAAAAATATAGCTGATTTTGAAGCGTTTCGTTTCTGAAACTATTTCAGTATCGGGTACATTTTAAGAACCGAGTTTCAAATGCCTTGAAGCTAAAAATTTATGCAACATTAGCTGTCAAAGGTTTTGAAAATAAAAATTAAATCAACAAAATTAAAAAGAAAATTATGGAAAATCACGAAAAAAGGTAAAAAAACCTAGAAAAAGATATCAAATTATTAGTTTATATGCGCTAAGTAATGTATTATATTAAGACATATTTAAAATTATAATTTAACCTATTTTACAGCAAACGCAAAAGATGGACAAGGCAGGAAACTTTGGAACTGCTCGAATGCTATCTTGCACGCATGGACGAGTTCGAGCACCCCAGAAGGAAGCGATTTGCCTATAGCAATGTCTTGGAAGACATGGTTGCTTAGGGAATTACAGTAAGACATTCTTTTTGTTCCTTATTCAACCAGCTTAGTTTTGCTTGTGCTGCTGCTTGAAGTTAAGGAACAATTTACCTATTACACACGAAGATACTTACTTACTTACTAGAACTCCAGTACAACAACTCTTTGCTTGGAGAGCAAAATGCGTTCTCTTTTGAATGTTTATTAAGCATCAAAAGACAACAATAGTAGAACTGGTGCAACTCCCTGTTATACACCATTCATGACGGAAATGGAGGAAATATTTGGTGATAGGCCTTTTATAGCCAATAAACATACGCCGCCTGTTGGGTGTAAGCCTATCGTTGTGTTGGAAGAATCACATAGGCCTCAAAGTCCAGATCCGTAAGGCACTGAAGACACGGTTGCGACATCGTTAGCAGCTATGGAAACACCACTGAAGCCTAAGAGGTGTTCATTGCGTGAAAAATATTTGAAGGAGAAGATAATCCTTAAAAAGGAAGCTTTAAAAGTTAAAGAGGCTTATCGTAAAGAGTCATTCAAGTAAGTAAGTAAGTAAGTAGATTTTATTGAGACTTCAAACAAATTGTTAACAAAGAGATCCTTACACATTAATACAAGAAATACTTAGAACTATAGAAGTATTATTCTAATAACAAAAGAAAAAAGAAACATGCTGCATGCAAACACATAATAAGTTATATAAGGACAACAATAGATAGAAATATTAAATGAAAAACAATGCTTGCTCCCGGCATTTAGGATGTGACAATGAGAGAAAACTCAGAAAGGCTTACAAACTTAATAACACTACAAGAAAAATTAAACTTAAAATAACATACTGTCCAATATATAAAAAAAAAAAATATAAAGGACTTTAATGTAAACAGCCCAATTAACAATAAGGTTAGTTAAATGACCACTAAAAGTTAGTAACAGAAGGTTAAATTAATGTGTAACAAAGTAGAAGTAGAAATACAAAACATAAATCAACAATTACAATAATGACATTAAATAAAGTAATATAACTACAAAAATCAGCCTCTATGAGTGCCAGGGAGTGTTTTAATATAAAAAGAAGGTAACAAAGGTGAGGAAAAGTCAATATCCAAAGAAATATTTTCATTAATTAAACCAATAGGAGAAAGGTAAGTGGAGTTAGACCAACTAAAAGATTTTTGATATTCGAATATATTATTTATAAGATAGTTATCATGAAAGGAAAGATTTAAAATAAACTTATTTTGTAAAGTTAAAGCATATTTGCAGAGAGGAACTATTTGAGCCTTACTATAAATAAAATGATTAGAAAAACGTTTAATAAAGGATTCGTAGTTCCTGTCAACACAAAGTCTTAAAACATTACGTTCTAAGATTTCTAACTTTTTTGCCAAAGTAGGAGAAATAGAAAACCAAATGGGAAATGCATAAATTAAAACGGGACGTATGCAAACTTTATATATTAATAATTTTGTTTAATTTTTTAGATATTTGCTATTAAATAGTCTCGAAAACATTCCTTTGACGCAAGAAGCTTTTTTCAAAACTGATCTAGCGTGATCATTAAATATAACCAATTTATTGAAATTCACACCCAAATACTTACAATTAGCTTTAAAAGGAATTTCGATACCATTCAAAAAAATTTGTAAGCGCTTGCTTTCAGGAACGACAAAATTTTTGCATTTTCCAGAAGCATTTCTAAGGCAAATAGCTACAGATTTCGAAGTATTTATGGTAATACCCCAGTACTTATAAAATTCATCAACCTTAGCCAAATGCTTCGAAACTAAATCAAGAGCTTTCAATGGAGATTCATTGTGTGCATAAATCAGAGAGTCATCAGCATATAAAACTCCCCTTGAGCCATTAAATTCATGAGGAAAATCATAAATAAAAATATTATATAAATGAGGCGCCAACACAGAACCTTGAGGAACACCGCTCCTAACTTCACCCAGCTGAGAGACGCCTTCATTGATCTGAACACAAAACTGCCGATCATTGAAGAAACTACGAAAAAATTTAATTATAAAAGGATCAAAACCTAATCTTATTAATTTTAATAAAATTCCATCATGATATGCTCTATCAAACGCTTTCTCTATGTCTAAAGATACCGCAATTGTACAATTACGATTTCTCAGATTACAAATTATATCATCATGAAATTTTAACAAAGCATGGACAGTCGAATGGCCCTTTTGAAAACCAAATTGATAGGGGGGTATATAGTTTATATCAGACAAAATGTCCATTTTTAAACGCAAAACATGTTCAAGCAACTTACCAAGATTTGAAAGCAAAGAAATTGGTCTAAAATTGTTAAGGTCAGAAATGTTAGGTTTCTTTTTGATTGGAATTATTTTTGCAATTTTCCAACTATTTGGAAAATAACCAATGTTTAAACAATTGTTAAATATAATTATAAGAAAATTTAAAGCGTTAACAGAGAATTTTTTAATAAGAAAATTAGAAATTCGATCAAGCCCATACGATTTTTTACTATTAATATTTTTTATAATAATGGAAAGCTCATCTAAATTTGTAAAACGAAAAGAATCATCATTACTCAAGGAGGAGAAATTATCATCGAAGATATAAACTGAATCAGGATAACTAGATAAACAATTTTGAACAGAGTTTTTGATTTGAGAAGAATTAGAACGACTAGATGAGTTGTCAGTATATATAGAACTAAAGTGCTGATGAAAAGAATTTAGAATTTCATTTTTAGAAGTTATAGTAATATCATTTACCAAAATTTCATTACATGAACCAAATTTTTTATTTCCAATAATACTAAAAATGTCTTTAAAAGCATTTGGACCAGGTTTTATTTTTTTTAGCCTAGAATTTAATTCATCAGACTGGTCAATTTGGACTTGTTCCTTAATTAAAATTTTGAGAAGTTGTATTTGTTTAGAAAGCAATTTATATTCAGAGCTAGATCTATTCGAATTTCTATGAAATACTCTTTTAAGTTCTCTTTGCCAATCATATTTCATTCTAAATAATTTTTTGACATTATCAGAAACATTGAATTTTTTACCTTTTAGATCAATACGTTTTGTATGAGAATCAGAAACTGAATTTACAGAAGTGGTGAAAAAGTCAATAAATTCATCAATTTCATGACAATTTAGATTACGATTAACGGGAGGAGAGTTATAGGAAAGAGATATATCTAAATCAGTTTTAAAATTATTCCAATTTGTTTCTTTGAAACAAGTAAAATATCGTGGTCTTCTTAATTGAAAATCAAAATTTGGAAGATCTAAAACAAGTTTAATTGGAAAGTGATCCGAAAAGGTAGGAAGACTAGAAATTTTAAAATTAATATTAAAAGAATCAATAAGAAGATAATAAAAAATGATCTAGGAAAGAGGGACCATTAGGATAAGAAGGAGAATCATGACAAACTCTCGAAAAATGAAGTGAATAGTCATGAAGCCTTTTTGAAAGATATCTACCATTGAGATTTTCAAAGGAGTCACCCCAGGAAGGATTTCGAGCATTCAAATCACCCCCTATAACCGTCCCATCAAAGTTTCTAGAAAATAAATAGATTTTAGAAAGACCTTCATAAATATCAGAGGAAGAAAAATTACACGGAAAATAAATAGAACCAAATAAAAATTTATGAGAAGTTGAAGCAGATAAAAGAGCTACTTCAATGAAAACATGGGGAAAATTAATTCCAGGAATGAAAACTGGAGAGAAAGAAAAGCAATTTTTAATCAAAATGGCAATTCCCAAAGTCGAGTTATCTTGAATAAAACTGTAATTTTCAAGATTTGAAATTTTATTTTTTAAATGTGTTTCTTGAATAAAAGCTATATCAATATGATGAAAACAAATAGTTTTTAATAAGTCAATTTTCCTGCTAGTATCAATAAGCGATCTAACGTTAAAAGATAATACATTTAGAGAATTACGGACCATACACGTTTTTAATTTCAGATACGAGTGAAAGAAACTGAGATTTAGCTTCTTCAAAAGAAATATTTTTATAATTTTGCAAAAAAAAATTAATTTTATCTTCTAAAGAAATTGGATTAGGAATATTAAAAAAGTTGGAAAGTTTTAAAAGTTCATTAATTATGGGAGGCTTATGAGATATCATAGATGGAGCAGTATTAGGAGTAGAGAAAAGACTAGCAAATGTTCTACTAGGTGAAGTTAAAGACGCTTTATTTAAAGCAACTGCAACATTAGCTCTGGCAGCAATTTTTTTCTCTTTTAAATCAAGTATTTGCTTTTTTTTAACAGCTAAATGGTCTTTATAAGCAGAACAGCCCCTCCAATTAGCAGGATGTCCAGTTTGCTGACAATTAACACAAAATGGAGGAGTATCTGAATCCTTAGGAATAAAACATTTACCAGGTTCATGTTCAATATTACATTTAACACAACTGAACTTTCTGCAGCATTTACGAGAAATGTGACCCCAACGTTGACATCGTCTGCATTGAATTTCTTTGTCCTTGATTTTAGGAGTTTCCCAATGAATTGATTGGCTCAAGAGGAATCTTATATGATTTATGTCACTTGCTTTCTTTCCAGGAAGAAGAGTAACTAAAAACAAACCAGTATCGATACCACTTTTAATGGAAAATGGCGTGTTAAATTTTGAAACTTTTGAAACCACTGAAGGAATTGAAATATCCAAGGCATCTTTAATCTCATCAGATACCGAACCAAAGCACACTCCTCTTAAAATAACACTTATTTGTTTCAAGGACTTGGGCGTATAAGAATATGAATCAGCCCTTTTCTCACGAAGAATTGACAGCAATTCGGTGTGAATATCAACATTATCAACATAAAGCTTACTTTTTAATTTTGATTTATTAACAATTTTAAAAAAAAATTTAGGGGTCTTTGCATTTAGCTGGTCAACTAAATTTTTAATATCAACATTATATAAAAATATAGGCGGACAAAGACTTTTCCGCCCAGACATAACATTAGTATTCGTTTTTTTATTGTTTAAATTACTATTATTAACTGAATTGGTATTAATTTTGACTTTATTATTTTTAATTTCAAGATCACCTAATAGAGAGAACCTATTTTGACTATCTGAAGATACCTTATTATACAATTTAGACAGGTCCAACTGCAACACTTCATTTAAACGCTTACGTTTTGCTCCACTAGATGACGGAAGCAGACTCTCAGCAGCCATAATAGTTGCAGGCGAAGATAAAGAAGGCTCGGAATCAACCATGATGTCATCAGAATACAAATCTTGTGAAAGATTGAAGCAAATAGCACCTTCAGAGGTATTAGACATGTCGTTGTATTATTTGCACTTGGAGCGCCGGAAGAATAAAGATGGAGCACGTGGCAATTACTTGAAAATGATTTAACCCCAACCAGTGGAGCACCATTCTAAACGAACTTTAAATCTTAATGTAGATTTCTTTTAATTAATTTAACAGGATCAAAAATTAAAACAGCGAACAGCAACAATCCAAGACACAATTGAAATCGCGTCACGATCACAAAATGCAGCAAAAAAAACCGCAGAGCACCACCGCCAAGATTGTGGAGTAGTATCCAGCAGCAGAACAGCCCAGAATTCAAATCAAATTCGTTCAAAATATTTCTATTGATAATAAAAACACGTCTAATAAAATGCAAGATCTTTTAAAAGAAAAGTTTTAAAAAGATGCTGAAAATGAAAAGATAAAGATTGAACTTTTAGAAATAATTTTAAATCGACAGACCAGTTCATCTTTTCATTAACATTTAAAATCGCGATGAAATAAAATCCCCAATATGTGAGAATGGAGTGAACAATGTATTCAAAAATATTTTTAAAAGTTTAATTTTTTTCTTTTTTTGGCTATAAATCCTTTTCAATGATTTCGATGGAGAGAGTCTTTAAATTTATAGTTTCTTTTTACCGTGTTATCTTTTCTTTCACATATTTTTTCACACTGATTACCTATTACGCCTCAGCTAAGTTTCTACTGCTGCTAACAGAATCGAAAAACTAGACGGTATGTCTTCTGAATCTAGATTTCAAGAACGGCGACATCCTTTCAAAATAACAGTAGGCTTACCCTCGGCATGCAGAGTACGAGTAGGGCGACAAGTTGATGACCAATATATAAAAAAAAAATACGTTAAATTATAATTTTTAATCTTAATTTTTAATGAAATTCAAATATTAATTGATTTAAATATAATGAATTCATTGCATTAAATGCTTTACTTAAAGTAAAAAAGACTTTTACTACATTGCCTAGACCAAGGCCAAAGTTGAGGATAGAATAAAAATTTGTATGAAGGACACCGCTGGCCAGATGAATTGCGGAATTAACATGAATGATTTAAAACAAAGACTGTAAATAATAAATATTTTTATTTTTAAACTAAAAAAAGCATTATAAAAAAATTGTAGCACCGCATTTTTTATGGCACCGTTAATGTTAATGTTTTGTTTAGAGATGCGCACTGCGACCTATATAGATCTATTGTACCTCCTTCTTGATGCTCCGCTCTTGACGGATTACAGAATCTCATCCAGACCTAGTTCTCTGATGAATTTGAGAATATTTTTTGGTTCGATGGATGAGATTTCCTCTTGACTGAGCTCGTAGTTCCCCAGTGTTGCCTTGCGCTTACGAGCTACTGCGTCACAGTTGGTAAGTAGGTGTATTGGAGTCTCCTCCGCTTCTTCGCAGAAACGGCAGTTGCTGTCGGTTTCGATGCCCAATTTCTTCAGGTGGTATTTCAGTTTACAGTGTCCTGTAAGAAACCCCGTAAGAATTCTTTGATTCGGTTTGCCTAAGCTTATGTGCAATTTTGCTCTCCGAGAGTTAAAATCTTTGAGGAGCACTTTGGATTGTTTTAGCTTTGGGAGGCTTTTCCAGAGGTTTGATCTTTTGTGTCTCTCCTCCCTTCTTAGTTCTTCTTTGATAGTGTGTGTGCCCAATCCGCAGAATGGTTCTGGTCCTATAAAGTGTGTGGCTGCGCCTCGTCGCGCTAATTCATCAGCTTCTTCGTTACCATGAATTCCTTTATGTCCTGGGACCCAGAGTATAGTAACGGTGTTATTCTTGCCTAGCTCATTCAGTTTTGTTAGGCATTCCCATGTCATTTCTGATGATATTTCACAGGAAGCTAATGCTTTGATTGCTGCTTGGCTGTCCGACATCACAATTATGTCTTGACCTTTGTAACTTTTTTTTATTGTTGAAGAGCAATGCGTCAAGTTCCTAGGTGTTTCAATCGGCAACAATCTCTCATGGAATCAGCATATAACAAACCTACAAACCAAACTATCGTATGGACTTGGTCTGTTATACAAATTCAAAAATAAAATGTCAGTGGATACGAAAAAGCTGATCTATACTTCGCTTTTCCAGTCACATTTAACATACATGCCTATTTGCTGGGCATATAAGAACAATATGGAACTGAAGAGACTTCAAAGACTTCAAAATAAAGCAGTTAAGCAAATATACAGATTGCCGCGGAGAGTTCCTAGCTGCCAACTGTATTCTCTTGAATATGGGTCACTTCTGCCAATAGCAGGGTTATACAAGATGAACCTGCTAATGCACGTCTACAAAAATATATTCAACTTGAACTACAACACGACGCAACTTTTTACACACTCGCACGGCTTTAACACCAGAGGATCTAACAATTTAGTGGTGGCGAAATGCAGGCTAGAGACCACAAAACAGCGATATCTGTACGCAGGACCCTCAGAATTTAATAAACTACCACTTGAAATAAGGAACGCTACCTCATTCGGAATCTTCAAATCAAAACTCAAGCAGTATCTGTTAGAAAATATTAAGAATTATATATTGTAATGAAATTAATAGGATAATTATCAAATGTGATTAAGTATCAAATACTAAAATTAACAAAATTAAATTAGTTATGCCAATCTGGCTAGCTCCTTCACAGCCCTCCGTGGCAATGGAGCATTATGTTATTATACGATAATGTAATTTTACTATAATGTATTTATCAGTATTATTGAATAAAAAAAAAAAAAAAAAAAAAAAAAAAAAAAAAAAAAAAAAAACTCCTGTCCAGGTTAAATTGTGCGCACAGCTGTATTGCTAAGACCTCCGCCTGGAAGATACTGGGTGTTGTCCCCATAGGTACCGAGTGCCTGGTTCTTGGTCCATATACCCCTGCACCTATACCTTCCAGTGTTTTGGAGCCGTCCGTGTACCATGTTATACTGTGTGGTTTTGTGACTCGCGATATTATTTCACTATCCCACTCCTTCTTGGTACCAAGCTTAATTTCGAAGCGTTTTTCGAAG
Source organism: Coremacera marginata (assembly GCA_914767935.1). Classification (NCBI taxonomy): domain Eukaryota; kingdom Metazoa; phylum Arthropoda; class Insecta; order Diptera; family Sciomyzidae; genus Coremacera; species Coremacera marginata. The sequence continues at coordinate 139,910,650 of OU612045.1, forward strand.
TTGTACCTTTTTACTATATCGTCTCTTGGTTGATCGATGTATGGTATCTGCCTTGCGATAACTTCTTTCTCTTTGTTGCTGATAGTTTTTCCTAATCCTGTTCCCTCTTTTGCAATGCCTATCAGGGTTCGCTTTGCTACTCCCTCTATGAAGAGGTGAAGAGGAGTTAGGTCGAGGATTACTTCTAATGCTGCTGTGGGGCAGGTCCTCAAAGCTCCTGTAATGCATACGCAGGCAAGTCTTTGTACCTTTGTAAGCATGTTCCTCATTACTGATAACTTGGTTCTTTTGGCCCATGCTACTGCTCCGTAGGTGAGGATTGGTCTCACCATCATGGTGTACATCCAGCGAAGAGTTGTAGGGTTACAGCCCCAGCTTTTAACTGCCAGGTTCTTACATACCATTAGTGCGCGAGTTGCTTTATTTTTAATTTCCTCAGCATGTCTTCTCCAGAGAAGTTTAGAGTCTAGTGTAAGTCCCAGGTACTTTACTTCTGCTTTGAGAGGGAGTTCAGTGCCGTTCATTCTCATCGTTCTGAGGTTTGGCAGGCTTCTCTTGTTAGTGAAAGGTACTATGGTTGTTTTTGCTGGGTTGATGTTAAGCCCCACTGTGGTGCACCATTCCTTTGTTACTTTCAGCCCTCTCTGTATTAGGTCACAGAGTGTATTCTCGAACTTGGCTCTTGCTATTAGGGCTATATCGTCTGCGTAGCCTTGGCATTTTATGCCAGTATCGGTTAGCTTCGATAAGAGTTCGTCCACAACTAGGCTCCACAGCAGTGGGGATAAAACTCCACCTTGGGGGCAGCCTTTGGTTATTTTGATTCTTATTGTGGTGGTTCCCACTTTCGTTTCTGCAGTTCTAGTGCTAAGCATTTGGCAAATCCATGCGCTAAGCATACTGTGTACCCCTTTCTTGTACAGCGACCTTTTCACGGCTTCGTGGGATGTGTTGTCGAAAGCTCCCTCTATGTCTAGAAAGGCACATAGTACAGTTTCCTTGTTCTCGAGTGCTGACTGGATGTTGCTTGTCAGCTGGTATAGGGCGGACTCTGTGGACCTACCCGCCCTGTATGCATGCTGACAAGGGTGCATTGGCGCTTTCTCCAGAATCTCAGTTCTTAGATAGTTGTCTATCACCTTTTCCATTGTTTTAAGAACAAAGGATGTGAGGCTGATTGGTCTGAAGGATTTAGGTAGCGTGTAGTCCTTTTTCCCTACTTTTGGTATGAAGGTGACTATAGACCTTCTCCATTTTCTTGGGATATAGCCCAGCGCAAGGCTGCTTTTAGTTATTTTAACTAGATGGGGTAGTATTGTCTCTGCACCTTTTTGCAGTAGTGCTGGAAAGATACCGTCTACCCCTGCTTATTTGAATGGTTGAAAGGTTCTTAGGGCCCATTCCAGACGAGCCTTCGTGCAAATGCTTGTGGCAAGTTTCCATTCCTCTTGGTTTGGAGCTGTCAGCCTTCCTGCCGCCTCACATTCACTAATTTGTGTGCTACCTGGGAAGTGAGTTTCTAGCAGGTGGCTGACCCGTTGCTCTTCTTTAAGCGTATAGCTTCCGTCTGGTAAGAGAAGTGACATATTTGTCTCCACTCTGCCTTTGGCCATTGCTTTATGGATCCTGGCTGCAGCTGGCGTGGAGGATATATCTTCGCAGAAGGTTCTAAAGCTTTGTCTTTTAGCTTTCCTGATTTCTTTGTTATACTCAGTTAGAGCCGCCGTGTAGTTATGCCATTCTCCGGTGCGCTTTGCAGTGTTGAAGCTGCATCGCACATTTTCCCGGAGCCTGGTCAGTTCGGCGCTCCACCACGGAGTATGTTTTGTTCTTGCCTTATTTCCTAGAGGACAACTAGTTTCGTAGGCATTACATACTGCATTGTTGACCTGCTCTACATAACATTCAAGTTCAAGGATGTTGCTGATTTTGCTCCTAGATTTTACATTTTGTAGGTTTTCTTTTAATAAACTGGTATATGTATCCCAATTTGTATTCTTAGGGTTCCTTCTGGGTACTGTCTCTTGGCACTTTGCCCCAAGTCTAAACTCTATTATTCTATGGTCAGACATTGATGGTTCCGGTGATACCTTCCAATCCCTAATCATACTCCCAACATATGGGCTTCCTATAGTGAGATCTAAGACCTCTTCTCTGGCCCTAGTTACAAAAGTAGGTGTTACCCCCACATTGAAGAATTCTAGGTTGTTACTTAATATATATTCTAGGAGGTACTCACCTCTGGTGTTGTCGTCTGTGCTTCCCCAGATGGTGTGGTGTGCATTGGCGTCGCAGCCGACTAAAAGTGGAAGGTTGTTTTTCCTACAGTGCTCCACTAGTCGTTTTGTCTCCGCTGTGGGGATGCTGGTGTTATCTCCCGGGAAGTATGCGGATGCAATTACAATGGCGCGGTGTATGCCGTTGGCCTCGATTTTTGTTTCGATGACAGCCAGATCCCGCGTCATAAATTCTGAAAGACAAATATAATTAGTATTTTTCTGCATAAGGATACATGCTCTGGGGTCGTTTGTTCTATGATCCCAAGTTACCCGACTCTCTTTACAAAAGAGGCCTCTAATCTGGCCCCTGTAGCACCAGGGTTCTTGAATCAGCACGAAGCCCAATTGTTCTGTGGCGAACCTCCGGGCGATTACTGCTGATGCAGCTTTCGCGTGATGGAGGTTAACCTGGGCGAATTTTGTGCTGACTTTTGTGATGTGCATCATAGTGCGGGGCTGTTGCCCCGTTCTTCTTCAGGCAGCATTACTACTTCCTTTATCGGAGTTTCGTGGCAAGTCCCAATCGAGAGAGCGGCGAGGTCGATGCCCTCTGCCTGGTCTACGGTAGAGGTTGCCACAATTACAGAGACGGCGGAGGCGGGGTTCTCCGTGGCAGCTTCCACAGGTTGCTGTGCTGGTGGCGCTGTGTCAGTGGCCTCACTTAAGGCTGCTGCTGTGGTTGAACTGGTCGTTGGGGCGGGTTTTGTGCCCAACACCGGAATTGTTCCAAAGCGGAAGCTAATAGAGGAGCCCCTAGACTTTATAGTCTCGAGTGACTCTCTATCTATTGATAGCGCGAGCATCGATCCGCTACCCTCATCCTTACAGCTTAGGATCTTCCAGGCCTCGGTGTTGAGGCCTTCATTTTGGGCGGCAATGAGTCCCATCGATCGGCTGAGTTCTTTGCTGGAACTTCTTGGCAAGAACATTCGTATAGTGTGTCCTTTGGGAACCTCTTCCCCTGGACACGCCCGAAGTTCGAGCCCTTTCCACTGCTCAAGCTTTGGTGCGACTGCTTGTAGCCATTCTGCTGTCGAGGTGTTCGCACAATCGACCAGTAGCAAGCCTGGCCGGAAGTGGATTCCCTCAAACTGTAGTTTGGTGGCCCAGCCCTTCACTACTTCGCTAAGAATAGCTTCTTCTAGCTCCGAGAGCTCTTCCGAACTTAACATTTGCCGGGGATATTCCTTTGGTAGGACCGCAATTGTTATGCCTTTGGCTACGCTGGCGTAGCTGGTCTTAGCTTTCTGCAATTCACTCGCGGGTCTCTTTGCCCCAGGCTCTGAACTGCTCTTGCTTTCAGGTGCAATCCTGACTTTTTTAAGTTCTGGCCGAAGAGGAGGGGTTATTTCGCTGCTGCTCCTCTTCTGTGCCTCTGGTTGTCGGGTGTTGCCCCGATGCTCTAGTGCTTTTTCACGAGCTGCTTCGGGTGCCATGCCCTGCTCCAGATACCTCAGGTACCATCTAGTGCCTGCTCCACTTAGGCCGACTCTTAGTGGGTCGTCTAGCCCTCCTGGTTCCCCACGCATATGGCACCGTTAGAATCCGCTCAGTTTGCAGAACATGGGCTATATTCGCAAAATAAAATGCAGCTGCAGAGTGACCTTCTCATTAAAAGATTTAAGGTACATGTGCCTTTATTAATAAATAGTAGAACTGGTTAACAACTTTCCTAATTATTACTTTACTTAGTAAGTTTGTTTCTTTATTTTTTTAACCAATAAAAAATTTATAATTTTAAATTTTTTATTGTTGATTTAAAAAAGAATTATTGGTAAGCGAAATAGTTTAATATCGCAAAGAAAAGACAAATACATAAGACACTTAAATGATGCTTTGCTCTTGCAAATAATTAAAGAGATCGACACGCCTGTTTACGTCTCTATCTGCTATATATACAGTATTAGTGTCTTCAAAATTGCTGTCGTTGGTGGGTGCTTGTGGTTCATTAACGTTACACAAATCACCTTTAATTATACAAATGTTATGTACCACACATGCACTCACTTTTAAATTTGTTAATGAACATAAGTTAGTTTGCTCGGTAAACTTTAATAATCTTCGGAGTCTAGTTTTCAAAAGACCAAATGCATTTTCTACGACCATGCGAGTTGACGAATGTATTCTGTTAAATTCTTTTTGAATATCTGTGAGATTTCCATTATTCTTCAATGGTGGAACTAGCCAGCTTGTTGCAGGATAGCATGAATCTCCAAGAATAAACGTTGAGTTAGAGATAAAATCCTCATAATTGTTTTCAATACGCATGTAGAGTTCAGATCGTCTAAGCACCCTAAAGTCATGAAGAGAACCAGGCTCACCGCAAGAAATGTTTGTACATTTTTTATCTGCATCTACAACTGCCTGCAAAACTAAGCTGTAGTTCCGCTTTCGATCGAAATAACATTCCTTGCCAACTAAGGGTGCTTTAATTGAGATATGCGTGCAGTCTATTGCACCAATGACGCCCGGTATATTTCTTTTTGCCTTGAATTTTCTTTCCGTTTCTTCGGCATTTGCACCCTGAGGCCATTTAATAAATTCATGGCTAATTCAAACTAGCCACTCAGTTACGAGTCTGACAGCTATCCAAGCTGTCGATTTTGTTATTCCAAACAAATTCCCAAGCTGTCTATACGTAATGGAGTTGCTTATATACCATATGTATATATATATCGTCTTTTTGCATCCAATTTTTAATGTTTGATTATATACTTCATATTGCGAAAACCGATCTGGATATAACGAAGATTTATTATAACTTTTATAAAATAACCAGAATGATTTAGAAAATACCAATTTAATATCTAACAGTGCTTCGTTGCAATCGCATATGCGATTTAAAATCGATGGCACCGTACGCATCGATTGTGTCCTTGAAGTTTTTGCACTTAGGGTGCTCTTCGAGTTCGAGATCAGATCCTTCGGAGCCTGAGTCAGAGCGTGAGAAGTTTTGAAAAATGACATCTAAAGCTTCTTGCATCTCCTGCGTATTTTTTAGTTTTTGTAAATTTTCGTAACCTCTCCATTAAGCCTGACAAAACCTATAATTCGTTGTAAATGTATTTTTTGTATTCAAGAAAATTAAATAAATATTTACCAATCCAATTTCATTTCAATCCATTTGAAAATTTAATTGCTGAATTGAATTTGAATGTTTGAAAATTTAATGACTTTAAAAACTAATTTCAAATGTCACAATAAAAAAAGTGCTACTAAGTTTTACAACAAAATTGTCTTGCGAGTAAATCGTTTTTTAATAACTCGCTTAGCAAAAAACACAGCTATTGTAAATTATTATTTTATTCAACAAATACAAAATTTTCCGTCCGTTCAATTGCTAGCTGTTTTACAATCTGACTCTCTATATAATTTTTTTGAAATATTTGTATAAGTAAAATTTGCTTACTGTTTTTATTTTAAGTTTAAAGTATTTGCAAGTTAAGCATTAAAAGATCATTGATATTATCATTCACGTCCGTCTGAGTTCCCCTTCCCAGTTATATACTAATTTTTATAACTCATTCATTAATTTCTGTGATTTCCTCCTCGTTTTCTTTGTTTGTTGATTTCACATGATAAGTCATGTTTCTTTTTAAATAAGATAAGCAATCAAAAAATACCTCACTGCTTCCTGGTAGCACTTCAGAATCTTCGTTATGCAATTCATTGTTGCATTCTCCTAAACCATGTTCCTATAATTCAGATGCATAAAGCGAAGAAATTTCAATTTGACTACCTTTTTTTTTGCAAAAATATAATAAGCCGCTATATGACAATAAATATACCTGACTGGTTTCTGGAACTCCTTCATTATCAGATAGTATTACCTGATTTACACTGATCAAGAATTGACGTCAATTTTTTGCTATTTCCTTTTATATTTACCCTCTCTCACGTTGAAGTCCGCTCCTATCATTCACAAATCCAAGACTTGATTGTCAATTCTTTACGAGTGGAAGCCGGGACTATGAAATCTTCGTCAAATATACTATTATTGCTGTTTTTAAAGCAGTCTTCATTATTGGTGGTAATTATTTTTGAGTTCATATTTTTGCCCGATACGAAAGCTAACGTTGGTATGTGACTTTGATAGAAAAAAATTAAATGTAAGAATTGAATTCAACGGCCAAAAAAAATTTCATGGAAAAACTCTAAAGTGTTTTTATTAAGTGTTACAATAGTATTTAGTTATAGATACGACACAAATATCGGTATTTCTTGTATAGCCTGATATGCAAAAAAATGTAAACATCGAAATATCATCTGATTTAGGATAATTCGCGAAGGTTTTGATTTTAGATGCCACCACAGAATTCTACTGAACTGCAAAATTTAAAAATAAAAATTATTTCCGCAGAAACATTAAGCCATACAAATTTTAAAACACGTTTTTCTAGAAACAACATAATTAAGTCTGTATGATACTTCATTTTTTTGACCAATTTTAAAATCTGAAAACAACTGGAGCTTGGGTAGGACAGACATATTTGGTAAGAAAAGGATAAACGTTGTTACTTTTATTATTTCTAAAGTTTTTAAGAGCAGCTGCATTTAAAAAAGTATTTTTAGCTTCACACACACTTCCAATTCAGCATCCAATTTTCTTAAATAGTTTTGTTTACTCTAAAAATGTCAAATTAATTATTATCAGCAACTTATTTCATAGTAAATATTTGATCGAAACTTAACGACGAACGAAGTGAAAGAAACGGCAAAAACAGTGTAATGAAAATACAGTCCGTCCCACATTTTTTACTCCAATTCGTACTATATGCGTACTCACTCACACCAATTGAATCTATGCATTCCTACTATTTTAACTGTTCTAGTTATCATTTTCAATGATCAATTTAATGAAGTATCATACAGGCTTTATTAACAGAAATAAAAAAAGGAAATATACCTCGTTGGTTTCCTAAACTACTTCATCAGTAGTTATAGGTTATCTATGGTTACAAGCTTCCCAACCATTTTCGTAAATGGAAAAAATTGATAAGCCATTACAAATAAAAAACTAAAAATTGTTTGCGTTAAAACATGATAAGCCACATAAATTAAAATAAATATTGCTCAATGTTTTTTGATATATTTCCATTAATGGTTAATAGGAAATCTTCGTCTATCATACCGTCATCGCTTAACCAATAAAATAATGAATTTTGATATAACTCACAGTTAAATTCACCGTTTCTATTTGAAGGGTAGTTTTTGTATGTGGCTTATTGAGTTTTTGAGTAGAAAATTTAATAAAATATTTTATGGTAAAAAGATTTTTATACATATAACTTTGCAATTTATTCAAAATAAGCCCTAATTTTTTCAGCAGGTCTTACTGTGTTACAATGTAAACCCTTCAATTCATTTTTCTGATGGCCCCTCACATCTCTACAGACAATGGCAAACGTCAAGGAGTAAAAGCTGTCATGAAAAGCTTTTAAAAGAACATAAGCGGTTCTGAGTCGGCATAAAACTTGTGTTCTCGATCATTTGTGTTCAAACATTTCACAACACGTACCATACAATTGATCATTCGAAGCTCGGTCAAAAGCCATTCAAGGGCTGAAATGGCCGTTTTCGTTCGTTTTTTTTGAAACCCTGTTCCAAAAAATAACGCTTATATTTTTGGGAGGGGTGGGAGTATAAATATATTTGATGGTGGGAGCATAAATATATTTGATGGAGCGAGGATAAAATATGCCTTTTAAGCCATTTTATGCAATTCCGATTATTTATTTAGCTTTAAATTCAGAGGTTGACCTACGATTTTTCATAATTAAACAAAAAAAAAAAAAAAAAAAATTCGTTAGCGAAAATTTTATTATACTATTGATAATAAATGTATACTATTGAAAATTCTATTGAAAAAATGTACTTTGGTCACTTCTGCATAAAAATAAGGTAGAAAAATTGCTCGAGTGATTTTTAAAATAGCGTACGTACGCTACATACGTGGCGCTACATTTTTAATGTACATTTAATGGGTTTTTTTTTTAATTTGAATAAAGCATATTCTATGTGAAAAAAATGTTTTTTATGTAATTTATGAGTTTAATGTGCGTAACTGCGAACACCGAGATGGCAAAAATATAAAAATTCCTATTGAAATGAATCGAGCTTAAATTTAGTTGAAACCCTTTTTTATTTCAAAATTATCTGATGGTAAGAAAAAAAGTAAAATCAGAAAAAAATTTGTGACCACCATTCACACATAAAGGTCCACTGAAAATATCATCATTTTTTTCAAAAATTAGAAACTTTCCATAAATCCCTCAAAATGAAAAATAACCTCCTGCCAGTTCGAAAAAAAAGAAATGGCCATTTCAGCCCTTGAAAGGACTTTGACCGAGCTTCCTATGATCAATTGTGTTGTGTGTGTTGTGAAATGTTTGAACACAAATGATCGAGAACTGGACCTACATGTTTTATGCCGACTCCGAACGGTTTATGTTCTTAAAAAGCTTTTCAGGGCAGTATTTACCCTTTGAGGTTTGCCATCGTCTGCAGATAGGTGATGGCAGAACAGAAATATAAATTCAATTTAAAAAACTTTCTGTGTCAGGTGGGATTCGAACCAGGGTGTTCTCTCGCGTATGGGCCATATACTCCACCCACTGCGCCACGGCCGCCACCTTATTTAGGAAACATAAAAACAGCTTTTAATTAAATCTTGAGTATCTTAAAAAGGGCTTTGATAAAAAACACATTTTATTTAAAAAAATCAAGCAAAATATTAAAATCTCAAAGCATTTTGCGACGTGAGAACCGAAGGGTTCTATGAGGCTTCATTCAGAGTTTTATATAGAGCTGCTTTATCAAAATTATTCAAGATGAGTCATTGCAGGGTGTCTGAATGAACATTTGAGATAAGTGTTAGATTAAGTTTTCATTAATTTATAAAAAAAAAACAAAAAACGAATCTTATTTTCCGGCTTAATAATAATAGTTAAATATATTCCACCCATATTTGCCTCCAAAATTTAGTTATAAGTATCACGTAGAACACATAGTTTTATTCAAATCGGCGATCAGGAATACGAGAAAAAGGTTTTTTTTTGTTTTCAATATACTTTTTTGATGCTTAATTTTACTTTTCTTTAAATGATTGCATTTAATTTTGCATTAGCCAAAGATTCTTTATCCATATTTTTTTTTATACTATCAGACAGATTACCATATATGTTTTTCAAAGTACTTCTTTACATTGCTCACATAGACTCATTGAATAACATTGAATATGAGTTGAGAAAAAGTGTTTTTAGTTTTATTTAATAAATTTTGACAATGGAGCATCAGGCTAATATAATTTGGCTATTAAAATAACAAAAAGATTGTACCGGTATCGATTTTTCTAGAATGTGCCAGATACAGAAAGTTCTAGTAAGTTTAATTCTCATATTATTATTAGTTATTAGTCTCCAGAGAAGTCTTGTTGAATTTTATCATGGAAAAGGTAAAGATAACAAGTGTATTAAAAAATACATTGTGATTAGTTTCTAAAACACATTTTGTTTTTTATTTTTATTTGTTTTACATAATTTTAATTTTTTTTTTTAGTTTGTTTTTGTAGTTTTGTATTTCATTTAACATAATATTCTAGGCCTAAAAACTAACTAGCTACACATGCTAGACATCTAAATTGTTTGCTTTTGAAGCGATCTCTAGTGTCATCTGGGTTTGAACGCCATCCTCACGGCGGTTGCGATAAGTCAATGAATTGGCACGAGCCTTACGTCCCATAAAATGGCGTTCCACCCACCTGAGCATCGTGTAGACTGAATCGGTCGATGGCAAACGATGATCGGCTGCAGTTTTAACAATGTCTGATGAAGTAACACGGAATGTGCGCGCCATACCTTTGAGGGCCTGGAGGAGCGAAAAGAAAAAATAGTTCCTTAAACGTTCTGACCGAAAATCTTAGTTATATTATGTACTTACCATCATGGCGTCCTCATCGGTCAAATCATCACCAACATAAATGATTTTAATGCGCTCGCTCCAATCGACACCAAATGATGTGCGCAGTATATAAATTGAGGCGCGACCCTTGTTCCATTGTACCGGCGGCCGTGCCTCAAGAGCGCAATGAGCTTCAGCTGCTCTAAATCCATATTTTATAATTAGTGTGCGTGCTTTTTCGATTATGGCTGGACGTAAGTGGTTCGGAGTTTCGCGATAGTGAAAAGTGAGCAAGACACCTTTGTTCTCAACCCAAGCGCCATCACGACATACCTGGATTAGATAAATTAGATAAATTTTTCCTTACACGTTGCAAAGAGAAAAAACTTACAGAATCCTGCAGAGCCTTCAGCAATAGGCTAACATTTTCCTCGTACTCAATAGGCATAGGGTGAACAAATTTGCTGCCATCTGGATGTAGAATTTCTAGTCCATGATTGCCGGCATACGTAATACCTTCAATGCCAACCATCTTTTTGACGTTATCAACATTGCGTCCGGAAATAATCGCCACATAGACGTCAGAGTGATTCGACAACTTAAAGAGCACATTTTTTATTTCTGGAGAGAGCGTGGCAAGATCAGGATGTGGTGCAATGGGTGCCAAAGTACCATCATAGTCTAGCAGTAGCGCCAGTTTGTGGTTGAAGCCGATGTATCTAGGAAGAATGGCCAAGATATAAATGATTAAAATGAATTTGCGAGTGAAGAGTTGTAAAACTTACTTGAGCAGATAATCATCAAAGTCATCCACAGTGACTGGTTGCATAGTTGTAGTGCCTACATCGTCCGTCTCCAGAGTACCCATGGCCTTGAGGAAGCATCGCATCCAATGGCTAACATCTGTCTCCGATTCTCGGTGCCTCAAGCGACTCATACGCAATATGCGCTCATCGTCGGGCATCGTAAGTGCGCGATGAATGACATCAGCTGCTTCTTGGACCTCATATGGATTGCAGATCAACGCTTCGTGCATCATTTCACCAGCACCTGCAAACGGGGAAATAACCAGAACGCCGGGCTTTTTGTTGATCTGACAAGCCACAAACTCCTTAGCCACCAAGTTCATGCCATCACGCAGTGGCGTCACTAGACAGACAGCAGCATCTCTGTACATGGCAGCCAGTTCATCTTGACCAACGTAGGCGTATATGTAGCGTATAGGTGCCCACTTAGCAGTTGTAAAGCGTCCATTAATGCGGCCCACAAGCTGATCTACCTCCTCCTTGAGTTCGCGATATTCTTTGACGTCGGTGCGCGATGGTACCGAAATCTGCAGCAAGCTCACCTTCTCCATATGCTGCGGATACTTTTCCAGCAGAGCTTCAAAGGCCATCAAACGATGCACCAGACCCTTCGTATAATCTAAACGATCTACACCTAGAATAATTTGCTGCTTATTGGTCTTCAACACTGCCGCTGTGTTCTGTGCCAATGTGACGAAACGTTCGTATGGAATACCAATTGGCAACGGACGCACACGCACCGTGCGGTCACCATGCTCCACCAGCAGATTGTTGCGATCAACACGACAACCAAGACTGCGCTGACAACAGTCGACAAAGTTCAAGCAGTAGTCCTGAATGTGAAAGCCAACCATATCACAGCCCAGCATGCCCTGAAGGATTTCATCGGACCATGGCAATAGGCGAAAGATGTCCCATGGTGGGAAAGGAATGTGCAGGAAGAAAGCCAGGCGGCAGGGAAGCTTGAGTTCTTCAGCCTTTTCACGCACCCAATTCGCGGCCAACATCAAGTGATAGTCATGAATCCACACAATTGGTGGATTCTTATCGGGGTCTTTGCACTTGGATAAACATTTCTGCAGAGCTTCTATGGTACGTGTGGCAAAGTGTTTATTCACTGTTACAAAGTTCCGCCAATGTTCTGCACCAAAGGTGGCCCGTCCAGGCATGGAGTGAAACAGTGGCCAGAAAATTTTATTACAGCAGCCATTGTAATAGCTGTCGAAGATTGTAGGATCGATGTTCACGGACACAACCTGCAAATGAATAAATCGTGAGTTTTAAACTCATATTTTTAATATATCATGTTGAAATTTCTCTCTATTGCACCAATGTCCATTTTGCATGGACAAGGTTTTAAATAGTGTGAAATTTCCAAAGGAGAGTACGGTGTAAAAAAAAAAAATTTAAATGAGAAACGAAATCTAAGGTGGTGTTTTGAAAAAGATATGTTAATAATATTGTGGAGAAAGCTGATTGAAACAATTAGATGAAAAATTTTGTACCGTTGCGTCGTGGGGAAAAAATCAAAAAAGTTAGACATGACATTAAAAAGCAAAAGGATTTGATTAAAATTAGAAATTCATTGCTTTTAATGGCGAGTAAATGCTTAAAAAAATTGAATTCACATAAATTGATACACATAAATTCACATTAAAAATATATAAAAGTATATAAACAAAATAAAAAAAAAATTGGGAAAGTTTAAGATAATCTCATCGATTTCATAAAAAAAGTATAACCTATTTTACTTAAAACTCGTTTCTATTAAACAGGGTTCACCAGAATTGGGCCATTGCATCGGGGTGCTGATTCTCCATGATAAGGCGATTAAAAAATTTTACGGGTTGGAGTCATTTCGTTTTACTCCAATTACCAATTATTTAATAGCTTTTACAAAAATAAGTTAAATTTTTTGCCATAAAATTACAAAGTCTAACTAAAGTCTAAACTAATTTTTTTTTCAAAGAAATGTTCTCCACCCCCAACCATACAATTTTTTACTCGCCTCATCACGAGCAAGTTATACACAAGTCTGGAAGAACCTGCTTTTTTCAAGTTATTTATTTTTTTTAAACATTGTTTTGATATTTGGTCACGAGGATAGAACTTAGATTCCATTCTTCTAATGGTTTCCTATCTATGAATTTCCTGTACTGAATTTTGTGTTGTATTTTTGGGAAAGGGGAAAAAGTCGCACTCTATTACGAAAAGTGGCAAATAAACGCAATTTTAAAAAAGTCGCCTCTTCCGAAAAAGCCGGCATCCGAAAAAGGGTAATTTTACCACTTTAGTCGGCCAAAGGTAACGCTTGTGATCAGCACTGCTCTACAACAACAAAATATACAAAGATACACTTACTATGCTTGTGTAAATATGCAACACTAAAAACCCATAGTTTATATTTACTGTACAGCTGACAGCTGATTGTCAAAAAAACTAAAGTCGCTAAAAACAATGATATGGAAAATAAGCAAATAAAAAAACGAATCAAACGGGAAAAACCTTATAAAAAATTCATTAAAAAGTCAGTGAGTAATCAGCTGTGAGTTTCATGATTTGCAACAAGTATTGCAAAGTAAACCGAAAAAGGACGCTCACGATTAATGGAAAGTTTTTACAATTCCACAAATTTGCAATGTCAAATACTCAAGATTGTGAACAGCCCTATTATTTTTGAGGCAACTAAGCTAATTTGTTGCATTAAATATGTTATGTTCACTGTGGCCATACATAATAGTCCCGGAGACAGCGTTGCAAAGGGAAAAGAATTTCTGAAAATATGATTTGTTATTTCAATGATTCTTTTTAATGAGTCGTTTAATGATCTGAGCAACAGGTGAATCGGTACTTATGGAGCTGGCTGTGAAATAATTTCAACTATGTAGAAAAATAAGTAAAAAAAAGTCATTTCTGAAGTCTTGAAAATTTTTAGAGTTAACGTTTGAATAGTTTTAATGCAGCTGACTGTTATTTTTTCAAACATAATTATTCTCTAAAACTCTAAAACTTTTCGAGACTTCAGAAATGATGTTACCAGAAAGACGCTACCAGCTGATGCTTGTTTGATCATCTATAACAAACAAATTATATAAAAATTATCGTTTCGGAAATCCTTAAAAAATTGCAACGCTGCCTCTCGGACTATAAAGTTGTATTACTCATAATATATTTTTGAGATAAGTAAGCAAATTTGTTGTAACTTGTAAACTATAGATGCATAAATAAATAAATGCAATTTGCAATAAATAAATGCAAATTGCAGCTTAAGTGTATAACCAGATCAACGAGCGGTTGGTAACGAAATAACAAGCAGGTTAAGTAAATATTGGTTTTGTTTTCTGTGGCATTTGCCGCCGCCAACTGGTCGCAGCTTTGATTCTATACTAAAAGTCGGTAGCCCAACGAAAATCATCATAAAATAAGTAAGTTTATCATAAACATGTTGAATACGATCATGTTTTTCGCAAAAATATTTTTTGTCACATCAATAAAAATATAGCACACTAAATTCAAAATTTACAAATTTTTCCTTTTTTATGTAAAACTATTCGATTTTTTTAAAACAAAAAGTTTTGTCTCATTGTCTCATTTTGATTTGTGACTGTTTTGTATTCAGTCTGCGATATGTTTAATTAGAATGTTTACAAACGTTGAAATGTTGGTCACAATAATATCAATATGTATAATAAACAAAATATCCCAGAAGGAAAGTAAGGAATGCATCTTATCTTTGTTTGAAGAATTCTTTATTGAAAATTATATAGAAGAAATCATGCATACCAAGGTAAGTGAAGAGGTAATTGTGCACCACTCTTTCTATTCTTATTGCGTTACTATCCTGTTGAATTGAGGATTCTTGTGAAATTCGATGTATTTCTTTGATTCGATGCATCGAAATGTTCATCGATATTTTTCGATGCATCGATTTGCAAAGGATTTTTCAGATATTATAACACAACAAAATATGTTATTAGCAACTATGTTTCTTATGTGTTTCATTCAGTTTGACGTAATTCCGGCACTCCTATAGTATTTTTGCACAAATAACAATTCGCGTTGTATTCGCTGCGTTTCTCAAAAAACTTTCAAACCTCACTTTTGAGAGACTTTCCATTTTTTGGTCAAACTTACTTCTATTTTTTTTGCACAATTGAAAAACTGAAGTGGCGGTTCAATATACTAGAGATGTCGGTTTTCAAAAAACATCAATGCATTACAGAGTAATATAAGAATTCTTCAATAACTGTGTTATGCAGTAAGGATATATTACATTTCCTATGACATCCCCGTGATGAAATTCATCGATGGAGGTAAAGCATTGCCATGGAAGCCATAGGTTACCACTTCGCTTACCTAGTCGCTCACTTTCCTGCTGGGATGGTCAGAATTGCAACATATATTTACGGTAAATAGAAATATATTTGTTGCAATCAAAGTCGAAAATCTATTTTTCTGCGAGCGGGAGCAAGATAAGAAAGAAATGCCATGTAATGAAAAAACGAAGGCAAACTTTTTTCAGGAAAAATTTCAACAAAACTTAAATAAGATAGCAAAAATTATCTTGATTTGTGCGATTAATTGAAATTATTTTCATAAATCTTTTTTTGCACCAACTTGTGTTCTTTTAAAAAAAAAATATATTTTAATTTGAAAGTTTGTAATTGCAATTTGTACAATGAAAATGTTCTTACCTGATCTGATTTCAATCCCGCCGTTGGAGTTTGATCATTTGGATTCGATTCTGGTATTGGTTCGGTGGGGTCCGACAAATGTAAGCCAGACCAGCCGACCCACAATCCTTGACCTTTGATAACGACTGGGCAAACAGCTGTCACGAGACCCCCAGCGCTGCAAAAGACAAAAAATACAAATGAAAAACCATCAATAACTGTTACCAAACGCAGAATTGTTGTTTTCATATAAAAGTTGGCGCTCGAATCGAACCAACCTCAATAAACATTCATTTTTCAGGTCGTTAACTCGTATCTAAATATAATTTCATATATAAATGGTCTGTGTACTAGATGGAATCGGCACACGTATTGCATGCGTATTGAGTGAATTTTAATCGCAATCCTGTTGGTCAGAGAGCACTGCGGTCCACCAAGCACAGCTCTCAATACACATGATGATGAATTGTTTAGTTTGCAATATGGCGCGCATTGATAACAAACGAATTTATATACGAATATTATTGTTACATTGATTTGTTATGTAAACATTTAAAATCAGTCGGGCTTTTAAGTGTTCAGTAGATTGGGGTATTTTATCAATGTTTTTAAAGTTCAAGTATAGACATGGGTTGCTTAGCAACTGCTTTTAATGCTGTTGAACTTAATAATTTTTACGTAAATCCTTTGATTTGTTCAAAACAAAATAGTCTGGAGCTGTTGACGCGCCTATTGCTGACTTTGAAACTTGACCTTATTTCAGACTGTCTATCTATCGCATAACTGTTTCAATACTAAGCTTATCATATTGTTTTGGCCTCACTGCGCACTATTCTGAAGTTTTATGTAATTGAACAAATCTAATCTCTAAATAACATCGTCACTTTTTTTAACAAATGCAGTTCCGCGATATTTGTCTATTTACTCAAAAATTATAGACTTAATAATAAATAAAGCTATATAATATGCACGTAGGTAAGAATGTTTTTGTTATTTATTTATTTATTTATTTACTTAAGTTAGTAATCGGTAAGCTAAACGGGCGAAAAAGTTAGTGGCCAGTGAATGCCGTTTAACTGCAACTAAGTAAATGTTGATGTATAAAAAAATGACTGTGAAGAAGGTAGGGAGTTTTGGAAAAGAGCAACAAAACTGCAAGTGAAATTGCACGTGTTTAAAGAGTGTTATAATTTATTCGATTTGCTATCTATTATTATAAACTTTAAGTTAACTTGCTTCGTTCGTATATATGTATGTGCGTCAAAGTTTTCAAACCATTTTTCGAAAACTTTTTGGTACCCGATTAAGCTGAAATTTAGCATACATATGTAAGTCCGGTGGCAATGCAATATTATGAATCAATCAAAATGCACTATCACCAAAACAGTAGCGCAACCAAAGGGGGATTTTGGGGCTTAAGCCACCCAAAATAATCGTAGCAAAAAGAGAAATAGGATACATTTAAAGTGACTCACACGAAAAGTAATCACAAGTTTTTATCAAAAGAAAAAAAACCCAAAATATATATTTCAAATCTATTGTCGTTGAACCGTAATCTTTGAAACAATACATGTTTTATTCGTTCAGAATACATGTGTTTAAATTTTTTTAGTTGTAATTCTGACCACTTGCGGTATTGTTAACAATTCTTTGATTTGGGTATGATGTGAGATCTCTCTCTCACCAAAAAAGTCCCTAGGTATGTCAAAAATAAAAAAAAAAAACAAAATGAAGTTTGTGGAATTTGTGTTTTTTGTTACTTTTTCATAATATATTTAATATAAAAGGGCATAAACTATTATGCACAATTGAACTGCACTGCAATGGCACCACCCATTGAATGACCCACTAGGGTAAACGGGTGCTTAATTTCCTAGGTAGAGCTTTCCAATAAGTTCGCAATAACACGTCGCTGTGGTTGAAGAACTTATACTTTTTTATTAAATTATCACACATTCAATTTGTTACTTCACAATATAATATTGTATAGAATTTATTTATTATACTCTTAGCATAAAGCCAACAAAATAAAAATTGATTTGACACTAATCAATAGTTGGCTCGTTCTCTGTCAGAATTTTTTGGCAAGCGTTTGATTGATCTCAAACTTAAGAGATAGATTTTTAAAACATGGAGACATTCTTATTGAGTTTCAAACACCATTTCCTAAAGCTACAATATTGCTAGATATGTCGCTTTAGGCACTTTTGAAAATCTAATTGAATTTTTTCAAAATGATTTGGAAGAAGATTTTGATGATTTAAAAATGGAACTGAATGTTTTGTATAAAGTAAGTAATAAAACTAACGATGGTAAAAAAGACAGTATTTGAAACCTAAGAACAGTGCAATAAAGAAATATTCTCTAATATATTTCATTTACTTATCGTCCTTGCAACTCTTCTAGTCATTTCCAGTGAAAATGAACGAACATTTTCAGTACTTCGTCGACTCACAACTTTTTTAAGAAGCACGGTCTCACATTGTTTCATCTGTACGGAGATATGACGCCATGAGTGTATTTTATTTTAGATAAACTCGCTAAAAGGAGCGTAAACAGAATTTGAAAATATAGTTTTGGTTTGTTTTGTTAATCTTAGGGTGTGTGCGAATTGAACTAAATTGCTACCTAAACTAAATTGTGTCGATAAAGCAGTGTTTCCCCAATTAATTTAGGAAAATTCCGAGCTACCTAAATGCTTGCTAAATTAATGAAATTTCTTACGAGAAGAGAATAATGACATTTCTTAACATTTAACCTATTTGTAATAAGCCTTAATTAACCTTAATAAACCTTAGCTGCTGTTTTTTCTTAATTCAGTATAGGTAGCAATTTAGATCAATTCGCACGCACCCTTAATCACAATAATCCTGTAACTAATTTTTTTTTGTGTAAAAGGCAAGCCATTGAACGCAATTTTTTAAATTTTGAAATATTTTTTTTTTATATTATGAAACACTTTTTATTAAAACTTATTTTTAGTTATCATTATGTATGCTATCATTGTAGTGGAATTCTTTGTTTGTTAACTGTACCATACTTTCATATGCAAATATTGTATTACTCCCAAAAATTGCAATTTACTACTGTGAGGTGAAGCAGTTGAACCAGTTGAATGGTAAGATGTGGATTGTCCAGGTTGAGGTTTTTACCAGGAACTATTAGTGCCAAAATCGAACACACTAACTACTACACAATAGCCGCTAGAGTTACGTCTTTTTTTATATGTAAATTCGACATATTTTAATTTTTTTTTTTTTTATATGTAAACGCCACAAAAAAAAAAAAAAAGAGTTCTGGTTGCGCCCCTGCACCAAAAATACTATGCCGATTCAGCTGAAATTTTGGCAGAAAGTTTCGAAATTTCTTAAAACGCATACTTCTAGCAAAAAAATTCGTAATGACCAAATTATTAAACGTAATCGAACAAGTTTTGGATTATCTGTATCAGGTATAGTTTTAAAAAATATGTTTATAACATTTTTCAACAAAACAAATTAACGAATAACATTTTATAACAAAAAAAAATTAAATTGTTTTCCAAAAGTAAAATATCATAACTCTGATTATTTAATATGGTTGTTTTTTTTGGAAAAATAGCACTATCTAATATATAAAAATATCGTCTCAAAATGTTTGTGGCCAAACTCCTCCGAAACGGCTCGACCAATTTTAATGAAATTTTGTTTTTGTTACATATGATTGGTAGGTATGAGAATAGGTTGTAAGGTACTTCATCCTCCTATGTTAAAAGGGCGTGGCTTTGACCATACAAGTCACATTTTCGATACAGAATAACTGTGGCAGTAAAAGTCACAGAACATTGAAATTCAGAATGGAGATACCATTTGGTGATGGCCTTTTAATGGAAAACTTGGACGGGCATAGGACAAGGGGGCGTGGCTGCGCTCATACAAGCCAAATTTTTTATATCGAATAGCTTTGAAAGTAAAAATTACAGAACATTGAAACTCAGAATGGAGTTACGACTTGGTGATGTCTTTCTAATAGAAGACTTGAAAGGGCATTGGACAAGGGGGTGCGGTTCCACCCATACCAGCCAAATTTTTGATATCGAATAGCTATGGAAGTAAAAGTCACAGAACATTGAAACTCAGAATTGAATTACCACTTGGTGATATCTTTGCACTAGAAAACTTGGGAGGGTATTGGACAAGGGGGTATGGTTGCGCCCATATAAGCCAAATTTTTGATATCGAATAGCTTTGGAAGTCAAAGTCACAGAACAGTGAAACTCAAAATGGAGTTACCACTTAGTTATGTCTTTCTGATAGATAGCTTGGACAGACATTGGACAAGGGAGTGTGGTTCTGTCCTTATAAGCCAAATTTTTAATATCGAATAGCTTTGGAAGTAATAATCACAGAACATTAAAACTCGGAATTTATTTTCTCACTCAACTCAAATTTTTTCAAAATTTTGTTTAAACGGAAAGTTCACAAAAATGGGAATGGTCAGACTATAGTCGCACAAAATCATTAAAATTGTTCATGTTTTGAAAGTAAATTACCACGCCTGGTATGTAGGGTCTATTCATCCAAGCGGCAGTCACTGTAAGTACAAATATGGACACTTCATAAATTTCCATTAAACAAACAGACACACAACAAAAGTTGGAAATAATTGAATAAGGGTGTGGCCTCACTATACGCTCACTTTTCAGGAGACTAGCGCGGAGTGCGGCGAAGTGCGCCGGGAAAAAGCTAGTTTTCCCATATAAAGCAAATTTTCCATATAGAGGTCGCTACAGGCTCGTTTAAATTTCAATACTTTTACAACTAATTCAATATCTGTGTAGAGATTATTTTAACACACCTGCTGTTCCTTTGTTTAAAATAACAGCAAAATATTTGAAACAAAAATTAAATTAAGCTAAAACCTAAAATTAAAATGAAACCTAACTAAAAGGTAAATTAAAAATAAAACCAACTTAAAATTAAAACCAAAATTTTCGAAAACTTAAACATTGAAAAACTAAACTAAGCTTAAAAAAGAAATAAAACAAAAATTTTACTTAAAAATCAAATTTTAACTAAAACCTAAAACTAAACTCAAAACCAAAATATAAACTATGTATAATAAAATTAAAACATGCGTAAATAAGCTTAACTAAAGCTAAAATTAAAATAAACTAAAACACACCTAAAATAATCAGAATAGAACTTAAAATTTGGCTCAAACTTTAAAGTTTCCAATTGAAATTATTTAAAGAATTGAACTTTAAACTAAACTAAAAAAGAAAAAATTAAATTTAATTAAACTCTTCTTAATTATAAACTTACTTAGTGAAACTTACAAAACTAGAATGAAGTAAGACTTAAAATAAAATAAAATTTTCAAAATTTAAACCAACCAAAGCTATTATAAATATAATCTACACTATACTACCCTAAAATAAAACTAAAGTAAAAATAGCTAAAACTAAAATAAAAATAAATTACAATAAAACTAAATAAAAAAAACCAAAAATTAAGCTGATATTAAACTTAAAAATTTAACTCTGAAATAATCTAAAAATAACTCTAAAATTTAACATCAAAACAAATTAAAAACTAAACTTAATTAAAACTGAACTAAGACTAAAATAACCTAAACTTAAGCTAAAAATGAATCTTAAATAAAATTTTAATGATACCTTATATATAAACTTTAACTAAACTGTAACTAAGCTTTAAACTAAACTAAAAATTAAATTTGAAACTAACTTAAAAATTAAGCTTAAAACTAAACTAAAAATCAGTTTTAAAATTAAACTTAAGACGAAATATTATAAATATGTTTTCTTATTTTGATAAAAACTAAATAATTGTTAAGATAGATCAAGAGTGCAGGGCACTAGAAGAGTGCCTAGAACCAGTCTGGATTAAGGGCTTTGACTTTGACGTGATCAGAAATTGCCTGCGTTACATGTTATGAATGTTATTATCACTGCAAGGTCCCTTTTTCAACACGGTTGTTTTGACAGCTGTTATATGTCGAATGACTTGTCCATATGACGTTTGTGTTCAGTATTCAATACGACTCAATCATGACTACATTTACTCTTTAATAACGTTTATTAATGGAAACTTACTACCAAAATCAGTCATCTGTTAGAGAATATTATAGAGTTCTTCAACATCATTTTGGTCGTTATGAGCGTCCAACTGAGCGTACTATTCGTAACACCATCACCAAATTTCGAACCAATTTTACACTAGTGAACATTCATTATTCAACTAGAGTGCATATAGCCCGTAATATTGATAATGTTGCTGCAGTAGCAGAGAGTCGTCGCCGATCTCAGGCGTTGGGCATCTCTTATGGATCATTGTGGCATATCTTGAGGCGTGACCTTGGTCTGAAGGCCTATAAAAAACAGCTCGTACAAGAATTGAAGCCAGCTGTTCTTGGTGTACGTTTTAATTTCGGCTTATGGGCCTTACAAAAACTTCAAATTGATTCATTATTTTATCGAAAAATTGTGTTCAGCGACGAAGCTCATTTCTGGTTGAATGGTTACGTTAACAAGCAAAATTGCCGTATTTGGGCCAATGAACAACCACAAGCAATCCATGAGTTTGAGTGCAGGAGGCTTCATCGGACCGTATTTCTTCAAAAATGTTGAAGGAGCCCGTGTTACGTTCAATGCTGCTCGCTACATGATAAATTAATTTTTACTGTCAAAAATTCAGAATATTTCTGTAGCCTACCACTTGTTTCAACAGGATGGCGGAACATGCCATACAGCTGGAGAAACAATCGCTTTATAGAGAGAAACGTTCGATGAAAACGTCATCTCAAGAAATAGTCCTAGAAATAGAATAGTCCATGTCGACAAAGCAGAAACTATTATCGCTTTGGAAACCAACATAACTCAAGGAATTCAAGGAATACCGGCCGATATGCTCAAAAGAGTTGTCGATCATTGGGCCCACAGAATGGACCATTTAAGAGTTAGTCGTGGGCAACATTTAAAGGAAATAATTTTTAAACATTGAGTTTAGGAAGCGAACTACCCCTTTTTTTTATGTATTTGTATTTTTATGTATTTTATTTAGAAAAAAAAGTAGGAAGCTCTTATTGGATCACCCTTGAAATATTTTTGTTTTTTAAAATTTCAGAAACTGGTTCTTCATAATTTGCATTTGATGTCCGCTTATCTTTTGCTTATAATTAGTTTTTTATAATTAGCTTGATATAATAAGGCTTTTTCAGAAATATTTACAGTTCAACCGATATACGGGGAGTACGACGTATTTTCGGCTGTTTTTAGAATTGAATGAAAAGTTTTAGTTATAAAAGTTTTTTAGTTAAAAGGCGCTATTAAAAAAAAATCTCAATGATTTTTAATACAAATTTGTGTGATATTTTATATGAAAAATCATCCAAAAATAACTGGGCGATTTTGCATTTTTGTTGGGTAAAATTTCGTTTTTGTTTTTGGTGGACTTTTTATGATTTCTTTTTTTTGGGTGATTTTTCGTTTTCAATATTTGGCAAAAAACGTGAATCAGTTCTTAGAGATAACGGTATAACAGTAAATTTTTCACCGAAGGCGCTTGTTTTTAACGATTCACCCTTTTTCAAAATAACCAAAACAAAAAATCGCGGTATTAAACGTCCAAGAACTTTACTAAGCCAAAAATCATTACATTTTTTTTTCAGATAACCAGCCTCCAGTTGTCTTACTCACCGCAAAATTTAAGGTCCCTCGCGGCATTGCACTTTTCTACCTTATCGACGAATATTTTTTGACCAAAATATTAGGGATAAATCTTGAATAGTTATAAATTAATAATATAAACAAATGTTGGTCTAAAATAAAATACGGCTTCAAATCAAATTTTTTTAAAAAGCGTCTTTTTTTCTTCGAAAAACTCCCGGGAACCCTTAATGCAATTCAAAGTTATATGTCTTTGGCGAACCGTAGTTGATTTGTCGTCGAGAATCCCAACAAAATTCTTTTGGCGCGTCGCAGACAAATCTTTAAGGTGCATCGCAGAAGTTTTATCTTGGCGATTCGCATACGTGGAACAGTTTAACACAAAGAATGGATCTTTCGCGATCAGAAACCGATGCCATAGATAGATAATTTTCGCGATTTCTCTAAACATATTACTCGAAAAGTATTGAAAACTTGTGTTTGATGATGTGAAAATATAAAAATTTCTAACGAGGAAGATCTCTTAAATGAAATTTCACGCACAGAGAACCATTCAACCCACGTAAGATCGATAGATTTTCAATATAAATGAAAAATTTTCCAAAATATTTTAAAACTTTTGTTAAACCGGCAAGATTCTTTTGTGGATATTCAGAGAGAAAATTAAGGATATCAGGTAAACACGTAGGAAACCAAGAAAATTTTTCTTTTTATTGCTTCACACAAAATATTGACATTCTTTTCCAAATTTCCGATGACTCCATAATTCAATAAAACAGGTTTCGAAAAAATAATTCACCTATAGCTTAATTTCTAAAAAAAAAAAATCTATATTACTTCATCCAGCTTTATTTAAATTTTTTTTTAAACTATTTTCTTGACAAATTTTTTTTGCAATCTCTTTTCGTTATATGTCAAAAAATTCGCCAACTTACCTAGCTTTGCGTTCCAACTCCTTAGTAATTGGATCTCTTGTCAACACAAAAGGCAGTCGATTTGAAACCACGATCAAACTAGCCTTGGTTAAAGGCTCACATGATGGAGTTATAACGATTTCTGTTTCAACCATATTTATGCCGGTTCGAATGCTTAAACAGTTCGAAAGATAGATTCAAAGGTTGAAAAGATACACCGATATTTCACGGCAAAATGACGAAAAAAAATGTTTATCAACTGATATATTATTGAACTTATAAGATTTCACTGTTTCGTCAATTAAATCCTTTACTAGGCTCTCTTTTTGAATTGATGTTGTAATTTTCGATTTCTTGAAACAATAGCTAGAAGAACACGATCATCAGGAAGTTCCGTTACGAACTGAACTTTAAGTGTTCAGGATACTTTTAGCAAACCTACGACTATCGACGTCTGAAGTTCGATAGGCCGACTTTGTTTTTCCAGATAATTACAAATTTTACCGATTACAACATGCACCGCTTTAGTACTGTGAGAGAGCGGTGATCGCAGACAATTGTTGAGTGCAGCGTTTTTGTATCTCGCGGTCGGCGGGTAGCGGTGTTAGTGTTGATGGTGTTATTTTGCTTATCAGAGTCATTAAATCGCTCTGAGACGCGACGCGCGGTAGTGGAGGACATTTCAAAGTGACACAAAAAGACAAAACAATCGATGAACAAGAGCGTGAAATGCATGGAAGGTGGTGGAGACAACAAATTGTCATCTTATTCAATGCCTATCTTCTAACTGTAGCTTCAGATTAGCAAAATTCACGCATATGAAATATGAGTGCTGCCGCAGAGAAAAGAAGAAGAAATGAGTGCTGCCGCAGAGAGTGTAGTTAAAATTGCATCTCAGCGTTGTTCACCGCTCGTTCTCTAAATGCACCTTATCAGTTCGCAAATAAAAGCTATAAAACAATAATATTTTGATTGAACACAATAATAAGAAGATTAACAATAAAGTAAGCAATAACAAGCGTGTCATTTTGGTTACAACTTCCTCCTACGGCGTCTGGTACTTACCAGAAACTGGGTCGAGTTACCGGTACAAATGATACCTATAATTTTGGGTCAAGCCAGGTGTTAATGGCGTTATTGCGATGATTTGAAATATTTCTTTTCTTTTAATTCAAATTTTTTATTGAATCCATAAAGCCGGGTATTTGACTCCCTCGGTGGCTTGAGCGTAATTTTCTCGCACAATAATTTTACTAAGTTTGAGTTTCCTTTTGAACCTGGCTTGACGACTGTTTTCTAAGAGATTTTTCTGTCATTAAGCTCCTGAAATTTTTGAAAGTAGTCTAACATTATCCACTTGTATGTAGCTATGCCGATCATCTTTCGTAGTTTTTGTGATAACGCGAATTTATTTTTTTAGTTTTTTTTTCACCATTAATATATATTGTAATCCTCATGTAAATGCAATCCATAGCAGCTATCTAGTATTTATTTATTGATTAAATATATGTGTAAGTACATGCTTGTATTTACATTCAACTTTATTGCTTTTTGAACCCGATTAAAAAAGACCAACCTCAAATAATCCATCAATTTATACATATAAGAACATTAAACATGACGTCGATTCGGTCTGGTCTTAGTTAATTTGAGCTACTCTGTGGTATTAATGGCATTTACTTCGAGAAGTTTCTGTCCCTTGGCGTAGCAGATAGCTGCATTATTTTGAATAATTTGTCCAGTATTTGGCATGCATAAAAAATTCAGTTATGTGCTCCATATTGAACCCTAAGAGACATGCGTTATTGTACTGCCTGTAGTGACTGATTCAATATCAATCAATGGAGGCCAGGCATCTGTGGGTTGGTCCACTCTTTATTTACTAGAAACTTGCATTTAATCTTGCCAAGTTGGTACAGTTGAATCCTTAGTCGACGTATAATAGATGGCGTACTTTGCCTCACGTGTGCGTATGCGAGAAGAGTAAATAGAAGATTATTTCTTGAAAACAACTTAAATCAACATAAAAAAACTTTATTTTTATTTAAAGAAACTGTGGAACGCTAGGTTTATTGATCGATGAGCAACATTGTGTTACTTCGATCAATCTTAAAAGTATTGCATACTTTTTGGTTTAATTTAAGTGATTTATACGACTTGATAAAGTGTTACGAAGATATAGTACACTCGAGGGAAAATCAGTTAAGAAAACATTATTTAAGTCTGGACATGGTATGGATATCCTTTCTTAAGACAGTTTATCAATGTTTGTTCAGGTGAATATAAGGCCTCCCTGAGGCTATCATTAAGATCTGATTAGGGTGAATATCAAAAAGTGCGTCACGTTTGAAATCAGTACCTACCTTTTCAAACTAAGGCTTTTCTGATAATTTTCTGAGGTCGTGACTGAACGACTGAGTGCTTGGACCCTATCCCAAAGAACGTTGAGTGACCCGGGTATCGAATCCTATCTAGCACAGAAGTTTTTCATTTGAAATTAATATTTCTGATCGATCGTCTTCTCTCTGTAGACAATGGTAAACCGCAGAGGTAAAAAATGCCATATATAGCTCTCCAGTGCTCGATCAGTTGTATACAAATATTAAAAAACTCGCATAACCCATGGAAGCATAACGTCAACGCTTCCAATGGACACATTTAGAGTACTCGTAATTTTTCTAACACAAAATTTTTTCAATTGAATTGATTTTTTTGCTCGGCCGTCACCTCTCTGCAGACTTTTTTTTTTCGTAATTGTTCTGACTGTCGAATGCCTTGCCCTGGGATATATAGGAGCTCGTGTCGTAAGACTTTTTTTTTTGTTAAATACTGTTCTTTGTAGTACCTGTATAAACGACTTAAACACCTCACGTTGTGTCGATGTCATAGAGAGCTAGAATATTGTCATTCTTAATCAGGCATATCGAATGACGATCAGTTCTGTTCAGAAGCTTCAGATAAGATTTTGAAGCCATATCTAAATAAGTAAATAAAAATCCATTTTTAGCGCTTGGCTCATTTAATGCTGAAGCAACATTTTCAGAGTTGACATCCTTGGAGAGTGGACAACTCTAAGTTGTTGTAATAGACCATCGTGTATGATATGTAGATCACCATATTTTAACAAATATTTCTATGAAAATGTTTTGCAAACAGTCGTTTTAGATTTGTCCGCTGTTTTAGTTTTTATTTATTCCATGCATTTTTGAAAAAAGTAGTAAAAAATATTTTTAAAAATCAAAAACCCAGTACCAACGACTTAGAAAGAATTTCCATACCGGTAGATAGCCGGATAGATCTTCTGTATCACAGACTGTTTCTACATATAATATTTTATACAATATTTTCGCCAAAAAATGTACCTAATATCTCAAATAACAAGAGGAAGAATAATAAAAAAATAATAGGCGTCGCATGACGTCCCTAAACACTTCTCAAACTAGCCCATTTTAATTGAGCCCAATAAAATTTAACTTAAGGGTAGTTTTGAGCAAAAAATTTATTTATTTTACGTCTTCATCCCCACACAACTATTGAAAGAGTTTTGACGTTTGTCAAACATAATCATTTATTGAGTCAAAATGCATTGTGTTCATGCAAAAAAATAGGTAATAAACCATCCCACGCCTCCTTTATTTTTAGATTTGCATCTAAATCTCTGGAGAGCTGGTTGGCTGTTCCATGAACTATCGAGTCCAAAGTCTTTGGACCCAGAGGAATTAAGCCATAACGGCAGGGATCCTCTATAATCATAAAATGGATTTTAGTCTTATGCGTAGATTCGATCTGTTGGTGGTGAGGTTCTATTAGCTGTTGGGAACTCCTTTGTTAGTGCCTTTATTAATATTACCTGCTCTTCTAATATCGAACTAATATTAAATTACTTGCAAAATGAACCTCTCTCTATTCAGATTGATTATCCAGAGCGAGACCACGTCCGTCTCGCCTGCCATATGCCGGAGATAGATCCGTCTGCCTTGTCTTGTATGTGTGAGCTTTGCTCTAATCCTTGCTTACATAAATCTATGCACAATAGAATACAACTTGATTATTCTATCGATTCTATTGAGTGATCGACTCACTCGTGGCGGCCCTTAACAAATGTGAGGATAGCAACGGATTCGCAGTCCATTTGTTGACGCGTGTCATTTCTGCACTTGAATTGCAAGTCGCCGATTATTCAGTCAGTCGATCAGCTATTGAGCGCATTCGGAAAGAATATCGTAATTTAATTTTAGATTAATTTCGTTTAAAGTATTATTTATTACATTGGCATAAAATTTTTTTTTTTCTAAATTGTAGTTGTTAAATGAGTAGTTAAATGAGTGTAGATCTGAAAAAGTGTAGATCTGGAATGCAAAAACTTCTTGGTGTCACGAATAGTCCAAACAGCAAAGAAGATTCGGTGACAAAAGCTGTATTTGAAACATTATAGGAATGTAATCTGGTGGATAAAGAAGAAGGTACGAGTTTCGATATGACCACTTCGGGCACTGGTCTTTCTCTTTATGAGGATCGTTTTAAACTTTTACAAATCCAGTCTATAATTGTCTATAATTCAAAGACAGTGTATTTGATTCTCCTGAACTTTTTTCTCATAAATTATAAGTTATACTGCAAACTTCGTGAAAATTCGTCTCATAGTATGTATATTAGGCACGGCGTTCCTTAACAAAACAAAGTATATGCTGTCAACGAACAAGGGAGCGTGGCGTCTCCCACGTTTTATCCGGCAGCTATAACTTTGAAGTAGTCAAGAAGTTTGTATACCTTCGCACCGCCATTAATAACAACAACGAAGTCAGCCTGGGTATAAAGCGAAGAACAATAATTGCTAATAGGTGCTACTACGGACTCAGTAAGCAACTAAGTTCCAGAGCCCTCTCTCGATCGACAAAACTAACACTCTACTCGTTCTACCTGTACTCGTTCTACCTGTGAAGCTCCAGCGAAAAAGGTGCTCGAGGCGAGGGTCGTTGGTCAACGACGACGTGGAAGACCATGCCTCCGAAGGATGGACCAGACCGAGGAAGCCCTAACCGCACTTGGTGTATCCGATTGGAGAAGGAGCGCGCAAAGCAGAGGTCCCTGGCGAGAGCTGATGAGGTCCACCGAAACCCGTACACGGGTTTTTATGGCCACCTAAGTAAGTAAGTAAGTTTCTTAACCAATTTTAAATAAAAAGTTGATGGACCGGTGTTTTGAATAAATTGAATGAAGTAAATTTGGATTTGAAATTTTCTTAATGCATGGGAGATAAGTGTGGTTGTGGGCTCCGAGTGTTTTTATTCTTAATTACAACTCACATGTAAAATTTTATTTCTTGATTATTATTTCTATTTATTGTCAATTTATTGTAAATATGTAAAATATATCATATTTTGTATGTGGGTGGACAAATAGTCCAATAGAGATAGAAAAAAGTACAGAATAGTTTTTTTGACTTTTGGAGCCGATCAACAACCATTCATTATTGAAATTTAAAAAAAAAAGCCATATAACGACCACCCTAATGTACATACTATGAGGTGAATTTTCACGAAGTCGGAAGGGCTGTATTTCCAAACAAAGCAAATATCAAACTCAAAATTTAAACTGCTATATAATGCTCGTATGCACTTTATTGTGAATAAATTTTACATTTTTCAACCCGTGCCCACTAAAGATATTTGACGCCAAAGTCAGCAAAATTCAGCGAATTTCTTAAAATTCTAATTTTTATGAAGTTGTAAACAAAAATGTTGATTAGTCAGAATGTTAAAAAATTTATGCTTTAACAAACAGTTGTACATTATGTACACTAAAAAAAATGTATGACTGTAACTTACTGCTTTCTATATAAAAAAATTCTTTAAGATGCAAGATATTACGTTTTGAACACAAAAATATATTTTCTTAATATGAAGATATTATATCATATGCATCTCTTATATGCCAGATTAAAAATCAAAGTGTGCTTAATATTATGATGGCCGCCATTTTGAAAGAAGAAGAAGAAAAAAATTTTTGAAAGCAGTTTTGAGATTCAAATACATTGCACAACTTTTAATAGAAATATCAACTTTTTTAAATTTGGCCGAGCAACTTTCGTGTTTTTGGATCAGTTCATTTGGACTGCTTCTTTCGTAATTTAAAATTGAAAAAACAGCTCGCAGCTCTACAGAACATTTTCGCTTTGGGCTTTAAACTGATAATAACACTTCTACTTTTGAATTCATTCAAAAACGGGAGGTCCATCAACTTTTTATTTGAATTGGCTAGGAAAGCTGTGCTCTAACTGTAGAATTAGTGGAAACAATAAATACTGCGTTTTTGGCCAATTTTTGACCCCTCACCTCTTTTCCCCTATATCACACTTCGACATAAAGTCTTTACTCCGTTTGCTGCTCTTACTTCCTCTTGATCTTTGCTTTTTTGAAACTGTTTTTTGACACTTCTTGAAGGTGTTTCAAATGCCTTTCATTCCTTTGCTCGATTTAAACAGCTGTCTTTTTTGGTTTGTGATTCGTCCGTTTTATTGGTGATTTTTTTTATTGATAAAACATGGAATAAAATTAAATTGTAATAAAATTTAAAATTTTGAAAACTGAATACAAATGTTTTTTGTGACGTAACATACGACCCTCCCCAAGAGTGCTAAGTAGTTTGTGAACAGCCCCTAGCATTAGTTGCATTCAGTGGACAATTTGTTACTTAGCTGTTGCACAACTTTCGGGCTGAATGCTATGAAGCATAAAGCGCTAATACAACATGTTCCCAGGACGGTCACCATGTTTGGGAGCGAAAATATTTTGTGCAACTTCGCTTTTTTAATGATTTGAGGGCCGTAGCTTTGAATGGGTTAAATCCGGCAATACATTTAGAGGTATCCCAGAATCGATTTTTTTTTCATTTAAAATGACTTAAATCCATCTCATGAATATTTAAAAACAATTTTATAAAGATATCTTATATATAAAGAAAGTCATAAGCTCGAAATGAGACCAGCGCATGAGTTCGATCTATCTCTATATATATAAAAATGAATGTATGTGTGTGGGTATGTGTGTATATCACGTATAGACTCCAAAACCACCGAACCAAATTTTATGAAATTTTTAGGAATACTGAAGCAACATTCTGGAAGTGTTCCTGTGAAGTTTTGTGTGGATTGGACAAGGGGGCGTGGTACCTTCCATACAACCCAAATTGGCTCTATCGCCCACAAACCAAAAAAAAATGCTATATATCAGACGGTTTTAATCATATAAAACTAATATTTGGTAATTTTGTTCAAATAGTTACTTTCGGTGACTGTACAAAAATAGGGCGTGGTCACACTATATCTACGCCCACTTTTCAGCACTCATTTTAATTCCTGAGATGTTCAAGTTTTGATAGTGAATCTTGGTACGAAGGTGATATGGATACAAGTGGCAGTCTATCTAAATATAAACGTTGTCACGCCCACTTTTACCGCCCACAAATCAGTAAAAATGCTTTATATCAGACAGATTTTGCCGTAGAAGACTAAGATTTAATAATTTAGTTTATATGATTACTCTCGGCCAATGTACAAAAAATGGGCATGGCCGCACTATATCTACGCCCACTTTGTCGAAATCATGCTTATTCCTGAGTTGTACACGTTTTCATAGTGAATCTTGGTATTCAGGTGCTATAGGTCCAAGTAGCAGTCACTATGTAAATATAAATATTGTCACGCCCACTTTTACCGCCCACAAATTTTTAAAAATACTTTATATCAGACGGCTTTTGCCGTAGAAGACTAAGATTTGGTAATTTAGTTCGTATGGTTACTGTCGGCCAATGTACATAAAATGGGCATGGCCGCTCTATATCTACGCCCACTTTATCGAAATCTTGCTTATTCCTGAGTTGTACAAGTTTTGATAGTGAATCTTGGTATGCAGGTGCTATGGGTCCAAGTGGCAGTCACTATGTAAATATAAACGTTGTCACGCCCACTTTTATCGCCCACATATCAGTAAAAATGCTTTATATCAGACGGCTTTTGCCCTAGAAGACGAAGATTTGGTAATTTAGTTTAAATGATTACTGTCAGCCAAGTGTACAAAAAATGGGCATGGCCGCACTATATCTACGCCCACTTTATCGAAATCATGCTTATTCCTGAGCTGTACACGTTTTGATAGTGAATCTTAGTGTGCAGGTACTATGGATCCAAGTGGCAGTCACTATGTATATATAAATGTTGTCACGCCCACTTTTACCGCCCACAAATTTTTAAAAATACTTTATATCAGACGGCTTTTGCCGTAGAAGACTAAGATTTGGTAATTTAGTTCGTATGGTTACTGTCGGCCAATGTACATAAAATGGGCATGGCCGCTCTATATCTACGCCCACTTTTTCGAAATTATGCTTTTTCCTGCGTTGTACGCGTTTTGATAGTAACACTTCATATGCAGGTGCTCTAAGTGGCGGTCAGTATATATATATATATAAAATTCGCCACGCCAACTTGTACCACCCGCAAATAACAAAAAAACAACGCGAAATGGCCAATTTCAGCCCTTGAAAGGACTTTGACCGAGCTTCTTATGATTAATGTGTTGTGCGTGTTGTGGAATGTTTAAACACAAATGATCGAGAACTGGACCTACAAGTTTTATGCCGACTCCGAACAGCTTATGTTCTCAAGAAGCTTTTCATGGCAGTTTTTACTCTCTGAGGTTTGCCATTGTCAGCAGATAGGTGACGGCCGAACAGAAAAATGAATTCAATTGAAAAAACTTTCTGTGTCAGGTGGAATTCGAACCAGGGTTCTCTCCCATATGGACCACACACTCTACCCAATACGCCACGGCCGCCACTTTTTTTACCCACAAATCAATAGAACTTCTATAAATCAGAGGATTCTCATCGTTAAATACTAAAATTTAGTAATTAATTTCATACGCTTACTCTCGACAGCTTTGCAAAAAATGTGCATGTTAGCACTATATCTGTGCCCACTCTTCAGCAATAATTTTATTTAATTTATTTATTTATTTTTGTGTTATAGTTAATAACAATTTTAAAATTATAACTAAGTAAGCACTAGCTGCCAGGGCTATCGGTTAGAAATAATTTTAATTCCTGAGATGTGAACGTAAAAGTGGCGGTCGCTTTTTATATAAATTTTGTCACACCCACAAATCCGTAAAAAGTATATAAATCAAAATTTACAGTAAAAGAATAAAATTTGGTAGATTAATTCATATGGTTACTGTCAGAATCCTTAAAAAAATGGGCGTGTCGCACTTTATCTACGCCGTCTATTCAGAAATCATTGTAATTTCTGAGCTGTACATGTTTTGATAGTGAAACTTGATATGTAGGTGCAATGGGACCAAGTGGCGGTCACTATAGATATAAATTTTGACATGCATTCTTTTTCTGCTCATCTATCTATCAGTAAAAAATGTATGTTTGTATACTAAGGCTCCTCACAAAAAAAAGGTGTTTGGGTCGGTTGCTCAAAATAACGCTTTATGTTATGATGATTCTCCAAATATTTTGACAGTAGCGATAGCCATCCGTGTGCTGGGATAGTTTGAAATAAAAAAACAAAACAAAAACGAAATGGCCATTTCAGCCCTTGAAAGGACATTGACCGATCTTCTTATGTTCCTAATAACAAACGGTCAGACTTAATAGTTATCTGCACCAATCAGTTTTTAATTTTTTCAGTCGGATCAGAGGTAATGAGGATTTTCATTAATTTTTTTAACTTTTTTTTCTTATATTATTTTCACTAAAATTCAAATTAAAATTTTTTTTTATCTTGCCATGTTACTTTTGGTCAAATAAATTTAATAGATCAATAGATGATAAAATATAGTGTAAAGTGAAGAATTAAAGTAAATGAAATTACAAAAAAAATGTACACATTTCTTACATTTTACAATTTATTTGACTAAAAGTAGTATGGGAAAAAATTAATTTCAATTTTAGTGAAAATAATATGAAAAAAATTAAAACAATCCATAAAAACCGCACTCTCTTTTGTGCAACAGAAAAAAATTAAGATTTTTAGATGCAAAAGAACTTTTTATTACTCGTATTTCTGACCGTTTGTTTTTTTTTTTAATTACCATACCAGGCAATATTTTTAGCCGAAATTTTTTGGGGATCATCGTAA
This sequence comes from Coremacera marginata, assembly GCA_914767935.1. Lineage (NCBI taxonomy): Eukaryota > Metazoa > Arthropoda > Insecta > Diptera > Sciomyzidae > Coremacera > Coremacera marginata. The sequence goes on from OU612045.1 coordinate 139,945,034, forward strand.
CATAAGCCATGGATAATTTTGAAGAACCGGACTAAGCAACTTTTTTTTCTAAGGAGCGTGAGGCGACTTAATTTATATACGTATGTGGGTATATGTGTATATCACGTAAAGACTCCGAAACCGCTAAGCTAATTTTTATACCAAAGCCTTGAGAGGGTTCCTATGAAGTCTGGTGCCGATCGTAAAAGGCACCTTAAATACACCTAAAATTTTCGATATCGAACAGTTTTAGTTTTTTTTTGTAGGTCGCACAGCCTCGGAATTCAGTATTCTTCCTCAATTTACACATGCCATTCCACTGGTAACATTTTATGGGCGATGGACGAGGGGCGTGGTACTTTTTCAGTACCTCAAATATTCGGTATAGTTTTCGAAATAAGTCACACATCAATAAAACTCGGTACGAACTTACTATAAAAGTATGGTTTCACTAAAGCTACACCCTCTTTTAGGAGATAAGGTATAAGCCGGGTAAGGTAAGGCCGGGTATAAGCTAGTATAATATAAAAATCAAGTTACGGCAGTTGCTATTTTATTATATCATATATTTTATCTGCTCAAATTGGTATATTTGAGAAGGGGAAAATTCCAAAGAATGTGTTAACAGTAATTATTTTGTGTATATACATAGTGATTTAACTAAGATTTGTACACTAACGTCTTCGTATTATTTCTTTCGTATAACTTTAAAATCGTTTTTCTTAAAACTACGTTTTTCAAAACTGCGGGCAACCTAGCTCAAAAACTACTTGACCGATCCTTACAATATTTGGAAGGTTATTTTTTAATAACATTTTAACCAATCTTAATGGTTAAAATAGCCTTTTAAATTGTTTTATTCAAAATTTAAAACAAAATATAATGAAAAAATTCAATTTTTTTCCAAGTATGCATACATTTTTTAAAAAAAATTTTTTGTAAAAATTCAGATGGGAGATATTTTCATTACGTTTTAAAACTTAAAAATTTTTTCCTCGGGTCAACCTAGGGGCCAGCAGAGTGTCCACAGTGCGAAAAGAGGTATTTTACAGCAATCGTTGTAGTCAGCGCCATCTTTGTTTTTGATATAAAATAACATTTGTTTTAAAACATAAATGTATATCTTACCAACTTGGAAAATTTTGAAACTCTAAACTGTTTCCTTCTAATAAAAACCATTACCTCAAAATCACTCTTTTTTATACAAATTACCGTTACCGAACGCTAAATTTCTCAGTTGTATCTCTTTTCACTCCTTTGTTCTCACTAACGACATAGAAAAATTAATTATTTTCCTTTACCCAAACATGGAAATCACCTGGCTGAAGCCATCTATGAATATATAAGGAAATTACAAAAAATTAACATGTACCCTTTTACCCAAAAACCACAGATATCTTTATGCGCTATCACATTGAAATGCCCGCAAAAACAAAAGCATCATGCGCTAGAAAACCATAAAAAATTACACCAGGGTTTAAAAATGCGCGGACATTTTCATAGTTTCTTTCTAGCATTTGCTTTCGACTATGAAAATAACAAATACCAACAGCAACAGCGAGAGACCGGTTTTCGCATCTGCGTCTGCTTTGCTGCTTTAATTTTTGAACATTCACGAAGCGATAGCAACAGCAAGCCAACGAATTTCGAAGTCGTGTCTGCTATGATGCTTTAATTTTTGAACATTTACAAATTGATAGCAACAGAGCTGATCGAATTTTAAATTCGTCTACTTGCTGTTTCTGTCTCTTTCAAACATGTTTCAAGCAAGAAGCGCAACATCAGCATATATTGCTGTGTACAGCTGTGTGCTATAGGCAGCATTGTACTGTTACTTTTTGCAGTCGCTGCTGCTATCGTTTGTAAAATTTTTTAGCAGCTGCTGCAGAGAATTTTCGAATGATAATAAAATTCGAATGCTTAACGAAAGCAAGCAGCGCATATTGTTGTTTTTGCTGTGCTACAATACAAAAGGAAAGAAAAATGAAATTGAAAGCAATAATGGCTGCGTTCAGCAGGCATAAATGTTGTGTCTCTGATCAGATGTTAGTTTTCGATCCTTTGTGTGCCTGCTGAACGTGTTTCGTGCGGTATGATACATTTTCTGTGAACATTATTGTTTTAAAACTGATCAAATAGTGAGCAAAATAGGTTTTCTCGTTTTATTTTGCGTTATTTATTTAATTTGTTATAAAAGCACACTAATTGAATTTATAAAAGCACACTAATTCAAAAAATGCCAAATTTGTTGCTGTAAACACTCAACACGTTGAGTAAATGTATTAGATAAATAAAGTGCGCGACAGACAATTTTTACACCATGTTGCGCTGATCAGAATCGGCTATTTTTGCGTTCAGCAGGCACACCCTCAACGGGTTCACAACAGTTGTATCTGCTGAACGCAGCCAATATAATTTTTTACGCTAGGACGGCACAGCGAAACAAATTTTTTTGTGCCGCTGATTCTTAAGCTAAACTAAATATTAACGATGTTATTGATAGTTTTGACACAAAAAAGAAGCAACAAAAATAGCAAGAACAATATTAATCACCAGAAATATTAATTTTAAATTGCTCTTATATTTTTCGAATTTAAAAAAGACTATGCTTCTTCTAGAGCACATAATTGAAAGTATAATGGTTTTTTAAAGTTGGATATATTAAAAAATATTTAATAGCTTTTCACGTGTTTATTCCAAAGGGAGAAATATATAAATGTGGAAATACACGTCTGCGGAAAATTCGTCTAAAATAAATAAGATCACCGTCCGCGAGTCGAATTTTCTACTCGAGTCGACTCAATTGACGAACTTTTATTTGTCTTTTTAGATAGAGTTTCAGACGAATTGTTTGAAAACTAATGGCTTTTAGACGAATTGTTTTACGCGAATTTTAACCAAAACGAATTGTGAATTGTCAGCCATATCGAAGCTATTTGAAAAAACTATTTGCGAAAAGCTAACACACCCTATCAATTCGCAACTAAACGAATAGCAGCACGGTCTTCGAAAAGGTCGGTCCACCACCACTGACCTCATTATAATGGTTTCTGACGTTTTAAGCAAGATGGAGGAAGGAGACCAAATAGATGCTATTTATTCTGTTTTCAGTAAAGCCTTCGATCATGTTGATCACGACATCTTAATACATAAATTAGAAAAATTTGGTTTCTCTGGACCTTTACTTAGTTGGCTATCAACTTATATCCGTGGTAGATCCCAATATCTTAAATTCCAAGGAATTGTGTCGAAGAAAATCGAGGTCTCCTCTGGAGTACCGCAAGGTAGTCACCTTGGGCCTCTTCTCTTTAATATCTTCATATCCGACCTGTCGATAGTGTTGAAGGATATTCCACATCTTAGGTATGCGGACGACCTAAAAATTTACCACGTAATTAAATCGCAGGTAGATGCCAACTTCTTACAGTTACACCGCTCATTTCTTGAGACCTGCTGTACACAAAACAAACTTTACCTCAATATAAATAAGTGTAACGTGATAAGTTTTTCCCGTAGATACCAACTTATAATTCACAACCACCGCCTCAACAATACCGAAGTTAACAGGGTCAATTATATAGTTGATATTGGAGTGGTATATAGTTGATCTTGGAAACTGCGCTTTAATCTACACTATGATAAGATGGTATCCTGTGCGCTAGTGCGCCCAATACTCGAATTCGGCTGCATTATTTCGAATGCAGCTTTTGAATCCCATTGTGATAGAATAGAATCCATTCAAAAGCAATTCTTACTGTTCGCTCTGAGAGAAACTTTTAACCCCAGCGACTTTTGTAGCCTTCCATCGTATGAACACAGACTCAGCCTACTAAATTTGATGCCACTATCAATACGAAGAACGGTATTGGATTCATGCTTTACTTTCGATGTTCTGAACGGTGTAACTAACTGCGAACACATCTCTAACAAGATTACCCTTAATGACCCTATAATACGTACAAGGCATACTCGGCTGTTAACAGAATATCACCATCATACTGCATATGCAAGTAATGAACCCATCAGCCGTTGCTGTAGAGAATTTTATAATATATCCGACCATTACTCACCTTCCATGTCCAAATCTTCGTTCAAGCGATCTCTATCAAAGTCTCTCTCTCTTCCTAACTAACCCAGCCTTTGATCTTTTTTCTTTTCTCCCCCTCTTTCTAGTATGTAAGTACCTTAAGTATAAGTACTCTTACTTTTAATTGTCTTTTTGCCTCTCCTTTTTGACGTGTTCGTGAAATCATGTCATTCAGGTGGGCGGATTACTCCCACTTCAATTCGCACATCTCCAAACACCAACAAAGGAAAAGGGTGAAGAAATAAAAATTTAAAAATATTAAAAAAAAAAAATAAAATAAAATAAATTAAGTCAGAATAAGTAAATTGCCTTGTTTGGCCAATAAATAAATAGATAAATAAATAAATTGATAGTGAGTGTCCTTGTTATTTTACCAGCTTCCCCCTCCAAGATTTTTAGGATTTTTTACAGTTCACATTTATGCAACAATTTTTTTTATTGATTTTCAGAAACGTTCATGCAACCTGCCTCATAAAAATAACAAATTGCCCAAAGCTTGTTCCATTGCATGAATATCCTTAGTATATTTGCTATCCTTTACTCAAAACTGAAGATAGATATGAATATTTAATCAATTTTGACGAGCTTACCTACAAAAGTAAATGCTTAGAGAAACCAAATAGTCGGAGTAAGAAACAATTGTTGCTGTATTTCTGTCAGCAAGTCAAAATATATCTTGCTTTGAATGTTTTATAAATATCATCATTTAATCCAATTTACTATCATATATTAAGATTAATTACATTTTTAACTTTTAAATCTTTATATTATAGAGTAATTAGCGGCATTTTGTTTACAGTTTAAGGAATGTTTTGATATTTGCAATGAGGATTACCAAAATCGTTACATGCAAAATTACGTGTTCTCAAACTATCAAGCTCAGCTATAAACATGTCAAGTGATAAGAAGATTAAAAATATATATAATTTAAAATCATATAATCAATTTTTAGTAATAGTTATTGTAGAACAAAGTCTACTGTTTCACCCTTTCTCCAAATGTTAGAAAGCACAGACTAAATAAAATAATCACGTGCCTCTTTGACGTCAAGGCGTGATAGCCTAAGGCGAGTCTCTCTGACCTTGTCATGAAGTTCAAACTTAGGTAGGGCCATTACAGCACAGCGTGTTCGAGCTTTTTCCAAGACTGACAAATGTGGATTCAACAAAGGTAGTAGCTTAAACGTTTGTTTGAACAGCTTAACTTAATTAAACATCGAATTTTAACGGCTTTAATAACTACTTCAGATTTTGTGCATTCTCGTTCCCACATCCCAGCAGTTCCCATTTGTCACATACTGATAAGCTTATCATTACGATTGCATTTAACAACATTAGGAAAATAAGATTCGATGAAAATTTGTCAAAACAAAAATGTTTTGCTAGCATTAGTGGTCAAAACAAGGCTAAGCTTACCTCATATAGCCATAAATTGACATAATAGTAAACAATTTGTCAGGGAATGTAAACAAAAATAGGGTTTACAAGCAGTCAAGTGGTTCTATCAAAAGAAATATAATTGAATGGAATATTCCTCAAATAACGAATGTTTGTAATAGATATGAAACTAATTCAAGAACTGTAACTTGTAACTCTGATCGTGCCACCGGTTTCGGCAAGGACGGTGCACAGTGGGCGAAACGGCTAGTTTAGCGGTATTTAATCAATAACTCCAAAATAAATAAAGTTATCGAAATGAAATTCAGTATGGGGGCTAATAAAAATGTGATACACAAATTTGTGATATTATACATTTCTAGAATTTTTTTGTTGTTGTGCGACTTTTTCTACTCTCCTATTCAACCAAGAAACAAGGTATGACAATTTTACAATTTTTTCAAAATTATGAAATATTCTAAAAATATCATGGTAGAAGAGACAATTACACGTGCCTCGGCGTTTTAAAAGTTGACATCTAAATAAGTTTTTAATATGGGTTTGAAATTGACACTTTTTACACCTACACCTAAACAAGTCAGGGTACATTAGCAGGAGAATGAGTATAGATAAATGTATGAAACTTGGTACTGATGTTTGTGTACACCCAATAATGGGCAGTATTGAATATTTTTGGAATCCGCACAGGGATACGTCCCCCTTCCATACAACTCACTATGGTAAACATCATTAAAAGGCTCTAAAATTGCTTATATTTATATGAGCTACATAAATAAAATTTGGAAAAAACTTATCGATAAGCTCAATAGGATATGGTTATCGAAAATATAAAAAAAAATACTCAATTCAATACTTCAAAGATTAAGAACTTAACGCCGCTAGATTGGCCGTTTCGCCCTCTGTGCGGTGGTAGCCAATCACCTCTTCGGTAGCCGTACGCATAAAATCAAAGATGTGTGTCCACTGCGCGCATTGTGCAAGTGTTTTCTTAGGGCGCGTTCATAGTGCCGACTAGTTGCTGTGCCGGGCCGAACCAAGAAGGAAAGATGGAAAACGCTGCATTTATAATCATACGAATAAAGCTCAAATTGCGTATAGTGCCAGCCGAGCAGGCAGCTTAAAGCGACTTGTGTGCTGGTATTCAGCGTGTCAACTGTTGCTTTCTCGCTTGCTCGCACGGCTTGCATGTATTTTATTTCATTTTACACTTATTTACACTTAAAAGAAGTTGGCTGTACTAAAAAAAGTATTCTTATTAGAAAACAATCATATACAATGACAGTACAATTAGTTATGCAGTAGATACAAGTAATATCACTGTTTTTAAATAAAACTCCGCCAGGTTAGCAAATCAGTTGCGCTTGCCTGCCCAAAGCCAGGATAAAGGAGGATGGTTGATGTAGGATACGTCCTGCAAACGTAAAAACTGATAGGGCCAACCAAGAGCTCGGGGTGGCGCCCATATTGGTAGCAGGTCATATTCGGTATATCGATATGAAACAAGCCTGCGAAAGTATAGCAATTGATCTTGAAACTGGTTGGTACGGGGACAGTCTTACCCGTCAAATGGGGTAGACCCTATCTATCCACCGCACTGAGACGTTAAATCGGCTGGTTGAATATGAATGTGAGTGTTTTGGTATGCGTGCTTTATATGTCGACGCTTTGTCTTTCCTTGGGGTTTGCTTGTCGGCGTTTTGACTCGCCCCCTCAAACTGGCACGGCAGTCACTGAGGGAAGTGTAGAAATGGGTTTTATACTTGAGTTATCATACTGAGCACGGCAGTCCCTGAGAACAAGGCCAATACTCTGTCTGGATGTTGAGATCCTTAGATCATCCGGACTGCCAGAGTAAGAGTGGCAACATAAGGTCCTCCTCTGTAGGTACCAGACGTGCGTAATAGTTCGCAGCTCAGCCGGCAGCTGTGAGCTGTTAGAATGGCCTTTTCAGTGCTCATTGAGCAAGGTCACGCATAAAAATGCACTCCTTCATAATTGCATGAGTGCATTTTCGTCGTGGGCCAGATGACTGTCGTGGGCTGGCCCTTCGGGGAGACTCGTACTGGTTGTGGTTGTGTGAATGCTACACAGGTCTAGATTGACCGGCGGGGTTTGAGATTGGGTAGGTCTCGTCTTCACCAGTAGATGGATTGTAGGTACGTCACTACTGAAATCTAAATTTGTACTGCTTTTACGGGCAGTATGTAATTTATTGCATAATGCTCCTAATTAGCAGGGCACTGGGTGATGCTTTGTGTTTGTCAAACGGTTTTCATGTTCGTGTTTTACTGGTTAAAGCATAAACGGGTCCGTGTTGCAGTTAAACACATAAGTTCTGGTTGTCTGTTTCATGAACTATTACCCTAGGTCTGTAGACTTAAGTACTTAAGCCTTGCGGCAGATGTACTTGTCAAACCAGATTCTGTCTGTTTTTAAAAAGGCATACTTTTTTTAGTACATCTTACTTTTTGTATTTTTAGAGATATGTTTATGTTTTTCGTCTTATTGAAAATAGATTTGAATATGTTACAAGATTGATATCAAGCACAGCTCGGTAACGGTTGAGTCAGTGGGGTTTGTTAATATTCTATTAGAAAGGTGATTTCATTGCCTTTACTTTAGCTTATTTAGTTTTTCTGCTAAAAGCAATAGTGTGAATCAAAATCTTGAAGTGTTATTAAACCCTGTAGCTCCTAAAAATTGTGAAAATAGCCACCCCCCTTCCCCCCCTCCAATACGAATTTTTGTTCAGCTTGTCGTCACCTTTCCCCTCCGTAAATAGTTGTACTACGGGACACCGTGCATATACAAAAAAAACTTCAATAAAATACACAAGAGCCTCGATATGCGTCGTTTTTGAGTTGAGTCGATACAGTATTTTGAATTCGAGTTGCAACTTTTTATCGACGCAACTCAAGAAAACATTCTTTTACCGAATTTCGTTAAAACTTACATGGTAAGACTTTAAATACGTTAAAATGTTGATGTTCGACAATTGTAAAAATTGTTGTTTGTTTTAGTTTTTTTATTACACTTTCATGTTTGCTTTGAACGTAAAGTTATAACAGCTGTTTTCGATGACTGCTTTAGAGTAAGAATTCACATTTCAGTTCAGTAAAAAAACTGTGCTATGAAGCTGCTGCACTTGTTAAAGATGTTTTAAATGCCTTTTGTATCTTTGATTGGTTTAAACATAGTTTTAGTTGTCTTAGGTTTGTGATCCGTTCATTATATTAGGTGCGTTTTTTTATCGATAAAAAAATGAAAACAATATTTACAATAAAATTTAAAACTTTTTAAACTGAATTCAGTGGATTCGTCGTTAGCCGGAAACTACGCCACCTTGTTTCCCGGTTCATACCTGTGAACGAAAGACTGGCCATGATCTGCATCAAGGCAACATTTTTCTTCATCAGCCTTATTTGCGCGCACACCCCGATGGAGGAAAGAGACGAAGCCGTCAAGATCGCTTTCTATGATAGTCTTAAGGACGTACACGACCACCTTCCGGCTCATGACGTTGAAATAGTCCTCGGCGATTTTAATGCGAAAGTCGGAAGAGAAGGCATCTTTGGCCACATTGTCGGTCAGTTCAATCTTCATAAGACCTCCAAGAAACAACGGTCTAAGCTTGATCGAGTGAGCAAAGAGAATTCAAGGTCCCCTGATCGAAAATTTTAACTGAAATTGAACAATCTTCATATAGCTTCATCTTTAAATTTGAGTAGAATTTTGTTTTGTTGAAGAAAGTGAGGAAAAGAAGATGCAGGGGAGTTTATCAGATGAGGCAGTAGATACTTTTGCAAGCAATGACGATGTTCTTGGAAGCAAAACTGCAGAATTTCATGTTCATCTGGCTCATCAGAGAGCGAGGATGTACAAATTCCTTCTTTTTAGGAGTAACCTCTATAAAATATAGAAAAATCCATGTATGTGAATTGAAGCTACGGTTTCTTTATCTAAGGTAAGCAGATTTTTCTGAGTGTATATTGACCCATTCAGGTGTATCCCCATTTCTAATGCAAAAGGAGTTCACCTGGTAATGAGCGGCATCTATTCGCTGTTTTTTGAATATGCTCCCTGAAAATATTTTTTTTTGCTTTTCGATTTATTATAAGCGATACAATACTCACTTATGACAATTTATAGACTTTTTGAAGCAAAACACAAGCCGCAGGCAGGACAACTTCTTAAGCTGATATCCTCTTTATGAGAAGAACAGTACAAGTCGTACGAAATCTCCTTTGATTGAGAACTTTCAGGCTTTAACATTAAAGCCTGTCTCAACAAAATAGACCCACATTTTTTAGATGAATGCTGAGATGGGAAAGGGATACCAAAAGGTACTTGTGTTGCGGGAAAAGGTGGTGGCAGAAATCTTTGGAAGATGATTTATCTCAAGCTGTTTCGGTAAGGATAACAGTAACTCGAATCATCGCACTTAAGAATCTGAAATAATATAGAAGAAATCATTAATAATTTGAGTTGAAATAAATATGCATCGCTTTAAACTAGGTGCCGTTATCTTTATAGTTTTTAGATTTAAGATATTTAAGATATCACGTTTGAGGTGCTGGATTTGTACCGGAGGTGCCACACCCCATTACCTAATACTACCTTTCATTATTTTTAAACCATCTCGTACATGGAACATATTTGTTGCCAAAATTTGAGATCAATCGGCCTAGTCGTTTTCGAGTTTAAACTCTTAGCTATTCCATATACTCTCCATATACTGAAACTGTGGCAAAGCCCTTAAAAGGCGGTCTGAATGGGAGCGAAAAATAAAATATATCTTTAAACCTGATCTGAATGATAGCTTACCGCTCTGCCATATTTCAAAGAAATCGGTGAAGAACTTCCGGAGATGTGTGACTTTTCCCATTCAAAATACAAAATCTAAATACAAAATCGCTTATTTTGGTTTCCGCGATTTTCCAAATTTTCGACCAAAGTTTTCTATTTTTTTCTCTTCTTTTAAACCATCCCTGAACAATTACCAACAAAATAAAAAATCCCAACCAAATCGATCGAGCCATTTTAGAGTTTTAGCGGGGCTAACGCACAGCAGTTGATTTTTATATATATATATTGATGACATGTCATTTTGAAGTTAATAAAAACTGTGAATTTGAATTTTTTTTATTTGTAATATTGTAGTTTTTACAGAAAGTATTCAAAACTGAAGTTTTTTTTTTTTTTTAAATATCTAAAATATAATAGTCATTGAATGAAAGCATATATATATATTAATTTAGATAATTAACTAGTATTTCATACAGAGAAAATTTAAATAAAATTTATCAAACTAAGCTGAAGAAATTTGCTTCCAAAATTAATACTTTTCATTTATTGAACTCTTCTCATTTATTGCACTCTTTGTTACTTTAGTGCTACTTAAGAGCATAAGATAGCACCAGAGATTGAAGTCATAACCATGATTGTAGATAATAAAAGCATTGAATTTTTTGGAATTTCTAAAAAATTTCAAATTTTAAAAGTTAACTTTTATTTGCACAAATCTTCATCACAGCAAATTTCGCTTTCTGTATTTACATGCTCATTGTTGAGTACTTCTTCATTTTCGGAAAAAAATTAATTCATTCAATTTTTGTAAGCATTGAAGTGCCTTTATTTCAAAGGAAATAGTTTTTACCAGTCAGTTTACTGACTGATTTAATCTTAGCAAAATGTGATTTACTGATGGTAGAACAAAATAACTTGCCAGTTAAAAGTATATTTATTGTCTTCAATTTTCCATCCGTGCTCTTCTCGTTTGAGCGGTGTTGGAGTTTTGAAGTAAGCACTGCGCCATATACTGGCGATAAATCGTGAACGTAAGAGTTGCTGGAACAACTTTGATTGGCAAGGAGGCAAATTTGATGCATCATAATTTGCATAACTTTTATGAAAGGTCACAAAAACATTTTTTGAACTGTTGAACTGTCTTTATGTTTTATATTTCACATACAGGCATTTTCATTATGTCGAATGTGACCGTCGCACACATGTAAAGTGAAAAAAGGCAAAGTAAAACATATTTGCATTTCCCTTTTTAGTTTATATTAAAGCTCTTGCAATCGGCAATCCAAAATAAACAGGATTGCCGCTTTTAAAAGCTGTAATAGTGTATATTACTTCCATTTATTTTAATAGAATGTTTATTATAAATGTCATACCATATAAATATTAATTAAACTTGCCCTTTAAACCAAGTTGTTTTTGTTGAAAATATGTTAATATGTAAATCAATAATTTCTTGTGTATGTATTTATATTTTAATAACTTTTTATTTAAAATGATTTTTATAGTTTTGCATTAATTTTGAAACAATTATATTTAATATTGTAATAATTCTTAAAAAATTTTTCCAAAAATTTTGAATATTTTTGTTTCAATAATATTTTCACAATTTTTCACTAATTTCTATCAATAATATTTAAATTTTTTTTTTATTAAGTTTTTTTTTATTTATGCATTTAAATGTTTCTTTAATAATATTTTAAGATTTATTTTCATACATTTCCGACTCCGCTAGTATTATATGTATATAATAATAAATTTATATATTATATGTATAATAATACATGTCAGCGGTAACACTGCATGTGATTTCCCTTAATAACTCTAGAATCATTGGAATCATTGAGCGGCATTCTTATGAGCGATGAGTGAAAGCGGCGGCACTCGTCGCTCATCGCTGTTATGAGGATGCTTCGCATGGAAGTGGTGGTTGTTGTACGCAACCGCACGCACTCGCATTCGGTTTTTGATGGATGATTTATAGTTCGAATCATAGACTCGTTGCAGTTCTATGATGTACATCGATAACTTCTAAACCATATGCCTGATTGCCATAATTTTTGGTGAACAGAACGGGGCGTGGAAATACTAGAAAAACACTGTATCTGGAATAATATTGAAACTAGGGTACTGCAATTAAATGTAGGGGTAGGCACAATTATTACAAATCGCAGTCAAGAAATTGGGCATTATCCGAAAAATGGGCGTGGCAATATTAGAAAAAGGGTATCTTGACTAATTTTGAGACTAGAGGACTGCAATTTAGTATAGGGGTAGGCATAATTATTACAAATTATGGCCAATAAAATGGGCGTTATTCGACAAATAATATTGACACTAGGATACTGCCATGTAGTATAGGGGTAGACGCAGTTATTACAAATTACGGTCAATAAAATGGGCGTTATTCGACAAATGGGAGAGGCAATATTAGAAAAAGAGTGTATCTCGAATAATATTGATACTATGGTACTGCAATTTAGTACAGGGATAGGGATTATTATTACAAATTACGGTCAAGAAAGTGGGCGGTATTCGACAATTGGGCGTAGCAATTTTAAAAAAACAGTGTATCTCGAATAATATTGACACTAGGGTACTGAAATTTATTCTAGTACAGGGGTAGGCAGAATTAATAAAAATTACAGTAATAAAGTAAGCTTTATTCGACAAATGGGCGTGGCAATACTAGAAAAACACTATCTCAGTTAATATTGATGCTGGGGTACTGGAATGAAGTACAGGGGTAGGCACAATTATTACAAATAACGGTCAAGGAAGTGGGCCAAGGAATATTGACACTAGGGTAATAAAATTTGTTACAAGAATGTGTATAATTATTTCAAAACATGTGACATCTAATTTATATTTAAGAGGCAGATATTTGAAATAACTAACAAACTTTCAGAATTAAATAGAAAAAATTTTTTAAGAAGAATTGTATTTATGTAGTTTATAAGCTTTTCGAAAATTTATCATATTCTCAAAAAAGGAAGAAATAAACACTTTTTAAACAAAGTAAAAAATAATTTTAAAATAACTTTTCCTGTTAATTTTTTGGTCATATTTGGTAATTTATTTATACATGTTATTAAATTGGAAAACTTATTATTTTAATTTTTTCTTATTTGTTTTATTATCATATATATTAATTTCTTTATGAATACAAAAGCTTTTAAGGTCGGCGCTAATATAATCAGACTTTTAATCAGAAGTGCCAACGTCAAAGCTTTTGTATTCATAAAGAAATTAATATTTTTATGATAATAAAACATATTAGAAAAAAATTTAGATAAGTTTTCCAATTTAATAATATGTTTACATAAATTACCAAATATGACCAAGAAATTAAAAGGAAAGTTATTTTAAAATTATTTTTTATTTTGTAGTGATTTTGTAGTCGGTTTTTTTTTAACTTGTAATATGAAAACTAAATGATATGTGTGTGCCCTTACATTTTTAAGTTATTATCGCACTTTTTGAATTTATTGTTTGTTTGATGGGAAAACTTACGAATGAGAGAAAATTGTTGAAACAGAGCTTTTTTTTTTGAAAATTCTCTGCTGGTGAACCCTGTAGTGTACATATTCCATAGCGTTCCCAAGAAAAAAAGCTTTAGAACAAAGAACTTTTGTGCGAGGTTTAAATAACGATTATGACTAAGAGAGAAAAGCAAAGACGATATATTTATTACATTTATTATTGTTTATATTTTGCTCTCATATCGTTGGAGAGAAATAATGTCGTGCTCTCGATGATTCGGTTTTAATGAACGCAACAGCGATTTCATATGTTAAAAACTACTCGTATTTAACTTTGAATTATAACAAACATATAAAAATAAACACAACAAAAACAAAAAATAAAATCTAAAAAACTTGAAAAATCACAGATAGTACTAGTTTTCGTTATCCGTTAAATTAGAAAAAGATTAAAGTCTGCGGCCGCAACACTTACTGTCCAATCCTCTCTTTGTCGTGTTGTTTTCAAAAAATTCATCTACATATCAATATGTTCACTCATTGCGTTTCGAGAAAAATAATAAAAATAGCATTTAAAAAACAAATTATATATTTAAGCAAAATATGCAAGCTTATTTTGTATGTGAATTTTAAAAATAAAACTATACATAAAATGCGCTAAGTTTAATCACATTTTGTAAAATCGGGCCTATTAAATAATTAAAAAAAAACTTTGTTTATCCACAAGATACACTTGCAGCATTGCCACATGTTAATTATAGCGCATAGAATCATGTGAAACAAAACGAAATGGAATCGAATTGAAACACAAGAAAGATGTGCATGTATTGCATAACACCAACACATGCAACATCAGCTCTCCCGCTCACCCACACACACACTAGCACAAAAACCGCACAGCTGTTCGTGGCATTACAGTCCGTGTATCTTTCGGATTGCTTTTTGTCGCTGCTCTGCTGTTCAACGTGAGATTTTAGTTCAACGGAGTTAACTCAACGATTCGGTCGCAAGGTGAACGTCGCAGAAAACAGGTTCTTGTATTCTATAGATACCTAGCTATTTATATAGCAGCTATACTTGTGTGTATATATATCCCACTAACTATTTATCTGTGCGAGATATTGTGTTAAATAAAAATCGGATTTCTTTTAACCAATTTAGGGTCAATCACCTATGTATGAAAAGATACATAAACATCAACTTTCAAAATAACACAAAAAATATAAAACGAAATCGAAACAAAAATATCCGTATCTTGCAGTTGTAACGCAGTGTTATTTGTATCCGTTGCAACGCATGCAAAATGTATCTCGTGCATAACTTTTAAACTTGTGCTAGCTGGTGCTGTGAAAAAGTTTGAAGCTGAAAAAGCAGAAGAGGTGGAAGACATAAAACCAAAAAGGGTATTTAAAAGTGTCGAGTCTCTTCGCAGCCTCATTTGTTGTAATTGTTATTGTAATTTATGTTGTTGTTTCTGCAGTTGTTGTTATTGGTGTTGATGTGTTTGAAGTCTGGCAAAGACACGTTGCTATTTAAAAAATGCACCACTAACAATCGAAGAATCACACAATCGAGCCAGGAGAACAAGGTGATTGCAGGTCAGGTGCCTCTCCTCTGCGCCTCTTCGATTGATTGTTTACTGTGGGTGGTTGTGGGTGGTGGTGGATAGCGAGCGATAGCTTTACAAGCGTGAAATTCTTCACAATTATGCACATATCATAATGTGCAATATTTTTGCACGTTATTCTTTTGGGTGCAAAATATTTTCTACTCTTTTTTTTTTCTTCATTATTATTAATTTTTTGTTGTTCGTGTTGCTGTTCTTGTTGCTGTTCTTGTTGCCGACCGAATCGGTTTACTGTGGTAGGTTTTGTTTCTGTTTTCATTTGGTTTTTTGCATTATGCACATCTTGCCTTTCATTGCGGTTACATTTTTTTGTCGCATACTGTGAACTTATATCACTGTGATGACAGTCCTATTTTGTTGGCTACAAAAAGAATTGAGGTAATTTAATAAGTTTATCTTAATGTAAGTCCCAATTGGAGAAGTTATTTAAACCAAAATAGTACTTAGTGCAATTTTCTGATGCATATAAAGTTATTGTTTGCGATTTAAGTTTTTTACTCTAAACTTTAAACGAGACCCTGTTCGAACGGAAGCCTGACCCGGATCTATTACCAGAACTCGAGACAGACCAGTACTCAGTTTTATCTTTCTGAAGGCATTTAAAACTTTTAACAGTCGTAAATTTTACGAGTTACAAGCAGCTTGTTGATTTTTAGTGTGAATGATGACAACGGATGGCGGCCGTGGCGCGGTGGGTAGAGAGTGTGGCCCATACGACAGAGAACCCTGGTTCGAGTCCCACCTGACACAGAAATTTTTGTTAATTGAATTAATTTTTCTGTTCGGCCGTCACCTCTCTGCAGACAATGGCAAACCTCAGAGGGTAAAAACTGTCATGAAAAGCTTCTTGAGAACATAAGCCGTTCGGAGTCGGCATAAAACATGTAGGTCCAGTTCTCGATCATTTGTGTTCAAACATTTCACAAACCACAAAACACAATTGATCATAAGAAGCTCGGTCAAAGTCCTTTCAAGGGCTGAAATGGCCATTTCGTTTTTTTTTTCGATGTCAACGGATAGCACAAAATGGATTCTAATCCGATCATTGAACAATTTTGCCTTACAAGAAATGGAGCAAAAATGATTTTTTAATATGTTTAATATGCTTAGTAATCTTGAAGTAAAATATAAATTTTTGACCTTGCAGGTGGGATGCGTAAGCCCATCATCTTGAGTTAAAGATGCATGAAATAGGTTACATAATAACTCTGTACTGGTTATTAATATGAGAAAAATTTGTCAAGTAAAAGTTGTGAAAAATAACATTTGGCAACTGTCTTTTATTTCTTCTTTCCAGCAAAATCTTTTCTAATCTAAATCGAGCAAAATGCGATTTAACGAAATTTTAATTTGCTAAAATTTTGCTTTTTCTTTCACTTTACCAATTTTTCAAGGTTTGTCAATCGGTTCTAATTTTAAAAACAGGATGTTTCAACATTTTCGTGTCTTTTAACTATTTTTATATTAACTGCTTGACATACATATGTGCCGCGATGACACTAAATTCGATGTTAAGTTTAAAAACAATTTTCTAATACTGTAAGAATTATTTCGATATGACTTTAAGCTTCGGAAAAATTTATAAACTGGAAATTTACAAAAGTCTTACAAATAATTGTACTTAGCACTCGATTTGCTCAAAATTGTTTTTTTTCAGTAAATTAAAGCATGGTGAACAAAGAACCGCGATAGACCTGAGCTAATTTTACTGATCCGTCGTCAATTCTGTTGACAATAACAAACCTCTGGGGCTAAAAAATGCCATGTAAAGCCTTTCGGACCTGGCATAAAACTTGTAGGTCCAGTTCTTAATTATTTATGTACAAATATTTAATTACACGCACATCATAAATTTATCAATAGAAGTTGGACCAAAGTCGGTAAAAATTACTTTTAAAATGCCCTTTAAATGTCCAATTCATTCGTATTACTCAAAACATATATCCTTGCTGAACCTTCAATATTTTTGTTTTGCAAACATGTTTAATATTAATCCTTTCAGGAAGCATTGGCCTTATCTTTTTCTTCAAAACTTGCAGCAGCTTACTTAGTTACATATAAGGCCATAACAACCCGCGTTCGGGTTTCGGCCGATCTCATCAGCTCTCGCCAGACTCCATGGCTTTGTGGACGCCTTCTGTAATCGGATACATCACCAAGCGCGGTTAGGGCTTCCTCGGTATGGTCCATCCATCGGAGGCATGGTCTCCCTCTTCATCGTCGACCAACGACAATCGACTCGAGCACCTTTTCCGCTGGAGCTTTGTTGTCAGGTAGAATGAGCGTCTTGTAGACTGCTTATTTTGTGGATCAAAAGAGGGCTCTGGAACTTAGTTAAGGCTTGCTTAGGATCATATAAGCGTTTTAGGACCTAGCGTAAGTTTTGGACCTTCAATGGTTAGTTTTATACTACATGTGATGTTCGAGCCTCGGGCTAACTTGAGTTGCTGGCATATCTTTTACAATAACTTTTACTTGTGTTATTCGCACCTTCCTGTCCTAAGCCCCCGCTCAATATCAAACTTGAAATTCGGTTGAAAAAACAATCGCAGTTTTATTTCCTTCCTTACATATTTTCTTTAACCAAACTTTTGAAGGTACTCTGTTAAGTCTCTCTCTGTCAGGGTCTCTTAGAAGGAGCAACAAGCTCAATTTTATTGATGTGTATGTTATCGATTGACCCATTTTTCAATTTCATTTCAGAGTCTGAGTATTTTTGTTATCAAGCAAAAACGGTGACTCATTTCATCTGTACCGCATCAACCTCAAGATACCTTTCAATTAACATATGTTTTGTACACGTCGTCTGGAGATTCTTTTGAAATCACTGGTATTGTATTACCAGTTACTTCATTACATTACAGAACCATATTTAACTGATCTGAAGTATCAGTTATAAAAGATATTTATTTGCTTACGTTTTTAAAGTTTTTTAAGTTTTGCTAGGTAATTTCTTAATGTTAGTGTGCTTATTGAGAAATATAATATCATGCCAGCAGAAAACTCGCTCAGGCCTCTAATAGTCAGACTCGAATTCAGGACAGAATTTCTAAACAGAATCATGCCTACATTATTTAGGGTTTAGATATCAAAGTTGAAATTTAAATATAATTCAGACTTCCTTTATGCAAACTCCAATTCTGACATGAAATGAAACAAAAGATCAGTCCTCAAGAAATCAGGCCAGATTTCATATCTGAATTTAAAATAAAAATTGATATAAAGACCAGAAATCATGGATAAGCATTTAAAAAAAGTAATATCAAGTTTCAGGTCTGAAGAGGCGGACACTTGTAGAAAAAAATCAGGGCTGTCTCGATCCTTGATCCATTGAATTTTGTCTTAGAAATTTTTATAAGGAAACTGTTTGTTTGTTTTTACTTTTAGATACATTAGCAAGATACATAGATGTTTACAATAGATACAAAGAATACAAAAGATTTTCCGAAAAACTCTCTGTTGAAATTGCCGCTATCAACTTAATCGGTTTTAAAACCTGTTCTAGTTTCCACTTTTACGGTATATTTTAAAGCTCTCTTTTTGGTTTACTTGGAGCAGCATGATTTTTCATCTTCACCAAATCACACCGTCAACACCGACGACAGACCAGCTACAAGTAGTGAGAGTGACTAGGAGACGCGGCATGGAGTGCGCTTCGAATGATTTTCTTTTGTTTAGTTTCGTTGTTGTTATTTTTGTTGTGGTTGTTGTTGTTGTTGTTACTGCTGCTGTTTGCATTACATAAAATTTTCGTCTTTTTTTCTAGCTTTTTCACTAATTTTTGAAATTCAGCACAAAACATTCAGCTGTTTGCGAAAGTGTGTGAGCTTTAAATAAACAAAATTAAGAAAAAAAAAAAAACAACAACAAATATTGTGGCTTATATTTTAACTGGTGTAACTTGGAGTGACGAAAATTTTAAAAGTCAAAGTTGAAAAATAAACAGTGAAAGAGGAGAAAAAGCGGAAGCGGAGTAAGTGAGCAGAGGAAAAAATAATAATCAAATTAAAAAAAAAAAACAAAAATTAAAAACTATAGATAATTTGAATTGATTAACCAATAACTATAGTTAAAAGAAAGAATTAATTGTTTGAATAAAGAAACAGCAGAAAAACGGCAGTATTAATATAGTACTTGTACTTCGACAAACAGAAAGGTGAGTTTGTATGCATTTTACAAAATTTTATTTTACTTATTTAATTATTTAGAATTTATAAAAGTTTTTTGTATATTCTGCGAAAATCCTAAGCAAGTCGATAAAGTCAAAAGGGAACCAACAACATGAATGCCTGAAAAAGCACGTATTTTACTTGTTTCTTAAATAAACGAGATGATAGCTAAAATTCCTGTTAATTTTAAAAGAGGACAATTTTTATGATTTGTTAGTTTTACCCTGTTAAAGTAAATATTTGTGAACTTGTTTAGTGTTGCAAAAAAAAAAAACAAAAAAAACATCTTTCTTAACCTAGTCAGATTATCAAAAAGCTGGGGTTAGTCTTATGGTAACTTTCTAGATAATTATCTCGATGGTCCTGGATTCGATTACGACTAAAATGTACCAAAATATTTCTTGCCTGATTCTTTTGTAAAAAAGTGAGTAATTTTTTGTAAATAAGAGAACAAATATTGGCATAAAAGCGTTAATAAACCAGCAATTTTCAAAAAATGAGATATATTCGTAATTTTTTCAATAGAAAATGTAAAAAATATAAAGAGAATGATGTATATTTGTGAATGTCCAAAAATTTCTTAAGAATTTAAATTTAAAAAATTTAAATTAAATATGAAGAAGAATGAATGGGATTTTTAACGTTTTTGAAGACATGCAAATAAAATGCTTAAAATCACCACTCTAAATATTTTAGTTTAGGTTAGATAATAGAAACGAGTTGCCAGTGGTTGCAAACACTGGGACTTTGATTATGGGCCTATCGGAAAAAAGTACCTAAATCATATGCAGCAGGGATATGGTTCAACATCCGGTGGTTGGAATAAATCTTGTGGAGGTGGGTTTCATAATTACAACCTATCCTAGGCACCTTGGAAATGCCTTAAGGAGGGAGTAAGGGCTTCAGGGTAAGACAAAAACATTATTTTTGTGAATTTTTAATAGTTAATAACAGTTTAATAATATTCTATAATTATTTACAAACAACCTGTCGACAAAGCTTTTCCAAGAACGTCTTTGGAAAAAGACGATTTGCGGTGTTCACAGTATCTCAGCTGAAAATTATCTGAAATCAAAGAACATCAAAATATAGTCGAAGCATCGTCAAATCTGATTATTATTTTTTCCATTTTTAAATTTTTGATGGTCATTTGAAGCGAAAATTGCTATTTTTTACGAAAAATTCCGTCATTTTGTAAGTGAAAAATCATTTTTATTTGAAAAAAATGCTTACACTTATTGCTAGGGAGAGATATTTTAGATGTAGAAAGTATGTACCGAGTTTGAAAGGAATAAGTAATTTTGTTTTTAAATGGCAGTGAACATGGACTTTTAACAAGTGGTTTTGAGAAAAACGCGTTTAAAACTTCTCTTTTGCTGCTTCAGTGTTAGAGGAGAGGGAACTCGTAAATAAATTCGAGAGTTTTGCTCTGATTGATTTTAAGTTTTCGGATTGTACTCTTTAGATGTGTAACTATAAGAAAAGACACAACACAAAATATCGATTTTTCAAAAGTGCAAACCCGTACTTCCCCTTAAAAAAAAAATGAATTTCCAATAAAAAATAATAAAGTTGTAAGTACTAACCGATAGTTATTTATGGTTGCAACCATATTTTAGCACATTTTTTGAAATACCATTATATATCAACTAAATCTTTAAGCTGCTTAGTCTTGCTAGTGAATTATCGTTTCATAATTATCACTAATTTGCAGTTTTTTCTAATATAAAGGGCTCTGTATTACGTTCGAGGAAAATTTGAAAAGTGCCTTTTTGAATTTCCCGCGTAGTAACTTTAAATGCAACACTGGTCGTGTCTACTATTTCACTTGTGTTCATTGAAAGGATGATTCGATATCTAGTCTTCTCTTTTCAGAACGAAAAAGCACAGGTTCTGTTGAAGATACATTTTTGGGATAATCAGTAGCTCATAGCCTTCAAAGTTTTGATTCCTCGAGTTGGAACTTCACTTTAGCTGTCGTGGTTTTCATGAAATTGTGCAGGGGGTAGGGGAGAGACAGAATCTGGTTTGACAAGTACACCTGCCGCAAGGCTTAAGTACTTGAGTCTCCAAGCCTAGGGTAATAGTTCATGAACCAGACAACCAGAACTTATGTGTTGCACTACAACACGGACCCGTTTATGCTTTAACCAGTGAAACATACGGGGCATCCGGTGTAGTAACACGAACATGGAAGCCGTTTCACAAACACAAAGCATCACTCAGTGCCCTGCTGATTAGGAGCATTATGCAATAAATTACATACTGCCCGTAATAGCAGTACTAGTTTAGATTTTAGTAGTGACGTACCTTCAATCCATCTACTGGTCAAGACGAGACCTATCCAATCTCTTGTATATTAAGACAGATATGCCAGCCCGGTCGTACCACTGCGCGACCCCGCCGGTCAATCTAGACCTGTGTAGCATTCACACAACCACAACCAGCACGAGTCTCCCCGAAGGTCCAGCCCACGACAGTCATCTGGGCAACTCGATCCTGTCAATGAGGATCCACAACATCACCACAAAGAGACTAAAAATGCACTAATGCAATTATGAAGAAGTACATTTTTATGCGTGACCGTGCTCGATGAGTACTGAAAGGGCCACTTTAACAGCTCACAGCTGCCGGCTCAGCTGCGCACTATTACGCATGTCTGGTACCTACAGAGGAGGACCTAATATTGCCACTCTTACTCTGGCAGTCCGGATGATCTAAGGATCTCAACATCCAGACAGAGTATTGGCCTTGTTCTCAGGGACTGCCGTGCTTAGTGTGAGAACCCATGTTTACGCACCATTTCTTCACTCACCTCAGTGACCGCCATGCCAGTTTGAGGGTCTAAGTCAAACGTCGACTAGCAAACCCCTAAGGAAAGCCCGAGCGTCGACATGTAAAGCACGCAAGCCAAAACACTCAACATCCAAATTGCTATCGGCCATTTTCAAGTCTCAGTGCGGTGGATAGATGGGGTCTACCCCATTTCCTGTACTAACAAGTTTTAAGGTCATTTGCTATACCTTTGCAGGCTTGTTTCATATCGATATACCGAATATGACCTGCTACCAAGATGAGCGCCACCCCTCATCGTCAACGTCGACTAGCAAACCCCTAAGGAAAGCCCGAGCGTCGACATGTAAAGCACGCAAGCCAAAACACTCAACATCCAAATTGCCATCGGCCATTTTCAAGTCTCAGTGCGGTGGATAGATGGGGTCTACCCCATTTCCTGTACTAACAAGTTTTAAGGTCATTTGCTATACCTTTGCAGGCTTGTTTCATATCGATATACCGAATATGACCTGCTACCAAGATGAGCGCCACCCCGAGTTCTTGGTTGGCCCTATCAGTTTTTGCGTTTGCAGGACGTATCCTACAAACAAGCATCCTCCTTTATCCTGTCAAATTAATTGGAGTTTATTTTGCCAAAAGTCTTTTTTCTTAGTCCAAATATAAACACAAGATATATTGACCGCAAAAGTAAAGGTCATGAAGTAAAGGAAGTTTAAAACTATGTAAGCGAAATTAAGGTGTTATTGTAAAATACAATTTTTAAAAGATTGATGTGAAACACTTTAAGATAAAACAATGATTCTCTTGCAGAATATTTGTACACACAAAATAAAGATTTTAAAGAAAATTAAAGTACACTGAGATCTTTAAATTAGTCTAAAAAACGGGGGGGAAAAAATCTTTATAAGAACATAAAATTTTAAGTTTGATTAAGCTTCAAAGTCGGGCAACACGCGGCAACATGAGAAGCCTTTCTATATCATTGATATTGTCTTACTAACTTAAGATGTTATAAGTTTCGCCTGCCTTTTTTTTTGCTTTTTCGACGATATACGACTAAGCTTTCTTTCAGTGCACTTTTTTGAGACATAAAGACGCGTTCATATTAGTAGTGAACGCTTACAAAACAAATACAAAAAATGAAAACTGTGTGAACAGAATCAGATTGACTTGATTTCTATCTCGCTTGCTTCAAGTCAAGCTGATTGACACAGTTTTTGTTTCATTTCCAAGCTTCGGCTTGAGTTTAAGCGTTCACAATAAAGGCGGCCGAAAACAATTAGGGGGCTACGAAATTATAGCTATACCATATATGTATGTCGAGCAATAGCAAGAGAAATTAATAGCGTAGTTTTCGAAGAGAAGGCTAATGAAACAAAATTCCATTTCGGCTTGTCTACCGTTCATGTCTGGATTCTTTTCTTTGAGTGTCTTTTGCACGTTTCATATAAGCTTCCAATGGCAAGCCAAATCGCAAGATGGTAAAAAATTTTTCGTTTTTTTCATAACATGCAATAACAATAGAGTTCAGCTACTACAGCTTTTTCGCACTTCCACAGCATTAACCCATTTAAAGCCGTGACCCAAAAATCAATGAATAATATTGATGTTATGGATACTAGTGGCCCCAAACAAGTTAATAAATAAATAAAGAAATGGCCATTTCAGCCCATGAAAGGACTTTGACCGAGCTTCTTATGATCAATTGTGTTGTGCGTGCGTGTTAATAAAATAAACTGAGCGTTTATTTTACACCTTTGTCGATGAAGACTAGCGGTAATTTACCTCTTCTAGATATCGCACCCCAGACCATAACGGATGACGAGTTTTGGTATCTTGGAACATGCTTTTTATCATTTGGGATGTCCTTGTATTATAGTGCCCATAATCTGTCATTTTGCGTGTGGTGCGGTGCCTCCAGGACGAAAAGTTTTTCGTCGGAAAAAACGATGTCGTCGCCAGCGTGCCAAGAAAGGATAAGTTTCGATTTTGTCTACGGTTGCGTTAGTAAGGCCATGCATTTTCTTCTTTTTAAAGGCTTTTATATTGAGGTCGCAACGCAAAAGGAGCCTTAAAGATTCTCGGTTCATTCCTATATTTTTGGCCATCTTTCTTGCTGAAAGGTCACAATTTCGTCGAATTCGTTCTCTCTCTATTTTAATCGCATTCGCGGTACGGACGTTCCGTTTTCTTCCACTTTTCTTACGGTCTTGTATGGAGCCAGTATCCAGAAATCGCTTAATCGTATAATATACATAATTTCTCTTCACTCCTAAATGTAACAAATCGCGGAAGATTACTTCACAACCAAAACCACTTTTGTATTTATTTACAATTAAGGAGCGTATATCAACCATACCGTATAACTTTTTACTGTCGTAAATGGAACAATTTAAATGTTATTTCGTATACATTTCGTATACAAAGATACAGTGCTACAAAGTTTTGTATGAACACATATTTGTCACACGTATACATACAGTATGTTTTATATAAACAATGGCATTTAATATGATTAAACAACATTTTAAAATGCAACAACAATATGAATACAAAAAGTGTATTAATGCATAGAACCTTATTTTTGGTAAATATTACAAGAATTTTTTGTATATCTAAATAATTTTGTTCAGTAAATTCCCTATATTTCTACAGCTTCGCGTAGATTGCGCAGTATACAGTTTTTCTGGAAAATTTTTTTTTTTAAGAATTTTTTAAAATTTTCGTGAATTTTATCTCGAAAACCATAAGAGGCCGAATTTTTTTTGTACAGGTTTGTGTGTAGGTGGTTAAAATAAATTAATGGAAATTGCCAAATAATTTTGTCCAGCTAAATCCATCAGTTTGACCACTGTGCGGAGGATATGCTGAACACTCTCCCCCTGCAGGAGCGGACCTAGTGAAATATTGCTGGCAAATCTAATAAATTTTTTTAAAATTTGAAAACACTTAAATTATAATAAAAATTAAAACTTTAAGGATGGCTTTGAGCTAAATTTTTTATTTTTAAATTTTTTTAAATCAAAAAAAAAATTTTGCCGATGTTTGGAAAAACCTATTTATCTATAATATGTCTATTTGAATCAAGACTTATCGTCGAAATTATTAAAAAAAATTTTTTTTTTATTCTTAAAATTAACCAAAAAAAGTATTACGGTCGGAGGAACGAAGTTCCTTACGCTTTTTCTTCAACTCCGAATATAATTCGAAATAAAAGTTGCGTATGTTTTTTCTAACATTTAATTTTTAGTTAACTTTATTTGAACAATTCAAATCAATAAATCAAAAAATTCATCTAAATTTTAGAAATATAAAAAAATCAAAAAACAAATTATATATTATGCAAGCAGATGTTTCAATTGTTTTTCGCTTTCGATCATATATTGAACGCCGAACATGTGATTTCCCTATTGTCTGCCTATAATATAAATGATAGTATGTAGTTAATAAATAACAACAACAATAAACGAATGTAATCAACAAATAGTTGTATCAAGTTATACAATTTTATTATTATTATTAACTTATTAACTCACTTTTCTAAATTTATATTACACACATTTCCATTCTGCAGTTTCCATTTCTTAAAATTTAATAGCAATAAATCAATATATAACTTAAGTCTAATTTCAAACAAAAACAAATAAATAAAAGCGACAAATGAGTTTTAATGAAATTTCTACGCCTAAGAACAATTCAGTACTGAGCATGGTTGAATTATAACGTTGTCGCAGGGCTGAATACGATAGAAAAATAGATGAAAAAATAGAGTATTTGCAAATTTTCTATGAGCTGTCAACCTAGATTTGACAACTATGTGTACTCGCTCTCACCCTTGTGACAATCTTATAATTCAACCATGGTATTGAGGTTATCTAATATAAAAGTGACAGAGAGAGAGTTGCGCACTCTGCTATGCTCTTGCCTGCTCATTTGTAGTATGCTCTATAATCTCACGCATACACACACAGTATACCACACATAGTTACGTGACGATTTCTTCAAAGTTACTTCACCTACAAGTCGCGTTAAAGAACTTTGTTTTAAAAAGAAATAAGTTCAAACCACCCTCCCCCCTCTCCCCCTCCTTTAAGTTTTCATTTTTATGATACTTTTATTGTTTTCAAATTTTGAAAAAATTTGTGAGTTCTGTGAACAATTGTTCGCTAGGTCCGCCCCCGCAGGTGGAGAGTGTTCAGCATAACCACCGGGCTTGCTTGAGGCGTTAATCGTTGTGTATCTGCTATTTCTAGACAATCCAGTTTCTTTACTCTAGGGAGAGTAATGATATAGCTAGTCTTCTCACTGGCACTCAATCGAGCCATAGGACAGTATTGGTCTGACGATATCGTAGTAAATCCATTATATGACATTCATTCTCATTGTTTATCTTGCTCTGAAGCATTTCCTGCATGCGTAGAAGCCACTGTAAGCTTTCTTTAGTCTTTCTTCTATATTGCTTTTTAAAGTGAGCTAAGATTTGAGGATTACTCCGAGATATAAGAATAGTACCTGTTCGGTTTTGTCTGGCTTAATCCCTAGATCATTTGCTTTTAGTGCCGTTTCTATCTTATTGCTGGTAATTGCGAGATGCTTTCCTCTCACCAAGAACGACGTGGTTCGCATAGGCTCTCTTTCAATTCTTTGTCATTAAATATTATTTCAGTAACTACTAAGAGGAGTTAAGAAAGAGGTTGGAAGAATTTGTGTGCTTACATTAATGCTAATATGACTGCCTCTAAACTTAGGGGGTGTTTTACTAGTTTTCTTTAGAGATTATAAGGAGATGGCAGCATTTTTGGTTTCAGGTAATCTTATTAGAACTTTATTTTTTTTTAGTTAAAAATACATTTTTATTACGAATTCGTGTGTGGAAAAAAATAAGACGATAATGTTTATGTTACATTCCAAAAAGTCAGCTACACTGTAGTTTCTTGAATTTCAGATCTTTGCAACTAAAAGATATTCTCCTCGATATGTAAATAAAAATGTGTATCTATTTATGCATACAATAAATACATAAAAATAAATACAACTAAGAGCATGTCTTCGTGGTCGAAACTTCAAAGAGCCCAATCTGTTTACTCTCAGGCTGTAAATGTCAATAAAATATAAATATTCATGCGGTCTCTTATGTTTGCTTTTATAAGTGGATTATTATCTTCTATGGATAGAAGAATAATACTTTTATTATTTGAGAAAATTATTTAATATATTACCTCACAATAAAAGTTATATTAATAAATTCAGCAAGTAGGTGCTCAGCTTTTTATTGTCTTTTACAATAAAAATGCACAAAAGTCATCTTAATGGTTAATGAAAAAATTACCGCTTTTAATATATAAGTTTGTTAGAATTCATTCGCCGTTTACATTCCTTTTTATGACCCTTACATGCATGTCTTGAATGGAGCTTGTCGACAGAATCTGTTAAGAAGTTTTTATGGCATAATAATCACATGTCGGTAAAAAAGAAATAAAAATATGCATCTGCGCTTTTATGACGAGGTCATTAACACAGAAACAAAAGTAAAGAAATCTGTTTAACCCTTGAGTTTTAAAGGGGGCGGGAGGGGAAGTGTAAACATAATCACACATCAGTAGAGTTTTCTTAGTTGTTGCACTTGGCAACCAGTTAGGTTGAATAGTTTTTATTTCGAGTTTAGATGGAAACTTCATAAAAATTGAGGCGGTTTGACTCTGGAAGAAGTTATCTTAAGAGAGGGCAAGTTTAAAGTTACAATTGAGCTTAACGCAAAAACTAGTGAAATGAAAATTTTGAAAAATTTCATAAAATAAAATGTTATGATGAAGAAAATTCGATTTTAAAATTAGGAACTTTCATAAGTATTTTGAACATAATGATTAGAGAAAGTTTTAAAGAGGCATAAATAGATTTCAAAATTGATTAAGGAATAATGCGGATTTTTAGGTACAATTTTTTGTGTTTCTTTATATTTTTGTAAGTTATAAATATTTAATACCAAATATAAAATTTTGAGCAGGTGGCAAATTAAGATATTTTTCAGAATTTTTGGACAATTTCTTGAAATATTTCAGTATTGTTGACTGTTGCATAAGAATGACGGAATACCTCTTATATTTCCCCCCCCCCCCCCCTCCCCACCATAACAATGCTCTCTTTTACTCAGCGAAAATCTGCTCTTCGAAATATCCAATCGTTACTTAGTTTTCTGTTATTTTTGCACTCTGTTTAGCGTCTTTATAGCTCATTTCCGTTGAAATAATAATTTTGATTTTCTTTCCACTCCCTGCGACCGTTGCTCTTACTTTTTTACTTTCATGATTGTTTTCCTATCGGCTCGGCCCTATTAGCTGCTCTCTGTCACTCTCCATAAACTTTCCGCCAACTCATCTCGTCGTCTCATTATCTGTTACCATATGATTTTGTTTGTTGTTTGTTATTTTTTGCCAACAACGTGGCTTCGTTTTGACTTGTTTTTCTTTTTTAATTTCCTTCTATCGATTTTTCTATTTTCCTCTCAGTGTTTTTGTTTTGCTTTGCTCTTTGTTATAGCGCTGAGGTATGCAAATATTTGTTGTTGCTGCTATATTGTTGGTGTTATTGACAGTTTTCGCTTTAACTATCCGCTTAAGTTGTTTTTCTCCAACTTTTCTCGAATTTTACAAACTAAGAATTTGATTTAGAGCAGCGATTTTATTTTGCTTTATCGTTTCGCCAGCACTTTATTTGTGTTTTCAACGTTTCTGCCTCGTCTTATCAAAATAATCAATCGGCTAATCCTGCTGAAAAAAATATAAGTATAAATAAGGATATGTTATGTAAAAGATTTTCATCGATTTTATTTAAATTTTTATGCCACTCATGCACGCGAGCAGCTTTACTCAAAATAATTTATTCAAGGAAAAACACTGGAAACAATTCTTTGAACCTTTTTTGTCTAAATAACTCTAAACGTTATTTATAGAATTCTCAAGTGACTCAATCCTATAACAATAACAGAGTGCATTGTTGACATATTTTTTAAGCCATCGTTCATCGTGACTCACCCATTGTCAACAGTTTTAATTTATGAAGTATAACATTTTAACAGCTCAATCATTTCTGCCTTTCTTCTGCTATATTTCCTTGCATCTCAATCAATATACGTCACAAAAAGATTAACCCAAAATTGATGGTTAAAATGAATTGGTGTTAAAATGTATGTGACAAATTTAGATGTTCTTCCACCAATAAACAAAAAAATTTAAGATTATAAAAAAGTGAATATTTTTGGTTATTGCGATTTTGTCAATGATGAAAGATGAAGGCAGAACAAAATTTGTTGTTATTTTTGAATGGTAATTATAAAATATGGGTTAAGACTCTTTATAATTAGAATACTTTGTCATTTGCTATGAAATAATCTGGACGGCGATGAGGAAAAAGTTTGGTAAAATGTCAGAGCCCATCTATGAATGCTTTTACTATTATTTGCGAGAGCTGTTCAATAAAAAGAAAGTTAGGTAAAAAATATTATGTTTCTATCAAAAATTGCATCTTTATTATATTTTTACAACAAATCTGCTACTGGTTCGATACCTATAGTGTAACTTTCTTTCAATTTTCTTAAGCCTACTTCGAATTAGGGTTTGTTTAAGCCTCAAAAAAAAAAAAAACATAAGTATCTGTTTCCCATTCGAACCAAATTTCTTTTCTGCGGGCTTTCGCTTTCCTTTCAAGTTCGGGAACAAAAAGAAGTCAGAAGATGCAATGTCTGGAGAATCCATAGGGTGGGGAAGCAATGCATACATATTTTTTGATAAATGTGACAGTGCGTTATCGTGATGAAAAATTACTTTTATCTGCTGCAAATGAAGTAAAGCATGTACACGGCAAAGTTGCCAGTTATGTGGGAAAATCCCATTCGCGGTAATTTTTAATTGCCCTTGGGAATTTTTTTTTTGGGAATTCCCATGGTATTTTTTAATTCAGCGTGGTATTTTTTAACAGGGGCGAACCTTCACATGGCAACCTTCATTGTCTGACCACCTCAACCTGGCGAGGCCAGCATTATCCATGTTGAAATCGTGTCAAGTCGACTCAAACCTCCACGTGGTGTTCCCTTAGCAACGAAAAACTGGCATCCGTCAGTTTGACGGCTAGTTTGAGCGGCGGACCTTAAACATGGAATGTGTGCAGGGTTTGGGTCCCACCACATTACTACTGCCCAATGAAAACTGAACCAGCCTCGGATAAGAACCCCAATTACGTTGATGACCACCGCAAACGAAAAACGGACAATGATTTACGGATATGCACCTGGAATGGGATTTTTAAATGTATATGGGATTTTTGGTGGTATTTTTAAAAAGCGCGGTATTTTTGTGGTAATTTTTAATGATCGTGAACAGTGATCGTGGACGGACAGTGAAAATAGAATAGCAACAACTAAACCACAACATTCCTGTGAGTGGTAAAAAGCTTTGATATATCTTCGAAAAAAGAGCTTACTCCAAAAAAGCGTGAATTTAAAAATTCGAAGAACTTTAGCTGCTTTTCGTATCATTTGTGTGCACAATGTAATTCAGAGTAATTTTCTCTAACATTGACGAAAAACAAATAGACATAAACAGCTAGATTTATCATCGCTATTATATAAAGGCTACTGATGAGTTGGTGTAGCGGCCAACGAAACAGCTGTCTAGTCTGCTGTATGATTGCCACTCTATATAAAGGGTATTGTTGTTGTTGTTGGTTGTTATCTTCAGAAAGCAACACAGACCTTGAGCTCGAAAATATAACTCTTAATTAATAATTGAAAAATTGTTAGAGTTATAAACATAACACAATAATTTTTTTTAAATAATTTTCAGGCTTTTATATAGAGGGCGCTGAAAATGACATTAAAAAAAGACATCCAAAATGTTTCGATGGATATCGCCTTTCCAATGTATCTGAAACAAAAAAAATCAAATGTCATTTTAAAGTACAGACCACTAATTCGGCATCAACCTCGCGTACGACCTCCGGGTGGTTTTTTAAAATTATGGTGAAAGTTAGAGTAAAAAGTTAAAAAAAGAGATAGATTGGTAGGTACTTGTATTTAGGGGGGATGTTTAAAGGAAAAAATTACGAACAAAATGCACTAGCTCATTGAAATTTAACCAATAGATTTCGAGTTACCTATCGAACCGTTTTAAAAAAATAGCATCGAGAAAATCGTGTTTAAAGCTTTTGTTTTTCGAAATTTTGCATACATTTTTAAAATTATCGTTTCATATACTTACTATTATTTAATCCGCAATGCCAAGTATCGTTTTAAAAACGTGTATGTATATTCTAAAAACTATGAAGAGCACATCAAGCAAACAAAAAAAAATTTTGTTTTAAATTTACACATAACTGGGAATTAAAAAAAAAAATATCCCAAGGGCAATTAAAAATTACCACGAATGGGATTTTTCCCACAAAACTGGCAATCTTGGTGGTACATCATTTATTCCACCATGTTCATGATCGCATTACTCGCAACAAGAATAGTAAAGTTCAAGAAAAATAAAAGACTAATTACTTGTTACATATTTTTTTTTTCAAAGTCTTAACACATATTTTACTTACTTACTTACTTAGGTGGCCGTAACAACCCGTGTCCGGGTTTCGGCCGACATCATCAGCTCTCGCTAGGCGCCTCTGCTTTGCGCGCGTCTTCTCCAATCGGATACACCTAGTGCGGTTAGGGCTTCCTCAGCCTGGTCCATCCATCGGAGGCATGGTCTCCCTCGTCGTCGTTGACTCGACGACGCTGACCTCGAGCACCTTTTTCGCTGGAGCTTCGTCGTCCATACGATGGACATGATCCAGCCAGCGTAGTCGCTGCACAGTTATACGCCGAACTACGTCAATGTCTTCGTAGAGCTCATACAGCTCGTGGTTCATTCGGATGCGGTAGTCATCGCCGACTTGAACAGGACCGAAGGTTTTGTGAAGAACTTTTCTCTCGAACACCCCCAGAGCGGCTGCATCAGTTTGCGAAACTACCCATGCCTCAGCGCCATAAAGCAGCACAGGTAGGACGAGCGTCTTGTAGAGTGTTAGTTTTGTCGATCGAGAGAGGGCTCTGGAACTTAGTTGCTTACTGAGCCCGTAGTAGCACCTATTAGCAATTATTGTTCTTCGCTTTATCTCCAGGCTGATTTCGTTTTTGGTATTAATGGCGGTGCCAAGGTAAACGAACTCCTTGACTACTTCAAAGTTATAGCTGCCGGATGAAACGTGGGAGTCTAAACGCCGAGCTCCCTTGTTTGTAGACAGCATATATTTTGTTTTGCCCTCATTTATCGTCAAACCCACTTTGGCTGATTCCTTTTCGATAGCGGCGAAAGCAGCGGTAACATCTCTCTTGGTTCTGCCGACAATATCAATATCATCAGCGTACGCAAGGAGCTGGACACCTTTATAGAAAATGGTGCCATTACGATGCATACCGGCCTTTCGTACGATCCCCTCCATGATGATGTTGAAGAGATCGCAAGACAGTGGATCGCCTTGCCTGAAACCGGAGAGGTCATTTCCTACCTTGACGAAGCTGCGTGTGTTGCTCAACGTCATTGTGCAAAGTCTAATCAGCTTTGCAGGTATACCGAGCTCAGACATTGTTGCGTATAGGCAATCCCTTCTCGGGCTATCGAACGCTGCTTTAAAATCGACAAAGAGATGGTGTGTGTCAATTTGATTTTCGTGGGTCTTCTCCAGGATATGTCGTAGCGTGAAAATCTGGTCTATGGTGGACTTACCAGGTCGAAAGCCACACTGATAAGGTTCAATCAGTGTTTTTGTAATCGGCTTTAATCTTTCACACAGTACGCTTGAGAGAACCTTATATGCGATGGAAATAAGACTGATACCTCTATAGCTTGCGCAGATTGTTGGGTCTCCTTTCTTAAGTATAGCACATACACATATTTTACCTAATACATTATTATCTAATTACTTATTAGAATGAGCTGCTGCAAAAAATATTAATAAAAAAATTTAATTTAGCATTTAGCATAAGTCCGTTTTGAATCCGTATTATTTAGGAAAACAAGTTCGTCACAAATTTGCATTGCTTAGAAAAAACGAGTCCATTTCGAATTCGCGTCACTTTGAAAAAGGAATTCATCTAGAATTCTTATATGAAGTCAGTTCTGATTTCGAGACGGATCCGTAAAAATCAAAAAAAGCAATTCGCTTTCAATTCATATCTTAGGAAGAGGAATTTCATACGAAAACGGACTTGTATGTTAACGCACGCGCGATTTGTTTTCGTTTTTGCTTGTAAATTTCATTGGCAAAAGCCACGATACGCAACATTTTGTGTTTGATTTTGTTTTAAAAATCATTGGCTTTTTTATTAAATTTCGTGAGCTCCACTGGTCTATAATGATGACTAGAATGGTAATTTTTATTTTTTGGTGTTCTTTCATCTCAAAAAAGTACATATTTATAATTATTATTTATGTCCTCCTAATGTTAAAATCTATTTGTGTTGACTCACTTCATTCCTCCGTGTAATGTTAAATATTAGGCATAACAACCTCGAGAAACATTTTTCGAAATAATATTTTATATCGCAATTATTAATCGACACTGATTGTAGGTTTGTATGTGACACACTTTCAAAATGTAAAAATGACCTACAAACTTTCAGAAATGACCTATAAACTAAAAATAAAAAAAAAAAAAACAGAAAAGACGTAGCACAACAAAACTTAGCAATAAAATTCAAAAGTAGCACGCTATCCGACATATAAGGCACATTCTGTGATTCACGACTTTCCCCCTACAAGCTGTAATAATATCTTTATTAAATTAAATAAAAAGAAAAAAACACTTAGTCCGAACTAGACGACTGTTCGGTCAATCGTAAAAACTCATTACCTTAAAATATTGAAATTCATTTCACATAAGAGATAAAACGACTTTAAATTTAAAATTCTTGAAATCAAAAGGGATGCATTAAAATATCTACATTAAAAGAGGTGTAGAGCAAAATCAAAGAACTCAACTGCTAGCTACGACAGAGCTACATAAACATAACATTTAAATGTACTGTATATATGTATTTCTGAATACTTCTACGCGCGTGAGACCAGCTGGCTGGCTGGCTGACTAACTATATAGCTAGACCAGAAGATGCTATTGTGC
The DNA here is from genome assembly GCA_914767935.1 of Coremacera marginata. Lineage (NCBI taxonomy): Eukaryota > Metazoa > Arthropoda > Insecta > Diptera > Sciomyzidae > Coremacera > Coremacera marginata. The sequence goes on from OU612045.1 coordinate 139,979,524, forward strand.
GGCATCTAATGGATTTTAATGTTTTTTTTTTTTATTTATACTCGTACAAACATGCCCAGATGTAAACAAAACAACGTGCACAGCCAAGTTTTACGAGTTGTGCGGTTAATGTTTTTAATGGCTGGTTATGACGAGATACTGCCTGTTAGTGTTTTTATGTGACTTTTTATGCGAATTTTTATTTAAATTGGTCAACCAAAGATCGTGCAAGATTATTTCAAACAGTCTTTATAAGCTTTTGCATAGATTTATTTGAATGCAGATTAATTATTGTAGAGGTTAATTAATGTTGAACTTTTGCATTTAGCTTGGTGGTTGTTTTGTAGGTAGATAGTGTGATACTTTTATGGAAACGGATGTTTATTTAAAGATTTGAAATTAGCTATATTTGGTGCTTTTTGGAGCCTTTGATGTTTTATTCTGTTATTCATCAAAGGTTTTTATAAAAAAAAATAGTATTAATGGTTTTAAAAAATCATGTATATAACAGAAAAGCTCTTCATGCCTATGTATTGACTATATCTCAAAATGCCCATCAGCTACTCTGAATCAGAAAATCAGTCCGTCAAAATAAACAAATTATTCTGTTTATTAATTTTTTTTTCATATTCATAAATAAAAGGAAAACATGCAAAGTTTTTCTTTTTCTGATAAGCTTTTGATTTGTGTTGATGAAATAATATGAGGTGGTAGTTCTTGATTTTTTTTTTGTATCGTGATATTTTAGATTCAATATGTTAGGAAATCAAATAGATGGAAATGTTAATGATTTAATGTCTCTGGGTGTAAATGTGAAAAAACAGCCTATCTTATTTGCAGAAAAACAAGTATCAAAATCATAATTTTGATGTGTTTAATGAAATGAAATGATTAAGAAATGATAAAATGAACTTTATCTGTGTTCGAAAAAAATGAGTTGCATGAGCGTCCGTAGGATTTTATATAGGGAGGAGCAAACGTCTACGTGGAAAGTTCACGTATTTGGGAACTATTCTAGATTGCTCATTAAAAAAGTCTAGTTTTCACGTGTGGTGTTAAAACGCCAAAATAAAAAATTTCTAGATTTCTTTTACATTTGAACCAAGAATTTCATAGAAATTTCCTGTGTTTCTGTTGAATTGTTAAGTAGCGCAGTTATTACTTATCAAAGCATTATAATAAAAGTCTGTCACATACTAAAGGTCTGCAGAGAACCATCCATTCTACTTGTACAAACAGATAAAACAAGTAAAAACTCGATATTATTCGTACAAATACAACAACGAGTAAAGTTTAACTAATGCTTACCTACATGTTTTGGATTGAGCAGAGAGCGTATCATCTCTTTCTCTGGTTCTCATTGTACTGTAAGCTTTTTTTCTCTTTATCGGCTCCACTAATCAGAGTAACTGTTTTAACTCTTTTTTAAAATGGATAAATCCATTCAAAATGGATATTCCAGATAGTTGTCTTTGTGTTAATCTCGTGCTTTTACTTTTTCTATGCTACTAAGAAAAAGGAATGGTTTTGTGAATCAATATTTGGTACTTGTGTAACATTTAATAATTTTTAATTAATTAATTTTTATTTTCATTAAGATTTTTATGAAATAAATTAAAAACTTCAATGCATTGCACTTCTATGAAGAGTTTCTTTTATTTTTTTATTGAAATAATTCGCTCTTTATTCTTTATGCTTTTGACGTCATATATCTAGATGTTCCAAGTGGAGATAACAATATTACCGATATATCTGTTTGTTACGTATGTTCTCAAACTAGAATTCTTGATGCTTGATAACTTCACTCTCTCATACATGTTCTATCGTTATGTAAAAGAGAAATTCTCCATGCTTAGAGAGCTAAACCGATACAAGTTGATATAAGAAAAAATAACAGCACATAACTAGTATGCTTGGATGGTTCTAGGCAGAGCTTTATCACATGCTTTTAGGCATCACAATGATATATTGTTTTTTTCATAGAAAAGTGTTTCAGTTGTTTTTTTTTTTACAATACACAATATTAAAAATTAAGAACTTATTGCACATCTACAGAGCAAGATCTTTCATTTGCTGCCTTATTTATGAAAATAGCGTAAAGTTTTTGCAGTAAAGTTTTGATAGTCATCACAAAAAATGCGCTTGCAATATCGATAACCTATGGAATTCAGTTTTCTGAGATGTATGGTGAAAATTTTATGAACATCATCGCAATTTACACCGTTCCACTGTGTGAGATTTAACCTAACTATTAAAAAAAATTGCAGCTAAATTTATAAGTTTTCCGACAACCGTTTTCAATATAACGGATAAGCCTATCAATATAAAATGTTTGTCATGTCTTTGTGTGCTTATATGCTATATTTTAGAGAAAAAAATTATTTTTTTTAGTATGTAATGTTTTTTTAAAAATTAATTTTTTAAATTTTTTTTTTTTTACTTTGTCCCGCTAGATCTGGTCTGTTCCCGTACTCAATTCAAGTAAAGTTCGAGTAATAGATTATCTGTCAAAATGAGAAAATTTGTTAAAAAGTACGGAAACGACTTAAAGTAAATTTCAAACACAACAGCTGTTTTTTGGTTATTGAAATTAAATAATAATTGAATTGGATGATTGGTATATTTAAGAAAATGCTTAATTGAAAAATTTTCAGATGTGATGGAAGCATTTGGTAGAAATATATTTAATAGATCAACACTTCCATTTCCGTTAATTTTGCGTATGTTAATCTTTATTTTATTAATTTGCTAACCAATTGCATATATTTTTTTTACGACAAAGCACAACAGTTAAATTTTGTCACTGTTTGAAGTTCGAGATTCGTGCTTGAAGAAATTTTTCAAGTAAAGTTTGTGTAATAGAGAGTGACATTTTGCTTCTATCTCGTGCTGGAAAGTTTTCTTGTATTGGCTCAGTAATATTTTTAAATTGCATATTGATTTTTGGCTATGAAATGCATTTTAATAATTTTTTTTTTAGTTAAGTAAGTGCGTAAATGTAAAATTGTGTTAATTACTATGCAGCCCCAAAAGTAAAAATTACCAAATAAAAATGCAACATGTTCCCAAGTTCTGATCTGTGAAAATGATCTCGTGGATCATCACCTACTTTAATGAACTTAGTTTTCGGTATTTGGCAGCGGATGCTCGATTTTTCTTAAGAATGCATTCATATAATTGGAACATTCTAGAATGTTAAGGTAAGGCAGGAACCTAATGATATGCCGCAAAGAGGCTTGAAAGTGCACCTCTGAAAAGTAACATATTCATGACTTGTGTATTAAAGTGAATATTTGGCAAACAATGACAAATAAAATATTCAAAATTTATATATTTTTGAGTATTTAAAAAAATGTAGGTCTTAAATAAATCTATGCTACGAATATATAATTAAAACATTTCTTTTTAAAATAAAGTATTTTACAAGTAAATTATTCTGTTTTAAAAATATTTTCATTAAATGTCTAAATTCAGTCTAAAATTACAGAGCAATTTCAATATCTTTCTGATTACACCTAAGTGGAATTTTTTTTTGTGTGCAATGTATTATAAAAATGATTTTAAAACTTTTGTTCTTTTATTTCAGCTTAAGTCTATTTTAATGAACCCGCAAAATTTCAAGGGGTTGCTTGGACCACAGCGGGGAAAGTGGTCTTTATTTTTAATACCATTATAATCTACGCAGAAAATGCTACCTTGTACGTATGATACAATTATAATTCTACCATGACTTGTACGAAACAACTTTCTCAAATTTAAGCGGATTTATTTAACTAGACTTGTTCCTTTATTTGTAAATAAATAGTAGTGGATTCTCACTAAGCTAACTATAGCTCGGTGATGCAAATTTTAGGGGGACAATGAACCCTTCCCGTTTTCTCCCCCTGTGGACGCCCTTGTTTACTTAACAATACTTGTTCCTCTTGAAATTTAAAGTGCTTATGGGACGTTTCATATCAAGGCTATCATGTGTACTCCAAATATTCGTTCTGAAGGATTTTGAAATTTGATGTCTCAAAATGTTCGTTAGGTTATGTACGAATACCTTCAAAAAACTGCTCGTCTTTAAAAAAAAATATATTATGGTGGATACATTATGGTATACATTGCTACATCCGTCATTTTGAGTTTTGTACTTTCGAGGGCGGATTCATAGTTAGCGATCCTTAAAACTACACTGAGAAAAAAAAACAGTAGTAAGATCGTGAAATCACAAAGTTTTTTGTATTAGCTTAATATAGTTTTAAAATAAAACTAGTAAGGATGGAGCTTCGGGAGGGTACCGAAGCTAAAATATCCCCCCGCGGCCATATTGAATTATATTCGAAGTCTTTAGCCACAACATACGCGAAGACATTCAGTTTTATATATTAACAAAAGTTTTCCTATTTTGATGACGTCACTTTGTATGGGAGGCAGGCGTGGTTTTGATACGATTTTACCAAATATCATAGAGATGGTTCATATTATATATCAAAGCTTATGTGCAAAATTTCAAGACATTTCTTTAATTTTTGTGGATTTTTAAGAGATTTTACGTTTAAAATAAAGCCACTTTGTATAGGAGGTAGGCGTGGTTTTCATCCGATTTTTCCAAATTTTATAAGCAGGATTAAAATTGAAGAGCAAAGCTTACTTGGCAAATTTCTAGGCATTTCTTTAATTTTTGTGGATTTTAAAGACATTTTAAGGTTATTATTAAGTCACTTTGTATGGGAGGTAGGCGTGGTTTTCATCTGATTTGGCCCATTTTTGAACTTGATCTTCCTTTTCTAAAAATAAACTTATGTTTTGAAATTCATCGCGATAGCTTTAAAATTACAGCTGTAATCGTGTCGACAGACAGACAGACGGACACACAGAATTCGACTCAGGAGGTCATGCTGATCAAAAATATAGATATTTTTCTTTACCTGCCACGCCTACTTCTTGGCGTTACAAACAGAATGACAAAGTTAAAATTCCCCTTACGCAGTACGCGTTGGGGTATAAACATCAATACTTCTAAAACAAAAAAAAATCTAGATCATGAAAGTCAAACATTTCTATACTAGCGATAACGCCCCGAAAATCAGGTATACTTGCTCATATCTTGTAACTTCAAACGCTCATATGAGCACAACGCTACCACTCATCTAATACTTTTCTGCTTACCTACAGCTCAAGACCTTTCTAATGATATATCAAGTACTGCTTTAGCGTTTGTTTAAGGGGACCCTTACAGGAATAAATATATAGATACAAGATAGAAGATAAGAAATTATTGTATAAAACATGCAACGGATTATGTAATTTATCTATAGTATTATGACGCCAGCTAATTTTTTGCGATGACCATCGAATCTATACCGTAGATGCGATTTTCATAAATAGTGCAGCACTGGAAAGGTCTTTCTTTGAGGATGTGCAATAAGGGCTTATTTTTTATAAAATATTGTGTATTTAAAAAATAAAGCTGAAACAATTTTCTATAAAAAATTAGACACACTCAAAAAACTAGTAGTTCAAATCTTAAACGCTTAAACGCTGAAACGCACGAAAACTAACATACATAACGATCACAGCACGGTAACGGTGAAGTTGGTGGGGTTTGTTGAAATGCCGTTAGAAAGGTGATTTAATTGTTAGTTTTTCTGCTAGAAACAATAACGTAAACAAAAGTCGTGAAATATTAATTAACACTGTAGCTCCTAAGAATGTGAAAATAGACCCCCCCATCCTCCCATACGATTTTTTGCTCAGCTCGACATAATATTTCAGTTCCGTAAATAGTTGCACTCAAATGCGGGACACCCTGTATATCACTTCATTATTTTTCAGACCTTTTTTAAGTAATGTTAAAGACTTTTTGGTTTTACTAGTATTGGCTCACTAGTTATAATACAATGAACCTTAATATACAAAATATGTTATATTCTTAATAAAGCTCATGCAACAATAACTTTATCTTAAAAAAAAATTGTCTGAGAACTGATTTTAATTTTGTAATTATTTCACACAAATAATAATATTTTTATCAACTGAAAAAAACCTTCACTTACTTTCGATTCTGTAATGTATTTTTAAGTTCGCGCAAATGTGTAAAAAATTTGGAAAAATAATAAGGTTCAACTGTGTGACGAATTAATAGCCTTAAAAAAATAAACAAAACAATTCTATCGAAAAAGCATGCTTTAAATAAGTGCAAACCGAAGTCCAACAAAGCATTACGTCAAATTTAATGCCACAAAGCTTAGGGTGCTTTTTGCGGAAGTGAGTATTTTTAACATTAAATTATATATTTAAAAATCTCATTCAATTATTTAGAATATTAGTTCTCTCATTAATATAACTAACGAAAAGTTTCAACATTGATTCAATAATGAATAATCGAGTTAAACTACATATTTCTGATTTAATATTGTAATTAATAGCGTTGGACCCAACAGGAAGTGCGTAGGTTGATGAAAGTTTTACAACAATAATAACAACTGTGAGTAGACGACAGATAGATAGCGTTTTCAACTTGTTGACATTTATGCTTCGTTAGAGAACACACACACATAAAAACATATTCAAAACTCTCCAACATGTGCACCAAAACTTTCCCAACAGTGTGAACAGCTTGGCAGCGTGTTGAAATGAGTGTAAGTTTGTTGATTAAGTTCAGAAAAAAAAATTGTGTTACAAACTTAGCTAACATCACATTCAAAATATGTACGTGAAAATTTGAAATGTGAAAAGTTTTTTGTGTGTTTTTCATTCTTATTTTGTACCATTTTTAGGTCACTAGGTGTGAGTATTGTATCAAGCGTTAAAAAACATATATATTGGCTATGATCTAGCGCATTTTTTCTTTGCTTCTGCTAGTTATGAGTTTTTAAAAAATTTATTTTAAAAATTTGAAAATATTCAACTTATACATAGAAAACGTTGCAGTAATGTTTTCAAATTTAATTTTTTCTGCTTAACAATAATCATGATGACGTTTTCGGCATAGAATTTGAGTTAGGTCAAGATACAAGAAGCAAAGTAGTAGTGACTGTTGTTTTGGCGAACATTAGAGTCAAAACTAGTATAAAATAGAGAACGAGAAAAGTAATTTTGCAGCAAAAAAGGCCAAGCGGTTAATTTTTTTATTATAAGCTTAAAATTTATTTCTTGCATACTTAATTACTTCTTTCCCTTTGCATATTATTCTTGCTTTAGTTATTTACCTATGAAATTAAGTTTTTGATATATCTGCTTTTTACCTTTTTTATGTTTTTATTATCTAATATATTGTTTTTAAAAAAGTATATTTTTCATTCCATTTCGTCGGTCTTATTTCCATTTCGACTTTAACGTTTTATTTATATATGGATTGCTTTTGAGCATTAAGCATTAAAAATAAGATATATATCAGTGGTTCCATGTAAAATCGGACGCTTTTCGAAACTCACATATTTGTACAAATTTGGTACTTTGCACGTCGATAGTACTTAAGAAAACTAAAAATATTTGCATATTTTTTTTTGTAATTTTTTTTGCAGGTTGAAAATTAAAAAAAAAAAAAAATTTTTCATTCGGACTTGTAGTAAAATAACTATATTTTCAAAACCGTTAGTCCTACTAAAATATGTTAGGGACATATTTTAGAGATCTTGATCTTTATCTTCTTTGGAGTGTAGTTGTTTTAAAAAGTAGTGCTGCTGACCTTGAAAAATGTGAATAAAATTTTTAGTGGCCAAAAATATTAGAACTTTTCAGTAAAGTGTTGGTTAAAAAATACATCACAAATAAAATCAATTCAAGGTCTCTAAAATATATCTATAAAAAATTTGTTTTTATATTTTTTATGTTTATTGGTTACCAGATGCATTTTTTTGGTTTCCCTTGAAAAGGAATCCTGGATACGACCCTGATCGCAGGTAATGATCAAATCAATACAAATAAAAACATAAATCTTAATAACATTGGCCGTGAATTAAGTGCAGCATTCTCCAAATTAGAAAAAGAATCGATTCGCATGGGCATTGTAGAAAGACGAAACACCTGGTGTCAACAAATAAAGAATCCCAGCGTCTTGGAAACCATGCCACCTGGCATCCAGCATTAACTTCACAAAGCAACTAACTATCCGTAGGCGTATGAGTGACATTAATTTTTGTTATGACGTGATTAATATTTAAGAATATTAATAAAATTTCTTAAGCTGGAATATTATTTGCAGTAGCTCAGAAGCATAATATCTATTCTATCTATCTATTACACTAACTAGATTACTAGATAGATTACTAGACTAACTAGATTTAGGATCGTTTCGAATTCATTAATTACTTTTTTGCGGTCATCATCAATCGTGTGACTAAACTTGACTTCTTTTCTATTTACAGTGATTTTAATGTGGACTCGCTTAAGAAGGACAATATTTATGATAATTTTTACGACAAAGTCAATGCAGCTGGAATGACAATTATTAACTCTTCTCTTCCAACTGATTTTGCTCCCAATGCTACCCCTAGTCTTCTCGATGTCTTAATATTTTCTGATGAGTCCATGCTTCTACTTTTTGATCAAATTTCATTTATCTCTGACCATGATCTACTTTGTTGTACAATTAATTATAATGCTTGTCGTAATTCTGTTCCAACGACTATTTCATATCGCGATTACAATTCCATTGATTACTCTTTGTTGTATGATAATTTGTCTCATATCCGTTGTAATGATTGTTGGTTCTGCGAGACTGTGGATGAGAAATTAAATATTCTTGTCTCCCATGTTAGCCATGCTTTTGAAAATTTCGTTCCTTTTCGTACATCAGTAATAAAAAATAAGTCTTGTCCTTGGTTCACGTCATTCGTTAGTTTAGTCATAAAAAAAGGAACAAATTATATAACAAATGGAAAAAGCACCGTAATGTTGTAAATTGGGAACATTTCAAGCGTGCACGCAATGAAGCTGTCTCAGCAATAAGACATTCCAAAAAAAGATTTTTTCACCGAAAATTCAATTGCACTCTTTCAGCTAAGGAACTATGGAAAAATGTACGTAGTCTCGGCGTGTGTAGCAAATCTGATTTGAATTGTGATATCGACCCTAATCATTTAAATGATTTTTTTCTTTTAAATAACGCAGCCTCGAATGATGCCTTTCAATGCATTGATCAACAATTCCGTGATGAAGACAAATTTTCTTTTGTGAATGTTACTGAATATGATGTCCTTAAGTCTTTAATGAAAATAAAATCCAACGAATTTTCTCTAAAATTCATTAAAATTATATTACCTTATATTGTAAAACCTTTGACGCACATTATAAATCACTGCTTTACAACTTCTTGTTTTCAATCAACGTGGAAACAATCTACAGTTATACCAATTGCTAAAGTAGCACACGCGTCCTCAGGTATGAAAGATTATAGACCCATTAGTATTCTGTCTCCTTTTTCCAAAATCTGCGAATACATTATGGCTCGTCAAATCAATCAGTATTTGGAATTGAATAAGCTCCTATCGCCATACCAATCTGGCTTCCGATCAGGGCATAGCTGCGCAACTGCAACACTTAAAATTCTTGATGATATGCTTACATCTTATGATGCTGGTCATATTACTCTATTATGTCTTTTAGATTATTCAAAAGCGTTTGACTCTGTGAACCATTTTGTATTAGCTCATAAACTTAAGTGTCTGTTTGTTTTTTCTAGAAGTGCTGTCAATCTTATTGCCAATTATTTAGATGGAAGAAAGCAAAGAGTAAAGATCGCCCACCGTTTTTCTGAGTACAACGATGTTAAAATGGGAGCACCCCAAGGCTCTATTCTTGGACCTTTGCTCTTTAGTATTTTTATAAATGATATTTTTACTGTCCACTTGTCAATGCACGGTTATGCTGATGATATTCAGTTATATTTTTCCAATCGAATAGGACTTGTTGATGATTTATGTTGTAGACTAAATGAAGACATAACTGCAATATCGAAGTGGCCATCAGATAACAAACTAAGCCTTAATGCCAACAAATCTTACGTTCTTCCTATCTCCAGGGATAAACTTGACCACGAACAAATACCACAGATTTTCTTAAATAATAATTGTCTACTAATGGTTAATAAAGTTCAAAGTTTTGGTTTTAATATTAATAAAGTAGACTTTCATGCTCTGATCATGTCAACAATATCGTTCAACGAGCTTACTACGCGCTTCGATGTTTACGATTGTCTGCTAGATATACTCCAACAAAGACAAAAAAGAGGCTTGATGTTTAATGAATACTTCCAATTATATTTCACTCCGAACCAGGGATGGGAAATGACTTTTCTGAAATTGTACCAAACCGTAATAAAAATTGTACTTTTTGGCATCAAATTGTACTAATTTTTTTTCCTGTATAAATAATGAAACTGTTTTGATATATTTAATAATTTATTTAAAATAAAAAAAAATAACAAAAATGGACTAACAATTCAATATACATAGTTAAATAAATATAGTGCTATACAACATATTGTACACATAGTTAAATAAATATATTAGTGTAAAATTTATTCAAGAAAATGTGCGTCTTCCTCATCCTCAACAGAAATATTTTCAAAATGCATATCACTTTTAATTTTTATGCTATAGCAACATTGCCCAGTGGCTTTTAACAAATCTCTTGTTTTTATTAATGACGAAACTGAATCAACAAGCAGACGATTTCTGCACCTTGTTTTGATTAAATTTTGTATGGAAAATATTCTTTCAACATTTGCTGAAGAATGTGAAAATGATAAAACCCCCTGTGTTATTCTGTAAATGTTGGAAAAAAGTGGTTCATTGAATTAATTTTTAATATCTTTCACTTTTTCCCAAAATTCACATGTAGAAAAAGCTTTAAGACTTTTTAGTTGTGCGTGCTCACCTAAAGCTCTATACTCCGTATTTATTTCTTCGACTTTATCAATTTCACATTTTGGAAATAAGTTTAGTATAAGTGGGACGATAGAGTTTGATTCGCCCGACAAAACATGTTCTGGGGAAAATTTTGTGGCATATTTTAAAATATCGCTTTTGAAATCTATTTTTTTTTGCAAAATTTTACAAAATTCGATATAAAATTCTTTTACATTTGTCTTAAAGTCATTAACTATATGATTTTCAATTTTATTTTTATAAATTAAAATATCTACTTCAGCACCACAATAAATATTATGATTATCGAGATGATTTACATTTAGGTTTATACTAGAAATATCGCTGTTATCTAAGTAACATTTTTCCAAAAAATTACGGGCTATTTGACAAAATAAAAATTTCATTCTCGGCAGGAATATTTGTATGCGAGCATCCTCTGCCTGCATTTCAATGTTAACATTATTTATTATTTTTAAAATATAGGTGAGAAAAAGAAAATACATTTTATATGTAGGACTCAACAAAACTGATGCTATGAACTGAACATTCGTTTTTTCAATTGCATTATTTTTTAATTGTTTTTCAAAATCAAAAAGCGTAAAATAATATTTCAGTGTGTCCCATTGCTCTAGAATTCTTTCGACGCAGGATTGTCTAGATAACCACCTAGTACTTGAAAATTTTAAGATAACGTGTAGTTCGCTTCCAAAATATTCTTGGAATTTTTTAAATTCTTCCCTTCGGTAAGAACTATTGCAAAAATGGTAGTTTATAAGTCGAATCAATTGATCAATTTCACTCGGCAGTTTCTTAAATGCCGCAGCGGATACTAAATTTATATTATGACAAACACAACCTAGAGTAAATATATTTGGAACGATTTCTTTAAATTTTTCTTGAAAACTTTTCATAACATTGCAATTGTCTGCAGTGATGCCGATCAAGTTTTCCAAAGGAATTGAATAACATTTTAGGAGGTCTACAACTTTGTCAAATATCCCTTGTGCAGTTCCATCAATTATAGGAACCAGCCCAAAAATCGGTCAACGCATTTCTTGTCGAAAAACCTAACTATTATTGCTAGATTCTTTGAAACTGCTATGTCCGTGGATTCGTCGATAACTAATGAGCAATAGCTTTGTTGGCAAAAGTGAGAGATTGAATTAACGTTTTCAGGGGCTATTACAGTATTAACAATTTTTTGCGCTTTTTTTCTGCAAATATTAATTTTTTCTACAATTTTTGAATCCATAATAGATTGTTTTAAAAGTAGTTTTAAATGGTCAACCACTGTGAAAGGTAAATTGTGCTCCGCTATGAATGCACTTAGCCTCAACTCTAGTAATTGAGCCGCTTTTGTTGTGGAGTCATAGTTCTGGTGGCTTTCTATAAATTCCTGAAGTTTTGGTGTATTTTTCGCACGGTTTATATTACGTATGTGGCTTTCACAGCCTGCATGTCGTTGTATGTGCGTTACACTCCCAACAATTGGAACGTTGCATATGGTGCATTTTTTACCTTGCGGAGTATTTTCCTGCTGTAGCCAAGGAAATTTTGTCTTCCACTCCTGTCGAAAGCCTGCATCATATTTTCTTTTTTTATTAATTAAACTACAAGAACACATGATATTAAATAAACAGATCAACCTGTAGAGCAGCCTGCTAACCTTTCATTGCTGCTGGCTTCATCTGAATTGATTTGAGATGTTTGTTGAATCTTTTCTGTACGTCTTAACAAATACATTACAATTATAAATAGAAACAACTTTAAAACCATTATATACTTACTTTTGTACCAAATACGAATCCATTTCTTTTTATTTAAATTAATAATGAATAATTTTAATTTAGAAATGTTGCGGTTTACCGAGCCGGTCGAAAAATTTAGTTTTCAAGGAATTTACTTTGTTCGCATAAATGCCTACATGTTAGAAAGAGACGAGCATGTATTTGAAAAATAAAATAGTTTAAGTGGTCAGGGTTGCAGTACGTTTGAATGTGCTGTAAAAACGGTTGCAGAAAAGGCACTGAAAACTTTATGAAATTTAAAAAAGCAAAGAAAGTAGACATGACGAATATCAAGTGCATGAAAGTGTACTAAAAATGTCTTCGTGGTACTTGTGTACTTTTTATAATAAAATTGTACTGAAAAAGTACAATTGTACTTAAAAATCCAACACTGCTCTGAACTGATATATAGCAATCTTGACTCGCTCTCTTCGCATAAAGTTCTAGTTGCCTTTAATGATGCGGCAAGATACGTGTTTGGCCTGAGACGCTTTGAGCATGTATCTGAAGAATGTAAAAGCATTTTGGGTTGTAGTATTCTAAGCTATTTAAATGCAAGGAATTGTTTATTTTTGCATAAACTAATAACTTATAAGACTCCTGCATACTTATATGAAAAGTTACGATTCAGTGTTTCCACTCGAATATGCAATCTTATACTGCCTAAATTCAACTCCTTAATTACTAAACGACTCTTTTTCATCAACGCCATCAAACTCTGGAATTCATTACCTTTTAGCTTAAAATCTACTGTCAGTATGAATAAATTTAAGTCATCTATTATGCTATACTACTCCAACATCTAATTATCTATAACTCTTTTTCTTCTAACTATTCATTCTGACGTTTTTCTTACTGTTTTTCATCTTTGTTTTATTTTTTTTTTTCTTTTCTTTCAGTTTTTTAGGTTGTTATTAAACTCATAATTAATAATATATTAAGTATTTTAATTTAATTAAAGTATTTCAATTTAAAGTTTGCTGTTGATTATATATATATATGAATATGTTGTACTTTTAAAAGATCTTGTTGTATCTTATTGTACTAATTAATATCAAATAAATATCAAATATCAAAATATCAAACAAATTAAAAAAAAAGAAAAAATGTTACCTTAGGAGTTTAAGCATATGTTAAAAATATTTATAACGGCAATTATTTAATGAGTACATATTAATGGAACAATTAATTTTTCAATGTGAAGTAAATTATTTGATTATTTATTAGCAGGACCTAAGAACTGTTTATTTTATGGAATAAAATCAGACTATTACAATGCGTGTTTGCTCATTTTTAACTGCTCTATTCTTAAATATCTTTTATTTGAAAGCCGAAGTTTTATTATATTGCCTTGTAGGCATCCGTTTTGATTTCAATATAATCATTATTGTAATTTAATTCTACTTATTACTTTTACATCTGTTCTTTTATCTACATTCGGATACGTTAGGTGTGCTTAAATGAATGATTTCTGATAATATTCATGAATATATTTTAATCAAAATTTCACAAAATATAAAGTGTTATATAACTAAAATGAAAAAGAAAAAATTTTCTTTTAAAAATAACAACTCTAAAGAGGAGTTTTTTTAACCTAGAAACCTTTGAAACCTTTCCAAACATAATAATGGACAAGTGTTTTTATTGTCTCAAAAAAAAAAAAAAATTGCCAAAACTTGCTTTGGTACTTTAAGTAAAACCCCCCTTCATAATTTTTTCTCGCTGGGCTCGTTTTTGCTTTTTTTTATGACCGCAGTGCTATCAGTTGTAATATTCTATTAAAAACAATTTTATTTTATTTTATTTTTGTTGGTACAAATGTTTCATGCTATTTTATAAAACCATTTTTTAGTGCGTCTGTTTATTTCGCTGTTGTTGTTGTTATTTTTGTTGTTAAATCTTAATTCTCAATCTAAATAGTTTCCTTCAGTTGCATTGGCCGCTTATCTGTTCTGTTCGCCTATAGCTTAGCTTCGTTAATATGTCTGTTCGTATATCTGTATCTATGTGTGTATAAAAATATTTGCATAGCTTCAGATAAAGATGCTTCGCTAGTTCTAGGCGGCCGACAGTGATTTCATCTCATACAAAAGATGGAATAAAAGAGAAGGAGGCGTTGCAGAATTGTAATTTTTGGTTCATGGAAGCTTTTAATATCACTTATTTTAAAAATAAAAACTATAGTAAATATGGTAAAACAGATTTTAAAAATGATAACAAAAATGTTTGGTGTTTTTACTTATTTTGAACGAAAATGCATTTACACTTTTCTTCGTTAAAAGAAGGATCGCGGATATTCGCAGCAATTTTTTTTTTTATTTATTAAATAAAATACTATATTTGAAGATTTTTGTAACTAAAAACCGCCGCTCAGAGCCGCATATTATATCTGGTCCACCAAATTTTGCAACTTAGGTCTTGACCAAATTATTAAAAACAAATAATTTCAAAATATATATTTATTTATATAGTCATGTTTTAGACATATTACAAAATTGCATATACAACTTTTATTGAATTAAAGCAGTTATGTCTAAGTAGTTTCTACCTGAAAATGCTTTTAAATCATTACTTGTATTTGAGAGTGAACAATTTTACAAATTTCACTTCTCATCCACAAAAATTGAGGATACTTATCTAAAAAATTGTGCGCTTGAATCATTTCTCAATTTAAATTTCCAAAAAAATAAACGATAATCGAAACATGAGAAATTTAATTTTATTCGGCGTTGAAACCACTGTGCGGCCTGCAGCTATAGAAGCACACACAAGCAGCTGATTGCTGTTCTGTTTATACTGTTTGCCGCGGCTGATAAGCTTTGACGTTGTTTTGACAGCAGCGCTAAAATGTTGCTAAAGTATCTGCTTCTAATTGAAGACGGTAGCAACAGAGGCAGCTTCCGTCGCAAATTAGCTGTCGGCAGTTAGAGCGTTTAGAGCGGTAATTTAAGAGTGTAAATAAAAGTTCAAAAATATTTCCAGCTCAAATCACGTTAATTGCTTTTACCAAGTGCTAATGGTGCATGGCGCTGAGGCATGGGTAGTTTCGCAAACTGACGCAGCCGCTCTGGGGGTGTTCGAGAGAAAAGTTCTTCGCAAAATCTTCGGTCCTGTTCGAGTCGGCGATGACTATCGCATCCGAATGAACCACGAGCTGTATGAGCTCTACGGAGACATTGACGTAGTTCGGCGTATAACTGTGCAGCGACTACGCTGGCTGGGTCATGTCCATCGTATGGACGACGAAGCTCCAGCGAAAAAGGTGCTCGAAGCGAGGGTCGCTGGTCAACGACGACGAGGGAGACCATGCCTCCGATGGATGGACCAGGCTGAGGAAGCCCTAACCGCACTTGGTGTATCCGATTGGAGAAGGCGCGCGCAAAGCAGAGGCGCCTGGCGAGAGCTGATGAGGTCGGTCGAAATCCGGACACGGGTTGTCACGGCCACCTAAGTAAGTAAGTAAGTGCTAAAAAAACGAGCTAATAAGTTTTTACCAAATATGGCCAAAATCAACAGTTATAAACCTTGTAAAAGCAAATACTTTGTAAGTATAATTTTAAGTATGAGTCAAAAGCAAGTTAAAGTTAAACGCTTTGAGCCAGCATTTTTTGTGTTAGTTTAGTTGCTCGTCAAATAAAGCACATTTAAATCTTGTCTCTTTCTTGTTACCTTGATGAATGGATTTATTTTTTTAACATTTTTCCGTGCAGCAGTTTTTAAAGAATTTATGGTGTAAATTTTATGTGTTGTTATTTTAGTTTTCTCACTTTTGCTTTGAAACATTTTTGGCAGAAAAAATATGGTTTTTAATTTATGCCATTTTTTTTTTTAATTTGAACACATCTTAAATTGTTTCTCTAACAGCTTTGGAGGTTATCTGGCAATGTTGACTCTCGCATTATCGTTAGTGTGTATTTTTATTGACTAAAATTAATTATATTTTGTTGGTGCCTATTTAAAGAATTGCCTAGAGGCCAATTTGGTGCCTTTCATCACTATTTTGCCCGCCTAGCTTTAAGACGTGCAAAATTGGCAGAACGCTTTAACATATACTGTCTTTTATTTTTAGGAAATTCTCCACTCTCTGCTAAGCAATAAATATAATGTTTACTTATATTATTAGGCGTAATGTAAAACCTTTATATTCAAACAAGATTAAAACTTATTATATAATAACAAATTAAGCATGTCAAAGACCTTGAGCGCGTTTATACACCGAGAAAAAAGAAAAAAATTTGCATTTGCTCACAAATGTGTTGAAATAACAATGAATGTAACATGAAATAAAATAAATGCAATAATAATGAAATGGAATAAAATTTACTGGTGTGAATACTAACGTGTGTTTTTTAATTTACCTTATGTTAATTTAAATTTTTGAATTTAAAAGTTATTTATTACAAAAAAAAAACATAAAATTATCAAATCTATGAAACTTCAAAAAAGCTTTGCAGAAAATTGCTCAAAACTATGCTTAAGCCATCCATGCTACTGTTTTTTTTTATTTTTGTATATTTGGATTTTGGTATTTTTTTTTTTTTTGCAGGGTATCGGGTAAGAATAGAAAACAACATCAGGACGCGCACCAGAGATATATAAGGAAAATAAGCAGATTAGCGATATAGTGTATATCAAGTGTAGTTGTACTACTGTTTCCCTACAAAAATTTTAATTTATTTACATGACCAGTCCAAGTGCACTTGTACTAATATTGTCCTAAGAGACTTATGGCTTTATTTTGTATTCCTATCCGATCAATTGTTCCGTTCAAAACATTGTTCGTTCGTGTTTTTGAAATTTGTTATTCGAACAGAATCAAACAACGATAACAGCTGATCAGCCAGCGAACGATGCCGTAGTACAGTTACATATTTGCAATATGTATTTCTAAAGCCTGGTAAAACTTAATAAATAAAACTTAATAAAAATATCACCTAAATACAATTCTTCTATATTTTTTGTAGAGCTCAATTCGATAATTCAGTTGTTTTTCATTTTTCTCCATTGTCAAACATAGAAAAAATGCCAACGTGTTGAATTTGAAGAAAACTGAATAAAGAGCTGAAGGGAAATAATACTATAAGAAGAGTGAAATATGGTGGCGGCATCTTGAGTTAGGAATCTGGTTTTTATTGATGGGAAAATGGGTAAGAACATTAATTTCAATATTTTAAAGTGTAATTTGACACATAGTGTTGAGAATTTTTGGTTAACTGGGAATCAATATTTATTTCAACAAAATAGCAACCAAAAATATTCGTCTTATCTTGTGTAGGAATGGCTAATATATAACTGAAAGCAGTAGAAAACACCTCCGCACATCAAGGCCAAATATAACACTCGAGGGGACATCAAATTTAGAAAGAAGCGCTCAAAAACGTGTAGATTTTTAAAACGTGTTTAGTCAAAAAAAAATTGATATTAAATTATCATTTGCTGTAATTACCTAATAAAAAGTTAAATTTTTAAATACACATACTTTCTTTCTAAAAGCGAAGTGAAAAGTTTTACTAACAAACTAACATTTTTAATAGCTTTTGCCAAAACGTTTTTGATTCACTGTATGTAATGAAAACAATTCATAATTACATAGCTAATGCAAAAAATAAACAAATGTGGGAGGGAAATTAGAGAGGAAGAGAAAGAGAGAAAGAGAGAGTGGGAGAGAGAGAGAGAGAGAGAGAGAGAGAGCCTATTAATTACGTTATCAGAAAAAATTACGAATCATATAAGGCCTAATTGCATATATTAAGAGGATGTGGATAGAACTAATTACATATGTGATTGAACACAGTTATATATATTGCAAAAATGTAATTAGACCAATAACACTTGTAATTATTATAGTTATATTTATTACGTATATGTAATCAGAGCATTGAAATAAAAAAACAACAAAATAAAATCTTTTTATTACTTTTTTTTACTTTATTAATAATTAAAAGTAATTAATTAATAAAATTATTACTTTATTAATATGCAAGTTCATATAAACAGTACAACTATCTTCCCAGCTAACCATAGTTGACGACTTTGTTGGAATTCCGACTAATTCGTTACTATTTTGATCCGTCTTAAAGAAATCGTTACAATTTCTTTACGCAAATATCGGAACAGTTTCACTTTTTATTCGACACTTTCTTAACACTTTCGTTAAGACTCGTTACGAAATCGATAAGACATTTTGTTACGAAGTCGTGTCAACCCCTTCATACGATTTTTATCATAATCGGATTTCGTTACGAAATCGGAAAGATTGCGAAATGTTTGTTACGATTTCGTTAAGAATATTTCGAAGTCGAAAATCGAATCGAAAATCATATGAAGAGGCTGACACGACATCGTAACGAAAGTCTTAACGAAAATGTTACGAAGAAGTTACGATTTCGTTCAGACAGTTCGAAAGAAAGGAAATTTCACTCTGTTCGCATTTCAATATGGCGTACAAATAGTCCAATAACGAAATTCTATACAAATTCATATAAAAAGTGAAACTGTTTCGGAATTAAAGTAATGAAATTGTAACGATTTCTACGATAACGACAGCTTCGAAATAGTTAAGAATTAGTCGGAATTTCGGCAAAGTTGTCAACTATGGTTTGCTAGATGTATATGAAGATTAAAGTAGAAATACAAGTTTTATTTTGTGTGTTTTTACCTTATGAAAAGAAGTCGTAATTAATTTACACAAACAAAAGTTTTATGTTTAAAAAAAGAAGAACTTATGGTATTTTTGAGAAAATAAATTTAAAATTTGCTTAAACATATTTTGCGAAATATTTTTTAAACGAAGCTATAGCCAATCCACAAGCAAAGTCTTTTCATTACGTTCCATCAAATTCCATTACTGGAAGCTCGCAAGTGTACAAATCTAACTCCTTTGTTAGGAGTTCGAAATAAGAATTACTATGTCTCATAAACTTCAACATAGAAGCCTTTTGTAAGGACTTTATATCGGCGATAGATCAGGTCCCCTCATCATTTTAGTGCTGAAAAGTTCAACTGGAAATTGCTACTCCATTCATAGGCGTGTGTCAAAGTAATATACCAATTTTTCTACATGCTCCAAGGAATGGCTGGCACGCCGGGCTCCAAAGTAGGCCCTCCAAGTAAACATATAAGACAAGACTGTGATTCGACTCAAAGTATCTGCCTTCTTTTTTCCTAGATGTGGACAGATAGCCAGCATCCTCTTGATGATAACCTGGCGATGTTCGCCAAAAAACTGTCAGGGCCTACTTGTTTCTAGTACAGCTATGAGCAAAATCAGCTCGCGAGCTAAGAGCTTTTTCAAAAATGTATACGTATATGATTCTTCCGCTGCATAAAAACTTTCAGTGTGCAGGCAGATTCGAAGCAAGGAGGGCCACGTCGCTTTATTCACTTGATTTAAATATGATTGCGTTGGGTTTGTACACCGAAAGGAATAAAATAAAGAAGCAATGCCGCAGTTCTGTTACATTTGTTTACATTTGATACTCTTAAAACACAGCGCTTTTATTCATGTGAGCACTCATAGAGTTTTCATAGTTTGAAATAGTTTATTTTATGTTTGTTTTGTTGTTAGTTATACGCGGTTTGATGTATGCCACTCTGTTTAATATATATACGTCATATAGATAATAATAAATATAATAAGATACGCAATAATAACATAATAAAAAAAATCTATTCTAATGCGATTTCGTCCTTTTTCTATTCGCGTCTATTTCTTACTATTTTTGTACATAAGGCATTTAGAAAGCTTCCAAAATGCTTTAACGTTCCATTTCTTTTAGTGGGAACCCTGTAGGAAAATTAACTAATTTAAAAGTAGTTGATAAAGTAGTTTTTTGTCAACCACAACTAGTTGAAATTCTGACTTTTTTCCATAGAACGAACTAACATATTTTGTATGGTGATGTCCGCTAAATAAGTCAATTGACTTTCGTCTGCATATATTTTCAACTACTTGTTAAATTAGTTAAATTTAAATTATTTTTTAACTACTTCAAAATAAATCACTCGAAAACCGCATATATTTTCAACTACTTGTTAAATTAGTTATATATAAATTATTTTTTTAACTACTTTAAAATAACCAATTAAAAATTATTACTGGTGGCCTAAAGTTAATAATATTTGATGAAATAATATAGTTGAATATGTATAAACTTGTAATCTAATAAAAATTTGCAATTAAAACATGTCAAAATCAGAGTAGTTGCCGCCTTAACATAATTCAAAGTAAAACTACTTTACTTTGTAGTAAAGTATTTCAATTACTTTGTGTTTATCAATCACTTGTTTTTAAGTAGTATTTCAATTACTTCATATATAATGCAATAAAAACTATTTAGAATTGAAGTGGATGCCGCCTTAATATAATTCAAAGTATTTCATATACTGGTTTATTTTAAATTAGTTTTTTAGTTAGTTGTTTTTAAAAACAAGTTAGTTTGTTCCTATAGGGAAGCTTTAAACGTTACACATACATGCAAGCAGCTTAAGTTGTGTGCGTGTGGTCATCTTCCCAATAGGCAATGAAGCTAGGTCTCTTCTGACGAAGGCGTGCACTTACTGCTACTTTTGCCGGTAAGCCACATGACTTCGTCGCTGCTTCTGCGAGCGCTTCTATGATGCCTAATTTTTCGCTACCCAGGGCAGTACAACAATTATATTTTTCCTACAAAAACTGGTTCTGCTTATATTTCAGGGCTACTTTTTCGTTAAAAGTTAAAATATATATTAGTTCAAAAATACTGAATAATAATCAACAGCATGACTTAGAAATATTCTTATATGACAAAAATATGTAAAATAAAATAAAATCACAGAATAAATAGGTAGGTATACATAAGAATAAATAAAAAAATATGTATTTTTTTAATAGTTTTGGTTAACCACTTCTTTAAGCCATTCTAAAGGAGTGTTTATAGCAGGCCTCTTTAAAGCAGGGAGAGCGGAAGGCCTGGAAAATTTGGCTATTTCATATAAAAAAAGTATATGGGTTTGGATATGAGCGTGGAAGGACTACAAAATCCATTAGAAGCCCTGCTAGTAGCGCTTCGAAGCCCTGTTTTTGACCACTGGGACTGTTCTAGTATCATGGACTTAGTCACCCTGGCTTGTCTGCACAGCAAATGCATGTAAGTTTATGTATGAGCTGTTTCGTTATTATGAAATGCATAAATTTTCACCACAGCCTAGTGTTGGTAACCGAGTGAAATGATATAACCTACCCAGTCGAAATATGAATCATTAAAGACGAAGTCTTCGATACCGCCTCGAAGACCAAGTACGCATAATCAGAGCGAACGCTGACGCTCTGTAAGACATGCCATTATATTGTCAGCACAGCATGTTTTCTTATAAGAAATTTGCTTTTTAATGCTTAGAGATCAATGCGGACGCTCTACAAGACTCGTATACATATTTTCAGCATGTGTCTATTATTCAAATTTTATCGACGCGGTTGTCAAGGGCAGTCAGTTGTGATTAAATTGAGAGCATGAAGCACGTGCTAATTTATTGCGTGATAAAACTTGTTTGTTTATATTGTGGTTTTGTGAGATTTTTTTTGTTAAATAATTAAAAAAAATGATATAGAAGGAAATATCCTCAATTCGAAAGGAAATAAAAAAAAACCAAATATATTC
Source organism: Coremacera marginata (assembly GCA_914767935.1). Classification (NCBI taxonomy): domain Eukaryota; kingdom Metazoa; phylum Arthropoda; class Insecta; order Diptera; family Sciomyzidae; genus Coremacera; species Coremacera marginata. The sequence continues at coordinate 140,001,787 of OU612045.1, forward strand.
ACGTGTTTTAAATGAGTGCGCAGTTGATGTTGATCGGCAGCGGGCATTGGTGGAATCACATGAAGTTGATGAAGAAAGTAACTGAGCTTAGAAAAGTCCTTAGACTCTGCATAAATAAGCTACATAGGCAAGACTTGAGGACAACAAATGCGGGGGCTGCAGAGCAATAACGATTGTTACCTTTTTTTAATACATTTTATATTGCTTTTGTTTAGTTCGTTTCTCTATCCATATCTGTTTAATGAATTTTTATATTGTTTTTGTTTAGTTTGTTATACTTTAATAATTATGACTATTTTATTACAACTAAAAATGCAAAACAATTAAAAAACAACTTCTAACCCTGTTTATTTTAATGTGTCGTTGTCTCTCTCTCTATAATTTGCGCTTTCTGAGTGTAAATATTTCACTCATGAAGAAAACATTTATGCACGAAGAGCGCATCGTTTTGTTTATATGCGTCCGCTCTGCAAGACATGGATTGACGCCGTCACTGAAGACATTTCAACAACATGTCTTGCAGTCGAAATTGACTTTTGTTTGAAATTGTGTTCGAGAACTGCTATGGAAATGGATCGATCCGTCTTCAAGAAACTTACATGTCTCAAAGACGTCTTCGAAGACAGATCGATCCATTTCCTGCTGGGTAGCTGCCGCTTACTTGCATATGTAAATACGAGCGTTATAGTTATTTTTAATTTAATTAATAATTAATCGATGATTTTTCATAAAATATAAGCTAATTAATAAAGTGTGGGATGAAAACGAGGCCTACGGATTTCCATATTCATAATATATTATTTTTGTGTTTTCATCGATAAAGTGTTTTTCATAATGTTACATAATGAGTGTTTTGTGATGTTGTCAATATGATTAAATAACTGAATTTCATGAATTTATTAAATAATATTTTGTTGTTAGTTAATTTTTTCAAAATTTTTAGTATATATTTCAATTTTTTTAATGCATATTTATTAATTTTTAAGAGCTTATTGCGTGCATATACTTTCGCTACCAGGGCCTTTCGAAACTCGGTTAAGCGGGTCTCGGCTCATAAAGATTTGCTAAGGCCCTCCTTAATAAAACCAAATTTTTATGTATAAAATATTCATCAATCTTACTAATGGATATTTATATCGTTTTATCAATTTCAGGATAATGTTGCGCACAGTAACAATTTTTCAATATTAATAGGTACATAAAGATCATACATATGAAGCGATTGTATCGAGAAAAACTCGTTATGCTTTGATAATATAAGTAATAAAAGTAAAAGTGCCAATTATAAAAACGTTAAATTGTAATAAAATTAGTATCTGGAACTCCGACTTATACTTGACTAAACATATTTTTCTTCATAGCCCCATAGGTAGAGTTAAAGAAACTCACGTTTATCTACTGCCATGAGCTTAGCCAAAAATAATCGTTAAAATCTAGTAGAGGATCCATCATATAGGAAAATATAATCTTTTCTTCTTCTCTCTTCTTTTTACTATATGATATCCTCTATGATAAAATTCAAAAATTTAAAGAAACATAACGTAAATTAAAAAACACACGTTAATATTCACATCAGTAAATTTTATTACATTGTGTTATTCCGACACTGTTTACTTATATAAGAATTGTTGTTTCTTTTCTGATTCCGTCCATCACACAAAGATAATTTAATATCAAATTATTAAAAAACAATTCTTCACCCGCCGGGGAGATCGATCCCGTACCCACTGATTACGTAGGGCTGTTTATCCAATATTAAGTAAAACAGAAGCTATGTTGCTGCATAGCAGCATAATCTATTAATAGATGGATGATTTTGTATTGACTATCCTACAAAAACTAACAGAAATTTGCTTCTACTTGCTACAAGATATCATAAGCATCGGGGTTTTCCTTCGCGCATTCACATCAAAAAAAAACAAAACACACCGGCGCTAGTGACATCTTGTGGCATGTGGAAGGAAATTTTTGTTAGTTGTTGTAGTAAAGCCCGTATGATACTTCATTTTTTTTGGTCCAATTTTAAAATCTGAAAACAAGTGCCGCGTGAGCAGGACAGACATATTTTGTAAGAAAAGGATAAACGTTGTTTCTTTTTTATTTTTGATGTTTTTAAGAGCAGCTGGATTTAATAAAATAATATTAGCTACACACATCACTTACAATTCAGCATACATTTATCTTAAACAGTTTTGTTTACTCTAAAAATGTCAAATTTATTATTAACAACACAATAAATATTTAATCGAAACTTAACGAAGAACGAATTGAAAGAAACGGCAAAAAAATGCAAAGAAAATACAGTCCGTCCTACAAATTTTTCTCCAATTCGTACTATATGCGTACTCACTCACACGAATTAAATCCATGCATTCGTACTATTTGAACTGCTCTAGTTTTCATTTTCAAAGACAAAAATTGAGCAAAACAAATTAAGTACCATACAGGCTTAATGCCAATACACAATCCTGCAGCATAGCTTCTGTTATACTTAACATGGAATCAACAACTCTTTCTAACAAAGCCTTGTGGCGGGGTTGATAGTGTATAGAACTCTTAATCAGTGGGTTACGAGTTCAATACCCGTGGCCGCCGAAAAATATTTTTATTATATTTAATATTAAAGTATTAAATTTTTTTGTAATAAGAGCAAGCAATAAAGAAATCATCAATTTTTAAGAAAAAATGTGTCGGAAGTTTTTTAGATTTCACTCAAGCAAATCACAGAACGAGGCGTAAAAAGTTTCCTTTCAAAAAAACTCCAAGAACGAGAAGTAAACTTTTGTAAGAACTTGGTTGCATTTATACTAAAAAGGTTACAAGCAGTCATAAAACAAAAAAATGTTTGTAACAACACAATAAATTCTTAATTATATCTTTGATTTGCAATATTTCCCGACTTTCCATATAAGGTGCTGTAGAGGAAGACTCAAATATTTGTCATTTGTAGCAGTATGTTATTTTCATAAATATTAAAACCGAGATAATAAATCTGACTATTGTCCATGCATAAGTAAAAAATATATTTGAGTGCATATAATGTAAAACTATATAGTACAAATCTGTATATAATTTTAAACATTTCTTTTTATACTGAAATTAATTAATTTTCTTTTCTTTTTTTCTACTTTTAAAGGTAAGCCTGTGATAGACGTAATACTGCCACACATCAGCCTTTAACACAAAAAAGCTATTTCTAATGTTCCTCTACTCAAAGAAATAACATTAAAAATTCTTAGAGAATTGAGGTAAAAAAAATATAAATAACAAGAAAAATTTCTTATAACAATATTTGTTTATGTTAATTGAAAAAATTGCTTAAATCTAATTTACTATTCTATTTTTATAAATCAGCCTTGAATAAATTCTTTCAACTTCAACACAGTTCCTGCAAGTTATTCTTTAAAGCAAAACTTTGGTTATGTCTCACGAACAAGTTTTACAAAGTAGGAACAGCTAAAATCTAAGATTTATAAAAGCAATCTATCAACGAACAAGAGAATCATGCCGTTGTCTGATATTGGACAATGACTAATTCTCAAAGACCGGTTACTAACTCTTAAGCATTTTTCACAATGCATACCTATGCCTCATCCACGTTTCACCTCCTCTTCAATAACCTTCAACTCTGTCGGTCCTCAAAATATAGTGATCAATAATTAATACTTTGGTTGTGGGCGTATAACTGTCGTAGTTTTTATGGTTGTTGTTATAGCCACTTTGTTATATTTGTTGTTTTTGTTGTTGGAGTAGTTTAATATCTATCGCGGAGCATGTTCATTTAACCGCATGCAACAAGCTCGACACTTGTCACTTGGGTGCTTGTGTTTGATTTGCTGTAGACTTAATTGTTGTCGTTGATGGTGATGTTACCAGATGTAGTTGGTGGACATAAAAGCATAGATTTAAAATGCAATCAACGCACAGAACACGGCTAAAAATGGAAATCTCATAATAACAGTTAAAATTATATTTAGGGTTACTCTAGCGTAGTTTACTGGTACGAAAATTGATCAGTGGCTTACTTTAATATTGGAATAAAAACCATTTTATTAGGTACTGTAAATTCAGCCCACTATAACAACAAATTGAAAAAAAAACTAATTAAAAATATTTCTGATCAACATAGTATCTAGATAATTAAATAAAGTTTTAGGTCACTCAACTCAATTTAAGCTTGTGTCACCAGCGTGTCTGCTCTAACCGAGTCTGGTTCTGAATGCTTAACAGCGATGAGTCGCACGTAGTTCACTGGGAATCACGGACGATTCGGTTCTGTCATCTGCATACACGCACTTTTGCTGAGTTCAGTTATGTATCTGCAGCTGATGTTGTTCATCATCACGGGGCCAAAAAACTAAAGACAATGGAACGTGCCTAAAAATTTTTACTTATGCAGTCTGAGTTATAAATAAAAGCTCATATATAAAATTTAAACAGAAAAATTTAACGATGTAAATGACCCGAGGTCAATGAGTTCTGTTTATTTGATAAAATTATGCAGCCAACCGTCTCATGTCCAATTAAAGTTATTTTGGTGTAACTTAATTTGAGCTATAAAATTTCAATAAAACGTTATTCGTAAGATTTACGCAAGGAATAATGCTTAACCTTTGTTTGCATGTGTAATAATTTTTAACAATTTTAATTTGTTCGCTTTCTTGTATGTCTGTTTGTCCGGTATAAATTTTGCAATCGATTTTAAACTGACTTACCGATGAGCTAGAGACTTGAATCTTTAAACGTAGCTCAAAACTGGATACCAATGCAATGTTTAGAAGATACCCTTTAAAATTTGGAAAACCCGATCTTTTTTCTAATACTGCGAAAGACAAAATATTAAAAAATCGAAATATTAAATATTATCTTATTATATATTATAATAAGACTCATATCTCAAAGAGTACTTCAGCTGAAATAGACATGAAATTTTTCGACATGAAAAAAATGGGTATGCTCTGTCAGCATACCACTCCTACCCCCCCTAATTGAAATAGTAATGAAGGCCTTACCTGAAAGCTAAAGTTTGGTTTTATGTATGCCGTAACGAAAAATTCGGTTTCTTGGCTTATCGTGCGACTAAAAAACTTTTGGATAAAAGTGGGCGTATATTAAAAACAGCTGTTTAATAATATAATGCTACCATATTACAATTTTTAAAATCACATTTACAATACAAAAATTATTAAATCGTTCATAGAATAAAAAAATTGGGAAACCCTGATCAGGTATTTCCATTTGTACCCTACAACATAAATATTAAAATTCAATTGTTTAAATAAGATTTGACACAAATATACACAATATGTTTTGAAGAAACATCTTGTATTTTAGTTCAAACTCCATCTTAGTATAGATTTTTTTATTTACATTTGCGGGTTTTAATAAGGGTTTTTTTTTTTAAATGAAAATTATTTTTGCTAAATGGTTTCTCTATTTGATATGACGTTAATATAGACTTATAATAAATCGTGGATTAGCCGAAGCGGACCACAGTGGATCTCTTTTCGTCCCCTATTTGACGAAGGATGCTACTGCTCGGAGCACTAATATCGCACACTAAATACAAAAAAGTCACTACCCAAAATTTACAAATTTTTACTTTTTAATGTAAAACTATTGGCAGTGATGATATACTTTGACTGTAACACATCAAAAATATTTTGTACACATCTTCTTTCTCTATAGTTTAAAAAAAGTTTTGGCTCATTGCTCTGTATGGAGTTCCTTTAAAATATAATTGATTTTTGCTTCACTTAGAAATTTAAAAATTTTGAGTTGTGACTGTTTTGTATTTAGTGTGCGATATGTGAGCATGCTCCTTATACAAGCATCCTTTGTCACCTCAAGCATATCCTTGTAGGTCAGTTGACCAATCTCGGCTTCGCCAATAAATGGACATCCCAGAATCGTCAATCTTAGCTTGCCACCACCGGCCACTGGCACAGAATGTGTGCTGCTGTTTCCGGCTCCTCTAGGCATAACCTACACGTATCGTCCTCGGTCAGAGTCATCTTTCTGAAATGGTACATGTAGGGACCGTGTCCTGTGACCAATGCAGTAAGCCAGCTTTAAGTCTTCCGATTGTATCGGATAACTTTTGCTGTGCAATTAACAGCCTCTTCCTACCTTGTACGGTGTTCCGAGTACGTCCATTGTTTAATAAGGCCTGCCAACATGTTGTCGCCTATGGCGATATGTGGTTCTGGTTCACAGAGTTCTACTGCTGATCCTTCTCTTGCTAAAGCATCAGCATTTTCATTTTGTTCTATGCCAGAATGTCCTCTCATCCACATAAGTGTGAGCTCATTTATGTGAGCGCACCTATTGAGTTTAGTAAGACATTCTATGGCCAACCTGGAAGTGGTGTCTGTCCGTTGCATGCACCTAATCATCAACTGATTGTCAAGGACAATGACAATTTTCTTGCCATTGACCCGGCCATCTATCAGGTTGTCCAGCGCATGCACTACACCAAGCATTTCCGCATGGTATACAGACACAAACCTCTTTTACCTCAGTACACAGGATAGACCCAACTCTTCTGAGTAAACGCCTGCCCCGACTCTGCACTCATCTGAGAGCCGTTTGTGAATATACTGATATCGTTACCAGCGTCTCCCTGAAATCTCGCTGTACAATATCAAGGATGCAAATATGACCATGTAGGGCCGTTGATCCATTCCACGTAGCATTTTGCAACATCATGAGGGCTGTTAGCGCCGCCGTTTTCTTTATTTCTAAATTCAAGGGAAATTGAATTTGCGCTTGTTGGAGTGGTGCGCATTGCACCTGTTATTCCAATACACTCCACCCGTTGGACTCTGTCCAGTATCTTCTTAATGGTTTTCTGGCTGTCTTTTGTCCACCAAACCACCTAAGCATATAACACTTTAAAAATTTAATTTTCATTTATGAATATTACAAATTTCGCCAAATTTCGGTTTTGTTCAAAATTTCCGTATCGGTCGTACACTAGTGGCAAGAGAAATGTTTAAGTTTTGAATGCGATTTTAATTTGAAGATTGTTTGTCAATGATGTTTACAAACTGGTTCAGTTTATGTCAAGGAAACAACTATAAAAACACCCTTTAAAAAACAAATTCTTCGGCAACTTGTGAGAAAACAAAACCTTAACCAATTTTCCTAGTATATTTTCTAAAAAAGAGCACCATATAAATAGTTTCTGAACCGCAATTGAAGAAAATAAAGTAAGTTTTGAGAACACTTTCTATACTTAGGCAATTATTATATCTGATTCATGGAATATGCCAAATGAGTTTTGTTTTAACAACCAAAATGATTTAAGGTATAAAAACTAATTATAAAGTTAGCTAAACTTTTTAAATAAGAATAAAACTAATTTGATGAAGAAAATTATAACTTGAGATTCAAAGAAACCCTAAGCACACACTTCAACTATCCGATTTCATTAGAAGATTATGAATGCAAGTGCGAGTGTGCGAGTGTGTCTGTTCGAGGGTGTGTGTTTTTTAAAGGTTTGTTAGATAAAATTTCCTATGTCTTTTGTATCTAGGTAGAGACTTAAGCTTCTTCTATCAGTGTTGAAAAGCACTTCAAAAAGTTCGTTGTGCTCTATGTAGCATTTGGGGTAACGTTGAAGCCACGACATAGGTTGACTGACATCACTGAAGCCTTCTTATGGTTGTAGTTGTTGTTGTTATTGCTGCTGTTACTGTTGCATGCATTCAGAATGCTCTATTTTCCATTTATGTGAGTTTTTGTTAGAATTTTTTTTTTTTAATACTCATTGTTGAATTGTATGTATAAAAAAAAAAACAAAAATTGGAAATGCGATTAAGTTGCTGCACCTCGAAGAAGCCGGATTTGTTTTCCAAACAATAGAAGTTGGAAAACTTGTTGAATGTTTTAGATACGATAGATACTCGTATCTATGGCTGGCTGTTTGGCTTTTTGATGACAATGCAAAGCAACAAGTTTTGATTTGAAAATTTAAATTTTCTTTAAGAAATTCTTAGAACTGCTAAGCACTTACATTTTTGGGGTTAAATAATCAAAAAAATGAGCTACACCATTTGTTTCTGGTAAATGTTAATATCGGAAACACGAACCTTATTTCTGCTTATCATTTTTATTTGACAGTTTTCAAGTGGAAAAAGAGCAAAACTTCGTTTTATAAAATGGAAGTTAGTTGATGTAAAACAAAATTCCTACACAAAAGTATATGTGAATAAAATTGGTCAATAAAACACAAAATATTTATTGCTCATTCAAATTTATTGTATCACCTTCAGAGTAGGCCGCTTCTGGAATAATTAATTTATGCCAACGAATAATACAACCATCGAAACCACTTTCAATCGCATTTTCCGGAATTGACTTCAGTTCTCGAGGCAAATGGTACGAGCCAATCGATATATTTAGGTCCTCAGCAACTTCTCCAAAGGCGACTCGATGATTGGCCAATACTATTTTCTTTACTTTATCAATGTTTTCGTCTGTTGCTGACGTGCTTGGGCGTCCGGCACGCTCTTTGTCGTTCACATTTTCTCGGCCCTTTGAGAACATTTTGTATCACCGATAAACGTTGCTTCGATCCAATGTAGCACACTTCATTTTGTTTTTCACACAGAATTTGATACAGATTCTTTGATACATTTTTTTGTAATAGGCAAAAATCGAAGACGAGTCAAAACGCGTGCAAGCAAAGCAGCTGTCAAAAATTAAATGAACTCATAAAATGGCCGAACAGACGATACTTTTTGAACAGACCTCGTATGTGTTGAGTTTTTGGACAGAAATTTCTTGGCTATCAAATTTCATGGAAAAAAAAAAAAATAAAAATCAATTTGAATTTTAGTGAAAATAATATAAAAAAAGCTGAAAAATTAATGCAAATCCGCATTATGTTTGGCCCGACTACAATAATTGAAAATTAAATGATGCAGATTGCAGAGAATGCAGACCGTTTGTTTTTTTCTTTTTTAACTACCACACTATTTTTACTACTATATTTTACAAAAAACTATTATATTTTTACAACAAACTCGATTTTTAGAGGATATTTCAAACCATTCCAGCTCACGGATGGCTATCGTTAGAGTCGAAATATTTGAGGAATCATAATAACATAAGCAAAGCACTATTTTAAGTAACCGACACGTACGACTTTCTTCGTGAGGCGCCTTAATACCCAGACAAACGTGTTCACCGTTACGAAATAATTCGTGAGACTCAACAAGTTCCGCGACTTTTAAATGGACTTTATCACTCATATATACATGTTTTTGATAAAGTCGCTTCACTGCTAGGCTACTGCAACATTTTTGGCAATTCATCATAGAAAATTCCATTTGCCATATCAAATTTGAGACAAATTCTTTGTTCGATATTTTTATTCATTGTTAAAATCGCAAAACCCCCTTCAGATGAACTGATAAAACCGAGCACTTTAAAGAAACTAAATGACAGATCGCGCTAAAACTTTACGTCAGGATAGAAGACAGTTATGCCAACTTAGCGACAAAAAGAATTTACAAGCCTTTCCGATGGGCTTTTTTATGTATCCATATCTAAAATTTCTTCATCCAAACTCGGCTCTAGTTCAAACAAAAAGAAAAGTAGTAATAGCAAGGCAGCAAAAGTTATCGTTATTTGTGATAAAATGTACAGCCATTGATTATTTTTAGCAGCAATGTCTTAAACCTGCCTCCAATTTTTTTTTATGCTATTTTTTTTCTTTTCATATTCATGAAATACATATGAAATCGGACGTCGGATTAATTTTTTTTGAAACCGTAACATTTTGAAAACTTTTCAGATTCAGATTCAAGTCTGATGAAGTTCTGACGAATTCCGATATATCGAACTATTTGGCAACATTGCTGGTAACTATTGTTTTTATATAAGAATAGGGCCGTAAATATCAAATATCAATAGCTATAATAATAAACTAATTAATTTTGATTAACAAAGCCTTTGAGCCAAGAAACTGATATATTTGTTTAGCTTTGGTATTTCTTATGGATCTGTCATGGACTTTAAAAACTGAAAATTTAAAATGTCTAAATAACTTTGATTAAATCGATAGCTGCCTTAATAGACAGACATTAAGTTAATGTCTAAATAACTTAATCAATAATAAAAGTGCAGTTACACTGATTTAAAATTTTTTTATATTAAGGGATAGTAAATAGCAATAGGTATAAAATAAGCCCGGTATGACGAGGTGGCACCTGGCACCAGTATTTTTTACGAATTTTTTTATTATTAACAAACAGTAAAAATTCGCACTTGGCGCGAAAATTAACTTTAGCCAGCTCATTTTATTGTAAATTTTAAAGACTTTTAGAGAAAAAATGGTATGACAGCTTCCATTATGACGAAAAAGTCTGTCATACCGACTTTAAATACATATTAGAGTTAAAATTTTACTCTTATCACGTAATAACTTTCTTTTTTTAATTTGTCTCTTCCTTTGTCTTCTTTTTAAATATTTTGGTATGACAGCGCTTGTGGCGGCCGTGGCGCAGTGGGTAGAGTGTGTGTCCCATACACCAGAGAACCCTGGTTCGATTCTCACCTGACACTGAAAGTTTTTTCAATTGAACTAATTTTTCTGTTCGGCCGTCACCTCTCTGCAGACAATGGCAAACCTCAGAGTGTTAAAAATGCCGTTCGGAGTCGGCATAAAGCTGGTAGGCCCAGTTTTCGATCATTTGTGTTCAAACATTTCACAACAAACATAACACAATTGATCATAAAAAGCTCGGTCAAAGGTCTTTTAAATGCTGAAATGGCCATTTCGTTATTTTTTCCATTTCTATTTTTTCAGTCATTTTTCATAGCTTTAGGTAATTTTTTTAAGCCATTTTTATGGATATTGTTATATTATATATATTTTTTAAAATGATTTTTATATATTTTAGGATATTTTAGGATATTTAAAACTGTCGTAGATACTTTTGATAGCCTTGAAGCCAAAGCAAAGGCCCAGACATTGTTTTTAAACAATAAAATAAAAGGCATAATTTTCAAAAATGTTAAAAAAAAGCTACTTCCAATAGAAGCCATTGAAACTTCACAGTATAAGCATCATTGATTTTGGAAAATGCATCATTGAACAACTCTGATTAACAATATAAAAGAAAACCTCAGCGTTATGCGCAGCAATGCCGGTGAGAATATATTCAGAAAGTTTTATCAAATATTGAAAAAAAAATTCCTGGTATAAAAGTAATATATAAAGTGGAGGGAATTTTGAATTTTGAGGATATGTAACTGAAAAGGAAATTTGATGCAAGTTACATTTCATCTTTTAAATATAAGCCTTTCGTCAGTGTTTTTCGATTAATAAGACAGTTTTAACTGACAATACGTGGTTGTTTTATTTTGATTATTTAAAAATGAATATTGTAAATTCTTGCAACGTAATGCAGTTGCAAAAATTTTTTATTTTATTTTATTTTATTTTTTTTTTATTTTATTTTGAGTTTTAGGTATTTTTTATGTCATTTTTTTAGGTCATTTTGGATGCTTTTAGAAGCAATAAAATCTAAGCCCTGGTTATAAATAATGTAAAAATTATCAATACTATTTAATATTACATTTTCCTTATGCCCTCAATTATAATTTTCATTCTGTAGCCGACCCCTTTAAGATGATGCTTCTTAAAATAAATTGAATTTAATTTTGATCTTCTTTAGCATCCAACACATGTTGCAGGGGGCCGATGAGATTTTATTGCCAAACAGTGGAACGAATTGCTAAATTATCTTGTACACGTGTTATGTTCAGTTTAATTTTTTTTTTCTGAAATTATTAATAACCCCAATTTATTTTGTTGTAAGAAAAATATGGCATACAATAATAATAATTTCAGATGGTTCTTTCCAAGCAAGATATTACGGTGTTGAATTATATTAAAGAAAATCTCTCCTTTAACAGCTATTTAATCTGTCAACCGTGTATGACGAAATTTTTCGTCACACTAGGAATACAACTTAAAAAGTGATGACAAAATTGTCTTCATAGAAGTTTTTACCATGGAATAATTAGTTTGCTATATTTATAAAATGGGGCGTTTTGTCGACAATTTTTGCTTAGCAAATTAAACTCTAGCTCATCTAAGTTTTTGTATTTGTACTGAAAGTTTATATGGGAGCTGTAATAAAACAAGCGTTAGAACACAAAGAAATAAGATAAACAACAACTGTACCAAATGTGAGATCGATAGATAAAGTAGGTTTTGTTAAATCGGGATCATCAAGAGGACACTTCGAAAAAACTTGATTAAGAAAATGTACATATTATTGAAAAATTCAAATTTTATGAATTATTTACAAAAAACATTTGAGAACTTATATATAAGTTATCATCATATCCTGTTTTATTGTGATCTCTACGCAGATATTTGTTGGAGACCTTTAATTTTTTTTTATGTGGACTATTTTTGCTGAAGAAACTAATACGTTAAATGTTTTTCGTTCCGATTTCAATGTTTTGGGTTCAATGGGAAGGTATTTTTTTTCGTGTGATTTATTTTTGTGAATAACAAATGTCATTAAAATTGATAGAAACACAATTTTTTTTTTTGAGGATTTAACAAGAAATTAAAGAATTTTTGTAATTCTTTGTACACAACTTTATTCTACAATAGGTGGATTATGTTTTCTATTTCTAAAAATGTAAATGGCTGTAAAAAATCAGTGAATCTGCAGCTCAATAAAATAACTTTACAATATCAATTGAAAAATGTAATGATATTGAGAGCTCTGACTAGGTGCGATGGACTGACAACATGCCCCTATTTGAGAAAGTTATAAAGATTGGTTGTAGTTTTTTTTCTAAATTTTGTTTAGCTGAATTTTTATGATCTCTATTGGGACTTGCATTAAGCTTATTCTTCGTGTGCGAGCAGGAAAAAGCTAAAAATCTTGAGAGAAAGCAGAAGGGCTGTGTACAAAGTATTTTTATTATAAAGATATTAAATTTATTCTATTCAATAATTTGTATCCTACTTTCATAGGAAAAATAAAAGTTTATCGAAAGCTATTCAAGCTGAACTTGAATTAAAGTGATACTCTCTTATTTTTGGAATTAAGCAGCCATATTTTTATTCTGCAGAAGTTGCGTGGACGCAACACAAGGGTTGAACAAAATTTGATTGATGACAATGATATAACTTCTTACAGTGAGTACAAAGGGACAGAGAGGAGGGGTGGCAAAATACTTCAAAAATAAATTAACTTTTAAAAAACCACCAATTTTTATATAAATAAAAATATTCTTTATTTTGCTTAAAAACTTCAAATCAGATTTCCTACCAGAATTGTAAAATTTCATACTCCTAAACTATTTAAGGATGCCATTTTAACAAACGCTTCGATATTGATGTAAAATAAAAATGTATTTAGTTCTGTTAAATCTAAAGTTAATGAATAAAAGCTAGAGTAATTTTTAAATTTTGAAAATATTTTTTACAAATATATATATATGGGCATTTCCATCGTAACTCACGCGACATGCGCACGATTTAAAGCTTCGTTTTCTCGGAAGCTTATGTTATTAATGTAAAAAAAATTTTTATGTACATATGCCCTACAAGAAATAATAATGGTTAGACATACCAAAATTGTCGTTTCTGTAACTTATTAAGAATAACAGTGGTAAATATGGGCGTAACTCACGCGACAAAAAAAGGAACTATGTTTTACAAGCACGTTTAAATTGTAAAAATTCAGCGAATTTTACCATATAACCTGTTTTTGTTTTTAATTTTTAAATAATGGGAAAATAGTGAAGTTTACTTTTACTTTCACACTTTACAGATTAACTTTGCTTATTTAAAAATATATTGAGTTAGATTCTTGTCAAATTTTTATGCGTATTATTTGAAGGTCTGAACTAAATAAAAATCATATGGAAAAATCTAGTAACGCCATCTGTGTGTCATCCTATGGACTTTTTGAACGTACTTTTAGTTCGGCCATGGTCGAAGCTTACGAGTTGGCATGTCCTATATCTTACAGTAGACGAGGGTTTTAATATTAGTTAAGACATTGAAATTTTCAGAATGCGAAGTTCATATATATCAGTGTTTTACTAGATAAAAAATTTAATTTCGAAATACATAAAATTTTTTTTGACATATTTTGTTGAAATGCCCATATATCATTCATTAAAAAATTCGATAATTCAAAATTTTACGCCCTTATTGTTGAAAATATCTGAGGAACAATCAATCCCTTCCTCTTCCAATTTCGGCAACATTGTGTCGCACGTTTTTGTACGACAAGTGAGATTTTTGAAGTGTAAGTTTAAAAATTCTTTCAATAAAACGTCTACCATTTCCTCCATTGCTCCACTGTACAGTCTTGTTTTCAAGGCTGAATTTCTCGCAAGAGCACGTAACAACGAGAAGAAGCGCGAAGAATAGTTTTTATGACCTACTAGACACTAGATTTATCCAGACTTTAGCAAGGGTAAAAACAAAATTGCATTACAATAGTGTCCATAGTAAAACTGGAAAATAGTACAGAAAAAGAAACATAAAAACTACATGAAATAAACTTTCTTACATCTTTCCAATGTTATGGTTTTATTTTATAATTAACTGAGGCGTTGTAGGTTTTTAATGTTATTTTGTTCAAACTACTTATATTAAGGTTCATTCTTAAAAGAAAATAATGTCTATTTCATAGGAAAAGACACTACGTTTTTACAAATATTTTCTAACCATCTGTCGCCCTATTAAAATGATAGTAAAAACGAAACAAAGTTTTGTTTGTTACTCAACACCAAGCATGCCTATCACAGATGCACACACGTACACACCTCAAGGTAACTTTAAGATACACTATCTTTCCCTAGCATAGTGAAGGTACATAAATGTCGGATCCATGCCAGCATAACAACAAAAACATGTAACAAAAAAACAACATTAAGTCAGCATGGTTTTATAAGAGGCATGAAAAACTCTGATTGATCGCGCTTTAAATTGTTGCTCCATTTTTTGTTTTATAATTTATCATTTTTAATTTGAAGTTTTATTTTCTTTTGTTATATTTTTCGTCTACAAAACGTGGGTGCACTTAAACAAATAGACCAAAAAAAAAAAAAAAAAAAAACAATCCAACCTAATTTATCTTCAGTCAAGTATCTCAAAGTTTCCATTGTATCTATGAACTGTTTTCTATGCGCTGCATTTTTTTGGTCAATTATAGAAAAAACCTTGAGAGATGATGTGACGTTTTTTTTACTTATCAATAATTTTAAGTCATTAAAAAGCTTTTCTTGCCCTCATCTCAGAACTCACGTTTCAATGCGCTCACATTCGTTTGCTTTGAAATCGAAAATCAATTAAAAGTGTGTTTATTTTTTAAATTGTTTTCAATTGAACGCCTTTGCTGACTCAATTCACTGCTGCTGTAATTGATTTTCACAATAATTAGTTAAGTTGGGTTGCACTGAAAATATGACAACCTACATTTCATAAGTCATGATATCGAGAAACAACAGTGCAATTGAAGTATGCATGTTTTATGTCTGCATGTCTGTAGAAATCAAAATAGACTTAGGCATACATAGTTTTTATGACAGTCTCACATTTTCTCGTAGCAGGTTGACGGAAAATTACATGAAAGAATGATAAAAAAAAATAATGCACGCTATGTTAAACAACAAAGCAATCAAAATTCAAATTATTCAAAATAAGCAATAAAACTAAGTATCTTTTATATTTTTTTGGCGCCAAACTTGAAGCGTTTTTGGCACTAAAATAAGGATGTAAAAAATAATCAAAGCACATACAAAACATTGATTTTACTTTAGTTAGTATATAAATAGTAAAAATATTTTGAAAAGGGAATGAAAGTTAATTGGAAGGAAATTTAGTACAAAATTGTTTAATTCACGTTGGAAATTTTTAAAAAAATTTTGGCTGCAGTCTTGAATTTATCAAAAAGTGTTAAAATAAGAAACCCAAAAATGTCTCGGTACATCCAAAAAATTGGCTTTTTAGGAAAGACACGGGTCGAAAACTTGCATGCTCTTGAAGCTAAATTTTATATAAATTTGCTACAAATGTAGTTAAATATTAAGCATAAGCATTTGAATTGAAGTAATTTTCTGAGAAAACATCTCTTAATTCCGCTCAAATTTGGTTTGTAAAATTCAAACAAAGTGTACTTTGGGGCGAGTAATCTATCATTAAAGCTCATAAGCTAAATAAATAAAGATTTTCTAAGGACGAGTCTTTTTCCTGACTCCTCTCTAGCGTATGTTTTATGTCAAAATACATAGCAAAAATGGATTCCACTATTCAAAAAACCACTGAAAGCCAAAATTCAAATATATTTCGTGTTATATTTAGAGCAAATATGCATGTTCAAGCCGGATTCTAAGCTTACAAATTTTTAAAATCGATTTTTTTAAAATTGTGATGGAATTAAGCACCAGGGCTATGTACGCTGTAATCAAAAGCAGTATGACCAGAAGATTTTTGTAGAAATATGCTTTTTGTTAAAAAAAAAGCTAAATATTCCTTACTTACTTACTTAGGTGGTCGTACTCGTAACAACCCGTGTCCGGGTTACAACCGACCTCATCAGCTCTCGCCAGGCGCCTCTGCTTTGCGCGCGCCTTCTCCAATCGGATACACCAAGTGCGGTTAGGGCTTCCTCAGCCTGGTCCATCCATCGGAGGCATGGACTCCCTCGTCGTCGTTGACCAGCGACCATCGCCTCGAGCACCTTTTTCGCTGGAGCTTCGTCGTTCATACGATGGACATGACCCAGCCAGTGTAGTCGCTGCACAGTTATACGCCGAACTACGTCAATGTCACCGTAGAGCTCATACAGCTCGTGGTTCATTCGGATGTGATAGTCATCGCCGACTCGAACAGGACCGAAGATTTTGCGAAGAACTTTTCTCTCGAACACCCCCAGAGCGGCTGCGTCAGTTTGCGAAACTACCCATGCCTCAGCGCCATAAAGCAGCACAGGTAGAACGAGCGTCTTGTAGAGTGTTAGTTTTGTCGATCGAGAGAGGGCTCTGGAACTTAGTTGCTTACTGAGCCCGTAGTAGCACCTATTAGCAATTATTGTTCTTCGCTTTATCTCCAGGCTGATTTGGTTTTTGGTATTAATGGCGGTGCCAAGGTTAAAGGCTAAGTATTCCACTTTCAAGTTTTATATTCCACAAAAATGTTCCACTTTCAATTTTAAAGATATATATCTAATAGAGCCCTGCATTAGTATGGTTTTTCGCCTCCCTGAATATATTCTCTTGCTATAGAATAAAAAATTTCCTCTACCCTTTTCTGCTTTGCTCATAAGAGCACGATGTTTTACTAACACCAGCAGGTAGCACATAAAGCAATAAAAAATAACAAAAATATCAGTGTTCATACCCTGAATATTTAGCGAATATTTTTTTATTCGTTCGTTCGTAGAACGAAAAAAAATGTTTTTTTTGTATTGGAACCCAAAGAAGGGTGGTTGATAGGGGGTAGGTGTGTTGGGGAGAAATGTTGAGGAGCAAAAAATAATAGGACCAACTCATATATTTGACCCCTCTAAGAGTTCAGATACGGCCGATATAAACTATTTTCGACAGCTTTTACGTTTATTGTGTGGTTCAATATTGTATTGTATTGTATGGCAAAGGTGTACAGTTTTTAATGTTACTCACTACATCAATATCCATTCAGAATGAAATATTTTTTATTAATATTAATATATTTTAATCATAAATAAATGCGTTTGATTGCTCTTCTATCCACATCATTCATTCAGAATAACATTAAGTTTATGGCGGGGAAAAACCAACATACCTGATTCTTATTCAGGTCACTGCAGCAGATTCCAGAGTATTCGTGTAGTTTATTAAGTACTCAGAGAATTAACTGAAACAACGCGTAGATCGCAAGCTCACCTCAGTGCAAAAGTGTATGAAAAGAGAACAGAGAACAAATATAATGTTATTCTTTTGCGCTACACGACCTGTTGCTACGCGACCTGTTGTTTACATTTATTCGCTTGCAGCTTTGCTTGCAGTGACTGCTACAGCAGAGAATCAGGGTATATTCACTTGATTAATATATTCATGCAGGGCTCTAATATCTAAATAAGACTAAATATGCATATCAAAGAAACGCAGAAGCAAGTTCTTAGCATTTATTTATTTATTATTATCGCACTTCAATTTATAAAACGTAAGTTAATATTAATAAAATTAGATTAATAAGACGTAAAAAAACCTATATCAGTTCATTTGTACGTTACAAAAGACTTTTTAAGAGGTATATTCTCTTAAAAATAGTGAAATACTTTTCTCACAGAGAAAACTTCATTTTTAAATCAGAAACATATAGTTTAGGGTGTCCCAAAATATTCGAAGTTGTTTGTTTTTATATGGTAGCCCTTAATTTTTTGAACTGTGTGGAAATAAATGTAAAAAAAATTTGGTGTACCTAGGACAACGGAAACAGGGTCACCTAAGGGACAGTCGGGAAAGGGACAGCTTTGGAGGTTTTCGTCCAATTTTCATGTTTGATAGCTCATTTTAAAGAAAATTTAAATAGAAAACGAACTGCGAACCAGATTTTTAAAAATGTATACTTAAACAAAAGTTATTTGGGCTTTTTGAAAAAATTAGAACTTTTTTTCTGGCATTTTCTACTGGCATGTACCTATGCAAGTAGGCAAGGGTTCCCGTGGTCCTAGGTAGACCAAATTTTTTTTACATATATTTCAACATCATTCAAAAAATTTAGGGGGTACCACATGAAGAAAAAACAACTCCGACTTGTTTGGGGCACCCTAATATAGGTGAACTACATAGCATCACCTAAAATCTAAAAAAACCCTAACAAAATTTTTAATTTTTTTTAGGAGATTTTAAAATTTAAAGCCATTCTTTGGACAAATAACTAAAATTAGCTATTTAATAAACGGAATTAAGAAGAAATTATGACTTTTAAATCTACTACATTTGCCATGTGCCACACATGTGCCATTTGAAGACATTTTTGGCTTCTCCTATAAAAAATTAAAAATGTTTTTTTTTAATTTTAAGTAACTATATACAATATATAAAATTAAAATTCAGGCACATCTTCAACATCAATACTTAAATTGTTACTTGTATTATTATCATAGAAATTCGCATATTTTAATTTTTTTATGAAGCTATCAGGTATTTAATAGATATTACAACACTTTTTTGAGCATGTAGCCATGTTTTAACATTTAACAAATTACTTAAGAGTTTTTCTTGCATTCTATTTTGAGTTTTTGTTTTAATTAGATTCATATAACTAAAAATAATCTCAACCTCAGCATTGCTAAATGGTAAACTAAGCAGGGAAAGCACAACTTCTGTCATATCTTTGAAGGGATTTTTTCCTTGGTCATCCTTAAAATTGTGCACTTGCGACCAAAATTCGACATTATTTGTGCTTTTCTCGTTAATTTTCCAAACATGTTTCAAATTTTGAAACAGGTGAATCAACTTTGCCGACTTTTTTGGTGCATAATCAGTAATAATTTGATTTGCTTTTTTAGAATTAATATTCTTTTTAAAATTTTCAACCGAAAATATATAAATATTTTTTTGAAGTTTAATATTTTTTGGGATTCTTGATTTTACTTGAAGAAACAAAGTTAGCACAAAAGTTTTGCAGGAGTTTTTTACTTCATTAGCTTCATTTATATGTAAGTTTGCTAATGCTAAAACTTGTTCAGTTTCAAAACCTAAATAGGGTTTTGAGTAGAATAAGTCTAAATTTAAATCTGAAGTAAAAATATCAAAATTTGGTATATCAGACGGAAATATAAAATTATACAAAAATTTAATCAAAAAACTATGTTATTTAATATATTAGACATATCTACGTTATTGCTTTCAAACATTAAATTCACTCTATTTACTCTATTTGCAATAAATATTTATATATTTAAGAAAAATTATGATGTTTTTTTTTGTCGCTAAGCAATTGATACAGCTGTTATTTGTTTGAAACAGTTTGTCTGTTTTGAAACAGTTCTCCTGGACGCTAGTAATTCCAAAACGTGTATGTAATTCAAGAAATTGGTCGAACATTTTTTTATTGCATAATAAATGCTAAGCCAGCGATTCTCTGAAACTCTTTTTCATTTCGTTATTTTTCGTTATTTATAACTTTAAAAATGTCTTCGAATTTTAATTGAAGCAGAGCTGAGTGCGAAAACCAATTAAACGTTTCTGCAACTATGTAATCTACTTCATCTGGAATAGAAGACTTAGATGCATGGGAAACAGCTAACTGCATCGAGTGACATAGGCAAGGTATTAGAATCAAATCGGGACACAATGATTTAAGTTTAACATAAGCAGGGCATTTTCGCCTACCATCACGCTCGCATTGTCTGTACCTATGCCTTTTAATTGAGAAAATGGTAAATTAAAATCGTGCAAATCTTCATTATTGGCTTCTACTATAGCATCTGCGTTACATATGCCTAATATTTTTAATTTTAAGAAACAAGAAACCATATCATTTTTGCGGTGCTGAAATATTTAACAACTATTTAAATATTATTTATTAGTAGATTAGTAAAAAGTATTTATTAGTAGATATGTCGTTTGATTCATCAATTAAAATACGAAACGATTTTTGGCCAGTATCTTTTCGAAGCTCAGCTTCAAAAAAAAAAAAAAAAAAAAATGGACCAATAAGGGTGTTCAGAACAGCTGTACTCTTTGTTCTATTTAACTGCACTGTTATAGCTTCTTGGTGTTTTGAAATTTGTTTAACACAGGATACAAAATGATGGAACGACGAACGACGAAAATGGCCATTTCAGCCCATGAAAGGACTTTGACCGAGCTTCTTATGATCAATTGTGTTGTGCGTATTTTGAAATGTTTGAACACAAATGACCGAGAACTGGACCTACAAGTTTTATGCCGACTTCGAACGGCTTATGTTCTCAAGAAGCTTTTCATGGCAGTTTTTACCCTCTGAGGTTTGCCATTGTCTGCAGAGAGGTGACGTCCGAACAAAAAAATTAATTCAATTGAATAAACTTTCTGTGTCAGGTGAGATTCGAACCAGGGTTCTCTGGCGTATGGGCCACACTCTCCACCCACTGCGCCACGGCCGCCACAAAATAATCATCGGTCCGAATACTTGTATGCATACCCACGAAAAGTGTTGCTCTCATCTCATTACTTGCTTTTTCTAACGATATTTCGGGTTTCATTAATAAATCAATTTTTTTTTTTGGTTAACTTGTTGAAGCTAATTTTATTTCTTTTCTGTTAATTTTGTACTGCAATATCGACAAAAAGCTCATTTGCTTAATTTCATTTGAGCCATTCGTTAAAAATAGGCATATCGCACCACATATCCTTCTTCAACTTTTCAAAGCTGACCCTAAAAAAAAGTTTTGTTTTTTTTGGGAAAACTACTAAATTGCTTTCACTTTTTACAAACTTTTTTACTTTGCCAAAATAATCTTTTTTATCTTTCCCTTTCTTCTTGACGTTTTTTGATAAAGATTCTAGGGAAACATCGTCTGCAGATGGTGGATTATATATTTTGATATCGAATCTTCTTCAAATTCCGAACTTTGATCAAGAACATTTTTTTCTGCTTTATTACTTTGAAGCCACCTTTAAAAATAGTTAAAAGAAATAGTTTTATTGATTGCAATAATGATTTCTTGAGTAAATTATTTGCTGCTGCAACATAATCCTTAAAAAATCCAATCAGACCAACATATAAGCAAATTGCCTTCACTTTTTAAACTGTGTCAAGCTATTAAATGAATAACAATAAAAACAAAGAAGTTAACCACAAAACAAATTCTTAATTTTGCGTTTTACAAGGTGGTTCAGAGATGAAAAAATATAAAATGCCGATAACCAAAAGGTAATCATTTAGTAGCCAAAAAGTCATTTTTTTTTATTGAAATTTTTGTTAATTTTGAAAAATATAGGAATACGAAATATATTATATTTTTTATGCTGCATAAAATATGCTTTCTGAAGGTAAAATATGCCAAAGTAGAATATAATATTCCACTCTGGTCAGGAGGCGGCTCACCCCTCGCTTCAGTTACTGTTTGCTTGTAACTTTATAACCTTACAATCGGTCACACTGTGTAATAAGCGAGCATCGGAAACATGCTTCGAACACATCAAAATTTTTGAATTTTTTTTCAAAATTTCGCAAATAACTTAAATACCGTTCATCCTATCCTAGCAATAATAACATGTCTGATCACGCAAGAGTTCAGTTCTGACAGACATGAACGAGGCCTGACCTTTCCTTGAAAACATCCCTGTTTTTTTCGTACAAGTGTCCGCCTCTTCAGACCTGAAATTTGGTATTACTTTTTTTAGATGTTCATCTATGATTTCTGATCTGTATATCAATTTTTATTTTAAATTCAGATATGAAATCTGGAATGATATAAAAACGGACTCATTTTTTGCTTGATTACAGGTTAGAATACAGATTTGTAAAAAGGAAGCCTGAATTATATTTTAATTTCAGCCTTGAAATCGGAACTGAATAATGGATGCATGATTATATTTAGAAATTCAATCCTGAATTCAAGTCTGAATATTGGAGACCTGAACGAGTTTTCTGCTGGGAAGAAACCAACCTATGGTCGACCTTTAAATTGATAGCACACAAGCAGAAGTGGAAGTAGGAAATGAAGATGAACAACATATCTTTATGGATTATAAAATCAGCAAACATTTGGAAAAACGTTTACAAATTGCATTTTTACTACAAGCTACTTTTGATTAATGCAGTTCCAATAATTATTGAAGATATTAAATTATTTATACTTTTCTGTAAAAAGTTTCGAACATTTCGATGTTTTTGTAGCATGTACTTGATCATATCTTGCATATTATAAGAGTTATTCTTATGATAAAGTATTCAACTGACACAGATTTTTCTGCTCAACAATTTCCTTTCTATTGTAAGACCTTTTTGGCTATGGTGAACCGTTTTTGGAATTATTTACCAAAAACTGAAAAATAAAAAATTTAAGTGGGTGTGGCAACAAAGCCCATTAGTTAGAATAGTGTAAGAAATTTTCAAGCAAAATCCTAACTTTACTATTCTATTTTACCCAAAACAATTTCATTACTCATTTGAAATGATTTAACATACCATAAAGTCATCGACCGTCTATTTACATCTAGTTGAAATTTTTGAAGTATGGGATGCAACCAGAAACTTTTCTTTAAATTCATCAAAAATTCTTTAAATTCATAAAAAATTCGTAATTTTCTATATCTATACAGAAGTAAAGAATTTATGTGTTATCACAAAAGTTGTTGAGCCAAATAAACATAATTTTAAAATTAAATCATAGATACCGTTCGTGAGGCGTTGAAACTAAACACGTTGGTAATGGGTATACCTTGACATGACCAATGACTTGTTCACTGGGAAAATTGTTGAAAGGATTTTCATTGGAGGGTAGCGAGTTCGATTCTAATGGATGTGGCAAAAAAGACGAAGAGGAAGCATTAAAAATAGTTGGCACAGACGTGGAAACGCCTACAGGCACCGACGACGGCATGGAAGTTTGTCACGATGAAGGAGGTAGATATGACAAAGAGGACGCGGTGGAAATTGTAGGTGCAGACGTGGAAGAATATAAAGGCCTCAGCGTTAAGCTTTGAGTCGATGCATTTGGTACATCTACATTAAGACATTCAGATATAGCCACCTGACATGGTGGATTCGTTTCGCAGCGAGGAAATCCTGCTTTGAATTTGTTGGTTATTGGTTGAAACCAACGATTGTATGGATTGCATTTGTTTGATAAATAATGTTTGCATATCTATTAGCTTCTTGTTAAAATTATTTGTTACCTGATGTAAATGCTGATTTAAAGAGTTACCATAGTCCCTCGACGACTCTGGCAGTGACGAAGGCGGCGCTTCTGTTTCCCGATGTACAATAAATGACGTTTCCATAAGAGTTTCTATTGCACCAGGGAGAACAGGAGACGTTCGGTAAACTGGAGGGCTGAATGGCATCATTAGGGGGCGAAATTTGTTGTAGTAAACGGGACAGAAGTTGAATGATGGCTGACGGGGCTTGAATTCATCGTGGTAGATGGGCCTCTTGACGAATGTTGAGCTTGGCCGAACCCAACGCTTCGGGGCTGCTGAAAACTGGCGATGTCTCCGTGCGTTGTGGTGAATGAGTCACTGGCATTGTTTTTGTCTTTTTCTTCTTATTTGCTAGTCGCTGGCTTGTTCTTAACTTATGGCTGGAATCAACAACAGAACGGCGAGCAGCTTTAACTTTAGAACTTTAGAAAAAAAATATTTGCTCGTTAGGCGTTGAAACTAAACACGTTGATTGTAAATTCAACCGTGTTTTGTCTGAAAACAATTTAACAATATTAGAATACAATAAATATTTTAAGAGAAAATAAAATAAAAAACTTTTTAACAAAGTTTTGCCTCTGTTGAACAAATAAAATTTGAAAATGAAAAATTTTGAGAGACAAGATTTTCTTAAAAAGTTAAACAATTTGAGAAATAATTTAAGCAAACAAGTTACTTTATGTATATGCTTTATGGAAAAAAAAAATAAAACATACAAATAACAAACTTTTTTTACAATATTTTATTTGATTGTTGATTGAATGATCTAGCTATATTATTTTATTATCAAGTAAACAAAGACAACCAATATAAGCATCTTCTGTGGTGCAATATATAGAAGGTCTGCTTGGAACCGCGAGGTCGTGAGTTCGAATGTGGGGTTGGGGAAGTGTGTATTATTTGTAATTTAGATATTTGATATGCTTCTAAAATTAGAAAAACTTTAAGCTGCTTCATATAAATTGTACAACATGTTCACACATAGTTCCAAGTAATTTACTTGTGACATGAACAGAACAAATCATGGCTATCATGGCTATCATGCAAGGCTACCAATGAGTTTGTGTAGCGGGCAATGAAACAGCTGTCTAGCCTGCTGTGTGATTATTACTCTATATAAAGGGTATTGTTGTTGTTGTTGGTTGTTTTCTTCAGAAAGCAACAAAGACCTTGAGCTCGGAAATATAAAAGAAAAAAAACGAAATGGCCATTTCAGCCCTTGAAAGGACTTTGACCGAGCTTCTTATGATCAATTGTGTTGTGTGTGATGTAAAATGTTTGCACACAAATGATCGGGAACTGGACCTACATGTTTTACGCCGACTCCGAACGGCTTATGTTCTCAAGAAGCTTTTCATGGCAGTTTTTACTCTCTGAGGTTTGCCATTGCTTGCAGAGAGGTGACGGCCGAACAGAAAAATTAGTTCAATGAAAAAACTTTCTGTGTCGGATGGAGGATTCGAACCTGGATTCTCTGGCGTAAGAGTCACACACTCTACCCACTACGCCACGGCCGCCATCTCTTATAACTCTTAATTAATAATTGAAAAATTATTAGAGTTATAAACATAACATAAGAATAGAGTAGTATTTATGATGTAAAAATTATATAATAAGTATATGTAAATAATACATAATGTATAAATATGTAAATCACGTCAATAATTGAAAACTGCTGTGGATGTTTTTAATCTCGTTGCGAAAAATATTATACAAGGTACTTCTATGAATCTGTAATATAATGCTAATTCATTATATAAATATATATAAATGCGATGCAACAACTCTTAATATTTCTACATTATAAAAAGGTTCAAAAAGTTTAGAAGCAGAGGATAAGTTAGCATAAGTTAATTGTTATTTTCCCATAAGCTTTTTTTTTTCTCAGGGTATAGAAATATGGAGGAAAAGGAGGTGAGCGTTAAATCTGAATACACTTTATGTTAGTAAGATTCTTAGAGGTTCTGAGCTGTGTATTCTATCAAAACAATACAGTGAATTGGTCAATAAGACACAAAATATTTGGTATCCATTCAAATTTATTGTATCACCTTTATAGTAGGCTACTTCCGAAATAATACACTTATGTCACTTATAAGCTAAACATTTTGCTAAATGCATTTCTCGGAATCGACTCTTCGGAATTGTCTTTTATGTCTTCTACCGACTGAAAACGTATGCCTCGAAGTGATAATTTGAGTTTTTGAAAAAGACAACAAGTCAGTCAGAGTCATATGAGGTGAATAGGGTCGTTATTCGATGATATTTTTTGAGTTTTTGGCCAGAAATTTATTGACAATGATAGAGAAAAGAAAATTCAGATCTTTTGGAACAAGTCAAGCGGCAACTCGTTTCATGCAAAAAACAATCGTATACAATGATACGAATTGATTCGTATGACACAAAAAGTTCAGCGTCTATCCCTCTCAAACTTAAATGACAATTTTCCATCACCATTTCCTTTACTTTATTGAAGTTAACTTCAGTTGAAGACTTTGATCACTGACCAGAAGGAGACAAGTCTTCCACCATCTTGATCGCTTTTGAATGCACTGCACCACACATATGCGCGTGTTTTTGATTAAGATAATTCATTGTTAGCCTGTTGCAATATTTTCAGAGGGTGGGCAGTCAAAATTTCATAAGCAATACAAAATTTGAGACGAACTTTTTGTTCGATATTTTTATACATTGTTTAAATCGCAAAACACACTTGAGATGAACGGATGCCCGTTTCCCGGTACTTATTTGACAGAATGTACTTCGAAAATTTATTCACCTCAGTACAATGTTATTTTTTTTTTTTTTTGGTACCCATATTTTAAACTTGTTCGTCCATAATTTTGTGGACTTAGTTAAAAGTGGTGTTTGTAGCAGAAAAAATGTGTACGCAGAAAAAAAAAATCATTAAACATTAAAGTCTTTTTTATTGTTACAAAAAACCGCGCATAAAAAAATTAAACAACTTAATATATTTTTGTGAACTATTTCCTGGCAATTAAATTAGTCATAAACGAAAGAAGTTAAGTTAGTTATACAATATTAAAATTAAACTAGATTTCAGTTTTGTTGTAACATTGTCCCGCCTTTAATGGTACAAATGTCAAGGTCAAGCGAAACTTTTGAAAAAGTTGTAATTAAGTTGTTCAAGTCTAAAAATAAAAACATTTAAATGAATATTTTATCTCTAAGAGACACGCATTTCAAAAACCGATTAAATAAATATCGAAAGCATCTTTTGTATTCCCACGCATGTGTTTTGTAGACTGGTCACCATTTGTATTTAGAAAATAAAAGTTAATCTACCTTTCGGGCTCGTAGTTTTAAAATAGTAGTCTCAAAATATACCGCGAAAAAATTTTATTCAAAAGAATTTACACCGTGCAAGAGCTTGGAAAATTTCAAATTTATGCTGACATAGGGAAGTATATAATTTATATAATGATACGTTCGGACCGGATTTTTGGAACTTTTTTTTATACTTCTCCAAGTCAACATACATTTTTAATTTTCCAAGCACTTGTGTGACTTCTAAGACTGCTATGAACGCGTTCAGGCGTGAGCATATTAAGAAAATCAAATCTTTGAAATCGGCAACCACTCTTATGTGCAAATTTCTCAAAACAATGTCAGAAACTCGAGGCCAAATAAGTTTTGGGCCAAACAAAGCGCATCGAAGATTTAGCTATCTATAAACAAGAAAACACAACTGGTTTATTTTCAGTAACGATAGTTTTACTAAAGTTGTTGGAAAGAAAAGACCTACTTGGGCTGGCATCTGACTTCCGGCGCATACAAAATGCCTTTAAAGGAATTTTCAAGTTCTGTAAGTTTATCTTGACCTCGAATGGCAAAGCCTATTCTGGCAAAATTTGACACAGAGCATGACGCTATGACTACGTGCCGAAGTTTTTTCAAGTATCAAAAATACATCCCACAAATTTTACATTACAACGATGCTTTCATACAACTTTGTCCTCCATTTGTTGCTGCGAGTCTGTTGCCACAAATTTTGCACTTGACCTATCTACACACGTTACATCACATCAAGGACAAAAAGTTTTGATATGCCGCATAAGGACAAACATGGCATGGCGGGCGACAGTTTGTCTTGCCACAGAGCACATAATGGGCGCAGCTGTTGATGCAAATAAAATTGTTTTTCTTGGATTTTTAAGCGCAGTCCTATTGAAGAAATATAAAAGAAAAAAAAAAGAAGAAATAGACCTAAAATAAAGTAAAAATAGAGAAGTCATAAATCAAAACGGCTCAAAAAAAATATATGCGAAGCAGTGTTTATGTCTTGGTTTTGCAAAAAAAAAAAATATAACAAAACTGTGTAGGCTTTTCCTTATTAGATTCATGCCAAAGTTAAAACTGTGAAATTTTTATACAAATATGATAAATATTAATACTGAGAAAATTTTGAAATTTAATTGCTGCAAATAGTTTCTCATATAAATAAAGTTTTTTTTATTCATCGTGGTGCTCAACAAATATTTCACGCCTGACGAGGTTTTACCTTTAATTGCTGTTGTTTTTGTTGTAGCAAAAAATGCAGATATTTATAGAAAAATAAAAACAAAATAGCAAAACAACACAAATGCAATCATAAACATAAAGCATTAAAAATATTTCTGCTCCGATTCATTTAATCCGCTTTTGTTAGTTACGTTACGTAAGACTAAAGACTGCTCCGACGTTTATGAGTGGTACGCATTTACATACCCACAACTGAATTAACCTGAGATACATACAAATTTTTACTTAAATCATAAAACAATGCATTTATTCAAAAAAAATTTTCCGACTAACTCAATTATAAAAACCTAAACTACTATTTTGTTTGGGAAAAAAGTAGCAATTAATTATATGGAGAATATGAATACAGAGTGCAAATTCTGTGCATACATATATTGCATAAGTTGATTTTCCTCAACAAATGTAGTTTTTATTCATTTATACATTCAATTTTAAAAAAACGACTTGAGAACTTAAAAAAGTTTTTTCAACTGAAAACTTTTTATTTGGGGAGTTAAAAGTTTAAAAAGTGTTTAGGTTGGTTCAAATGTAATAAAATTAAGGCAATGTGATCTTAAGTTACCGCAGCGGTACTTTCAACCGATACTTTTCTTATACAAGTGATTAAGGTGACATAAAAATCAGGATTTTGCATTTCTACATTATTTTACGGTTAATCTTGTCAAACAGCTGAACTTTGAGGTTTTCGGAACGAAGTCTTAAATGCGGTTTTATGGAAGCGAGCAGGTTTTATTTGATTATTGCTTTAGAACGATAACAAAACAAAATAGCACATCGGTGCGCTCGTCCTTTTATAAAAATTTTCAAAAATACCCAAAAATTTATTTGTTCAACTAGTTAGGCGGGTTAAAATATAAAAAAAATTACGAAAAATGTGCACCTTTGCAAAATCTTATTTCTTCTAAACAAATTAAGATAGAATCTAAAAAAATATTTTATTTTTTTATAAAAATGTGCAATTTTAATATGTTTATTTTAATATTTTATAGAAGTCACAGTTATTTCAAAGCGAATCAATTAAGATATATATATATATATATTTTTTTTTTAAATTTTAGACTTCTCAACCCTGGTTTTCTCGAAAGTCAATAAACAGTTAAATTTTTTATTTTTATTTTTATTTTTTTTTGAGAACTTGAAAGATTCTTCAAATTCTTTATTAATTGTATACAAATTTTAAAAATTTTTTTATATTTTATTTTCAACTAGTTTTATAGCTTCCCAACAGCGAAAAAAAAGCTTTTTTTTCACAACGCTATACTACATGGAATGGAAATACCCGGGATTTTTAATGAATACAAGCGTTTTTTAGACACAGTTATATTTTTTGCTCAACAAAGTTGCCTACGAGTGTGATGCACTAGGTATAGCGATTTTCCAACGATGATCTTTCTGTAGTAGGAAATGCGCCTTCGAATAATCAATAGAATCTTAAAATTTATCTCATGATAACCTTATGATGTTCAAAATCTATTCTATCGTTTATGGTTCAGTTTATTTGCCACTTTTGCATCGTATGTAAAAAAAAAAAACAAAGAAATTGACTTGCGCAGGTGATGTTATGTGACATTCACAATTAGCGATTAATTCAAATTACATATTCTTATCTTCGTTTTCACATTGTTCGTAAACGAAGAAATAAATTGAGTGATGGCTTGTTTGAAAACCTGCTACTTTTAAGATATAATAACATATATTTAATTAAATTAACCCCTTCATTTCGTATCACGAAAAAAGGCACACTAACGATGAGCAAGGCACAAGAAGCAATAGATTTTTCTATGGAATACGTATATAATATTGCTTCTCGTGTCTTGCCTATCGTTGGTGTGCTTTTTTGTGACACAAAATCAAGCTTTTATAGCCTTATTCTGGTGATTGACAAGTGTAAGTTCATTGACAAACTATTATTTTAGATTCTGTTCTAGATGCACTCCAATCGTCGTTAAGTTCGCCAGTTCGTATGACAGAGATGCTGTTCTTCGAGCAGCAGCTTTATATAAAAGAAATAAGGGAAAAAATCTCTCGCTTGACTTAGGACTGAATTCTAACTCAAGCATCTATTTAAATGAGAGCTTGGCTAAGTGCAGCCGTCAACTGTTGCAGAGTGCAATCAAACTTAGGCATCGCAAACAGCTGGTGTCTGCATACGCAACGAAAGGTCTTATTTTCGTCAAGAGGACTGAGAATGGTGAGAGCATGATACAATTCTGCCATGAGTGAGAGTTTGTTTGTAGAAAGCTATAACCAACTCTCTGCTATTGCTGCGGGTGAGCTGTATGATAACAATATTGAGAATGATGTTCAACGTTAATTATATATCTGTACTAGCTGAACCCCCGCCCGCTTCGCCAGGCACTTTTTTAACAGGCTTACATATTGGAAAATCCAGAAAATGGCACCACAGGTGTAAAATGAAAAGTTATTAAAAACTTATGATCTTAGAATATTATCTCGAAGAAACATTTTAGTCTTATTTATTTAAGCAATTTATACATTAATTAATTTACCATGATGATCAAATTATCCTCACTGTTTCACAAATGTAGTTTTTGTAAATTTTTTTGTTTTAATAAAAATGCAAGGTATCCGCTAAAGATAATAATGAAATGATTGAGTCAAGGAATGAACAATATATAGTCGGTGGGCGTGTAATATCGCGTATCAGCCACTTGCAATACTGCGTATATTGGCAAAAAGGCCAAAATTAAAAATTTGCATTTTAATTGCATTTAATTTATTAACAAAGGGTGGGTTTTCCCTTATTGAAATACCGAATTCCGAGGCTGTGCGACCTATAACTCCAAAGCGAGGTGGCATGCTATTGTCTTATGCCTGCCCATTGACTCAAGACATTCTCGAGACTTTGCTACAGTTTTCCTGAAAATTTCATAAAAATTGGCTTAGCGGTTTCGCAGTTTATTTCTAACATAAACGCCCACATACATAAATACATTAATTTGTATATATATAGATAGATTATACTCAATAAAAGTTTTCGGTCGGTTGATAGCAAAGATCACTCTTTTCATAGAATGCCTCAAAGAAATTTTCCTTTAAAAACATTATGGAAGCATTTCTGGAGAACGACCCAATGATATGCATATGTTGAAAGAATGCCTTCTGGGTATAAAAGTGGAAGGGATGGAATTCAATACTTTCCCTTTCACTTTACCTTCTTTTGGCAGCACTTTTTTGCTGGTATGTTAATCGCAATGACACACAGACTTAATTGATTTAATTTTTGCTAAAACCGGCTCCGCTGTTCACGTCTTATGTTTTTTTTAAATAAGATGAGCGGGGCAGGCAGACTTGGTAAACTGCAAATCTGCAAACTGCAAATCGATTAAGGCGTTCTCTTCTTGTTATATTTTTCAATATTGTGAGCGTTGCTAAATATTATCATCTAAGTGCAGTCAGAATTGTTTGATTCATATTTTGTTCAAATCGATTCAGTCGCTAACTTCTAATTTTGGTTTACAATGTTAGTAGGCGTAGGCATGGAAAATTTTGTTTTCTCATCTAAATCTAATACAAAACAATTTGATACCATTGTCGTTCAAATCGGCTTATCCGTTCTCGTGTTATTTTGTTTTTTCAATATAGGAGGCGTGGCTTTTAAACCATTTTTTTAATAAAATAACATCGATTGCTGTTTTTGCGTTCAAATCTCTTGAGTGTTTCTTGCTATTTTATTCCAATACCCTAGTACCCATGTTTACAGAGATATAGTTATTTATTTATAGTGCCACGCCGCTTTGACTTATTCCGCCCACTTTTTCTAATGTGTTTGAAAATTATCCTACCCACATCTGTACCAAATTCCAATACCGTAGTACCCATATTTACTGAGATATAGGGATTTGCAAATATTTCCCCATATACACCGTATACGCACAAATATATGTTCAAATGCCTATAACTCATGATACACATATACAAAGACCGTTTACACATAAAAACGTTCGTATTGACGTCACCTTTAATCGAAAATTATAGCTTTCAAGAAATAAAATCGGTTCACGCATTACAGAGAACATCAATTTCATACACAATGCATTTTATTTTTATATATATTTTATATTTTCGCACTCTCTATTTCTTCTCAGTTGCCCTAGTGATATCACTGTTAGAAGTTGGTGGTAACTATTTTTTTTCAACTTATGCTATATGCACTTAAAATCTCTTCGTATTGTGCTTGGTTTGCCTAATGTTTCTTTAAGTTGTATTTTGTTCTATGACACCTAACAATTATTGCAATGGCGCTAATGAACACTCTACAATTTTAATAAATATTTTTTGTAGACCGTTTTCTGACCCTAAAATTGTGCATCTTAACGCCAGAAGCCTTAATGCGTGTAAGCTAGATTATTTGAAATTTGTGTTCGAGGACTCGTCGGTCGATATTATATGTGTATCAGGAACATGGTTTGGTTCTGATATCAATGGCACTGTTCCTGATATTAGTAACTTCAATTTATTTAGAAATGGTTGAGCTTGAAAAAGAAGGGGAGGGGTCACTATTTAAAAAACAAAAAAAAAAACGAAATGGCCATCTCAGCCCTTGAAAGGAATTTGACCGAGCTTCTTATGATCAATTGTGTTGTGTGTGATATGAAATGTTTGCACACAAATGATCGAGAACTGGACCTACATGTTTAACGCCAACTCCGAACGGCTTATGTTCTCAAGAAGCTTTTCATGGCAGTTTTTACTCTCTGAGGTTTGCCATTGTCTGCAGGGAGGTGACGGCCGAACAGAAAAATTAATTCAATTGAAAAAATTTTCTGTGTCAGATGTAGGATTCGAACCTGGGTTCTCTGGCGTAAGAGTCACACACTCTACCCACTACGCCACGGCCGGGGTTGCTATTTACTGTCACAAAAACTTGAATGCTAAGATCATTAGTAAATCTACTGGTGATGGTGCTGAATTCTTAAATCTTTGTGTGTCTGAGAACAATACCAAAATTCTTCTTCTTGCATCTACAATCCTAACAAATGTCATAGCCTAAGCACCTTATTTTCTGTACCATCTGATCTGGCAATAGACTTTAACTACTTCGTTGTGTGTGGGGATTTCAATGTCAATCTCCTATGTAATGATAATGTCACAATATCTGTGTATTAATATATTTCGTCTGTCGGTCTGTCAATTGTGAATGAATCCACTCCTACACGATTCTTCCCTAATAATGTGCCTAGTCTTTTAGATTATTTTATCGTGTCTGATCTATCTATGGTTCTTCTGTTTGATCAGATTTATTTTATTTCTGATCATGACTTTATTTTCTGCACACTCGACCTACACTTATAGCGCTCAATAACCTCCAACACAGTATCATATCCTAACTTTAACTCTATTAATTTTCCTGCCCTATACAATCATGCCAGTATAGTTCCTTGGAATGACATTTGGTTAGTATCCGGTATTGATGATAAAGTTGCACTTTTCTCATATTCTCTACACTATTCCTATTCCAGACATAAAAATCTTTTCTTGTCCGTGTTTCAATAGTTATGTTAAAAATGCTATAAAAAGAAGAAATAAATTGCATCAACGGTAGAAAATGCAAAAATCAACGGAAAGCTAGAAATGCTTCCGTCTTAATAACAAAGCAATCAAAATTAAGATATTACTCTGCTAAATTAAATCCTCTCTTCCGTCTAAGGCACTGGGGGGGCATTTAAAAAACATTAACAAAAATTTTTGTTAAAATTTAAATGTAATATAAGGCAAGTATTTAATTTTAATACAATTTTGGTGTAGTCATATATGTAACCCCAAATGTATTAAAATTTATCCCAGATTTTCTAACCCTGTGGATATATCAGCAAATCACTTAAAACAAACGTATTCTGCATTTATTTTTTAACGCATCAAATCAAGGCGACTCGTCATTTCTTTAATGGAAAAAAAATATTTGTCAAATAAATTCCAAATAAAACAAAATTCCAATAAGTTCGTCAAATGCATTATATGTTGCAAACAAAAAAATTATTGCGGCTTCTTACTTTGAACTTTGGTGACTCATATCGTTTCATTTTCCTCTGCTTTCAATCCTTCTGCTTTAATCCTTTGTTTGCTGGCTGTTACTAAAATGCATTTGTTAAGCATGAAAAGTGCTTCCTTCCTGGCTTCACTCTATGGAAGAGCTCCCAAAGGGGCGAAATAAAAAAAAAAATAAATAAAAAATAGAAAAAAAATCAAGGTTGCATGCAAGCGCAGTCATAGGGCGACTCTGTCTCATTGCCAATCTAGCCGGCTTTCCGTAACGCCTTACTTGCACACAGCGCAGAGCTACATTTAATATCATAAGCAAAAAAAAAAAAAATATAAAAAAAAAAATTTATAAAAAAACCAAAAAAAAAAATTCTATTGCCATTTCTTAGTGCCACATGAACGCACGGAATTCCTTAAGCTTTTACTGCAGTTGCCTGCATTGAGGTGGTTCCTTTGCTGCAGGCTTTTGTGACCAGCTTGGTTTGACTCAACTGTTTCCTCCAGTCGTTGTTGTTATTCTCTGTTTTGCTTGTTGTTATGTGTAAACCAAAATACAACGTTGCATGACAAATTGTACAAAATTACCTCTTTTTTTTTTAATATCACCTGAGTGTATTTAAGGTGCAGTTCGGTAAAAATAATTGAATCAGACTAGAGAACAACAATTTTTTAATGAAACAGTTTTAAATTTTGAATAAAAAACACTTTGCTTAATGTTCGATTGCTTTATATTATGAGGAATTTTTAATCAATGTTTTTAAAGTTGTAATTTTTACAATTCTATTCCAAGTAAAGCTCAGTATGCTGTAGAAACGAAAACAAAATTCCCATAAGATCAACATTGATTTTTTTTGTTAGCGAACAGGCAGCGGAATTTATTTTCGCTAGGTAGTACGCTGTTGAAGGAAAAAAATTGTTCAGTGTAGCCAAGATCACAACAATGTGTGGAGAGTTAAAATGTCAGAATTTCGCTGGCATTTATATGCCCGTACATTTAATTGCCGCGGAATTTTGACATTCAACAATAAAAAAAAGCAGTATGTATGTGCTGATGTTGAATTTTTTATTAAACAAATTTATTTAATTTTTATAAAGTGCTTTTTCCCCACACAAAAATTTTGACTCTACACCAAAATTTCGCGTGTAGAATTATATGCCCAAAAATTTTCGTTTTTATAGCATACTAAGCTAAAGGATACAATTTTAATGTCTTTAAAAAAGCTAAAGTAGATAACCAAAAATTTTAAGTAAACTGTATATTAAGATAAAAAATAGTGCGATTTGATTTTTCTATAGCTTAAAACTGCATGTTGCTGACAATTCATATTGGAAGTGATGCCTTATTTGCATACAACAGTACGGGGATGATTAGTGACTTATAGATCGTGACTTTTGTTCACCGAGAGAAGGCTCTGCTCCTCAATTGCTTACTGAGCCCAAAGTAACGCCTGTTGGCAAAACTTATTCTTCGTTTTATCGCACTACAGATATCGTTGGTGGGGTTTATACTTAATCCCAGTCAGACGAAGTCCTTAACAACCTCCAAGGAGGTGTTGTCAACAGTGACGTGGAATTCAAGACGGTGGGACTGTTTGTTTGTTGCAAAATCCATGTGAATCAACTCTTTTCTTAATTTGGAGAATACTGAATTCGCGTGTATTATGGTCAATGATATCAATATCATCGGCATACTCTAGCAGCATAACACTCTTAAAGAATATAGTGCCGCTTTTCCTCCAATCAGCAGCTCGAATAATCTTCTCCATTGTAAGATTAAAAAAGTCGCACAATAAGGAATCACCTTGCTTGAATCCTCGTTTGATAACAAATAGGGGAGAGGTCCTTCCCGATTTAAGCTTGAGCTGCTGGTAGAACTGCCAGATATTTTTTGGAAAAAAAATCGAGATTTTGCAAAAAAAATTCGGGACAGCGAAAAAAAAAATCGGGACAAAGACATTTGCAGCTTACAAAATATATTTTGTATACATACAAAATTCACTGATGGAAATTCGAAATTAATAAAAAATCCATATGGAAATATAATTTTTAAAACTAAGATATTTTATTTTTTATCAACATGCATTAGCCTATGAGTACTGTTGTGAGAGAAGCTTACGTAAGTGCTGATGTTGGTCTGTGGAATCACCTGGATTTTGTTTTTTAATAAAACTTAGTAGAATTATTTTTTCCTCCATATATTTCTAAAAAATTTTAAATTAGTCATTAAGCTTTACAATAAAAAGATGAAACGCAATTTTTTAGTCTTGGATGAACTCATTTTATTTCATTTTTGAAACCGATCAAGTTGAGAGTGAAGAATTTTTTTTTTTAACAAAGCAAAAAAAAATATTTTCATATTTTGACTCTTATTTTTTAACAAAAACAATACAAAATATCAAAAAATTAGTGTGTTTTCAATATGAATACAATATGATTATAGTTTCAAGAACTGCAAGGTTTTTCTCAGTGCCTATTTCGGCATCAATTTTTATGTAAAAAAAAAACAACAGTATAGCCAAGCGGTATAGAAAAAGAATATTTCTCTTAAAACTATGAAGACATTATATTTATAAATTTTGACAGCAATTGTTGCAAATATTTTAAATGCATTGCAAACAAATTTGCCTTTTACAAGTAATGCAGTTGTATCGTATCGACCCCTTTGTGCAGAATTATCGTATGTGACATTTTTTGAAATTGACTATTTAATGCAAATGTAACACATACCACAACGCAACACCTAGTAAAATATTGAAGCTGAAATCCCTATAGTCACGCCAAAAATTTATCGCATATTTTATCAATGCAGTTTTTTCTTGTTGGCGAAATTATCGTAACTAGGTATATGCCTTAAAAAAATATTTTGTATATAGTAGTTATTGTTATATTTACTATTCTTTTTTTTTAATTATAAGAAGAAAGTGAAGCAGATTGCTCACTTTTATGTTGCCCTTTTGTACCATGTCTCTATATCTCTGTCTCTTCTTATGTCTCTTCACCGCTACTTACAGATAAAACAATATTAAAGTGTATAAAAAGTAGAAAAAACGCTCTACTGTAAAATTTGATTTTTGGCACATACGATAATTTCGCGCGAAGAGGTCGATATATAACATAATCTTCACGTATTTTTGTCTACTTTTTCAACATCTTTTGGCTCTTCGCCTTCGGGTCTGCCCAATATTCAATTTATGGTAATTTTAAGCTTCAGACGAAGATTTGGGCTAACAAGACTGTCTTCTAAAATAACAAAAATAAATTACCTAAATACCGTTGTTGGTCTGACAGATCACACAAAAAGTTAAGAAATGCAATATTTATCCGCTGCTATAAAAAACATGTGCCACAGACAATCACACAGCACTGACTCATGAAAAGCTACTGAAAATTTAAAGTCAGTTTGTGCGAAAAATAGATAAGTAATCAACGAGATCAACTAGAGACGAGAGTACTTTAGGGTTAATACTCGTAAATTTACAATTTGCAGATCTAGCAGATTTATGTAATTTTCTGTTTTTTAAAACAAAGCTATAAAATTGTTTACAGTCCATTCCAATGTAAAACTTTATTTGTTCATCTGCTATCACATTTTCAATGGTGAGACGATTTTAATAATTCGTTCAAACTTTTCAAGACTCGCCCAGTGAAAATAGTCGGTCTGCATCGGTATTTCACGTTGGTATTGATGAAACTAACTGAAATACCTTAAAAATATTTCAAATGGGGTAATGATTATAGTAATAAATTCCATTTATCAATTGGTTTTTTATTCATTTAAGACATTTGGTACAAATTTTGTGGTCTAAAAATAAAAACAAGGGAATTATTTATAAAAAAGTGATCAAAATAGTATTAAACTAGATTTTATATTGGAAAATCGGTATATTTGGCGGTCGGTATCACATTTCTTGACTTAAGATCGGGACAACCCCCGTGGAGTTTGGGACCTGGCAGACCTCGCTGCTGGTGTTGCTCAGTGTCATCCTGCAAAAACGAATTGATTTTGCAGGTATACTAAATCCAGACATGGTGGAATATGTCTGATAATTCCTTATTGGACTGTCGAAAAAATTGGTGGGTGTCGATTGGTTTCTCTGTGGTCTTTTCCAAGATTTGCCGTAGCGTAAGTATCTGGTCAGTGGTAGACTTTCCCGGTCTAAAGCCCCACTGATAAAGTCCAATCAGTTGGTTTACGATGTGCTTCAGTCTTTCACATAATCCCTCGACAGGACCTTATATGCGATATTAAGTAAGCTTAGCCCACAGTAGTTTGCGCAAATGGCCAGATCGCCTTTCTTGTGAATTGAACAGAGTACACTGGGGTTCCAATCGCTTGAAATGCATAATTCCTACCATATTCTGGAAAGAAGCTCGTGAATGTATTTAATCAGAGCTATATTGTCGATTGTATGAGTGCTTACTTAAAGCAGGAGTGAAAGTCGAGTGGCGAAGGCTTCTGCTGTCCGTTTTGATTGCAGCTTGTTGGCATCTAGTTTCTCTGTGTAGGGTTGTGCGCATTTTTGGCTGCGCAAAAACGTGTACGGATCTTAGCTGCGACCGAGTCTATGTTAGCACCACGGATCGTGCGTACATCTAATCCACTGGAAGAGTACCTTCCGTCAATCAAAATGAGCTCAATTTGGCGGCCTTACTCCAAGAAAATTGAACGCCTTAAAATCAAAGAAAAAAAGTTCTTGCAAAACTGTAACCAAAATATCTTTACCACAATGAAAAAATCGTTGCAATAATGATTTATCCTTTAACTATGCAAGTGCTGCATCATTGAAACAAAAGAATGAAGTTCTTTGAAGCTAATCAATGAAAAAATTTTTGCCGTCAAGATAAAATATTTACTATAACGACTTAATTCTTTGTTAATAAGGAATTGAAAAAAGGATGTAAAATCAACAACTTTTTTTTGTTTGAGAAATGAGAATAAGCTTTATTGTTTCAAAGACAAAGCCTGTTACTTTAAGGAATGTTTTCTTCAAAATCATATCTGTATTCGAAGAATAACAAATCGTGTGCGAGTGCCAACATTGAATTGTAATTGTCAAAACCGCACATTAATATTCACATCACTAAATTTTATTACATTTCATCAATAAAAAGAAAAGAAAAAAAGAAGAAAAATTTCTTTTCCCACCGTGCGGAATTGAACTTGGAATTGTTGGTGACAGTCTATCACTCTACCCACTGATCCAAACGGCCTTGCTGCTGTTTGCTGACATAACTGCAGCTATCTTAACAGATGCTTATTAACAGATGCAGTATGTCACAGTATTCTGTTGATAGCTTTACAACAAAAATCTATTAATAGATTATTGTGTTATGCTGGAGCATAGCTTCAGTAGTAATTAATAATGAATCAATCACTCTGCGTAACGAAGGAGTTTGGCTCGATGCGTAGTGTAGTGGCTTCACAATCGGTGGTGTCGGTGGGTGTGGGTTCAAATCCCCACGGCAGGCGATAGTAAGATTTTTAATTTGATATTTAATTTCATTTAATCATTTAATAATCTTGTTATAATAAACTCAAGCAGCAAAGAGAAGCCGAGAGAAGCCTTTCTTTTTCTTGAAGCCATGTACTTAAAATTAAGGATCTGACATTCTGCATCTTTGCCGTAATGAATAAAGGTCTTTGTGCCAAAGTAGATTTTCTTTACTTTTACGACTTTTCCATGTTTTTTTAAAGACGTACTAGTTTTTGATTCAAAGTATATTGTTCTTGGGAATCTAACAATGTTTGTGTTTTTGCCGTAACGATGTTTTGTCTTTGGGCACAATCTAACCAATAAAAGTATTTGTGGCAAAGTGCATTTTCTTTGATTTTACGATTTTTTTCTCTGGGTGTATGAATATTGAGATGCTTGAATCTAGTGCTACTTACGGCCATGCTTCGTGCTGCGGCGAAGTTAATCAGCCTCATTCGGTTATCGGATGTGTTGTCGCGAAAGCTCTACTTTCCGACTGTTGAACCAAAGTTGTTTTCCACAGTCAGTAAAGTTATTAAGAAATAAACTGTCGAATTTTAAATTCATTAAATTTTAAAGAAAAGCCTTTTTTGTGTTTTTTGTTTTGTTTTTATTTTTCTTTTCTTTTTTTGTCAAAATCCCGTTGTTTTTCTTCTCTGTTTCACCATGACGTTTGAGTCCATTTTATAAGGAAGAAGGTAGGAGTGACAGTTCTTTAGGCGATTTGTTTGTTTGTTAAAAATGGTACAAAGTAGAAAACGATAAAAGTAAAAAATAAAAAGTAAAATACACAGGCAAATGATCACCGTTTGTGTAAATGCAACTAGTTGTCACTAACACCTTTTTAACTGCATCATTGTTTGAGTCTATCAGACTTGGTTTTTGGCTGACCATAGTTAACAATTTTAACGATTGGTTCCCACTTATTGGCAACATTTTCTCAATACCATAAAAAATACTCGTATCCGTAGATATATAAATTCATTTATCCATATAACATGGCTGCATATGGATTCCATATGCAATAAGAAAATATCTGAGCTCTGAAAAATATTCTTCAAAATTGTTTGCCTCAAAAATGTTTCTTATTAAGCAACAGATTTTTTTTTTTTTGCATTTTTGCCACTATTTACCCAGTTTGGTGCATGTGTTCTTGTCTAACATGCTGTCTTGTCAACATCTTTGCATCTAAGCATGGCCAAAAAATACTACTGTTGCTGCATACGTTTGCGTCATGAACTTGAATTTTCTATTTTATTCGTTTTCTCCTTTATGGCATCTGGTGTTCAGCCATGACCGTGAAAATGGCAACAACAACAATAACTGCAAAATGCCATATAAAACAACGAAAAATATTTAACAATTGTTGCCAATTTACAAGCTTGTAGAAAATAAGACATGTGCATTCCAAATCATGTGTGGTCTGACAATTGATTTTTTATAAGACAAATTGTGTTGTGATATTCAATCATATAGAATTATATAATTTCATAAGAGCCACTTAGTGCCAATTAAAATAAAAGAAGAAAAAATAAATAAGTAAAATATTTCCGAAAAAAAAAACCAATCAATATATATGAATTGCTGAGGGAGTACGAAGATGTTTATAAAAGCTTTGTTTGCCTCTTGGCAGCTAACGGGCTTTACAATGGAGCTGTCAACAGCTGCAAACTGTCAGCGATATTGATTTATTTCTCTTGTTTTTCTTAGGCTGATAATTCTATTCAATATCGACTTTGTTTTTTAAAATGTGTCAAAAGTGTTTGACAATGGAATAACTTTTAAAAGCTTTTAAAACTCATTAAAGAATCATTCATCGCATTATTTTGGTTGATATAAATGATCGTTTACGCACGCTATTTATGGATTCAACGGCATATAAATGAACATCACATTTTTTTCAGAAATTATTAAGTCACAAATGGGTCATTTGACATAAAATTATTTTAACGTGCTTAAATCCCGCTTTTAATAGGTGGACATGTATGAAGAAGTTCAAAAGAGAGCGTCCCAAACAAAGAAATTGTACAGAATTTAAAAAGAATTTTCCATACGTCGCACTTCACTGAATTGGACAAATTTAAGCTCGCTTTGAAGATCATCTCAAGACAAATTTTTAAAATATAACATATCGTTAGCCGTTATTTTAGGTATTCGAAAAATTTCTGTTACAAATTGTCTTTAGATGACTCTAAAATGTAATATCTCTGTTAATATTAATTGCATCTGGCAATGCTATAGCATGTTTAAAAGCATAATTCTATTAGAAAACATTTTTAAAATCGCATTTCTCTGTGAAAAGTTATCTAAGTTTAAAAAAGAGTGAAAACTTGAAACATTATCGTCATATTTTGCTTTTCTATTACAGAGAAAGTAAGAATGCGTCGCAGGCTTCTGAAAAAATTTGTGAAGTTTGCGGAGACGATGCTGTTACTAGAAAAACAGCAGCGAAGTGCTTTGCTCGTTTTCCATCTGATAATTTTGATGTTAAAGATGCACCTCCTGCTGGTCAATCAATCACTGAAAAAGTCGATGAAATCATGGAAAAAATTTAGCAAAACTGGCACATAAGCAGCGTGGACTTTGCTAGGGAACTAGGGAACATATTCATCACCAATTAGTTATCAATCATTTGAAGAAAGCTGGATGCACAAAGAAGCTCAATGTTTGGGTGCCACATGAATTAACAGCGAAAAGTGAAATTGACCAAATATCCATTTGCGAATCACTGCTTAAACGGAACGAAGTCGAACCATTTCTGAATCGAATAATTACGTTCGATGAAAAGTGGAGCACGTACGACAGTAATGTGCGAAAAAGATCATAGAAAAAGCAAGATGAAGCTTCACAAATGGTGGCAAAGCCAGGATTGACACCAAGAAAGGTAGTGCTGTGCGTCTGGTGGTGGGATTGGAAGGGAATTGTTCATAATGAGATCCTACAACCTGGTCAAACGATTGATTTAGTTCTTTCTCTAGTGTCAACAATTAACGATATTTAAGCAAGCAGTTCAATTTAAACGGCCAAAATTGATCATAAGAAAAGGTGTTGTG
Source organism: Coremacera marginata (assembly GCA_914767935.1). NCBI lineage: Eukaryota > Metazoa > Arthropoda > Insecta > Diptera > Sciomyzidae > Coremacera > Coremacera marginata. The sequence goes on from OU612045.1 coordinate 140,044,751, forward strand.
CTCTATTATGACAAAGCCAGACCACACACATCTTTGATGACCCGGCACAAACTGAGAGAGGTTGGCTGGGAAATGTTGATACATCTGCCATATAGCCCAGATCTTGCACCTTCAGATAATTATTTGTTTCGATCTTTGCAGAATTCTCTTAGTGGTGTAAATTTAAATTCTGTGGAGTCCTGCAAAACGCACTTAAAATAGCTTTTCGCTCAGAAAACTCAGAAGTTCTACACAGATAGAATAATGGCTATAATTCAAAAATGGCAAAATGTTATTGAAGAAAAAAGTGTTTAATTTTTTCTTTTATGAATACCCAATATATACTTGGCACCAAGTATCACCACCCATTTAGATAACTATTAAATAAGAACTATTTATTTGCCACAAGAGTAGATTATTTCAGTTTGGGTGAGTTCCTAAATGCATTTATGTAAAGCATCAGTGACTTTTTCTTTGAATTGGACTCAAATTCATTGGAATTCACTAAAACTGCGCAACTAAAGAGTGCTTAGAAATAATAATCTAGTTGCGCAGTTTTGGTACATCTACTAAGCACCAATTCAAAGAAAAAGTCACTAATGCTTTGCATAAATGCATTTAGGAACTCTGCTTTTCTATCATTTTGGATGCAGTGGGAGTAACCGAAAGTAACCGGGAATATAACTTAAAAAATCTATAATTATAAGGTTAGAACTAAGGTTAGAACCAGAAGCATACACATTAATATGCATACATAAGATTTTGGTGCGCTGAATCCGAATCTGGCTGCGTAATTGCTGTATCACGTCAAGTTTTTGAGATATGCTAACTTATCCTAACCTATATCCTAACATTAAACACTGTTTTTCGCCATATTTGAGGTTCTGTACTAATGCCATCTATTCTCTTAAAAAAACTAATACATATAATTTAAAAGTGCAAGGCTCGCTCTCTCGAATGCCGTTGAGTTTGCTCAAATATCTTTTTTTTTTCGTTGACTAACATCAAGAAAACAAACTATACGCAAGCAACTGTTTGATGTCTAAGGGATCCTTTTTTCTAGCGAACTTTTTTTTTAGTAGATTTTAGTAGATTTTCGCATATTAAGAAACTGAAAAACTTAAAGTTTCAATATGTGATATTTCACCAAAAAAAAAAACAAGTATTTGAGCAAACTCAACGGCATTCGAAGGAGGGAGCCTTTTACATTTAGATTCAGGGTACTAGTGTTTAAGAAAAGAATAGATAGTATTACTACATAACCTCAAATATGACGTAAAACAGTATTTTTTGCACTTTTAGGTGTGGATACCTCAAAAACTTATCGTGGTAGAGCAATTCTGCTACCAGACTCGGATTCTGTGCACCTGAATCCTTGAAATATATATTCAAGTTATTGCTTAAAAAAAAAATGATGTTTTGTTGGACTGTAATTTAATGTTCTTTTTTTTAAATAACTTTTACATTTAAAAATATAAAATCTTGTAGTAAGTAGAAGCAACATTTTTGTTATTTATTGTTGTTGAGTTAGCTGCTAAATATGTTGGATATATTGGCATTTTCAGAAAAAAGTCCACCGTGACCCAAAAATTAAAAGTTATTAAAAAATTTATATTAAATGATTAATATTAATGAAACATTTAAATTGTATTTAAATTTTAAATTGTATCTTTAATTTGTATTTATTTTCTTTTTAATAAATGTTAAGTAAATGCTTAGTAAAAATTTCGTAAAGTTTTGTTTTAGTAAAAATGGAAGGTATTGGCTAAAAATAATGATAAATAGTTGATGCAAGCAATCAACGAATCCACCATCTGACACAGAAAATTTTTTCAATTGAACTAATTTTTCTGTTCGGCCGTCTCCTCTCTGCAGACAATGGCAAACCTCAGAGAGTAAAAACTGCCATGAAAAGCTTCATGAGCCGTTCGGAGTCGGCATAAAGCTAGTAGGTCCAGTTCTCTATCATTTGTGTTCAAACATTTCACAACACACACAACACAATTGATCATAAGAAGCTGGGTCAAAGTCCTTTCAAGGGCTGAAATGGCCATTTTCGTTTTTCGTTCGGTTGATGCAAGAAGAGGCAGAATATATCAAATTTGTTTTTTAATCACTTAATTACATAATTACATAATTGCTTAGTTACCTAATTACTTAATTACCCAATAGAATTACAATGGAAATTTAAGTAACGTTTTGCAGTAACGTAACGTCAGATGACTAAGCCTAATAACAAAAAAACGGGAACGATTTTTAAATTTGATTAATTAGAAAATAAACTTATATTATTTCAAAACCTTCTAAAAAAGTTTTAAGCAAAAAGTCTTGCCCAAATCGCAGAATTGTAATCCAAGACGAAAACTACTTCTGTTTTTTGTAACGTCACGCCAGAGCATAGTTTGGCTTATATCTTTAAATCCTTAAGATCGGTTGTCTTTTACTTAATATAGTGCTACTTAATTACTATGCAAATATAAAAAACTTTTTTTTAAAAGTTTTACTTTTTCATTCTTTTTTCTAATATTTTTTCGTACAAATCGTAGGTAACTGCAGTTTGGAAATGCCCATATGTAGGAGAACTCTTTATTACATAATAGATTATTGTGATCTGCTGCAACATAGCTTCAGTTATACTTAATATTGAACCAACAACTCTGTGTAACAAAGGTTTTTGGATTGGTGGGTAGTGTATAGAACACTCAATCGAGGGGGTACATTTTCTAGTTGTATAGACGCAAGCAAGAAAGAAACATCAACAGTGTCGGAGAAAAAAGTGTCGTTTTTGAGATTTCACTCGATCAAATCACAAAACGAGGCGTAAGAGCTACGCTGCTAAAATGTTTCCCCCCATTTGTGATATCCTGGCTACGCTGATGGTTAGAGCCTGCCATTTTATTGTTTTTTTATTCTTTATTTACATAAAATAAGTCGGCCCACTCCTCTACTTTCGCTCTTAAAACAAAGACCATGTGCATCATAATTGTCTAAAATAAAAGATGATGCTATTTATTTATCTACCATGTTCTTTATTTTTGACCACATAACTATTAAAAAAGAAATAGATATGGTACGCATTAGTAGAATATTCCACAGTTGTTTTTGTACATATTAAATCTTTGCAATATATGATATTTTTTATATATTCGTTAATTTATTTGGTCACAGTTCTGCAGGCTACTTATAATAATAATAACAACAACAACAATAACAAAAACGTTGTTTGTCAGCCTTTCTCTCCTCATAAAATTGCTAAGAAATGTTGCTTCAATAAAGACCAGAATAAATAAGAAAACAAAAATAAAAACAATTCAACCAAAACAAATAAATACTAGGATAGATGATAGTCCAAGGATGCTGCTGCAAGCATTATCTACATCGTGGTTGCCAAGTGTTGCCCAGCAGCTCTTGATTTTGCGGTTTATATAAACAACAGCTAAATGTCATAATAACCTATATAATATAAAGTACGCTATTAAGATAATATTATTAAATTTTTATTATTTTCTTTTTTTTCAGATTTTCAGGCTGTAGCAGCTGTCAGTTATTATGTAAGTATGTATCAGAGTTGACCTTTTGAATTTATGTGTGTAAGTGTGTCCGTGTGACATTTGACATTGTAGCCTTGTTTAATAAATTTAACTCATAAGTGGATTTGTTGGGATTCGCGGGAATTAATTTGCTGATTTCTTTAGTGCTTAGCCTTCCATAGGAAGTTAAGATCATTAAGTCAACTTTGCCGAGTATAAAATCAAAAATAAAATAAAATTTAAAGTAGAGACGAAAAAAAAACAATTTCATATGAAAAAATTACAAAAAATGTACACCCGATTTTCCAAAATTTGAAAAGAAAGGCTTAAAAAGTCCAAATTAACAAGATGAACATGGGCGTAACAAGGGGAAAGGGAATGCAGCCGCCTCCCTTAATGTCAGAAAATTAAAACAACTAGAGTACGTCAGTGGTCGAATTCGACCTTTTCGCCATACCATCTTCGAGCGACGCCGGGCATTCCAGCTAGCGCTTTCTTTTAAAACTATTTGGTTCACTCCTTTTCCCTACTCTGATTCATTTAAAAAAAGTCACAAAAATCGGTTGAGAAACACAGTAGAAAATGGTACTGAACTGTTTTGCCTTCGCCTATTTATAAATCGATAAGCTAATATGTAAAAATTTCAAAAATCGCTGCGATTTTATAACAACACAATTGTTTGTTAAAAAAAATTGTGTTTAAAACCTATAACTATACCGTTTTACAACTTCAAATTCAAGTTTTCCAATTCTAATTCAACTTTTTCCAGTTAAAGAAACTTTTTGAAACCGAATAAAACTTTTTACAAATCAAATTTCAATAATTTTTAAACGCTTAATTCAACTTTTGCCTAGAAGTACCTTTATTTTAGGATTTTATAATAATTTTTAAATGCAATCATAAAAAATAACTTTTAATAACCATCCAAGCACACTAGTTATGTGTTGTCATTTTTTCTTATATCAACTTGTATCAGTTTCGCTCTCTAAGCATTGAGCATGCATGGAATATTTATCTTTAAGATAACGAAGGAACAGGAATGAGAGAGTGAAATTACAAAGCATCCATAATACTAGTTTGAGAACATATGCAACAATCAGACATTTATTCGTTTTCTCTATTTTTCTATGCGTTTTTGACAAGTTCTGGTCGACAAAAAAACTGTCACTCCTATCGTAAAATGATTATATCTGATATAATTTTTGATATAATTTACATCTGGATATGTGACGTCAAAAGCATAAAGAATAAAGATAGAATTATTTCAATAAAACAATATAATAAACACTTTATACAAGTGCAATGCACTCAAGTTTTAAATTTATTTCATTAAAAAATAAAAATAAAACACCGACACAAAGAGCAACTTCTCTTAAGGTATTTCAAGGTAAGGTATTTAAGGTATTTAAGGTCAAAAATTTTTTTTAGATACAAGGATTATTACTTTTTTCAAACTTATACAGCTTATTGTACATAAAAAGTACTTTATAAAAATAATTTTTTTTTTTTAAATAGTTTTCAGGCTTTTATATAGAGGGCGCTGAATATGGCATTAAAAAAACATCCACAATGGCTCGATTGCCTTTCCCATGTATCTGAAACAAAAAAATTAAATGTGATTTCAAAGTATAGACCACTAATTTGGCATCCTCCTTACGCACGACCTCCGGAGGGTTTTTTTAAAATTATGGCGAAAATTAAAGTAAAAAATTAAATATAGATATAGCTTTTAGCGCGCTTTTCTGTCTATAAAAATAGTAGGTACTTGAATTTAGGAGGGATGCTTAAAAGACAAAATTACAAACAAAATGTAAAAAGATTCATTGAAATTGAACCAATATATTTCGAGTTATCTATCGAACTGTTTAAAAAAAAATAGCTTCGAGGAAATCGCGTTTAAAGCATTTGTTTTTCGAAATTTTGCATATATTTTTAAAATTATCGGTTGATAAACTTATTATTATTTAGTCTGCAATGCCAAGTATCGTTTTAAAAACATGTATGTATATTCTAGAAACTATAAAGAACATATTAGGCAAACAAAAATAATTGTTTTTTTTTTGAAAAATTTACACGTGTACTTAAAAAATATTAATTAGAAAAATTTCAGTGCCGCACAATCTTCTGGCCTGACCCCATCCCATGTCAGTATGGCAAAGTGGCCTTGGCTTGGTAGGGGAAAAATAATGTGGTTTCGGTACGCCATTGGCGTAGCCAGTATTTCATTCAGAGGGAAAATTTTTTTTCTTGTGACTGATAAATAAAATAATGTAAAAAAATAAATAAATAAAGCCTGGTCTTTTAAATAATTACCAAAGTTTTATTTAGAAAAATATAAAATTAAATTGCATTAACAATATATGATTTTCTCAATCTAGCGGGACAAAATTCAAAAAAATATTTGCAAAAAAATTTTTCTCAATTTATGAGGACTATTATCCATTAAAACTATCCATAGAAGTATAGCAAAAATGAAAAAAAAAAACCAAAAACTGGAGCTTACATTTTATTGGACTGCCAACTTTGTTTGAGTTCCGTTGATAGTAACATATATACAAAAATTTAGCTGCAATTGTTTGCAACTTTTTAAAATATTTGCATTTTAATGACAGTCCTCAATACATCAAAAAAGGAACTCTACATGCATTCAGGTCCAGTGGCGTAGCGTGGGATTCAGCCGCCCGGGGCGGAGGCCAATTTCGCTGCCCCCAGATTGAGATCTTTAAATTCAAGACTCTGAAATATACAATAATCCTAAAGAAATTTTTGACAAGAATAATCATCGCTGTGTGTTGTATAAATTAGAAATTAAAATAGTCGTGTATGAGTGTCAATTAGGATGCCTCAAAAAAAAAAAAAAAATTGCCAACATTGCCACCGACTAAAAGTGAATCTTGATCTATTTTATGACGACTCATAAAATAATTTGGCTGTATTGAAAACCACTAGTGAGGTAAACGATTTTTAAATAACCCCCAAAAATCATGTTTTTCTTCAAAAATTTCTGGTGTGGTTGTTAAAAAAAAATTAATGGTCAAATACAATAGTAATAAAAAAGTTCTTCTAAGCTGCATCAAAAAATTTCAAATCTTTACCGTTTTTATCTTGTTTCACTAAAATTCAAATAACTTCATTATTTTTATGCTATCATCATTTTGAAGATGTCGTTGGAAAGGTTTTGACTGTTTCTATTTATTCCTGGATAGAGTTAATCAATATAATTAACATTTCAACTAAATTACTTATCATTTATCATTGCTTACATTATTTTTGCGCATGTGTTTGTTACAAAATATAATGGTTTTTTTTCCAATATTTTAGATTATTTTTTAATTTCGCAATTTTAAAGTTGCCAAAATACCATTTTTTGTCTTAAGGTTAAATCAATCCTCGTTAAAGCAATCCTCGAATTCCCAAATTGAAAACATAATCTTTGCCGCAACTTGTTTTGCAGTGCAAATTTGAATGTATATTTTACCCTAAGACCGGGGACTGATAACTTGGCAAGCCTGGGATTTCAAAATGAGATTTAAAAAAAAATTAACAATATTTTCTTAAAATTGATTCACTCCTTTTCAAAAGTTGCCTTATCCCTCTATTTAAATTTTAAGATATTAGTGTTTTTTTGTTACTACTACTACTACTACTACTACTACTACTAGCTACTTTTTGCAGTCTTATAATTTTAGCATAAGGCAAGTTTTTATATATCGGATTTGAAGGACTCACCCTGTTCCATTACCAACGATTTCTCACTTTCAACTAAGTTCGTGTCTTAGAGTGGATAAGAAGATTTTTGAAATGGAACCACTCCATTATTGAAGTCATTTGAAATGAGGAGTATTTATGCTTTCCAATTTTTTCTGATTTTTTTTTTCGTTCCATATGCCAGAAGAAGCACTTTAAGAATTTTTCAAAAAAAGTCAACTTAGAACATTTTTAACTTTCGCTTCAGAATTTTGGTTTTTGTAATTTTTTTGGACAAAATACCTCAAGATCATGACTTAAGCACCGGCAATGTTGTTATTTTTTAGTTTGGATTTTTGGGAATATTTTCTTAAAAATATTCAAACTCAAAATTTTCAAAACAGTACACTTCTTGGAAAACTTTCATTTCGATCATGCTATATAATTGGACAATTTTGTATGCTAATATCATAGATTGATCATATCATATGATTAAATTTTTTAGTTCATTTAATTGAAATACTGTCATATTTGGATTTTTGCGATTTTTTTGAAAAAAAAGTTGGAAAAATAAAACTTTTTCGAAGAGTAGAAAATAATATTTTTTCGAAAAGTAAAAAAGCACCGCTCTGGTAGCTTTTGTTCGAATTCCATGTTTGGTATATGAAACTCATTTCATTACTTTAATTACTTACTTTTTTAACTCATTTAATTAAAAATTTAATTAAAAACGAATTGCTTACCATATTTTTTTAAGAACTAGGACTCGTAAAATATTATTAGGTTTTTTTGAAAAAAAAAAACGCAGACATGAAAATTATGACACAAAAAAATTCCATACAAGCTGCGACCAGTCTACTGTCTATCTTTTTATGTTACTTATGCTCATATTCATAGTTTATTTAAGTATTCACAAATAACTTAAACCTTTTGAACAATAGGTAAAATATAAAAAAAAAAAAAAAACTTTATTTGACTGTTTATATTCTGTCCACGTTTTCCCGCTTATCGTCCACTTAAAATTGTTCCTTTTAAATCGTTGTAATAGATAAAAATTCAAAAGGAAACTTCTTATGCGGCAATTCCATATTTGAACGAGAATCAGGAGTGAAACTTAATTCAAGGATGCGCCAGGTTTAAGCAAGTTTCGTTAAAAGATACAGAAGTAAGATATAACGTAGAGTAGAGAGGAGGAGAAGAGCACATTGATAAAACCATCATCGAAAACCCTGTGACTTGTCTATATAGCATTTGTACACACTGTACAAAAAAAAACTTAACACAAACAAAAACCATTACTATTCAAGACATGCATAAAAGAATGTTATCACTTTCCTACGCAATTATTAGCTGAGTATTGACGACAATGTTGGGATATGTTGGCAAACTAGATGCGGTCTACTTTTTTAACTCTTTTCATCAAATTATGCGTTATTGAATGCATAAACTAGTATTTTTTATAATTGCATTTATGGTATATACGAGTATATAAAAAAACACAGGTGAGTCGTTGGACACACGAGAGAAGCGAAGCTTTTTCGCAGTTACATAGATTTGATAGCTTAATAATCTTTTTCTTTTTAATAAATTAACTTTTAAATTCAAAAATTTAAGATAACATAAAATTTATTACATATATACAGAAAACATATATGCAGAAAACATATTTACTGCTTATTTTTTATTGTTGAATGTCAAATTTCCACGCCAATTACTACATATAATGCCAGCGACTCTCCATTTTAAAATCTCCACACATGGTTGTGAACTTGGCTGCACTGAACAAATTTTTTCCTTTAACAGCTTACTGCGTAGCGAAAAATCTGTCGGAAATTTTTCAGATTTCACTCTAAGCAATTCACAGACCGAGGATTAAAAAACTTCGCTTCAAAAATATATATTAAAGAACGCACACGAAACAAAATTTAACAAACATTTTAGATACCTTGCCGATTTCATGTATGCGTTTGTTAATTCCATATTTATTGATATCATCTATTTTTTTGACGCTTAAAGCATAGAGTGTAATTTATTATCTAGAGATTGCATCAACTCTGCTAACAGTGTTAACAGAGTTATTTCACTTAAAAACATGAAGAAAAATACTCTGTTAACACATGCCAGAGATTTAGCAGAGTTGATGCAATCTCTACATAATAATTTATACTCTATGCCAACAACACCACAAACGCATTCACAATACAAGCACACCGATGCTGGAGACGCCTGGTGGCAAATAAAAGCAAATTTTTGTAGCATAGCAAATAAACAATCCTCTACCTATTGATAGATGGTGACGATCTACTGCAGCATAGCTTCTGTTATAACTAAGATTAAATTAACAACCTTTTCCCACAGGTCTTTGTGGCCTAGTGGGTAGTGTGCTTGGTTATCGTTAAAAAGGGCACGGGTTCGATCACCACGGGAACCAAAACATATTTTTAGTATTTAATATTAAAGTATTAAATTTTCTTGTTGTAATAAGCGCTAGCAACAAAGAAATCATCAAAATTCCAAGAAAAAATCTGTCGAAAATTTTTCAGATTTCACTCTAAGCAAATCACATAACGAGGAGTAAAAAGCTTCGCTTCAAAAACACAGGTGCGTCGCTGGACACACGAGAGAAGCTTTTTCGCAGTTACATAGATTTGATAGCTTAATAATTTTTTCTTTTTAATAAATTAACTTTTAAATTCAAAAATTTAAAATACCATAAAATAAATTACATATATACAGAAAAGATATTTTCTGCTTATATTTTTATTGTTGAATGTCAAATTTCCACGCCAATTACATATACGGGCATTTAATGCCAGCGACTCTCCATTCTAACTCTCCACACATGGTTGTGAACTTGGCTGCACTGACTCATGCATGCGTTTGTTGATTCCATATTTATTGACATCTATTTTTTTTGACACTTCAAAACGCACTTGTCACCGCACTTGTCATAGAGTGTAAATTATTATTTCAGAGTTATTTCACTTAAAAACATGAAGAAAAAAAACTCTGTTAACCTCTGTTAACACATGCCAGAGATTTAGCAGAGTTGATGCAATCTCTAGACAATAATTTATACTCTATGCGATCTACTGCAGCATAGCTTCTGCTATAATTAGGATTGAATTAACACCTCTTTCTAACAAGTCATTGTGGCCTAGTGGATAGTGCATTGGACTCTCGTGTACGAGGATGTGAGTTCGATCCCCACGGGCAGGCCATCAAATATTTTTAGTATTTAATATTAAAGTATTAAATTTTCTTGTTGTAATAAGCACTAGCAACAAAGAAACCATCAAATTTCCAAGAAAAAATCTTTCGAAAATTTTTCAGATTTCACTCCAAGCAAATCACAGAACGAGGAGTAAAAAGCTTCGCTTCAAAATTCTTTCTTTTTGTGATGTTTTCGTCCCCTGAAAGTGCCGCCCAAGGAGGACCGCTCCCCCTGCTCCCACACGCTACGCGACTGTTCAGGTCTCTATTTAAACCTGAATGCATTTTAAAGTCCTATTTTATGTTTCAAGGTTTGAAATTTTATAATCTATGATTAAAACTATGAGAATTCATATTTCTCTTAAGATATTTTAATGGAACACCCTGTGTAAAAGAGTTTATTTCAGATAAACTCCAACTCCTGAACAATTTTTTATAAAGAATGAACCCAGAAAACACCTTAAAAAAATTTCAAATTTTGCACTGCTAGATTGTCCACATCCCACACTGTGCGATGTTGAATCAAACGCGACTAAGCAATAACGGAAAAATTTGAATGATGAAATTTTTCGAAAATTTGAGTGATTGATGCACGTTTAAAGGGCATAAGCCAAAAAGAAAAAAAAATTGTTAAGCATAACACTTGTTTTTATCTCTCTTTCTAGTTTTTGCAAAGAATCTCAAGAACTACAAATTCGAACACCACATTGTTGATGTCAATTGAAAGGTTAGCTCTTCTTCTTTAGAACAATATGCCATATGTGTCAAATGAATTAGTATTTTTAAGTTACAGGCCTTCGAGTTCAAATTTTTTAGTAGCTCTATTTGGCTGTACAAAATTTTTGTATTCTGTTTTTTTATAAGAAATTGAAGAGAATTTAATTGCGAAAATACTAAGTCTAAGTTTGCTCAAATCAGAGTGAAAATGTAAAGTTAAGACATATCAAGTAAAAACATACAAACCAGTTTTCTACATATGTGCTCAAACTTTTGGTCTTATTCCTTTTCATTTTTACTCTTGTGTTTATACTGCGCCGCATCTTCTCGAAGTTGCATCGAACACTTAGGCCTTTTCCACAGGCAGAAACTGAAAAGTAATCCAACTGTAACGCAATTTCTTAGAAAGTTGCAAGACACTGCAATTCCAAACATTATTGGAACCTATGCTTTCAGATGAGCAAGTCACTCACAACGCAATATTGATCTCTAATTGATATTGAAGCATTTTAAACAAATAGAAATAAATCTAAAACAATATGAGTTCTAGTGATTCAAGAGAAGATGGAATTATTTCCCATGTCTATACGCAAAGAATACAACACCAAAAATGAATTTGGGTTCATCCGTATATAAGAAATAATAATAATAAACAATTGTTTTAAATTATCAAGAAAAACTCAAGTCGCTGATAGAAATTGTAGCAAGCTATGTTACATAAAACTTATCGCAAACGTGCTGCCAACTAGTTGTGAAAAAGTGGCTTCACCTGAAGGCTTCGGTATACTTACATGGGTTAGCAACATTTGTTGATGCTGAGTTGTTTTTCAATTGCTCCGTGTGGAAAAGGCCTTATCGGTTCGCATACCAACATTAACAAAGGAATCAGCTTTACAACAACTTGTATACCGCAATTACTTCTTCATACTAAAATATCTTACTTTCATACTAAAATTTCTATTTTTCTTATGTTCAGGGAGGGGCGGAGGCAACGACCCTTTCCTGTCCTACCCTTGCTAAGGCCAATCGAGAAATACTGAGTTTTAGTTAAACGGAAAATGAATGAAACTAGGAAGGTGGTCAAGGATCTTAAGAATGTTTAGCCAAAGTGGACTTTAGCAGCTGGGAAGGTGCCAGACATGACTATAAAAACGCTAATGGAGGCAATTTCAGAAAAACTTTGCATTTTTATTAAAGAATAAATTCTTCTTTGTATATTATTTTTTATATTATTCTGAAAAGAATGCTTGAAATAAAAAGTTCAAGTATACAAAATTCGGTTTATTTCTTCAAAAGATATTAGTGCTGTGCAAATGGTAGAGTATATTTTTACTTTACACTAACAAAACATACAGAGATGCATTAACTACTTACTTCCCTGTAGGAAAATCAACTAATTTAAAAGTAGTTGATAAAGTAGTTTTTTGTCAACCACAACTAGTTGAAATTCTGACTTTTCCCCATAGAACGAACTAACATATTTTGTATGGTGATGTCCGCTAAATAAGTCAATTGACTTTCGTCTGCATATATTTTCAACTACTTGTTAAATTAGTTACATTTAAATTATTTTTTTAATTACTTTAAATAACCAAATGAAAACTATTACTGATGGCCTAAAGTTAATAATATTTGATGAAATAACATCGTTAAATATATATATAAACTTCTTATCTAATAAGAATTTGCCATTAAAACATGTCAAAATCAGAGTAGTTGCCGCCTTAATATAATTCAAAGTAGTTTATCAATCACTTGTTTTTTAGTAGTATTTCAATTACTTCATTAATAATGCAATACAAATTATTTAGAATTGAAGTGGATGCCGCCTTAATATAATTCAAAGTAGTTTATATACTGGTTTATTTTAAACTAGTTTTTTAATTAGTTGTTTTTAAAAACAAGTTAGTTTGTTCCTATAGGGTTACTTAGGTGGCCGTAACAACCCGCGTTCGGGTTTCGGCCGATCTCATCAGCTCTCGCCAGGCGCCTCTGCTCTGCGTGCGCCTTCTCCAATCGGATACACCAAGTGCGGTTAGGGCTTCCTCTGCCTGGTCCATCCATCGAAGGTATGGTCTTCCTCGTCGTCGTTGACCAGCGACCCTCGCCTCGAGCACCTTTTTCGCTGGAGCTTCGTTGTCCATACGATGGACATGACCCAGCCAGTGTAGTCGCTGCACAGTTATACGCCGCCCTACGTCAATGGCGGTGCCAAGGTATACGAACTCCTTGACTACTTCGAAGTTATAGCTGCCGGATGAAACGTGGGAGTCTAAACGCCGAGCTCCCTTGTTTGTAGACAGTATATATTTTGTTTTGCCCTCATTTATCGTCAAACCCACTTTGGCTGATTCCTTTTCGATAGCGGCGAAAGCAGCGGTAACATCTCTCTTGGTTCTGCCGACAATATCAATATCATCAGCGTACGCAATGAGCTGGACACCTTTGTAGAAAATGATGCCATTACGATGCACACCGGTCTTTCGTACGATCCCCTCCATGATGATGTTGAAGAGATCGCAAGACAGTGGATCGCCTTGTCTGAAACCTCTTTCGGTATTGAAGGTTTCGGAGAGATCATTTCCTACCTTGACGAAGCTGCGTGTTTTGCTCAACGTCATTCTGTAAAGTCTAATCAACTTTGCAGGTATACCGAACTCAGACGTTAGGTATAGGCAATCCCTTCTTGGGCTATCGAACGCAGCTTTAAAATCGACAAAGAGATGGTGTGTGCCAATTTGATTTTCGTGGGTTTTCTCCAGGATTTGTCATAGCGTGAAAATCTGTTCTATGGTGGACTTTCCAGGTCGAAAGCCACACTGATAAGGTAAAATCAGTGTTTTTGTAATCGGCTTTAATCTTTCACACAGTACGCTTGAGAGAACCTTATATGCGATGGAAATAAAACTGCATTTACTACGCTTGTGTAAATATGCAACACTAAAAGTCCATTGTTTATATTTACTACACATATACAAAACTGAAGTCTAAGCTGACAGCTGATTATAAAAAAAATAAAGTCGCTAAAAACAAAGCTATGGAAAATAAGTAACTAAAAAACCAATCAAAGGGGGGAAACCCAAAAAGGGTCAGTGAGTAATCAGCTGTTAATTTTATGCTTTGCAACAAGTATCTCAAAAAAAAATCATTTTTTTAAAAAAGAAACGGTGCTGTGAAAAAAATGCGAAAGAAACAAATGCATTCCACATCAAGGTTAAAAGAACTAACCAAAAAAGATTCTTTGAAAAGATTGGCTAAGAAGTTATAAACTATATACAATTCGTAAGTCTTTCAAGATCAAGACGTCATCAATCCATCAAGTTGTTGCAAGGCCAAATTTTGATATTTTTCTGTTGTCAAAACACTTTCTTGATAAGCTGTGTTCGAATAAATAATATTTTAATAAATAAATATTTTAAGAAAAACGAAAATTATTTCATCCTGACCAAAACTGTAGCATATTTTTGTTGAAGTACAGAAGAACTTAATCTGTCAAATTGTTTTATGTTGTTTTCTTATTTTTCGGTTTTTTGATAAACTGCTTGTCTCTACTCTTACTGCTTGTCTACTACTACTTACTGTGTCAACTTTTTATGAACTTTTCTGAAATTTCCACTTTATCCATTTTCTTCATTATTTCGGCTTTTTATTTCTGTCCGTCCTTATGTTTGCTCTAACTGTGTTTAGTAGCTTAACGCTCTATTATTTGCTTAACATTTTGTTCTGGGTTTGTTTGCTTTCAGTTTTGATGTTAAAGATTTTCTTCACTCATTTTCGTGCGTTACATGCGAGAAAGTCGTACAAATGGAAAAAAAAACAAAACCTAAATTAGCTTTATACAACTTGATGTTCTATTAAATATCGAGTACTTTTTTTGTATCTGTAGCACATGCAAGGTACGTGACAGCCAACCGGAACAACCAAAAACAGCAGCGTCAGCATAGATATTCATATGCTATACATACGAGTCTAAGACGTTGGCTTGAAGAGGTCTGCTAATCCATGCTATACATGCTATACATGAACTAATCCAAGGCATTGTATATTATTTATGTTAGAGCTAAAAAGCATGGGATTAATTTTATGGGATACACTTTCTTGGCTTTAACTAAAATAACAAAAAAAAAAGAAGAAAGAAAATTTAAGTAAAACCAGCACGTTACATCTGTGAATATGCAAATTTTGCAGTAATTTATCTTACGTAAAATATAGACTATATCAAGTTTTTGCTGTTGCATAGTTTTTGTAAGAAATTGCAAAAATGAAAAAAAAAGGAACAATACATTTTATAATGAGTTTTTTCCCTCTTTGTTGATTTTAAATGTGATTCTAGCTCATTCTGCAGTTCTGTCATTTCTACACTTCATCACCATAGATTGAATTACTTTTATGCTTATATAAAGACGGCATAAATGACTTTTCTGATAGCTTTTTTAATGTTTATTTTTTTACTGAGCACGTTTTTTTAACTAAAGATAAAATATCGCCAAACCAAACGCACTGAGTGAAATAAGCCTGAATCATCAAAGTTAAAATCAAGTTTTTTTTTACGTTTCAAGACTTCTAATTTTTGTTTATTTCTGTCTCTTAATTCAATTTATGTTTGTTTTCTTTTTTATTTTCTTAGCATTTAAATTTTTTTTGTTTTAGGTGCTTAAACAGAAATAACTCTTTTATATAGCGCATAATTTTATTTAAATTTTTTATTTGTCTTTGATGAAGGTTTTTTCAAAGTTTTTTTTTAAGTTTTTTCACCTGTTCGTATTAATGGCAAAGATAATGACTTTGAAAACATATGCATGCTTTCATTATAATTTCAAATCGCTGATTTCGGTTTATTTATTTATATATATTTTTTTTTTTTTTGTATAACCAGCTGTGGATACTTTTTGGCTGCTTATGCAGGGAAAACTTTTACTTTCTTTACCGCCTCCTAATTCGGCTTGGAACACGTTAAGTTTTGAATTTTTTATTATTTCGATGATATTCGCTGGTGTCAGCATATTATTAATGAAAATATATTCCATATATTGAGCTAAACAAGAAACTAACAACAATAACCAAACATTTGTATTTCTATACAAAAATTTTCTATATAAACATATTGAAAATATATGCAAATTTTTGTTTAAACTCGTTGTATGTTAAATCCATAAAATTTATTCAAAGCAACCTCTTTCTCTGCATACAAATATCATGTTGCTAGTAGCTAGTCAATTATTAAGCGATTAAGCGTAAAATTCTATGAATACGATTAATTTTAAAAAGTTTGTTTTTAATTAAAGTCACTTAAGTGTTTGTCGGATTTTGGAATATTAAGATAGGGAGTAAAATTTTTGACTCTATGTAATGAGCTTTTACAACCAAAATTAATATTAAAATTGCCATATCTACTCAGTTTCTTCAATGACGCTCTAACTACCTGAGCAAAATGAAACATTTGAAATTTTAATGGAGATTAATAAAACACTTTAAAAAAAAAGGGACAAAACAAATTGTGTAGTTAAGCTATGGAGGGACTGAAGATTGCCCTAATTAGTCGTTTTTCAAATAATTAATTTCTGTTAGAAAAGTTAGGGCGAGAAATAAATTAGATTTTGTAAATATATCGCACACTAAATACAAAACAGTCACAACTCAAAATGTACAAATTTTTACTTTTTAATGTAAAACTATTCGTAGTGATAATATACTTTGACTGTAACACATCAAGTACATTTTGTAAACATGTTTTTTTCTCTATAGTTTAAGAAAAAAGTCTTATCTCATTACTTTGTATGAAATATTTCCTTCAAAAATAAAGTGGGTTTTTTTTCTATTTAGCGTGCGATATGTTCTTTTTATGAAATTAAGGTGCTATTTTACAGAAAGTTTATTAAATTGAAATCACTTCAAATATATTTAGGGAAATAGTAAAATTTGATTAAATTTTAGCAATTACTGGCTAAGTTATTCTTAATAGAAAAAGCAAATTTTTCATTTTTGAAAAACAATTGGAACATAAATAATATGTTCAAAATTCTTATTAGACCCTTTTTATACCCCAACGCATAGTGCGTAACGGGTATATTAACTTTGTCATTCCGTTTGTAACGCCAATAAGGAGGCGTGGCAGATATAGAAAAGTATACATCTTTGTGCCCTCTGTCTGTCCGTGCCCTGTCTGTGCCCTCTGTCTGCCCGTCTTTCCGTCTGTGATCTCGATTACAGCCATAATTTTAAAGTTATCGCAATGAAATTCAAAATACAAGCTCCTTTCTAAAAAATGGAGATCAAGTTCGATAATGAGCCGAATGAGTCGGATGAAAGCCACGCCTACCTCCCATACAAAGTGACTTTATTTTAACCGTAAAATCTCTTAAAAATTCACAAAAATTAATGCAATGCCTACAAATTTTGCACGTAAGCTTTGATCTTCAATGAAAAACGTGACTATGAAATTTGAACAAATCGGATGAAAACCACACCTACCTCCCATACAAACTGGCTTTATTTTAAACTTAAAAATCTGCAAAAATTAAAGAATTCTGTTGAAATTTCGCACATAAGTTTTGATATTTAACATAAACTCTATGATATTTGGCAAAATCGGATGAAAACCATGACTACCTTCCATGCAGAGTAACGTCATCAAAAAATAAAAACTTTCGTAAATACATAAAACTGAATGACATCGTGTCTGTTTGTACCCAAACTCTGCCCACATCGTTTATCCAACCCATCATATATTCTGCTATATAATGTGGAGTCTTTAGACTAAAAAAGTGGGTGTGGCATTTTACTTTTAATCCAACTTTTGTTACACCGTGGGTCTGACTTCAACCAAATTTTACACACATAATCCTTGGTAATTTCAGCAATTTTAAGTTTATAAAATTGGGCGGCACTTGACAGGGGGCTTGGCACTTTATTTTTTAACTAGCTCCATCTACACCGTTTGTCCGATTACCACCAAATTTCTGACTTCAACCAAATTTTGCAAATATATTTTTTGGAGTAATGAGCAGTGATCAATCTAAGAAAGTGAGTGGAATTAGACAGGGACGTGCCACTTTAACACTTTATAGCTTTTATCCAACTCCTTTCATATTTTCCATATTCTTTGGAATAATGAGCAGTGGGTTGTCTAGAAAATTGGTCGGAATTAAACGAGGGTTGTGACACTTTAATTTTAAACGAAAATATTTTTTACCATTGGTACGAATTTGCTCATACCAATCAAATTTTGCACATATATTGTTTAGCATAGTGAGAAGTTTACAAATTACACTATATGGTAGCTAAGGGTTAAATAGAATTAAGCGTATAATACAAATATTTTTGCAGATTATACATAAACATTTTATAGACGGCTAAAAACTTCGAATATACTTCAATACGGCCGCGGGGTTTTTACATCACCTCATTGAGACCTCATTGTACAATGCCCGTTCCAGTTTCCCAGTAGTAGTAGTAGATATTATCAAATAGTAACTGCATTCTGAGTTTCAGTGTTCTGTGATTCTTATATCTAAAGTTAAATCTGACATCGGAAACAAAAATTTGGCGTGGATGGGAGGAGCCACAACCCCTAGTCCAATGTCCGTCCCATTTTTCTAGTAGAAGGACATCACCAAGAAATAACTCTATTCTGAGTTTCAATGTTCTGTAACATTTACTTCGAGAGCTATTCTTTTTCGAAGATTTGGCTTATATGGGCGGAGCCACTCCTCGTTTTCCAATACCCATGCCAGTTTTCCGGTAGAAAAACCAGGCCAATTAGTAACTTTATACTGAGTTTCATTGTTATGCGACATTTATAGCCTTTTGTATTCCTAACGAAGCATTTTACGGACGATGGATATGCGAACGATGTTGAATTCAAACTGAAATATGCATTTCGAACGAAGCTTATCGTTAGCTCATTCGACAAGCTTTTGTTTGATATGTACACTTGATATGTTTGATACACAAGCAGTTGTCAAATGCGGCGCTGCCATATACAACACTAGGGAAGTTTTTTGTATTTTGTCTACATACTTCAAAGGCTTTAAATATGTTGCTTTTGTCCGGTTTGTGTATTCAATAAATATACTTTGAGCAATTAAGTGGTTTGCGGATTTGTTTTTCATTATTATTGTTTTTAGTGATTGTGATAGTGATATTACAGTTTTTATTTCTATTTTATGTATTTCAAGTGCTTCACAGCCTTTAGACACAACATTTATATATTTCATAATTTATTTACCTTTAGGTTCAGAATTTTCCATTTTTTAACCATTCTATTAACGACTGCAACCACAACGATAGCATAAAAGTGTTCGTTTGATTTTGACGTTCGGATTCGTGGTTTCAGTGATCGTTCGAAATACATACATATTGCAAATATGTAACTGTACTACGGCATCGTTCGCTGGCTGATCACCTGTTACCGTTGTTTGATTTTGTTCGAATTTAAAATTTCAAGAACACGAATGAACACCGTTTTGAACAAAACGATTGATCGGATAGGAATACAAAATGAAGCCATTAGTTTCAGAGATATTCGATATCAAAAATTTTAATTATATGGATTGTGTCACGCTCCCTTGTTTATCACGCTACCTTGTTTATCGAAGGCTTTATGCCGTGTTCATGGTACAATGAAAAGAAGGTAGCATCGCGGCTGATTGTACTTTCTTTCTCAGCTACCATTATTGTCAAAATCAATACAAATACTTTTCTGTCACTTGGCAAACTGAGTCCAACTGTGTCGCCACGTTGTGTTGTTTTTGCTTTTTCTCGACAGTTATGGTAGTCGGCTCTCAGCCGTGCAACTACCTTCATTTGTTCTACCATGTCCATGTTCAGCGTAGACACGAGAAATGCGTTGCGGTGCGTTTTACCCATTAAAGCCTGCCCATAGATCGTCTCGTACGATTTTGATGCAGTTTTGTAATATGTGCCCGGGGGACCATAGAAGTTGATGGAAAAATAAACAAATTTTACCTGAGCACATGGGTGAGATTGTAGGTGAGATTTCCAGGAATGTCAAAAAATCGCTGTCAGTATTTTTACTTCCATAGAAGACATCTTACGCTATCTGGAAAAGGTGCGCGTTTTCCGTTTTTTCCATTGCCCTATTTGTGGCAGCACTTTTCCTGCGCATTTTTCGACACAAAAAGACTCCAATATTCATCTGTGATGTTTTACCTGTCAAACTAAAGTTAAGCAGCGGAAAATTAGACTGTTTCATTTTTTTTATGACCCATTCTTTCTTTTTACTATAAAAAAAAAAATTAGCGCAATATCTCTCATCCAGCCCGCGCTAGAACTTTTTATGTGTCATCACTTTCTTGGGTATTTAAATATTATTAGGCAGAAATGAGTTAATGCGGGCAGATTACAAAATCAAACATATGTTGGTAAATGTAGACGTCCAACATAGGAACGATATTGCGATAAATGCTTGCGTTCTGACATCCTTGCATAGCACACATTGCTTAAAAATCAATCTTGTTTGAATTTGCCCACACTATCTTGCGGACCAGACTTAAAAGAAAATGGAAACTCTAGTTTATTTTTTCTATTTTCATTATTCTTAATCTCAATAAACTTTTTTCAAATAAAAAAATTTTACTTGTTGAAACCGAAGCCATTTTACACCGAAAAACAAAGTTTTTGTATCCTCCCGCATTAACGAATTATCGTGTTGTAATTGGACACGTTCCTCATATATTGCTAATAATTGCGGTGCATAAGAAAAACGCAATGCACGCAAAATCGTGCCAGTGTCTACGCTGGGCACGTCGTTAGACTTCGTACTGAGTTTCATTGGTGTGCGGCTAGTGCGGATAGTTCGAAAGTTATACCGAACATTTTGAATGTTGACAACATTTTGGCTGCCTATTCACTGTTACCAGTGGGACGGCATTTGTAAATTGAGGCGGAATACAAAATTCCGAGGCTGTACGACCTATAACTCCAAACCTATTCGATATCGCAAATTGCGTTTCTATGGTAGGTGGTACGCCCCCTTATCCAACGTCAGTCCCATTGGTTTGATCGGTACCAAACATCACAGGAACTCACCCAATACTTTTCTACAACTTTCTGGAAATTTCATAAAAACTGGTTTAGCCTTTCGGAGGTTATACCTGACACACACCAGGTTGTATGTATAACCATTTTTATCTATTTAGGTAGATTATACTCAACAAATATCTTGATAGCAACTCTTTCATTGGTCGGTTGATAGCAACTCCTTTTATTGAATGCTTTAAAGATATTTTCCTTTGAACAAATTTTGGAAGCACTTCTGAAGAAGGCCATTTTGGGTATGAAAGTGGAAGAGGTGGAATTCATACTTTCCCTTCAACTTTATCTTCTTTTGGAATCTTCTTAATAATAAAATGATTAATTTTTTGCTGAAATCGTATCAGCTGTTCTCGTCTTGTGTTTTTTTGAAATAAGGTGAGCGCAATTGAGATCGGGCAATGCGTTAAAAAGATATGGTTCAAAGAACAGAAAAAGAACCGTTTTTCACATGTTTGCTTTTATTTCCAAAACTTGACTTGATAGAAACAAACGGCCTACGGATTTGAATTCAGCATGCAAAAATGCTTACAAAACCACTTTCGTCTTCTCTGGTCCAACAATTGACCCTTATATGTAAGCTTGTGTTATTGATCCACTTCATACTTACTGCGGCACATATAATTTTAAAAAAAAATTGTTATTTTCATACACTCGGTAGTAGATGAGATCAAAACTAAAATTTATATAAATTAAGAATATCCTAATATCAGCTGATTATGCGTATATGGGCAAATCCCAAAAAAGGTCAACCACAGGCGAAAAATAATAAGTTATTAAAAACTTATAATTTTAGAATATTATCTTGAAGAAACATTTAAATTTTATTTATTGAAGCAATTTATACATTAAATCATTTACTATGGTGATCAAAACCCCCTCAGTGTTTCACAAATGTAGTTTTTCTTTTTAGTAAATGCTTAGTAAATGTTGCGTAGATGTTTTTATTTTATTAAAAATGGGAATTATTTGCTAAAGATTATAATGAAATGATTGAGGCAAGGAAAGAGCAACATATTAAATTTGTTTCTAAATTACTTAATTACGCAATACATCCAAATGGAAAAATCTGAAACGACCGACACGAAACGTCCGAACAAATTAAATAATTAACTGTGACCTCACTATGCCCTTAATAAAGACGGCGTATATCTTTTCTGAAATTTATTGAATTAATAAAAAATATTGTCTTCTGACTATTTTATACTACTGATAAATTCGCAGATCTAGGCATAGTATGGACTTAGTCTCAAAATGACTTCCGTTTTGTGAAACGTCCGAACGCATGCTTAAAATAAAAATTTTGCTATAAAATTCAGTTGAATAAAACTGACTTTTTTTTTATTATACCAATAGATAGCTTTTCGATAATATATACCTATCCTAAATACATCTCTGAATCGTATGAACAATTATCAAAAGAAGCGTCTGAATGAAACGTCCGACACTCTGGGATTTGCCCATACATCAACAACATGAAGATGTCGTCAGAATGCAAAAAATTTCATATAATCAATATTCGGCTAATAATAACCTAATAAGCATTGCTAATATATGTATTGCTATTGTATAGTTTCTGTCATCTTTGAGGACATTTGAGAGCAGAAAGATATTATCAGAAAAGGACGAAATTTTGTGTTGCTATGCTTAAGTTTTGCTTAATCTCCATACAAATTTAACAAACAGTTTTTTCCGTGTGGGTAAAGTATGATGGGTAATGAATGCATGATGAATATTCCTTTGGGTAAGTTATAGCAAAAATTTTGATTTGTTGCTCATTCTCCTGTAAAATGAGATTTTGTTGCATTAAAGTTTTAATGAGAATGAAGTACTTAAGACGTTGTTTTGGGATATTTAAGCATACTATAGAAGATGAAATTTGTATATGTTAGCTCATGGACATATCCTTACTTTAAATTTCTCCCTTAAAAGATTCAACGGCATATTCATTTTTCATCTTCATTAATCAAGAAGTCGTCAAACTCTCAAGTGATGAGTAACCTATTGAACCACTTAAATATTTAAATATTTTGTGGTTTGAGTTCAACTTCTAATCTGCATGGCGTGACACATTTTTAAAAAGTTGGAATTTGACAATTTATTCAACTTTTTTATAAATGCATTTTATTTCTACAGTACACGAAAATTTAATGCAAATTCTCTATTCACCGCTAACACATCCATTGAAAAAATTTAGCGAAAAGTTGTGGAAAAATCCCGTTGCACGCAACTTGGCAGTACGTAATTTTTACTATTTTTTACTGAAAATGCCAAGAAAGTGCAACGGGAAAAGAAACACCAATGACGCTATACACCATCCATCCATCCATTCATCCATCCATTTATTCAACCAAACAGCCAACCGATTTTGTGCTTAAGCTAGCAAAGCATGCCAACACGTCATAAGAGTGCCCGCTGCACGCCGAGGAGGATGAATTGTGACTGGTTAAGTGCATGCTAAGAGTACGACAAGCCAAAGCCGCTAAGCGACATCGTTGTAAATAGCATGAAAGCCGAATGAATGTTTGAATGAACATGTTGCCAAATCGGGATATGCTCGTCGTAAATAGGTCAACCTTAACGGTAAGATGCAATCGGATAAGAATTGAATTTGCACTGGCACAGGCTATGCGTCCAAAGTAATGCTGTGCAAATATTAGCATAGGACAAATAAGGAGATGGACGTAAGAAGGAACGGGTAATGCTGGGCACGGACGTACTTGAGGCACTGCAGCAGAACATTAAGCACACACACACTCTCACGTGATGTATGTGTTCGTGTTCGGTGTTTGTTCGACAGGATTTGGGGTTAAAATTGTTTAGGCCGGAAATGAGTTGGAAATGTAATACAATTTTTATGGCACAACCGCACGTACCGAATTGGGGCTGGGCTGAGCAGAGCTGGATGACTGAGTTGCGGGTTCTTCGCTAAAATATGCTGGTTGTGGTCTGCCTGCTGCAGATGCGGATGTGACATGCTTCTGCCAATTGAATAACAACCTACTTCCGACAAGATTTGTTTACAAACAACGTTTGATTGGCACTTAAGGCAAAATAAGAATAGCGGCCTTTCTTTTTTTTTCCCATAAAATCATTTATCATACAATACAACTATAAACATAGATACATACATGCATAGTAAATATGTATAAATGTATTTTATATAATGAAAAATGTTGCTACTACATTTTCAGAGTATTTAATTAGTTCATATTAAGACTGTTTTTTTTTTGCCTTGGAAAATTGCTCCGAGCACTCAACCTTCAATTCCCCAGCTGCCTGTAGTTAATGGAGGATTTAATTGCTTTGCTTCTTGTTTTGAAAATAGCTGTAAAGCTCTTTTGAGTAGCTGTAAATTTGTGTTACAATTCACTTTTTTTTATCAAGCTTTACTGCATAATTCTCTACCTCCTTCACTTTTTGCCGTTTTCCAACACTTTCATACTTCGTGTGCGACTTATTTACAGCCTCTGACGACAATCATTCATCATCCTTCGAGCGTCTTTTATTCATCACGCTGCAGCCCACTTGTCCATGTAGCACTTGAGCTCTCATACACACACTCACTCACTACATTCATGACACCTACACATATTATGTTGCAGTACGCTGCAAATTACCTCACAGCAGCACATCAACCAGCAACATCTACAATTTGTGCGTTTCCTTTTTGTCCTTGCGTTCGTTCGTTGCTAGTTGTGTGAATTCCGGATGTGGATTGTTTGTGTTTGAATGTGTGCATGTGTGTGTGTGTCTGTGCGTGTGTGCATTTATGAACCTTCATCTTGAAAGGTCAATTGTTGTTCTATTGAATTGGCAGCCGGATTTATAAAGCATTCTTTTGTCACGTCTTGCGCGTTAAGGGAATAATAAGAACAAAAATGTATCCTCTTCTGGTTACATTTAGAAATCGATTACTTTTTATTAATGTGCAAATTTAGCATACTTAAAATATATTTAGTGCACACAGATGTGCATATATAACGTTTATGTCTGTGGATCGATATCCATGATAAAAGATTATCATTCTATACTATGCATGGTGTCGGTTATATCTGAATGATTATTTGTATGGAGCCACATTTCACCATTAATTAAATCAAAATATTGTTGTTGTGTATGGTCATCACTTCATTGCAGACAATGCAACAATAGTTTGGAAAATAATTTTTTAGTTTGGGGTAGGAACTTGTATTATAAAATTAATGAAGGGAAACATACATACTCAATGAAAAATACAACCCAGAAGATATGGTCTTGTGATTTGGCCATCGCCGGGTACCGAATTGAATATCTTCTTCACAATAACGCTCAACATGACCAAGCTAGCAAAACAGCTCGATTTTTATGCGCAAAAGGTTCCATCGTATTCGGAATTTGCCATTGACGCGATCTATTCGTTGATCTTGCGAAGTATCGTTCTCTCGAAGGTTCCTAAAGTCCTGAAGTCCCAAATCTGCATATCATAAGACGGGCATGATTGGTGACTTATAGATCGTAACTTTTGTTCCTCCAGTGTGGGTTCTGGACAAGGAGGTGTTGTCAACAGTAACATATTTTCCAAAACGCTGTCACTGCTTTGTTTGTTAAGACAAGGTATTTCATATTATCTGGATTCACTGCAAGACCAATTCGACTCGACACTTTCTTACATCTGGAAAGTGCTGCTCTGACTTTGCGCGTATCATGGCTTATTATAGGCACCACGTATTATTACAAATAATATAATTCAAATTCACACATAAATTATGAGTGGGATTAGACAAAAATTAGTGGCACTATGAACCCCAAGACCTAAAACTTGATACGTAGGGTGCCTTTTATATTTCGGGACTTGGCAACCCTGGTGTTGCAATCTGTCAACTGAAAGCTCTATCGCAAAGTTTGACATTTGTTGGCTTATACGTACTCAGAACGTTTTGACATACGAGCGCTTTTTGTGTTGTTTATAGTAACTTAAAAGATTCATCTCGGTCTAAAAATGGAATTAAATCGTGAACATTTTCGTGCGATTATTTTTTACAACTTTCGACGTGAATTAACACAGCAACAGTGCATGGATGAACTTAATTCAATTTTTGGCGATGAAGCTCCATCAAGGACCAGTGTTTATCGATGGTATGGTGAATTCAATCGTGGTTCACTCCAAGACGAATTTCGTGAAGGTCGTCCGAAATCAGCTGTTGTTCCGAAAACCATTGATGCTGTGCGCGAACTGATATTGCAAGATCGTCATGTTACCTATCGTGAGATTGAGGCAACCTTAGGCATAAGTGGGACCAGCATACATTCAATATTGCATAAACATTTGACTGTCAAAAAAATTTGTTCGCGTTGGATCCCACACAATTTGTCAATCGCTCAAAAAAAGGCTCGTGTCGATTGGTCGAAGGAAATGCTCAAAAAATACGATCGCGGTGCTTCGAAACACGTCTATGACATCGTGACAGGTGAAGAATCGTGGATTTACGCGTATGAGCCCGAAAGTAAACAGCAGTCGACTGTATGGGTGTTTCAAGATGAGCCAAATCCAACAAAAGTTGTTCGCGCACGAAGCACTTCCAAGGAAATGGTCGCCTGTTTTTTCGGAAAATATGGACATGTCGCAACCGTACCACTAGAACAACGCAGAACAGTCCACTCTGAGTGGTACACAACCATTTGTTTGCCAGTTGTCTTCCAAGAAATCAGGAAAACCAACCGCCGAAGACGGATCACTCTTCACCACGACAATGCGAGCTCTCACACATCGGCTCAAACAACTGCATTTTTGAGCACCCAAAACATCGATTTGATGGGTCATCCGCCGTATATCCTGACTTGGCACCGAATGACTTCTTTTTATTCCCAACCGTGAAGAATAAACTGAATAAATAAAAAAATAACTTATGGGCCATTCCACGTAAAAGAGGACGACGCGGCGGTCGTGGCAAATGGGAATGTGGTTGCGGTGCAAATGCTGGACGTAGCAGCCAAGGTGCTACTACCAACACAGCGCACAGAGGTTCAAAATGCAGCCTTAGCTGGACAAAAGTCAAAAAATTCGTTGCTCCAAAAACAAAAAATTTGCACATCATTTTATTGCAAATTAATTGGAGTTTATTTTACCAAATTTTTTTTTCAACCCAAATAAAATCAAAGGATATGTAGGCCGCGAAAGTGGGTGTTATAAAGTGGAAGGAAGTTGAAAACTATGTAAGCGAAATTACGGTGTTATTGTAAAATACAAGTTTTTAAAAGATTGATGTGAAACACTTTAAAATAAAACAACGATTCTCTTGCTCGATGATTCTAGAATATTTGTACATACAAAATACAGAGCGTCAAAAAATTTGAAGTACACTGAAATTTTTTTAAAACTGTCTAAGAAACGAAAAAAAAAATTTTTTAAAAACATTAAATTAAGAGTTTATAAGCTTTCTTTTAGTGCACTTTTTTGAGTTATAAAGCCGCGTTGATAGTTAGAACTATCTAGTTCTATCTGATAGATAGAACTAACAAGCATCATTAGACACACGAGATAAGGATAGATTTGATATTTTAATGGTTTTTTGTAATAAAATCACTTTTAAATTCAAAAATAACATAAAGTAAAATAAAAAACACACGTTAATATTCACACCAGTAAATTTTATTACATTTCATCACCAAAAAGAAGAGAAAAAAAAAACTTTCTTTGCCCGCCGTACGGAATCGAACCTGGAACTTTTGGTGGCAGTCCTTTGCTCTACCAACTGATCCAAGCAGCCTTGCTGCTGTTTGCTCACATAACTTCAGCTACGTTAATTCACCTAAGCAATTTATTGTTTAATACATTGCTTTGAAAGCACATCATTCGATACCTTGCCAAAAAAAAATATTTAATTCACATATGTTAACAGATGCTGTATTAACAGATGCAGTATGTCGCAGTATTCTGTTGTTAGCTGCAGCATAGCTTCAGTTGCAATTAATATTGAATAAATCACTCAGCGTAACGAAGGAGTTTGGCGCAATGCGTAGCGTAGTGTCTTCATACACAGTGGTGTCGGGTTGGTGTGGGTTCGAATCTCAACGTCATGCGAAGGTAAAATTTTTGTATTTGATATTTGATTTAATTTAATTTAATTTAATGTTCTTGTTATAATATACGCCAAGCAGCAAGAAAAGCCGAGCATTCATTAATTTCTAAGAAAGTCAACAAGTCAACAAGTAAAACTTAGGCGTTTTGATAAAGTTTTTGGGTGGCTGAAAACTGCAAAAGCTATCATATAAATTATACTAGGGGTTTTTTTAATTTAACATAAGCTTTTTTCTCGGTGTAGATGGGTGGGATTTTTCAGTGTTCCAGTAGTCACATTCATTCAAATAATATTTCCACGAAACAAAGAAACTGTTTGAATTTTTTTAGTGGAATATTATACTAAAGTTATTTATCTCTGTTTTAAAAAATATTTCACTGATCTAAAAATTAAGATGACATTATTATAACTCTAGTTGATCAAATTCTTTAGTCGAATGTCCCAGTAGTCACAATCGAATGTCCCTTATGCAAAAAATAAATTAATTTTACATTCATATACTTTAAAGCATTATTAAAGCTTTAATAGCATTATTAATAACATAAAATATATATCGTTAGAAAGTGGAGGTTTGATACAGCATTTGGTTGTAATCTGTTTATTATTTTTATTTAAAAAAAGTTCAGACAAATTGGTCAATTCGATCAAATGTTATAGCAACCAATGCGTAATAAATTTTTTTTAAAAAACCTCGAAAACTATATATGTAGTAATTTTAGAAACGCTTACGTTGATTTTTAAA
The DNA here is from genome assembly GCA_914767935.1 of Coremacera marginata. Classification (NCBI taxonomy): domain Eukaryota; kingdom Metazoa; phylum Arthropoda; class Insecta; order Diptera; family Sciomyzidae; genus Coremacera; species Coremacera marginata. Next base: position 140,073,733 of record OU612045.1, read on the forward strand.
AAGATGTGATTTTTAGAAATAACAGACTAAAATACATAAGAAAAAGTTATCAAACCTCTTGAAGTAGAACTACTGTTAAGCAGTGTAATCAGACGATATCTTCAGGAAAGGCATTTTAGTTAACAAACGTTTAAACTGGCGCTAAAAATCATCAAAGAATATATAACATAAGAGTGCTTATAATAAAAAAAAAATGTCCCAGATTGGAAATAAAACGCACATTAGTGAATAGATATCACTTCTATTATCATGAGAAAAAAGTGGCTGTCTGCGTAGTAGATCATTAAGGCCCATTATTATAATTTAAGTTATTAACGAATTTTCTTATTTGTCCCAGATACATTAACATGCTTATGACATATTTTTTGATAGTGATAATTTGTCCTCATTTATGAAATACCACAAAGCAAGTTTCAACAATACATCATTAAATTAACTCTAATAACTGATTGCTATACTTAGCAAAGGTTTTGTTATCGAATTTATTGTAACAAACAACAAGACAAAGCTTTATTCTGAGACAGACGTGTAGCTACCGCAGATTCATAAATTATACTCTTATTATAGTAACATATGCTGAGACAAATGATGCATCAAACTGAGCTAATCAAAAGAAATTTCATCAAAGATGCTCATAAAAAATCGATAAAGTTCTATAAATAAATCAACGAAATTATGAAAGATAGCAATCAAAGCAAGAAAATATAACAACAATCACAGATATCGGACTGCTTTTGAGTTGTGTTCATAACTAATGCTTAGCTGGAGCCTTTAAGAAACATTGAATGAAAACATCACAAAAACAGCAATATTTCGTATTTTATCTACAGCAGGATATAGGATGCAGGATGAATACGAAACAATATAAAGGATTTCCACTACACTATAAAATAAATTCATACAGTACAAAGAAATTCAAATCTAAATAGAAAGAGAAAAAACACGTTCCACCAAAAATAACATGTTGACCAATCGGAGAAACCAGAGCAACCCGAACCAGCCGCAACAACCATGAAAGAAAGTAAAGTTAAGGCCGTTGGCTTAAGTAATGGTGTGAAAGTTGGTATGCTTCCAACAAAAAAAGAAAAAAAAAAAACAATGGTAAATTTTAAACTTGGACACAGTATGAGTGAACATGAGTTACTGCAAAAGTTGGTTAAATTGGAGCGGACACCGTGGGAACTGGCTCAAAAAAGGGCCCACACAATGATTATTATGAGAATGAAGGCGCTGTGAAGTGCAGCGCCAGAGCAAAAACACTGACCAATGGATGTTCAAATTACAACCATTGTATGCTGATGAAAAATGTGTCGCACGGGTCGGTCGTTCGGCCACTAGTGTGACTTATGCTGGTTATGACGGTACGTAACGTTGCTGCTGCTGCTGCTGTCGAGGCCAAATGGAACCAGCTGCAACTGTGGCAACTCACTGCGCCACAAATCGTCAGCTTAACTTTTTGGCTGTAGTCCAGCAGGCTGTTTCTTGTTGTTTTTATAGTTGTTGTTGTTGATATTCTTCATTTTAATTTTTTTGCATGCAACACAAAGCACAATTTTACTTTAGTTTTGGTTGCAAATTTTAGTAAATTGGTAGCACGCAATGAAGGTAGGAGTACCCGCTTGTACCCGGTGACACTTTGAGTTAGATGAAAAACAAACAAAATCTACTGCTTAAGTGCATGAAAAGTTGCTAGTTTCTGGTTGGCAGCCAACAAAATGCAGTTATTGTCAATTATTAAATAAATTTTCGAGTCAGTCAAGCCTTGCGTAACCCTGCAGATACTGATTGTCTTGAAACTTTAAGATATACAAAACGTTAATTGTTAGTGCAGTATAGTTCGGAAATCTAAAATATGAAATCAAATAAATGATTGCTTCTCTTGTACATAATAAAGGGTGATTTTTTAAGAGCTTGATAACTTTTTTTTTAAAAAAAACGCATAAAATTTGCAAAATCTCATCGGTTCTTTATTTGAAACGTTAGATTGGTCCATGACATTTACTTTTTGAAGATAATTTCATTTAAATGTTGACCGCGTCTGCGTCTTAGGTGGTCCATTCGGAAAGTCCAATTTTGGGCAACTTTTTCGAGCATTTCGGCCGGAATAGCCCGAATTTCTTCGGAAATGTTGTCTTCCAAAGCTGGAATAGTTGCTGGCTTATTTCTGTAGACTTTAGACTTGACGTAGCCCCACAAAAAATAGTCTAAAGGCGTCAAATCTCATGATCTTGGTGGCCAACTTACCGGTCCATTTCTTGAGATTAATTGTTCTCCGAAGTTTTCCCTCAAAATGGCCAACTTTTTGTTGCCAAAAATGGAAGAACTGAACTTGGTTGACATGTGGTTTCAACAAGATGGCGCTACATGCCACACAGCTCGCGATTCTATGGCCATTTTGAGGGAAAACTTCGGAGAACAATTAATCTCAAGAAATGGACCGGTAAGTTGGCCACCAAGATCATGCGATTTGACGCCTTTAGACTATTTTTTGTGGGGCTACGTCAAGTCTAAAGTCTACAGGAAGACAGAAATAAGCCAGCAACTATTCCAGCTTTGGAAGACAACATTTCCGAAGAAATTCGGGCTATTCCGGCCGAAATGCTCGAAAAAGTTGCCCAAAATTGGACTTTCCGAATGGACCACCTAAGACGCAGCCGCGGTCAACATTTAAATGAAATTATCTTCAAAAAGTAAATGTCATGGACCAATCTAACGTTTCAAATAAAGAACCGATGAGATTTTGCAAATTTTATGCGTTTTTTTTAAAAAAAAGTTATCAAGCTCTTAAAAAATCACCCTTTATAATGGGCATTTTTGTAAAAATTTGGTTTTTGCCAATAGTACAAGCTGGAGTGAATTCCTATTGTTTCTGCAAAAAAAAAATTTTGTAGTAATAATTTTGTCGTAATAAAACAAATGGTTTTTGACACAAGAATTTGTAAGTAGCAGTAAAAAAAAGGTTAGGGGAATTTTTTAGTTAAATCGTTTTAAATCAAACAAAAGAGAGATTTGAGATTTGTTAAATCTTTTTAACAAATTAATTTAAACAAAATTTTTTATTTTTTGCTATACTTTTTTGAGAAGTGGTTCTAATTAAGAGTTTTCGTCTTTTAAAAAGATAATTGAGAAAGTTAAGACACAAAGTTAAAAATTTTCCTAGCAAAATTTTACTAATTCAACTAAATTCGTATAAGTTCAAACAATTAATGTTTAGATTTTTTAATAAAATTATGTTGAAAACTTTTAAATTAATAAAATCAAAATTAAGGGGAGGTTCTCATCTAGAAGTTGAAAAACACGGTGATGTTCTTGATTTTTTTGAATTGAAAACTTCTTTAGGCGCAATGAGCACATTTTAGTAGAGAGCAAAACTATAGATTTTGGCGATATCATCACGATGTTAGCAAGATCATCACGCTGTTAGCGATATCGTCACGCTTTTAGCTGTTCATTTCTGTTGCATCGTACAGAATTGCTTATGTCATGGTTTTCAAACGTAGCAAGCCAGGCAAACAGGCTTGGTGAGCTTTTTTTTACTACCGAGGCGATAACTCACTGATAACCGTATCAGTTATCGATTACCGAAGCGATTACCGAACCAATTAGCGATTACCGAAGCTATTACCAACAAATTACCGAACCAATTACCGATTACGTGGCGGCCGTGGCGTAGTGGGTAGAGTGTGTGACTCTTACGCCAGAGAATCCAAATTCGAATCCTCCATCTGACACAGAGAATTTCTTCAATTGAATTCATTTTTCTGTTCGTCCGTCACCTCTCTGCAGGCAATGGCAAACCTCAGGGAGTAAAAACTGCCATGAAAAGCTTCTTGAGAACATAAGCCGTTCCGAGTCGGCGTAAAACATGTAGGTCCAGTTCTCGATCATTTGTGTGCGAACATTTCACATCACACACAACACAATTGATCATAAGAAGCTCGGTAAAAGCCCTTTCAAGGGCTGAGATGGCCATTTCGTTTTTTTTTTAATTACCGATAATTACCGTAACGATTACCAACCGATTACCGAGCCAATTATCGATTACCCAACCAAAGTAATTGAATAACAAATATATCTTAATACATAAAAGGCAAGCATGCTGCTGCTCACATAATATCGCTCAAACTTCAATTATTTTTTGCCATTATTGCAGTGCTTTTCCAACGTAACTTGTCCTGACAAATGTTCAGCTTGAAAGTATGCAAAGAAAATTAATTCGATACTTATCAGTGACAGAGCAGCATGCTAACCTTTTATGTATGTGCATACTTTCAGGCCTAACATTTTTCAGTACAGTATATGTTGCAAAACGACTGTAATAATGGCAAAAAATAATTACAGTTTGAGCGTAAATGCTTCGATCCCGTCGTAGGACGGGCTTTTATACTAGTTATATACGAACATTAAAAAATTGCTAATAAATAGTTAAAAAAGTAGAACGTCTGATTTGCCGACTCTAGCTACTTCGGAAATTTATAACAGCTGTGCTATTTCATAGTTTTAAGTTTTCAATTCGGTCGGCAGCCCCCCCACTGCCAACTTTTTTTTCAGAGAAGGCAGAAAATGAACACCTTAAGTTTCTTGGCAGTTATTTGCTGATTCTTAAAGTATAGAAAACTATTTGTTTTGATAAACAAAAGTGTAATGTGAAGTGTCAATACGCAGTCACACAACACGTTGAAAAAAAGGTATCGAAACGATCTCCATCGCACAGCGCGTTCATGTCATCATCACAAAAAAACCATAAATTTTATAAATTATATTATATATATTGGAGTTTATACTTATAATAGCAATAGTTGAAAATTTATAAAATTGCGTACGTGAATTTTTAGAGCCGTTTTTCACACTTTTCGCCCTTTAAAGTGCTCTTTTCGCCATTTTTTTTTTAAAAAAAGGCCGGCTAACATTGTCTGAATTTAGGTATAGGATCGAATAATTTATAATTAATAATTTTAGAAATTTAAAAAAAAACCGTCAATTCATAAAGCACTTTTTGAGATATCGTGCAGACCAGTTTAGAAAACATGATGTTTCAGAAAACGCGTTTTAAGATTTGATTAACGATTTTTTCAAGTTATTAGCTTTCGGTTACTTCAGCGCTACAGCGCATCTAGCGTCATCTGGTGGTGCTTGAGGTAACTATTCTGACCTAAGACTGGTAGATAGTGGATTTCAAAAAGTTTGATGTGAGATACTCATTACCGAACAAACTAATTTTTATTAATTTTCGTGAAAAAGATGAGTTCCTTTCTTATGCGATTACTTTTTTATGCAATCGTGATCTGCCAAACAGCTTTGATAACATATGCTACACATAATGAGCTATCAAAAAATGGAAAAACAACTAAATTGTGAAAAATTTATTTTTTTTTTTTAATTAGTACACCAGTTGAAAGCATGAATCAAGAATATAAATGTGAGGGACATTTCACATAAAGAGAAAAAATAAAAAATTGTATCCTTCAGATTTTGTTTTCTTTCGCAATCTCAATCCTATATTAGTCCCTAGCTTGTGTAAAATATTTTGGCCTATGCGATGCCACGTTTGGGTTTCGTAAAATTGTAAAGAGAAGAAATATGTCTTTGTCGAAAACTATTTCGTGAGTTCAAACTATGTACAAAAGAAAACATTTTGAATAAATATAAATGATTTTTTAAACTTCCATGTATTTTAAATTTTTCGAAATAGTTCTAGAAAATTTTTTGAAAAAATCATCCATTTTCCAAAAAATAAATCAAGTTTAAGTTTTATGTGATTTTACAAAACCCGTATTTGGAAAATAAGTTTCGCACAGAGTTACTATACAACACATAAACTTGAGAGTTATAGGGTAAAATTGCCTTTAATAAAAAACATGACATTTCTTAAAAACGATTTTGCAGCTAAAAAAATTAATTTATTAAAAGAATTGCCGTTTTGCCGATCAGAGTTCATATAAATTTTTCCTTTCTCTCTGCAAGAGCTGTACATAGACTTTGAAAAAAACCTCGTAAGCAATGAGTTCTAGATGGAGGGGCAAGACATCAAGCGTATTTATCCTGATGCAACCGCGTATATACTGCAGAGCACTAGTGAGCATCCTGACTGATTACTGCATAGCGGCAGCTAACGGGAAGAAGATAGGCATCACCACGGATGTCAACTTCAGGAAGTGTAAATGGATTGCTGAGATCCTGCAATGCCTATTAGTGACTGTTCTTAAATTACGTCACATGTTTTTTGCCAATTTTTGACCTCCTTCCCCTCCCCTATGACACACTTTGTCACAAAGTCTTAAGCCCCGCTCCCCTCCAATGCTACGTCATACTTTTTTAAATTTTTTGAGTTTTTTTTTTTAAATATTGCTGTTTGTTATGAAAAAAGCATAGAACACGTTATATTTATTATAAGTTTTCTTATTATGGAAATAACATGGAAATTTCACGTTGCTCTATTGTGTTTAGCCAACAATTTTATGAAAAATTTGACGATGTGAACAGAGATAAACACAAATTAAAGCTTTTCTGACGTTAACAAGAACACCAACGTTATACATTATAACTTGGATATGAGACATTTGTGTAAATTGTTATGTTTGCTTTAGTTTTCTAATTACTCTTTGATGTTCACTTTGAACGTGAAGTTATAGCAGCTTTTTTCGATGACTGCTTTAGAGCAAGAATTCACACTTATGTTCAGCAAAAAAACTGTTTTTTTGATGCTGCTTTAGTTGTGTTGCGGAGAATTATATCACCGTGTCATTTTATACCTTGTTACCTTACTAATTTGTGTCCCTGTAAAACTTTAATCTTGTACAATTTGAAGTGTCAAAAACACCTTGTGGTTTTGTTCCCTCAATTCGGCCATTTTAATACATCAAAGCCGAACTGAAGGAACACACAATAGTGTATGTAATCGAAAAATATCTGATTAATTCTATATATTACATTTTTTATATTTTATCAATTTTAATAGGAAATAAAACTCTGTAAATTAAAACGCAGTGTTCTTATTTATACGCCTTCAGTCGGTAACAAGTTGTTAAAGGTGTTTGAAATGCCTTTTATACGTTTGCTCCATTTAAACATAATTTTAGTTCTTTTTTTTTGGTTTCTGATCCGTTAGTTCTATTAGGTGCGTTTTTTTATTGTTAAAATCAATACTTACAATAAAATTATATTTTAATAAAATTTTAAATTTTGAAACTAAATTAAAAAGTTTTTGTCACGTAACGCACGACCTACCCCCTCCCCACAGGTCTCACTTCGTCTCAAATGCTGAACTTTCCCCCCCACCCCTAAAAGTGTGACGTATTTTATGAACAGCCTCTTATGCACATGCCCTGCCCTACTTAGATCGAGCCTTAAATACTTAGGCTCACCAACGTTTCCGTTCCCTCTCTTCTTTCCCTCCTAAGATTTACGAAATCAACGCAAATATTTGCGGACTTCTGCTTGTTCCTACAGACTCCTTGTAACCGGCACCACTAAGGACCAGGAAGGTCAATGTGAGATTCCGCTAGTAGGCGGCCAGATTAACCTAACCTTCGATTGTACTTCACGTCTTTAAAAAAAAAAAAATATATATCAATTAACTATTTTAATGATGGTAGTTTGAAAGAATTCTTTATTTTTGTTCAACTTCTATTTGCGTTTCAATTTCCTTGCAAAAGCAGCTCAATTATTATTCTAGGGAAAAACAAGCTTTCTTGTATTGGCGTAGGTACAAGAACTAGGGAGAATCGAAAAAAATTAATTTTCAGACGAACACACATCGACGTCTAGTCTAAAATAATTATAGTAAAGTGTATAGAAACTGAATATCTACACACCGGTAGTTATCGTTGCGACTTATTTAAAGTTCAATGACCATAATGCTGACATCACTTAGTGCTCTTGAATGTAACATCTTAAAGCTGAGTCCTTGAGTCCTTAGATAAGTTCAGGTTGTTGATTTTTTTTTGTGTGCATAGGAAATGCTTCTTAAAATCTAAACTTACCTAATAAGCATTTTTCCCCCCTATTGAGTTAATATAGTTGTGAGCGCGGCTGAAAGCGAACACGAATTGCTGCTGTTTCAGACGCCTCTATGTTGTACTTTTTTAAAAGCATAGTTAGCAAAGTTAAAAACAGCACATTCGTATTGGCTTTAACCCTATTATGCAGTATTTTTTTTTCAAGAAACATGAATTACTTTATAACATCAGAAAAAAAATCCATGCACAGTTTCACAATAAAATCTAAAAATATACTTTTTTCAATGGAAACTATGTTGCGCAGGGCAAAAAAAGCTATTTAAGCTCCAAGCTCCACCGATGACCCTTTAGATAAAAAAAAACAATTTAGTATCCATAGCAATGGAGAATTTATCTGAAATATTGTTAAATAACTTGAATTAAGAAATTTTCCATGGACGATAAAGAGGATAAAAAAAATGCATATAATCATTAAGGCGAATTTCATTAGTGTGTGTCAGAGTGAGCACTGACTGGTATACCCAAATGAAAAAAAAGTGAATCATGGAAAATAAGACAAAAACTGTCATTTTCCAACCCCACAAAAAAAGTTGAAAATAGATTTTCGTTGAAAATTACATAAATGCATTGGCGAACATAAATTAATACAAAATTATATAAATATGAAATGTACAAAATCAGGAACCTAATTCTCGATAAAAATTAACCAAAACATAAATATACACAGATAAAAATAAACTGTAAGAATTGATAAAAATAAAACATGATTTATTACTGTTTTATTTGACAACTGTGCGCCTGTAATAACAAACTGTAATATTTCTAATGTGTTAACTCCTATACCTAAAACTACTAAATGTATACCTAACATTTACGATGGCAAGCCTTAAAACCCCTTTTTTTCTCATTTTTTGTTATCGTGATGAGAATGAGTTTTAAATGAGAGTGATTTAAATGAGAAATTTGTAATGCGTTATTAAACTAAGTCAATCGTACTTCCACAGAGCCAATGCTCACGTTAAAAAATTGGATTGTCTGCAATGTATTCACCTCTTTGCGAGTTCTAGATTTAATTCTATCATACAGATAATACAAATAATCATCTGAACATTTTCTATAATAAACTCTGCTTGGTGTTTATGTAAAAACTTAATGATGGTAATTTTATCATCTTTCAAGAATCATTTCCAAAAAACAAAAGACTTTATCAATGTCATCCAACAACAATAGAGCTCAATGATGAATACCCTCGGTCATACAGTGATATATTTTCATGATCTCCAGAAAGAATATACAATTTTAAGAATTTATCTAATCGACCTGTTTCCGCTCAAGGCTGAACAATTACGTTTCCAAGCATGGGGAAGCTTGAGGAAAATTCCCATCCTTAAAAAATCTTAAAAAAAAAACAGAGTAAAATAATATTCTCATATGATCGTCTTTCTTAGGCTTTATATTTAACTTTTGTGAATTTTTGTGAAGTTTGACTGACATACGTCGCTCCCGCGGGTTGACACAACGCTGGTCTTTAACTAAATACGTTTTTGTATATTTTTTGTTGCTTTGTGGAAATTCTTGTGATCAACATAACAAAGTCCTCGACTTTGCTCGACTTTGTAACGATGATAGAATATCGTTCAATATATCATTTGAAAATCTCGAGGTGGCAACTAGATTTTTACATTTTTTTTTTTAATTTTTTTATTTTTTTTTTTTATTTTTAGTTTGGTCTAACTAAATATTTTTGGGAAGTTTCATTATTCTAGCTCAACGCGAACATGGGTCAGACCATAATGGGTTAAACAAGGGCAATACGAAAAAACAACACGAATTTCTCAAGGTATACCAAATATGTTTTTAAGAGTAGGTAGAATAGGTGACTATTATTTGACATTACAATTTTGCATCCATGATCTCCCCACTTCAATTAGCATCACCTCATCTCTAGCCTCCAGACGACTATTTTATTTAAAAGTATTTTATAGGAGACTTCTTTTCTGAGACTTCTGCCTAAAGCTTAAAAGCTTTTAAAAACCTATTTCTATTGAATAATTGCCTTTACATTTAGTAATTATAATTATGCAATGCTGTTTCTACAGGTAGGCAAACTTCGTCATCCCAAAGCCGTTACTCCTGTCTTTAAATAACTTCTTTGTGACCTGATATATTTGGTTTTAGTGTTGGCCATTGTTAAGTATTTTTTAATTTTTGCATTGTATAACATAATGTAACACAACATAACATAACATAACATAACATAACATAACATAACATAACATAACATAACATAACATAACATAACATAACATAACATAACATAACATAACATAACATAACATAACATAACATAACATAACATAACATAACATAACATAACATAACATAACATAACATAACATAACATAACATAACATAACATAACATAACATAACATAACATAACATAACATAACATAACATAACATAACATAACATAACATAACATAACATAACATAACATAACATAACATAACATAACATAACATAACATAACATAACATAACATAACATAACATAACATAACATAACATAACATAACATAACATAACATAACATAACATAACATAACATAACATAACATTACATAACATAACATAACATAACATAACATAACATAACATAACATAACATAACATAACATAACAACATAACATAGTATAATATAGCATAACATACTTAGTTTCTAACCTTTCCTTCAAAAATCATCATTAAGTGAATTTAAATGGCAACACAGCTGTTCCTTACATTATTAAACCTTGCCTTTCAAATGAAAAACAGCAAGTGACACGTAAACACATGTCAAAAATAAATGTATTTGTTTTTGTAAGATTTTGAAAATTTATTGTAGCCACATGTAAATCATATGTAGCCACATCAGGTAAATTAATTTAAGGCAGCAACAATAAATAGATCCACACAGCTACAAATTTATGATTTGATTTTATAAGAAACGCGAATATTTTTTAGATTTATTTAGAGTCATGATGCCATTTTGCTTTGTTAGATCTCGACAGTTGCATGAAAAGTTTAAAATTCCTTGCTTTTATTAAAATGTAATTAGGAATTGTTTACATTTTAATTGATTTGCTCTGTAAATAAATTCAAAATAACATGCAAAGATATCTTATTTTTGCCATATATGCACTTTTTGTTGTTTGATTATAAATGCATGTTAAATCTAATTAACAATTTTCAACATATCAATAGCTACAAATTTTAAATATCAAAAACAACAAGTTGAGTTATTCCTTTTTTATTTTTATTTTTATCTGTTGTTTATGAGAAGTAAAAATTACTGTTTAATATATGAGCTGCAAGCATTTCCGGCCTGAACTATTAATTATTTTCAAATAAATTGTTTTTCTCAACCACAACAAAAATGGCTCATACATTTTTCACATCAGCTCAAAAGTAAATTATCACCTTTTAATAAAGAATTGGTAATGTATTATACTGTATACTTAGTCTTAAGCCCATTTTAATTTTCAAATCTTGTTTTCTTTATAAACTAACTCAATCAAATTATTGCTTAAGAAATAATAAAACCTTAAAATATAAATGTTATTCAAATTACGATGCACTCGCTCTGCCTAGTGTGAACTCGACCTTGCCACTTGGTTCTCAAGACTTGGCATTGAATTTGATGCGTAGCTACCAGATAATTATTGCTGAAATATGCAAACCTTTACATTCCTTTCTAACGAAATTATTTCATTTAAATAAAGAATACAAAAATTTAAAAATCATTTGTTTAACAGCAAAATATCTCTCTCTTTATTAACAATTTTGTTCTACACAAACATTTTTTTACATTTTTTTTCTGTATCTTGGACGTAGTCCAAATTTATTGCCACATTTGCAAATATGCAGCATCTTAAAATGACTTCGTAGGTCTCATAATTTGTGACATTTTTCCGTTTTCATTTAAGCATGATAATAATTTTTATTCAACGCAAGTGTTAAACATTAATTGTTGCATGATTTTAATTTTTAATAGCATTAAGGTATAAGACTAAAACTAATTTGGGGCACTTAAGAATATCTCAGATATTTCGGGCACATTTAAAAAGACGTAGTTATTTTTTTAGTTTTTTGAAATGTATGAAGAAATTCAGACAATGTAGGAAATTCTCAAACATGTTAGTCAAGGTCTATGTCATGAATTATGGCATGGAATGAAGGAATACTAATAGAGACAACATTTTTCCAAACTATTACAACAGAAATGTTCGGCTATAAAAGAATAGAAAAAATTTAAATTAGCGGAATCATACGTATAAAGAAATCAAAATTCTTAATTATGATGAGATATAATATATTATGGTTTAACTATTGGTTTTTTTTTTTTTGATATTTTAAAAATTTTTTTTTTTGTGAATATAGATGAAATATTAATATCATTTTTATAATTTGTACCAAGAAAAATTCATATTTTTGAATATTACTTCTTTTTGTTGCTTTGAAAAAAAAGTATTAGCTTGTACAAATGTATGTATATTGGTAAGACTGATCTTATTTAAAACTATTCGTTTTTGAAATACTCTGGAATATGCTTTGAAATCATCAATCAGTTGAAAAAAACATTCTGTGTCAAATGGGATTTGAACCAGAGTTCGTTCGCTACCAGTAACGACGATATTTATATCATAGACATGCTCAATATGCAACCTTTGTAGACTTTTTTGAGTAACAGATTGGCAAATGTACAGGAATTCTTCGTTTTTCTAAAAGATTCTCTAATTTTGAGACATAAACCTTAAAAAATTAAGCAATGTATTAAAAAAAAGGTTTATGAACAACAATTTTACCAAGTTTGCGGCGAGTTTGTGTAAAGCCGTAATGCATCTTGCTGTAAAACGAAACGAAGACAAAACGAAAGAAACAAGCGACAATAAAATTTGGTATGAAAAAATGTAGTGCTTACCGTGACTCGCACGATCGAAAGTTGTTGTACAGCAAGATGCAATTAAACAGTGCGTAACTAAACAAGCTTTGAACAATTGTTTAAGAAAATCTATTGAATAAGGATGTCAGTCTTTTTTTTTGAAATGGTGTTTATTCCAGTCAATACTATCAACTACCTGAACTCACCCGGCTTTGCCCGTTTCTAGTTAATAAATTATAACGAGAGTTAATAATGCCAAAAATATTTTTGACGTAGAATTACGTCGTATAATGCGGCTTGTATACGGTATTTTAGGCAAATTTTTTCAAGCACATGTTACGTTTTCTTCACTTTGTGGTGTATACCGATAGCCTTTAATAATCATCGTCCAAAGATAAAATATATGTCGAAATATCAGTTACATGGCAAATGAAACGAATTTTAAGTTTTGGATTTTGTCACAATATAGCAAAATCTAAGAAGAAAAATTTACATTTTTGTATAAAAAAGTCATGCATAAAATGCTTCACTAGCTGCTTATATTGTTGTTATGGGTGTTGGTTTGGTTCGTATCAAAATCGCGGACGCAAAATCGTATCGTTTGTTGAAACGAATAGTTTTACGAATATTTCTTAGTTACTGCTTGTGTTGTTGTTGTTTGATATTAATATGTCTGCAAAATACATACCATTTGCTTTCGCTTTTGTTGTTTGCTATTGTTTTTGTTAATCTGTAGCAAGATTAATACAATAAATAAAGCAGATGTATGTGAGAGCCCTGCATGAAAATGCTTTTTCGCCTACCTGAATATATTCGCTTGCTATAGAATAAAAAAGTTTACTCTATCGATTTTCAACTGTGCTCATACCTGCTCTAACACTCTCTTTGTTTTATGCATATATAAGAAACAACGAGGCCGTTTCGTAGCGTGTTTGGCCCATACGCCAGAGACCCCTGGTCCGATTCCCACCTGACACAGAAAGTTTTTTTAATTAAATTATTTTTTCTGTTCAGCCGACACCTCTCTGCAGACAAAGGCAAATCCCAGAGAGTAAAAACTGCCATGAAAAGCTTCTTGAGAACATAAGTCGTTCGGAGTCGGCATAAAACTTGTTCTCGATAATTTGTGTTTAAACATCATAAGAAGCTCGGTCAAAGTCCTTTCAAGGGCTGAAATGGCCATTTCGTGTTTTTTTTTTTCTTAAGAAACGACGAGAGTAAGAACACGTTGCTGTACTACACCAGCAGGTAGCGAATAAAGCAATAAAAAAATAAGACTTTTGCATACCCTGAATATTTTGCGCATATTTTTAATATTTATCGCAAACATCTCTTGTTATGCGAGAGACTATTAATGTATTTTTTTCTTTCATAAATACGTTTACATGCGTCCCTATCCAAAATCAAAATGACATCGCATTAAAGAATAACAAAAGAGATTATTATCACCTTATTAAAACGAACATATTAACATTTATTCAATTCACATATATGAATATTTGTGTAGTTTATTTAGTACTCAGACAAAAAACTGAAACAATGTGTAGCTCGCAAGCTCATTTCAGAAAGAGAACAGAGAACAAATAAGTAATTATTCTCTTGCGCAAATTGAACCTGTTCTACACGACCTGTTGTTTACATTTATTCGCTTGCAGTGACTGCTACACCAGAGAATCAGGGTATATTCGCTTAATGAATATACTCATGCAGGGCTCTAGTATGAAGATACAGAGCCAGCATGTTTCTACAAAAAATTTAATTACCACTACGCAGGTATTAAAGCGTATGTGCAAAATTTCAAAACATTTCATATATTTTTGTAGAATGCTAAGAGACTTTACCGTTTAAATAAAGTCACTTTGTATGGGATGTAGGCATGGTTTTGAGCCGATTTGACTCATTTTCGAATATGACCTTTATTCTTTAGATACCAGTTTATATATCGAATTTCGTCAAGATAGCTTTAAAGTTATAGCTGTAAACATGATCACAGACAGACAGGCAGATGGGCATAGTTAAATTGACTCAGGTGGTGATGCTGAGCAAAAGATAAATACACTCTTCTATACCTGCCAAGTCTCTTCATAGGAGTTACAAGCGGGGTGACAAAGTTAATATATCCCGTACGCAGTACGCGCGATGGTATAAAACTAAGTTTTTTTATTTTTTTAAAGATTTCAAAACATATTTGACTGTCTTCATTATGTTAAGTATGTAAATCTATCATGACCAGGTACGGGCACCACTACATTTAAAGATTCGTGTTGTTTTGTGCTCTTTGCACTAAGAAAAATTTTTATGCATATTAAAAATAAAACTGAATTATTTTTGGTTTAATTGATAAAAATTTACCACAATTGGCAAACAAATTGCGATATATTATAAACATATGTTTAATGAGCCGGCAAGATTGGAAAATAAAAAGTAAAATATGACGGAAGAAAAAACGACCAATTGATGTTTATATATGGAGTTGAGAAAAAGAAAATATTGAGAAAACTGAACTGGAGCTATGGTTCTTAATTTTTGTTATAATAAATTAAAATAAAATCAGACTATTTTATTTAAGCTTTCATATAATATCAAAATTTCATATAAAATCAACAAAATAAGTTTAAATATTTATTTTTAATTTAATTCAAAATATGCGCACTGCTCCCTTTGCAGAACACATTATAAATCTTTTTAAATTTTTTGTATAATAACATGCAAAGCAGGCACAACTATTTGTTCGCTTGTTTGTTTTTAGAGTGTATCTTTTTAATTATTTCGCTCTTCTCTTTTGTCTTCGTCCGACATAGATCTTACTCGTAGCAGCCTTTGTCGACACAACTGATTTTCGTTTCTGTTATTTGTTGTTGCATCTTGTGTTGCTACGTAAGCGTTTACTCTCAATGCTCCGTAGCTTGCTCCGTGCCCATAGCTGATCATGACTAACCAAATATCAACATTCTTATGTGAAAAGACAGTTGCTCAACCGCAACGCTTTAAGTAATGGATGATATAAGGTCTTATTATGATGATGGTCGACTTATGGCCTAATTAGCCAAACATATATCTACGCAACATAGCCGTTGCTTTTGTCACACACAAATCTACCGAATGAGTTTTTTGTGTATCTAATTAGCCGAAACGTAACGCGATGTAAAAGTCTGTGGAATTTTAATTTCTGTGTTACGTCGACTGACATTTCAGTATACAATGTGCTTTTTGTAAGGTTGTTAGCATCACACTTTGATTTTTGAGTAATATTTCTTTGTTGTGTTAATATATTGAAGCGAAATCTAAGTATTTCAATTTAAATTGATATTTTATTAATAATTGAAATATGTTTTCGAATGGTAAACGATGAAAAACTAATTGATCTAGTGATTTATTTGACACTTGATGTGGTTGCTACGTTGGTAACATAATCAACAAAAAGTCATAGTACGTTGCGTCATGTTAACCTATGTTATGTCAAGTTTGTATAATCAGACCATTACACTTTTATGTCTGCTTGATTTTTCTAAACCATTCGATACTGTAAGTTATGACTTTCTTTGAAAAAAAATTTAATTATTTGACGTATAGAGCACAAAAAGTGAAGGTCGGAACTAATTTCTCTCATCATAAGTATATCTTCGTAAAAGGCCCAAATGGAATTTTTAATAACTTAAAAGGTGTATTTAAACGATTAAGCTCCATATTTTCAATTACTTCTTGAGTCAATACATCGATGATTAAGCTCACAAAAGTGATAAGTGAAAATTTTGATATTTTCAGGAACGCTGATTTTGTTTTTGAATTTCAAAGCATTTTAGTAAAAAACACTAATTTCAGCCTTGTACTGATCAGCATCCAATGAGATTTCACTTGCAATAATTTTACAAAATATAGATTATAACTTAATGGATTGGAAAATGCAGTTAACCCATTTTCGTCAAAAAAGCACTTATCACTCAAAGTCTTGCCATAAAAATAGAAACTGTTGAACATAAATCAAAAATTTGTTTTTGAAAATTGGCACATTGCTTTTATTTAATTTAGTCTTTTCATTAAGTCTATTGGAACTTTAAAAAACATAAGTCTAATATGTTTCACGTTCTATGACAGATGGCAGAACTTCTTTTTGACCTTATCAACAATCTTAAATTAACTATAAATATACTAGCTGGAATGCCCGGCGCTGCCCGGGGGTGTGTAGCATTCAGGGCGAGTAAAATGTGTGCAACGTGATACGAAATTGTTTGTTATTTGAATTTTTAGTTAATTTATAAACGTTGTTTAAAATGCTTAAAGCATTATCGGATTATAAATATTAAACCTGAAATAATTTGGGGCCGCACCTAATCACTCTTATGCCAAATCTCAATATCAAATATCAAGTGTTAATATTTACTGAAATAAAGTATTAAAACTGAAGTGAATCGCCGCCGAATAGAAAAATTAGAGTTTTTTTCAGTATTTGCCAAAACAATTGCCGAACTTGAAAATTAGCTGTTTTGAAGTTTCTCACAATTGCTTAAGAGGTTTGTAGTACAGCACCCTCTGGTGTTCAAGAAAGAGCAGTAGTTCGAATGAGCGGCTAAGAACTTTTCGAGGTTTATTGAAATATTTGTACTACAGCGCCCTCGGGTCTTTTAAATAGAACTGAATAGATAAGTCATCAAAACTCACCGTACCCGAAAACCACTGTATATAAATTTTCATGTAAGTCGGATGAGCAATTTCGAAAAAAATTTCCTGTAACTCGATCGCAGCCCCACCTACCAGTTCCATTAATGTGGACAGATTTCGCACTCGAATTTTAAATATAAAAACTATTTTCACCTGCCAATATTTTTGTATGGTATAATATAGGCTTACAAACAACCCGATTTAATGATTTCTGAAAAAGTGGGCGTAGCTATACTTTGACCACACCCAATTTTAGTAAAGTTGCCGACAATTGCAATACGAACTAAATTACACAATTAAAGTCTAATACAACAAAAATCGGTGGAAATCTAGCATTTTCATTGATTTGTGGGCGGTAAAAGGGGGCGTGGAAAATCAGTTTTAGCACATTTGCCGACACTAACCATGCAAACTAAATTATCAAATTTTAGTCTTATACGACCAACAATTTTAAAAATATATATTTTTTATGGACTTGTGGGCTGTTAAAGGGGGTATGGCAAAATTTATCAAACGTATGTAGTATGGGGTAGCCAAGAAAAGCACAACAAAAAAAAAATACTTAAGCAAATCAGACGCTTCGTTCTTAACTTATGGAATTGGTAACACATTTCACGACTTTGTTTTATATATATGTTAAGATATTTACTGCATATATTCACAAATCACAAAAACTGAAGTGCACTACTGTATCAGAGAACGAATTTTTAGCGAATGGCGTATGGCGAATAAAATGGGATTTTTCCAAAAAAACTTCAAAACTTTTCTAATAATAAAATAATGTACTTCCCCGTTTTCTAGTGACTACATGTTATAACTTCACTTTTGAAGCGAAATATCAATATTAAAATATGAAGTACCAAAACAAGAAAAATAAAATTAATAGAATTGTCTGAAAAAGAAAGCAAAGCGATATTTTATCAAAATTATCACCTGTCGAATGTGTTACAACATAGAAATTTTCGAACATCGAAAAAAAAAATCGTTCTAGCTGAAGTTGCGCTATTTTTAATTGTCTGTAGATTCTTGTGGTATCACCAATCATCATGAACCAATCATCTGGTCTAAGTAAACCGGTGTAGAAGCCGGCCACCCACTTAACCTTACCTTTCTTTCTCTCCTTTTCACTGCATTTTCTCTTACATCGGCAACCCTCCCATTCAAAGTTTATTAAAAATTTTGTAATAAATAAACACAAATTTATCTCCCACGTGTTGTCAGATATTTGCTGATAACGTAACTTTATTCGTGTAGTCAGTCTCCCATTACATAGCTTAGTTAGAGAATTTAATATAATTGTTTGTGTTTTTATTTAAGCAAACGGTAAATAAAGTTAATTATTATAATTAGAAAATGTTTATTCTGTTAAATACGAGTATATGCATGTAAACAGTAGCATTTCCTGTTACATGAAAAATATGCGGCAATATAATGAAATTTACACATCATTAACATGATATAAACTACGTCACAATTTCCCTTTGGAATAATTTGAGCATTTATTATATTAGAGTGATAGTGCGTCAATGTAGTTGTATATCTCAAGGGATAAGATGTGTTATTTTTTTTTTCTTTGTTGTCACTAGCTTGTCACCAAATCCATGTTTACCTAAGAGTTTGTCAGTTAATTGAGTTGCCCAGATTAGTTGAATGTGGCTAATTAACTGCACGTTAATGTTCGCAGCAGAGATATAAAAATAAATAGTTAACAATTATTTCCATGAAAAACACGCCAACTCAGTCCAACAGCATATCTTTAGTTATTAATTATATGCATAAAAGAAAATGAAAAGCTTCAAAAGCGGAGCTTTTTAAGGATTTGCATAAATTTGTTAATTTTTTACAGAGTTGAATGTGCATTAATTGCCAATTAAAATGTCGTTAAAAGCAAAAACTTTTCAAACTCAACTTGGTTACTCCACCCATCTCCTCTGTCCTGATTTTCATACAAATGTGTGCAAATTTTACATATTTTAAATTGGGGTGTTGCTGCTTTGCTCACGGTCTAGACCGCAAATTGCTATGACAAACCATCTAATACCAACAATAAAAAAAAAATATGCTTAACTACGAATGCCATCATTTTCAGCAACGCGATATTCTGTAAAGACTAAATAATGTGTCTTGTAAGCAGCAGAATGGAATCGTGAAGCTTTGCATTTATATTTCTAGCTTAAAATATTCGCTCCTCTAAATATTCTCTCTCAAAAGAATTCAGCTTTAACACCTGACTGGTTTTCTGCTAAGTATTATTAACCGTTGCGTGATTCCAGAGCATGAAATTTAGAAAAGCGACTCCCTTATAGTTACATGACAGCAGCACGCAAATAAAATGTTTTTCTTCTTGAAAAAAGTATTCCAACAGGATTTTATTGCTTTATGAAATATGTTTTTTATATGTCAACTTAAGTTAGCAATTAACCAAACCACCAAAAGCAATTAAAGAATAATGCATGTTTATAATACTTCCAAACAGAAAACTTAGAGCTTTAGACACTAATAATAGAAGGAAGCTTGAAATTTTTTAGCAATTATTCTTATACCAGCTTGTATGAATGGTTTTTGTTATTCAATAGTAAAACAAATTTTTTAAACTTATTTGAAGTAAACCTTAAATAAAAATATATGCGTGTGACTGTCACGCAAGATAGAAGTAGTGAAATAAATACACCCACAATAAAATAAATACACATTTTATTATTTACATTGTTTTCCAGCACAGCCTAATACATACAACATTTTCCCAAAAAAAAAAAAAAAAATAAATATTAAACAGAACTATTATTACACGATATCGAAGGAAAAAATATCGGTAGCTATTTTTTTTGGTATCAAAAGGAAAGTATCAATAACCACAAAAAATTTAAAGAAAAGTATCAATACCGTAAATTCGAATACTTTTTCGTACTTTTTGGCATGGTAGAATAAAGAAGCTACCATACCGAAAAAAAAAGAAAATTGCGAATTTTAATTATAAAATAACAATAATCTTGGTTAAAATAATAGAATAAACAAGAAGTAATTGTTGATTTCTCATTCAAAATAGCAATCGAATTATTTTTACGAAATTATTTAAACTAAATGGTTAAAAAAAATTTATTTGTCATTTATAAATGTCGAAATATGAAAAACGAAATGTGAAAGACTGTAAGTCTTCAGAGATTAAACTTGAAAAATGTAAATACGTCAAAATAATTTTTGATTACAAAAAATGAAGACAGTTTCTGTTTGATATATTTTGTGATGAATTTGTTGTTCTTGGTAATTTTTATGTTAATTAAAAATAAATGTAATTCAATGTAAGGGATCATGGGGCGAACCTTCACATGGCAACGTATCTGATCGCCTCAACCTGGCGAGGCCAGCATTATCCATGTCGAAATCGTTCCAAGTCGACTCAAACCTCCTCGTGGTACTCCCTGGGCAATGGCAAACTGGCATCCGTTAGTTTGACGGCTAATTTGAGCGGAGGATCGCTCCGTGGACCTTAAAAATGAAATTTGCGCAGGGTTTGGGTCCCGCCACATAACTATTACTCAACTAAACCAGCCTCGGATAAGAACCCCGATTACGTTGACGACCACCGCAAAGGAAAAACGGACAATGACTTACGTATATGCACCTGGAATGTCCGGACCCTTTATAGGGAAGCTGCCATTATCGACCTGGCGGAAGCTGATGAGGTCGGCCGAAATCCGAACACGGGTTGTTATGGCCACCTGAGTAAGTAAGTAAGCAAGTAATTCAATGTTACGTTTAATAATAGTTGGAAATAACTATTTCGGGAAAATAGGGTTTTATTATTTTTCCTGGATTAAAGTACTTATATATATTTAAATTTTTTTCGTTGTGCGCTTCACATGAAATGCCCCATATGTGAAACTTCCTTAATGTTTACATAACGACATAAATTATGGTGGTTCACCTGTATATGTAAGTCCCCATTATTAGGGACCACAAAAAAGCATTTTTTTTTTTTCTTTAACTATCTGCAAATTGTATCACTTGAAACACTTTGATCTTGGCCCACAAAACTGATTTTAAAGGCACGCGTTTTCTTTTCATATTTACTTTTAAGATATGCATTGTACTTGATTAAAAAACAGTTTTTTCATAGCAATGTTTTTGATTGATGTTATTACCTGTTTCAATTTTGATCATCTTGTTTTGACAATTTAAAGTTTAATTATTTTCTTATTACACTTCAACACTATTACATTCAAACATGCGTGTAAATAAATGCTGGTTTGCAAATGTATGTAAATGTATGTAAGTATAAATTTATGAAAAATGCCTCAACTTTGGGAGCCTGCATCAACCACGAACCACATTTTGAAAATGAAATTTTTTTTTTAATATACTTAAATTCATTAATTTTCAACACGCTGATAAAATTTGTATATGGAAATTATGGAATAATTTCCCTTCAGTTTTATTTTCTGGACTAACACACGAGCCGTAAGAAGTTATACTTCAAAAATAGAAAAAAAATAGTTACAAAATATATTGATCCCAAATGAAAAAGCTGTATTAAGCAAATCAGCGTACAAATATTTGAAAAACTGAAGTGATAAATAGTAAATTGTTCTAAACACTCCCCATAGTCTATTATGAACAATTATTTAGTAATTTTTTACTAAGACAAAAACCTTGGTCAACCTTGTCTAGTACTATCTCTCATCTATTTGGTATGATTTACAACCTAACTGACACATATGTAGCAGAATAGGATTTAATAATAAATCATTCCATGTGGTGGGTGGATTGTTAGGAAGTAAAAGTATGCTACTATATATGCTTTAAAGGGAGCTGTTCTAAAATTCAAAGTAATGGAAATGAGCAGAGAAAACCAGAAGAAGAAAAATTATTGTGCGAGGCTAAGCAGCAAAAATAACATTCATAACCATAACAAAGTAGGTCATTTTGTAATAATGATGATAACATTCATGATAATCATATTGTGCGAGGTGGCATCGGCTTGAATGGTCTTGTTATTGTGGATGTCCATGGCAAACAAACAACAAGCTATAAAAATAAAATTAAGCGAAAGGATTTGCATACGGTAGCAAAACAGACTAGAATGTTGTAGAACCAATTAGATATGGGTAACGCAGCAAAGAAGGCTGCGCTGATACAGCAATTCAAGCTCAGTTTATTGTGTCAGTGTAATGTGTTAAAGTAATGTGAAACATACAATCTTTGAAGTTGGATTCAAGTTTGCCACTACACACGTTAAAATAAGCAAATAAAGAAGTAAGAGCAAGAAAGAGCTTGTATCAGAAAGAGATAAAGAGATAAAAAACTTCGATTTTGAGCTGTGAGAAAGTGATAGCTTTATGGTATATTTACTTACACAAAATATACAATACTAAGGCAGAAACACAAATTCCTTGTATTCAAAGTATACCCAAACTCATTATAAAAGTGTAATATTACTTTCACACTGAGAGCTGAATGCACATTTACGAAATTCAATATATAACATATATACTAGTATTTGTCCCTTTTACTTCTAATAGGAGCATAAGGCCATGCATTCTAAATCTAAAATTAAATTTCGTTAAATACGCATTTAACTCTCAGTGTGAAGGTATTATAAGACTATTAAACTGTTTATTATTTCATATTAAATCTTTATCAAATTGTGTTACAGGTATAAATAACCAAAAAACTATGATTGTTTCAATAGAACAGCCAGTCTTATGTACACAATACTTGAGTTTTGCATAAAAAGCGAGTTGGAAAAGGTGAAATCAGAATTAACTTTGAAAAACATGAAGTTTCCCATCTCTTCATCTCTGGTTTGTCTTACTGCGATATTGCGCTACTTTTAAGAACTCAAGTGTATCAGCACACTATAGGAAATGTTGCCTGGTTTTCTGGCCAAAAGTTGTAATATAATCAATTATAAACAAAACTAGGTTTCAGGGCGTTTTTTTTTTTTGGCTTTTTCGAGATCAATGATTTCAAATTGTTTGTCAAAAGTGTAAAATTTTACATGGTGGAACCAGAATTGCTACCAAAATTATAAAAATTGTTATCAAACTTAGTAAAAGCAGATTTTTTAAGAACCTTATAATCAGGGAATTAATTAAAAAAAAATTAAAAAAGAAATTTGAAATGGTGGATCACATAGGTTTTCAAAATTGTAACAAATACTTGTTCCTTAATTTCACAAAATCTTTGAGGTTTTTGAATATACATATACTACAAAGAGCTGTTTTCTTGCTTCTTGCCTTCTTTTTATGTCTTGCGTGTCGAAAGAATAAAACATAAATTTATTGAGCACCCGCTTAGAACCGCAGCTTAAAAGGTGGTAAAACTAATATGTTATTGAACATATTTTATGGTCCAAGTGATTTTATACTGGTCGTATGTGATCAAAAATTAAACAAAATTCAACTTTTAATTCTACATTTTGACTTCAAGGTTGCTTCAAAAATATTCATGTATTGACCACAACTTATAATTCACGAGACTAGTTTTGATACTGAATTAAATGCTATAATCACCATTTTTCAAATGGCGGCCGCGGCTTAGTGGGTAGAGTGTGTGGCCCATACGCCAGAGAACCCTGGATCAATTCCCACCTGACACGGACAATGGCAAACTTCAGAGAGTAAAAAACTGCCATGAAAAGCTTCTTGAGAACATAAGCCGTTTGGAGTCGGCATAAAACTTGTAGGTCCAGTTCTCGATCATATGTGTTCAAACATTTCACAACACGCACAACACAATTGATCATAAGACGCTCGGTTAAAGTCCTTTAAAGGGCTGAAATGGCCATATTCGTTCGTCGTAATCACCATTTCTCTCCCGTATTAGTTTATAAATATTCGCATTTGTTTCTTCAAAATACACCTACTCAAACTATGGATTCAAAAAACTTAATGGAAGTATAAAGAAAATGTAATTTTAAACAAGTTGTGTAAAACTTCCTAAAGTGCAGCGATATAACGCATTTAAGTGTCTCAACTCAATAATACTACGCAACTCTGCGCCACCCATTTCTAAACCTAATATATATGTATGTCTGCAGATACATTTACAGTCTGGTTGAAAGGCCACCGACTGACTGGCACAGTATAGAAGCGTCGCAGTATAGAAGCGACGAACAAATGTGGGAGTCGAATTAAAATAATAAACACACAGCTAACCAGAGGAAAAAAACCAACGCTTAACTGAATATCTATGGTGCTGAGAAAATGGAGGACAAGTCTCAGACGGCTTCAATTTTATTTAATTGAAAAAGGTTCTGAACTTGTCAATCAACTGACTGTTAATTTGCAAAAGATACAGAGATGAATTAAATTTGCTCTGATAACGCAAATAATTACATGATGATGATGGTAACCAGCTTTTTTTGGAGTAATTTTTCGAATTAATTAAATGCACTTGTTTTCAGTAAGAATCTAACATTGTAGAAGTGATTTCGTGATTTTATTTAATTCTAAGCTGATGTTTATTTAAAAATTTATGAAATGCTGAAAACTTGTTGATAAGAAAAATTCGTGGCACTAAAGGTCATTGAAAAATATAGGGAAAAGGAACGATGACCGCTAACTAACCTTGCCTAGCAACATTATTACTTAAAAATTAAAACTTTGCAGTTCAGGGTCTGCATTTAAAAACTCTAAGAATATTAATCTAGAGCACAGTGGTTTAGAAAAATTTTACATAAGACAAAAGTAAATTTTGTCTCTCTTTTGATCTAGTGAATATTTATGAATTCATTAGATCAGTGAACAGTTAGGTGAACAGTAAAAAATTATGTCTTTCGGCTGATTTTGTGTTTTCTTATATTCCTTTTTTTTTTGTTTTTGTGCGTAGTCCTCTTGCAATCATCAATAATAATAATTGACAGTCAAATCATGAGATTGCATAACGCACGCGATGCTTTCAACTGTTGCTTGGTGCATATTATATTAAATCGGTCGATGATAAAAGTGTTCGATAAATTTGGTATAAAATATTATTTTGCTCATCAAAATGCCTTTTTTGGGCAAGTAACCAAGACAAGGATTTTTATATCCGTCCTCAAGGGGTTAGCTTTGTTCAGGAACGTAAAAGTCAGATATGTAAGGAATTTTATAACTTTTCCAATGGTGGCTTAACGCCGATGATCGGACGAGATGTGGCATAGTTATGGCTACTCGAGTCGAAATCGCATCGAAATGTATCCAAAAAGTTACTCAATAAAATTCGAATTCATCGGACAAATTTTTCAAAAATCTTTATTCAAATGTTAATTATTTAAGGGTTTTATTCTTTCCAATATTTATTTTTTTAACGATTCTGAGTAAAGTACAAAAAGTAGTTTTTTTGTACAAAAAAGGCATTTTATTTTTAAGAATCCATAGAGTCTTCGGTTTTACACATCGCGAAATTGATTCGTGGAGGTTACTAGAATGAGCCAAGGAATATTTAAGACCGAGCTAATGAAAAATTTTTATCTTGTTTGGAGACCAACCCGGATATCTGTACTATATGCTAGAAATAAATGTTTTTGTTCACGCTGTTTTCTTTGATTGAAAGCACTTATCTGTTATCTATGTCTGCACAAGACTTTAATCTTAATTTTACTGTTGATTGTAGTAGCGTGTCAAAAACAAGGGTGTCCCTTTGGTCGCCCATGGGCGGAGAGATTCCACACGCATTTGTTGATACGAAAATGAAAAAGCTTTTAGTATAAAAGCTATCCAGACTTCAAGCAGGTAGGTTGCGATTGCTGGCTGCTTAATATGTACATGTTTTAACGTAATTCATACACTTAAAAAAGACACACACACTGAACACAAAAACTTTTTGTTAACTCATTTTTTGCTTTTAAATAAAAATAAAAATTTTGAAATGTGTTTTTTTCTGGGATATATACGTATAATAAAAGTTATTTTTGACTTATATTTTTTCTCACCAATAAATTTTCAGCAAATAAAAATTCCGTTTCTCAGTTGTCGTCAAACATCTTCATCAAATATAAAACAATTATCGCCAAAGTTAGCAATCTACATGCTTGAAGTCCCAACCAGAGATAAAGAGATAGGAAACTTCGATTTTGGACTGTGAGAAAGGGATAGCCTTATGTCCTGATTGTGCCAAATTCGAACACAAAATGTTCCAATACAAGCACAAAAACCACAGATACTTCCCTTAAACATGGGATAACTTAACTGACCATAAATGTGTAAAAGGTTGATAAACCACAGAAACTCCCCTCAAACATGGGATATCCAAACTCATAAACTCATAAACTCATAAACAGTGAAAAGTTACGTGGAAAAAAATCTAAGCTCACTATTGCAAATATATCAGAAAATTTTGTAAAAATGTTCAACTGTCGACTGTGTAAAATAAAAACAACTTAATATGATACCTTTAAATCTATTAAAGATTATACATCTGAACATAACATCAGATAAAATTTCTGATAATTTCAGAAACAAATATTGAATTTAAACTTGCCTCTAGCGACCTCTCTATTGAAAATTTGATTTTAATGGGAAAATTGTGTTGTTTTTCCATAAAAATCATAATTTTTAAGTCATAATTTTCTAGAAACTGGTACACACTTCGCTTTTCATTTAATTTTTATTTAAAATTAGTAATGAAACATAAAAATCGGAATTAAATGAGTAGAATTATGATTTTTTTAGTTTTGGAAAAAATTCAAATTTTTTTCTTGTTGTACTAAGAAAATCACAAAAATCCAATTTAAAAAAAAAATCATTGAAATATCATGAAAATATTTTCTAAAACTATACCTTATTCAGGTGCAAAAATGGTGCTTTTTAAAATGGTTCAATATCTAATCATAGAATTTGTATGTTTTATATACCAGATAATTAAAGCACTCTTTCAATATGAGGATACACTCATTGTGATGTGGTTAGGATTTTGGCCGCAGGAGTTTTTTAAAGAATATCTCAATATGAAACCGTACGATTTGTATGTTTTATATACCAATAGTCAGGAAATTAAAGCACCTTTTCAATGATATACGAAAATATATCATTGTGATGCGGTAAGGAGGTTTTAATAGAAGTATCTCAAAATCTAACCGTACGATTTTTTTAAAGAAATATCTCAATATCTAAAAATCTATTACTTTACCGTTTTAGTACTTACTTCTATACTATTATATAAAACGCTTTGCATGTATTTATGTTATGGGTAATATTTAGAACTTCTAAACCTATTTCAATAATTCGTTTACTAATGTAAAGCTACGTATTTAACATAGTATCTAGTATTTTAAAATGTTTGATAAAAAAAAAACAAAATGGCCATTTCAGCCCTTGATAGGATTTTGACCGAGCTTTTTATGATCAATTTTGTTGTGTGTGTTGTGAAATGTTTGAACACAAATGATCGAGAACTGGACCTACCAGCATTATGCCGACTCCGAACGGCTTATGTTCTCAAGAAGCTTTTCATGGCAGTTTTTACTCTCTGAGGTTTGCCATTGCCTGCAGAGAGGTGACGGCCGAAGAGAAAATTAATTCAATTGAAAAAACTTTCTGTGCCAGGTGGAATTCGAACCATGGTTCTCTGGCGTATGTTTCACACCTACTATAAAAAGTTATTAAAACCTATGTTTAAGTAGTGTCTAATAAAATCCAAATTGAGGTGGCTAAAAAGGCGTACAATTTTTAAACTCTCGAATAGATGGAATAAAGTAGATATTAATTATAATGAGAAAATTTCCCGTACAGTAAACAGAAACGCTTTATATATTTTGCAATTAATCCTGATGAATTTTGAATAATTAAGCAGCTTTGAAGGAGAATTTTGTTAGCAAAAGAAAAAAGGGAAACCCTTCCGCAAAAAGCATATTATTTATGATAAAAAATAATAATTTATTAATTTACAGTACCACATCAAAGGTCAACATTTTATTTAACTTCTCATTTTTGTGAGCTCAGAATTTAACAATTACGTGACAAAAACTAATTAATTTCTGCGCCAATATGCGGAAGTTAAATTATTAAGCAGGACTTAACATCCTTTTAGAAAAGAAGCTTCAAATGCAGCCAATTTATATTTTTATTACTGTTATTTTAAAGCATTCACCTCCAGCGCTCTTCATCGCTCTCCATTATATTCACGTTTCATAAAGCAGCACGCTTTTGTGGGTGGCTTTTTATGGAGTATCTTTTTAATTTGGTTTTTGTTGAAAATATGCTTTGATCCTGCTTTAGCTGATACTTATCGTGTTTTGTTTTATTTCTATTTTTATTTCAGTTAACAAAAAAAAAAAAACAAATAAAAAAACACTGAAAAGCTTTTCCAAGTGTTCTGTAAGAATTTGGATAAAAGATAAATTAATATCTGAATGACTGCAACATTATGACCGGCAGCACGAAGGGCCAGCAAGGACAAAAGGAGTCACCAGAACAGTATACAAACCCATCCTTCGAACAGGACACACAACAGTATAGTAATAATGCAGGGTCGACGAATTTAATCGATGGCAATTGTTCGGATGGTAGAGGAGAAGCAGGCGGTGGTGGTGCTGGTGGAAGTGGCGCAAATGGTACAAATACAGGACATCGCAAAGGTCACAGGTGAGTAAGATGCTGTTGTAAGGCAATGTCTAATACAATTACTAGTGTTAAAAGTGTTTTCTCCAAACGTATCTTCTTTACCATACATACATTGATGTTATTTTTAAACTATCTTACCTTCATTGCTACTACATTTTTTATTAACAAGAGGGTGGCTGGGTTCAAAGTAAGTGATCTGCAGTATCTATATTCACTTGAGAGTATCTCCCTAGGCCGGCCAAATTAGATCAGATAAGTGGTCCCTTGTGAGACGAATTTGTCTCACGACTAATAAAAACTTCTATAAAAACCAGCTCGTACTAGCAATAATCAACTGCAGGCGCTGAACGCCTTCTTCTTCAAGATCCCTAAGATTATTGAAGAAGGAGCTTCTTAATTACACAATATTTTGAATATACATTAGGTATGAGGGCAGTTCGATAATTCAGTGAAAAATGAAACAAGGAAAGATTTTTACGGCAAAAAAGTTTTATTTCTCAATATAGTCTCCTTTTAAATCGATACACTTCGTCCAACGTTCCTCCAATTTTTTGATCCCATCCGAAAAATAAGTTTTTGGAAGTTCCTCAAAATATGCCTCCGCCTAGCCGTTTTTTCAGGTTTGGAAACAGAAAATAGTCGCTGGGAGCCAAATCTGAAAAATATGCTCGATGAGGAAGCAATTCGTACTTCAATTCATGGAATTTTGCAATGGCAAAATTTTGCAATGTGTGAACGCGCACATTGTCTTGATGGAAGAGCACTTTTTTCCTCGCCAAATGGGGACGTTTCTCTTTTAAAGCATCGTTGAAACAGTCCAATTCAGCCGCATAGTATCCGCCATTAATCGTTCTTTTCAGTGGAAGGTAATTGATATAGATTATACCGCGTTCATCTCAAAATACTGTCGCCATAACCTTTCTGGCCGATAGTACCGTCTTCGCCTTCTTCGGAGCATGTTCGGTCGGTGAAGTCCACTGTTTCGACTGTTCCTTTAAGTCTGGTGTTTAGTGATGGATCCATGTTTCGTCCACGGTTACTAATGGACGAAAAAAATCCTTCTTATCTTTGTTTTTGAATCAGATAATTTTTTTTACCCAAATGATTTCACAAAATTTTGCACACCCGTTTGCCTGAGATGCCTACGGCCTCAACAATCTCTTAACTCTGCCAACGCGGTATTGTGAATTTTAGTGACAATTTCTGGTGTGGTGACCTCATTTGGGCGTCCAGATCGTTCGGCGTCATTTGTGCTTGTGAATCATTCCAATCGAAGGTGCAGAGTCCCCATAGTATTTATCAAGCCTTTCCTTGTTTAGCTGATGGTGTTTTTGCGCAAATAATAATGATTGATGAGTACACGAAATTCACTTTTTTCCATTTTCGCCAAAATTCACAAGATCGTCTACTGTCAATGCCTGCCAAACGCAAACTAAGCGTGGCAGCGGGCTGAAACTTTGACAGTAGTCTTTTAACAGATGGTTGTTGACAGGTTCATTGTTGCGTTTAAAGTTTCTACGCGGGCAATTGAAAAAGCACTAACTTCTCAAATTGCCCTCGTATTACTGGTATAATGGTTTACTGGACCGCCTCTTGGTTCCTTCCATTTTTAGTTAAAGAAAGGCAACCTTATTTTTTTAATTATAACTAACTCATTAAAAATGTAATATTACATATGTCTTTTGTGCAATATTTTGTCTGCTATTTCTGCAAACACAGCTGTATATGGAGCAAAGAAGTGACGCGGATAAAAAGCTCGTGACAAATGAATGACCAATGTTTGAAGGAAGTTTATAATTAAATGTGATGAAAAAAATTGCATATCAATGAAAACGGTTTATTTTAGGTATATGCATACCTTACTTAATTAAATTTGAAGAATCTTTGTTATTATTTTATATTAAATTAATTACAAAAAAAAAAATTTAATTTTTTTAAATCTTTTGAAGATTTTTGGGTTTTCCTTAGATGTCACTTATTTATGTTCTTTCACTTATTCACTATTACAGTTATTTAAGCTTCGCTTCACCATAAATTTTAAAATTGCATCCGCAACATTTCGAACGCTTATTGAGCTTATTTTATATCTCTATCTGTAACGAACCCTCCAGTTCGTTTGCAATTGCTGGGGTAGGCTCAGCGAGTAAACTAAGGGTTCAATACAAAAAATGTATAACTCGGTAGATTTAGTTTTAATTTACAAGTAATCATTATTGGGCCTTTCTTTTATCTATTTAATGCTATTACTTTAATAGGATTAAATTTTAAATGTAATTATTCAACATAGTAATATTATATAAAATAAATTAAATCATTATTCAAAATATTTCTGTGATTATTATTGTTTAGTAATATTAAATAATATAAAATTAATTAATTATATTATTATGTGGACTTAATGTATTTACTTATATGAAGTGAAACAACCTGAGCTAGAAGGGTGTAAACGCCTTTACTACGAAATAACCTGTGCTTAAAGGGTGTAAACGCCTCTACTATGAATACCCTGAGCTTAAAGGGTGTAAACGCCTTCACTATGAATACCCTGAGCTTAAAGGGTGTAAGCACCTTTATTATTGATACCCTGTGCGTAAAGGGTGCAAACGCCTTTACTATGAAAACCTGAGCTAAGTCTTGCACATGTGCACGCGCCTGTGCTCTGGTCAAGACTCCTTTTCCTATGCTAGCGCGCCGCTTTTTATTTGCTTGCGCTGTTTTACTGTTTCATTGTTCGGTTGTTTTGTTTACATGCATGTGTATGCATGTATGCGTGTATGTGTATATTTATTGGTATGTAAATGTTATTTGTACAACCGTTGACTATATAATACAAAGCTAATAATATTTAATATACATTATTAACATGTTATTTGTGGGACAGAAATTGGTACATAATTTCTTGTCCTCACATATCTCACTTGCTCACATAGCGAACAGGCGAGTAAAAGGTACACTAATAAGCTCAAATAAGCTTTCACTGTAAGTTCGACCTAAAGATTTTGAAATGATTAAGTACTATCCCTCGTCAAAATAGTTTGGCCACTTTTATGTTTGCCTTTACTTGAACAAAGAAACTCCAAAAAATTATTGAAAAAGAGTGAATGAAATCGGCAAATATCTTTATATTTTGCCTTTAAATCTCTTATTATACTCCAAGCAGGATTACGTCTCAACTCCCTCTTAACTTTTAACCACAAGGACTATATTGGAGATGTGTCTCGACTACAGGAAGATCAGGGAATAACGGGATGATGGTTATTCTTCAACCAGTACTATATTGTTTTCACTGTATAACATAAGGCACAGTCCTGCTAAAATGAATAATCACTTCCTGCAGTTTAAAGGGTGCAAATGCACATTAAAAACTGAGAGTTCAGTTTGTCTAGGTACTAGAAAACTATGATACCTTCGGCCATGTTGATAATGACTATTATCAAATTTTCTGACCGGCATATACTACAAATCATAACAGAAGCAGTTAACTTCACAGGTCTCTTCAAACAAACATAGTGATAAGCTTCATATAAAATTCATATGTATTACTCATGTCGACGATCTCTTCGTCATAACTCAAACCTTGATTCGTACAAACCAAATTAATGAGACCACAGCAGATTTTTTTCCTGCGTTCTGGTAAGCAATGGTTTTCCCTTGCTTAAGAAACTTAATTTCCGAGTATTTTAAAAAGTTTCCTTCTAGTGTTATGATCTGGGGATGCACGTCAGCGAGAAGAGTTGGTAGTTTATGGATGGCCTATGGTGTCATTAACGCTTTTCAGTACAAGGGCATACTGAACACCGCTTTAAACGTGCATTTGCAGCCTTTAAACTGCAAGAAATAAATATTAATTTCAGCCAGATGGTGCCTTATATCATACAGCGAAAACAACAAAGTACTGGTTGCAGAGTATCCATCATCCCGTTATTCTCTGAGCTTCCTGTAGTCGAGACCCATTTCCAATAGTGTACTGGTGATTAAAAATTAAGAGGGAGTTAAGATGAAATCTTTCTAGGAGTATAGGAGATTTAAGGACAATATATATGGATATTTCAATTTCTTAAGAGCATTACCAGGAAGTCGTGTATACAATAACTCCTCTTACCGCAGCAGTCATAGGTCAGAAATGGGACACTACATAATGGTATATAGAATAGGCCGAACTATTATGACTCAGGTGGCCGAACTTTTCTGAATTAAGTCTTATATTTGTTTTTTGCCGTAGTTAAAGAGTGTTTGCGAAATGCAAATTTTTTATATCTTTATTTTGTTAACTTTCGTTCTTAAATAATGTTGTGGAAGAAGTTTTTTTAATTCACCTTTTCAATAATTTTTTGGAGCTTCTCTGTTCAAGTAAAGACAAAAATAAAGGTGGCCCAACTATTCTGACGAGGGGTAGTATTGTATAAATTTCGTTCCGAAACTTATGGCGCAAACTACTAGAACTGTGTGAGTTATAAATAAGTGGGTGAAGATACATATTTTTAATGGGACAAGATGACATAACTGTAGGAAACTATTAAAAAGTTTTTAACTCTTATTCATAGTAGGCACATTTTTCCTCACAAAAAACATTAGTTAATAAAAAAGTTTTAATTTATTTTATTCTACGGAAACAAAGCACGAGAACACACAATGTTTACATTTTGTTTATGTAAATGTATAAAAAAGCATTTAAATTGTTTTGAATAAACAACATTTATACACATTCATACATATATTTTTCGTTCTTCTATGTGTGTGTTTGTTTCTTCATAAGTTCAGGATATCTGAGAACCATTTTGTGAACGGTACATTAGGCGCAAATAATTTATTGTACACTCAATCGATTCCAATTTGAGGTCATATTCAAGCGCCAATAAAAACGGAGGTTAAATAATACGAGCACGTAAACACTTTGGGGAGGTCTACACGCTAGAGCTGCACGCTCATGGGCCTTTTATTATTTTTATTTTTTTTTTTTTTTTTTGTTTTGCTGCAATTCCAAATTTAGCTTGATTTTATTCTTCGGATGCAGTTGAACTTCTTGCTGACATTGAAATTAAAAATTCTTTCGTTATATCCTTGCTTGAATTGTTTTATTTTATTTCATTTTTAATTTTTTTGTATATTTTGTTTCACCAGTCAAGGCTCTCTGCTCCATACTTGTGTTTATATTGTAGCTGAACTCTATTAAAAATTTAAGCAAAAATGTGGCTCCCTCTGCAGTGAAGTTATGTTAGTTCTCCTGGCGCATTTGTAGGTCGTATTCTTGGCTTTCACTTGTCTATGTTTTGACAGCCGGAGCTTTTTTCGTTGAGTTAAACGAATTACCTGCTCATGCACTCGAACGGTTACCCACACCATGCGCTCTTGCCACTTTCGATTTGGCTTCTACTTCGGATTATAAAATTGAGTTTAGCGTGTGGACAACGTGATACTGGCTTTAGTGCTCTATTCACTTGTGCTTACTGGGTGGTTGTTACTTCTGACTAGGTATGAGAAAATGACATTTGACCGTCAACCGTCAATGTGAAAGTTAAGGACGCTTCCGTAGTTCCGAATACATTGTACAGTGGTGTAAAAAAATACTTGAATTGTTCCCAAAAGCCATGTGCTGTAATGATATTGTGATTGTGAGAATATACCACTAAACAAAAAATAAACTTAATAATTAAAAAATAACCATAAACAAATTTTAAATTTCAAAATACGATTGGGTGATTTATATATGTAAGTGTTAAATGTTCTTTAAGCGATTTCAATAGTTATAGAACAAAGAAGCAAGAATTTGGAGTAAATAAATCAAACAGTCAACATTATCGGTATTCTATTTTAAGACTGTTGCCAAAGTCCGTTTGATTTTAAAGTGATGTAAATTATAACAGACGTAGCTAATTCTATTATTGACCGAGCTGTTTTTTTAATTTCTTTTTGCCACACCTCGCTCCCGTAACATAGCTAACACACTGGGGTAATTAACACACTAGGGAAACTAATGAGTAACGGGGTTGCGTCTAAAACTTTATTTTATATATGCTTTTGAAGTTCTGATGATCCATTAATCCTATCCTATCCTTTCCTATCCGATCCTCAAATATTCATTAAAAAAAAAAACAAAGAAGGCTTAAAATTAAACTGACATAAATGTCTTGGGGAAAGACCTACCCCATGTGGCAGCTAAGGATTAATATTAAAGTGGAGCTCTGTTCTGTTAGGCTGGCCAGTTTAGCAGTCTAATTCTCACAGAAGTTATAATATAATCGTTTTTTGCGGTCTGCTTGAAAAGACTTTATTGATGGAAATGTACAATTACACTAGCCGATAGCCCAACAGCGCAGTGAACAACAACAATTTTGTCATTCGGTCATGTATTAAACAAAAGAACTGTTGCGGACATATTTTAGAGATTTTGAATTTATGTATCTTTTTTGTGGTGTAGTTTCTCACGTTTTCATTTTTAGCCGTTTTGAAAGCATCGTCGTATTAAGCATTCATTCTTAATGTATCCTCAAAATTTTAAGTTAGAGAATTAAAGCCGTATTCATAAAAAGTTACAAGCCTCTTGTAAACCCTTTATAAGATACATGCCTAAAAAAGTTATTCATAAACGTTTAATAAAGAAAAAAACCTTCTGTAACAGCTTCACAAATGAGAGAATTTTAAAATAGGAACAAACCTTATGTAAACCTCCTACACACAGAAAAAAAACATTGTAAAATCGACTAAAACAATAATGATTTTACATGATTCAGTTATGATTTTGCTTCATAGAGCTTTCTAGTAAAATCATTATGATTTTCATGTAAAAGTTGCGCAAAATTTTCCTGTTGAATTATTATAAAATCGTGTAAAATCGTTATGATGCTCACGTTGAATCATTATGAAAGCATATGAAATTATTCTTTAAATTGGTGCTTCGTAGATTCACCAATACTATGCAACTGGATTGTTATTATTAAGCACGCTTTAGTTGCGAAGTTTTGGAGAATCTAGTATGTACCAATCCAAAGAAAAACACACTGATGTTTTGTAAAAATGCATTTTGGAACTCAGCCTTATTTATAATTTGTACTTACTTTTCAAGTAATGATTCACTTCCAGCAAATTAAATTCTCTTAACACTTCATCCAGCTGATATTCATTCCGTCTTCATTAATAATAATATTCCCCAGGAATACCACATTACCTTCTTCATCTACATCCAATAAAAGTTTATTCAAATTCACTTTTTCAGCCATTTAAAACTATTTTAATTTTCGCAATACTCTACGCGATGCGATTAGTGAGAATTCGCAAGAAATAACGGAACTTCATCAGCAAGTTTTTTTAAGATGATGCAATATTTTACTAGGTTTCATAATGATTCTACATGAAATCGTTTTAATTAACTTGTTACATGATGCAATAATGATTTTACTGGATTTCATTATGATTTTATATGAAATCATATTGATTTTCATGTTGCTGTCACCATTAAATATGAAATCATGTAAAATGAAATCAACTATGCATCATAATGATTTTACATTGCTAAATTTTTCTGTGTGTACCATGGCAGAATTATAAGGTATGGTCGACTCGGAGAGGAATGTAGTAGAAAGCAGAATAAAGCTACATTGATGTCAAAATCAGCTGTTCATCGCGAATTTCTTTATACTCACGTTCGCAGATGTTTTTAGGTTAAAACTGTTACAGGTTTTTTTTGCAATTTTAAGACTTCTCTCACATTTTATAGTTTTTATTACACTTTTTTTATAATATTTTCACTCAAATTAGCACAAATTTAACAACCGCGACCGCACTGTTTGCAAATTGGAAACATAAAATATTTTCTTCATTTGCAATTTCTACGAAATTCGTCGTTTTGACATATATGTTGCTTCTCATTATCCACTCTTCGTTGACGCGTGAGAGCACTCAGCGGAACGGCCCTACCTTTTCATTGTATCATGCCTCCTACAAAGCCAAGGTATATTTAACAAGGTAGTGTCGTGTTTTCTTTTATTCGTAAAAACCTGGTTTTGACAGCTGCGGTACCCACCACCAGAGAGAATTTTAACTACTAACACTACCTTGTCTCATTATACCATGCTACAAAGCTATTCTAAATTTTAATGTTCTCAATTGAGAACAATCTTCTCATTTAGTGTCAAACAAAAATCAAAACAAATAAATAAAAATAATAGTGTTTGTTTGGCAGTTGCTATGGGCAGTTGTATTTTTTAAAGGAAAACAAAATTTTAAGGCCCAGTTTAAATTTTTTTAGAAAAATTTTCGATTTTTTTTTTATTTTATTAATTTGACAAACATCTTAAGAATGTGTAAAAATTCAGAATAAATTTCGAAGCCGTTTAAGATATGTTTAAGTTTTTATGAGTCTTTAAGTTTTTTAATCTTTAAACGCGGTTATTTCGAAACGAAAATTGAAACTTACTTACTTACTTACTTAGTTGGTCGTAACAACCCGTGTCCGGGTTTCAACCGACCTCATCAGCTCTCGCCAGGCGCCTCTGCTTTGCGCGCGCCTTCTCCAATCGGATACACCAAGTGCGGTTAGGGCTTCCTCAGCCTGGTCCATCCATCGGAGGCATGGTCTCCCTCGTCGTCGTTGACCAGCGACCCTCGCCTCGAGCACCTTTTTCGCTGGAGCTTCGTCGTTCATACGATGGACATGACCCAGCCAGCGTAGTCGCTGCACAGTTATACGCCGAACTACGTCAATGTCACCGTAGAGCTCATACAGCTCGTGGTTCATTCGGATGCGATAGTCATCGCCGACTCGAACAGGACCGAAGATTTTGCGAAGAACTTTTCTCTCGAACACCCCCAGAGCGGCTGCGTCAGTTTGCGAAACTACCCATGCCTCAGCGCCATAAAGCAGCACAGGTAGAACGAGCGTCTTGTAGAGTGTTAGTTTTGTCGATCGAGAGAGGGCTCTGGAACTTAGTTGCTTACTGAGCCCGTAGTAGCACCTATTAGCAATTATTGTTCTTCGCTTTATCTCCAGGCTGATTTCGTTTTTGGTATTAATGGCGGTGCCAAGGTAAACGTACTCATTGACTACTTCACAGTTATAGCTGCCGGATGAAACGTGGGAGTCTAAACGCCGAGCTCCCTTGTTTGTAGACAGCATATATTTTGTTTTGCCCTCATTTATCGTCAAACCCACTTTGGCTGATTCCTTTTCGATAGCGGCGAAAGCAGCGGTAACATCTCTCTTGGTTCTGCCGACAATATCAATATCATCAGCGTACGCAAGGAGCTGGACGCCTTTGTAGAAAATGGTGCCATTACGATGCACACCGGCCTTTCGAACGATCCCCTCCATGATGATGTTAAAGAGATCGCAAGACAGTGGATCGCCTTGCCTGAAACCTCTTTCGGTATTGAAGGTTTCGGAGAGGTAATTTCCTACCTTGACGAAGCTGCGTGTGTTGCTCAACGTCATTCTGCAAAGTCTAATCAACTTTGCAGGTATACCGAACTCAGACATTGTTGCGTATAGGCAATCCCTTCTCGGGCTATCGAACGCAGCTTTAAAATCGACAAAGAGATGGTGTGTGTCAATTTGATTTTCGTGGGTTTTCTCCAGGATTTGTCGTAGCGTGAAAATCTGGTCTATGGTGGACTTACCAGGTCGAAAGCCACACTGATAAGGTCCAATCAGTGTTTTTGTAATCGGCTTTAATCTTTCACATAGTACGCTTGAGAGAACCTTATATGCGATGGAAATAAGACTGATACCTCTATAACTTGCGCAGATTGTTGGGTCTCCTTTCTTAAGTATAGGGCACAGTACGCTGAGGTTCCAATCGTCGGGCATGCTTTCTTCTAGCCATATTTTGCTGGTGAGCTGATGCATGCGCCTTATCAATTCATCGCCGCCGGTTTTAAACAATTCAGCTGACAGGCCGTCAGCACCCGCTGCTTTGTTGTTTTTGAGTCGTTGGATAGCAACTCGAACCTCATCATGGCTAGGTGGTGGTACTTCCACTCCGTCATTGTTGATTGGTAGCTCTGGACTGCGCTCTCCATGGGCGGCATTGGTGAAATCGTCGCCAGTAAGTAAATTGGAGAAGTGCCGTCTCCACAATCTCAGCACACACTGCGTATCCGTATTCAGATCTCCATTTTCGTCTCTACAAGTGGATGCTCCGGGCTTGAAACCTTGGGTTAGACGCTTAACCTGTTGATAGAATTTTCGTGCATCCTTCTTGCCCTGGTATACCTCTAGTTCCTCACGCTCACGCTTTTCCTGCTCTCTTTTCTTGCGTCTGAAAAGGCGCCTCTCTTCCTTCCTCTTTTCGCGGTAGTTTTCTCGCACGGCTCGCGTTGCAGCTGACTGCAGCGTTTTTCTATAAGCGGCGTTTTTTACTGCAGTCGCAATGCGACACTCCTGATCATACCATTGGTTCCGAGGTTGCGGGCGCGGGAAACCAATGACTTCTTCAGCGGCAGCGCGCATGGAGTGGGATATATGCGCCCAAAGTCCGCCGGCGTCGTCGAGTCCAGAGGTTGGTTGGTTGAGCTTAACCGAGAGTTGAGCGGAGTAGGCTTCGGCAGTCCATTGCAATTGCAGCTTAGCGACATCTAGCTTTCGTTGCATTCCTGTGCGTATGTTCTTCGCATTGCATAATCGCATGCGGATCTTGGCTGCAACAAGATAATGGTCGGAGTCAATGTTGACCCCCCGAAATGTACGCACATCTAGAACACTAGAGGCATGCCTTCCGTCGATTACAACATGATCAATTTGGTTTCGCGTTTTTTGATCCGGGGACAGCCAGGTGGATGTCGAGGTGCTTAAATCTGGTGCTACTAACTACCATGTTTCGCGCCGCGGCGAAGTCAATCAGTCTTAGACCGTTGTTCGTGGAGGTCTCATGAAGACTGAACTGACCGACAGTGGGGCCAAAGATGCCTTCCCTTCCGACTTTCGCATTAAAATCGCCGAGGACTATTTTCACGTCATGGACCGGAAGGTGGTCGTATACGTCCTCAAGCCTAGCGTAGAAAGCGTCTTTGACGGCTTCGTCCTTTTCCTCCGTCGGGGCGTGCGCGCAAATAAGGCTGATGGAGAAAAATTTTGCCTTGATGCGGATCGTGGCCAATCTTTCGTTGACAGGTGTGAACCGGGAAACAAGGTGACGTAGTTTCCGGCTAACAACGAATCCACATCCAAATTCGCGCCTCTCCGCATGGCAGCTGTAGTAGATATCACAGTGTGCTTGTTTAGAGCAGCCTTGCCCTTTCCATCGCATTTCCTGGATGGCGGTGATGTCAGCCTTTATCGTTTTGAGGGCTTCCGCCAGTTGGATAATAGCACCTTCCCTATAAAGGGTTCGGACATTCCAGGTGCATATCCGTAAATCATTGTCCGTTTTTCGTTTGCGGTGGTCGTCAACGTAATTGGGGTTCTTATCCGAGGCTGGTTTAGTTTTCATTGGGCAGAAGTAATGTGGCGGGACCCAAACCCTGCGCACATTCCATGTTTAAGGTCTATGGAGTGACCCGCCGCTCAAATTAGCCGTCAAACTGACGGATGCCAGTTTGCCGTTGCCCAGGGAACACCACGTGGAGGTTTGAGTCGACTTGAGACGATTTCGACATGGATAATGCTGGCCTCGCCAGGTTGAGGCGGTCAGACACGTTGCCATGTGAAGGTTCGCCCCCTGTTCCCCTGAAAATTGAAACAACTTGCACTTAAATTCGAAAAGTATTCGTCCGCTTTGTGTAAATACGCTTTGAGTGAACCGACAAAATCAAATAAAACATACTTGTTTTGCTTGGTATTTAATGTATAAGGTCCGATTTCGTAAAAGAAAATTAGGGTTTTTTGAATTTGTGCGGCATTTTTTTATTTTTTTTTTCAATTTTAAACTCGGTTCACTTAGAAGGCAAAACTGTTCTAAAAACAACCTTTTTTGTGCTTCGCTCACTGGAGAGGGAATATCCGCAAGAGACCTTTCTTTCGCGACCTCAACTTTTACACGCTGTATAACCATAAAATATCGATGCAAAAAAACAAAAATAAAATTGTTAATTTAAGACTTAACAAAAAAAATTATTTTGATATTTAATAAAATAAAAAATATAGTCATTAAAAAAAGTCGGCTTTTTTACTCTAGAAATTGAAACTGAGCCTTAAACAAATGGCTGCCAGTATATCAAATTCACAAACCTGTATATTTTTTTTTTAATTTTTAAGCAAATGTTATTATGTTTATCAGAGTCACAAACAAAATTACAACTATTCCTGTTTTAAATCATCAATATTCTCACTTTAAGAGACCCTTCAAACTCGTTTATTTAATTGTTAATGTTAATTGTTATGTTAATTTTAGGTCTTAAATTAACAATTTTATTTTTATTTTTTGCATCGATAGTAATGGTTATACAGCGTGTAAAAGTTGAGGTCGCGAACGAATGATCTCTTGCGAATGTTTCCTCTCCAGGGAGCGAAAAACAAAACAAGTTGTTTTTATAACAGTTTTGCCTTCTGAGTGAACCGACAAAAAGTTTAAAATTAAAAAATAAAAATGCTGCAAAAATTAAAAAACCTAAATTTTTCTTATAAATTAAATATTAAGCAAAAAAATATGTTTTATTTGATTTTGTCGGTTCACTCAAAGCGTATTTAATTTTTAAAAATAATAAAACTAGATCTGAGTTAATCGGACGAATACTTTTCGAATTAAAGTGCAAGTCGTTTCAAAAAATATCATTTCGAAAAAACCGCGTTTAAAGTTTTTGTTTAAACATCTCTTAAACGGCTTCGAAATTTATTCTGAAATTTTTACACATTCTTAAGATGTTTTTCAAAACAATAAAATAAAAAAAAGAAATCGAAAATTTTTCTAAAAAAATTTAAACTTGGCCCTAAAATTTTGTTTACCTTTAAAAAATACAACTGCCCATAGCAACTGCCAAGCAAACACAAATATTTTTTATTTATTTATTTGTTTTTATTTTTGTTTGACACAAAATTAGAAGATTGTTCTCAATTGAGAACATTTAAAT
This sequence comes from Coremacera marginata, assembly GCA_914767935.1. Lineage (NCBI taxonomy): Eukaryota > Metazoa > Arthropoda > Insecta > Diptera > Sciomyzidae > Coremacera > Coremacera marginata. The sequence goes on from OU612045.1 coordinate 140,115,815, forward strand.
TTAACATAGCTTTGTAGGAGGTTTACAGAAGGTTTGTTCCTATTTTAAATTCTCTCATTTGTGAAGCCGTTACAAGAGGTTTGTTTCTTTATTGAACGTTTATGAATAACGTTTATAGACATGTGTATTATAAAAGGTTTAGAAGAGGCTTGTAACTTTTTATGAATGCGGCTGTTAGTATTTTTTGTTCTTTTTACGATATTTTATTATTTTTCGTTGAATAAGACGTTGAATAAGAAGAAGACTGAGAACTCTCCCATACAATAACACTTGCAAGGCCAAAATGCACACGGCAAATAAGTTTTTATCGATTCTGTTAAGTTGAGAAGCTTTGTCGGTAAAGAGAATGACTACTACTACCATCACAACCCCGTTTGTATATTGCAGTAATACATTGTTCATTAAGGTTTGTCGAAAAATTCCTTCTACGATTCAACGATCCTTGTTGCAGTATGAGACTTCAGCAGACATATCGGTAATTTGAACTCCGACTTCTATTTTGCTAAAATTTATGCATGATGTATTGGATATATGGTTGCGTTTCTTTTTTTTTTTTGCACCAGATTGCATTAATTTTTACGAGTGCTTTGTGAGCTTTGGCTTCAGAGGATTCGTTTATTTAATCTTTGCTGCCATCTCTTTCTATCATGTACAAACTAACAAACTAACCACATGTTTATGTAATCCGAAAGGAGCACTCTCGTTCGTGTGGGACACAATAAGCAATACATTTTTTCAAATCAGAAAGTATTGTTGCTCGTTTCTTTCACGAACGAGACTGCTCATTTCGGATAACATAAAGATGCTGTTAATACTCCACCATGTCTGAATTTGGTATACCTGCAAAATTAATCCGTCTATGCAGGATGACACTGAGCAACACCAGCAGCGCAGTTAAGTTCGGGAAGGACCTCTCCCCACCATTTTTTATCAAACGAAGCTTCAGACAAGGTGATTCTTTATCGTGCGACTTTTTTAATCTAATTATGGAGAAGATCATTCGAGCTGTTGATCTGAGACAAAGTGGACTATATTCAACAAGAGTGTTATGCTACTAGCGTATGCTGATGATATTGATATCATTGGCCATAATACACGTGAAGTTAGTGCAGCATTCTCCAATTAGAAAAAGAGTCGAGTCACATGGGTTTTGCAGTAAACGCAGATAAGACGAAATATCTGGTGTCAACAAGCAAACAGTCCCAGCGTATTGGCCCCACGCCATTGTTGACAACACCTCCTTCGAAGTTGTGAAGGACTTCGTCTACCACGGATCCAGCATTAACTCCACCAACGATATCAGAAGAGAGATAAAACGAACGAGAACTCTTGCCAACAGGTGTTCCTTTGGGCTCAGTAGGCAATTGAGAAGCAGAGCCCTCTCTCAACGAACAAAAGTCACGCTCTATACACAAACCTGGACGTTGAGCAGCTCTGATGAAAAGACTTTGGGAGCGTTCGAGAGAAAGATCCTTCGTAACATCGAAGCTTTCGTACAGCTGACTTATTTAACGCTTGCAAGAGTTCTTTATTCTTAATTTCATCCAAACATTTGCTCTTACATGCTAATATGGTACTTTTACTTTCGCGAACAAAAGTCATGCCCCTTCTATATGGAGTTAAATACGGCTAAGAAAACTAAAACTTGTTTCACACCGTGCTGAACTACATCCAAACGTAGCCACAGCTTCAAACATTATATACGAATCTCGAAAAGCACTTCTTTGCTTGTATAGTTCAGAAAAGAAGTCTTCTTCTTTTATGTATTTTTGTTGAAAATATTATTCAAGACCGCTTAGAGTCTTGTAATACAGTTTCGAATACTGCATCTGAGCGGTAATCTTGAAGGCACTTAAAAACTTTTTTATAATGGGCAATGCACTTGCCAATCCCGTATGTTTTTTTTGCAAAAATGCATCAGCCGGTTCGATTGTACGTAGAATTTTCAAGAATGCACATAAAATTATTTTAAAGTTTGGTGTTTTCATTACCGTATACAGCCCACGGCATTTTACTATTTCGTTCCCATCCAAAACACTCGCACGTGTCGACATAGACAAATTCAGGGCACCTAACTTTTTTTGAAAATTGTTGTAGACACATTCTATCATGTTAAGATGCCCTGACCATCTTTGCTTTAATAATCGTGATGTGGCAGTTCCCTTATAAAAATATTTTATTTTGTAAGCTAAGCAGTATTGCACGGCAGTATTTATGGTATTTTGTATATGGTATTTTTCTATTTAGTTTTTTTGACATTACACTGGCACCATCGTAGCACTGGCTTAAAAGCTTGTTTGGATCAAGACCGTTTTTATTTAATACATCCAAAATTAACTTTGCACTAATCAGATTTCAATTAATCAGCTTCCTCGATACTTAAGAGGGATTGAGTAGGATTTCCATCTTTGACGTATCTAATGCAAATGGATAGAGCTTGCATCAAAATGCAGCATCCGCTTGCTTTATCATTGAAATTGTATGCTGCTTTACGCACGAACTCATAAGCTTTATTACATCGTTTTGTATATCTGGAGACAAGTACGAAGCATTTTTCTGGAATGATTTTTACGCACTCTGCAAGCCGTTGATCTTTCTACAAGGTGTATGTAAAAAGAATTTGATATATTCCAGAATCGAAATGATTTTCTTTATCGTAAGAACCGCGGAGAGGCAACTCCTTTTTAACTATAAAACGTATAATATCAATAATATTCGATACATAATAGCGGTGTTTTTCTAACTAATACATTTACTAATGTAGAAACACTGATATTTTCATTAACGCATAGGGAATTCCAGAAAGCTTAGCCACGTTTATTTGGTGCACCTGTGAAGTCTCATGACTATAAAAGCTTTCACCTTTGTCCAGCGCCTTCTTCCAACTTTTATATCCTGTATATGAAAACTTTTCTTCCGGGGTTTACCTGACACCATAGACGCTACAATAGTAGCAAACTGCTGAATCCCTTATTGGTTGGTATTCCAACCAATTAAATTGCTCATACCATTGACTGCGAAAGCTTCTTCCATTTGATTTGGGGTACGACTTCAGCAAAATGCGGTTGAATTCTTTGTCAATAAAATTTATGAAATAGTTAAAGTGTATTTGTTCTGGTTTATTTATTAATGATGGCTCAGAAGCCTTAGGTGCTTGGACACTTATGTTTTTACTTAACTTAAGTAGCCGCTTTTGCATTCTTAAAAACTGCAACCACAAAGTTAGGAAAATAAATAAAGTAAGCACTTTAGCGAAAGCATTAGAGATGGTATTAAAAATATCGATTTTCATTAAGCACAGGGTTGCTATTGGTAACAGGGATAACTAAATTTGGTGTGTTAGCAAACTTTTGGGTTCTGAATAGTTATTAAAGTGAAAAATATTTTTGAGCATTTTAAAGATTTTTGTAAGCATTTGAGCATTTTAAGATTTTGATGATTGGCGAAATTCAATTTTTGTTTACTCATACGCGTATACGTTTATTTGAAATAATGGTGATAATAAATATTTTTTAACTGATTCAGTAGAGCTAGGGGGAAAAAATGACATTGCTAGGGGGAGCATTGCCCTTGACAAAGTATAATATTGACAAAATGCACGCACTGACCAAATAAGCGCCAAATTCTTTCAATGCGCTTGCTGCAATGTGTGTTACATTTAAAAGCTTACACCCACTAAACCATAAGAGAAGGTTTTTGAGGTTTGAAGAGTCAAAAAAGATTAATTTTTTATCATTTGAGTAACTAAAATTACTCGAAAATAAATAATTTTTTGTTCATAAATGGCTTCAGAAATTAATCAAAAATGTTTAAATTTCTCAATAAAGGTATAAAGGAATCCAATTTTTATAATAGTAAATTAAAATGTTAACCTTCATACAAACGTGATATGAGTTTTTCACTTCATAACATATTATCACATATTGATATATTACATATATATCAGACATGTAATACAAAAAGTACCTTTTTTTAATCCGAACAAAAAAAGGTTCGATTTCGAGAGGCAATTCAGTCCAGCGATTGATACAAAAAGGGTTAATTTCCGAGTACCGAAAAAGAATTTTTCATGGTTCATTTTTTAACTCATTTCAGAAAAAACAGTTCGTTTCTGAGAGATATTTTCGTCCGACGTTTGATGAAAAAGGGTTCCTTTTTCGAGTGTCGAAAAATTGATTTCCTATGGTTCTTTTTTTAACTCACTTCCGAGCAAAAAAAAAGTACAATTTATGGTTCCTTTTTAAACTATTTCCGAACAATATAAGCTTCGTTTTGGAGATTTTAGTCCGACGAATGATACAAACAGGGTTTATTTATGAGTGCTAAAAATGAACGCTTCCATCTAAAAAGGTTCAGAAATTAATCCAAAAACGGTAGTTTTGGTTCACTATGCAGATATGGCGAATATTGAAAGCAAAACAAAAATCAAAAAATTGTGTTGGTGTTGGTGAGAAAAAAAATTTTCGATTTAAAAGTTTTAAAATTTGACTTAAATGCCACTTAATTTACCAAACAATCATAGAACCTAATTCATTTTAAGCCGCTTAATGTCAAAATTACCTTTGTGGAAAATTGCTCGTAATATTGTCTCTAGCTCTTGCGGAATTTACCTAATTATGCAGGTTGGTTGAAAAGTATTGAGAGCAAAATTGTTTTTTATTTAATATCATCTCCCTTGACTTCAAAACACTTATTTCAATGATCCTCCAATAATTTTATACTCTGTAACGGTTTTCCGGAAGCTCTACAAAATATTGTTCCATGGATGCAATAGCTTCTTCATTAACGCTTACCACGAAGGAATTGTTTCATGTTTCGAAAGTGGTAGTAACCATTAGGAGACAAATCAGGTGAATACGGTGGATATTGAAACAAGTTGTACTTTAGTTCGTTTAATTTAGCCATCGTCAAAACACTTGTGTGAACACGTGAATTGTCTTAATGGAAATTATTTTTTTTTCTTGAGTAAATCAGGAATTTTTTCGTGCAGCCAAAAAGTTACAATAATATTCAAAGTTAATTGTTTTGTCTTTGTCAAGATAATCAATCAACGAAATCCCTTTCATATTTCAAAACACTGATTCCATATTTTTTTTTGCCGATCCGTCTGACTTCACCTGTTTAAGAGCTGAACAACCAACTTGCGGCCACAGTAAAGTTCTTGTTTCGGTTAAGGATCATGGTGGTAGATCCAAGTCTCACCCATAGTTATAAAATGATGCACAAAATATATTTTATTCTACTTAAAACGATCCAAATTATCCTGAGAAATTTGTTTTCGATTCAGTTTTTGTTGAATTGTTAACGAATGCAGCACTAACTTTTCGAAAATCTTTTTCATATGCAATTCTTTGTATAAAATATGGAGTACTTGTTCGTCTGAATCTTCATAAACAATTGCAGACTTTTTCGATGATTTTTGGTGTTGTTGCACTTTTTTCATCTTCAACGCTTGATCGACCACGTTTAAACTCTAAAGCCCATCGGTGCACATTTGGAAATGAAGGAGCAGAATTCTTTAACACTTTCACAATTTTTGTATAAATTTCTTCTGCTGATAAACCTTCTAAAATAAAGAATTTTATCACTGCACGATATTCGATTTTTTCCATTGCAAAAAAATACTCTGGCATGTCAACTTCAAATGGTTTGTAAACAAAGAATGAATAGAGAGATCGAAAATAAATTTTTTTTTTTTGTGTTGTGAGATGAAATATTAACTCTAATTCTTCTACTGGTTAATAGGTGTCACTTTCAGAACTTCTCTACCAACTTGTACTCTATAAAATAAAGTTTCTGAAACGATTGCTCATTAAATTTGTGGCTATTGACCTATTGCAAAATTATATTAACTACTTAACCAGGGTTTTGCGAAAAAATGGATGTTTTGACTTATTAGTCATGCAAATTCCCACTTTTTCGGTATTAAAAGTGGCATTAAAATGCTTTCCAAAACTCTTTTAGCTCTTTTCGTCACGGTATCTAAAACTTGTTATTTTTCTATTAAATATTTTTCTTTTAAAAAACCAAAAAGTATTAAATTATATAAAATTGTAAATATAGAAAAGTATAATTTCCATGCACATTTTTGAACAAAAAAAAATATTAATTTATGATTCAATAACAAACTCATTTATGTACTAAAGAGAAGGTTTATGTACTATAATACATTTCTGAACTCGTTTATGATAAAAAGTTATCGTTACAATTTAGAGACTTATATAAACTTACTTAGACTTGTATAAATGAGTGGTTAACCACAGTTTGCACAAGCACTGAAAACTGACTTCAGCTACAAATTAAACTCAATCTCTTAGTTTCATCCAAAGGAAATGAATTGTTTCGTCTGTGTCTAAAATTGATCATTACATTATTTAACACGTGTAAATATGAATTTCTTCAAAGGATGCAATTGATTATCTGTTGAATACAGGAATTCTAGATTTTGTATTCACTCAATTCGCTTAGACTAAATTCCCTTTGGGTATAATTTTAAAATAAACTTTTTCAAAAGCAACATTTACAAATTTTAAATTCTTGTCTTACGTCCAAATTGTCAGTTTACAATATTTTGATTTAACTTATAAAATTCTATCAAAAATGTTGAATAAATTACTATACAAATTAAAGTTTCTTACTAATGCGTTTAACAGCGCTAGTCAATTAATGTAAGCGAGCCGCTACTTTCAGGTTAAAAGTGTGCGCCAAATCTATCCTTAAAAAAATAAAATTCATATTCTTTGATTTGTTTACTTAGAAAAATTGCTTTATCTTCTTTCAGGCGGCAGGAGTCCATGTATCAAATGACGGGTCTCTATTCCGAAGCTAACAGTGGCGATGACAGCAGCATCGATGCAACACAGGATGCAAACAATCCAGGTTCGACAACAGCCACAACAGTGCTGTCGTGCAATGTACGTAACTATCAGGGCACCGTTGTGCCTACCATCAATGATACCGTCATCAAGTGTCACAGTCGACAGCCGTCTGGTGTGGGCGGGACCACGCACGTCCACAATGTTACGCATGCACACAGTGCAGTGAATAACAACAATAATGATCTGGACGACGATGATCTACAGTCACGCGATTGCGGTATACTCGGCTGTCGGCCGAGAAGTGTGCAAAAATTTGCCAGAATAAAAATATTCGTCCTCCTGCTATCGATGCTAGTCACCCTGCAACAAGCGCTGAGTTCGGGATATATTAATTCGGTGATAACAACAATTGAGAAACGATTCGAGATTCCTTCAAGCTATTCAGGACTAATAGCATCCAGCTATGAAATTGGAAATGTGATAACTGTAATATTTGTTAGCTATTTAGGAAGCCGTCGGCATATACCAGTATGGATCGGAATTGGTACGTAGACATAGATAATATGTAGTTTGAAAGGTTTTTAGATGCAACTTAGGTTTAGCTTAAAGGTATTGTTTTGATATGTAGGTTGGCATGTAAGGGCAGCAGCTGGCATAATAATACTCCAGACCAATTTTTCTATATTTTTGAAACCTTAGGAATCATGCTTTTGATGAAGCTTACTAAAAACTCGAAGCTTGCCATTGTCAGGTCATTACACTCCTGAATGAAAAAAGGCCTACTACTGTGCCGACTTCTAGAGAGCGAAGGACAGAAACATAAAAAAGCGACCATTTGTGAAACAAGTGTTTTTGTATACTTTAAGTCCAGAGTCAAACGCATTACCCTAGTTTTTCTTTATACATGAGTCTGAAAAGTTTTCCACCTAACAAAGATACAAGGCATTTTTTCTTTAAATTTATTTTTATTTTTCTACATTGACTCCTTGTATTTCCATACATTTTTCTCAGCGATGCTTTCATCTCTTTAACCCATCCAAATAGTATTCGGCGTTTTTCTCTGCAAAATAATTTTTCACGAAGATGGTTGCCTCCTAGTTTGACGGAAATCTCTGTCCTCCGAGTGCAATTTTTAAATGAGGGAACAAAAATAAGTCACTTGGAGCTCTGGTGAGTAATGAGGATGATCAAGCAGCTCAAGCCGTAATTCGTGCATGTTCGCCATGGCAGCCGCTGAGGTGTGTCACGGCGCATTGTCTTGGTGAAGCAGATTTTTCTTTTCCTGCAAATGTTGCCGTTTTTCGACAATTTCTGCCTTCAGCTTGTCAAGTCATGATGCGCAGTATGCTCCAATAATGGTTTTTCCTCTTTGAAAATAATTGCATAAGATAATTCCATGCTTATTCCAAAAACAGTCGCCATCACTTTCCCAGCCGAAAAAAAAACATGTTAATGCTTTTGAGAATGAATGTCCCTATAGCCCCTACCTCGGAAACAAAAATCGAAATTTTTTTAGGGGGGGAGCCGCCACTTTGAAAATGAAAAATCGAATTTCGACCTTTTTTTTTGTAGTCTAGTGTAGAAAAAAAATAGTAAACATTATTTTTTCGGCAAGTTTGAGGTAGGGGCTATAGCGGCGTAAATTCTGCGTCGTTTCATGCCTCATATATCAAAATCGGTCAAAAACTGTTTGAGTTATCGTGCGCAAAGTTTTGAAAAACATGGTTTCGAGAAAAACGCGTTTAAAGTTTTGACTTCAATTTTGAGGCACACAAATGACATTAACACATATTTTTTTAATACAATACTTACGAATATTAATCGGCAATTCCAGCCCCATAAAGTGTGCCTTCCTCCATCTCATAAAACGAGTTTTCCATGGCTTTTTGGGCTCTGCGGGCTGTGCGACCCTCTTTCGATGATGCGTACGTTTTTAGCTCTGAGCGTTGAAGTCGTTTTCCGTCGCGAGATTCAGCATACATCTCGGCTTGTGGGCCGATGACAATACCCATTGTTGACGCGTAGCTTTCAATGTTCGAAAATAAACTGAATCTCGTTCGTTTGCTTCTTTCATGTGAACACCTGGGCTCAAAATCATTTCAACCCCTAAATCAAAACATGCATGTATACATACTGCATGTATACATACTGTGTGTGTATATTTTGTAATATCAATACATATTTTGGAAGAATTCCACAGAATTTTCGACTAATGACTGCAGGCAAATAAACAACTTTGCTGATGCGTTATTTTGACGAAAACATACCTACACAAAAATGCCTGTATCTCCTAAACTATTTCGAATTTTGAAAAATCCTTTTGGGAAAATGTTTTTGAGTATCTCAGCAATAGAAATATGAAAAAAAAAAAATTGAAAAAAAAATTTTCGGATTACCAGAGGACCCCCTTAAAGAACAAAAAAACGTAGTGTCATACGGGCATTTCAACACTTTTTTTTTTGCACACTTAAATTTGCGTCAGGAATATTTGATTTGATTTTTGCTTAACTTGCTGCTATTAGTTATTAAGAAGCAAATTTTTCAATTGAGTTGTGGCAGGCTGGTTGACGTGTTTGTTCAAACCTGGCTGGCGGTGGATTGTTTTTTGTTTTGTTTTAAAAAAGTTACTGTTAAAAGTTATTCTGTTATTATAAACAAAATTTCACACCTAAATTGTGGCGGCTGTGGCATACTGGTTGGGGTGCTTGCTTTGTGAGCGAGTTGCTCGGACTCAATCCCGTGGATGGGTGGTTGTTTTTTGTTTTGTTTTAAAAATTTTAAATATTTATGTATTTAATTTATACAATTGCGTCAATGGTTCAAAAACTGGTTTTTCGATGAATTAAAAACGTTTTTGGATGAACTGAATATTTTTTTCTTCAGTGTAGATCTAGGAATTATCATAACTTAAACTACAGGTAGCTAAATTTTTTGTTGTTAAATTTTATATACAGTTTTATTTTTTTTAAGTTGAGGAAACATTTCTCCTTATCCTTTTATGCTCAAAGAAAGCTTCTCTGTTGTTTCCTTGTTCTAATCTCCAACAAAAGTTGAAAGCTTTCATCAGATTTATATTAGTAATATTTACTCTTTTTCCATCATTGCTTTACCATCATTGCATTTCTTATCTAATCTCTATCTCACTTCGTTTGCAGGCGCCGTTATTATGGGAATCGGCTCATTAGTTTTTATGGTACCTCATTTCACGGGTGAAGCAAATCCCGGCATAACACTCGCCAACGAGACAAGTGACAATATTTGCCGCAGTGCTTTAGTGCGTGACCAGGATATGGGCCTTGGTCGTCTGTCGAGTGGTTTATCGAGTCCACCGCTGGCCCCGCATACTCTACGCGAAAATAACTGCCTCAAAGGTAAGTCGTCGACATTTGGTCCAGTGCTGCTCTTCGTCATCGCTCAATTATTGCTTGGCTGTGGTGGCAGTCCCTTGTTTACGCTGGGTACAACCTATGTGGATGATCATGTCAAGACCGAGAGCTCCTCCATGTATATAGGTTGCATGTATAGCATGGCGGCATTTGGGCCAGTGCTGGGCTTTCTGCTAGGTGCCTATTTGCTGTCATTTCACATGGATTCACTATCGTCGGCTATTATATCAATAAGTGAGTTCAAAGATAGTTTCATATAGTTGTCTTTTTCAATACTAAATATTCTAATGTTCTAAATGTTCTCTCTACCAGGTCCTGGCGATCGTCGTTGGGTAGGCATGTGGTGGGGTGGTTTCTTGCTTTGTGGCGTCTTGTTGCTGATTGTGGCTGTGCCCTTCTTTTCATTTCCCAAGGTATTCTCTTACTCTGAACAGCATAATCGCTATAACTCATCGTATTTAATTCTTCCAGGTGCTTACGCGCGAGAAGAAAAAAATTCGCAAAAGTTCCGTGAAATCTATAGTGCAACCAGGTGTGCCTAACAACTCTAACAGCTTGCCTCGTGTAACCGACGAAATGGGGAAAGTAAAGAAAGAAATTCTCTCAGTCACAACCAGAGAAGAAGAGGCGCCACCCAAGATCGATACCGGCTACGGCAAGGATATCAAAGGTAAACAATTTTAAATAGCAATATTTACTCGATACAACTTTCTTCTTCCCGCCAGACATACCACAATCGATGTTGCGTCTCGTCACAAATCCCGTTTACATTGTCACCTGCCTCGGCGCCTGCATGGAGCTAATGATTGTTTCGGGTTTTGTTGTGTTTCTGCCGAAATATCTTGAGACTCAGTTCAGTTTGGGCAAAAGTCAGGCTAGCGTATTCACTGGTTCTATCGCAGTGCCAGGCGCTTGCATTGGCATTTTTACCGGTGGCTGCATCCTTAAGCGTTTCCAACTGAAGCCTAAGGGTGCCGTTCAATTCGTGCTCATCTCCAATGTGGTTTGCTTAGCTTGCTATGCCATGTTGTTCTTCTTAGGCTGCGATAATCTAAAGATGGCTGGCACCACTATACCTTACTATAACAGCTCTACGCACAACTCCATCGAACCATTTCAAGTGAATCTTACGGCTGCCTGCAATTTTGGCTGTGAATGCCTGACCAGCGATGTGGAGCCGGTGTGTGGCAATAATGGTTTAACTTACTTTAGTCCTTGTCATGCAGGCTGTACCGCATTCTCCTCCAGTTCAAACTATACCAACTGTGCATGTAAATCTAAACAAGACCTCTAATAACAAGAAGAATTTTTAGCATTTTTCCATCCCACTTCCAGGTGTTCATTCGAATATAACTAGCATTTTTAGGGGCGCCGGTGGTAGTCAGGCGCAGGCTTTAAATGCACACGAAGACTTTGCCGAAGTCACCGTGGTTCCAGTCGCCACAGCCGGACCCTGTTCTACGCCCTGCCGCACCATATATCCTTTTTTGATCCTACTCTTCTTTATGACATTCATTGTGGCCTCAACACAAATGCCACTGCTGATGATCGTACTGCGCTCGGTTTCCGAGGAGGAACGCTCTTTTGCATTAGGCATGCAGTTTGTTATATTCCGCTTATTCGGTTACATACCAGCACCGATACTATTTGGTAATCTCATCGATTCCACCTGTTTGCTTTGGAAATCAACTTGTGGCGAGAAGGGCGGACGTTGTTTGATCTACGACATTGAAAAATTCCGTTACAAGTGAGTAGTTTTGGTTTTGGCGAGAATAATGAGTGATAACTAAAACTATTTATTTTTAGATATGTGGGACTCTGTGCTTCTGTAAAGATTATCGCCTTGGCTATATTCATGATCGACTGGTATCTTGTTCGTCGACGCAAGAATCTGGATAAAATGAAGCCGATTAATGCGAATGATCCAATTATTGGCTCCATCATAAGTTTAGATAAATGTGAGTATTTTTTTGTTTTTTTAAAATAGATGTGAACCATTTTCCTTAAAATCAATGGTAAGTATTTATATAGTATTGTTCAAATTAAACCGATTTTATTATGCAGTAAATAAAATCGGAAAATAGTAATTTAACATTTATAAAAAATCATTTTTCCTTCGATTTATAAACGAGTAACGATTTATAAAAAATTAAAAACAAAAAATAGCCGAAAAAAAGAAACAGTATAGCGTGTATACAGTAAAGAAGTGTAACTTCTTCTCTGTTGCTCTCTTTCTCTTATAGAATAAGAAAGATTTAAGTGTACGAGATGAAGGGCAAGAGATAGAGAGAAAGAGAAAAAGAATTTAAAAGAATTACAATACAAAATTCCATAAAAAAACATTCCGTTTACTAAGCGGTAAACAATCATTTGATAAAAAATTTCTTTTAAAATCTCCCCCCCCAAAAAATCATAGGGACTTCAACTTCGCTGCTACAAAGATCATCAACACCTGTTTGACTGTAAACCAGTAGGGATTGACGTATGAAATAAAAAAAAATAAAGGTGTTGGATAGAGTTGCCATCTGAATTTTTTGTATTTATACGAATTCAGTGCTAGGGTAAACAATAGGTAAAAAATGGGTTGCTGAATCCTAATCCGTGGTCAGAATTTTTAAATTACAAGAATTCGTAAAAATACAAAATAATTTGATGGCAAATCTATCCGCCATATTGAATTTTAAAACTGTGATGTCAGATTCGAAAACAAATTTCAGATTGGTCCATGACATTTACTTTTTGAAGATAATTTCATTTAAATGTTGACCGCGGCTGCGCCTTAGGTGGTCCATTCGGAAAGTCCAATTTTGGGCAACTTTTTCGAGCATTTCGGCCGGAATAGCCCGAATTTCTTCGGAAATGTTGTCTTCCAAAGCATGGCCAGTTCTTGAACGGCTTCTGGTTGCTCTTCACTCCAAATGCGGCAATTTTGCTTATTTACGTAGCCATTCAACCAGAAATGAGCCTCATCGCTGAACAAAATTTGTCGATAAAAAAGCGGATTTTCTGCCAACTTTTCTAGGGCCCATTCACTGAAAATTCGACGTTGTGGCCGCTTCGGTCAACATTTAAATGAAATTATCTTCAAAAAGTAAATGTCATGGACCAATCTAACGTTTCAAATAAAGAACCGATGAGATTTTGCAAATTTTATGCGTTTTTTTTAAAAAAAAAGTTATCAAGCTCTTAAAAAATCACCCTTTATGTAATCTATGATGTTATGTTTAAGAAAAGGAAATAAATGTTTCGGAAAAATATGCATTTATTATTTTTCCCTGTAGTAAATTGAATTGAATCTGGGTACTAATGAGTTAAAGAAGCTATTAAATGTTTCGGAATAAGTTTTCAGTAAATTGGAACTCACTTTAGCTCTATTCGTTTTGTATAATTATTTATTTACCTTTTTTCCTCTTCTACAGTACTTAAGATGAAATCTGACCATTTTTATTTTATTAATATTTTCCTTATATATTTTCTCCCAACAGTGTTTGAGGAAAAGCTGAGCAGCACCGAATTAGGTCAAACAACATCTTATGGCGTTAACGGAGGTGAATTGATCCTACCATCGGAAATGATGAGGCACTCGCGTAATAACTCACGCACCATTCAACTAGAATATATGTAAGTCACCGCCAACCACTACAACGTAAACCCTATAATATATAAATATATATAATAAATTATACATATTTTTTATATATAAATTGCATATATATATATATATAAATATGCAACCCTATATTTCAGTTATGACAAGTGCAATAACTCCATGCCGCCTACAGCTGGACTGGCACCACAGACCAAATCGAAGAAGCACTTCCGCAGCTCTTCCTGCGACGTCAAGATGATACGCAGCTTTGCCAAGGATCACAATAGCAGCTCCAGCAATGCAAATGATTCCAACGACCCAAGTCACAGCGGCAAGTTCAAAAACCTCAAGAAGTTCCAAACACATTCCCGCAACAATTCCAATGATCTGAATAGCGAATTCCGTCAGAAACTGACACAGTCATGCGCCAATTCACGGGATGATCCAGCCTTCAACATCAAATACATACAGAATCAGCTCAAACCACAGAGTGCCGCATACGAAGACGATGACGAGGATGAGCTGACCACTGGCTGTGGTCATTTCGTAAAGAAACATTCGCGCAATCACTCGTACGATCAGATCTATATGCCAAACAATATACGGTTCGATGCGGACTTCTTCCGCTCCAATCACAACAATAAGAAGAACGTCAACCTACTGAAGAATGTGGTAGAGAACAAGTTGAAGAACTCAAATGAGACAGAAGCAGCGGCTACACAGTCACGCGGTCACTCTCGCAGTAACTCAAAGGATCTGAATACTAAAGCATCAGGTACACACGTGCCATTGGCCGCCACTGCAGTGGAGTCAGCCTTGAGTATATTACGTCATCGGCGCACCAACTCTAAGGATCTGAATAATACAGGCGGCGAGGTTGTAGGTAGCGTTGTCGTGGTACCCGCCATTACGCCCAGCGTTTCGCACGCCAAGCACGCACGCAACACCTCACATCACAAAATTGAAATCGACGACGATCGCAATGAGCTGATCAACGACAACGACGACGACGATGATGAAGAGTTGGATATAGATGCCGAAACTATGCGTTTGTAAACAGCTCTAGAAATAGTAAATTTCGTGTATATGTTTAAATTATATTTAGGCTTTCTTTACGCTGTGTCAGCAACTAATTTTAAAGTATTTATAGAGAATTGCAAATCCTTTTTTGTAAACTGCCGGAAGTTCGTAAATCTACGCGCATTTTGTAGCAATATGAAATATTAAAAATTAAGTTTATTTTTTTATTTTTTGCTCACCTTGAACCACATTCCACAAAAAAAAAAATCCTTAACGCTCGTAAAAATTTTAAATGTACTTAATTTTTAAATATTGGTCTGATGATGATGATGCTGATTACGTTGCCCCTAAAAGCATATCCGAACTTCTTTCAAAATTTTGAAAAATGCAGTTTCGAATATACAGAAACATTATTAATATTAAGTAGATTTTGAAATAAATTTTGTTTTTATTTCCTTAAATTAAATTCAATCATTTTACATGCAATGCTTTACGTTTTCTCACTTAGGAAGATAAAGAATGTTTATAATTTTAAATATTGTAAATTTTTATGTTTTGTTTTATACATTTTATGGAAATTATTCTTTTGTTTTACCTGCACTTTTTTATTTTCGAAAAGCCTGCTTATTGATATATAGTATATATATGAAGACGATTATTATTTGCTTAGTTTCTGATGTTGTTTTTATTTTGACATCTACGGATAGTTTCGCAATTATCGGACAGGTTCTGCATTTCACTTCCGAGTAAAAGTGTTATCAAATCACCATGAATTCGACATATTGGATCACTTTTTACGTTTTAAATGAAATTTTTTCGATTCTTATTTCGATTCAAATTCGAAAAAAATTAAGTTAAACGTAAAAAGTGACACCAACTATCGACTTTATATTGATTTGATTTTACTTTCACTCGGAGGTGAAATGCAGAACCTGTCCGTATATGTTCACAAAAATTGTTCTAAAGTTTAATGATATAAGTGCAATCACCTTGTATATGCTTTTTATTTCAACTAAGATGTTTTAGGCTTCAAGTGTAGAAGAACTTGAGAGAGAGAGTTAAGAAAAGGTTTTCGTTTATCTTGAAACTTTCAACTTGACTGAAAGTGACGTAACATGTTTCAACACAAAACTTGTTCTAATTAAACAGTGGTTTGTCTAATATATGCGATATAACCCATTTCTTCATTCGAAAAAATAAAAAACGAAATGGCCATTTCAGCCCTGAAAGGTTTTTGACCGAGCTTCTTACGATCAATTGTCTTGTGTGTCTTTTAATGTGCTTGAACACAAATGATCGAGAACTGGACCTACCCAATGAGTATATATATACCAGAGAATTTTTTTCGCTCTTGAGTTTTAACTCAGTCAATTTGAGGTTAACAAATAAAGGGACACCGAAAAATGGTCGAAAACAGCGCAGTCGGTATTTGTGCGTCGAAAGATTTTATCTTCGAAAACAGCGCTCTCGGTATGTGCGCATGCGCCGACATTATTGTTGTGCGCTCTAAGAATCTATGAAAGTGGTTTGACTGCTTTTTTCCTTTTATTGAAATAGATTCTGCACAATGTTTACATTTTTGGCTGGACGGACTTGCATGGATTTCTTTCAATATGCCGATTGGATATTTGCAAGATTCTGGCATTTGTGTGAACTTATGAAATGATTTTTTTTCAATATTTTTATGTGAATTCCTTTTTTTTAGGTCAAATAGGAAATTTTTCATTCATTTCAAGTCTAATTTAATCGAATTTAATTTGAATAAATTTTTCATTTAATCCAATTTTTATTTTCAAATAAATTGGATTAAATGGAGTTTAATGTTACATTTTTTAGCTTTAGATAAGTTCTTAATTATCTGAATTTAATCGAACTTATTGTAATTTTAAAAAAATTGCAACAAATAAACTTTTTTTACCATATTGCTAGCATTCATTTATTTCTATATGAATATATTGAGTATGGAAATGATTTCTTTCCCAATATTTCTATTTTTTTTAGGTCAAATAGGAATTTCTTTCATTTAATCCAATTTATATTTTCAAATAAATTGGATTAAATGAATTTTAATTTTACATTTTTTAGCTGCTTTTGCTTGCATAGATTTTATTTCAACTTGTCAATAAGATATTTGCAACTTTTAAATGTTTTCAATCCACTTACAGGTATTTTAGAAATTATTAAATGTCCTTTTTTTAATATTTGTAATTACCTCTAAGTTAAACCAGCAAATTTATAAAAAAAAAAAGAAAAACAATGCGCCGCCACCGGACTTCGAACCCGGCCACTTTTATTACAAGGCAAAAACGTTAGCCAGTCCGCCAAAATCTAATTTAAGGGTTGTTTTCTTAATAACAAATAACAGCAAGTTCGATGAAATGAAATCAATATTTTCTTTAACAAATTTATATACGCTGAAAAGAACGTGTTGTATGTAAAACATTTCATTTATATTCGTGGCATGTATAAAATAGAAATTTATTTCAACTTCCCAATTAGATATTTGCAACTTTCAAAGGTTTTCAATTCACTTGCAGGTATTTAATTGACAAATTGAAGTATGAAAAAATTAATGGAAAATGTTGCATTTAATTCAATTTATTATATATTATATGTTTTACTTCACTCAATGCAATTTACATATTATATTTTGAAATAAATTGGAATAAATGTGGAAAATATATTGTAAATATTTCAAACATGTTTTTGAAAAGTGGTGGAATAAATTTTCAACTTGCAAGGTATAACAATTTAACACGAGATTTTTAAACGTTTTCGAAACGAGATTTTTAAAATAGTCGCATCGTTTTAGAAACGGAATTGCGGAAAATGTTGGGATTAGCTCATTTTGATTTTTTTGGAATTCATTTCAAATGCATAACGTAACCGACTTTTTAATACGAAAAAATTTTTTTTAAGAAAAGTATGTAACTTTTATGATAATTTTTTGTGATTGATAAAATTTATGAAAAAAGAAAACTTTTACTTCCAACATATAACAAGTGCACTTAAAACAACATTGTACACTTCTTTCTAATTTTCTAGTGAAATTTATTTTCAAACAGAACGAATTAAAATAAAAAGAAGGAGAAAAACATATATATTTTAAATTTCATTTATTTATTATTATATTTATTATTTATTATAATCAAATATTGGCCAATAAATTATATTCAAAATATTTTAAACACTTTTCAAATGCTTACTTTACAAAATATGTGTAACTATGTTTAAAATATATATACGATTTTATTTATGTAAAATTTAAAATGTTTCATTAAATCCAATGCATATTTATTCAAATAGTAAAGAATAAATGTGGATAATATATATTAATATTTCAAACATTTTTGATATATGTTCAAACTTTAGCTAAAGCAAAATTAAATGGAATCTAAAGTTAACATAAAAAAGTGCACTGAAAAAACAATTTTTCATCGATGAAACGTACGTGCGAATAAATATAATAATAAATAAATGAAATTTAAAATATATATGTTTTTCTCCTTCTTTTTATTTTAATTCGTTCTGTTTGAAAATAAATTTCACTAGAAAATTAGAAAGAAGTGTACAATGTTGTTTTAAGTGCACTTGTTATATGTTGGAAGTAAAAGTTTTCTTTTTTCATAAATTTTATCAATCACAAAAAATTATCATAAAAGTTACATACTTTTCTTAAAAAAAATTTTTTCGTATTAAAAAGTCGGTTACGTTATGCATTTGAAATGAATTCCAAAAAAATCAAAATGAGCTAATCCCAACATTTTCCGCAATTCCGTTTCTAAAACGATGCGACTATTTTAAAAATCTCGTTTCGAAAACGTTTAAAAATCTCGTGTTAAATTGTTATACCTTGCAAGTTGAAAATTTATTCCACCACTTTTTAAAAACATGTTTGAAATATTTACAATATATTTTCCACATTTATTCCAATTTATTTCAAAATATAATATGTAAATTGCATTGAGTGAAGTAAAACATATAATATATAATAAATTGAATTAAATGCAACATTTTCCATTAATTTTTTCATACTTCAATTTGTCAATTAAATACCTGCAAGTGAATTGAAAACCTTTGAAAGTTGCAAATATCTAATTGGGAAGTTGAAATAAATTTCTATTTTATACATGCCACGAATATAAATGAAATGTTTTCCATACAACACGTTCTTTTCAGCGTATATAAATTTGTTAAAGAAAATATTGATTTCATTTCATCGAACTTGCTGTTATTTGTTATTAAGAAAACAACCCTTAAATTAGATTTTGGCAGACTGGCTAACGTTTTTGCCTTGTAATAAAAGTGGCCGGGTTCGAAGTCCGGTGGCGGCGCATTGTTTTTCTTTTTTTTTTTATAAATTTGCTGGTTTAACTTAGAGGTAATTACAAATATTAAAAAAAGGACATTTAATAATTTCTAAAATACCTGTAAGTGGATTGAAAACATTTAAAAGTTGCAAATATCTTATTGACAAGTTGAAATAAAATCTATGCAAGCAAAAGCAGCTAAAAAATGTAAAATTAAAATTCATTTAATCCAATTTATTTGAAAATATAAATTGGATTAAATGAAAGAAATTCCTATTTGACCTAAAAAAAATAGAAATATTGGGAAAGAAATCATTTCCATACTCAATATATTCATATAGAAATAAATGAATGCTAGCAATATGGTAAAAAAAGTTTATTTGTTGCAATTTTTTTAAAATTACAATAAGTTCGATTAAATTCAGATAATTAAGAACTTATCTAAAGCTAAAAAATGTAACATTAAACTCCATTTAATCCAATTTATTTGAAAATAAAAATTGGATTAAATGAAAAATTTATTCAAATTAAATTCGATTAAATTAGACTTGAAATGAATGAAAAATTTCCTATTTGACCTAAAAAAAAGGAATTCACATAAAAATATTGAAAAAAAATCATTTCATAAGTTCACACAAATGCCAGAATCTTGCAAATATCCAATCGGCATATTGAAAGAAATCCATGCAAGTCCGTCCAGCCAAAAATGTAAACATTGTGCAGAATCTATTTCAATAAAAGGAAAAAAGCAGTCAAACCACTTTCATAGATTCTTAGAGCGCACAACAATAATGTCGGCGCATGCGCACATACCGAAAGCGCTGTTTTCGAAGATAAAATCTTTCGACGCACAAATACCGACTGCGCTGTTTTCGACCATTTTTCGGTGTCCCTTTATTTGTTAACCTCAAATTGACTGAGTTAAAACTCAAGAGCGAAAAAAATTCTCTGGTATATATATACTCATTGGTATTTCTTCTTTCACATTGTTAAAAAGTCTGCTCATAAAAATTTTGGAAAATTCAGTGTTCCATCATTTTTTTCCTGGCCCTTTAAATTTTTACTTTAAACATGTACGTGAACATTATATTATTCGGTTTAAAGTACTAAATGTAAATGTTCTCGAATAATATATTTCCAACTCTAAGTTCAAAAATAAGGATATATATTAGAATGAAAAGTAAACTCCAAGTTACCTCAAACAAAATAACAAGGTTCAACAAACTTTTCCAGTCAAAACATCTTCAAGTAGTATCATTTTTTAAAATTTTTAATCCATTTTTCGAATAAATACAAAAAACAAACGAATTGGCCACTTTACAGACGTCGAAAGAACTTTTACATAGCTTCTATTTATCAATTTGTGTTATGTGTGTTTATTGAATGTTTGTACACAGTAACACATTTTGTATAGAACCTTAACGGAAATAATTGGAAAATAATTTGGAAATAATTTCCAAAACTGTTAAATCGTTTGCTCTGAAATCGGATGGGATTTGAACCCAGGTCTACCGTGGCTCTTGGGCATACGGTCCACGCACTTTATATATTTTCATTCCACACTATACTCTTACTATATATTTTCGAATATATACGTATACAGTAATCGGCATAACTATTTTGACGAACAGAAAATGCAAATATTTGGTGTATTTGAAATAGTTTAAGAAAACCCGAATTAATATATTTTTATTTGCTTAAAATGTAACCAAAAATGTGTACATTTCTTAAAAATAACTTATAAGGATAACATATTAAAAAAACTTAATTTCAAATCAGGCATAATTATTTTGACAGTTCAATATTTTGCAAAACAAAACTTAAATATTAGAAAAATTAATACCAAAATTTAACAATTTAATAAAAAGTATATCCGCATTACTTTTTAAAGGCGTTTACAAATTTTCTATATCGTTTAAATCCAGTCTTAGTGGCGGTTAGTTTAAAACATCTACGCCAGTTCGATTCAAAAAAATTCATTATAAACTCTTTTGACATGGTGCATTATCTTGTTGATCATTTAAAACATCCAAATATTTGTATTGGTTCATCGTTCCATCAATTGGAACCAAATCATCATGATCACAAGAGGAAATGCATCCCAGAACATTACTGATCCGCCACCATGGCCATTTGCTCGTGAGACTGGAGCTACTTCTTTTCGTGTTTTCTTTGGAATTCGGACAAATATATTTTTAGGTGATCCGTGATACTCAAACGTACTTTCATCAGTCCACAAAACTAGGTTCCAAAAGCTCACAGTCAAATTTGAGTCGTTTGAATTTATTTGTCGGCGCTATATGCGGTATTTCCCTAACGGAATATGTACCGAATTGGAATTCTTTTGAACGTCTGCAAATTGTGCGTTCGCTAACTGGATTCTGAGAAAAAAATTTTCATTTGAAATTCATGGTTTTTTTACGTTAAGCCAGGGTTCTTTGAGAACTCCCGTACAATAAGCTGGTCTCTTTACGTGTTGTTTTACGATTTCTGCCAGAACGTGGTAAATTTTTCACTGATTTTGCTTCTTTGTGCTTATTTCTTTGAAAGAAATACGACAATTATGCTTCTCTACGATTGCACATACTTAGTTCCAGTTTTATTCCACTTTTTTTTAAAAAAATAACTAAAATAATCATATACATTTAAAGTTGAACAATTTTTAAACACTTTGATATTGATTACCAAATCGTGACTTGCATTAACGTCAAAATACTTTTTCCACCAAGAAATTCTTTCTTTTTGTAATGAATGACTTACTACCTCGAAAAGTGTGGCTGAAATGACTTCGTTTATTCAGATTTAAGTTCCGCACACCATGTTTTTACAATAATTTATCAAAATAAGAGAGAATCGTTTACTATTAGACTTTATTCATAGAGCAGGTGTGATGCCAGCTTTAATCAAAATATTTATGCCGACCACAGTAGTTGGATATAATATTGTTCTTTCTATTGTTGTTAGGTACAATTTTAACGTTTTACAAAAATAGGGAGAAATCTTGAAATAACAATAATAGATCGTTTTGCATAAGGGCTACGAGAAATAACTCTCAAATGAAGTAACTGCTAATTGAAAAATTAAATTACTCCAAATCCTAATTAATAATTCTTAAGGAAATATCATAGGAACATTTCTAATTTCATCTGTTTTCCAAAATTTAACGTTTGATACAGGTACAATGTACATTGAAATAAAAACCACTACATGGAAGCGCTTTTACATCTCTTCCCTATAGGAACAAACTAACTTGTTTTTAAAAACAACTAATTAAAAAACTAATTTAAAATAAACCAGTATATGAACTACTTTTAATTATATTAAGGCGGCAACTACTCTGATGTTCACATGTTTTAATTGCAAACTTTTATTAGAATACAAGTTTATATATATTTAACCATGTTATTTCATCAAATATTATTAACTTTAGGCCATCAGTAATAGTTTTCAATTGGTTATTTAAAAGCAATTAAAAAAATAATTTATATGTAACTAATTTAACAAGTAGTTGAAAATATATGCAGACGAAAGTCAATTGACTTATTTAGCGGACATCACCATACAAAATAAGTTAGTTCGTTCTATGGAAAAAAGTCAGAATTTCAACTAGTTGTGGTTAACAAAAAACTACTTTATCAACTACTTTTAAATTAGTTCATTTTCCTACAGGGTTACTAAGCATTTAAGGATAGGATATCAGTGGATGTAAGTGCGCAGGGTCTTATTAAAACACCTTGAAAAAAGTATGTGGGACATAGCCCCTCAATGGCAAAACAGTTTCTTAATAAATATCTTTTTTTTTTTAATATTATAATCCTATTCTTTGATTGACATGGTCTAAAGTAAAAACTTTGAAAAGAGTTTACATATCAGGATATTGGTGACAGTTGAAAAATTATATTCTTATAGAATATCTTGTTGGAGGTTAAAGTTGCTGGTATATTGATCTGAGAGACCAAACATAATAATATCATGTATCCGTATCATCAGCAGGGGCGATCCAAATCAAAAAAATAAATTTGTTTATTTTTTAATTTATTTTGTTGGTCAATGAATTCTCACTTACTGCTGAAGATTTTTCTAATATTTACTAGGTAGTTAAATGAAGCAACATTTTATGATCTTTAATTAATCCGGAAGGTATTTTACTCGCTTATTTTACTTACTGAAGTGAAATTCTTTTCAATCGAATTTTTCTATTATTTAGACTATCCAATGATCACCATTATTTTTGTTGTTATTGTCGGCGCAACCGCTGAAGCGACATACATGGGAAAAATTATCGCATTCACAACTGAACTATTATTAGCTTAAATCGACAACGGCAATACGATTGACTCAAGTAATACATACATGTCTTGCATGAAGCCTATATGTCTTGTGGAAAAAATTATTTTTAAAAAAGAAAGTTTCAAAAAAGTAGTTATAACGAGCATTTACATTACTTTGGTAAACACCACTATAGCTGAAAGAATTTCAAGAACCAGATCAACATCAAAAGTATCTCAAAACTTAGACTAATATTTTTGTTTCTTCCATTTTTTTAATGAGTGAATAATTTCAATTTTTTTTTTCTTGCCCACGTTTGCTCAATTCTTAATGATATAAAAATTAATGATTTTCTTAAGCTGCTAACCTTACTTATAGGAGGAAGCATTAACTCCTTCTTAATAATATTACAATATTAAACTTATTTTCTTAAGAAGAATTACTTACCATAATTTTAAGGTAGTTTTGTTCTGTACTAGTTTTAACGGTATTTTTAATTTTAAAAATTAATATAAATTAAAAAAAAACAAAAGTAGATGAAACAAAAACGCTGAACTATAAAGTAGAGCAAATAAAACAGTGTGTGATATAAAACAATTTTTAAAAAAATATATAATAATAATAATAAAAACAAAATTTTAAACGACATACAAAGTCAAATAGTTAATGAATATTATAAATAGCTGATGTTGAAAATAAATGCGTAGCATTGATACTACGAAATTTTAGACAAAATCATGAAGAAACAAAACAAAAATAAAAAATGTCAATGAAAATTGTGCTGTGACGTGATACGAGTATGTGTATGAGTAGAAAAAAAAAACCTTACTATAGACAAATTTTAGGCGTGGCATGTAGCAGATTTTTAACTGAACACATAGAGATACTTGCTAAAGCTTAGAGATAGAGATATACTTACAGTGATAACTATTGATGATAGATACAAAATACAATTCAAACCTAATGAAGCAACACACATTAACAAGTAAATTTATAACTGAACACAGGATGTTTTAAAGAAACTTAATAAAAAATTTTAATAAAACAAGCTTGAAGTTTTAAAAAAATTTTAATGACTAGCTACAGCTTCTGATAAATAGATAAATAGAATCAGCTAATTTTGGACCGTAGCTGTTATTCTTATTTTAGTTTTGCTTTACTTTTTAAAAAATGTTTTAATAATAATAAATTTAAAGCTATTACATTAAAAATGCTTTGAGAAAAAATGTTGACCGTTTCTCATACAAAAAAAAAAAAAATTGCCAATATTCCACTAAGTTCCCCCTTAAAGTCGACAATGGGTCAATAATTTCAGAAAAACCTGTCATATCAATAAAAAACAAAAAAGTAAAACAATTTGCATAGATTAAGATAAAATTTTTATAAAACAAAAACCAATAAAAAACAAACCTAGGTTTCGTTCTTTAGATACATTTTAACTGTAGTTTTTATCTCAATAACAATTAAGTTAAATAATTCTTTGCATAGTTTCTGGACTTAACTCCAGCCTGAACTGTTCCTACATTGCATTATTACGATTATAAATCATCCGATAAAATTTTAGCAATCACGCTACAAGCAAAATATGTGCAATTTTCATATTTTTTCAAAAAAAAAAAACCTTCATTATAGTACCCTTTAAGCGAAAATTAGAGCAAATGTTAATTATGAGAAAATGCCTTAAAATTAAAAAAAAAATAAAATTTTATTAGATTTAAAATTGAGAACACAAAAACAAAAAGAAAGAATTATAAAAAATATTTAATGAAAAATATACATTAAATCATTGAAATTAAGGATTGTAGCGTTTTCAAAGGTGATCATGGCAAAATGCACTCATTTTATGATATAAGCTTGAAAAAAAAAACCTCCCTTTTAACTTACAATGAAAATAGAAGTTAAAAGATCCAAACACGTGTTAATTAAATACATGAACATCACACAAATAAATACATGTAAGAGTAATAAAATAAACAAATATTATCTGAGAAAACAATGAGACTATATAGAGAAAAATAAACAATAAATTTATGAAAATACAAATTCGCATGCTTTATTTATTAAACCATTTAAACCCCTACTTTCTTCCAAACTGAGTTTGTGATCATAACGAAAATAGTCTCAATACTGATATCAGTACTTCAGTGGAGACAATATATTTTCATCAATTCATGGTGGAAATATAACAAGTGAGTTTATAGAATCTGTTCTGAAATATGTTCAGAAAATAAGATCTTCTAGTAACCGAGAAGTTTCAGACAGCTTCTCTTTATGCTTGATTGATTGAAATAAAAAAGATTGATTGTTTTTATTGTAAAGATTTCCTTAATAGTTTTTCATTTCCTTTATAAGTTGCAAAATGCAATATTTCTGTTTTACCTAAAAAAAAACAAAAATTATTTGGCCCTTCAGTTAAATTTCTTGGGCTCCACTGGTCTATGCAATTCACAATAACGATTGAATTCAATCATCAAAACACACTATTTTAGGCATGACTTTAAAAAGTTTGTCAGATATATTTATTATAAAGGGCCTCCGGGAGTTTTTTTAAAAAAAAAGATACTTTTTTTAAACTTTGTTTTTGAAGTTGTTTCTTATTTTAGACCAAAATTTTTTTGCATTATTAAAGTATGCCTATTCAAGATATAGGTCTGATATTTTGGTCCAAAAATATTCGTCGATAAGGTAGAAATGTGCAATGCTGCGAAAGAGGTCCTTAATAGATACAAGCATTTTATTCAACATTAACATTAACATCAAGGAGTTGAAGAACTCGAAATAGAGGCAAGTAAGTATACTTCAATAGAAAAATCAAGTTTCTGTCCAGTAATAATTAAAAGATCCGTAGGTTTATGGACGGAAGTTACCTATAATAATTTCGATCGATTTGTGGAAACAAGAAATGGCAAAGATGCGTTAAATGACATATGGAAAACTATCAAAATATGGATTTGAGTGCTATAGATGCATCGGAAAAATCAGAAATACCATATGGATGCTTTGCGGAAATCTGCTTAACCATACCTTTGATTTTATATATTGTGCAACCCAGTCGGACGTTTCTAACTCGAGTTCAGTCACAAACCGAAAAAGACAGCTAAAACCGAGGAAAGGTATAAAAGGCATTTAAAATACCTTTAACAAGCGCTTAAAAAAAAAACTCTTTGGCTGAACTGAAGTGGGAATTCTTACTCTAAAGCAGTCACCCAAAAAAACAGCTGTCACATTCAAAGCGAACATCAAAGTGCTATAAAAAAACAAAAGCAAACAACAATTTTCACAATTATCGATCCTCGAATTAATAATGTATCGCCAATGGTTGGTGTTCTTGTTAACATCAGAAAAGCTTTCATTTGTGTTTAGCTCTGTTCACATGGTCAAATTTTTAAAAAAATTATTGGTCAAACACAATAGAACAACGTGAAAGTTTCTTGTTGTTTTCATAATAATAAATCTTATATTAAAATAACGTGATCTCTGCTTTTTTCATAACAAACTGCTAAATTATAAAAAAAAACAAAAAAATTCAAAATGTCAAAGTGTGACGTTACATCGTGGGAGAGAGGGTTGAAGACTTTATGACAAAGTGTGACATAGATGAGGGAGGCAACAGTCCGTTATGAGTAAGGAAACTTTACATGCCTTTGACATATTTATTGTGTTCAGAGACCTATTTTAAAATTTCATGAAAAAGTTTTTTAAGATATTTTAAGCCTCTGGCGCCCTTAAGAATGAGTACTTTTTAACCCTCTTTAAAACTAATTAGAAAAATACGCTTAGAAGTAGTGGTAGATGGTTTAAATATACTAAAATATAAAAATAATTCTTGTAAAATTTCTATATGAGTCTCTTTGGACAAGGTTTGTCTGAAGCTAACTTCTATGAAGAAAAACAGTAATATTTAATTACATAAAATCTAATTCATAAAAATCTCGTGTCACGGTGTTTGTGGTCACACTCTCAGGAAACGGCTCTACCAATTTAAATGAAATTTTTTTTGTATAATTGGTAGGTATGAGAATAGGTCGTAAAGTATTTTTTAACCCTCTGACACCCACCACCCATTGCAAAACGATGCGTGGCTTCGCCAATACCAGTCACATTTTCGATGCAGAATAGCCATGGCATAAAAAGTCACTGAACATTGAAATTCAGAATGGAGTTACCACTAACAGATCGATTCACTGCCGTTACCGGTAATAGTAATCTTGTTACCGAAATTCGTTACCGGCCTCAGTAACCGGTATTCTGTGCACTCGGTAACGCTGTCAATCGTCGTAAGCTCTTTTAAGGAGAAATAAGGCTCTTTTCTTGCAACTGGCTGTTTTGCTTGTTACCACCTAAGGAGATGGTAACAATATTCACTGGTAAAGCTTGGTTGCAGAATACCAAAAGGGTGTAATAGTTACTAAAAGGTGAATTTCATCGGTAATAAGATTAATGTTACCACGACAGAATCGATCTGTGAGGGATATCTTTTTAGGGTGTGTGGCTCCGCCAATATAAGCCAAATTTTTGATATCGAAAGCTATGGAAGTAAAATTCACAGAACAGTGAAACTCTGAATGGAGTTACCACTTGGTGATGTCTTTCTTATAGAAAACTTGGACGGGCATTGGCATTGGGGGTGTGGCTCCGCCCATATTAGCCAAAATTTGCATATTGAATTGCTTTGGATGAAAAAATCACAGAACATTAAAACTCATAATGGAGTTACTATTAGGTGATGTCCTGCCCCCGCAAAACTGGGACGGGCATTGGACAATTAGCGTGATGTTAAACAAAGTGTCAATAAAAGTTTTAAATATATTTTTATTATTTTCTAATGTTGTTGCCGGATGTAGCAACTCACACCGGGTATTGCTAGTCAATACATAAAATTGTATTATTGGTCTGTGAGCACAACAATTTTCAATGTCAAATTTTTAGTAGTTTTCTTACTCTCTATCTTAGTAAATTGTTAAAATTAGTGGTAACTGAGACTTAACTTTAGTATAAGAACTTTAGTACTAGATCTTATAATATAAAGACGCTAAATCCACACTTAAAGCTAAATTATAATGAGTGAGACTGGTAAAAAAAGCTTTTTAGAGCGCAAAAGTATCGGAAATATTTGGTGTTACTCAGACGTAAACTTTTAAAGCGTCGATAGACTTGTAATTTTTGTTTGCCTTTTTTACAGGAATCCGATGATTTTTCTGTTCAGCAGTCACCTCTCTTCAGGCAATAGCAAACCTCTGAGAGTAAAAACTGCCATGAAAAGATTCTTGAGAACATAAGCCATTCGGAGCATGGCAGAATTATAAGAAAGGCTCAAGTTGGAGTAAAAAGGAGGCTGTATGTCAAAATCAGCTAGTCGAATTTTAGTTTTCTTATTGTTGTGTCTTTATCACTTGACGTTTAGCGTTCTCACAGCTTTGTTGTTGCAAAACTTGTTGTTTGAACATCCATTTAAATGTGAGCCTACTTTATAATTGTATCATGGTTCGGAGTCGGCATAAGACCCGTAGGTCCAGTTCTCGATCAGTTGTGTTGAAGCATTTTTACAAGCACAACAGGATTGATCATAAGAAGCTCAGTCAAAGTCCTTTCACGAGCTGAAATGGCCATTTCGTTATTTTTTTCTTTTACAGTTCGTCGATAGAAGACTGTAGTTTTGCAAAAAATTGTCGCACATTGTTATAATTTAATTATTAAGGTTCCTATACGAAATAAAAACTTACCTAGCATTTTTTTTTTTATATACTTTTAAAATAGCCTACTAACGGCTTCGTCTGAGTGTAAAACAGAACAATGAAAAGCAACCACCAATATATGCACTGAACCATAAGCGAACGTTTTGGAGAGTTTTATTTTTGTCTTATTTTGCCGCTTAACGCATTTTAGCTCGCTGGTCAATTTTTCGACCACTAACTTTGAAATTAATTTCTGGAAAAAAATCCAAGATTTTTAAAACTCTTTCATGTGCACGACTTGGTTAAATGTTAATTCAGAAGAACAATAAATTTTTCAAATTCTTAAGGTATCATTACAGTTTCGGACAAGGAAAAAGTAAGCACTTTTCTAAAGTCAATAACTTCGGCCCTTTATTAGTTATTAACATAAATTTAAACATAAAGGGTGGTTTAATTATAAGGGCCGATGTTGATTTTGAATAAAACACAAATTGAGGAAATTATTGTTATGTTTTTTTATTATAATAATATTGGTATGTTTCAATTATGTATGGAACAAAATATCGTCCAAATGGCCGCCGCGACCTCGGCCGCATACCTCCATCCGATGGTCCAAATTTTCGATGAATATGCCGTTAATATGCTGAATTATCTCATCCTTTAGCTCTTGAATTGTTGATGGCTTATCGACGTATACCTTTTCTTTCAAATAACCCCAAAGAAAGAAGTCCAACGGTGTCAAATCACATGATCTTGGCGGCCAATTGACATCGCCACCACGTGAGATAACACGGTCATTGAATTTGTCGCGCAAAAGAGCCATTGTTTCGTTAGCTGTGTGGCAAGTGACACCGTCCTGTTGAAACCACATATCGTTCACATCCATATCTTCCAGTTCGGGCCATAAAAAGTTCGTTATCATCTCACGATAGCGAACACCATTCACAGTAACTGCCTGACGACTCTTCAGCCACACTATCGCGAACAGCAGCAATATTTTCTGCAGTACGAGCTGTACGAGCATGCACTGTTGTTTTCACATCTCCTACAGACCCGGTTTGCTCAAATTTTTGCACGATTTTTCCGATTGTACGCTCATTTGGACTATTAAATTAACTGAAAAAATCACGAAGTGCACAATATGCATTTTGATTTGAACGCCCATTTTCATAATAAGCCTGAATAACTTTAACACGTTGCTCGATTGTGTATCTTTCTATGGTTCAAATTGAATTAGTGTGAAATTAAGAAATGTCAAATGAAATGCAGAAAAAAACATGACGCTTAGGTGTGGTTCACATTCAACATCGGCCTTTAAAATTTAACCACAAATTTTACAAATTTTTAAAATACAAATGTATGTTAATATCCAATAAAGGCCCAAGCTATTAACTTGAGAAAATTGCTTTCTTTTTCCATAATCTGAAACTGTACTGATACCTTAAATGAGTTCAAAAAAGAATAATTTTTTTACCATATCAGTTGGAAACAATTTCTCTTAAACAAACCATTTGTTGTCGATAAATAAGTTCAGAAATTAGGCATAAATGTCACTTTTTTATATTCTAAAATGAGCTTAAAAAGGAAGAATTTAAATATTTGTTAATTTATTTATAATAGTAAATTAAAATGTTAGCCTTCATACAAACGTCATATAAACTTTTCACCAGAGCGAATTGATTCTCGTCATAAGAAGGGAGATGGATGTACTGCTACACGTATGAAAAATATCAATATCAAAATAGCTCCTGTTTTAACTCATTTCCGAACAAAAAAGGTTCATTTTTGAGAGGCATTTTAGTCCGACGAATCATACAAAAAGTTCCTAAAATTAACGTTTCTACTCGAAAAGGTTCATAAATGAATTCGAAAACGGCAGTTTTGGTTCACTGGGAAGATGTGTTGCGCGAAAACTCAACGACGTTCTACAATGCCATTGGTTCACAACCAAGATAACCAATTCAATGTGGTTCGAGCAGAACATAAAAGCTTAAAGTAATTTTTTTAACTGTATCTCAGCTTTAAGCTTAACTGCACCCATCATATGTTTATTTAAACAGTTGCAATTAGCTTGAAATCTTATCAATTTCGAACAAAATACCGATATTCGATAACAAAAAATTAGTTATAAATATAAACACAAGCAAACATTGAACTCCGTGCTCTATACTTGAGCAAAATTAACCAAAATATTTAATTTCTCTAAAAAGAAATACTAAAAGTTATTTAACTTATATTTTGATATCTGGTAAAATTGTATTTTAATAAAAAAATAAAAAATGAACACTAAAGCTCAACTACTGCAAGCGCAACTCGATGTTGGTAAGTGTATCGCTGAAATATTCCAGTAAAAATTTTCCACCTTAGTTCCTTTCACCCGCAGCTAATGCCCAAAACACACGTCTAAGTGAGGAAAATACATTGCTGCGGCAAAAACTGGACAGATTAACAAACGATAACCGATCCACAGCAACAGTCCACGTTGAAGCTCGAATCAAAGCATTTGATTTGGAGAATGAACGCGATCGTATGTATGAAAATCTGGAGCGACTCAAGAAGAAGTACAATAAGTTGCATGAAGCCTATCTGGAGAAGGTGAAACGTTGTGCAGCTCTTGAAGATGTATTCAAGCGGCAAAAAACATTGGCTGGCCTGGTCATGAAGTCAGCCATTGAGCAGCGAAAAAGTGGTAAGCTTTGAAATTAAGCATAACTATGGTTAATTAATCACCATTTCTGACTACTTAAAAGAACAACAAGTGGCGCTATCGAAACGTATGTCTAACGCGGAATCCGAAAACTTGGAAGCAAAAGTTGCTAAGCTGAAGTGTGAATTGGATGAGGCTTACGACATAATCGACGAGCTGGAATTCGAGCTGGAGAGCGTAAGTAAAAAAAGGATTCATAAATTTACTTGAAAAATATTCCTTTTTAAAAATGGAAAAATATTGAGAGCAATGGCAAATTTTGTATTGAAGTGGGTCAATTTAAAGATATTCTTAGAAAAAAATCCCTACCAGCCTTATTTTAGTGCAGGAGTTGAAATAGTTTGTTAGTATGATTAACAGCTTGAAAACAAAAATAAGAAATCGACTGTCACTGAACTTAATTTCAGTTTTCATTATTATTTCCAGAATGTAGAATGTATCAAAACGGAAGCAATTTTTTATGTTTCAAATAGTAACACACATGTGCATTCATTTTTTTTTTTAAAGTTTTGTTATAAAAACTATTAAAAAGTTTTATGTAACAGTTTAGCTACATTTTAGCTTTTGTGGCGGCCGTGGCGCAATGGGTAGAGTGTGTGGCCCATACGCCAAAGAACCCTGGTTCGAATCCCACCTGACACAGAAAGTTTTTCAATTGAATTTAAGTTTCTGTTCGGCCTGCAGACAATGGCAAGCCTCAGAGTAAAAACTGTAGAAAATATAAGCAATAACTTTGTGCGATAGACAATAAAAGAATCTGCTTAAGTCGTTATAATAATTCATTATATTAAATTGTACCGGTTTAAGGATATTAAAAGGAAAGAAGAATAAAGTAAAGTAAAGTAGGGACAAAATATATTAGAAGAGTTGCCACATTGAGTGAGCGTTCAGTATAAAGCACCGTTCAGATACATTACTCCTCCTTGCTCACTCAGCATTATATAATTCACGTAGATATTGATACTTAGTTAAAGATAATAGGTGTGTTTCCGTACTCACTCTGTGTAACTTGTGGGACACTATTTTCTGTTTCCGTACTTTCTGTGCTTAAAATGAGAGAAGAAGAAGAACAAGCATAAAACGGCTCTCTCGAGCACACATAGTGCACAAAGAGTACTAGAACTCAAGACTACGAGTAAAGTAAGAACAAGCATCAAGAAGAAGAATCATCAACTTCACAAACAAATTGACGATCATTTTAATTAGCGCAATTTACGTTTGGCATGTCTGCAGTCAAAATCAGCTGTTTTGTGCTTGAAACTTACTTGAAGCTCTTTCCGTACTTTTGACACTATTCTCACATTTCATTTTTATTCTCTCAGTTTGAACTTACACAAATCTAACACAGTGTAGCGTACGGAAACACACCTAATGTCTTTGTAAGAAGGTCTGCAACCATTTCTTCACTCGGTCAGTATTCGCATTCGATAATTCCTTTTTTAACAAGATCTTTAACCATATTGTATCTTGTGTCAACTTGTCATCATTCACCAATCGCAGACAGCTCTGATTGTCTTCAAAAATCGTTGTTGGTGATTCAATACTCACATGTAAGTCCTCCAGCAGTTGCCGCAACTATTTCGCCTCTTTTACCGCGTCAGCTAATGAAATATTCTACGCTTCACAGGGCGATGTAGCTACAATACTTTGCTTGTGACATGACCAGCTGATTGTTCCTCCATTTAAATAAAATATACGTCCACTGTTTGACTTTCGTTCAATTCTATCGTCTGCCCATGTAGCATCAGCATATCCGATAAGCGATGATTTCTCCTCCTGAATTTTACTCAACTTTAGCTTCATTTTGTATGTAGCCTTGAAGTATTTGACGACGTGTTTTAATTGGAGCCAATCCTCGTTTGTTGGTCGAAGTTTTTTGTGCCAAAATGTCAGGTCACGTACTGACTGAAAGATAGAGTAAACGTCCAGTTAATTTTCGATACTTGATGTTACCTTCTAAGGGTGCTAATGACCCTGTTCGACTGTAGTTTTGCTCCATGGGAGTTTTTGCTGGTTTTGCATCTGGAAGCCCAAAATCCACAGTAGTTTTTATAATATATGCAGTCTGACAAAGTTCGAAATTACCCAAGTAGTGTTTAATTGGTCCTAAGTCCTTCATATCAAAATGCGCGGTCAATATTGCTTTGATTTCATTGCTTTGATTTTTTGTTGAACATGTCACAATCAAGTCGTTTTTTTCGAGTACAAGCATGGATCATTATAGCTTTGTTGAAAACCAGCTTCCACTAAAACACTATGAAGTGCATTGTTCCAGGACATAGCAGCTTGTTTTAATCTATAAATACTTTTCTTAAGCAAGCAAACCTTTAATTCATTGCCCTTATCATAACTGGGTGGCTGCTTTATCTATATGGTTTCATTTACCATTTAAGAAAGCGGTTTTCGCGTCAAGGTGGTGAACTTTCATTTTTGTTTTTGCTGCAACCGATAAAAGAACTCTGAATGTCGTGTGAAAAACGACTGGGGCAAAAACTTCATCATAGTCAGTATCATATTTTTGCAAAAATCCCTGCGCCACGAATCTTGCCTTATAGCATTGAATTCCACCGTCTGAATTTGTTTTAATCTTAAAAACCCATTTACTTCCGATTGCAGTTTTTCCTGGCAGTTTGCACTTATCATCATAACCTAAAAATATCATTTCAGTAGCTGTATTGTCCAATTTGCTTCCTCTTTCTGTTGGTGCACGAACATAGCATTTGCAACCAAAAGTTTGAAATTCATTTAAACTTGGCTTTTCGCCATACCATCGTTGAAAAAGTGTTTTGCTTGTCGCCCTTGTAATAACACGGTTCTGTATAAAGTTTGCTGTCGCAACCTCTTCGCACCAATAGGTGTTTGGCAAATTTGAATCAATCAGCATACACCGAGCCATTTCCATAACCGTGCGATTTTTCCTTTCCGCCTTGCCGTTTTGCAGTGGGCTATATGGTGATGTTAGCTGAGCTTTGATGCCCTCAGATTTAAAAAATTCTGTAATTCTCTTCCAGTATGCTCGCCACCTCTATTCGATCGGACTATTTTTGGCTTTCTTCCAAATTGTGTCTTACAAAACTCAACGAATAGCTTTAAGATTTTCTCAACTTCATACTTGTGTGCTATTAACCAAATAATCGCAAAACTGGAGTAATCATCAATTAGTAAAATAAGTCTGTATCGGACCACATATATCAGTATAAATTAAGTCTAATGGTGCCGATGATTCGATTCCAAAGGTTTTTGGAAATGGTAATCTTGACTTTGATTTTTCTTTAACGCATGTTCCGCAAACTTCTTTGAAGCCACATGCAACGCCCTTAACCATATCTGCTGAATTCATTCTACGGATTACTTCGGGATCGCGGTGGCCCATTTTTCGACGCCAAGAGTGTATACATTTTTCATTAAAAGCACTTAAAGCAATTAAATCATAATAAACATAAAAACTTTAAGGGAGAGGGAGGCTTGGAACTAAATTCTTTTCTAGAATTATTTTAAGGGTTGAAATTGGGTCATTTTAAAAATATCAAAAAGAAAAAATATTTCTTTTACATAATTTCTACGGTACGTCTTGCTTCGGGAAAGCCAATTTATCGATAATTCGTTTATTTGAAGCAAGATTTTATTTTTTTTTATGTTTTTAAAATTACCCAATTTTACCCCTTAAAATAATTAAAAAAAAAATTACTTCCAAGCCGCCCCTCCCCCCCTTAAAGTTTTAATTTTTATTATAATTTTATTGTTTTCTTATTTTGAAAAAAATTTGTTAGTTCTGCGAGTAATATTTCGCTGGATCCGCCGCTGCACAGCCATTAGAAGTTTCACTTCAAAAATAAGATTTACATACAAGCATCTTTTCTTATTTATCCCACTAGATTGATTTTCTTGAAATGGAAAATCAGCGTCTTCTCAACGAGTTGTCGTCGATTAAGTCACCAAAAAATAAAATGTCTGCTGCCTCTCTCTCCGACAAAGCGGATGGTCTGCTTGATGATGATGAGGCGCCACCACGATACCAACCGGATGACCATGATGAGGCCACAGCACGGCACAAGATGAGGCATGCGGTTGCATCATCGACTTGTGAATCTTGTTTCAGTGACGATGACGCCGATAGTGCCACCCTGGAAAGAGCTGCACTCACCAACAGCGTAAGTGGGGCAGAGTAGGCTCGAAAAACTAGCAACAATTTTTCTTTTTAAATTGTGTATATTTTCCAGTTGATTCGCACTGCAGAAGCCGAAAGTCATTGTATGCGGCGTGAGTTACTGCGCTGTCGACTACAACAAACGGGGCGACCGAAGCTCAATCAGTAGAGGTTTTTTCTTTAGAATTAGAGTTTATATTAGCGGCATAAAAAATTACTTAATTTCTTCTAAATAAAATGTATGTGTTGAAATTTTTTAAAAATATAACCTTATATCCTTAAAAATAATTAATGAAATATTAGCCAATCATTACAAAAGATTAGATTTCGAAATGGAGTGCGTTTCGCGCACGCAAAATGCTTACCTCAGCCTATTTTTTTTTTATTTTGCATTAGCCATTGAAATGAGCCCACACCGCCTAAAATAAACAACGCTTAAAAATTAAGCCAAATAACTTCTGTGTAGTGTAAAAAAAAGAACTAGCTGCAGTTATGCAACCACTACAATTATGGCATCAAAAACGCAAAGAAACCGCGACAATCAACTCAGCAAAACTGCTTGATTTAAATGCCTGACTCTGAATAAGTTTTCTACGCCATATCCGCAGTAGACAAAGCTATACAATACCCTCAATACACTGTTTACCATACTCCATATAGAAGTGCTCCAGAAACTCCAAAACCTGCAAAATAAATGAGGTGACAACAAAACGGAGCAGAGTTTAAGTGACGGGTCACCTAAATTTGGCTGATGGCATGATTTATTATTTCCACTTGTTGCTGATTGTTGTATTTTTATGGCGAACACACGATCACCCATGGTTGTTGGGGGTACTCAATGGACACCAATAAGTTACATTTGCATTTCGCCAAATGTTCAATCAACAGTAAATCGAACTCTATGCTTGTCGATACAATGTTTATAATCAGCATATTACGAATACAACGATTACGTTTTATGTGCCGCCAAAATATTGCAATCAAGAAGTTTTTGTTTTTATGGTGTAGTTGTTGTTGTAAAATTGTGTTGTTGTTAAAAAATTGCATAACGCTGACTTACCTATAGTCTTAAAATTATTTTCTTTAAGTTTAGACATAGGCGTAGCCAGAATTTTAACTAGGTCATAAAATGTGTGAAAATTTTATAATATTTATTATAAAGATGTAGGTAAATACGTGTAGCAAAATATAAAAAAAACATTTTTTTTTATAAGTGTTGGACTAGAAGATATAAATGTAGCTTTAAGCTCGGAAGCGGATTGATGCAACATATTTCCTTCTTTCGGACTGCGCTCATACAGTAAAAACAGGAGATGAAGAATTTTTTTCTACGTCATAATTTGCACTTACCACAAAATATACATTATATATTTTTTCGTAGGGTTACCAAACATTAAAATTAATAAATTCAAGTAGATTACGACAGTCAACTGTCCGGACGACAATATAAAAAAAAAACAAAAAAGATGAAATAATTCTTCTGTTTTGAAGAGTTTTCAAATTGATAATGCTACAACTTGGCAGAAAATGTAATGCTTGATCAGACTGGAGTTTAGGCCTGATAGGCATGACCGAGACCTAATCATTCCTTCAAAACAGCCCTGAATTTTTCATACAAGTGTTCGCCTCTTCAGATCTGAAATTTTGTATTATTTTTTTTTTATGTGCTAGTTTCTAGTCTGAATATAAATTTTTGTTTCAAATTCAGTTATGAAACTTGGCCTGAAATAAAAGAGGACTAATTTTTTGTTTCATTTTAGGTTAGAGAAAAGGAAGCCTGAACTATATTTTAATCTCAGCTTTTAAATTTGAACTGAATAATAAAGGCATGATTATGTTAAAAATTCAGTTCTGAATTCCGGTCTGTCCGTTAGAGGCCTGAGCGTGTTTTCTGCTTTGAACGATCATTATAAAACTTAACTGGATATCGAGGTTAATTTATTTATGAAAACGAAACGAGCAAAAGCTTTTTGAACTCGTTTGAGACGTAATGTATGAGATGCATAGTAAGAATTCCACTATGTTATTCCACTTAGTTATGATTTGAGCCATTGTAATATACGTATATTAGAGTGAAAACCAAGGCTAATTTTAATAATAAAATAACATGTCAAACCTTCTCAAATGCTTTAGAAAAGTCTGTGTTCGGTAAACATATTCAACGCTATTTCTTTTCGTAACGAAACTGCATTCTTAAAAAGTTAACGAATTTACTTTTATTACTTTTATTTTTACTTACGACGAATTTCGCTAATTAACGACAGCGTTAATCGTCATTGAGACGTTTAGAAATTCCGCTACAGGTATGTTTTCGTAAACATATTTATCGTTATTTCTTTTCGTAAAGAAACCAAGTATATATGAAGAAAATCTGCAGTGAGTGAAAATTGAAGTGAGAACAGACACAAGAGAGGTCTAAGTTATGGCGTACAAGGTACAACTACTCGTTCTTAAACTAAACAGGAATTTTTCAATTAAGGGCACCCTTTACCTTGGCCTTTACTCAAAATTTAATGCCTCGATTATAAATGATAACGACAAACGGTCTTTTTTTTATCTTGAAAAAAATTTAGTCACAAATCATTTGAATAATTTTGATTAATTAATCATTTTGTGCAATCATGACTTGATTTAATTCTCACTATTCCCAATCAATTGTGATTTGACTTGGGAATTCATTCAAGTAACACAAATTTTAAAGTTTTTACGCAATTTACTTAAGCAAAATTTTGCGGTGATTCTGAATCGGGTTTCCGTTTTGTTCCACCGTGCCCACTTTTTCAGATATTTAAATATGAGAGTAAAATAGCTTTGCTTCTCTCGTGTGGCCGCCGACGCATATGTGTTTCTTTCTCTTTTTCAGTTTTTTTGGATGCGAATTATCAATAACAATAATTTCTATATTCACTCTGAGTTCCACGAGACCTCTCAGATAACATTTTCATTTAAATATTTGAAGTTATTCATACTCAACTTGAAAAGGCCTTATATAAAAGTAATTATTCATGGTTTTCTTGATAGACCCTTGTAAAAGCCTTCAAAATTTAGCTTTTTTGTGTAATGTAATATATGTTTAAAGCTTTATTCAATGATACATTTTGGGAAGTATTCAAGAAAATTTTTACTTAAGCTTAGATTTTTTTAGATAAGCAAAGTTTCAGTTTGTGAAAACAATAACATTAGAAATTACTTAATTAAAAAAAAAACTAAAAAAAAAACTATTTCAATAATAAAAAAATTGTTTGTCAGAGCCTGGGATTAAACCGTGGATCTTTATGTTCACAAGTTGTCTACTTAAGCCGCCGGGCTGCCGAGCCAATTTATTGCTTTTCAATTAAGTGCATATATGAAATGATTTCAATCGAGACCTTTATAAAATTTTACTTAAGGAAATTCAAAGAAAACAGTAATTAAGTTTCAACGCCGCTCGAGGAAACTACTCAATAGACGAGTGTATAGAGCGTGCGGCTGTCGATACAAAGGATCCGAGTTCAATCCGCGCTGGTTGGGCAATGGTAAATACACAAAGATATACAAAGATTTTTAAAATTACAAGTTTTCTGTTCTAAATAAAATGAAATGATGAAACGTAGAAGAATAAGGAGATTAATTACTAAAAACAATTAATTTTTTTCAGATTCGGAGTTCCTGAATATGTCTTGAATAAAACCTTATATATATAAGTTTTTACTTTATATAAGTTCTTGTATAAAGGAAATAATTTCATACGCCTTTTTTTCTTGCAAAGATTATAACTTTTATAAAACTTGTTCCAAGGATTGTTCAAAGAAGTTTAAATTCTCCTTTCTACATAAATTCCTTATATGTTCCAAAGCCTTACTCAAAGCTTATTTAGCTAAAATTGTTACATAAGCTGGCAAATGCGTGGCTGAAATTTTTCGCATATTTCTCAATAATTGAAATACTGAATTAAATAAAAAAATATTTCAGTGAAGGGATTTGAAGTCCCAGCTGAATTGAAGTGACTTCAATGCAATCAATTGCCACATAAATGAATGCGAGACTGAATTCAAATTATGACAAATGATTGAGAATTTCAAATGTGCAAGTCAGAAGTGCCAACAAAGAATTATGTATTGCAATCTATTTGAACAAAATCGAAAGACTTGAAACGTGTAATAATTGCAATCTTACACAGCTCTGCTGAATACTCTATGTTACTCGGGAATCGATACAAATACTTTTTGAACGCATTCGTAGAATTGAAAAAACTTTTCAATAACTTTGTAAGGAATGTTGTGTGCATCCTTTACACCGGTAACTTCTGCGGAATGTACAAAATTGAAGCTTCAATATCTGAAGATTATGAACAAAGTTAGGAAAATCGTAATTTGTGTGTGTATAATAATTTATTAATTATTTACAAGCATTAATAATTTACACTTATCGCGGAAATTAATTTAACCAGCGCATTTTATTGTAAATTTTAAGTGTTTTAGAAAAAATGGTATGGCAGCTTTCCTTGTTTCGAAAAAATTGTATCACTGATATATTTTCAAATAGATATTAGAAGCTTTTTTAGAACAATGGAAGCTGTCATACAATGTTGCTCGAAGTAGAGAATTTTTAATAGAAAATAGTTTTATTAAAGTAGATTGTAAAGAAACAATTAATTTTTTTGTAAAACTGAACCAACATTTGCTAGTGAAGGTAATGTCAAATGGAGTTGCAATTTTATAAAATGAAAAAATTTTATTATACAACACCATAAAAGAACACGTGATATCCAGTGTTCACGTGAAAATGGTACCTCTAATTCAACTATATTTTATTTAACTCAATATATACCCAGCAAACCATATCTCGGTAGAAAAATTTTACGATAGTCTAACGATATCGTTACGATATCTAAGCATAGAAATACGCGATATCATCCCGATAGTACAGGTAACGATAGCATTTCGATATCATTACGATAGTATAATAACGATAGTATTGCGATAGCATAGCGATAGGTTCTTGCCGAGGGTTAATATGTTTTCTATATCTTTAACGATATGTACATTTTTATCGATACATTTGTTTTCGATATCATTTCGATATCGTCTCGTGAAGCGTAAGCAATAGAAGTCACCCCCTTTGCGAAACGATATCCACATTTTAATGTCGTTTCGATATTGCAATTAGTATGTTTCCGATATCGTTAAAGATATGTTAATTTTTATCGAAAACAGGACTTTTTCTCGTTCATCGTTATCGAAAGAAATTATCACCTTTGCGATATCATCTCAATATCGAAACGATATCGTTCGGTTTGCTCGGTTTACTACATTCTAAACTACGAGTACATCTTAAAAAGATAAAAATAAAGCTATTTCTTAGCTAAGGCTGCATTTAAAGTTAAAAAAATTTGAGGTATTATTTTTAAAAAATTTAATTTACTTTGAAAAAAGTTAAACTTAAAGTGAAAAAAGTTCGAGTTGATTTGTAAAGTTGAAATGTTAAAAGTTAAATACCTGTAAAGTTGTCGCTATTAATGAACATTTTTT
This sequence comes from Coremacera marginata, assembly GCA_914767935.1. Lineage (NCBI taxonomy): Eukaryota > Metazoa > Arthropoda > Insecta > Diptera > Sciomyzidae > Coremacera > Coremacera marginata. The sequence goes on from OU612045.1 coordinate 140,157,246, forward strand.
AATAGACAGAATATTTTATAATTTTTGACAAAAGTGTTTATTGATTTAATTCTTCTGATATCATAGTGTAGGCAACTGCCCCCTTCACCCCTTGCTACACCCATGAGTTTAGATGTTTTTTTTTGCGTGGTAAAATATCATAACTATATCGATTATGTTTGCATGTCCAAGTTTGCTTGATTAAGTAACAAGACTTCCACTTACAAGAAAAAAAATCAAGAAAAAAACGCTGAGCCGCAAGTTCTGACAAAACTTTGGCATGTCGCTAGCCGGCCGACATAACTTGTTTGCAAAAGAAGTTAGTTGTTTGGATTTAAAATTTTGTTAATATGTTGAGCGCGTGCTTGACACAAGCTTCTCACATTAGTTGCTTAACTTCATGGTAGACATTTATTTGTTTACAAGATGCTACTGAAGACAGGCTACAGAGCGTATTAAAAAAAACTTTTTATATTTCTAAAAATAATAAATAATTACTTCTATTTATAATCTGTACTTAAAATTGTAACAAACAACAACAAAAGAGTATCATTTGTTAAAAAAGACGTCGTCGACTATTCCGACTCTTTTAAAAGATGACTAAATCTTCACTGGTTCGGTTGATAAAGCTTTCGGCGAAAATTGGTCCTATGTAATGCAAGAGATTTATTTCCGTACGAGAACAGTTAAAAAGTCCTTCCAAGCTTCAACATTAACAAAGCCCCCTCATCACTCTTGTTAGAGGGTGCGCTTCTAGTCTCTTATAGGTCAGGAATATTTCAACTATAGGACAGGAATACGTACAAGAAGATAACTTTTTCGAAAGCTTTATCTCGGGATCTATCTGCCCATTCATCTAGTTGGTCATTCAATGGGTGACATAACAAGGCTGAATGAAACTACTCAAATTAATGTTATTTTTTAATATTATTGTTTTATATACAACTTTTTCTTCTTTAATCACATATTTAAAAACAAGTCTTCATATATGTAATTAAAACTAAAAAATTAGGCTCTTTTCTTTTTATCTTAATTTAATTAATTTTATATTTGTGATAAAACATGTTCCTCTAAAATATATTGTGGAAAATAGTCTGCTAATGATATTTAATTCGAATTTGATACGTGGATATTTTTTTTCTGAAGTGGATACATTTGGATACATTTATGACATTTTCGTGGATACGTTTCTTATTATCGTCGCGGCAAAATTGGTCTGAAATACTTAGCGCCCACGACTTTCGGAATGAAGGTAACCTTAAAATGAAAAAAAAAAATTAAGAAACCAAATTTCATTTTTTTATTTTCTATTATTAAGATCATTCTATATATAGACTCTCTATTGAAGACTACACTTTCACGATACTCTACTACTTCCATGGAAGTAGGATACTTCCAAAATTGGCATCAAAACCTTTTTTCTGGATACTGTAAAAAGTCATACGGCCTGAAAGTCTTAGTATCTTCTTATATATAAATATATGTTCTTCTATATATATCTATAAGACCATTTTCAATATGTTTTTATTTATATGTTTTATTAACTCCAAAACTAACCGTCCTTTTGAGTTAAAAACTTTCAGAATCAGCCCTAAAATTGGAACGAAGTGTGACTTTTATTAAAACTAATCACCTTAAAAAATATGTGTCAGATTTCAAAAGAGGGCGTGTTACCTTCCATACAACTGTTAAACCAAAAATCTTTTAAAATGCATATGTTTGCCTTGTTGTCATTTGTACACGAAGTAAACATTTTTGAAGTGAAACTTCGGCAATGTGCCGATTTTTATTAAGGGAAAATTTCATAAAACACGTATACCTATTTATAAACATGTAACAAACAAGTGAAATGCTTCTTTTTATAAACATGTAACAAAAAAGTGAAACGTTTTGAATAAAAGCGCTGCCTAAGAGAGACACCGTGATTGGTAGTTTTATGGGATCACTGGCCTCGCATCTGATGTCAGGATTTTAAAATTCAAGAAGGCGAATAGGATTGCCGCCTCGATTTTTTTGTATATTTGTAATCGTAATTTTGAAATTCTGACAACGGATTTGATTCCGAAACTGATACCACAATTTTAAAATTCGAGATGGTGGATAGGGTTGCCACCTAAATTTTTTCCAAAGGAAGGCCACCTAATAATATATTTTTTACGAGCTTTAAAAATTTTCTAAGAGTATTGCTTACTCCGAATCTGATGTCAGAATTTAAAAAATTCTAGATGGTGGCTAGGGTTGTCACCTAAATGTTTACCACAGAGTTGCCACCTAATAAAATGTGTCTTTAAGAGTTTTAAGCATTATCCAACAGCTCGAATCTGATGTCAGAATTTTAAAATTCAAGCTTGGGGATAGGATTGGTACCTAGATTTTTTTGTATTTTTGTGAAATTTTGTAATATTAAAATTCTGACAACGGGCTTGATTTCGAATCTGATATCACAGTTTTCATTTTCAATATGGTGGATGGGGATGCCACCTAAATTCTTTGTAGTTTTACGAATTCTTATGATATTGGAATTTTGACAATGGATTCGGATTCAGCAACCAATTTTTACCTAGTGTTCCCCCCAGCACTGAATACGTAAAAATACAAAAAATGTTAGTGGCATCCCTATCCACCATCTTTAATGTTGTTATTTCATACATCGCTCCCTATTGATTTACAGTCAAACAGGTGTTGATGCTCTTGGTAGAAGTAAAGATAAAATCTCTATGACTCTCGGGAGAAGATTTTAACGTACATTTTGCTTCAAATAATTCTTTACCGCTAACTAATTTTCTCCACAAAAAATTTGGTTTGCACATAAATAACAATCCCAACGAATTAACAAAAAAATCCGGAAGTACAGTAGATGCAAATTTTTCACGTTAGCTCGAAAATTTTGAATCACGGAAATATAACTTATATTTAAGTTATCACAAACGATTAGTATCAGTATTTGCAATTTTAGTACAAGTCAATAATAGTGTAAATATTGAATAAACGGAATATTTTTTAAAGAATTTTGTATTGTATTTCTTTTGAGATGCTCTCTTTTTCTCTCTCTCTCTCTCTATCTCTTACACTAAAATCTTTCTTATACAAGAAAGAGAAAGAGTGTATACAAAGAAAAAGTTTCACTTCTTAGTTCTAACTTCACCCATTTATTGCCATTGTAACGACAGTTTTTTAAGTCTAGAGTGCGCTTTAACAATATTAATTAGTTCAAAATAAAAGTATCTAATATCCTTTATACAGGTAAAATTTTTAAATGTTCCTTAAAGTCGAAAACAACTGAATTTCCTCCAACTTATCGATCCCAAATAATTAACAAATAATGAATGATTCCGCATATTCTGCCCAATTACATTTGAGTCTATAAATAAAGTAACATAAGTTATTTGAAATTAGCTTGTAATAAAAAACAACAACCGGCATAAAAATTTAAGCCAACGACCACCAAATGCATTTTTTCCACCGCACGGCAAAACTAGTTGCTCTGCCGAAACTTATTTTATCGATTTGGACTTCCAACAAAATTTGTCAAAAATAAATACTAAAATTTTAAGCAATTCCAAAAAGTACTTTATGCGTGCGACAGTACTTTTTTATATCCTTTTAGTTTGCTTGCAATGAATTTAACAACTAATTAAGTATGGGTACAAACTTTTTTGTTTTCGGATTTTTTTGTTTATTTGTTTATGAATTTTAATTTAACCCACTTTGGGACAAGTTGTGTGGAACGAGATATTCCACTTAAAGTACCAAATGAAATTGAGCGCGTGCTCATGCGTGCAGTGGTCGGTGGACGCGCAGGCGGACGAACAGACAGACATGAATTGCGTACGACATGAATTTCGTAAAGCGACTTTAATATAAAGTGTAACGCGATTAACTAAGAAATGCGATATTATTTTCAAACTTCACTGATAACAAGAAACTGCTTCTCAAAGTAGTCAGAAGATAAATTAATCAGTCTAACATTCTTCACAGAGTGTTTTTTTATAAGCAATAAATTCTAATAAACGAGAATACATAATAACGTTGAATAAAGCTTGAATCTTAAGGCGAGAACTGCTAAATTTACCATCATCAAACGATTATGAAAAAAATTCGTTTAAAACAAAAATTATTGAATTTAAAAAAAGCCCTTAGAAAAATTTGCTTTTGATTTCAAGAACTAACTTTTGCAAAAATAAAAACGTTTATTTTCATGAGGTGTATGTGAAATTTTACATTCAGTCCAGTAGCTCGATCCTGTAACAAAATCGGCAAGTTACCGATTTGTGTGACGTCATGCGTTACCGATCCCTAGTTACCGATTTCGTGACAACTAATGTTTCTGCACTTTGAAATCGGTAAAAATTCGGACCGTGATGAAAAAGAACACAAATCGAGAAGTATTTGTGCAAAAAACTTAAGATTAACTTTGGTTTTTCAAGCACAGCAGTCCGTCTGTTACATAGTTATTTAAGCCGAAGGTCTCAAAGAGTACGGGTGGGAAATAGTCTGTCTGCTTTTAGTTACTTAACCTGTGGGGTGCCTCAGGGTTCTGTCCTTGGTCCCCTTCTATTTACAATGTTCATTAATGATATCTTCAGCAAATGCTGCCATGTTACCATGCATGCATATGCTGATGATCTTCAGTTGTACTTGTCCAGTCCTATTGGTTCTGTCAATGAATTATGTGTTAAGGTTAATGAAGACTTAAACAAAATATCTAATTGGACTAAAGCCCATAAACTACTTCTCAATCCCTTAAAATCATATATCTTGCCGATTTTTAAAGCTCGTTATGATGTTATTGGTATACCGTCCATCTATCTAAACAGTGTCGAACTGAAGTTTGTTGACCATGTTAAAAATCTTGGTTACTATATTAACTCTAAACTATCTTGTGAAGATCATATAAATTCGGTTGTGTGCAAAACATACTTTGTCCTAAGGAACTTGAGGTGGACTGCATCATTTGTACCTATCGAGACCAGAAGAAGGTTAGTGATCCAGCTTATAGTGCCAATCATTTCTTACTCAGATGTTGTGTACAGTAAACTTGATTCAAGATCCAAATTAAAGTTACAACTTGCGTTCAATAATGCTGTCAGATATGTTTTTGGTCTAAGGAGGTTTGACCGCATCAGCCAGTTAAGCAACAAAGTACTTGGTTGCAATATATTTAACTACATGGATGCTAGAAACTGCATATTCTTGTACAACTTGATTTATACACAGACACCTCGATATTTAATCGAAAAACTTCAATTCTGCAGATCGATAAGAAATATGAACCTTATCATTCCAGTGCATAATCTTTTGAACTCCAACAGACTTTTTTTTGTCAATGCCATTAGATTATGGAATTCGCTGCCTTTAAGAATCAAGATGATCTCAAACAAACGCAACTTTAAGCATGAAATTTTCATATATTTCTCCTAGTCTCTAACTATTACCTTATATTTTTTTTTCTCTGTTCTTTATCTTTTTTAAACTTTAGTATCATACTAAATTAACTCATTTATTAATTGTTTTTATAACTTGTTCTAGTTCTCCAATATATTTCAATAATTAATTTAATTTATATATTTTTTTATTGCTGGTTCTTAAAAATTTAAAATTATCATAATTAATTTTGTTATAATGTTAAGTTATATTTAATTGTTGCTTATTACTTGTTGTTATTTTCCAATCAATTCTTACTGCATTTAAAAGACATTGGCCCGTATGCATAAAAATAGTGAACACTACACTAATAGTAAACACTTGATTTATCACTTTTGATATGCATAAAAAGAAAACACTATATAGTGTTCGCTTCTTTTTTTGACTACACTATTTTCGAAACACTACCTGCTTGAATTTGATATGCATAAAACAAGTGTTTACTACTTTAATAAGACTTGTTTTTATAAACTTGTATCAAAATGGCAATGTTTTTGAACTTAAATCGAAAAATAAAAAAAAAATTTATAAATTAAGAAGATTTGGCCGTGAAGATAATTTTCGGTCACTTTATCGATTCTCGCGCGAAAACGTTGAATGGCTAGCAACTTATTTATTGCCAGAAAATTTGGAAACTCGAGGCGGCGCATTAAGTAATATAACTAAAATGCAAACATTTTTGCGATATGTCGGGAACCCAGGCTTCCAAGTAAGCAACTCTCTTACTTTCTTTAACCATCAGTTAAATTTCAACTTTCAGGTGGGAATAGGTAAAGATTTAGGAATCCACCAAACAACAGTGGCCCGAACCATTTGGCAAGTTTGTCGCTCAATTCTTGAGAAATCAAATGATTGGATTAAGTTTCCAAAAACGCAAGAAGAGATGGAAACGGCCAAAAATGAATGGAACAACAAATTTAGTTTCCCTAGCGCTATCGGAGCTTTGGACTGCACTCACGTGCAGATCCTTAAACCAAGAAAACATGGCGATGAATTTGTCAATCGAAAGGGACAGGCATCTTTCAATGTGCAGGTGACATGTAATGGAAATGAGATGGTCACAAGTGTGGATTGTAGATGGGCGGGTTCGGTTCATGATTCAAGAATCTGGAGAAATTCTGTTGTGTGAGACCTAATGGACGAAAACCATGCGGGTGCTATCCTACTTGGAGATGAAGGCTATGGATTTACACCGTGGCTCATGACTCCATTTAGGAACCCTACATCAATTGTTGCCGAAACTTATAATAGACTACATTCTAAGGAAAGAGTAATAATTGAACGAGTGTTTGGTCAAATAAAGAGGCGATTCCCGATTTTGCAATCCAAAATGCGGATGGAAACTAGTAAAATACCTTCAATGGTTAGTGCGTGTTTTATATTGCAAAATATATCAAAACATTTAAAAGAAACCGATTTTGAAGATCCTTTAACACACTTACCATGTATTGAGGTAACCATTCCTGTTCCAAGTCTTAATGATGCAAATGATACTCTTAGGAAAAGAGGAGTATTGCGCAGAACAGAAATTTCCAATTATATTTATGAAAATTTTACACTTTAAAACTATTTATTTTCTAATTCAGATTTTTATAAATACTGATTAAGGTTGATTTTCATTAAAAAGATATAATACATATGCTTGGCTTTTGAACAATTCATTTGTTTCATGTAAGTATGTGTGGCGCAAATATAACTAACTCCACACCAAACATTGCACTGTTTCTAATTAGCAAACAGTGTAGAGAATAATAAAACAACATTATTAATTAAGAGAACTTTTTAAAAACATACAAGAACACAAAAATCAAATTAAATAATAATAATTTTATAAAGGAAATTGAGGTTTTATTAAACACTTATAAATACTACATCCTTCCAGTTGCTTGTCAGCAATCTTCTCCTGCTTCTCTATCAAACGTTCCTGTTTCTCAAAAACTTTAAGCTGCTTCAAAAGAACGAGTCTCTGAAGAAGTTCTAGTGTCAATCCGTTGGTTTCTTGCGTCTCCAATTCGTTAAAAACCTAAAACGAGTTAAATATTTTATGTGCAGTTTTTTTCCGAACAAAGATATATTACTTAGGAATAAGCTTTCAGAGCGAGTTAAACTTAATTTGAACTCAGCTTAAACGACTAAAATTGGCCGTTGAAACCTAGATCAAATTTTTAAACTACGGATTTGGGCTGTGTTTAACACGTTCATATAAAAGTGAATTTCAAACCAACATTGGAAATCTTGCTCTTAAAGGAGCTTATAGCGGCCAAAAAACGTTAAGTAAAACATTTTGTGATGAAAATTGAATGTAAATAAATTTCGTATTAACGAAAAATTCAAAAAGACCAGATGACTAGATGAAGCCTTGAAAATAAATAATATAATTTAAGGCCCAACCAAAATAGACGAGTCGCTCCGTAAAGGCCAACCCAAAATAGACGAGTTGCTCCGTAACGAGTAGAGACGAAAATGTTCGAGTTAATGTAATTCAATATCGTTGCCCAAAATGAACAAATGTAATTTAACAAAACTTAACGAAAAGCTTGTCCATACGTTTTGTTCCGTAAGAACTCATCACACGTTTGGTCATGCCTCACTTATCTCCTCAATCAACTCCTTTGAGTAAGGCTTATGAAATGGTATATCTTAAAGGCGAATTCTTTTAAGGAATGCTCCTTATATAATGGAGGAAAAGCACTTACATTTACGTTTTTAATTTTTTTTTGAGGAATCTTGCGTGGAACATTTCTTGAAGCCGATGAATATGTGGATAATTTTTCATCGTTTGGTAGTGTTAAAACCTGTTTTGGTGTTAGAAAGTTTGCATCATAATTTTTTTGTTCACTGTCGACATCAGCAACTTCGGTAATTGTTGATGAATCCAAAACAATCCCACCTTTAAGAAATTGAAAATACATTTGATATAGTACTAACATTTTCAAAAAAATTATTTGCAAAAAAGAAGCATATAATTTAAAACAAAGAAATCAATCTTCAGTTAGCATGTCCTCATCCTTGTTAAATTCTTTGTTCTAATCGTTGTCCATATCGTTGCTCTAATCATCTACAATATACTTTTTAATTTTCTTGCTTTTAAAAGGATTAACTGCTGGATTATCAGCAGCATGAATAAGTTCGGACAACTCTTTTTCTGCTGCAGATAAAATTATCTTTCTATTCCCTGTCCTTGAAACATCCGCTTTAGATTTTAACTTTGATTTCAGATTTTGGACCTTTTTGAAGATTTGCTGCGGAGAATAGCAAATGCCCTTATCGACTGGCAACTGATGGCTAATTTTTTCGGCAGCCTGCTTTTTTTTATTCTTGTCATAAGGCTTCTGGCTTTTGGACAGTAAAATTGTTCCATACTTTCTTATGTATGAAATAAACATTCCATCAGATACTCTTGATGGAGTCCCAGCAAAATATTCCACTTCGGTTTCTTCTAAAAATTCTTCGCTACCTTCCTCCAATGTCAAGGTTCGCATATCATCAAATGATTCCATGTTTTTCGCTAAATTTTATTTTAAATAGAATATATTTGATATATAAATTTTCTTTTAGCTTAAATTTTTAATACTTACATCGATTTCAGTTAAACTAAAATTCCACAAATTGAATTTCCGTTGTTTGACAAGAAAAGAAAATGTAATCAAAACAAATAACAAATAAGTGAACACTTAAGTTCGAAATTCGAAAATAGAGCCTGCTTTAAAATTTGTATTCATACCAAAACTAGTGTTCACTACGGACTTTTCACTACTTAATAGCAAACACTACTTTGTACCGTTCACTCGTTTTTATGCATACGGGCCATTGTCTTATATGTGAACATTAATTTTGAAATAAAAATAAATAAATAAAAAAAATAACGTTGGGAAATCGAATCAAATGACAAGCCGCTGTTTATTTGTATTTGTTTCCTTTAATGTGCGCTAATATATTATATTAGAAAATATTATTAATTCTTGTTATTGTTTGAAGTTTTATTATAAAAGCTAATCAATTGTAATTGTTTGAAGTTTAAGGCAGTAAATTATATCATTAAATATATTTTCAGACAAAATGAGTGACATTTTTCTGGTATTGTACGCAATAAGGCACGACCGGAGAAATATGTTGCGGATTCAGAGACGCCACTTGAGAGACACCTCAGATCCGTTGCACATTCCTGAAGCGCGATTTCCGAACTATTTAGGTTCTCCAAAGATGCAGCCTTGGAACTACTAAGTGAAATGCGTCCTTATATGGAAACGGGACAGAGAAGCACGTATATACCAAATTCACTTCGGCTCTGTGCAGCCTTGCATTTTTGCGCCACCGGATCCTTCTTGCTTGATATAGGGCAAGACTTTGTGTGTCCAATAAGCAAGACTATGATCAGCCTCATAGTTCATCAACTAACAAAAATAATTGAAAATCATTTAATGAAGAAATACATTATATTTCCAACCACATCCGAAGATCAACGATTGGTGAAAGAAAGGTATCTACTTTATTATTGTAATAAAGAATCAAAATATTTTATTTTACTGTATATTTTAGATTTTTTGATGCAACGAAATTTCCTGGTGTCTTGGGAGCAATTGACTGCACGCACGTCAAAATAAAAAACCCCCAACTGACGTCGAATATTGCTACATAAATCGCAAAGGGTACTTTTCAAAGAATGTTCAATTGGTTTGCGATTTCGACTTAAGAATTTTGGGATGCTTCGCCAGGCTTGGAGGAAGTACTCACGATGCCTTCATATGGGAAAGTAGCATGTTAAAAGGTTTTCTCCATAGCAAGTACACCGAGAATGAGGTATGTGAGGGTTGGCTGATTGGTGACTCGGGATATCCTTTACAGCCATGGCTGATGACACTATACAGAAATGTTAAAAGTGCAAATCTGGAAGAAACTGTGTCGAAAGACTTAATGGCGTGTTAAAAAAAGTTTTTGGATGCCTTTCACGAGATCGTGGTCTGATGGTTTCACCGGTTTTCTCTGGTTCCATCATTGACGCATGTTGCACTCTGCATAATATTCGGAGAAAATATAATTTACTGATTCCAGAAGAAGGCATTGCACATAATATTCCTTCTGTTAATGACGAGGACGCAATTACCTTAAAATCGGTTTTAAATGAAGGCAGAGCTACTCGAGAATCAATCCTGGAATCAATTACCCGGAACTACTTTCAAAATCCAACCATATAAAAAATTTTAACAATCAACAAATATAAATCTATATAAATGTATTTTACATATAATATGAAACTCATATGTAATGTGCATTTTATATAAAATAAAATATAACAAAAAAACTTAAAATTTATAAAAATTCATTTTACTTATAAATATGACTAGATCGACTTAATTCATTAGGTAAAACTGTTGTATTTAGTTACAAAACCTGAAAAAAAAATGGAAAAGAACTTAGAAAGATGCAAGTTTAAGTATGATTAATTAGAAGTTACCTTTAATTTTTATTTTGCAGGCAATGCAGAATCTGCGTCAGTGTTTCGTTTTGGGTCTTTACCAAATCAATGACTTTATTAAAGGCAGTCATTACTTGCGCTTGGTTTTCAGCGAATAGTTTTTTTACTTCCACCAAGCAGAAGGGAGAAAGGCTCACGGCTTCGTACTTTTTGAGGAGTTTCTGTGACAAAACCATCCTCGACTTCCAATTGGATGTTGTCTAGTTGGAAATTGTCCAGTTGGCTATCGCCCAAATATAAAATATTCGGATCCACTTCGATTATCGCTGACGCAATAACAGCCTAATTTTTAAAAATAGAAAAATTTGTAAAGTAACCTTAACAAGAAAGCCATCTAAATTAAAGCCTAGTGCAGAAGTCTCAACATTCTGTAAGTCAATGCTGAAAGTCAATTTGAGTATGCATTTTCAAAATATATATATATGTATATAACTGGATGATTTAGATTTACAATTGGACCCGGAGTGTTCGGGAAACAGCCATAAGCTCCTTAGCTAATCATAAGGTTAGCATGAAATTTCGTATACAAGGGTTTTCCCCGGTATGATGAGTGTTGTGGCACTATCTATTTTGATCTTTCTTTAAGACCATAGAACGCTGTACTACAAACTCTTTACAAAATCACAAAAAATGCAAAACCTGATATGATTATCGTGAAAATTTGTATATAAATGTTTTATGTACGGTTAGTGTTTTGGCGCTATTAATTTCGACCCATCTAGAATACCATAATTTCATCAGAAACTTTAACCAAATCCAAACGATCGGAAGGGGCAGCAATGTCTGCCGGGCCAGCAAGTATAAATAATAAATGTTAATTAATTAAAAGCTTAAAAGTTTTAACATGTTGAGGCTGCACTAGTAAAAGGTCATAAATGTTACCTCAAGTCCTGCTTCGACAGTGTGTCCATCTCCATCGACGACGTCCTTTGAGAAGAAATCCAAAACTTCCTTGCCCATATTCTCAATAGCTTTGGGCCCTTGAGATGCTAGCAAATTTCCCGTCCTGTTTTGAAATGCTCGGTGACGTCCAAAAAGCTGCTTGACGGAAGATTTCCAATCAATCCAACACTGTTTATAAACAAAGATAAATATTTGTTAGCTAATGCTTAATGGCTCACTTACCTTCTTCCACTGGTCAGCTCTTTTGAAGCAACCACCCATAGCATTAAGCTCTTTAGAGACAGCCTCCTAAACGGCGTTATGCTCCCTCCTTGCGTCGTTTGTCAAAAATTTACCCTTTCCGACGTGCCGGTGCTGCTTCATCAAGTCCAACAGCCGACGTCGCTGTAGTTTGGAAACTCTTCTGGATTTAATTTGCTATTCAAAGTTTATTAGTTATATAAACATATATATACCATATCATTTTAGCTTACCTTTTGAGTGTTATTGTCCATTGGTAAAAAAATTATGTGGATTGCTGTCGAAGTGTTGGCGGAAATAATCAGTAATTATAAATTTAAATAATTTGACACTTGTTATTGTGGAACGAAAACATTGCAAATATTTGCAACCGGGTACTTTTTCATTGCTGTAGCAAATATTGTTTTGCTACAATTTTTAACAAAAAAATGACCAAAACATGACCACAAAACAGCGCTCGCGGCCCACTGTATCCAGCATAAACACTCTCCGGACTTTGAACACACAAAAATTTTGCAACAGGAGACGAACTACCAACGAAGATATACGATAGAAATGTTGCACATAATATATACTCCAACAAACATAAGGCTAAACTATAAAACGGACACTGATAATTGCGCGCATATTTACAAACACATAATAAGACAAAAGCACAGTTGACGATGAAGCCGCCGAACAGCTGGACGCAGCTTCAATTTTATTATATATTTTAATTTTCAATTTTAAAAAATGTTTAAACGGTGAATATTTTTGTGTTTTTGTGTAAAAATTAAATTGTGTAAATGTTTCTATTTTTCTAGTCCCCGTAGATGGCTTAAAATTTAAGCCGAAATATCGGACAAAATAAATATAAAAAATCAAGAAAATTCAATTTGTTTTTTCTTTTTCACGGCCAAAGCCCAAAAAACAAAATCATTAAACATACAAGGCCGACTAATTCCAACATATAAAATTTTTAACTTTTATGTAAATGGGCAATATTTCTGAATTGCATTACCATGAAAATTAAAACATTTTTTAATAGCAACAAAATATTTCAATCAGTAAAAAATTCAACTTAAATGAAAGTAACAATTTTCAAAGGTATATTTCGAGTACTTATAACTTAATAATACACAACATTACTGACATTAGATAAATCGGTAGAATTCTCATATGCCACAAAGCAAGTGAGAAAAGTGACACATTTTTATCGGTTCACTTTTTGTACAGAAACACTTTTTTAAAAGGTTCCATTGAAATGAAATCGGAGCAGGTGACAGCTTATCGATTTGAGACGACTGAATCAAATATGAGTCGGTAACTCTGATCGGTATGAGTTACAGGAACGAGCTACAGTTCTCGATCATTTGTGTTCAAACATTTCACAACACACACAACACAATTGATCATAAGAAGCTCGGTCAAAGTCCTTTCAAGGGCTGAAATGGCCATTTCGTTTTTTTTCATACGAAATTCACCGTTTTTCTCAAAAACTCGCTTACTGAAACCTTCATATCTTTCTTGTTTATACTACTAACTTTAATACATATTGCCTGTATTTATAAATGATAAATAATTACGAGTGCTTCAAAAAAATGTTCGTGGAAGTCCAAGAATCCTTTATTTTCATTTATCAAAATTAGCAAATTCTTGATTTTTATTTTAAAGTAAAAATAACAAAAAAATATTTAATCAAAAAAAAACATTGAAAAAACTAGCAAAATACAATTTAAAATAATTTTCTTTACTGTTTTCTTGAAAAAACATTGTACAAATGACAAATGACAAAAAACAATTCAAACAAAAATTGTGCATATTTTGTATAACTGAACAATATAGTTTTATATTGCGTACTTGTTAAAACAAAAAAAAAAGCACGAATATTTTTTTTTTAATTTTCGTACCCATTGTGCAGCGGCTTGAAAACCACGTCACTGTTGACAACACCTTTTTCGAGGTTGTGAAGGGTTTTGTCTACCTAGGGTTCAGCGTAAACTCCTCCAACGATATCGGCATGAAGATCAATCGAAGGATATCTCTTAACAATAGCAGATCATTATTTATAATGATGAAGACATAATTTAATGTTATAATTATAATTAAATATTTAATATAATTTTAAACCCTTTCAGACGGCGATAGATAGATCGTTATAACTTCACAAAAATTAATTATTTCTTTGCCCTTCAAATTATTATTCAAAAGGATAATTAAAATAATATCCCATTCTTATTATTGTATATGAAAAAAGGACCTCGCACGTTTGTGTATTTTGGGCATCTAGCCCTCAAATAATGCTATATTTCTAATCAGAAAGGACACAAAAGCTTTGATAGTTTTTTCCATTTAATTAATAAAATAGCTTATCAAAAATTTTAGTTAATTGGTCGTTTGTGGTACATTTTAAAGCAATTCTTTTTCTTAGCAATACATGAATTGGTTTTGCATTTTTGACATCTGGCTCTAGTTCGACTGACACACTCTGATTTGTTACATCTTTTGGCTGTTCCATCTACCATTTCGGGCCAATGATCGTATCTGTCGTACCTTATGTCTTCTGGAGCATCATGAGGCCGATATTTAGTGCCATGATGAGCCTCAGATAGTTTGGAATTCTTGTAGTTCTCGTGATGGTGGATCCTTTGATTTTGCCAACACTGCGCCAATTTCTAATTCAAAATCTAGAAAAGACTTTACTCGTATATTCTTTTTTGCGTCTCCAAACGCAGCAGTATCCTCTCTATATTCCATCCATGAACTAAAGACTGCTAAATCCAAGAAATAGAAAAAACCTTCAGTGGCCATTTTTTGTCTTAATTTTCACTCGGTAGTACTCCATCATTTGATCACCAATATCTACACATCCCATATTTGAGTTGTAGCCCTCAATAACGGCCGGTATTGGGATTGGTAAACGGCGTTTATAATTTCGGGACTAACGATCTATTTCTCCAACAGGATCCTTTACACATTTTGTTGATGTTATTGTAGCGCACTTCGAGTCGCACCATTTTATCACCACCACTTCGTCATTCTTTATATACTGACTTATTTCACCCCATGTCATAGTTTTGTCCAGTGGCAAATGAATTTGCTTCCCCAATCGGTTTCCCATTATAGTCTGGCCTTGAAACTTATTTTATTAAATTTTTCCAGAAGTGGAATGGTCGTAAAAATTCTATCAAAATAAAGGTGGTTACCGACTCGTAAAAACTTGGTTAACCCTAAGATTATTGAAGGTCCATGTCCTAGCCCACAGTCTGGAAACGTTCCAGTACCTTGAAATAGCTCAAAATCAACGATCATTTCATTGAAAGTTGCACAAACAAGATTTTTCAGTCCAACAGGACGAGGTTTTGATCTTATTACTTGCCGTGCAGGCCATCTTCCTGTGAATGGCACCATCTGCTCGTTGATGAAATATGAGGTAATTTCAGTAGTCAGTTTATTACAACGGCGTCTTCATTTACGGGTGTCCACAAAATGTATTAAGTTTTTCAATTTCATAAATGCATTTCTGGACAATGAGTTTGAAATTATATCGTTCCGAAATTGTGTGCTCAAATTCATTCTAGTTTTAGGGTAGCCTAAGCAACCCATTATAATGGAACAGCCATACAATTCTGTTTTTGTGGTATTTAATACCACAGTTCCAATCGTTGAAAGTGCATACATTTTGGTGTATTTCACAGCTTCTTCAAAATTATGATCTGGGAAGTAACAAGAAAAAATTTGTGGTGTGCGGCGTTATACCAAATTATGACAGCCAAAAGCAATAGGTAAATTAGTATTCGAAAACTCTTTACTCTTCCAGACATCCCTTCTTGGTTGATTTTGCATTCATCCAGATTACTAGAACTTGGCTCAGCACCTGGAAAAATTAATTTTGAAAACCATTAAAATCAAAAATATAGCACAGTTCTTTACCTTATTCATCGTCAGATTCTTCATCATTTTCAAGAGCCATGGGTTTCCAAGTAACATAAAAGTCACCCTCTGAGTTTTCAAGTATATCAAGAATCCGTTGAATATCAGAAACGCTTTCTAAGTTGTAAATTTTACCTGGGAATTTGTATGGGAACCCCATGAAGGATTGTTAATGAAAGATAAGTATGTTCTAGAGAAATGTTGAGGATTAAAAAATAATGGGGACTGCTTTTACATTTTATGCCTTTTATGTCATTTTTTATGTAAATTTCGTTACCGCAAATTGCAGTGTTCGTTTTTTTTATATGCACGGCTTTTTGCAACCGATCGAGCTGATAGTTTTATTAACAATTTTTTTTCCCCTAACCTAACACAAAGCTGGGCTACGATCTTGAAAAATCGGAAAAAAATAAGGACAACCTTAATGAGCATTGAAAATTAAATAATAAAAAATTATATCTTAATATTAACCAATTCAGTTTGTACTTTTATTCTCCATGATCAACATTTTTTTTTACAGAAAAACACCATTTTAGCGCAATTAAGGTATAATTTTCCATTTTCTGAAATAGATCGTTTTTGATCTGTGTACAATACATTAGCAGTACCGTTAGGACGCAACAATTATATAACATACTATTGCAAGTAAAAACTATGAGTTTTTTAATGAACTCTTTTATTTGAGAACTCGATTGGATTGAAGAGAATAGAACTAAGTAGAAGAAAATCGAACTTATAGAACTAAAGTTGTAATAAACATTTGATCATTTAAATTAACAGAAATGTAATTAAAAGATGGTAAAGAAAAATTATATTAAGGGGGTCCTCTGGTAATCTATGCCAAATTTTAGCCTTTTTTCAAAATATTGTGGAAAGAGAACGAGTAAAGATATTTTAGTTCCGTTTTTTGATTTGGGTAGCTTAATTTATTGAAAAAAATACAAAATTTTGAAAAAGTGAATTTATGGACCGTTCAGAAAGTTCTCGGCCTGGTAACGAGGTTCTCCGGAAAAAAGGTGGGTCCAAATTGCGCACGATTCCAAGTGTAAACATCGTCTGAAAAAAAAAAAAAATATTCAGTTACTTAGAATGAATTTCCCTATAGCCCCTACCTCGGAAACAAAAATCGAAATTTTTTTAGGGGGGGAGCCGCCACTTTGAAAATGAAAAATCGAATTTCGACCTTTTTTTTTGTAGTCTAGTGTAGAAAAAAAATAGTAAACATTATTTTTTCGGCAAGTTTGAGGTAGAGGCTATAGCGGCGTAAATTCTGCGTCGTTTCATGCCTCATATATCAAAATCGGTCAAAAACTGTTTGAGTTATCGTGCGCAAAGTTTTGAAAAACATGGTTTCGAGAAAAACGCGTTTAAAGTTTTGACTTCAATTTTGAGGCACACAAATGACATTAACACATATTTTTTTAATACAATACTTACGAATATTAATCGGCAATTCCAGCCCCATAAAGTGTGCCTTCCTCCATCTCATAAAACGAGTTTTCCATGGCTTTTTGGGCTCTGCGGGCTGTGCGACCCTCTTTCGATGATGCGTACGTTTTTAGCTCTGAGCGTTGAAGTCGTTTTCCGTCGCGAGATTCAGCATACATCTCGGCTTGTGGGCCGATGACAATACCCATTGTTGACATTATTTTTAAAATACTCGAAAATAAACTGAATCTCGTTCGTTTGCTTCTTTCATGTGAACACCTGGGCTCAAAATCATTTCAACCCCTAAATCAAAACATGCATGTATACATACTGCATGTATACGTACTGTGTGTGTATATTTTGTAATATCAATACATATTTTGGAAGAATTCCACAGAATTTTCGACTAATGACTGCAGGCAAATAAACAACTTTGCTGATGCGTTATTTTGACGAAAACATACCTACACAAAAATGCCTGTATCTCCTAAACTATTTCGAATTTTGAAAAATCCTTTTGGGAAAATGTTTTTGAGTATCTGAGCAATAGAAATATGAAAAAAAAAATTGAAAAAAAAATTTTTCGGATTACCAGAGGACCCCCTTAAGGTAAGTAAATTTAAGAGTAATTCAGCCATTCCAAATTAAACGCATCAAAAAAACGTAAATTACGAGTTGACCACCTCCGATTTTGCTCAAACTTTCAGAATTGAATCTTCTCATGAAATAAAAGTACTAATTTGAGTAAAAAATTTTTACATTGTTTTCAAGTTTTTACGAAACATTCAAATTGGGTCAAAATGAGAGAAAAAGTGAATTGCCTAATCTTGAAAAATCATATATTCAACCAAGGTTCTTTAATATAGGTTAAGTCACTTGAGAGAAAAGCACTCTTTTTTTGCCTTTGCTCGAACTGTCAAAGAAGCTGTTAGCTTAAAATTGTACAGAATCAGAGTTTTTTTTTTTCTTGATTTCCTTTCATCCATTCGACCGAGCTTCTCTCAAGTGACCTATATTAATCAACCTTGTATTCAACAAAACTAACTCGATTTTCACGTTTGAGGTATTTTCGAAAAAACAATAAATAGTAGTTTTTTATAAAAAAATAAAAAATTATACATTCAAATTTTAATGGCTGAATTGCTTTAATATTGCCTCCTTTAAACTAGCATTTCTTTTACTATCATATTTTAGACTCACCTTTTGTAAAAATGTGCTTGGAGCGAAAAAAATCAGACATTTGATTTGAAAAATACCTTGAGTGGACTTAAAGTGGATTTAAAATGCACTCCGTCCCTTAAAATCAACATTTCCAAATGGTAAACTTTTGAATATACTTCATTTATCATAATACTTAATGACGTGATGTTAATTGCACATTAATATCTCACTCCAAAAATTTACGAGGGTCGCTTAAAAAAGAAGTTGAAGCTCTAAATTGTGACTTTGGACTCTTAAAACTTCATAAAGGGTTATTCCAAGGTAAAAATTGCTTATGAAAAAATATTTGTCTTCTTCTTCTGTATGAAAATGTTTTTGTAATATAATAGCGGAAAACTGTTATTTGAAGAGTTATTTTGTAATAAAACTATATGCCATTTTTAGACCATTTCGGGTCTAAAAGCCCAAGGGGTTTGGCTTTTTCCACTACCGACTTCTAGTTTTATTTTTTTTGCAAATCTAATTTTTTAGCTTCAATCTAACGAAAAATGGGCGGGGAGCTAAGAAAATTAGAAAAAGATACATTCCATATATCTCCTGGGTGCTCTAACCAGCAGTGCCAAGGGAGTGTTCATAAATTACGTAACATGTTTTTGACCAGTTTTAGCCCCCCTCTCCCAAGCCCCCGATGTAACGGGACACCTTTATTTTTTCAATTCTTTTAACTTCTTTTAACCCTTTGATGTTCACTTTGAACGTGAAGTTATAACAGCTGTTTTAAAAGGCGTTTTATACCTTTGCTCGGTATACATAGTTTTAGCTGTTTTTTTTCGGTTTGTGATCCGTTCGTTTTATAAGGTGTGTTCTTTTATTGATAAAATATTAAAGCAATTCTTACAATAAAATTAAATTTTAATAAAATTCAAACTTTTTAAAACTGAATTCCAAAATGTTGCTATGACGTAACGTACGACTGGCCTCTGCCCCCGTTCGTCACAAATGTTAGTTTCCATCCCCCCTTAGCGTGTCAAGTTATTTATGAAAAGCCCATTACTGCTGAAGATAGGGTTTTAATGAGTAAAAAGAGTCATTTATATTATAATCTATATATATATATATTAGTATATATGTATATAAAATTGTAAAAAAAAAATTCTGTTTGCGATGGACGTTTTGAATGACGCTGAGTCCGAAAATCACATTTTTAAAATTTTTGTCTGCCTGCCTGTCTATCTGTCTGTCTGTCTATCTGTCTGTCTGTCTGTCTGTATGTCTGTCTGTCTGTATGTCTGTCTGTCTGTCTGTCTGTCTGTCTGTCTGTCTGTCTGTCTGTCTGTCTGTCTGTCTGTCTGTCTGTCTGTCTGTCTGTCTGTCTGTCTGTCTGTCTGTCTGTCTGTCTGTCTGTCTGTCTGTCTGTCTGTCTGTCTGTCTGTCTGTCTGTCTGTCTGTCTGTCTGTCTGTCTGTCTGTCTGTCTGTCTGTCTGTCTGTCTGTCTGTCTGTCTGTCTGTCTGTCTGTCTGTCTGTCTGTCTGTCTGTCTGTCTGTCTGTCTGTCTGTCTGTCTGTCTGTCTGTCTGTCTGTCTGTCTGTCTGTCTGTCTGTCTGTCTGTCTGTCTGTCTGTCTGTCTGTCTGTCTGTCTGTCTGTCTGTCTGTCTGTCTGTCTGTCTGTCTGTCTGTCTGTCTGTCTGTCTGTCTGTCTGTCTGTCTGTCTGTCTGTCTGTCTGTCTGTCTGTCTGTCTGTCTGTCTGTCTGTCTGTCTGTCTGTCTGTCTGTCTGTCTGTCTGTCTGTCTGTCTGTCTGTCTGTCTGTCTGTCTGTCTGTCTGTCTGTCTGTCTGTCTGTCTGTCTGTCTGTCTGTCTGTCTGTCTGTCTGTCTGTCTGTCTGTCTGTCTGTCTGTCTGTCTGTCTGTCTGTCTGTCTGTCTGTCTGTCTGTCTGTCTGTCTGTCTGTCTGTCTGTCTGTCTGTCTGTCTGTCTGTCTGTCTGTCTGTCTGTCTGTCTGTCTGTCTGTCTGTCTGTCTGTCTGTCTGTCTGTCTGTCTGTCTGTCTGTCTGTCTGTCTGTCTGTCTGTCTGTCTGTCTGTCTGTCTGTCTGTCTGTCTGTCTGTCTGTCTGTCTGTCTGTCTGTCTGTCTGTCTGTCTGTCTGTCTGTCTGTCTGTCTGTCTGTCTGTCTGTCTGTCTGTCTGTCTGTCTGTCTGTCTGTCTGTCTGTCTGTCTGTCTGTCTGTCTGTCTGTCTGTCTGTCTGTCTGTCTGTCTGTCTGTCTGTCTGTCTGTCTGTCTGTCTGTCTGTCTGTCTGTCTGTCTGTCTGTCTGTCTGTCTGTCTGTCTGTCTGTCTGTCTGTCTGTCTGTCTGTCTGTCTGTCTGTCTGTCTGTCTGTCTGTCTGTCTGTCTGTCTGTCTGTCTGTCTGTCTGTCTGTCTGTCTGTCTGTCTGTCTGTCTGTCTGTCTGTCTGTCTGTCTGTCTGTCTGTCTGTCTGTCTGTCTGTCTGTCTGTCTGTCTGTCTGTCTGTCTGTCTGTCTGTCTGTCTGTCTGTCTGTCTGTCTGTCTGTCTGTCTGTCTGTCTGTCTGTCTGTCTGTCTGTCTGTCTGTCTGTCTGTCTGTCTGTCTGTCTGTCTGTCTGTCTGTCTGTCTGTCTGTCTGTCTGTCTGTCTGTCTGTCTGTCTGTCTGTCTGTCTGTCTGTCTGTCTGTCTGTCTGTCTGTCTGTCTGTCTGTCTGTCTGTCTGTCTGTCTGTCTGTCTGTCTGTCTGTCTGTCTGTATGTCTGTCTGTCTGTCTGTCTGTCTGTCTGTCTGTCTGTCTGTCTGTCTGTCTGTTAAAGCATCACGCTAAAACCATTGGATGGATTTAAATGAAACTTGGCATCTAGGTTCCTTATATTCCCGGTTAGCATATAGGCTACTTTTTATCCAGATAAAAAGGTTGGACCCTGTAGGTTATCTCTGAAACCGTTCATCCGATTTGCATGAAAATTTGAGTGTAGAGGTTTTCGGACACGCTAAGTTTTTTTGACTTATCTACTCTGTTCTATCTCAAACACCAAAGGGCGATGTAGTACAAATATTTTTAAAAACCTCGAAGAACACCTAAACCGTGCATTCGATTTGAGGGAAGTTGCCCCTTGATATGTATATGTGTATATATATATACATACAGGTGGGGCTAAAGAAGTTTTACTTCAGTCGTGTGGTCTAAAGGACACTCTTACTTTTTATATGCTTCCTTGAGCACCAGAAGGCGCTGTAGTACAAATCTCTTAAGAAATGGTAAAACACTCCAAAATTGCTCATCTGATTAGGGTGAAAATTTTATGTATAGGCATTTTCGACTATGGAAAGGGCCTTGGCGAAAATTTTTTTTTTTTGTTTGAAAAGCAGATTGCTCTGTTATACAAACACTGCAAAAAAGGCTCCAAACTACTCATCCGATAAGTATGATTTTTATAACAGGTTTTTGGGTGCGGTAAGTTTTTTTTTGCGCGATGTTGCTATACATTGAACACCAGAGGGCGCTGTACTACAAAATACTGTAAGGCGTAGCAAAGCGCGAATGGTGATATACATCTTCTTTTCTTTTTTATGCGTATTTATATTCAACAATCTTATTTTCGCATATCAGGACAGTTTATTCGCAAAAAATTGAGAAAAGAAATTGTCAAAAACGTGGTAAAAATTGAAGATTCGTAAAAAGAACGTATAAAAGAATTCTTGACCATAAAAATATCTGCAATTATGACCCTAAGGTAACATTGATTAAGCTTATCTCTAACGAACAGACTTGCATTTTTCTATTTAATTTATGTAAATATTTAGTACATATTTACTTTAGTACAAATTTATTTTCCAAATTTCTTAAGCATAATTTATTTAAAAAATTTACCGCTAATCACTCATAACATTCGTTTCAGAACAATAGACATTCTAAGTTAAATGAATTTTTGAACTTATCAATTTTACCAACTGTACGACAAAATGTTTAGAAATTTAAAGTTTTGACTTTCGATGCAAGTTTTTGAATACATTTAACTCAATTCTTTTTTGTCTGAAACGTCAATAAAAGTACTTTATAAAACTAATAATAGGAGGTAATTAGGCGTTTACATTTTTTAAATTTTTGTTCAAGAAAGGTCCATAATATTTAATGTTTTCTTAAAAAATGGCGCAAAAGTTTATCTTGCAAAAATAATTTAAATTCAAAATTGCATTTTTGACTCATTTTCATTGACACATTAAACGCTGCAGTAACATTACGACACGTGGTTAAAAGAGAGCATTTATGTATGAAAAAATTAACATAAATGATTGCCAAAAATTCGTTTTTGCTCTGATGTTTTCAAAAATGTTAAATCTAACGAATAAAATGTAGAATTTGAAAATATACTTTTGCAAGCGATCACGATCACACACATCACGATTTTCCTAACTTTTTCTCGTAATTTTTAGGTGTTGAATCTACATTTTGCTTATTTCGCCGATGTTGCATGTTTGAAAGATGTACACAAAACTCCTTCAATAGTTTGTGAAAACTTTTTTCAAATCGACGAATGAATTCAAAAATTATTTATATCAACTCCCGAGTAAAGCCGAGTATCCAGCTAGTAGAAATACTAAAAAGAATAGCATTAGCATTTCTATGGATCGTCTTATCTTAAGATAATATTTCTTTTTTTCTAATTTGTTTAAATTTGAAATGACTGAATTATACAAAGTATTTGTTTATTTAACGGACATTTTTAAATTTTTTTTTTTTTGAGAATTTTTTGATAATTTTTTTTTCATAAATCACTTCATATATGTCTCGATGTGTATAAAAAATTTTTTTAAAATTTCTCTTCTAACTATTCTTTTTAGCTTGTTTTACGCGTGCCATCAAGCGTGTTTTTTTTTTTTTTTAATTGAACAGACTCCTGGTAATGCCCGTATGTTACTTAATTTTTTTTTACAACTTTTGTCATTGAAAATTAAAACTAGAGCAGTTGAAATAGTACGAATGCATGGATTTAATTGGTGTGAGTGAGTACACATACAAAAATTTGTAGGACGGACTGTATTTTCTCTGCATTTTTTTTTGCCGTTTCTTTCAATTCGTTCTTCGTTGAGTTTCGTTCAAATATTTACTGTGCTGTTAGTAATAAATTTGACATTTTTAGAGTAAACAAAACTATTTAATATAAATGTATGCTGAATGGGAAGTGATGTGTGTAGCTAATATTAATTTATTTAATGCAGCTGCTCTTCAAAACACCAGAAGTAACAAAGTAACAACGTTTATCCTTTTCTTACAATATATGTCTGTCCTGCTCACGCGACACTTGTATTCAGATTTTAAAATTGGACAAAAAAAAATAAGTATCACACGGGCATAAGTTAAAAAAAAAAATACTTTTAAATTTTTATTAAAAAAAAGGAATTTGCGTTTTATACCACGTTCTTACTCTTTCTAACTAACATTCCCGCAAAAATACTTATCCAATTTTTATGTTTATGGTCTAAATTTTGTTGTTATGAGTTGATCTAAACGAAAAAATAATTAATTTAATCATTAAAAGTACCGGAAAATTTCTTTTGAAACTTTAAACGCGCTTTTCTCGATATAGGTTTTTTAAAATCGGTATGCAAGATTGCGCAATAACTATTATACCGATTTACTTCAAAAATGTTGAGTAATTAAACCAATATATTTTTGAAGGGCCGACTTCTAGCTTTTATTTTAAAAAGTCCTCAAAAAGTTTTTACATCTACTTTTGTCCTAAAATTTTAGGCCTTTTTTGAAGGTTATCTTTGCGTAGCCGCCATTCTGTTCCTAATTTTTTTTTTTTAAAACTCTTAGTGAGAACCTCACATTAGGCTTAAACTCTTACTAAATTTTTTACTCAGATATGCCAAATATGCTGCGCACCGCTTTTTGTACTTGCTGCTTCTTTTACGCACGTGACGTGGAAGTGACGTCACGAAAAAAAAGTTTTTTATTTTTAATACAATAATATATTAACAATGTAAGACAATAAAAAAATAATTTACTGAAATACCTTCAACCGTTTTTTCACAATCCTTACTTAAAATACTCTTAAAATTTCGACAAAATTAGGTAAAATTTCCCTTAAACCTAATTTTAAAAATTTTGCCAATATTTCTTACTTTCTTCTTTTTTCATAACGCAATTAAATTTTGTTTTATTTTTAAATTTTAAGCTCTTCTCTTCAAAATATTGCTGTTTTTCTTACATTTTATTAGTACCCCTATATAAAACATAAAACTCGAAAAACTCAAAGAATATCGTTTATTCTTCAAACTCATTGGTGGCCTCAAAACATTTTTATTTTATTGAGTATAAAGATCACTATTACTAGCATTACCTAACATGTGGTTAATATTGACATTAAGCAACTAATGACTGTGTTAGTTTATAATTACAATAACACAATTTTTAACAAAATAACATTCTTGTGTAATATTTATTCAAAACGTGGAAAAGTATGATCAATCGAATCTCCTTTGGTTTTACTTTTGTTATTATTTTTGTCACCAACAACGTGCGCGATGCGAGACAACATCAATGAGGTGGCAACAGGTAAGCAACCGGCACGGATGCTGTTTGACACCCCTGCTATTCGGTTTATTGGCAAGTGTGCGGCCAAAAAAGAGAACATTTTTTCTCTCGTGGATTAAAGCGAATTGTGATTTATCAGCATTTTATTTTGTTGCTTATTTGCAACTGATCAAATATTGCAGCACCACCAGACTAACCGCCAGCCTACTGTACAAAATGCACTTAAGCGACTGCGCGCATGCGCTGTTAAAACTAGAGCAATATTGCGAAAGATGCGTCGCCACCGCTATACAAAGTAAATGCTGCTTCTAGTGGACATGTTAGCTACATCAAACGAAATGCAAAATATTTAAGCTCTGCTCTTAATAATTAAATTTAACACCATCGCGGGCGCGTCCATGCTTTTGATATGCAACGCCTGTCTGCGCTGCAGCTCCGCCTCGCGCAGCTATGAATTCCTTGGAAATGGGCAGACACAGCTAAATAGTTTCAAAAAATCATATATAAACTGTCCGAGGATCGATATTTTTAATTACTTACGCTTTGACAATCGCATTGAGAATATCACAGAAATAATACGGTTCGTGCAGCACAGCTAAAAATTCAAAGTTTTTCTTCGAAGGATCTCTTAGTTATATTGCCTGAAAGCAAGAAAAAATAATCTAATCTCAAAAATGGTCTGGAAGGTGAGTGTCAAACAAAATAAGTTGTGAGAAATGTGTTAAAATAAAAAGTGAGATAAAGATGAGGTAGGTAATGAAAGAATGTTATAAGACCATCAAAGGATAGTTTGAATATTTAATTAAAGTTATAAAAAAAGTAATAGTGAAAATCAAAACCACAAGTTTGTACATAGTACGTGTCAAAAACAAAAAATAACAAAAACAATTTATGTTTGGCCACACAGAATATTTCGTAAATATATATAAATATATATTATATATAAATAATATATATATTTCGAAATATTAGAAGTAGTTACTGCATTATTGACAAGAACTGAAAATTTCCTAACTTATAGTATACCTTTTTAAGAAAAAAGAAATAGTAAGCTGTACCAAAGGTACGGCCGTTATTAAAGTTTAATTTTCAGTTCTATTTGGTTACTTCCGGGGACCTACATGCAAGATAATAGAAACTGGCCCAATCTACTTCATGTGTCAAATATATAGTTCTTTGCATATTATTATAACGTTTGTACGGCTAATTTCCGGTTTCTTTCGGATGTAGTCTCTTTTTACAGTGTAGGCTCGTTTATTCTGTAAATCAAATCAACATTCATCAATTATATATTTGCCATACCTTCATTATTCCTCACAGGTAGAAGTTTCAACTTTTCTCTACAAAGAAATTATTATCAAATTCAGTAAGTTTTCAGGGAGCGAAACATATGGTTATCCAAGGGCGCAAGATCTGTACTATGGGGCGTAGTGGGTTAAGCATCCCATTCGAACTCAAGCAAATATTTGGCGAGTCACCAAACTCGTATGAGGCCTGGCGTTATCGTAATGGGAATCCCTCTCTCCTCCCGACTACCGATTAAACAGATCAGGACGTTTCTGTTGGATGAATCAATCAATTTATGTAGTTTCCCACAGTTAACTTCAGAATTTATGGTTCTATTCTGTGGGAGTAGCTCGTAGTTCACAGGTTGACCCCAATATAGATATGGCATAACTTCTTCTGGTGAATATCTGCTTTTGCTTACCTATCCGGCGCTTCATCTTTCTTGAACTAGCTCCTTTTTTTAATCGACATATTTGTAGACAAACCATTTTTCGTTACTCATAATCAGAGGCTTGAGGAATGGGTCACTTTTTTCACATTTCATGAGCCGATCGCAAATGTCACCTCGATTGACTTTGTGAATTTCTTTCAACTCGTGACGGACCAAGACCTCCAATTTTTTGAACGCTTCCAACGGACACATTTACAGTTGCTATTTCTCTCACTGATGAGTACTTGTTTGTCTCCACTAGCGTCTTAATTTGGTCGTCTTCAACATCCATGTTTGAAAGCATTCATGATTGAAAAATTTCCATCACGGAAGTGGGCAAAACACTTCTGGCATTATCTTTCTTTAATCTTCTCCATAAACTTTCACTAACTTTTATCTGGCTTCATTATGATCAATTGTTTTGTGCGTGTTATGAAATGTTTAAACACAAAAGATCGAGAACTGGACCTACAGTTTTTATGCCGACTCTGAACGGTTTACATTCTTAAGATGCTTTTCATAGCAGTTTAAAATTGCCATTGTCTGGCAGCTAGCCATTGTCTGCGGAAAGGTGACGGCCGAACAGAAAAATTAATTCTCCTTACATTCTTTACATTTCGTATGATAAGATGGCCGTGATCGAATGGTTAAGTGTGTGGCCAGTACACAAAAGAACCACGGGAGATCCGGGGTTCACATCTCATCTGAAAAAGTAAATTTGTTCAATTCAAGTTTATTTTCAAGATCGGTCGTCACCTCTCTGCATACAACGGCAAACCTCAGAGAATAAAAAATGCCATTTAAAGCCTCTTTTTTACCCGGGTGAATCCTTCAGGGTTGGTATACAACTTGTTGGTCCAGTTCTCGATCATTTGTGTATACAGCATATTCTTAAATTGGAAACTTTTATATCATTATAAAGTGCAGTTAATTTTCTATAGAACCGTTTTTTAGTAAAGTCAATACCTATATTAGAAGTAAAGAAATAAAGGAAAACGTAAACCTTTAAAATATGTTATTAGGTTGACCCCGAAGTATTTCGAGTGGCATCGCTGGCTCAGGGTTAAAGACAAAACATTTTAACGAAATGCGCATTTGGAATTTAGAATGCGTGGCAGTATGCTCCTTGCAGGAGTGAAAAGGACAAATGTATATATATTGCAATTAGTAAATGGATATTTAAATAACAGCATTTCTTTTATTTAGTAATGGGTTGGTGCCCATTTATTCAAATATACTTAAAAAATTCTATTAGGTAGACTGTCGTAAAAACCTTTCGAAAAATTTAAGGAAATTTTAATGCTTGCTATTCTAATCACTGCAATGAGTGGCTTTCGATAGTTGAACTGCCTCGCTGATTCATTAATATTGCTGCACAACCATCTCCAGACATTTTCTATGATGTTTAGATCCGGTGAGTAAGAAGGACAATGTAAAAAATTGACATTTTGGTCATGTAACCAACTTTTGACCAAACCTGTGCCGTGTCTCGGGGCATTATTTTGCTGTAATGTCCATGATATTGATTAGAAAATGTTTAAACATTTTAGAAAAGCCATTCTCAGTATTTGTAATTTGAAAGTATTTGAAATTTTTGCTGTTTGAAACTCGAAGACAATAGTACCTTATAAATACATCACCCCTCCAGATCATCAATCCTCCTTCGCAACTGTGGTGGCGTGCCTGAAAACGTTCCTGCTTCCGTGAATCGTGGAATCAAAAGTACAACCCATAAGGGCCATAAAATTTTAACTTTTTCTCATCCGAAAAAAAACAATTTTTCACCCCTCAATCGATGGCATGTGTGTCCTACATACTTGTAATTCTAGGAAATATTCGATACTATTAATAATCCTCCTCACAGTAGAAACAGTAGCATTAACACTACTTTTCGCTCTTATTTTTGCCGCACAGTCACTGCAATTGGATGATTACATTAAACTGACTCTTCTGTCAGCAACGATTGTAGCTCTTTTTTTCAATCCTCTCATTTCTTCCCGTAAGACCCTTTGGGTCTCGCTCTAATAGGTATCCCAACAGGACACTGCCTAATAGGTAATCATGCACAAAGATTGAACATCCTCCACAACGACTTCTGCAGAAGCTGCAGAGAAGGAGAGGAGCAGGCATCTACAACACATATTCTCTGCACTTGCACAGCGCTAGCTAAAAATCGCTAACTTCACTTAGGTAAATGGGTGTATAAAGATCTTGATGATCTCTCAGAGTCTTCGGTCTACCGAATACTTAGCTTTATCAACAGCTCAAACTGGTTTAAATTGAGAGGGAAATTAACCCATGGTATCACAACGGGCCTTATTGGTATAAGTGTGTCTCAAGGGAGACAGCCGCTTGAACCTAACCTAACCTGGGGTCTCGCAAGAAGCTACACACAACGTTAGTACTACTTCCAATTTTGTTGACAATTCCATGACCTGAAAGTCCCTCCTTGAACTATGCTTAAATTTTTTGGATTTTTGACAACAGTTAACGGACTCGCTCGGAAAATTTGGAATTCAAAGAAAAATATTCTTACTATCCCTTACGACACCTTTAAATAATTTTTACACGCCCACCTAATTCAACAGCAATGCTTCGATTAATGTACCTATTGAAGTGACGCGTAAAATAGAGCATATTTTCCTAATTGTTCATAAAAACTAATTATTACAAATGACCGCTACTAACGCTAATTGCAGTCAACTCTTTTACTAGATTTCTTCAAACTTTAATAATCCTTAGAACGAAAACAAAAATTAAGCTTTTTATAAAGGTTGGAGCAGAGTGAAAAGCTTTGATTTATGTGAAAAGCTGAGTATCAATAAGGGAGGCTCAGACGATACACGATATTGTTAAACCTTGGCGTACGGCACCATACAAACTATCGGGACCAATGGTTGAACGTTCGAAAGCTCGATACAGCAGAAAGACAACATGTTAACTTGCAATCAAAATTTTTTAATTTTAAGGTCATCACACAAGGTTTGACAACATGCTGTTTCGTCTGAGCCCCCCCTATTCATGTGATGCGCAGTGTATTTTATTTAAGGAGGGACACGATATTCGCGGCAGAGAAAACAGACCTTTTTTAAAAATTCATAGCTCAGTTTTTTCCAAAATTTTTTTTATTATTGTAGAGAATTGAACAAATTACAAGAAAAAAATTCAAAAAAATATATTTTTCACTCCAACATGGTTTTATAGAGCTCCAAGCTGGCGGCAGAGAAAAAAAAGGGGACTCGTGGTTGCAGCGCTGGGAGTTGCAAAAATTGTCCGATCTGGAAAAAAAATTACTTTTTTAAATCTTAACAAAATTGGTTATCGTATGACACGATTTTTTTTATTCCAATTTTTTTTCAATTTTTGGTGATGTTCCAAATTTGAAAGTGTGTTTTTTCGAAAAATATATTGACTTTAAAAATTCATAAAAAATCGAAAAAAAATTAAAAAAAAAATGCTCGTGTCATACGATAGCGAATCAAGTTTAAAAAAATACAAAAAAAAAAAAAATTTCGTCAAAAAATGAACCCGCTAGTGCCGCAACCAGTACGAAAAACATGGTTTCGAGATAAACGCGTTCAAAGTTTGTGAACAAAGAAAAAAAAGGTTACCTTCAATCTGCCATGCCTGCTTCGTACTATATGCCTTCGTTATCTTGTGTTGTGCTATTTCTTATAGTTTTTTGCAATCGTTTAGCAATTCGGTCTTCTTTTGAAGCTTCATATGCCTTCACTCTGGCGCATTTCAAACGACTTGCATCATTTCCTGTGGGAAAAATTCAATGCTGTGTAGCTCCTATGGTGATACCAAGAATTGAAACATTTGCAAATAACTAAAACCCACCCTTCAAGTAGGTACGAAATAACAACTACCAAAAGTCAGGTAGCAAGTAAAACAAGTATATACCAGCTGCCGTACGTAGGTAGCGCAAAAATTAAAAATGCGCTCTAACTAATCCGGCTGTAACTTTTGAACCCGTAGGAATTTTTTAATGAATTTTTTTTTAATTTTTCTTAGAATCTCAAGAATATTTACTAAAATACAAAATTATTAAAAAAAGTCGATTTCAAAAAAACTGCCAATGTCATGTCCCCCCTTAAATCAAGTGTCCGGATAATATACACCGATACTTTGAGATAATCTTTTTAGATAAAAGAATTTAATAGTGATTGAATAGTGAATCCTTTTTCATCTCTATTCTTACATAAGATATCTAATAAAGTATTTAGTAATTTTTTTTTAATACACTGTAAAATATTTAAAAAAACTTTTGAAAAATCCATTTTAACGGAATGAAAGCAAAAGTTATATAGATTAGAGCCTCGAGTTGCGTCGTTTCAATTTGCTTTGTTTCCGAGTTGCGCCGATACAATATTTTAAATTCGTGTTGGAACTTTTTAAAGACGCAGCTGAAAAAAAAAACATTCTTCCACCAAAATTCCGGGGAATTTCATTAATACTTTTTTTGATGTAAACTGTACTGTTTAGGTATAAAGAATTTACATGCGTGAACTCGTCTAGCATGAATCATTGCGTTATTCGCTCATGAGTTGCTGTTGTGTTCTGTTCGGTTTTAAGGCCCAACCAAAATAAAAATATAAAATAGAAAAAACGAGGCGATTGCAACTTGCCGAACGTGTGACGAGTTGAGACGCTAGCAGTTCGGATCATACGGAACAAAATGTATGGACAATCTGTTCCTTCAGCTTCGTTAAATTACGTTCCTTCATTTTGGGCAACAACATTGAATTGCATTAAAGCGAACATTTTCGTCTCTACTCTTTACGGAGCAATTTGACTATTTTGGTTGGGCCTTTAGTTTAATACATAATCTTTCGTTTTTCTCAGTTCTATTCAAACGCAAATTACAGAGGTATGTTGTATATAAAACGTCATTTCAAGTTGCGTCGTTTTCGAGTTGCGCCGCGTTTTTCGGAACGAATTAACGACGCAACTCGAGACTCTAGAGTATATTTTTGCAGTAGAAGTATATATCGAGACAGTTATGATGGTCAACATTATCTTATTTAAAAAAAAATTCAAAATTTTGAAGTTATTCAAAGCAATTTATTCCAAATGGCAACAAATGACAATCTACTCGATTCCAATAACTGATCCTAGATTCCAAAAAAGGCTGGGTTATATTTCAGCATTTGTCTTTCTTTCTTTTTTTTTTTTTTTGTACTTGTAAGTTTATTTCACCTTAAATAGTCCCACATTTTCCCATATAATCCCACATATTCTACTGGACAAAACCTAATTTCTCAACCACAGACTCATGTAAAAAATTAAATGTGTTATAAAATTACGAAGTTGTTGGTTTCCTTATAATTCAATTAGTTGCTTTTTTAGTAATATTAGGAAAAACATATTTTTATTATAAGTTCGTAACGTTTTGTAAAATTTCCTAGATTTATTTAACTTTTATTCACTAGAATATTGAAATTTGCAAAGTTTCAAGATTTTTAATCGAAAAATCATCAATTTTATTCCAACAGCTTACAATCCTAGTCATCTCTATCGCTGCTGTTGCTCACGCCATTGAATACAAGGAACCCGACCATGGTCATGCTGAATATGAATTCCACTACTCCGTACATGATCCACATACCGGTGATATTAAGAGTCAGAAGGAGATACGTAAAGGTCACAAAGTTGAGGGTGTCTACGAGCTGATTGAACCCGATGGCCACAAGCGCATTGTACACTACAAGGCTGATCATCATAGTGGATTTGAGGCTGTTGTACATCGTGAGCCAACCCATATTAAGATCCCAATTCCTGAGCAACATCATAAAATAGTCGGCCACAAGATTTTGGCGCATGCTCCGCTAGTGCACTACTCACATACACCGGAACCAGTGCATTACGCAAAATCAATTCATGCAGAACCGCATTATGATAGCCACGTTCACGTCTCGGCTCACGGTTTACAATACAAATACTAAGGAATCTGCGATAGTGTGAAGAATAACTCACACAATATCTATAAATAAATTTTTAATCGTATTTTTATCGAAAAGTTAGAGTTTTTATCAAAGAATATGCATTTTTTATACATATAATTATATATTTAGTGGATATCTTTAATGTGCCAATAATCATTACTCTGCACCTTTCTTCCCAACATCAACATCATACTCACTACAAACAGACACACCCACAATTATGTGGTACCTACATAACACCAACAACGTTAACACACTGAAATATCTTCTTTAGATTTTATATAGGCATTTATACATATATTTGATAGCATTTGATTACGTAGAATGTGATAAGAGTTTCGAATAAAATTGAAAGAATTCAATAAAGCCATGATTGTTCAGAATCAGAAAATTTTCAAAAAAATTTGGTTTTACTTAAAATTCAGAGTCGATTATCTCAAACGTGTAAATAACTATTATATAAAACATGAACAAAAACGGTATGGTAATGGTATGGTAATGGTATGGTAATGGTATGGTAATGGTATGGTAATGGTATGGTAATGGTATGGTAATGGTATGGTAATGGTATGGTAATGGTATGGTAATGGTATGGTAATGGTATGGTAATGGTATGGTAATGGTATGGTAATGGTATGGTAATGGTATGGTAATGGTATGGTAATGGTATGGTAATGGTATGGTAATGGTATGGTAATGG